>OX579657.1:11688823-13000603 GCA_951230895.1 Carpatolechia fugitivella
TTTTTATTCCTCGAGTGTTGTGTAAGCTAGACGACTGTGCCTCATACGTAATCTAAACCCAACCATTTTAATACTCTTGTGCTCCTTGGGAGTCAACTAACAGTACATTGTTATACGAGGGGTGAAAGTAACTAAATAAGTAAATAGTTCGAGGCACTAAATAAGTCTTTAACCAGAGGTAAACACTGTGCTTTTCATTACGAATACAAGGAAGGTAAAAATAAAAACACAAATCAGCTAAAGAAAAAATTAGTGACTTCCATATATGAATCAGATGAACTCATTGTAAACAAAACCCTACAACTCGAGAAACAAATGATAATCACTGCTTTCCCGCCTATTTTTATTAGGGTTCCGTAGTAAAAAAGGAACCCTTATAGTTTCGGTCTGTCCGTCTGTCTGTCTGTCCGCGGCTTAGACTCTTAGTTGAAGCTGAAGAATAAAATCTTAAAAAAATTTTTTTTAGCGTTCCTCTGGTACACGTCAAGGGGGGTTATTTATTTTTTTCACGATTACCTTATAGTGTGAGGTATTGTTGGATAGGTCTTTTAAAAACAAGGGGGGTTTGCTAAGACCATTTTTCGATGCTAGTGTAAGTTTTAGAAATATTCCGTTTTAAAGTGCTTATTTTTCTTAGAGTCAAGTTTCCCCCCCCTCTACCAGCGAAACCGTTATATATGGAAACGTGAAAAAAATCATGCTAGTGTATATGATGAATTTAAAAGGAAAACTATCAACATCAAGTAGGCTTTACAGGTTATCGAATAATTTACTGCTGTAATTTAGCATGGACATACATATTAAATATGCCGTCAAAGCTAAAGAATAAAATAAAAAATTTTTTTTGGGTTCCTCTGGTACACCTGAAGTGGGGGTTATTTTTTAAATTCACGATTACCTTATGGTGTAAGGTATCGTTGGATAGGGTTTAAAAAAATAACTACGGAACCCTACACTTTGCGTGGTCTAACACGTGCTTGGCCAGTTATTTCTTTCTGTGCCAGCTTTTGAGCGATTATTTTTCATTTCCATCATTGAAAAATGGTAAATATTTTGCCCTAATATATTTTATTTTAAAGAAATAGTTGAAAGTCATTAAAAATATATATATTCTTTAATTAATACTCAACTTTATGTTATTTCAATTTAACATTGCGCTGTAATTGAGTGGCTGTATATCTATCATCTATCTAGATGGAACATAGTTCAATAGAAATGGGAAATAAGAACTAGTTTTTTTTTTATAATTGGACAGCTTAGAAGTATTAACTTCAATCCGCTCCTCAGGCAACTTCAGACCTACTTTCCGAGTATGCGTAATAAAATGCTCTTTTCCCGCCTATTGGGATAAGACCGTGATTTTGTGAATATCAAAAGGAGAGATAAACTGTGATAAGGTCCTGTTTTTTACGCGAGTGGATAGCACCACGTGCATGTTCATAGAAAAGTAAATTGCAAGGGCGAGCCACGTTTGATATTTTATTTCTAATGATTATTGTAACTAGAGTTACGTGGTAGCCTCCTGAGTTGCTCTCATGAACAACTGGCGCACTGCATCAGCCGCAAATTAAATCGGGTTCACGTGTGGTTGAAGATACATCCACTGATACATCGACACTAATTTGCTTGCTTCAATTTATTGCTACCCACAATGCGTGGATTTTTATTTCATTTAATTTATATAGCACTTCGGTCTATTCAAAATGGTTAGATTCGCAGGCGCTTCAGAAATCTTTGATTACTCAAATCTTGACACCAAACCCGATACAATTAATCCTAAAATTAAACATTACAGATTTTGTCATGTACCATGTACCTCTAATTTTATTAGAAGTCGCCTATTGAGGAAGTTGCAAAGAATTCACTAAATTACTAAATTAAGAATTTACTTTAATAAATGAAATTATGTATGTATTCTTTTTTGTTTGGACATTTACATCAGTCTATACTCGTCATTTTCAATGTTTAAGTTTACATACAAAATGTAAGGTTCTCTGTTATTTAATATTTTGTCTTTACAAGATCAGCGCTTATTGCTCGACGCAGCTCACGCAGCACACCATGATAAATAATATAGCAACAACTTTTTTTAATAAACGTCTTTATTGCAAAGTCCCAGAGCACAACATTAGGTTTAGCAAAATGACACATGATATCATTGATTGCTAAATCATCGTAGCTCTAGATAACTAGTACATACAAACTAAAGTTATAATATATATAGTGCATTATAACTGTGACTCAAAACGCGATACACAGAATGCTTACCGGAGCTAATCCCACATCATGTGCACTGGCCCCGATTTAATTGAAATGCATCTAGCGAAGCTGATTCTACTCAGCACTTAATATATTCACAAAGGCCGTGTTCAAAGCTCTTAGAGTCATAGATTTTGTTTATCATATCCCCTCAGAGGGGCTGCTAATTGATTTAGTTTATTATTTTATTTAAATTTAAATACTCCAGTTTTACTCAGCACTATAAATTATAACGGGCCGTTGATTGATTGATTGATAAATTATAGATAAATTCACAAAACCAATGTTAAAAGCTTAAGGAGGCTCTAATATTATAATAGTCTTGAAGTGACATGAACATGAACCTATTTTTATAATTTTATTAGGGAAATTAACCAAGTGAACTACCCAAGGTAAACCTATTATACCTTACATACTCGTATAAGCATGGATCCGTGCTACACTCCAGATGCTACATAATATATGTGAATTTTTGTATGATTTATTTTATATGGAAAAATTAATTTTGATATTATTGTTATTCTTTATGGCATAAAAATAATGAAAAGTTTGAGTTTACCTCATTATTGGTTTGAAATAGCAGAATTAATTTTCTTTGCCTACCACACATCCAAAAATGAGTAAGTGACAGACAGTGTGTCAACGTCAGATAAACAAAAAACCGTTTGTAATTTCCCTGTTCCTAGGTTTGTAAGTATATTGTTGTGACCAGAAAATAGAAATAAAAATAGTTTTTTTTTTTTTTATTTTGTGTTTCATCCCGTGTCATGGTGAAATAACTGCAGTGATAACCCAGATTTGTTATTTATTTGTGTTAGTCTGAGAACATTTGCGAAAAGATTTCATCAAGTGAACGCCGCATTTCAAGAACAATGCGCAGTTTTGCTGAAAAGATTATTCAAGTGTATGATTTTATTATACAAAACAATATAATTTCTTACATGCAATAGACTATTTTGGACTTTACCAACGTGAACTACCAGTGTGAATACTATACAAGTTCTGGAATAAAAAACACATTAATGAGATACAAACGAACAGTACACATTGCCGATTCTACTCAGCTCTTTATAAATTCCCAACGCCAGAGATAAAAGCTCAAAGAGCAGGAGTGTCATATTGCAATTAATTGCTGAATTCTTGTCAATCGATGTGATTTCAGTCCACAGTTTCAGTCTTTTAGTTTTTGATAAAGTATTTTACTGTTTGTTTTTGTATGTTTTCTGTTTTTAATGAAAACATAGTTCAAAAGTCAAAAAGTCAAAAGTCAAAATAATTTATTTCCATAGGATGTTATTACATCACTTAGATCCGTCATTACATTTTTTTGGGTGAGTTCACTAACACAATGGCGGAATCTGTGGAGAAGAGCTCGATGAATATTTCGCTATTGTAACATCACACGATTTTCTTATTTAATTATTGTTTAACTGGAGCCTATTTTAAGCTATGGTTAGATTAGAATAATGATTTAGTTTAGTAATTACAACATGTAGTCATCCCAAAGCAAGTTAATTCAATTACACATATTTTTTTCTTGTAGTTTGTAATCAAAATATTTTTTCACAACGGTTTTTAAATTTAACTAAACTAGGTTATGTAGATAGCAATCGATTTATTATATATTAAATTGTGTACAAAGCGCTAAAGTTATGTTCTCTTTTCTCAGGTATGCGGATCCTAGTAATGCTCCTCTTAGACACATTGCCAATGCTCGGCAATGTCTTGTTGCTGTGTTTCTTCGTGTTTTTTATATTCGGCATCGTCGGCGTCCAGCTTTGGGAGGGCATCCTCCGACAGCGCTGCGAGCTCAACCTTCCAACCGGCGTCTACAGACCAAAGTATGCCCCTTACATCATTGCAGTAGTTCCATTTACGTCACCTTTCTCACAAAATTCAAAATTCTCAAACTTGTTTGAGTCTATTAAATCATTAACAGAATTCTATGAGAAAGGATCACATAAATTATATTTTCGTCATTATTTTAATTAAAGTAAGCGTTAACTGTATCATAATGAAAATATTCAGAAACATTCGCAGAATTTACTTAGAGTATTGTGGCTGAAATGGCAGCTGAAATAAATTTTTCATTTTGTTCCATTTGCTCGAGAGCGTTCTTAGAGGCACGTCCCATTGCTACTGTTGACTGCATGCAATATTTAACGCTTACATCCCGAACGAGCGTACTCACAGCTACATCATTCAACTATGCTCTATATTTTGAAGGAAGACGTAGGAGAACCAGAACGACTTCATCAGTTTCTTTGGTTCGTCAAGACGTTTGTCTTTTGTTTAGTTTAGTAAGTTCACTGCTAAACAAAGCCCCTCGTAAGAAAAAAAAAAACTTTTTTGACACTAACACAATGTTTTAAAATCACTTTGTAATGTATTTTTTGGCAAATTCACTAGCAAATAATATACGTGTCACTGTGCACTTTACGGGCCTCGCACGTAAAAATATCAATGTTTTTTTTTATGAATTTTATGCTGTTTATTCAGGCTTTTCGTCTCCTACACCTTCTTCGGAATATAGACGATTATGCATTATGTTCTGGCTGTTTCAATTAAAGCGCGCATGTCCAGAAATTAATCAGCTTACTGTCGATTTTACTAATACACACGTTAATATTGCATTCCGTCAATACACATGCAATTTACTAGCAGAACACGCATGGAGAATCATAGCAAGGATTTATTACCGACATTAACATTGAAATCACTGTTGCTGCCTTTAATATGATTCTGAACATGAGTAACCCAAACATAGTTTAAAGTAGACAACCACGATTAGTATACAATTACAAACCATCGTCATAATATTTATATCATAGACAGAACTAACATAACAAAATTTTACTATTTATTATTAAACTAGTTAACAGTTAAAAAGCTAGAAATATGGTTTTATTATAATAGAAAAAATACATTTTTAGATTAGTTCAGGCCCAAAATGATGTTTTGGATGATTAAACGAAAAACTCTGTCCAAGAAACAGTACAGGAAACAGATATAGACAGTTGAATAAATAAACGACATAGTTCAATCAATCAGCCTATTGCAGTCCACTGCTGGATGTACGCCTCCCCAAGTTGCATTTAACGACATAGTTGCATTAATTATTTCTTGGAAAGGGTTATTCAGTTTCGTCTAACTTCTATAAAGCTAGTGTAATTATACTTCTAGCTTTTTGCAAATTACTATTAGATTAGTTAGGTACATAACACCCATCAGCGCATCCTAATTTATGTTACAGAGACCTGTCCGAATGGTACAGAGTGCGCGTCAGGTTGAACTCGTAAGAATTTGCGCTCACAATTTGATGTATTTCTAAAAGTTTCAGATCTGGTTGTTAAATGTACCTTCTCGCGTCTGCCGTCCAGGCGTGCTGTCGTATCGCTTCCCATCAAACTGGCAGTCCCACTAATAAAAACAGTTTATAAACGTGCGATAGTGTTAGGCCCGTCTTCCATGAAGAGCAAGTAACTTGAGTTTGAAACACGATTGTTGCGTGAGTCGCCGCGATACTTTTTTACTAGGATTCTCACATTACGCGTTGCGTTGCCAATGCGATCCTACATAGGCAGCGTTTTGAATTCCAAGGTCCGACTAATATCGTCGTTGTAGACGGGCCTAATCGATTAATTTGGTACCATCTTTTTCTACATCAGACTTTCGGAAAAAGATGACCCAAAATATTAAATAAATATGTTTTTGATTGTACTTACATGTATTTAATTGCTTCAAGCATAAGATACTTCATTGTCATAATGATTGCTTCAGTTTTACAATTTTAGTAACTGCCAGTTTGTCCTCTAAACGATGATAGGTAGTTCTATCAACTTCCTTTCAAATATTTCATTTCAACTACCCCTTGAACAATTCAATATAAAGTAGCTCATTTTCTCACAAATACTATCAAGATTATGCACACAGAATATTATATTTTACTCAATGATTTTACTTTACTCTGTCCACATAAATTTTCCATTTACTAAACTGTACCATACTTATCTTCAAAGGTTTTAATTGAACACACAAAATATTCGCACTCAACAGTCAAAATACAAGCAAACAATAACTGAATTCTGTATGTGGCTATTGTGGCTTCAATTACAATTTACTGTAATGCGCTTTTGCAAGTTTGCAATCAAAACATGGTCAAAATTTGTATTCCATCATCGTTTTATTAACACTCATTTGTAAATTTCCAGTGTGTGTGTAATCTGTAGATTTTTCCAAAATGTAACTATAATAGGTCGTATCAAAAGACACTTTGCTTTTGAACTGAACCACTACAAAGCCCTTATGACGGCTATCAAAGGTAAAGACGGAACGAGGGGTCCCAAATGGTGTGGTTTACGGTGCCTTGTTCCGGCGGCGCGCCTAACACCAGCTGTCGTTAAACGACAACGGCCGGCTGCGGCCGCCGGCTGAACATTAATCTTGTCGAGACCTGGCTTTACCAGCCACCTTTATTGCCACTTCAATTGATTGGGCTGCGTAATTGATTCGGTCCATTAAAACACTCTTCCGACTCTGCTTCAATTTCAGCATGTGTTTGCATGAGTGTATGTGTCTAGACCTACTTTACTGCACGAGATATAGTCACAGCTTCATTAATGCTTTGTGTATGTTATAGCGTGGATTTTATGTTGACATCACACGAGTAGAGTGAAATAATGTTTGCTAACAAGAACATTTCGAATCCATCAAAATTTGAATACCATTTTCCAAGTAATAATGCATGACATTACAATATTCAGCTACTAAAGGCCTTTTTTATTATGCTAAAGGCCCAGCGGGAAATAAGGGCAGAGAAATCTCGAGACGGGAACCCTATTAGGATCCGATCCTTCGTGCCAAATTGAAATAGGTTTTCTATAACATTTTATCAGCTATAAAAAGACTATGAAATATTTTTCTTATACAATGCTTAGTCTTCTTTTTCTCATTCGACAATAAGCCATTGTGTTCCAATTTAGTTTAATTCATCATTTACCATGACTACATACGAATACCAAAACTTTTATAAACAGAGTTAGATCAAAGCTTAATAAACCCATATGAATAATAATGGACATTTTGACGAGATAAAAAAACATTTGTTTACAATTTCCTACAGCATATCACTATACTACGAATTCTCAAAAGATCTCGACTACATATGCACGACTCCGGAAGACAGTGGGATGCACTTCTGTGGGGATTTTCCACCATATCGATATGGTCCTCTAGTCTGCAATGAAACCGCCAAGCCTTTCTCCATAAACGCACCGACAAACTCGTCCTGCGTCAACTGGAACCAGTACTATACCAACTGCACACAGAGAGGATCCAACCCCTTCCAAGGGACGATCTCGTTTGACAACATCGGGTTAGCGTGGGTGGCCATATTCTTGGTAAGTTTTTACCTTTTCATATATAATATTATTATTTTATTACATTTTTTTTTATATATAATGGGTACTTGCAAGAAAGTCCCTAAAAATAATCACGAAATTAAATTTTTGTGGTTGTTGTTTCCAAATGATGAGCTGTTTTACGCCGAGGCAATATTTTGTGGCATTGCCGCATGCTACATATTGTGGCGGGCGTCATATTGTGATATGCTACAACTTGCGGCAATTGCGGCATGCAGCAGCCTATTTTATGCCGAGGCAACATCGTGCCTAGATATTTTCAAAGCATCGTGCGGTAAAATAATTGTTGGGCTTATGTTTATCAGTTTAAAGTTTGGATACCTAAATAATAATGTATCGCGATTAAATCCGCCAGTTTAATTCTCGGTCTTTTTTGAAGAACATCTTATTTATTTTCATTATAATAATTACCTATATTTTTGTTTTATTCAAATATTCTTAGGACTATAACCAACTGAATTTCAAAAATTTCTAGTCGAATCGCAGTCAATAGAGTATATTTTAACAATAATATGACCAGTAATTCCGCTTTTCAAAACAAAATATAACCTAGAAATTGTTTTGACGCACAAAAAATGTTGCTTTTTTTTAAGTTTTATGGTCCGGTTACTAAGACCTTTAGACCAAATCTTTTTTTTGTTACACAACACTTTATAATTTGCGAGTTTTTCCAAGGGAAAAAAAAAATGTTGCATGGAATCCATCGTGTTCGGATACAAGCTGCGACAGTCTGTCTGCTACATGACGCAAGGTGTTGCCATGCCGCACGAATCTTGCCACAATGTGCGACATTTTAAAATATTGTCGCATGCAGCCTTGTGGCATTCGGCAATGCCGCACAGTCTTGCCTCGTCGTAAAAAATCCTTTATACCTATATGCATTTCTCGTCAAAAAAAGTATATTGAATTGCAACGATGTCTTGTTGAAATTTTAAAAGCAAACATATTTTAAGTCATCCGTCATAACGAATGGAACTTATAAAAATGCAAATATCAATTTTTCTTCTGCCTGCAATATGAAAAAATCGTGAAGTTCGTACCTATTATAAAACCGCACATTAGCACATAATATCATATTACTATGAAGCTATATCGAATAAAAACCTATTATCTTTGAAAGTAATATTTTATATTTAGGTGATTTCTTGACCTTTTTTGTTCTAGGTAATATCACTCGAAGGTTGGACAGATATTATGTATTACGTCCAAGACGCTCATAGTTTTTGGGACTGGATATATTTCGTGTTGTTAATTGTGGTAAGTATCTTAAATTATAACTAATAACTGCATTATTTTATTATTGTACATTGTACCAACTTTTCTCTGACAGGTACATTTATTAATTTTGTTATATTTTATAATGATTTTGCACACCAGTTGTTTTACGCTAGACAGAATTTTATCGTAATTAAATAAACAACGGTATAAACGGTTATTTTAAAGTAAAACTTTACCTTTAACGTATATTATGAAAATGATTTCTGGCTAAATTTGTGACGCATCATCATCTCGACCCATCATAAACAAATATAAAAAAAAACAAAAGAGAACTGATTTAAACTATTTCACAGATTGGATCATTCTTTATGATCAACCTGTGCCTCGTTGTCATAGCAACTCAGTTCAGTGAGACGAAGAAACGGGAGATGGAGAGGATGCGAGCAGAACGGGCTCGGTTCACTTCATCTTCGACCCTCGCGTCTTCTACCAACAACAGTGAACCGGCCACTTGCTACGCTGAGATCGTCAAATATGTTGCACATCTATGGAGAAGGTTTAAGAGGAGAATGGCGAAAAAAATCAGGTAGACTAAAAATATCTTCAAAAAATTACAACCTTCGAAAATAAGCTTTATTTGCCTGTAATGTCGATTTTCTTATATGTAGCCACCCAAGAATCATTTCAATTAAACATTGTGTGAGGTACTTCTTTTAGTGTACTTCTTTTAGTGCCTTAAAAAAACCATACCCGCATAGAAATAAATACATACAAAAAATATGAATACGTCACAGCTACATGGCATTGCTAGGTAGTTGCTGAGTTTATTATAGTAGATACAGGTATCTCATACCTATGTTGGATTTAATATATCTATCTCTAGGTAGTTTATTAATAATTATGTATTACGTCATGTCTTCGTCCATATAGGGCATAAATCTTGATAGAAGTCCATTCATAACATACTAATATAATTTGATGGTAATATTAGAATATAAATCAACTGAGTAACAACAAATTGTTTAAGGTATACTTCACTAGTGATAATTGTACTCGTTTTCTCGTACTTAGTTCTTTTTATTTTATATTTGCGAGAAATGTAAAAACAGAAATCTCCAGGTAGGTACCTGTTTAAGATAGTTAACATTCATCAAAATATTTTTCTATCATATTTGTAGTACCAAATTTCTTAAATATATATTTTATAAGTTGGTCTATTATTTGATAAGCAGGTTATAAAGCCTACTTGATGTTGATACTTTTCCTTTTAAATTCATCATTACACTAATACTGTGAATTCACATTTCCAAATACAACGGTTTCGCTGGTTGGGGAGGGGATGACTAACAAAAATAAGCACTTTAAAACGAAATGTTTCTGAAACGTACACTAGCTTCGAAAAATGGCTTTAGGAAACCTCATTATTTAAAAAAACTATCCAACGATACCTCACACTATAAGGTAATCGTGAATAAAAAAATAACCTGAATTTTTTTAAAGATTTTATTGTTTAGTTTGAGCTCTTCTCCACAGATTCCGCTATTGTGTTAGTGAACTCACCCAAAAAAATGTAATGACGGATCTAAGTGATATAATAACATCCTATGGAAATAAACAATTTTGACTTTTGACTTTTGTCGGCATGATTAAATTTATGCCAAATTACAGCCTTCTAGTACTAAGAGTTTCTGAGGTAAGCCGCGGATGGACAGACAGACAGACATGGTGCAACTATAAGGGGTCTACGAAGGAGGTATTCACTTAACAGCAAAACAAACAACTATTCAACTTCAACTGACTAAGTTCCACTACTCAGTAACAGTAGCAATATTTTAACCTCGGGAGTAAAATTAAAGTGAACATTAGCCCGGAAGTTTTCACTCCAGAAACTTGGTAACTCCAAGCACGTCGCATGAAAATGAAAATCCAGCCCTAATTAAAGTCTCGCTTTACAAAACTTGGGTTAACTTGACTACGGTGATACTGTACAAGCTTATTTCAGTCGTAAAGGAATTTGTGAAGGCAACTTTGAATTGAATTACGACACGAGCGGAATTGTTATGTTTAAGTTAGCTTAGTGATTCTTGGTAAGTAAAATAAGAAGGGGAAAATATCTGTAATTTGCAGTATTTTCTTTTTTACATACTTAACCTCTAAACCAGAACATGTACGCCTATATTTTTGTAGAGTATACCGGTACCAACGAGCTCAAGTGCAATGGCGGACGAGTCGGGAAACGTTGCAGTTGCCAGCGAATAGACCGAAGCAACACCATCCCTGCTGCCCGCGTGCTCATCCACAGGTAAAGTGTCATCTCACGATACAATAAGTACAACAGAAAGAGATGCAGCTATGCAAAAGAAAAAGAAAGCAGTAGAACAAATTTTACACCTTTTTCACCACATTTGTCGACACAAAATAGAAAAAGCTATATTTCCATCCATGTAGTAAGAACGTAAGAGATATCGACGACGTTCCGATTGAAGTTCCGATCCAAGCTGAAGTAAACCCAACGAATTCTTTTACGCTCTTATTATGTGGACTTTGTGGACATATAACTTTTTCTGTCCGGCTCCAGCCAGATCAGCAATGATAAGTCTAGTGACTCAGTAAAATTATCATTGCATTATTGGATTAATTAGTACATTGAAAAAATACTTGTTGAATTATTAACTTACGTCCATTAATTTCACAAGCAAAACCAATAAAACTAAGCGAACCTTACATAATACATCATAAATTACGCGCCTCTGTTCAAACAAAGATGTACAAGATCCTCGACACATATTTACTTGCGAAACTACTTGTATCAAACTATGATATTGTGCTACTAATGTAGTACATGTGAACACAATCCATTTCCATAGATAAGGACGATGTAAACATGAGCTTGCCTCCTCTAAACATTACCAGACATTGCCAAATTGCTGTTTGTTACCCCACAATACAAATGCGGGCGAGGAACGCTAATACATAATATCATTCCAAGGACAACGACGGAATATTATTATTATGTTTTGTAGGCCAGGAATGGCGCATTTTTGGCGTAAAATTGCTGTTAGTCTCAAAAAGTTTTTTAGAGTTCCTAAGAATATCATAGATTCTTAAAGCAAGCGACATAGGTGGCTAAACCGATTTTAAAATGAGTAAAATCGCGAGAGAAATTTAATTTTGAAATTAGTTTAGTGTAAAAAAACTATAAGATTTTAGAGAGAGAGTAAGAAATCGATAACTTAAGTGATTGTAAATAAGTTTCAGGCATCGTAGCACATTCTTCGTAGCACTTGCTACGGCGCAATAGCGTAGCACAATTTTATCCCTAGGCTGTTAAAGCTACCTGCCTACAATGCAGAACTCCAAAAACGTCAATTTAAAGGTAGACCTTTCATGGTTGACGGCCGACGGATTACGACAGACTGAAGATAATTGATAATAGGTGACGATAGACGCAGAAGGCGTGACATATCTTTTATAATCATCACTGGAAAGGCAAAATTACTAATCCACCAAATAGGCGATATTGAGTTATGTACAATTATTATATAATTATTACATATAACTTAACGTCGCCTATTTGGCGGATCAGTAATTTTGCTTTTCCAGTGACGTGAAATTCCGTCAGCTGTCCGCTACAAGGCCGCGACCTACGGAAGTATACCTTCAGACATGGGTTCATATTATTATAATCTTTTCTTGTTTTTTCGGTCGCGCCTACACGCCTCTGTTTTTTTTTCCGGAACATGACTATTTCTCGTGCCTAAAATTAGTCTATTCATGTTAAGCATCACCATGACAGAAAGACAGGCATTTTATTGCATCAAATTTAATACTTAAACAATGCCATTTTCATAATAATTTTTAGTTTAAAACACCTTAACATTATAGTTTTCGCTCCAGCCTTTATCCAATTTCTTCGTAACACATTTTTCCCAACTCTATATTGTTTGCAGACGAACGGCGGGAAGGTCGGAGAGGAGGGGGCGGAGGAGCCTCTCGGTCGGCCTAGCCTGTTGCGCGCACCCTCGCTCTCTGCTGCTGATTTAGAGGTGGGTACACTCACTTGCTCTTTGAGGTTAATATTAGATTTTGAGACAAATATTCTGAAGCCCCAAATATATATTTATTGGTATTTGCTATCAAAACATATTTAATACATATCTTAAGTGTTATCAGCTCATACACGTCCACACAGTGAGACCCTTACTAGACCAGTGAAACCCCAACCCAATCCTGGGTAGGGTCAAGCGTTCAAGGTGCTCAACATCTTCACTAATTTGTTCAATGCTACTTCAAGTCGATGTCTTAGTCGCTACTAATGCCTGTGGGATAAAAATAATAATTATTTATTTAAAAAATCAAGTAACAATGACTCATTTTGTTGGTACTGTAGCGGCTGTAGCCTCCTTGGCTACAACTCGCTACTTTAAATATAAAAGACACTTTTATAACACGTTACTTTATTTATAACTTAAACGCACTGTTTATAACTTTAGCACTAGAAATAATACTATGGTCCGCACTCGACGGCGGACGGCAGATGAGTACGTCAAACTTCCACGGCCCCAGCCCGTCTGAAGTTTCTATCGTTCTCTTTCTAAACTGAATAGTTAAAAAGAGAACGAACATATTGCAAAAACAATACTATCGCCAGTATCAAACTACATAGCACTCGGACCAACGAGGCCCGATGCTACAACTACCCCCGGTCTCCCCTGAAAAAAATTTTTTTGGTTGAAGACCCAAAAAATTTTTTTGCTAGTTACAATCTACTAGTAACTAACTACCTACCTAAGAGAGGGAAAAATTCACTTAATAAAAATCAAATAAAAAAAAACAATGGAAGACTTAGATCCTGGACTTAGCTAAAGTCTAATTACCAGAAAAATATTTTCTAATAATTTTTCTAAATAAAAAACCTCTCCAAAAATACTTAAAACAGGACCCATATCTTACCATCCTAAACCAAAGCTAACAGCTACCTCAATTACAAGATGCAAACCCTAACCTGAATCTATAAAATTCTTCAAAGACATAGCATGCAAAATTTAAAATGAAATTTAAAACATTTAAGTTAACGATAAAAAAATTAAATCAAGATAATCAAAACAATGTTAACACCAATCACAATACTCAAGAATCTCAAGAATTAAATTATATTTAATTTAAAAGCTAAATAGAAAAAGAAGTTAAGGTGTTAAAATTGAAGCTATGTTTCCAAAGAAAGAGAAGTTAACATCCCACTAACAAAAAAGAATACAACCAATTATGCATAACGCATATAGAAAAAACAATCAAATGAGCTAAGATATAAATGTTGTTTTTTTATATGAAAAATTATTTTCTTTTCATTCAGGCATCACTGATGTCCTGAAGTACATCTCGCGTCAGTAAGGAGGTGTAGAAGAAAAAATTAATGACTGTTTAAATATAAATGTTTTATCAGCCCGCACATGAAACAAATAATAGGATTAATACATAGAAAAAACAATATAGTAACAACAATAACCAGATAACTAGCGACTAGGAAGAAAAATAATTATTTAGTCTAAGATACAAGTACATTACATGTCTTCTTACAAGATACAAAATCATATTCAAATTATTAAATATGTGGATTTGAAAATGACAACAACTTGGATTGGTATATATAATGAAAAAAATTGCCTATCACTTCTTCCCATATCCTAACTCCATACCTCATCATAACTCATAGAAATCTCAACCTTTTACTAACTTAGAAAAGGACAGATAGAATACGTGTGATCCTAAACAGATCACCCTACAAAGCTCCTATGTCTCTTAAAGCAGGTGTATCAACTGTGCCTAATCAGCCAACTAACAGCGCAAACAATCTCAACCTAACCATCTTACACAAAACCTCAACTACCTAACTACCAATCCGTTTAGAAAAACATACAAACAATTCGTAAAAACTAGTGACAATAATGCATTTATGTTTTATTTTATATTATGCAGGTCACCTAAGCATAACCCCAAAAGAAATTACCTACCTCAATACAATAAAAGGGAATTCAATAAAATATAAATAAAAATAAATACGTAAACATCTGTTTACAAAAGTGACAGACCAAACATTCAAATAGTTGAACTGTAAAGAATTAAATAAAATATCTGTCATTTTTGAAACTATTTCCCTTTCCAACTTTAATGATTCCAACACCAACGTGAAATCTTTTCCAAACTAGAGGAAGAAAATATTTTTTTTAAATCTTTAGCGAACATAAAACTTTTTCAATCTATTTACATGAACCAAATAAGTACGAGTTGACCTACCCGTTTTTCGAATAATATAGTTACGGTCATTTACGCGTCTTACGATAACAAATGGACCTTTAAATAGTCTACATAATTTGTAAGTTCTTCCAGTAACCCGTTTAGGAGAATAAAGCAAGACCAAATCATTAGGCTCAAACTGTTTTACTACCGTCTTTTTGTCAAACAGCCTTTTTTGTCTAAAATGTGCTTTATTAATCCCGGAAATCGCCCGCCGAGATAAGTCTCTAACCAAGTCAATTTTTTGGTTCAAAGTGTTAACATTTTCAGTCCCATTAATTCCTAAATCCATATCAAGTACCGTACGCGGTTCCCTACCATACAAAAGAAGATGAGGAATTACCCCTGTCGAAGCTTGGGTACTAGAATTATAAGAAAAAACCAACATCGAAAGATAACGGCACCAATCACGCTGATCGGAAGATATAAACTTAGAAAACATAGAAAGGAGCGTCCTATTAAAACGTTCAACTAGGCCATTCGTCTGTGGATGAAAAGAAGTAGTATGGATAAGCCTAGCACCAAAAAACTCAACCGCTTCTTTCACCAACCTTGAAGTAAAAACCGTACCTCGATCGGTAACAATCTCTTGAACTCCTCCAAACCTACAGAATATCTCATCTGTGAGAAAATCTACAATGACGTCAGACGTAACACGAGGAACAGCTTTACAAACAGCATAGCGAGAAACATACTCCAAAGCAACAATGACAAATCTATTGCCCTGAGAAGAAGTTCGAAAAGGACCAACAACATCGACACCAACCTTTTCCATCAAACCTGACACCGAAATAGGCAACAATGGTGCTAAGGTGATACCTCCTTTTCTTTCTTGGCATAAAATACAAGAACGGATATACAATTCAATCTCTTTATCCGCATTAGACATGAAGAATCTAGAGCGAAACCTACTTAAGGTCTTAGAAAACCCTAAATGACCACCTGTCCACGCATCATCATGCAACTCCTTCATCACATCTGTAAACAAACTACCTGGTAAGACAAGAACATCTTTCAAAACACCCTGTCTCAAAACTCTTTTATATAACAACCTATTTCTTAAGAAAAAACCTTTATGTCTATGATTCCGCTCCAAAATATTAATTACATTACGACAAAAACTGTCAGACATTTGCCTGTCATGAATTGAAGTTGACTCAATTCGAAAAATTTCCAAACCGTCATGTTTGAAATCCGAAATATAAGGGTCAGGTTCCACTGGAACCAACGGATTCCTACTCAAAAAATCAGCAACCACATTATCTTTACCATGACAAAAAACTATTTGGAAATCCCACTCTTGGATTGCAAGTGCCCACCGAGCTAAACGTCCCGTCATATCTTTTTTAGACTGTAACCAACAAAGAGCTTTATGATCCGTAGCTACTTGAAAAGAAGAACCCCATAAATAAGTTCTAAAATATTTTAACGCCCAAACCAAAGAAAGACATTCGCGTTCTGTTACTGAGTAACGGACTTCCGCAGATGACAATTTCCTTGAAGCGTAAGCAATGGGATGCATGACTCCTTCAAATTCCTGCATCAGCGTTGCTCCTAAAGCCTCGTCTGATGCATCAACCATCAAACGCGTTACAATATTGTTATTCGCCTGAAAATACCTCAGTATCGGGGGATTCACCAATTTATCTTTAATTAAACTAAAAGCATGTTGGCAATTATCAGACCAAATGAATTTAACCCCTTTTTTAAGCAATTTTACTAAAGGTAAGGTAATTTCCGCAAAATTTTCCACAAATTTACGATAATAAGAAAATAAACCCAAGAGTTTTTTAACATCCTTAGTGCATTTAGGCTCAACAACATTGCGAATAGACTCAATTTTGGTCAGATCGGGTTTTATACCATTACCCGAAATGTGGTAGCCTAAAACATTTAATTCTGTTAAACCAAATTTACATTTAGATGGCTTGAAAGTTAAATTAGCTGCGCGGAAACGCTCAAATAGCTTAGACAACGAATTCGTAAACTCTTCGAATGTCTTGCCATAAACTATTATATTATCGACATATACAACAGCATTTTTATATCGTAAATCCCCTATCGCCTTATCCATCATGCGCTGGAAAACTGCTTGGCTGGTTTTCAACCCAAAAGGAACTACCTTAAATTGATAAAGTCCAGTAGGAGTAATGAAAGCTGTCTTATGCCTTCCCTCTCGAATACTAGTTTGCCAATAACCAGAATTGAGGTCCAATTCTGCAAAATACCTAGCATTCGCCAAATATCCAATGAGATCATCTATAGCAGGAATAGGATAGTTATCTGTAACGATGATTTTATTCAAACGCCTATAATCGATACAAAACCTCCAAGAATCATCTGGTTTCTTCACCAACACCACCGGCGACGCATAAGAACTGTTAGATTCTTCAATAACGTCAAGACGAAGCATCTCTTCCACCTGTTTATCAATAATTTCCCTTTGTGCCGGAGAAACTCTATAAGGCCTCGAAGAAATGGGTTGCTCGTTCAAGGTTTCTATATACACATCCACGATGTCGCACCGTCCTAACTGTGAAGAGTCAAAGGCAAACCTATCCTTATTCCGGTCCAACAAACCTAATAAAACCTCCCTATCGTTAATATCTAAATCGGAACCTACAATAAAATCTTCCTTAGAATTGATATTGAATTCACAACTATCATCCAAAGATACAAAATGGATATAATCACGTAGCGACAAATTCGATAAGTGTGAGTCGACCCTTATCAAAGAAGACTTTTGTTCGACGTCACTTTCAAAAAACGAAGTACAAATTTCATCGCAGCTGACAGCCGACTGGAAAATAAAAGACATGCTGTCATCGGAAACAAAATCGACTGCACTTTTCCCCAAAATTATTCTCGCCGAAGAAAAATCAACTATTCCTCCATGAGAACACAAAAAATCCTGCCCCAAAATAACGGAACAAGCAAGATCCTTAACAACAACAAAGGTTGACGAGTATTGCTCGTTATTTATCTGAAAGGAACATGTTATTTTACCTAGGGAAGAAAGTCTCTGCCCGTTGACTGACTGCAAAAATACTGCTTCCTTATCAAAAGGGTCATCCTTAATAATAGATGAATTAATGCACGACACACTCGCGCCAGAATCTATTAAAGCTGGAAAAGAAAAATTCTTATAAATAAACTTTATTATGGGCCTAACTTTAACATTATTCAAAGATATAGGCTTAAAAACTATGTCTTCCGTCTGCGACCCTGCCGACGATGTCGCCACTCGTCTCTCGGCCGCCTCGTTCGTGGCGCTTAGGGCAGCCGCCTGGAGTTTCCCGAATTCTGCCGCCGGAAATCTTGTGACTGGTCGAACCTTACCCTCGGTCTAAAGTTGTATTCTCTGCGTACTGGAGTACCAGGAGCAGAAGAAGCCGGTGCATAGCGTGGCCTCTCCACGTTCGCTGCATCTAGATTTCTAACCTGAGGGATACCCGCTGGGAGTACCCCTACCTCTCCCCGTGCAGATGGCGTTCCGTACGCCCACCTGGGCGGTGTGTATAACTGCCGTTCACCCGCAGAGCCGCTTGGTTGAGCCAAATGGGGATCATGCAGTACGCCCATTGGCCGACTGAAACCTTCCAGTCCTAATGGCAGATGCGTAGGTGAGATTGCTTCCTTTGGGCCGTAAATCATCATTAATTGGTCAATCATCTTCCTGAGTTCCTTTTTGGTGCTATATATTGAGGCCACCAACTTGTGTTTGTAAAAGCCTTCTGTAGTCTTCAGAAATTGATTAATGAATTTCTCGTCTCCAACAATCTTTGCTTTCGTAGCCAACTCCTGAAGGCGATAAAAGTAGGATAGCACGTCTTCTTTATTCTCCTGCTTGGCATGATAAAAAAGCTCCTCGTAGTTTTCCTGAGGTGGGAATTCCTCCTTGAATAATTTCTCCAGCTCTTCATAAGTTTTTGCCTGGGATTCTATCGTTCTGTAGAAAGAAAGAGCCGGCCCCTGCAAATACGTGCTTATCACTGCCATCTTTTCTTCTTGTGACAATTTCTTGAGGATTGCCAATCGATTGAATCGTTTGAAGAATTCCTCAGAATCTTGGCGAAAGCCATTGAAGCATATGACAGACTCCATAATCATTTAATATTCTCCACTTATTTATTTAATATTCTCCACTTACTTGGTATTCTCCACTTCTATTTCAAACAATTTTCTTTTGTTTTTTTTTGTTCTATTCTAGAACTATTCAGCAATCTTCTATCCGCTGTCACTCTCACTTCAAAGAGGGTGAGGGATAATATAACAGTTCCTCTTTAGAATCAGTTATTAATTCTGTGTGCTTGGGGGCGCGTACCAGGTCTGGGTGTCTCCACCACTGTAGCGGCTGTAGCCTCCTTGGCTACAACTCGCTACTTTAAATATAAAAGACACTTTTATAACACGTTACTTTATTTATAACTTAAACGCACTGTTTATAACTTTAGCACTAGAAATAATACTATGGTCCGCACTCGACGGCGGACGGCAGATGAGTACGTCAAACTTCCACGGCCCCAGCCCGTCTGAAGTTTCTATCGTTCTCTTTCTAAACTGAATAGTTAAAAAGAGAACGAACATATTGCAAAAACAATACTATCGCCAGTATCAAACTACATAGCACTCGGACCAACGAGGCCCGATGCTACAGTACAGTAAATCTTATTCTACGAGTATGTTAGTAGAAGTATTAAGAAAATACAATAATATTTAAAAAGCACTAATGTCACTGCTACGGTGATATTACGCAACAATGACTAAAGTACACTTGCAGTCTAGCCTGCTCGCAACAACAGAAGATTCAAGTTTCCGAATATGATTAGGTCTAAAAGTGTGTTTATGTAACACTTTTTAGTGAAAGACGTTAACTATGTTAGAATTAGAAAGAAAACTACAGAATCTATAACAAATTACAAAAGTTTATTTAGTTTTAAAATATTGTAGGGTAGATTTAAAATCACAGGGTCGTAGATACTAGAAAAAATTCACTGAGAAACCGAGTTCACTTAAATCCGTTAAATTTTGGAATAGCACTTCCCTGCAGTAGCCAGCGTCGACGCGATGACCTCACGGTAGCAGCTAGTGATGACGTCACGGGAGGTGGTTGTAGATGTCCGAGGTAGCCCAGCTTGATGATCGCTTTAGGCGGTACAAGCACCCTGGAATTTCCGGAAATGGGAATTTTATGAAAAGTCCGCTTTCATAGTTGTGACTGCGACATTTCGTGAAGGTCGAAGAATAAAGCATAGCTAAGCAGGATGGCTACCAAAAGCACTAACTAGTGATCAATGATGTGGTAGATTTGTTCAAACTTAGTTTAAATTAACCACCATGATTATAATAGAAAATTGCAGTTAAATCTGTAGGTCAAGAATTAGAAGTGAACAAAATTGATATTTTTTTATAAAAGTAATCAATAAAAAAGAAAGCTAATAATTTCAGCTATTTAGTGGTTAATAGATTCGATCATTTAAAACAGATTTAACGGCAACTTATATAACGTCGATATTACAATTTTTTAAAAATTGCAGGTAGCTTACACTAGGAAAAAGAACAAAGAAATTAGCATCGCTAAAGCATATTACAGCTGGATTAAAACCAATTATTAAATACGTTAACTACAAAATTAACACTAAGATACTACTGATAAATAGCTTAAATTAAAGATTTATATGAAAAGAAAAACATTAATTTGCAACACTCACCCAGTCGGGGAAATCACAAAATTCACTTGATAAACTATTTAAATCAATTTTTTACTGCAATGTAGATTGCAAAATGTAACAGCGTAGAAAATTCTAGAAATATAAAATTCAATATTTAAATCTCATTAGATATTGACATGCAGTCAGATCAGCTGCTCGGTCGTAAAAAAGATCGAAGTCCAATATGTCGCGCTGCAATAGGGTCCCTATCATGACGTAGCCCGTGCGCCTGCGCCGTGTGCGTATTCGAGTTGTTTAGAGTGCAGTACAGAAACGCCTGATCGATTAGATACACTAAACGATAGTGAAATGTAAAATTACTCAGGTTTTTATTAATAGTTGTAGGCATTTAGATTGAAGTTAGAGTTTTTTTATTATTTAGAGTTAATTTTAAGTATTCTTTAATTATTAAATAGTTTAAGTTCTAGTTTTAAGTTTTGTCTTAGGTTAATTTTATTTGTAAATAGCTTAATTTCTGACATTCATTTCTCATAACTGAGCCAGAAAATAACGTCCCGTTACATTTAACATAACAAGAAAGGATTCGGATGACTTCGGCAGGCTAAATTATTCTGGACAGAGTAGATAGCAAAAGTTTGCAAGGTGGACCCACTGAAATAAAAATAACTAAGCAAAATAGAGATAGGATTGAGAAAACCCAGTTGACACTTTTTTGAGATCATGCAATAAAAAACTCAATGGCATTGAAAAGTACTACAATAAAGTTTTGCGTACTTTTACTCCTAGCTAATATAAAATTTCAAAAGGGATCGTATAATACTGTTTTATTTCGGTTCAAGTCTGGATATAAAAGGACTTTATAATTTAATATCGAGGTAATTTGATGTTCAAAGTGATCCATCACTACAAATTATATTTATTTTATTTAACGTGAGATTTCATTGGATTATGTATCATGAAAGCATTAAGTTGTGATTTATAGGTTCTGTGGAATATATTTACTTGTTGATTTTATATTAGCGCTTCTACTGTATTCAAAATATAGTTCAATCCCTTTTTAGTGGAAAGTTTTCACTAGCACTAGCATAGTGCGTGTACTTTATAAGAGGGCTCGAGCCTATCTAGCTTCATAAACAGTAAATGAAAAAAAATGTGTAATTATTATTTTTTGGTCCGTTTAACGATCATAGTCTAAAAACTAAACAACTTTTGTCATAGCTGAACAAAGAGTAATCGAATTCGTTTGATATCAAAAAGCTAACTGAACTGTGGCGGAAAATAATGCTAATACAAAACCTTATCTATCTGTAATGGTAAATCAATTAATTTAAGCCTGTCTTTCATAGCCGTTAAAGTCAATCAGCCGCCAGCCGTCACCGTTAAGCAGCTGGAAACTCTGTCAGTTATATTAATATTGCATACAAACTTGGCAAGTTATGACGTCGGCTTTCCTTTTGTGCGGTGTCGCCAGAGGGAGCTATTGTCGACAAGAGTCGCCTTTTCCAATATTTATTCAAAGTTGTACAAAGAATCTGTGATTTACGAGTAAAACATCTTACCATTTTCACTACAGCATTTAAAGGCAAATAATACAGCGCTTAATAAACTTAGATTTAGTTCACTTGAACTCTCTGTTGGTACAAGAAGTAATAGATAACTTAAAATCTGACTTAATTGAAGTTCGTTTGTTGAAAAGGAACAAAATTAATGCCTCAAAAGTTTCTAAGCAAGTTTCTATGAAGCAGAAAAAATTAATCGCCTGACAAAGAAGGCAAAGGGACAAACGATTTTGGAATTCTGATTTGTACAAGAAATTGAAATTGAGATAACTGACCCTGAAGAAATAAATGAGATATTGAAGTAGATAGTACTCCGAATTTACTTGCCTATTGGAAGATTTTTATAATGGGTTCTTTTGAAATATGAATTTTGTAAATCAGAATTCAAATTATGGATTCCTATGAGATGTGAACATTTTTTTCTCTGTCTTGTATTGTACCTATAGTGAAGGATTGGAAACAATGGGAACATTTTCCATATTTATCTTATCGCTTAACTGTAATATATATATATATATATATATATTGTTTTAGAACTCATCAAACCTATCGCTGCTCTCTCCACCGTCTTTGACACGTCGGAGATCTTCAGTGATGTTCAGCGATACGGTATTACTCCACACACCCAACGCATCTCACCTGGCCCATCCACACAACGTCTGCTCATCAGAGAAGATGACCCAAACAGGTAAACATCTTTTGAAGACTATTAACTCCTAACTAATGCACCACTCTTTAATCGAAGTTATAAGTGGTGTTTAATTAAGATATAAAGTTATAACACACCCTAAAGTTATTTTAGTCACCTGATCTATTACTATGCTAAACTTTTCTCGCAGATCGAAATTCTCTGATCCTTAAAATCCATGCTATTGAGACTATTTTGTAATTCATGAAATCGATATTTGTAGATTCATTGTGTCAGCGTGACTGGCTTAAGAGTCAAAGTGGTGAGTCTAGAGATGGTAGATCTAGACGACGCTATTAGACGGGCATGTGCAATCTGACCTTCCTTTTCTTTCACACTTTCGATACTTCATAGGCAAGACTAGGACATCACGAAGCTTTACCAAATTTTTTATCGATCTTGAACGATTATTTTGGATCTTTATTCTATTCTAGAACTACTTGCACAATACATTTTGTATCCTTAACATTCAAAACTATCAGGCTATTAATAGTAAGAAGCAATATTGAGAAATGTGAATTAGACAATCATAATTTTCCGCTGACTTTATAAATGACGTAGATGGCTCATAACTTGACGAATAAAACAAAACAGTTGTTGATACTTTTGATGCAAAAACTGAGATCATTTTAGAAGGAGCATTATTCAGTGACACTAATTCTGGGGGTGTAGAGTTCGACTTGCCAGCAGGCGACACTGCTGAAGAACGAGCAGCTGCAGGCGGCACCATGTCTTGCCAAGAACTTCTGGCGTTGTCAGGAGCGCTGTCTGCAGCCCTGCCTACTGGGCAGGTGGCTTTGGACAGCTTCTTCGAAGAACTCTCGAAAGGCATCAGTAAGCGAGCTGGGGATGAAAAAAATGATACTAAGGTAAGTTAAAGGTATAACAATGGATTCCTTACAAGATGAAGTTAACTTCATTTTCCTAGTAATTTGCAAAACAATCTTCAGTAAAAATATTACCTTTTCCTTCCTTACTTTTCTTGTTACGTATATGTAAATCTTTTTGGAACAGAGATAGTTTGTACCCTGGATTAACTTATAGGATACTTTTTAAGGGAAAAAGTCTTATTCCCACGGGAAAACTTACACAACGCGAGCGTAGCCGCGGGCGGACCGGTAGTAATAAATATTTTTTGTATCTATCTATAGATTGTAGAAATTGAAGATTTCTCCTGCTGCACGGAACTGTATGCGGCAGAAGCTATTGCAAGGGAAAACAGGAAAAGTCGTTTTTCCAGTGCTTTTTCAACAGCTTGGAAGAAGTCAAACTTATTCATGAGTTGGCTCAGGAAACACATCAAAAGAATTGTTGACCACAAGTATTTTCAACAAGGTATGTAAAACTGGAATATGTAAAAGGGGGAGTATAGTATCCCATTACTTCTCAGTTATATGAAAAAATCGTGTTTTCATCTTTATTCAAATTTACAGGTATATTATTGGCGATTCTGATCAATACTCTATCAATGGGAATAGAATATCACCAACAACCCCAAGAATTGACAGTGATTGTGGAGATGAGTAACGTCGTTTTTTCCGCAATATTTGCTGTGGAAATGTTATTCAAAGTTGTCGCCGAGGGGCCGTTCAAATACATCGCGAACGGGTTCAATGTTTTCGATGGAATCATTGTGATACTCAGGTATTTTTTCTTCGGACGGAATTCTGGATAAGATTTTTTTTTTAAGTAAGAAAAGGGTTACATAATTGATATTATGATTGTTGTATTTTTATGACAGTGGATTTGAACTAGCTCAAAACATGAGTATTGGAAAAGATCTAGCGGGAAGCTCAGGGTTATCAGTGTTGCGCACGTTTCGACTCCTGCGTATACTGAAGCTCGTACGATTCATGCCCAACCTGCGCCGGCAACTGTTCGTCATGCTACGGACTATGGACAATGTCGCCATCTTCTTCTCATTACTCGTCCTGTTCATTTTTATATTCAGGTAAATATTTTTACAAACACAGAAATATAAACTTAAAGACGTAAAGTCAAAGGATGAAATTCTCAGAGGATACTTTATTACTTTCATTTCCATTACAAATCAAAGTAAGCTTAGACTGAAAGCAAACAACTGCATGAATTTAAATAGACTTTGAGGAAGAAGTTCAATATCTGAGATTCAACTTATCAAAACTGCTCCTTAAATTTTAAATTTATTTTAAAAATAGTTTTCTTTCTCCTTCTAATTTCTGTTGAGGTTTCTTGTTGATAAATTAATTTGTTTGAGATTTATTTGAATGTTATGTTTTAAAATAATAATAACTTACTTAAAAAAGAACATAAAATTATTGTACTTTAAAAAAAATTTGATTTTAATAAAATAGGTAATGGTAAATCTAAATAAGCAATTTTAAGAATCTTTCACTATTTTTATGTTATCCCTATTTATTTTTATATTTGTGCCGTCTGATCTTCTATAATCACACTATTGTAGATACGTTCACAGTCCCAAGCAATCTCTTCTGATTGCTCAATCAGTTCTTCATTTCTCCGTAGCTAAAGAAGACTTATTCGACTCTCCATAAAAATGATCTTCCGAATATTTCTACTTAACTGTCACCTGCATCCTTTAACCCGTGCACTATTTAACTGTGAGTGATTTCTCCTGTTTTCTATGTATTATACCTGAGTCACCTCTGTCTATAACATTCTACCCACTACACACTGCCACTGTCCACACTATCTGTACAACTTTTTCTCTCTTCTACTGTACCTACTTATATTATATTATAGTCTTTCACGCTTCTCTGCTTTTCCACCACTTCAATTTATTTACACTCGCACACCATCACTTATCAATATAGATTTATTTGTATGTACTATATCTTTATATATTTCCTCCTTAATATATGGAAAGGATTCTTAAGTGACCGTATAATCTAATCGAATATTGCGTGATAACGTTCAGCATCCTCGGTATGAACCTCTTCGGGTGCAAATTCTGCGAGAAAGATGAGGATGGCGATGCAGAGTGCGACAGAAAAAACTTTGATACCCTCTTGTGGGCCTTTGTCACGGTGTTTCAGGTATTCATTATTTTCAATTAAATACCTAACAGACAATCCAGAACAGACTGAACTTGCAACATACTAAACGCTTACCTTCGGGTCTGTCAGCAGTCAACACTCACGACAGAATGACAATCCCAATAACAGAAGAAGAATCTAACCACGCGAGTACACACGACCTTTCACTCTGCTGCAAGGGACACTCGAGCTGGCTGCGAAGAAGCAGTAGTCACAAGATGGCGGCTTGCAGCATTGTGCGTTGTCGAACAAGCGTTCAGTCGCGTAACAGCTACCCTAGAACCCGCATTGTGAATAATTTCTAGTACCATCAGTAACAAATTGATCCAACATCATCTAGTGTCACAATCACCGTATGTTGTGCCGTACCGTACTCCCATCAGACGTTGTCGAGAGCACATTTATTAGTCAGTGAGCTTAGTTGAACAGTAGGTTAGCTTGAGGTCGATCGGAGCCGAATCGAGGGTTGCCTTGTTCGTCATTTTCCTCTCTACTCCTACTACTACAGGTTGCACTCAGTTAAAAGTATCTCTATCACTTTGCATGCCGCTTCTATAATTTAGGTATTTACTTTAAAAAGGCGAAATTCGTGGATTGCTTTGGTCTTTATTATTGACTTTCCACTCAAGGCCAATTTAATAACTCAGTCAAAGTTTTCACCGATTTCGCCATGACCCCAGCATCTTTCTTTTATCTTCGTTAACAATCTCAATTTCAATTACTTCCCCCTTTCTTCAACATTTACCTTCAAACTTTTTATTGCTAGAGATTGGCCCATACACTTTGTTTTCCTTATCTTTTTTCTTCTGCATTTCAAAATAAAACAATTTATGAATATTAATGCATTTAATATGAATGATATTGATAAGATAACAACTCAAATTATGAATGTAATTATTATGTTTTCACGCACTTTTGTTTTGCCTACTTTTTCTTGAATATCTACCTTCATTGCATTTATTATATTATTATATTGTTCTAAAGAGGCAGTATTAAAAAGAATATATGATAATTTTGTTATTATAATGATGCGTTTATTGAAAATCAGTGCACTAAATAACACTATGTTAATTTGTTACAGTACATAAACTAGATTTATGAACTAACTCTTTGGTGGGTGCGTCCCAGCGGCGCGGCGATAACACTGCTTTACCAATTAGCCCTTAATTGATAATGATATAATTATACCTTTTACTTAGCCTTATAACCATAGACCCACCTTAGATGGAATTTAATTTTGCGAGCGTTGGATATTCTAAAATTATAAACGTTTTGTTTATTTTACGAGTATAAGGGTAGAAGGCCTTTTATCCGCAGTGTTATAGTCGCGTGTCACACATTCCATCAGGATGAATCGGTCGCTGCATATGCGCATAGCATTTTGTTTTTCTTTCATTTTTTCCATCGGGCCCTCGCCACGCAGTATTCTGGGCATGTATCTATTCGGTGGTAAGTTTTGCAAGTACGTCGAAGACAATGGCAGCGAACGCGACTGTACCTGCCCTGAAGTTGTCTCGCACCATCCGAAGTGTGAGTGCGACAGAAAACATTTTAATAATATCCTCTGGGCTACCGTCACCGTGTTCCAGGTAAGCCTGAGGCAAATTAGACAACGTACATTAGCGGTTTATTTTGCGATCCCAAAGTTTTTAGATAGACGCTGCGTTTTTCTCGTATCGACCAAAGCAATATTTTTGTAAACCTTGTCTTATTTAACATCTTTCTGAAGTATGTTAGAAAAGACAAGTGTAATTTAAAAAAATGGTGATGTGTATATACCAGCACTAGCGAGAAATCCGCCGTAATTATATTTGATAAAGTATGTAGTGTTTCGGTAACTGCATCTGGAGCGCTCCGTAGTTAGTGCATCTTGCTTTGTAGAGTAGTTTACGGAAGCTGGACCCTCTGCTTGTGTACTCCAAATCGCCGTCTGTGTGTTCCCTACCTAACCTGTATTATGTGTGTACCTACCTACTAACACTACGACATTACACTTGGTTACACTAACACGCTGATTATTACTGATTTATTGTGTTTATTTACGTTGATTTATTAAACATTAAAATAACTTAACATTTTATTACAAACACGAGGCACAACTTTTAACACGATTACAGCACACCTTGCTTATTTTAATTTATTAAAAGAGACATTGAGATTTGAAGATATTATTGATGTGGTAGAGAGGCTTGCTCTGTTGAAATGATTTCTTACTTTGATGTGAATGTTTCAGGTTTTAACGCAAGAAGATTGGAATGTTGTTTTATTTAATGGTATGGAAAAAACGAGCCATTGGGCTGCTTTATATTTTGTGGCGCTTATGACGTTTGGAAACTATGTATTGTTCAACTTGCTAGTGGCCATTTTGGTTGAAGGATTCAGTTCAGAGGTATGTAGACTTCTTTATCACCAGGCTTCCAGCCTACTATTGTAGATCAGACGATACTTTAGGTTATGAAATAATACAAATACATGCCCTATAAATGTACCTAATTATATACAGCATGATTTTGCGATCCCTAGCAAAATTTAAATATAATGTTCAAACCATCATAAGCAACAACTTTTCTCAAGGAACATGGGTTGATACCCCCCAAAAAATCGACTTTTCATACAAAATACACAATCATCTTTACTAATTTGTATGGGACCCATGTTCCTTAGGAAAAGTTGTTGCTTATGATCTGAACATTATATTTAAATTTTGCTAGGGATTGCAAAATCATGCCGTATAGATACAAGCTCCCTTTCCACTAATATTAAACATTTTAAACACATGTTAAAGAAACTCATTTTAGCAATAAGAAAGTCGTCAAACGTGCAGGAAAGAGACAGCAAAATATAATATACGAAATGTATTTCAGCGACATGAGAGAAGAGAACGCGAGCAACGTGAATTAGCTAAGTCAAAACTATCTAGCGAATGTTTCTCAGATAACAACGAGGCACGATACGACGAATCGAACTCGGGATCGCATTCCAGTGACAGTTTCTCCCAGGTGAAATACTTTACTTAATTCCATTTGATATTGTGTTTCTTTGTCTTCTCTCTTAGCTTTGGGATACGGTCTGTACGAAGGTAAAGTTATCTCGTTACACAAATATGTTGAATGTTTCCTTTTGACATTCTTACATTGAACTTAATCGAAATGGTATTTCACTAAAAATTTATGTTTAATTTAGTTTTAGATCAGTTGGAGCAAAGGATTCAAACTATTTCTTTGGAAATAACATTGCTTGCTTCACACTTTTATATGTCACCGTAAGATTGTGAACATCATTAGTTTATAATCTGACTCGCGATATTATAAACTAAAGTAAAATTGTGAACTGCAACCAACCATTTACAATTTCCCGTTTTTAGTTTATAATCTATCGATGTCTAACCGTCAAATCGTGAACAAAGCTGCAGAATTCATAAATAATCTATCGGGTTTTATCACTCGTAAAATTGTGAACCGTGTTCCTGATTGCTCAGTTTTTGCAGTAGTTCGTTCTGTATCCATAGAGCAGCCAAAACTGACCAATCAGGGACGGTTTACAATTTGATGATTTGACTTCGATAGATTATATAATTTTAGACTTTCGCGGTCATAGATCACTGATCACTGTTCGATAGATTACTTATAAAAATACATTAAAAAGTAAATGGTTGGTTGCAGTTCACAATTTTACGTTAGTTTATAATCTCGCGAGTCAGATTATAAACTAATGATGTTCACAATCTGACCGTGACATATACAACGTATTGAAACTGAACAACTGTTGTTTCACTAATTCTCAAAAATGAATTTTGACCTTTCGCGCAAACTGATCAAGTCAATTTGAATGTTTTTATTTTTGCGTATTTTAATAAGTTGTTCAGTTTCATGGGCCGACCTACCACCTGAGAGATTTTGCGTTTTTTAGCTAACACGTTGTATTTATTACACAACATGTTACACATTTTTGTTTTATAGCAGAATGAAATAAAGAACTACTGGCGTTCTGCGGATGACGTGAGGAAAACCAAAGAGGATGTGAACGGTCATAAGGAAAAGGTGCCTAAATCCCGGCGAGGCAAGTCCAAAAGCTCTGCCCACCACCCTACGCTCTGCAAAGACTGCGCGCAATCTAATAAATGCAACATACAAAAGGTAAGATACTGACAACTCTTTACTGGTGCGATTTAACCAATAGATATGAGAAATAAACTCAAGTGCAAAAATTGCTCTTTATTGGCATTTGTTTCGTCCAAAATAGAATTGGATAATTTATAAGAATGAAATGAAACCTATCCCAAAAAATTAATTAGGATTTTGAAGTTAATCTTGGTTTACAAAGCTCAAAATAACATATCTGTTTGATAATAATTGAAGTAAAAATTCTTCCTTTTAAACTTTATATAACACAAAGCTCAAAATAACATAATAATATCTGTTTGATAATAATTGAAGTAAAAATTCTTTCTTTTAAACTTTATATTCCAAGTTAAACACAGACACGTAAAAAGAAAATTTTCATAGCACGATCCGAAATTCTATCCTATTTTTAGGTATCATATTTTTTGTGTTCAATGTTTTTTCCTGCGAAATGGCGACAAAATCCAATCGTCCGTCATTTTAATGTTAGCTTTTTTATCACTTCCATTCTCACGATTTATTTCAAAGGATCTATAGAGAACAAGGTGATTTTGCAGAATTTAATAAAAATGGCCCTTTTTCGGGTAAAAATTATTAGTTTATTTTGCATCTTCTTACAAGTTATCATTTTTAACTCACTCGAAATATATTGAGACTCAATAAACCAGTTTTTAAATGTACCTACTTACAAGTTCGTTCCCATATAATTTACATTCACAAAATATATTTATAGTTCACGTTTTTAATGTTGGAAAGAATTGAAAACAGTGAAATCTGAAGTAGATGATTTGAAACTAGAATATTTTTATAAATCTGCATAACAGCCGTTATTAACTTGTAGTAGATATTAATTATTTCAGTACAGTCCTTACCTACAAATATCAAAGCAGCATAATTTAGTGGTTATCTCCACGGGCGAAAGAGCGCTTTTCGCTGCCAAATGGTTGGAGGTTATACGAAGTACATTTTTTATGATGCGTCATAAGTAACATCCATCACTAAGTCAATCTAATATTTTTGATATGCAAATTTCGTGTCATCTCTTTACCCTATTCGTACTCATTAATATAATTAACTTTACTAATCCCAAAGACATTTGGGTTGCTAAAATTAGAGATAAAGAAGACAGGTATTTTTTGTTGGTTTTGGCTAGGGCGAATATCCCAAATCCCTGGAAAAATCTGTAAGGCCGTACGCTAAAACACGCGCGGGTGCACTTGGCCGGTTTTTGCGGGTGAACACACGTCGCATGCGCCCACCCCAGTCTGCGTTGCTCATACTATTTTCCAATGCAGACACGCGAGCGGGCACCCGCGCGAGTTTTAGCGTACGGCCTACATGAAGACAGTTATTAAAACAAAAAAAATAGGACCAAATTAGGGATGTCTATAAACGATAAGGAAAGTATGTTCAAGGCAATCTCATAAAAGTATACTGCTTGGGCCCCGTGCCTCAATGTTCTTTGATTAGAGTACATACACGTCGAATATACCTTTTGTGTTTTCGATATTACGGCAATTTGCTTCGGACAAAAATGTAGACTGAAGATGTAGGCCAACCAGTCTGTCCCATATCGAATGACCGGTCGAGGCCATCGAAGCTTAATAAATAATGCAACATTGGCCTCTAAGATCTCTTTTATCGTTAAAAACATTTTTTTTCAGCAGCCTATACAACCTGATATAAAATGAACTTTGAATTTTAAACTTATTTATATTCGTCCACAAATTTTGTTATGGCACATAATAGGCAAAGTTTTGCGTTTACTGAAATACGCTTCAAGAAATTTTAATAACAAGGCTCTAGTATCGTACTCACTTAAACACTTCACTTAATTTCACCTTGTTAGGTGCCACGCAAATTGTAAAATATTTTTATAGTATCTCATTTTTTTATATTAATTTTGAGTCAAGGGTCATTAAGATATCTAAAATTAGAAATATTTTATAGTCAGAGCAGAGCGTTCGGCACTCGATCCTGGCAGGATTAAAGGTCAAATTTTTTTCAAACTACAGTTTGTTTAGGAAATTACATACTAAACAAAGACGCGAAACATTATACAAAAATTAAAATGATTTCTGACTATACTTCGGAATGTACGTCAAGCTATCGTCCGGGTAATTATCTACTGAAGTTTTCTTTACATAAGCCATGTCAGATGCTTTTGGAACCTAAATTACTTGGACATCAGGGTTCGTGAGTTAAGTTATTAACCTTACAACCATATAATATTATTATAGTACCAGTAGACGTTGAGTGAAATGACCCTGTCCAAAATGATTTAGACTTTTCGCTTTTTGTTGGAACCCCACAATATTTCCTAATAAACTTATTTTCCCTTCGTCCAGGAGTTCAAGATGCTAGCCAACAACAGCGTGGTCTCTGACGCATCGGTACCGATGATCACTCACACGGCGGCCACTCCTCAGGACTCGCCGTCCACTACCCTCGAGCCTGGAGCCTCTTTCAGAGACTTCAACATGGCACTGAGTCTGGAGAGGTCTTCTTTGGTGTCTAGTTTGGACTCTATCGATAGAACATCGGTATGTATTGCACCTTCATTATAACTTTCAGGTGGAAGTGCTATAAAATAAATAATTATGAGTTGTGGAGCCTATTTCATTAAATTATGTTCCAAGTTCTGTTCTATAAAACATTGTGTAGTTATGCATTTAGGTACACATACACACAGTCCGAAACGAATCATTAGCAAAGTTATACGATATCTTAGTATGAAAATTAATACAAAAACTTATATTTGAAGTTCAATATTTTTTTCTCAGTGCACCAGTATACCAGGATTACTAAAACCACCGAACAGCTACACACTGACTCTCCATTCAGCAAGCGCTCAGCTAGGAGCAGAAAAAGCTCGTCTGCCTCCAATGACTCTCGCCCCTCCTCCCTTGACCCTAGCCCCTCCCCCTCTCAGGTCCTCTTCTCCTGGATCAGCTCCAACCACACCTAGGTCAATGCCCTCTCCTCTGCTCCCTGAAAAAAATCTCCAAATAACGATAGCAAAGGACGACAATTGTTTGAACATCAGCGACAAGTCTAGTCTGCTAAGTTCACAAAAGTAAGTGCTAACTTGAAGATAATTTAAAACTTTTTATAGAAGCCACGTTAAACTATATTTGAAGTACCTACATTGTTACCGTTTTTGTTAACATCTCTTTTAAAGCAATTTTATTTCTTATAAGATGAAAGAAGCTTGATCGACCTCAGATTTTATTTAAGATTATTCTTTGTTTGATTTTATTTCAAGAGATTTCAAGATTTCAAGACTATGTAAATAAATCATCACTTTTTCAATCCTTTGTAGCTCCTCGTTTTTATAAATTGATTATTTCGATGGTCTTTTGTTCAGAAGCGTAATGATTTCAAGTCCCGTGGTGGGTGGTGAGGACAAGTGCAGAGTCCAACGAGGGTACAGCTGGCGACTTTCACGACCTAGTCTTTGCAAGAAGCCGAAACACAGGACCGGCTCAGATTCTGACGCCATTGTGCTAAACAATGGAAGAGATCACGCCATTTGTAATGGTAAGCATTTGTATAATTTCCTACTTCTAAAAAAACTTTAGCTCCAGATCGCCTATGCCAGTTATTTAATGCAAACATACACGCACAAAGACAATACCCAATAACAGCTTATCAAATTTGATATACAAACATCAGCCCAGTAAAGGCATATGCACTACCAAAAAGGCTATACAATACAAGTCATCAATACATTCTTCATAGTCTTTCATCATATTAGCCTATCGACGATGTCCACTCCTTGAAAAAAGGGCTTCCTAATACCAACTGACCCTGCACTGCTCAAATTATAACGAACTCAATCACTTTTATTCAAAGCCTGGATTTGAGTAAAGTATCGTCACAAATGAGTCAAAGTCAAAATTATTTATTTCCATAGGATGTTATTACATCACTTAGATCCGTCATTACATTGAGCACAACCCTACACTGAATTAGAGTCAGGTCTCAGCATTGTCTGGCTAATATTAAATGACAAAAAATATGTATTACAATCACACAGGGTCAAGCCTACGAAAAAACGAGCTCCCGTTATCCTCATCGATGGTGATCAAAAATGACACTCAGTCAGAGCTGCCTAACAACCGGTCGAGGCCGCAACTGCCAGCAGCGAGGGTCCTGGCTCCTCCAGTGAGGAAGGTCTCTGCACATGCAACTCCACTGCTGCCAGATGTAAGTACGATTTGCCTTGAATAAATCTTGCCTCTTGTACCCTCTTCCGGCGATTGAAATATTGCAGTCATTAGGCCCTTAATGATGGATGACATAATGGTAATTTACAATAAGTGACTAAAGTCAAAGATCGAAGAAACGCACCACGAGATGGAGATAGAGATGGGCATGGCGATATTGGTTCGATAAGTCAAGTGACTTATCGAACCAAAACAGCCACAGAGAGGTGACCAAAACAACAAAACAAGCAGACCACCAGTCCAATGGTTCAACGATGCTGCCAAACTAGCAGGATAAAACTGAATGTCATAATAATATGCCAATGCCACAAAACTATGAGGAGTAGCGTAATACATAAAAGGCCTATATAACTCTTATGCCTATATACAACATTTGATGGATGTGGGCTTAGAATGATGATATTGAATATATCTAAACACATTCTTTTCGACAAGTTTAATAGCTTTTAACAGTTTTTCTTTTCTCTCAAGATAGTTGCCTATGCAGTTTTTATCTATTCCGTAAAGTTATATTCACCATCTTCGGTCTACTTTAAGGTTTCAGGAAAATCTTAAGTTGGCTACTTATCTGAATATCTACTCAAAAGTAACTTCAAAAAACAAACGCAAAGTGCGATGTCTAAAATGCAAAATCTACGGATCTGTGGTATCCTTTCATCTCCTCTAGTTCAGGATTTGCAATTCGGTAACAGGTTAATCTACATATTATTTGTAGGTATCGTGGAAAGCTCCTGAAGCCGGCTTTTCAGCGGATTCTACAGTGCGGCTTGACACGGTAAAGCCTCCTCCGCATAGGCTGTCTCTCACTAATGATTACTTGACAAGTAAGTACACACTATAGGTACACTTCTTAGTAAACCAGTTTAATCAAACTCTTACTTGTACGTCTTGTAACATCATTTTATTTTAACAACTCATTTTCGTTATTAATTATAATAAGGATGTTATCCACTTAGAGCACCCGTCTGAATAGCACCTGCGAGCACTGACAATATTTAAAAAGTTATGAAAAAGATGTACGTAATATAAACAATCATAATAACTACATTTCCTTAATACCATATCGCGTAAGATCCCAATATACCTACAGTCGTGACAGTCGACTAAGGTCTAAGTTTTTTACCTAATAATTATATTACTACAAATTAAACAAAACTACGATGTTAAAAAAACGTATATTTTCTATCCAGTAGCTATATATGACCAAAAAGACGTAAATATGAGCTACCTTTTTCATAAATACTGTCCCTCGTTTATACTTCAGTAGTTGGATCACTCAAGACAAAACTTATTTTATTAACTGTTACAAAGAAAGCTTCTGAAAGAGCAGAAAAATAACTCAATTATAACAGAATAAGGATCGGATATCTTCTGAAACATATTATTGTGAAACAAAACTAAATGAACTGTTAACGTACCTTTCTTTTCGGGAAAACGATATCTGACGTGGGCCGGAAACTTTTGATATATTACCGAGCGCAGACAAGTAGACTCAGAAATTAGCTGCCTAATTTATTTTATTACTTATCTGTATAAAAATAGACAGTCGTGGAAACATTGTTCATGATACAAAATGTTATTGAAGCGACAATGCTAAAGTAAAAAAAAAATGTCTCAGTTTTAAAATTGGAACTTTATTGTATAATCGTTTTGTGATGGACTTGGTTACTTTGTTAATAGGAATAATACAGTGTCTAGCCTTACTTGAATACAATAATAATGAAAATTTACCAAATTCAATTAATTTCATTCACTCTATTAACTTATTTAACATTTCGCATCGTATTTCTGTCTGAAAATCCGTTGCATTAAGATAAAAATAAATATAACAACTATTCCTTTAGTTAGATCAATGTGTAAATTTTATAAGGATATAAAGAGACTTAAAGCCGACCGCATAAAGGCACTTACCCATTTGACGCGTAAAAATGCTCGCTTCACAAGCAAGTAAACAAGCGTGAAGTGTATACGAGCAATATGATACATGCTGGGCCCCGTTTCACGAAGCAACAATTTACTAGTAACAAGTTACAATTTGATATTCATTGCGTAGCCAATTCGCCAAAACTGGAAGCTCTTATCGTTTTACCTCATTGTCTACGCAATGTACATCAAATTGTACTTGTAATTTGTAACTTGTACCTTCGTGAAACGGCCCCCTGGTGTACACACTCCACTGACTCTCGACGACAATCGCGGCCAGAATGAATACGACTTGAATGAATAGCAAACATGTATGATAGACGTGTAAAATGCTCTCGAATAACAAAAGAACCGACCCGAAGACGAAAAGAAATTCTTGAAGAGAATTCTCCAAGGAACGAAGGTTCGCGAAAACTAATTTACTTTTTCTATCCAACAGCTTTAGTGAATTAAGGAACTTTGCCTTTTAAGATTTTGCGAACTCTGTTTTATAATTTAAAGTTGTTGATGTGTTAAGTTTCAATGCAATTTTATGAATATTCTTCAACTTATGTTAAATTTATGAAGATTGGAAAGTAAATCCTTTACTTCATTAGATTGTTGTGCGTGGGATTAACTTGTGACTAACAATACTTTAAATGCCAGATAATATAATATTAACAAAGTATGCACTTGTGGCTTAACTTTACAACAAGCTGTTTTAACGAAGGCCTTATCAGAAAAAGCCTGGATTAAAGATTGCTCCTTTACAAGACAGGGATAAAAGATACGGTGTTCTCATTAAAATGTCTGAACATCGGATAATCCAAAATAAAAATGCTATATACAAAACTTAAAATAAGGTATATTCAATGGTACAAAAAATCTTAATGAAACTGGTCGCTGCTTTTCAAATAAAAAGGAGCAGGTTCAACAAATTCCTAATTAGCCCACAACGTATGTACGAGTATCTAGATTTGAAAAAATAATAATGTATGTCTTATGGTGAAAGTTGTGGCGTCGGTGGTCTAGTGGCTAGGGCCGCTGCCTCCCGTTTGGGAGACGCTTCGATCCCCACCACGTACCAATGTGTTTACGAATTTCGAATTCATATGTACGTTTATTCGACGCTCTTACGGTGAAGGAAAACATCGTGATGAAACCTGCACACTCCTGCGAAGAAATTCAAAGGTTGTATGTGAAGTCGACCAATCCGCATTGGGCCAGCCTGGTCGACTAAGGCCTAATCGCCCTAATTCAGGGTAGGCTCGAGTCTCTCGGTGTGGACGTATGTATGTTATGGACCAGGTGATTAATGCGGGCATTATTAATAATGTGCGAGCATTATGAATAATGTCTAGCTCTATCGGGCTAAGTGAATAATTACTATCTAAACTTCATTATTTATCACATTGCACGGTCATTATTATATTGCTATGTGACAATTGGGCAATTTGATAATAAAGCTAAATTTGACGCGGTGCGGGGAGGGAAGCACGCGTGACACATGCATGTATGCCAAGAGCTTGTCAACTAATGCATGCCAAGTCATTAGGGCGGGTGCGAGCGAAGCGAGCGCGGGAGTTCGGGGCACCCCAACTCGGTTAAATTAGGTTAGAAGGGGATGGCGGAGGGAGCTAGGCGAGCGAATTGTGTGGCCCGACACGAGCTTGGCCGGTTTTTCTATGTGATTTTTTAACACGTGTAGGTATTGTAGTTTACGAAACAATGCTATCTTATATTAAATAGTTGCCTTTCCTTTTTGTCATTCAAACCCCTAACTAGGAACTTTAATTATTTCAACGCATAAACAAATTTTGATTTAATTGTTTACTGTACAACAGTGACATCAATATCAGAAGTGAAATCTAGCAACTTGACGCCACTACAGCCCCAGATGCCACACCTGTCTCCGAAGCCAGGACTCAGTGAAGCACCGACTTTACCGACCAGACCTAACAACCAACCCCTGCCCTTGATCAAACAAATCAATGAAGAGGTAAACACACCCACGCACTAGGTACGTGGGGCATACTGAAAGTCTCTGGATCTGGCAACTTACAATAAAATATTGAAAAAACAATTATTTAATTAGAAAATGGAACTCTTTGGGAACATGTTACTTTTTAATTTGCGAGACTGTCATTTGTTTTTTCATTGTGATGTTCTTTTGAAAATTGTGTGTCGCTATCATAACTCGTGAACTTTTTCGTTCTATGACTTTTTATGATTTTCGTTGTGGCGTCAACAAGAGATATATGTTTTAAGATTTTCGTGGTTGTTCACTACACTAACATTATCACAATTTGCGGGTTTGTTACACGGTTATATTTAATACTGTTACCTCGATATTTCGGAACGGTTACACGCTCCACGAGTCTACTCGTGACCATGGACCGTACGACAACTTATTGAAACTGACAAAAAAAATACTTTCACAGCAAATTCGTGCTTTGTTAGGCATTGGAATGAGCCATTTTACATGTGCATCTGAAGGTTCGGTAGCTTTGCACTCGATGGATACCGCATGACTTAACGGGGGACCAGAAACGACTGCGTGTTCAGTTTAACGGAGGACATTCATTGGGTGTCTATAATATCGAGACAGGTGACGAAACTTGGGTGTACTGCTTTGAACCCGAAAGAAAAAGCCAGTCGGCAGAGTGGGTCTTTCCTTTTGAAGATTTGCCGACGAAAGTTAAGAAAAGTCGAAGCGTTGGTAAAAAAATGGTTGCTTCTTTTTTCGGCAAATCCGGATATAACACTACAGTATCGCTTGAATATTAAAGGACAGTGACTGCAGATTGGTACGTCGATTTTTGATTGTCCAGAGTCTTAGAAAAAGTTCGCGAAAAGCGTCCTCGAAGCAATTTCCTCCTTCACCACGATGACGCATCCTCCCAAGGAGCACATCTTTATCTAAATAAGGGTTATACGTTATCTTGTAGAATTTAGTTCGACTGTCTACCTTAAGAGCATTTCATCCCTCAAGATATCTCCTAGAACGCTTATATATACAGTTTAGTAAAAGTGGGCACAACCTTATAGTCAGCAATAAGAGTGCCTTGAGAGAGAGACTGAGTTCGTCTGTAGATGGAGTTAAGAGTGGTGTCTTATCTTTTTTATCAAAAAACCCTATTCGAATTCTACTAAACAATTTTTAGAGCACGAATTAGTTTTGTAGATAGTTTCAAAACAATATTAAGGCAATGGCAGTTGTTCTTACTGATGCAATCACAACACCAAAGTAACTAAAGCTAATAAAAAATAAGATCAAACTATTTTATAACAGATTAATAATATGCTATGATGGCGTACTATTGACAAGTTAAACATTTTTATTAAAGCATGGCGTTTATACTTGTTTTCGGTATTCTGTTTTATCGATTGACTATTATGTAATACCCGAATGGACGTGCGGGTTTAACTTTATCGTGAAAGATAATGAAAAACTGTATGAAAACCAACGCGCCCGCTCTATTTTACAGATTTAAACAAGTATATTTAATATAACCATGAAAAAATATTTACCTTTTTTTCTGTCCACTGTAGAAAACTGACTTAATCAAGGGAACACACTATAATATATGTTATTGTTACACATTCAATGCTCTTTTTCACAAAACTTGTCTCAATTTTTGTTATAAACACGACGTTATTTGTTGTTTACAATTTTTACAACCCGATTATAAAATAAAAATGGCGATAAGGTTAATAAGTTTTTGTTATAACGTTGATAAGAGCAATCTCTCTGTAGTTTAATGAATAGAATAGCTATAAAATACTATTATATTGAATATACTTTCTTGAGTTTACTGATTCTAATGAAAGAGTAACAGGTCTTATGATGCTTTTATGATTATCTATAGAACGCAATGTTTGTAAAATATTTGTTTTATTCACAGTATCACTAAACTTTTTAAAGAGCTATGTTGTCAAATTTATAAGGTGAAGTGTTTTATGCAACAAATCAGCCAGGAAAAAGGTAAAGACGCTTATTATTAGCAATCTATTTCCGTGGCCTAATAAGTCTGTAGCTAAGTAAGATGTAGGTGCCGCGCCACACCACGGTGCAATCGACCGCAGTGGTAATACCATATTTCTGTGTGGTACTGAGACTAGGTATTTAAAAAAAGATATATCGAACACCGCGGCAGTTACATGTACACTGTTGTAGTTAGCAGTGTAGGTTGGATTGGATTGGAACTAATGAGTTCCAATTGTGTATACTTGATACGTTCATTTCTATGAAACTAACATACCAAGTACTTGGTTTTCGTGCGTTTTCATATATTTTTGCACTTTTCGTTGAAATCCACCAGTCCTTTTAAAACGTTTTACTTTATTCATTTTGTATAAAACCATCCGGTAATATTAAAAGAATAGAACTACTTGTAATATTATTTATTGGGATTAAAACCACTGACTATGCTTTTAAAAGTGTTCTCCATTAGAACTTAACGCTAAATGGAATCTATTTATGTATCGTTACTAGAAAAGTCTTATGGAACTATTTGTTAAAGGGTATAAATAGACGGTATTGAATATTATAAGAACAATTTTTTTTTTATAATCAAGTCGCTCTAAAGAAGGACTTAAAATAAGAACTCATAAAAGTTGTATTAAGATAATTTACACTTAATCCAGATTATTGGTATAAAGAAGGCTTTAAGACTTCGGCTTGAGGTAGTTTACTCTATTAGAAAATTCTGTGTGTCCCAAAACCTTCTATAGAATACTAATATCTTATTATAAACCACTATATACTGTTTATAGATATATTAGATTAGAGACTTCTAATAAATGCTCCTTGGGCTCACATTCCGCTAAGGTAACAGAAGCCTATTTGATTTGGCTTCAAATGTGGAACTGATGACGCATCCGCCTTACAGCCTGGACCTCGCACCCTGTGACTTCTTTTTGCTTCCAAAAATTAAAGACAAACTTAGAGGCACACAATTTACGAGCCCTGAATCGGCGGTGAATGCGTTCCATGAAGCCATGGAAGAGGTCTCTAAGGAAGACTGGTCCTAATGCTTTGTACAGTGGTTTAAGCGAATGCAAAAATGCATTAATTGCGAGGGAATATACTTTGAAAATCAATAAATGTATCGTAAGTCTTATATCTAGCATTATTTATCAGAATCCAGAAACTTTCAGTATGCCCTAAGTATACCTACACATTTGAATAATTATTTCTTTAATGAAAGGTTCTACTCAGGGTTTAAGCTTGAATATAGATAAAACTGATAGGGTATGTTCAGCCAATCTTTAAGCTAAGGATACGAGTAAAGTAAATGAATCGTCCTTCCATTGCGGCAGGCGACGAGGCGACGTTTATATCAGGAGAACCGATCTAACAGCGAGAAGGGTTGGGAATTATTCACCTAAACCAATAAAAATAAAATAACGTATATAATGTTAACAAACCCTAAATCAATTTTCAGGTAACAATAAACAACAATATATGCCTATTTTCGGCACGATTCGATAGGAGAAGGTTCAGATTCAAGGACCTATTCCGATTCATGGAACCGACTGGATGTCTCAAGGAGAAAGAAGATTATTCCCTATATATATTCGCTCCAGACAACAAGTAAGATTCTTGAATGCTTGAATGAATATTTTGTTCACTAGATCCCTTTTCTACATTTTCTTGATAATGTTACGAATATTAGTCGAGGGATGAAAGAACAGCATTATGAAAATATTAAGGTAGGTCCGAAAATATAAGTATATTCTAGGTATGATGACTGATCTATTGGTGGAGTAAGCATAAAATTTACTGCTCTTTTAAGAGTCTTGTCGACTATCTTACTAAAAATTTAAAATCAATAGAGCATTAAATAAATAATTACTTTTATTAATGTTTTAGTATACATAACAATATTATGTAAGCTTTGTCACGATTTTAGAGGAGAAGATATTATCTATAAAATTCGACCCAAAAGCATCTGTCGCTGCACGCGTGACCAAGCAAATGGACTAAGTCTTGTATGTTGTTGGCACATTTGTTACTTTCAAGAGCTCGGTCGGATCGAGGTTAAACCCTTCAGAGGGTCATTTATTTATCTCTATTGGACGATAGATCATTAAACGACATTAACACATACTTTTTACTTTTGTCATCTCGGAGGATGAGATGACATAATTATCTCTTTTTTTCGACGGGTTTAAGTAGAAAGACGAAATATAGTAAATTATCATATCTTCACTTGACCGCGGAACGTATAGGTATAATTTTACTAAGATTTTACGATAGTTTTAAACCGGAAATGAAAATTATATATTTTGATAATTTATATCTTGAGGTTTGCTTCAAACTATTTACATTCAGTCCTCCATCACTTGGAGAAGACAGTACAACCGTTATAAGCCAACGTGCACAATAAATAATACTGGCTAATCTTGAATGCTAATGCTACAAAAACATAAAGGAGCTGTTAATAGTGGAAAAAGAAAGTTTCAAGAAAAGGATAATTAATTAAAATTAAATAGTAATGCATGTCTTTTTGCTGATAAACGATGAGAACACGTAATATGTGACTGATGGAACTGATGATGAATCTGTTTTAGGGTGCGAAGGTTCTGCACTTGGATGGTAACCCGCGGCTGGTTCGATAACATAGTCCTGTTGTTTATTGCACTGAACTGCATAACGCTGGCCATGGAGAGGCCCAACATACCACCGGATTCCAAGGAGCGGGCCTTTCTGTCCAGCGCAAACTATGTCTTTACTGTTGTTTTTGCTGTAGAGATGTTTATTAAAGTAAGTAGTAAATATATTCATTTTGCTTCCACAAAAGTGGGAGAAGCGATCAAGTTCGTCGTCGGGTTTTAGAAAAACGATAAATAATTATTTATTGCAAAGGTTTAAAAAAATAAAACACTGTTAATTATGTACATAAAACAATTTATATGAATTCAGTTTTGTGAATGTGCAATAAACTTTTGAGCTTTTTAGAACGCCTGCTAATTGGTATTACAATTATTTGTCTAAAGTAATAATTTATTGTTTAATAAGTAACGCTAGAATTAACACAATATTATAAATGTAATCGAAATTTAATTAAAAACCATTACCTTATTATTCATTTATTTTTTAGGTGGTAGCATCAGGGATGTTCTACGGCCAAGAAGCGTACTTTACTTCAGGGTGGAACATCATGGACGGCTCACTTGTTATCATATCTATCATTGATTTAATGATGTCTCTAGTATCAGAGTCTAGCCCTAGAATATTTGGAATTTTGAGGGTAAGTATCTTTCTTATAACATAATATAAAAGGAACTTATCAATAGTGAAGGCATTGTAGTAGTTGTTGAAAGTTTGTTATAATTTTTGGTATAGTCAATATTTTTTTTATATTATGCAATGTAGCACTTATTTTTAATACTTGTTTTTTGCAAGTGACTAATTCTTATCAATATATTTTTTAGGTATTTCGACTGCTAAGATCTCTCAGGCCTTTGAGGGTTATAAATCGAGCTCCAGGGTTGAAACTTGTAGTACAAACGCTTCTATCATCCCTGAGACCTATCGGAAATATTGTTCTGATTTGTTGTACATTTTTCATCATTTTTGGCATTCTTGGTGTACAAGTAAGTGTGATTATTTTTTCATTTTATTATCAGCAATAAATCTTTAAAAATAAAACACCTGATCCTAGCTAGTAATAAGCTTTCATATATTAAATGATAATTATTAAAGGCTCGGACCAACCAAACACCCACCCACCGCATTTCAAAACTGAAATGAGCCGCGAGGTATTGGCCGCCCAGAGATATTTATATGTGCAAATGCACCTATGCGTTTCGGAAAGTAGCGCCCTGACACGTGGTGTCCAGTCCAAAAAAAATATACATGGAGATATTTTTCAAAATGTAGTTAGCACGTTTTTTAACGATACTTATATTCTTTTATGCAATACATATTAAAAACATTTTTTACTACAGTTATTCAAAGGCGCGTTCTTCTACTGCGAAGGCGCCAACATCAAGAGCGTGAAGAACAAGACCGATTGTCTAGCGATCGAGGGCAACACCTGGGTGAACCGGAAGTACAACTTTGATGACCTGGGCAAGGCTCTCATGTCCCTGTTCGTGTTGAGCTCCAGGGACGGCTGGGTGAACATCATGTACACGGGGCTCGATGCTGTTGGCGTCGATCAACAGGTATACTGCTCCACATAGTGGTGACTGCGTGGATATTGGAGGTTTTATTTCTGTCGGGAGGACGATGAGGACATCCAAAACGTTTATTGTTTAGATTTTATATTTGTATTTGTTTTAGCTAATAGGAATGATAAAAAGTTTTTTATGAAGGATAAAAAATTCACACAGCAAAAATAGTAAAACAAAATTAAAAGTTAATTATTTGATGATGATGATATTTTTAATCTAACAAGTATTATTACCTACAACAAACAGTCTAAACAAACAACAAAGTCCAAAACAACTGTTGTCTGTTTCTATTGACGGCTCCGTAGCCCAGGTGGTAGTGTATCTGCCTCCGACGCACAGGGTCGCGTGTTCGAATCCCGCCCAGGGCAAACATTCGTGTGATGAGCACTTGTGTTTGCCTTGTGTCTGGTTGTTGATTATCTATATAAGTATGTATTTATCTATTTATGTAATGTATATCAGCTGTCTGGTACCCATAGTACAAGCTCAGCTTAGTTTGGGATCAGATGGCCGTGTGTGGAGATGTCCCCACATATATATTTATTTATTTTTATTTATTATTTTTTCTCAAAGAATACTGGTTGTTTATCTTAGTTATGTCACCTATAACCTAATGCACAAAAAAGCTCCATAATCTAAATGGGCCACCGTGTAGAAAATTAAGCCGTATTGATTCGAAATACGTTTGAAAGTTTCCCATTCACGCTGAAAGGACGGCTTACGGCACATCGACATTTTACTGATGAATAAAATTTATTCCAATCCGGTTTATTTGTAACTAAACGAAAGATTATGCATACATTTCAATATTTCATTTCTCAGAAGCAATTTAAAAGTTTATAAAACTGATTTTGCTTAAGCCTAAAACCTGTGTAGTTAGCAATATGACTGCGCACTGTACTGGAGATTTCGGGTTCAATTTCAGGCCGCGCAAATTGAATAGTGGATTAGGATTCTGTGCTCGTGTAATTATTAAAAGTCAAGCTTTTATCTTTCTAATTATTAGAAAGCAGAAAATTAAAAACTTAGTCGATCTTGGACAGGACTCGAACCACCACAGACACAGACAAAAGACAGGGGTCGAGGACCTTTCACAGAGCTTGGTGGAATAATTTGGTAATGCGCCTGTTTCTGGCCCAGATAGACAAGGAGATGCAGGTTCGAGTCCTGGCCAAGATCAACGAAGTTTTTAATTTTCTGCTTTATAATAGGGGATCGGAATACTTTTTTTTTATTTTATAAATCCAAACTTCTTAGTTTCTGCTATCGAACACTAAAATAATTTTTGCTCTATCTTTAATATTGACCAAGTTATACAGGTTTGAAATTCAAGATTAGACAGAGAGGCACATACCCACTTGTGACGTCATTTGTTAGTATCGCCATGTAATCTCCATACAAAAAATTGTTTTTGAAAGAGACAGACATATTGAAACTTTAAAAAATCACTGTAAATTCGTTTTTCAACGGATTCTGTTTTTTCTTCGCGAATCGTCTGCTACTAATCAATATTTTAAAAATAATTCATAAAATATGGTAAATTCATAAAATATGGTGAACAGTCCGATCCCCTATTATTAGATATTTCGTTAACAGACGTTATCTGTAACAATAATAATCTATTCTATTTTTCTGTTTCAGCCGATGGTAAACTATTCAGAATGGCGTTTGTTGTACTTCATAGCGTTCATCCTACTTGTGGGTTTCTTTGTGCTAAACATGTTCGTGGGAGTAGTCGTCGAGAATTTCCATAGATGCAGAGAAGAACAAGAGAAGGAGGAAAGAGTTAGACGAGCTGCTAAGAGAGCGCTGCAGATGGAGAAGAAGAGACGAAGTAAGTGATCTATTCAATGTTAGTGTATAAACAAAAATACAAACAAACAATTGAATTGAAATGTACCGAAACGTTGTTTATTTTTTTTAATTTTCTTACTATTATTTTAAAATCTTTAATATTTTGCACAAAACTTGTCTATACGAGTATGTAACCAACATACACAACCACGACCTGATGTATAAAAGCTACATATTTAAACACTTTATTGCACAATTAAATATACACAGGATAAGAAATGAATGTACACAGGCGAGCTTATCTCTAAAAGAGATTGCTAATCATAATTCAACCACTAAATAGTTTTTCGTTCTAAGTACTTTCCAGTTTAAAATAATTTTTATTTTAGCCGAGGTAGTTGTGACTGAACCTTCGTTTGAACTGTTCTACCCCTTAGTACTTTGTTAAATGTTTCCAACTCTCTTTGTTACCAGAACTGACAAAGACCGTGCGCATAAAATATAAAATTGCATTCCAATACAGAGCCAAGTATATATACAGTAACACCGCTGTTACCATACCTGCCAGAGGTCAAAATTTTAATTTATTTGCTACGTAGAAAGCCCTGTATAATTTACGGAAGTATTGTGAACATTATACTTTGAAACAATATTAAATTACCTTCGACAACCTACAGTTCCTTCAACAGTGTGCAAAGTTAAGTTTATGGATCAAACTTTGAACTGGGGATATTAGCGGCAGAGGATTTCAAGTTTGATTATTGGCAACATATTGTTTTGAACTAAGCCTGCCTCGGGTTACGGTATTGACTACTCTGTGGCTTATAAAGTAACGGGCTTCAGCGAGCACGAAATTTTAAAGCCATTACGGGTTAGATAATGTACTTCTCATCAAAAAAATCAAAACACCTTGCAAGTTTATGTTTTGTAAGGAATAACAGAAAAATGTGAATATATTGTATTGTTGAAAAGTGTGTGTATTGTGTGTGTATTCCTAAATATACACATTTTTCTGTTATTCCTTACAAAACATAAACTTGCAAGTGTTTAAACTTTTTTTATGAGAAGTATATTTAGTCAGGAATTCGAAATACGGTTTTAAAGCTACATAATATTTCGAGCAGAAATATTTTAAATCAAGTTTCGTACAATACACACTTTAAAAATTCGCTTATATGTATATTAGTCAAGGTCTAAATTATGCACAGAGTCATTATGGGAGAACAAAAAAAAAATACACACAATGTTTTTCAACCACTTATGGTCAAACATTCAAGAGAATAGGGAATATGCACAATATGCACATGCATTTTTTTTAATTCATTAATCGAAATATTTCAAGTAAACACATAAAAAATATTTTTTTAAATATCTTGCTCAGAAACAAAGTTGATGGTTAGACAGAGAGGTCCGACATGACCATTGACGTCATTGGTCACGCGGGCCATACATCTGCCATAGAAAATTTTGTTTTCGTTGATGATGAAAAGAGGGACAAATATATTTGTTTAATAATATTGTATCTAGTTTGTTTTTCGATCAATTTCGATTCTGTTTTGACTGTCAGTATTCTACACTCACCGGCACATCTAACCACCCACCGTTCATTTCAGGGAATATTTGTGATTTTGAGCTGATGATGTAAAAAGTAGTTAATTTAACCTTTATTTAAGTGTGTTTAATTTATCGTAAAATCATCAATAAATCTTTTGTAATGTATAACAATAAGCGTAGTTTAAAATAACTCGAAATACAAGGGTGGGCGTTTAGATGTGCCGGTGAGTATATTTTTGTATACTTACTTTCAGATGAACTTTGAAAAAAAAAAACTATTTTTGTTTATGCATATTCCCTGTTACCACGATCTTTACCTTGTTTTGAATTTTGAAAGTTTTGTATCTCCATCATCATCTTTTGTTACAGAAATGCACCAAAAGCCGTACTATTCAGATTATTGTCCGACGCGACTTTTCGTCCACAATGTCGTCACGTCTAAGTATTTCGATTTAGCCATCGCAGGAGTCATCGGCTTGAACGTAGTAACAATGGCCATAGAATACTACAGAATGCCGCCCGCTCTACAATATGCTTTGAAGATTTTCAACTATTTCTTTACAGCAGTTTTCATTCTCGAAGCGATAATGAAACTGGTGGCGTTAGGGTTTAAGATCTATTTAAAAGACAAGTGGAATCAGCTTGACGTGATCATAGTAATATTGTCAATAGTGGGAATAGTGTTAGAAGAATTAGAAAGTAATATAATTCCAATAAATCCAACTATAATGAGAGTGATGCGAGTGCTGAGGATCGCGAGGGTACTGAAACTCTTGAAGATGGCAAAAGGCATACGGGCTTTGCTGGACACTGTAATGCAGGCCTTACCTCAAGTGGGTAATCTAGGACTGCTGTTTTTTCTACTATTTTTCATATTTGCTGCCCTTGGTGTGGAGTTGTTTGGAAGACTTGAATGCTCTGACGAAATACCTTGTCAAGGTTAGTTTCAAATGGTAGTTATAAAAATTCTTTGAGTAATCTACAAAACATTCTTGTTATATTTTTTCTTGTAGGTCTTGGAGAGCACGCTCACTTTAGAAATTTTGGTATGGCATTCCTTACACTATTCCGCGTGGCGACTGGGGATAACTGGAATGGCATTATGAAGGACACCCTCAGAGAAGACTGCGACAGTACTGTTGACTGCGTCCGAAACTGCTGCGTGTCCACTATTATTGCGCCCATTTTCTTCGTAGTCTTCGTCCTGATGGCGCAATTTGTACTTGTTAACGTCGTCGTCGCCGTAAGTACCACGTCTAATGTTTCAGCTAATCTTTAAAGCACTAAATAGCACTTACATAATTCACTGCTTTTGTAGGTCCTAATGAAACACCTAGAAGAATCACACAAACAAATGGAAGATGAAATGGATATGGATGTGGAACTTGAACGTGAGTTAGAGCGAGAGGCTGACGATGAAGAAGACAGAGCGTTGTGCCGCGCGCTTGAAGAGTGTACGAGTCCACCGCGGCCATTGAACAAGGTATCGTCACTCCCTGCTAACTTCACGTTTAGCGAGCCTAAGCAACCAATACCGTCACCCGCACGTCGCCGGCGCACGCTGCACTCACACCAAGCTTTGTTGCCGTCGCTTGCGCCACGAAGATATTCCTTGTCGCCTCATGCCTTCGGACGACGTCGGCAGGATTCAACATCAGAACCGCCAGCTGCTCTATATGAAGAAGATGCGCGCTTCATCGATGCTGATGATGTCGATGAACTAGAACCAGGAAGTCCACCCAGGCGTGACTCTTTCACGCACAATCGAAGGCAGCGCATCGATAAGAGAAACTCTCTCCGAGGCGAGGAGACCAGACTGCTGCGGCCGGCACCAGTTCTGCTCGCCGTTCCATCTACACGTCCTATAAGATTGAGCGGCGTGAAAAGAAGACCCTCCACTGAATCTGCTGCAACTAGTGAAACAAGCCATGTTTCAATACGACCTCAAAATCAGATTACACCTGAAGCGCCTGATCAACCTATTAGTGAAGAAGAAAAAATACGGATAGTGATCGCCGAAAGACGAAAAATTGATGCATCGAAGGCAGATCCAGATGATGTGGTGGAGTTGTCAGAGCGAGGTTCCTAGTCCAGGCGGGGCCGGCCGCAGCATCACCACGAGGTCTACATCTAAATGCTTCTGATGCAGCATTTGGATGAATCCTTCGTCCCTTGACCTTGTCCTTCCCCTCACTTCTTTCTTCCTTGCGTGCTCAGTGAACTGTGAAAGTTTGAACTTGGTTGCACGAAATAATGCAGTGACTAAACGGATTTATATACTCATATGTTTAATTCAGTGCATTTAAGTGTTATTAACCGACAGAGTGAAAAAGTTTAAGAAGTTTAAGACTTTTTGGAGCTACATTTTCTTACTTTTTTAAACCTAGCACCTTCAACCACTGATCCTTGCTTTTCCAATGCGGCCGGTTCAACGACTCTATGAAAAGACTTTAAGAAATTAATGTTAAGTGATGTAAAAATAGTTAGATAGGAGTTAGAACTAGTCAATTTGTTGTGGTGAAATGTTTTCTACGAAAGCTATTGTTCACTTCGGGACTTCATAAATAATTTATTATTACGGTGCTTGCTGTTAAAGTTTAATTCGTTATATTTTAATTAGTATACCAATCAATGGGCTATTCCACAAAAACCTTAACGATAAAATTGTTTCGTAGCATGTTATGAACATAGTGGTGGTACGTAAATGTGATGTACCAGTATCGAGTAATTAATTTTAATGTCAATTCGAGTGTTAGATTTTATTTTAATTACAGTTTATCGACAGGTTTCACATCATTGAATATTAGAAATTAAAATTTAGTGATAGAAGTTAACTTGTTATTTTCAACGATTTGGAGGTTTACTTTTAATAAATAGCTTCCAGATCCTTCTAGCCAACGACTGTATAGACTTGTGGTAGATTGTTACTAGCTAGATCTGTATCGAGCTAATAGTTGTCGAAAACAGAACCAATCATATGCGAATTGATTAACACTTGAGATTTAAAATAAATATTTTCTGAATAAATGAATCCTATTTTCTTACTGAGGAACGTAATTAGATATGCTGTTGGCAATACGCACATAATGTTAGGATGTAGACATAGTGATGCCAATAAAGAGAGGCAGTAATCAGTCAGGCAGACAGTTCCGTCTCTATTGAGAAAAGTTACACACTTTTTTATTTATACTCATTAAACAGTCTAGTATCCTTTTTATATGTTTAGAAGTGCCAAATTATTAAACTCTTTTTCTATAATTGCTTTTTTGAATTACTTTTCTTTACGAATATTTAACATACTTTATATTTTCTTAATTATATAAATTGAAAATATATATATATATATATATATATATATATAGATTCTGAAATAGAAGAGTGTGTAGTATTCAATGATTCATGAAATATTATTTAATTTGCATGTAAGTACCTATCATGAATCACCATCATCAACGGCCCGTTACATCCACTGCCGGACTATGCGACTATGTGGAACTAATTCCACTTAAGTGGAGGAGGCTGTATCATGAATACAAAATTTCAATCATTTCAGAAACTCATGTTTTTTGAACATATTTTAACGTAAGGATAGTTACAATATAAAAGATATAATCTAGTTAGGGAAGTCAGCAATAAATTTTATACTTCGACTGTGCCTTTCCTATTTCTAATATTAGCCTGTGGAGTTGATTGTCTGTAGGCTCTGTAACTTAATGTGTAGGGGTTCGAGGGTAGTTTATAAAATAAAACTTGTTGAATTCTTACTAAATTATTTAAAGTGATAAATATGCATTTGAAGACAATTTTGATTATTAGATTTTACTTCGCCATTCCGTTAACTATTCAGCGCTTTTGCAATCGCAAACTGCATTCAAAGGAAGTTTACTTCTCCACAGCTAACAACAAATTGTTTCAATTTGTCTGTACTTTCCATAATTAACATAGTTTTCTCAACTTCAGAGCTTGTCTTTCCATTCTTTATTACACAATGTCTTCCATCTACCCAACTTTATAATCGACTTTATTGAATTTATTAAAATTACTCACATCAAACGAAATGTAACATTGTTTTGGAATACTTTCAACTTCACGTAATGTTTATTAAAGGGAATTTAGTATAGATAAGATAGCATTTTCGTGATAAATGAAAATTTCGTGATAAAGAGTAATTGTTTTTCAGTACTGAATACTGTATGATAATTTTAAGATGTATGAACAATGTTCATTAGTTGAGTACACCTGTTAAACTTAGCTGGTGATCTGTCAAGTTACAAGAGTTACGAAAATGTTAGGTTGAAAAATAAATATAAATTCGAATCTGTGTTTTATTATACGACCATGTTAAAACTTGTAAAACGAAGTGTACGCGCGTGTTTTATCTATCAATTCATTTCTTGCGTGGCTATGTAGGTACCTACCTCATGGTGATAAGAAGGCGTATCAAATTCGTAAATGTCCATTACTAATTTTCAAAAGCACTATAGATTGTTTTTTTTTTCTAGAATATGTTTTATATGGCATTGTGAGCGATATACCTGTTTAAAAATTTAATCACGATATCTGGCGAAGGTTCATATGTAATTTTCCGCTGAAAAACACGTATGAAAAGTTATTCATTTTAAAAACTCAGTGGTGAGTAGGTTTTTTTAAAACAATGTTCAGTTTAGAAACGCAAAAAAGCCGACGTTAATAATATTGCTTGTATTCCGGCTTTAGAAAAAAAATTATACGCACGGGTTTCGTGAGCCCCCGAGATTTACAAATTGGAAAATTGTGGCGCGGTGTAGAATAATGAAGGGAGTAAGTTATCTGGCGTATGGGAAATGAAACAATTTGCTGCAGGATCTACCAACTCAACACACGGGCCGGGGACGGCGCGGCGCGGGGCAGACAAAGCCCGGCGCGCAACAGGCGACCAAGCCGAGCAAACCGAGTTTGACGCAATGTTCCCAAGTCCTATCTTGTTAGCGAGCGCTTACAATCTTATTTGCATAATTCCTCGAAACGAATTTTAATAGATTCTTTATCGTGTTGAACAACATAATGCTTTCGCAAAGAGGCGAGGTGAACGAAAGGATTTACTCCGTATATTAATAAATATAACGCTGGAAATACATGCTTATAGAACTTTGAATGAAGTTTTGGGTCTGGAAGATTGAAATTCATTTTGTTTATTACGCCTACAAAAGCTAACACTGATTTAGTTACTTAATTTGCCCTCTACCTTTACGTAGCTTACCTGTAGCAAAGTGCTACGTATTTTTGTAGACAAATTGCTACGGCTACGCCACCCCGCATAGTTATTGCCCAAAGTAGGTAAAGCGGCGCGGGGCCCCAGTTATAAAAACTAAACAAATAATAGGTATTTAGCCATTTTATGCAGTTCATTTTTAACCAATACCCTTTAACATTTTCTGCTTTTAGCGTCTGATTTCGTTAATTTGAAAAGTCTTTAAGTATTTTTATACTCATATCAAATAGCTACCTATTACTAAGTTTCGCTATACTATATCAGAACCCCGACCTTGTACGGCGTGTTTTCCTATCTCGCTACGGTTCACGGAAACGGCTATAGCAGTGATGCTTTATTTCATAGGTGCCTAGGGTTGTGAGTTGAATTTTTAAGAGTATCCTGGGGCTAAGCACTCTAATTTGATACTGCCCGCATATACGACGATGTATTTTTATTTTCCCGTGGACCTAAATAAGTATAGAAACAGTTATCTAGCTGTTGCTGCGTATAAGAAGGTCATAAAAAGTTCTGCATTTATGGTACAATTCTGATTCATATGAGAAAAAAACAGCAATCATGCTTAAATAGGGATATTAATAATAATGATAATAATAAAAAAAACAGCTTCCTTTCTTCATAAGTCAAAGCTGTAACTTGCAGATTTTTTTTAACATAGTCAATCGTATATTGTGTAAAATTTGCCGTAGACTATAGTTCTAAATAAATAATTTGGACCGTCTTAGAAAAATAACTTATTTTAAATACATGTTCTTCTCTATTTTGAAATTAGGTAAATCAAGGACCTTGATTACCCTAAAGTAATAAACAATTTAACCTTAGTTAAAAATACCACTAAGCGTAAAAGGTTTTCGCACACAAGGTGGCAGCCCTGCGTCTCACCGCCACGCCGGAGCCCGCTGTGACCTAAATACCGAACTCTTTACAACAAGCAATCGACAAACAAAATTGTTCAACATATTCATAATGGAATGGAATCACAAAGGGATTTAAGTTGGAATGTAAGAAGGAAAAATAAAATAACACCAAAATTTCATCCGTAAGGAAAAAATATATATCTATAGTCAACGAACTACGAAAGTCAAGAAGATGGGTTTGTTCGTCCAAGCGGTCTTTGCTAGAGCCCTCTAAAACATAGTACCCAACTCGCACAATTAATTTTGACAGACGATGACGACGACAGACAGGCAGATGATGTCGCTGTTGTACATTGAAAGCTTACTTTCGACGTTCTTACAAACCGAGTCGCATAAAACATCATTGTACCACGTATTCGAATGTGGTATTCTATGGTATACTTCCCCCCTCCGGCTTCTTTGGTATTCATTTGGTGGGGTCAAGTTTGAAGCGTAGTTACGTTTCTTGACTAGAGATAATTCGTTGCCTATAGTGTACGAATTATAAATACGTAGCTACTGGTCCTGTGATGCCCGCATCCAACGGCTTCCGGCGACTTAAGCAGTATGGTCAGGCTTTCAGGAACGTTTTAGGTATATATTTATTGAATTACGTTTCAAAACACCTATTTCATTACATGGTCTTTCAGAACAGAGTCCTAATTAAATATTCTAATTCGTTATCCAGGCTTAATTATTTATTCCCATGTTACGTAGCCTCCTTAATGAATACCAAACATGCCGTTTAATTTTTACACAGATCGCAATTAGGCTGCCCTACTTTCAGGTGCTTTGAATATTCTTTGGAATGATTTAGGATTTTAATTTTATTTTCTGCATTTCCAAAGTTTCAATCCTACTCTTTCAAGATTAATTCAAGACGCTCGCTTGACTTCGGAAGAAAAATATAGGTACTTACAGGATGTTTTCAATTAAAAAGAAAACATATATTTATATAATATTTACATCCTTTTAAAAATATTTATTTTTGTAAAAGAATGTCGTTAAAGTCCTGAATATTTTACATTTATCATGGGCTTTAACAAGTTGATTCAAATTTGATTGTGTAAAGTCAAAGTCAAAGTCAAAATTATTTATTTCCATAGGACTTAGATCCGTCATTACATTTTTTTAGGTGAGTTCACTAGTACAATGGCGGAATGTAGTCACAGTTCTAAAGTTTTAAAATTTAGAGATTAAAACAGGGTGAATCGTTCTTTTTGGATATGTTTCAAAAATATATATAATCGAACGAAAAGCATTTATTGTTTACATCAACTCTAAAATAACTGATCCATCTATAAGTACTTAAACAAATGTAAAGAAACTAGATAAGATATAAATCAATCTTTCACGAGTAAACCCGAAGATATCGTTTGTTTTTTTTTCATTTTTCAGACAAACACAAAAACATTTCGTCGTTCTTTCCTGGTTCCCTTCCTTCTACCTTTTGCGTCATACAATGTGAATGCACATTTTGTGAACAGAGCAACTGCAGCTGAAATGGCTTGGTATAAATATTTCAGGAACCGGAATAGCGCACATTGGCGTGCAGAGCGCACGGCATTGTATCACCAGCAGCGTTTAGATAAAGCGTTCGAATATTCCAACGAATTGCGAGTAAAAACAGCGGATTTTGGTTCAGGATGCTCTTAATCATAAACGAGGACAGCCAGCTGATTTAAAACTAGCCAGAACATAGGGTTTCAGACTGCTGATACAGGCACTTAACTAAATATATAATACTATTATACATATTAGGTACTCGTAGGTAAACTTAATTTAGAAACAAAGCAAACAAATTAGTGGTAAATATTTGCAACAGGATTTGAACCCGCGACCATGGGCTTCATAGCTCATGAATCCACTATTTCCGTATAACAGCCCAATGGCTTATCATGCTTTCTGAAACACGGTTATTCAGCGCATTTTCCTAACCAAACTAACTACAGTTTCACAAAGTAATTAGCTTTGAATGTGTTCCGTCCGGTACTCGAACCAGAACTTCCGAGAGCTAGACGCTCGGTTTGGTCCAGTCAAACTGTTCAGCATTAGGCATGCATATAAAAGCGCTTTTGGGCAAAGCGCTTTTTTTTTATAGTTGGTTGCACTGTGAAACTGCAGTAAGCAAAAAAAAGAGAGCGCAAATGAAGGGTTTTGCTTAAACGCTTTTAGTAGGAACCCTAAAAACACCTGACTGTATTTCGCCTCGGAAAGCTTGCAAAATGGAGAACGGACTGCAAACAACATGCCGAACTAGCAAAACAGTTTACTGTTGCAAAGCTAGTGGAACATGAGCTGCATAGATTTTTTGCCTTGCGATATAAACACCTTGCAAATGAAGGCTATTTCCCATTTTTGTGCACTATTGCTAGAGATTTTCTTGTTTTTTTTTAACTGAGTGACATTGAATAAACCTTATTTATGTTTCTTATTGTAATATCTATTATTATGTAAATATAGGTAGGTATAAATATTACCTATTATTGTATAGGTAGTATTTAAGTAATGTATATCAACTGTCTGATACCCATAGTACAAGCTCTGCTTGTAAGAAGATGTCACAAAATATATATATTTTTTATATATAAACAAAAATGGAATTATTACCTTTGCATTGATTTATGGCGGTTGGCTACTGCGATGCTTAATCCTACATTATTATAGCGTATTATAATAAGTTAAGGTTAATTTTATAAACTTTTTGTATAAACCTTCTTCAATGATAATGAAAAAACTTGGACAAAATAAACCATTCTAAAATAATAATGATTCACGACTTTACGAATCGATATCTTATTGAGATAAGAAAAGGACTATCGCAAACTTGGTCCAATGGGGGTAATTCGGGAAGTCATGCTCTTCAAAGTCCAGATATCCTTCTCGTTTCTATGTGTAATAAAAGATAAGAGAAAATGAGAAAATTACAATTGATTACCAAAATTAAGGGCGTAGCTGTCAGATTAAGATTGTTTTAAGCCGGATGTCTTTACATTCTAAATTGTGCAATCGACGCGTCTACCAGAAGGTCTACGTTTTACAGCTCTAAAAATTCCATCTTTATATCCCTATTCTACATTTAAAAGGCGAAAACGACAGACATTTAAATTAAGGATTAGAGTGCGACTTTCAGAATTAGCTGCAATATCCACAATACGATAATTCGGCCAGTAAGTTATCTAAGTTATTCAGAAAGTTCGGCGGCTGCCATCTCGGGAACCTTTCACTCGTAATCGGTTGCTCAATTTCATCTTAATCGGTTTATTTAAGTATCACTGCGGGGCGTCGTCGATTGGGTACCTATTGTTCGACAAACAGACTATAGTTTCGGTTAAATTAAGTTGACTGATCTCTCATTACGTTAAAAGATTGGATACTGAAATAAACGTGTAAAAATCTGATTAATGTGAATACGATCTATTTTGATTTTAACATAATAATAAAGAAAATATATACTTATAAAATATGACATATCGATTTCTTACACATCTGTAACTATACATTTTTTTATATTGTAACTTATACGTTCTCAGTTAAACAACCTAAGTTGGTACTTTTTTGAGATTCCTCCATAGCCTAACCATTGTGAAAAACGACAAGCCACCTTTCTAAAGACCTATTTTCTTTGGTTCTTTGAATGCAAAATTAAATTATGCCTCCATTCGTTCTTTCGCAAACGGAAAAAGAAGCTTCTGTAGTGGTCGCTTTGTGGGATACTGAAGAATCATAAATAAAAACTAGATACTCACTTTTATGCGTTATATTATCCAAAATTGCACAGTTCACAATACACTTCTTGTACTCCCGTTGACGATGGAAGGCAGACTGAACCCGCTACATGAGTTTAGCTTCAATTTATAGAGGAATTGTGGCGGAAGTGGCGCCACCTTTCTGCCTTGCATCCCAACGGTCGATTATTATACTTTTTATATTAAAATTAAGTGTACAACGATAAAATAACAAACAACTACCCACAAAATATTTTACATGTTGACAATATTACCATCTATTATTATGCGTATTGATGACACTTCAATCATTTTCTTGTTCGCCAACATTCCATATAAATAATTTGATATACAAATATGGGAGTCTGATTTAGTATGTTCAAAATTTCTCTTTGCCTTTGTTTTGGTTTCAACGATATCTGCCTACTAATGGAAATAATCTCTAATAAGGCTTCTTATAAAAGATTTTCAAAGAGGCGATAAATCTTATCTTTTTTATTTTCCTCTTCAGAATTTAACCTGAGACCTCCGAATTCGTTAAAAAGGGTATCTCTGCTTAGCATTCTTAAATAACCTCTTGCTATTGTCCCAGGTTATATTATAATATAATATACTAGTTATTATTGATGACCTGAGGAAGGTCACTGGTGGTGGCTGGATGAGGAAGGCGGGTGATCGTGCGCTTTGGCGTGCCCTTGGGGAGGCCTACGTCCAGCAGTCAGGGACCAGACTTCCCGTTGAAAAACCCCTTCAGTCGTTAGAGTTTTAAGTATTTACAGAATGATAATTAAAATAATGTTTATCAGATTCCTTTATAGGTTTACCCTGTTGGATCCTGCGTCAGCTCACGGTACGGTTGGATGCACAAGTATTGAATGCAATCTCTTTATAGAAAACTTCTTCCTAAGGCCGATATTAGACTATATTTTTTTTATCTAGGATCATATTTATATGATGCTGTTCATAATTTTTAAGTATTACACCTAAGGCCATACTAAAGTCTACCGATTTAGCCGCGTTTTCCGTTGCTATGAGTGCAATTTTATTAATTGAAGATTAAAGATTAAGAAAAAACTGTTAAAAAAAATAAAAAAAAAAACAAAAGACGTATTTGGGTTAGATCATAGATAGCAAGGCGATCAGAGAGATTTTCACTATCGATTGTTTTCATCTAAAAAAATATATGCTATCGATAGTATCGATATCTACCTATATAGTAATATTGCGAAACGAAACGTTAGCTATTATGAAATAAGAACGCTGATTGGCCGATCGGAGCGCCCAAGACGAGACCTCCACTGATTGGTTGAACAAGGTAAAACTAGGAAACAATCAGAAAAAGATTTATCCAGTAAGTAAAAATCTAGCAAATCAGAGTTAAATATATCCAATGATAGTAACGAGCGACTCGTGTTTTTGCAAAAGCCCTATCTTTTTCCAGTAAGATTGAGAATTTTTTCACCATTGACTAATTATTCGTGTTTTCCCAATATCTAGATATTGGTTATCGCGAAAATTCGAATTATCAAATCTTCCTACGACATATTATACAAAACTATTGCAAATTAGCGAACTATCGATTGACCAAAAAAATCGATAGTATCGATACTACCGGAATTATGGTTTCCCACAAATGCGATAGTATCGATGCTACTGATAGTTTATTATTCAAGAGCAACAATAGTATTGAACTCTTTCAATATTATTGCCGCGTTTTGAGCTATCGATAGTATCGATATTATTGTTATAATCGATACTACGGATAAACAATTTTACCCAGTGATAAAACCCGACAGATTATGAACTATGCACCTTTGTTTAGAATTTGATGGTTTGACATCGTAAGATTATGAACTAACGAGAAAAAATACGTTAAATTGTAAATGGTTGGTTTCAGTTCACAATTTTCCGTAAGTTTATAATATCGCGAGTAAGATTATAAACTAGCGGCGTTCACAATCTTACGGTGATATCCATATTCCTCTTTCTTTGATCGAAGATAATATATTCCTAATATATCACAGAGTATCACAACTTGTTTATAAAATCAAAAACTAAATCAATCTTAATTTATTATCATCAAAGTCGATACGTATTTTCTATATAATTATCTGATATGTTGAGAGAGCTTTGTGGGGATTCCTCTTACAAAATTAATTGATGGAGAAATTCAATCAGGTTTCAAGACCCACACTTTAAATTAATCCTACGCTATGCCGCCTCCTCCATTCATTATTGGCAGCCGATTGAAATAAAATACGAAGCTATTAAAATGATATCCTTTATGCAAAACCATTTGATGAAAAGCTGCTTTTTTATTGTGATATTTTGGCACAAAATATTAAGCCGTCATGGTATGAATGAGCCTCAGTAGCTGAGTGGTCGAGCGTTGGACTCTCTCTCATTGTGGAGTTTCCAGGCTCGGATCCCAGCAAGGAAAACTCTTTATGGAGACTTTCTCTATTTTGTTGGAGGCATTACATAATTATCCGACAACGTATTAACGCACATTGAGACACCATACGTCTCTATCTACCCCGGCTGCTATCTACGCAGGCATAACATTGCCACCAGGGTTCGTGTGGTCGGTTGTCATCACATGATACAGAAAAAGAATGAAGAGAAATATACCTAAATGGTCACTTAAGGAAGTAATTACGTCTTTTGAGAGAAGAGCGTTGGTGGTCTACTGGCTAGGGCCGTTATCTTCCGTCCGGAAGACGCGGGTTCGATCCCCACCATGTACCAATGTATTTTCGAATTCCGAAGGTTGTTTGTGAAGTCAACCAACCCGCACTGGGCCAGCGTGATCGAATCGTCCTAATTCAGTGTTGGCTTGAGCCCCTCGGTGGGGACGTATACGAGCTGTTGATGATGTCATCTTTTATAGAGACGCACATAGATTTATTCACCACGTTATTTCCGCCCTTGTGATTGCCAATAAAATAGTCCGAAGAGTGTTTTCCTGTTTACTTTTGACTTGGTGGCAGCATTCGTCAATGTCATTCCTAAGTGGTCATTATGGTCAACCATTAAGTTGTGAAACATTAAGACGAATTCCTTTTGTTTCAGTATCCGTTTGTACTATACGCTTTGAAAATCAAGACAAATTCGAAAGATAGTCGTATCGTATGTATGTATGGTGGGAGACGTCGGGTGATCTGTTCTATATTATATAAGAACTATTTCACCCTTAATCTCAGTTGTGATGGTTACCCCTTTCATGATAGCGTCGCATCAGCCCAGCCGCTCTGCGTATCCCTCGGTAGGTGAGTTGTGTGAGGGAGAGGAACAGATTCCATGTTCTCTCCGCTTCTAGCATAAGATTTCAAAGTGTATCAACAGATAAAACATTTAATGCCCACAAAATATTTGTAAACGTCGTCTTACGAAATGAACAAATCGATCAATTTTGTAAATTGAAATTACTTATAAATACTGAATGCTGCATTTTTTTTTTTATATTTCTGGTATTATACTTTAGATTAACAAAAATATCTATACACTTGTACAATTTATTACGTGACAAAAACTATGAAACACTTACTTTTTTGTTACAACAGGTGTATACAAAATAGTTATAATTCCAAAGGAATTATTTTTCATTAATCGTAATTTTTGAACGTAATGTTATACGTTTTACTATTTCTACATGGGCTAAATGTTAATAGGTATAACCATTGTAGGTAGTCCATTGTAGTAGGTACGAATTAATTCAATTACAGTTGTAACCAGTAGTGTAGAAGCTTGTTTAAACAAGTCCGTATCTCTAAGTGGAAGATAAACATTCTCAAATTAAGCATAACATTGTTTGGGGGTACGTTCATGGAGACATAGTATGAGTAATTACATATTCTACCAGACCATATTCAGCTTTGAAATTTATAAATAAATATAATAAACAGCTATCGATCATCGACTTCCCTACCGCCGTGTAGGAATACGGATGATAAGAGGAAATAAAATATTTCTTCTCTCGTCCTTGTAATACAAATCTCATACTTATTTGTTTCCAGGTATAACCAGGTCTCAAAATTGATCAACATATTATTTATCAGCACTACTTTATTGGCATATGTATGAAATTTTAATAATCGCTAAGAATCCATCCAGCGAAGAAATTCAATGATGGTGTGTGAATACAAAAACCAACCCGTCGCCAGTGTGGTCGACTAAGGCCTGCCCGCCTAACTCGGGGTAGGCTTGAGTCCCTCGGTGGTGAGCTGTTGATGAATAACTTTAAAATAGAGTTACGTGTATCACGAGCGCCCCCTCAAAGAATGCCGTCTGCTAACGAAGCCGCGTAAAAAGGGCCCAGGTGGGTCTAAACGATAATTTTGGAAAGTCGTGTACATAAAGGCAAACTTAAAACTTAACTTATAGGCGGTATACCACATTTTCCATTGTTAGTAAATAGAAAGTATAGGCATTTTTCAAGTTGTAATAAAAAGGGACGAATTTTATAATGCGGAAATCGAAGATAAAAATACGAGCATAATATGTTTATTTTTTACATAAACCATTTTTTTATTGTTTGTATGTACATTATTTACACTTGCTACGTCGTGTCATAGTATTTTGTATAGAATCGTATGTTGTTTGGTTACAACGTTCATTACTTATGTAACTGTGTCATCATCAACATCAACGGCCCGTTACAGTCCACTGCTGGACTATGAGCCTCCCCCACTGAAGTGGAGGGTTTTGCCATAATCTCCACGCTTGGCAGGTGGGTTGGAGATCGCAGATTAAAAGGTTACTGTATCAGAGACTGCTGCCCGTTCCCTGTTCAATGTGTAGTCCCTAAGTCGCCTCTTACGACACCCACGGGAAGAGTAGGGGTTGGTGACAAATGTATTCTACTCTGCCGTCACCACACGGCGTAACTGTGTGCTTACATTTAAATAAAAAACATTTGCGTATTTTATACATTTTCCAGAAAATAATTCACAAAAACCGTGATAAATCTTTGAATCTCCTAATTATATGCTACTTACCCAACTCCAAATATCATAAATAATTCTGAACAAGCAAAATATTTCAACTTAAAACAAATAATAGCCTTAACTTATACGAATGGGCACAAAAATAGCGAATTGAATTTCCAAAACTCGAGTTAAAAAGAAAACAGAGAGTGCCGTTGGCATTCTTAACAAAATTAATTATATTTCAACTTGCTCCTTGAAGGGGAACAGTCGAGATGAAATTTTTACACCGGTCGTCATCTTCGAACTGTTTTATTGGAAGCAGGGAATAAAGGGATGTAGTCAGGGAAGGTTTGTGGGAAAGGGTATTAAAAAAAGACATAATAAAAAAAGTGTTTTTTTTTTAAACTCAGCCGTTTTGAAAAATTTTGAGAAACTGATTCGTCTACAAAACCAGCTCACAAAAGATGAGAATCGGTTGAGAAATGCGACCTGTGACATGAGGAGAACAGCCGAACATCTGCCGGACATCCTCCGGACATACGAAAGCATTTTTGCCCAAGCAGCGTCTCCACACGCTCATTCAGGATTTGGTCTGCGTGGTTTACTGTGTCTACTTAAAAAATTGAATAATACTCGTATTTTTTATTTAAGTATGATAATGATACCACATTACTTAAGATTTTATTAAAAATTATGCAGCAATTGAACGTTTCTAAAAGAATATTCACCTATCTTAACCCCACAATTCTGCAAAACGTGGTTTTGATGAGAGCTGCTTGAGCTTTCAGCCTAAATTCGAGATAAAAAGTGTGACTGTGTGCAATTTAAAAAAGATCGTTCGTTCGATTTTTTTTTTTAGTTTTCAAATAAAGCATGCCATCCGAAATAATAATAAAGAAAGACTATCATTAAAAAATAATAGGTTTGGGGTTCATGTCTGAATCCCTCCCTGTTCCTCTCTCGTCAGACAAAGCTAAATCAAGGTTGTCAGACTTTGGTGGTGTCTCGTCAGCTCACTCAAAATACTGCTTTTAAATCGTGCTGACTCCGATAACTTTTCAGGTTATTTTAAATTCAATTCAGGGTTCGAAGGTGACACTGATATGAAACTCGATTCATCCTTTAGGAGAAAACTTATCGAGTCTCAAGTTCAATATTCGGTTCTCACCAAAGCATGGGAAACTTACAGTATGGGAAAGTTTTGTATAGCCGGCGCTGTAACCTACTACCTTTAGAGTTATATCACTTTAAGACGTCCACTGCAGGACAAAGGCCTTCCCCCAAGGATCTCCAACGACCGGTCCTGCGCTGCCCGCATCCAGCGGCTTCCCGCGACCTTCACCAGATCGTCGGTCCACCTTGTGACGTCACCTACCCTCGCTACGTCTCCCGGTGCGTGGTCGCCATTCGAGATTTTTTCTGCTGAAGCGTCTGTTAGTTCTCCATGCAATGTGCCCCGTCCACTGACACTTAAGTCTTGCAATCCTTCGGGCTATGTCGAGTATTAGCGACTAACCCAGAGATGTTTGAAGCTTTCTGAGGACCAATGTAACTAAAGAAACACTGTGGAATAATCATTCTACTTCTTGTAAGATATTGAAAATAAAAACGTGCATACCACACACTGATTTACCGCCTAAACTAACTTCTCTAACTTGATATAACAATCTGTCAATAAAGCTCAGTTTTACAAACGTGTGTTGTTAAGCAGGGTACAATGTTGAAGTATATTTCAAGAAAATTTGGCCTAAGTGAGGATGAAAGTCGTTAGGTATTCATCTCAAGTCGCCCCAAATCGACTTGAGCCCGGACTAATAGAAAAAGAAACAAGGCCCATTCCCAACGTTTTACGCGACACTTGAATTCTTATTTTTTCCCATTCAAAATAGGAAAGTTGTTTGAGAAAAGATTTTTTGTTTTTGTTTTAAGAATTGTGAATTTTTATATTATTTTTAACGAGTTTACACGCGAAGGATGGTTTTAGATTCACAATAATGATAATTTTAGCTGTATGTGTATGTAGTCGTATGGCATGAAGAAATAAAAAGTAATATTTTGGACAGCTAGACTAACAATAAGCATATCTATATTTTTTGTAACAAAAAACCGAAGTCTAGCTACCAAAGAAGAGAAATTCTTATTTCATATGAAGTTCTAATTGTTGAATTATACGTCTTCCATCAGAGACGGTACGAATTATGAGCTAATAACGACTCACAATATTTTTATTACAACTTATACACAAATTTAGTTTGTTTGTTTAACACCTAAAATCTTTTTATAGCTGGAAATGTTTTATTATCTAAAGTATATCCCAAGAAAACCTATTCACTAAATAAATAACATTTAGCTAATTATAAAGTAACCACAAAGAATTAGGTGTCGACCACATTTATGTGGTAAATGAACGCCCGGCTGAAGAAGTAATCCGATGTCACAGCTGCAAATTAGAATGGATTAGGGTAGGCCTAGGCAGACACATAGGCCCCGATTCGGAAAATCATGCCTTAATCATATTTTTAAAGTCTAGTTACCTTTTTACATTTATGAGCAGTGAAAGAGACGAGATGAACAAATTAAATGATATAATGTTGAATGAATGATAACCCCATAATATAAGGGCATAGCTGTCAATTAAGGATTTACGTCCGGTCTAAAATTGTGCTATTGACGCGTTCATTAGATCGGAATTTCATGTTTGTTCCTAATTAGTTTTTTTTTCTAAACAACCGAAAGGAGCGTAACTACTCGAATTAGCCGCATAATCTACGGTATTGTACAAGGTGTACGCGCAAAGCCAGGGGAAGGTATTGTGTAGTTACACTACAAGCTATAAGCATCTTGTTTAAATCATCTTTGACGTGTCGTTCCAACTATTTAAATTTTGGCCACCCAAAGTACCTTGCATTTCGGACGCCATGTTTTACTCCTCGATAGAAAAAAAATTGGTTATTAAATGTTATCTTTTTTAGTTTTTAATATTGTAGATTTACATATACACCGTGAAATTTACATCGTTTTGTTCCCGCCGTGTAGTAATAGTACCCGTCAAACTGAACAACATTTCACGAAAAAAAAATTTCCTGCGACAGAAAACTTTTTGGTCTCTCCATACAAAGTGAGACTCCCGACCGACCCATTTTGTATGGAGAGACCAAAAATTTTTTTGTCACAGGAATTTTTTTTTCGTTAAAAGTTGTTCAGTTTGACGGGTACTATCACTACACGGCGGGAACAAAACGATGTTTTCATGCTGTATTTAGTGATTAATTATTATTCTGAGTCGTGTAATGTTTTTTTTTAAATAGCCACTAAGACTTACAGATGATAGATGATTTAAAATTTAAAGTTTTACGTTTTATTCTTTTTTGTTTGTCTCTTTGTTGTAGCTGTATTGTTCTGTATCTACTTCTTTAACGTTTAATATTAAGCAATATGCCGGCCGTTGATGCCTGTAATTAGAGTAGCATTTAGTGTATAATTTAAGCCTTTTTTGTATTGCATATCCTAATGTATGCTCTGTTGGCAACCTAATAAATAAATAAATAAAATAAAATAGATGGGATTTGTCAGCAACTCGTCCGCTTGACTTCGGACCGCATTAGAAATTTGACAAATTGTACGCTGCTATTGCATGGACCTTTCTGATTAAATAGGAGATCGGACTACTTTTTTTTTATGAATCCAAACTTTTTAGTTTTTGCTATCGAATACTAAAATAATTTTTGCTCTATCTTTAAAATTGACCGAGTTATAAAGGTTTGAAATTCAAGATTAGACAGAGGGGCACATACCCACTTGTGACGTCATTTGTTAGTAACGCCATATAATCTCCATACAAAAAATAGTTTTAGAAAGACATATTGAAACTAAAATCACTGTAAATTCGTTTTTCAACCGATCCTGTTTTTTTCTTCGCGAATCGTCTGCTACTAATATATATTTTTAAAATAATTCATAAAATATTGTGAACAGTTCGATCCCTTATTACGCGTCGATAAGTCTCTCTTATACCTGTTAAACAGCTATATTTTTTAATCCGAGTGTAAAGCTCCTGCGCTTAGAAGGCCAAAATGGTTAATCTCAGACCTAAACATATAATTTGCACTGGACTTGCGTGGTCGAAGGCTCACTCTTCTCTAATATAAAGTAGGTAGGGTGAGTTCGAACTGACAAAACAAAAACAATGCTATTAAAAATACTTTAGTTTAAAAATAGGAATTTAATTGTGAACATGTTCAACACCCTTGTTCAGATTAACTAGAGAGTATAATATTGTAGTAATTCGTTTATCCGCGGCTTATCTGTTTACCAAGCTACACAAATCGCCAAGTTCACCTAATTACACAGACAATTCCACTCAGACGCAAATAATTTACTAAAACAACTTTCTGATTTCCTTGGAGACCCGAGATAAATTGCCAGAGGAATCATCAGCTTATGTTCATTCGAACAAAATATTCTGGTTACGATGTTCAGTGTTTATCTGCTTATTAATATGCTTGCTTGATTTGAAATTATTATGATACGTAATTATTAGTTAAATAGTTACTAAAAATGATTCCGTGTTTTGGAAGGCACGAAACGTTGATCTCACTTCTTTTCTACAGAAGTATAAATAGTCGTTGAGTACATGTTAATCTTTTTATTTATACAAAAACAGTCTCGGTCGTCAAATGGGTTCTATGAGAGATGAGAATATAAGCTCGGTCACAGGCTGTAAAGAACCAATCATATTGTTTAATATGGCAACACCAGTAGTAACTTTTTGACAGATGTCGAGTACGATTACATTGTACTGTGCTCCTGTATTTAAAATAAAAGAACAGTGAATTTTATACAAGATTTATTTATTCCATCATCTTGACCCGACCACCAGCGACGCAGGCGAATCTAAAAAATCAAGTTTACAAGAGGCCTTTAGCGATTTAACGACTTTAACACCAAAGTTTATGAGTTCGGTCATCGACATCACCATTACACCCATAGGAAGAAGTAATACACCCATGTAGTCTCGTTATCCCCGATTACAAGTTGAAACAATCAGTTGAAAAACAATTCTCTAATAATCCAGCAGTGGACTGTAACGGGCGGTTGATTTGAAAAATACATCTGTGAACGAAAGCTCATAAAACGGTACGACTTGAAAATTAAAGTAGGATCACGTACTTGCGAGAAATCGAAAGTGAATTACAACTCTGATACGATACGAGTAGGTAAGTTATCGAACGTCAAGCACAGCCACCAAATCGCTCGTACAATGTGTTAGAAGTTGTGAAAAACTGACTTACTATACTTCACCGCTACGTGCCTGGGAAACTTATCGACGACGACGTCTGGATTCGACGGAGTCGGTTTTCGACTTCCCAACGAACTCTACACTTGACATCGTTACCACAGACACTATCATGAGATGCCTCCTGCACACTTCTGCGAAGAAATTCAAAGGTTGTGTGTGAAGTCGACCAACCCGCACTTGGCCAGCGTGATCGACTAAGGCCTAATCGCCCTAATTCAGGGTAGGCTCATATGAGCTGTTGTTTAACCATTTGATTTAAATGTGAAGTTGAAGTGCTAAAATATGACAGACAAAAAAATCATGTCCTAACAAATTCAAATTCAATAATTATTTATTTCCATAGGATGTTAATACATCACTAAGATCCGTCGTGACATTTTTTTGGGTGAGTTCACTAACACAATGGCGGAATCTGTGGAGAAGAGCTCACCGAAGAAACTCCACAGTCGTCGCATCTTTTGCGTTTCCTTTTTTAAATAAAAAAATAAAATATTACAAAATTAATGCTAATTAAATATCGAAAAGGCCAGCCACTCAAGCAACCTATTCCCATGGACATCTGTCCTCTAAGTAATCAGATATCCTATAGTAACCTTTTTTATACAATTTCTGTTTTATAATTATTCTTGTCTAAAGGCAAGTTTCTATTATCAGTAGGAACCTTATTGTAATAGCGTATACAATTGCCTTTAAAAGAATTACAAAACTTGTCTTTATTTCTAGTATTAAAATTATCATTTTTCTGTACTAACTCAAAATCGAAATCTTTTGACAAAGACTATTTAAATAATATGCACAGTTATTAAAAATGCATTACGAATCTGATGAATGAAAACACAACTCCATTCCACTTCTGTTTACTAAGGTGGTGGGAGCCAACTTATTGCCTCAGGATACCGGTTTTAGGGTCTGTGTTTTCAGCTCAACTCAGCGCAGTTCAACATGGGCTGTAATTTCCGCTCGGCTTGGCTTAATAGTGATCGACATTTTTATGTCCCTTCACCTTACCTGGGACGTCAGTCTGCTCTGATTCGAAGACAAGATTGTATGCTGCAAACATAGATTTATAAACTCAACAAAACTATTTATTTGAAATTAAAAACAGTTCAAACACGACCCGCACAAATAAAAACCTAAGAGGAAGAGAAAGAACAAACACACAAACAAATAACACACAAATAAATAATTTAGCCACTATTTAAATATGACAACAACATGCCGCCTGCAACTTCGTCCATTTTGCCCTCTCATTATTTGTTTACCAATTTAATATTGGTTGAATGAATGTTTGGTTCTAACTATATTGCTTAACAACTATCTAGAAAGAAAGAAAGAAAAAAACATTTATTATTTTTACGCGACAACACAAACATAGAATGGATATAATGTTAATCATTAGTGCTACTGGAATGTGCCGCGACGTCAAAATAAAAGGACCGCACTCGCTGGTATTCTGTGGGCCCCTTGTGGTGGATGTAGAGGGCGATAAAATCAATAATAAAATACACACATGTATATATATATATATTTACATAACAGATACATACACATATATATTTAAATCTTTAAATACATAATATATTTTTTAAATTATAATTCATACAAATAATATGTAATAAATAATAGATACCATAAATAAACATAAATCGTATAACAGTGTAAAATAAGCTTGTCAAAAATAATAAATAAATAAAGATGAAAGACCTTGATAGATATACTCGTACTTAATTAATTCGATCAATTTCAATTCAATTTAATTTATCAATACAATTTTATTTTATTTTAACTTACTTTAGTTTGGGCTGCCAGTAGATGTAGTTTATATTTAATTTTAAACGAAAAACTGCGAAGAGGCGGCGGGAGGTTATTCCAGGTCATTCCTGTCAGTCATCTACCACATTTAATACTAATAAAGGTATTTCATTCATTCATTCCTTCATTCATGGAGTTATGGTTGTTTCAAACTAACTTCGACCCTCTTTTTCCTTAAGTAGGACATTTCTGAAAATTCCTTTTCAATGCTTGGTGGCCTAAGACCTAAGACTAAACTTTAGTTCAAATTTTAAATTTTACATCCAGTATTCAGCTTTATGATTTGGTCATTATCATAAAGGCCTGTATTCACTTTGATTAGTGCATGTACAAAATACGAGGTCTTCGACCAATCACCTGATCTCCGTACGGACACGTAACAAAACGAGGGTGGGTACACGTATTTTGTACATGCACTCGCACTCGCACGAATCAAAGTGAATACAGGCCTTTAACAACAGCTCATTACGTCCCCACCGAGGGGTCTACCCTGAATTAGTGCGATCCGACCTTAGACGACCACGCTGGCTCAATGCGGGTTGGTCGACTTTACACATAACGTTTGAATTTCTTCGCAGGAGTGTCCAGGTTTCCTTACGATGTTTTCCTTCACCGTAAGATTTGGTACACATAATATATATTTTTTTCATTTATTACCATGAAAGACCCGCAACTTTTTACTGGAGGTCAGCCTGTTTTATTTGAGTATTTACAATATTCAAAGCCTGTTTTTTGTATTAAGAAATGTAATTTGTTGATTAGAAAAAATAAGTAAATTCACTAATAATAACAAAACAAAAACACTTCTGAAAGAGTATTTATTAACAGTTTCAGGCTTTCAGCTCAACTCAGACAGCTTCAGCGCGGACTACAATTTCACCTTGCACAGCTTGCTCTGATTCCATGACAGTATTGTATTTGTATGCTGCAAGCATCGTTGGAGTTTGCATCTTTACTACTCAGTATCGTGCAAAAGCGAACGAGGTTCTAGTCTAGAGAATGGTGAAAAAATAGAATATCCACAATTTCGCACATTATACACTGAAAAAAAAAACTTACTTATAATACAACCAAACTTTCGTTAACCTATAACACAAAAAAGTGACAACCTAACTTTTTGCAATATGTAACCAAACCCTTTGTCTTTTATAGACAAATCACTTATTTCAAATCAAGTTAACTTTATTTAAATCTTGTCAAACTTTGGTTATTCCTGAACTAGCCAAAGTAGTTAGGTTAAATATTTTTTTCAGTGTACAAATACAAATATTTTATTCACTTAGAAAACTAAATAAATAAAAACTAAACAAACTATATAAACTTATAAATATAAAATTTTCTTGGACAAATAAACACAAAAATTTGTACGTAGTAATAAATGTAGTATTTCTTTATTGCATAATACATAAATAAACGATATTCACAAAAAATATAATAATAAAATGTGCGGTAAGGCGGCCTTATCGCTATTAGCGATCTCTTAAAAAAATCTTCTTAGTAACATGCATGACTAACGAAGTTAAATAATAAAAAGTATAAGAGCTACATCTTTCTTCCCTTATTAAAACATTTACCGAATATGGAATTATTTTATTTGTACCTAACACAAATTTAGAGCTTATTTGAAATGCAACACTCAAACTGTAAGCGCCCAACTCCGACATGAATCTGGCGGAATTGATTAGACAGGTCTCGCAGTTCGGAAATTATTGCACGTTATATTGAGTTACCCTCCTGAAGAACACGAAAACGAGGGAGAACTATGCGTCAAGCTGACTTGCGATATTTCCAAGTTGAATTCTTAAGTCCATCCATATCACGTGCGTCTATACTTTGAAATATCTTTTTAACGATATAACCCTTTTCGTATTTTTTTATTCTTGTGGATACAGTCCCGTACACTTCATCACTATAACAGCAAAGACCGAAAAGAAAATACTTTTAGGAAATTTGTTATTTCTAAGTATAGACGCACGTGATATGGATGCACTTATGAACCTGACTGCATCCCATTTAGTAAAGTCATCTTAGCCTGTCGTCAGGCTGTCAGCCGTTAGCTTACAAAAGTGGCTTATACAAACTGTTGTCGGCTGTTTAGTCATTCATCTATGGTCTGTCGTAAGCCATCTGTCATGAGCTACCCTTAGATTTTTGTTTTTAAAGCTGAATGTAGAAAAAATAAAAGAAAAAAAACCTTTTTTAAAAACAAGCTTTTATTATTTGTTAAGAAAATGAACTAAAAAGTTAAAAATAAATTAACTCTTATTAGAAGTATAACACTTTATAAGTTCATTGTAACCTTTAACGATAATTAAGCTTCTTCGTCTACGACAAAAAAAATCCATATCGTAATCATATATTTTTAACACCAAAACTTTACACCTTAATTATTAAATCTTCCCGTTTTTATTACAGTCTCAATTTTATAAATAAAAAAGCGTGTTACATTGTGATAGCTTAATACCATCAAAATGTAACACGCTTTTATTATTTATAAATTTGAGAAAATTGTCGATAGCTTAATACCATCAAAATGTAACACGCTTTTATTATTTATAAAATTGAGACTGTAATAAAAACGGGAAGATTTAATAATTAAGGTGTAAAGTTTTGGTGTTAAAAATATATGATTACGATATGGATTTTTTTTGTCGTAGACGAAGAAGCTTAATTATCGTTAAAGGTTACAATGAACTTATAAAGTGTTATACTTCTAATAAGAGTTAATTTATTTTTAACTTTTTAGTTCATTTTCTTAACAAATAATAAAAGCTTGTTTTTAAAAAAGGTTTTTTTTCTTTTATTTTATTTTTAACTTTTTAGTATGTTTTATTCGAGATTTACTACGACGTAGTTAGTAGCGCGTAGCAGCGTTTTTCCGTTATGTAGTCCGTAGTACGTTCACATAATAATGTGCTGCTTTGAGCACTTAAAGTTTATGTATTTTATTTATATTTAAATATTTAATTTTTTTTGTTTGTATTAGGGTAAAATAATGTTTAAATTAGTTATGTAATCACTAGTTAGTTATTTGTAACATTTCTCATTCTATCCATTTCTTTTAATGCATCAACATTACAAGGTTTCTTCGAAGTCAACTTGGAGCAGTCAAGTTCTTCGATTCGAAGTCCTGCTAAAGACTTAACTCTGCTTAAAGCCACATAAGCTTGACCAGCAGCAAATAATTTAGAGCCTAGATAAATAACAGCATGATCTACAGTAGTTCCCTGCATTTTGTGCACAGTTGAAGCCCAAGACAAGACAATCGGAAGCATTCTTCTTTCAGCTGTGCCGTAATTAAATTTAGCAGGAAATTGAATTGATTTAGGCTGTATTATGTGAATGCCATCCTTACCAAAGTCTACGCGAACCGATGGTATATCGCTATCGTATAGTTGAGCTCGTCTGTAATATGGCCATATGATTTCAGTGATGTGACCTATTGCTCCATTCACAAGTCCCTTAGCAACGTCAACGTTAGACCTCAACATAACTTTAGCACCAACAAATATTTCTAGTTCTTTTGGAAGACCTCCTGTTTTGTTAATGTCTGAGTGAATTATATTATTAATATCAATCTGATCATTGTTTTTTTTTCCATCAATTAATTGATCTTGGGCTGTTATTTTAAACATTTGTGTATTCTTCTTCCTAAAATGTTCGAGAACAGCTGCATTATGTTTATTGACCTGCTGATTCGTTGAGTAAATACGTAGAGCTTTTTCAATCGAGAACTCTCCAGAGTAATTTGAAGATACTTTCTGCATAAGATCAGAAAAGTGTTCGGTAGTCATCTCACCTACTCTTAAAGCGTTCAATATATTCACGAACTTGTCGCAACCTTTTTGTCTCATGTTCTCTTTTAGCTCTATTAAAGAGAATAAGCGCCACAAATGTGTCGCTGGAACCATTCTTGCTGGTTGATCGAATACTTGGTTTCCTCGTACCGGAGGCAGTTGCATTAGATCGCCGAACAAGAGCACATTAAGACCACCGAACATTTCTTCACTATTCTTAAGTTGTTTTAATCTGGAGTCGATCATGCAAAGCATCTCATACGGGACCATTGATATTTCGTCAATAAATAGAAATTGTATATCTTTCCACTGTAGCCGCATCAATCTGAGAAAATTTCCCGTCAGCATGGGCATTTGGGATATTTTTCCATCTTTTTGCACAGGCAACTTTAGTGCAGTATGAAGTGTAGAGCCCCCAATCAAACGTGCTGCGACCCCTGTTAGAGCGCACACTTTAACGACAGTCTTGGCATGGCAACGGTTGGCTTGATTTTTCAGCAATTTAAACAAAAATGTTTTACCAGTTCCCGCATTCCCAGTAATAAAGAGCCTTAGTCTGTTGTCGTTTCCTTCAATCTGCTCTTGAATATTTCGTGTCACAAACCGAAAGACTTCTGCCTGATCAGCATTCATAGCTCTGCAAGACGTACTGAACTCATCATCAGCCATACATTGTTCAGGTGCTTCGATTTCATCAATGGGTTCGTCGTTAGGTTGTAGATTTTCTTCGTCGAGAATGCGAAATGCGTGAACTTGGTTAAACGCATTTTCAAGCTGTCGGTCTCTTTCTCTAAAAACTTGCATACGCTCGTTAGTTTGGCGGAGAAATTCTTCTTTTGCTAGGAATGCTTCCTGAGCGGAGTCGTGTTCTTCCAGTAGCTCACATTCATTACGATACGGCATATATTGTAGCAAAAGACTATAATAATAGTTCTCAGGGTCTGTTGCTGCTACAAAGTATGGAACTCGTACTGTCGCTGGAATATTTCGAATTATAAGTTTAGAATTATCGGTCATTGTGATGAGCCGTCTTCTGGTGGTCTCCTCTTGAGGCTGATGGTTATCTACGGATTCATCGTTGCTCATGTTATTAGTTTTTTTTATATAATAAGGCTCAAAAAGCATTGCGAATTCTAGCAAACTCATATTAATAAAGTCGAATTCTGGGTGGTCATGTGGACGTTTTTCGTACCTGTCAAAGATATTATTGCAATATCCCGTTGCTTGCCCGCCGTCATCAAATTTTAATACTCGGTATCTGACATCCGGCTTGCGAGTGTTTAAGAAAATACATTTCCTTGAGCTGTCGCGTAGATTTAGATGGCACAGTCTAAATGCGGACTCACAAGCAGAGATTTGTCGTTCTTGCATAATTCGCATACAAACCTTAAAGAGTTTTCGGGATGTGTCACTTTCTTCACGTTGTATTTGTCGCACTGCCCGGGCTAAGCTTGAATCTAATGCGGTTGGTTCAGATTTAGAGATATACTTTGCAACATAATATGCTATTGCTTCATTTGAGCCACATGGTTGCAAATCTATATTCCCATTCCAAACCTTTAATAATGTAGGATTATAATTATTAACCCATTTGTCCTCTAGGCGTCGCTTTAGAATACAAATTCTACCACCATTTCGAAAATATTCATCAGAAGTTTGATCAATTATCCGAGTTTCGTCGGATTCTTGTCTTGGAAAACCAAACCGGCAAGTATTGGTATTGTTCTTTTGACATGTATGGGTATGACGGTGAATTTGATTTTTTTTAACCAATTCATAAAGGTCAGTATTATCTGGTGGTAATTGGCAGGATACAACTTGGTCAAGGAGACGAATGCCTTCTTCAGTTTCAAAAGATGGGTGATTTTCGATCCACATTACCATATGTAAATGTGGGCTCCCGCGATTCTGATATTCAATGCGCCACCAGAAATCTTTCATTTGTCCGCCGAGTACTTCGTGATTGTGTGTTAAAAACGTTAAAAGTGCTTGAACTCGTACCATAAAATGCCGGCTTACAATAACTGGATATAACTCAATTAATTTCTGTACGTCCATTATGTTAAGGCTGGTAGGATCTTCATCTGGTCTTCCGTCAGCAATCAAAAGTGCCTTTCTCATGTCAATCCAATTCAAATCGTTGCAGCTGAAAGTTAGAAAATACGTCGGTGGTCCAAGACACCTGATTTGTGCCACGAGATCATTTAGTGCTACTCGCCAGTAAGAAGCAGAACCTCTCAAATTTTTTAAATATAAATGTACATCCTCAACCATACCATTGTGTCCTTCAATTTTTTTTCCACAAGCAGCAATCGTAGATTTGATTCTATAAAATTCAAACATTGATAAGGCGTAGAACAAATAATCATTCCTCTGAAATCGAGTGTCATCGCTAAGAATGCGGTACTGATAGTAATCGAGAGGAGATATTGGAACTTGCCTTGTCTCTTCATTTAATCCATTGACACCGTGCGGGAACAGGTAAAACCAAGATAATTCTTCTGCTTTCCGTTCGTGATTTACGTTTACAATGTTGTCTTTCGTTTTACGTACAATTTTATTGATATTACCAGATACTTCCAGCTCATCTTCAACTTCCGGTTGGTGACAATCAATCGGACCCATGATAGAAGTTTGTACAGGTAGATACGCTTTGTTGATTGTGGTGTTGTTTGATATATTTTCATTAGTCCGTATACTGTGTTCCACTTTAGAAGATATCTTGTCAAAGTATTCTTCCGAAATCGGATTAGACTGCTGTGTACAAGTATTCATATTATTATATTCCTGGTTTCTTGTTAATTCTGGTAAGTGTGGCGTGCTGATCGGTGTGTGATTTGAACTGATAATGGGTATATTTGTCACTGCCACATATGTCAAAGTGTAAGGGACATTTTGTGAGCTAGTAGCTCGTTTACATAAACGAACTAACTCATCGACCGTTGTACATTCAATCACGCATGCTTTGCCATTATTAGCTCTAGCCCCTTTTGGGCCACATGAATGAGAATCAGTTATATAAAACTTTTGGTCATAACAAATAATCCCAAACGATTTTCCAGCTGCTATAAATATACCAGTTTGATGTGTCAAGAATAACCTGCACAGAGCATCTTTTAAAGGCAGACCAATACTGTTGAGATTTACCGAATCTCGTAAACTCCCGAACAAAGAACTGTCACTCTCATATTCTAGAGCAAAGGTACGACCAAATATTTCCAATCCAGCTTTAACTAAATCGAAATGTCTTACTTCTAAATAACCGTCTTCTTCGATTTGGATACCTGCAGGATTTTCAGCATTTAATAATCGCAGTTTGACATACAGTGAATCTCCTTCTATCATGTTTTGATCAAGAGTGTTTTTGCTCCACTGCTGAGGTGGAGTAATGGATACTCTTATGATATTACTCATTGCCATAGCACAGCATTGCACGCCAGCATAGCCCGATGTAAAAACTTCAACATTTCCTTGATGCCATGATGCTTGTAAAATACGAGAAACGTCATTAATTTGTACAAAGTCCTGCTTATTTTGGACCGCGCTTTGAACAATAGTTTGCGATGTAGGACAAGCGTTTTCGGAAACTAAAATCAGATCATCGGTCGACAAGTTTGCGTTGTTGTCTATAAGGACATCTTTGTACAAGGGATTATTAGCCACCAACCATGTCAAAGCCTCGAACACATTATCGCGAGACACTGAAAACTCACGAGTAATATTTAAATTTTCCAGATGCTCTGTAACAATCACAATTCCACAGTTATCTACAGATCTAGGCAACATATGTGGCAGTTTTTCGGTAACCTCGAAAAGATCTTGAGCAAAAAGAACTGCTTGGCCACGAAACCCATATTGTCCAAATAAGCCGTCAAACTTTACAATTTTTAAAAACGGTATTATTCGAGAAAGAAGGCGCTTTTCAGTTTGCGACAGTCGTAATATAACGTGAGGTATAGGCCCAGGTTCCATGCTGTTCCAATATGCCTTAGAAGGAGGAACGGACGTGTTACTTTTACTTACGTGATTGTTACATCGGTAACACAGCATCAATTCTTCTTTATTCTCGCGTAATTCTCGTGGAAGATAAGTAGGAGATGTGGCACTAATTTTATATTTGGTCACTTGATGGGGATAACATCTCTTCGTGCAAATATTACACACTTTATCGCAAAATGTATTTATCGCGTTATTAAAGTACTCAACGCTACCACGTTGCAAATTCCTCTGGTTAGTCTTTTTCTGCCGTTCATTCTCTGCTGTTACAATGCGTTCCTCTGCTGTTTGTGTCAACTGACTTGCTTGCCTGAGCATTCTGTTCCTTTCGAGTCTGGCCAAGTGTTCTTCTTTTAATTCATTTTTTCTTCTCTTTTGTGTATGTATTCTATCGATATCTTGCCTATTCGTGCGTTGTTCTAACGATTCTTTTTTTCTTCTCTTTTGTGTATGTATTCTATCGATATCTTGCCTATTTGTGCGTTGTTCTAACGATTCATTTTTTCTTCTCTTTTGTGTATGTATTCTATCGATATCTTGCCTATTTGTGCGTTGTTCTAACGATTCATTTTTTCTTTTCTTTTGTGTATGTATTCTATCGATATCTTGCCTATTTGTGCGTTGTTCTAACGATTCATTTTTTCTTCTCTTTTGTGTATGTATTCTATCGATATCTTGCCTATTTGTGCGTTGTTCTAACGATTCATTTTTTCTTCTCTTTTGTGTATGTATTCTATCGATATCTTGCCTATTTGTGCGTTGTTCTAACGATTCATTTTTTCTTCTCTTTTGTGTATGTATTCTATCGATATCTTGCCTATTTGTGCGTTGTTCTAACGATTCATTTTCTCTATGTTTAGCTACTGATAAACTTATTTTTTCTAAGCGTTGCCGCTTGTGGACATCTCTTTCATTAGCAATCTTCTCCTGTCGCTTCAATTTCGCCTTCTCTAAACGTCGTTTTCTTTGTGTAGTAGTTTCTTTTTTATTATTCATGTTGTTCCCACGAGTATAGGACAAAAACGGTCCATCCCCCCAGAGGTCCATTGTAGAGGGATAAGGGCTTCAGTACAACAGGGTTCGCCCTGGTACCCTGAGGCGCAACGTTAGCGATATGAAATGTTTATACACCCTCATACCATTCAGCCCTCGGCACGTGCTCACCTTGGCATTGGGTCATCCATCTAATCAATCAGACATATAATAATCCACATTCATAACAAACGGAACGAACTTTTTCCCAAATCTGTTGGAGTTGCATATTCACGCCAACTAAGATGCTCGTCAAAACGAATCAAATGAGCGCAAACTCGGTCGGGTTGCGTCGTTTAATTACGGAGTTCCTATGACCACCTTCCAGCTCCATCATCAGACCCTGGTTACCATATAGTATCAAAGTACTCGACAAGACGAATCAAATGGGCCTAAACTCGATGGAGTTGCGTCGTTCCGGAGTTCCTATGGCCACCTTCCAGCTCCATCATCAGACCCTGGTTACCATGTAGTATCAAAGTACTCGTCAAGACAAATCAAATGGGCCCAAACTCGGTGGGGTTGCGTCGTTTAATTACGGAGTTCTTATGGCCACCTTCTAGCTCCATCATCAGACTCTGGTTACCATTTAGTATCAAAGTATTCGTCAATACCAATCCAACAAGCCCAAACACGACTATGTTATGTTGTGTATTTGTGGAGTTCCTGTGACCACCTTCCAGCTCCATCATGAGACCCTGGACATCACGTAGGACTGAAGATCTAGTCAAGACAAATCCAACAAGCCCAAACATGACTAAGTTATGTTGTGTATTTGTGGAGTTCCTGTGGCCACCTTCCGGCTCCATCATGAGACCCTGAACATCACGTAGGACTGAAGATCTAGTCAAGACAAATCCAACAAGCCCAAACATGACTAAGTTATGTTGTGTATTTGTGGAGTTCCTGTGGCCACCTTCCGGCTCCATCATGAGACCCTGAACATCACGTATGACTAAAGATCTTGTTAAGACAAAACCAACAAGCCCAAACACGACTAGGTTGTGTTGTGTATTTAAGGAGTTCCTGTGGCCACCTTCCGGCTCCATCATGAGACCCTGGATATCACGTATGGCTAAAGATCTTGTTAAGACAAATCTAACGAGCCCAAACACGACTAGGTTGTGTTCTGTATTAGAGGAGTTCCTATGGCCACCTTCCGTCTCCATCATCAGACCAGCTCCAAGGTACCATAATATTGCATTGTCATCCGATTTATACATGAATGCAAAATTTCAGCTCAATCGGAAACTGGGAAGTGGATCAAATTTAACTTGCAAGATTTGATTACAGACAGACAGACAGACAGACAGACAGACAACGGGACAGGTGAAACTAAATAAATATAAAAGCTTGTAAACAGCAAGATTTTAAATTATAATTTTAGATGTAAAATGTTAAAAACGTGATTTATTTCATGAGAGCTATGGTTTCACGGGCCGGAAGGCGTAGTTTTGGACGGCCTCCCACGAGGTGGACAGATGACTTCGCGAAAATTGCTGGGTGCCGGTGGATGCAAGTAACGCAGGACCGTACACGTTGGAAACCTTTGGGAGAGGCCTATGTATGTGGACGTCTTCCGGCTAAGATGATGATGATGATAACGATGGTTTGTTGGTACTCCAGTAGTTCGAAATGTTTTGTCAAACATAGTAATAATACTACCACTTAATTATGCTCTTGGTATCTCTCCCAGTTTCCATACTCTGATCGCTGCGGGATATATCGTAGTGAAGCTGCTGCCGAGCACAGGTGCTCTCAGTGATAGAACATGATTTGATACTTAGAGCTGTAGTACTTAAACTAAACTTGAAATTAATTCAGTCTTAAAAATTAACAGCTGAGTTGACTAGACGAGTGTTTCATACAACTTATATATACGAACGCCACGCATAAACTGATGAAATATGTTGTGGGTTAATACTATTCAAGCCGGTTAAAATAAGAATTGGACGGGCTCTCTGCTAACTTCTCGTGAATCATGAATAACAAATTATTTTTTTTTGGCAGGCAGATTAACGTTACAACTTGTGGCCGTTATTCTCATTTAATCTCATTGTACGTTTTTATTTATGTGATCTGAAGATGCTGCAATACGAAAAACAGGCTTATTAAATTAAAAATTGAAGTCAAAAGAGACTGAACCTTTATATTTCCTGATAAAATTTGATGTAGATAGATTAATTCCCGGATAAGGCCTCAGGTGTCGAACGGTTTGTTTGATATTTTCCCCGAAGAACCTCCAGATAGAGGATAAGCCACGTCAAAGCCCTCTAACGGAACCTTTTATCAAACCATAAGCCGCCTTTGAGGCACTTTTAAACAATCGCCAAACGAAAAAGACCGAATTGCAGAAAATAGGAAACAAAGCAGTATCGATAACGATCTTTATGCAACCGATTTTTAACATAAAACTCAAGACTTTTAGGTTTTGAACTTATTTGTTCAGTTAGTTTTATTTTTTATTCTATAGGTACACCTACATCATTACAGCTAAAATGAAAAATAAAATGATCTGTGATTTTAAAGGTCGTGAGTACGGACAATTGGTGGTCGATACATAGAAAATGGTGGCAATATGTATTCCTAATTGAAACAGTAAGGAAATATTGGGAAAGTTGGAAATGAAATGTTGTTCACGGAACTTCGATTATTATCGAATATTATCGATTGCGCCCGTAATTGCGAACCTAATTACTTTTAGCGGGCGGAACTCATACATTTTTTACTTTTCTGATCCTTGTCGGAGCGCTGAAAATAATGAAAGTCTAACTCGAATTGCACCCTAAAACTATATGTCCTAAATGGTACGCCGATCTATGCATTTCTTCGTTCAGTAAATCTAAATTCTGCTCACTCAATCTGATAGGAAGAACCATCGGAACGACTTATAAACATTTATTGCGGTGATTTCCATAATCTGCAATATGCGGGCAATATTCCTCGTGTCGACGCTGCCCGCGAGTGATGGATCGCTCTCGCACGCCCCGTGATTTATCTCTGCGATATGAGCGAACCATTATATATTATGTACCTAGAGAAAACACCCGCAGTACAAGTTTCTCTGCTGTTACTGTGGTCCAGTGGACATCAATGCCTAAAAAAACCTACCCTCGCTCGCGCCCCGCTGCCTTATGCGGCCATGCGCCACCACCGCAGAGATTACAACCGCAGTGTCTTCTCTAGTACGTTAATTCTTGATATATCAATGGACTGAACGCACTTTTTTGTGACCACTTTATAGACTGATCCGCTGATCGTTTATGTCAGTGAAGACAATTTTCATTGTGAGTTTATTCGTCGGCAATTTCGTTCCCTTCAAATTGTAACAATATTTATTTGTTTAAAATAATTTCTGAAGTCAATGAGTGTGATGTACGAGTGGCTTGTTTCCAGAGGTCCACCATTCTATTGATCTTGTTTTCCCATCGGGTCCATGAAATAAATGAAATAAGTTTAAATTTTCCTTATGATGAATTCTCAACAGGTCCATGAAATTAATTCAAAGAACAGTCAGTAGGTAAAAAAATCCATACAAGTATTATGATGTCTATACAGTTTAATTTCTAACAAATACGTGATATTTTATTTCATTAATAACTATCAATCGCCCTTATAACACCTATTTTTTTTTTTTGACGCACATAATCACTATTTATACCAGAGTGATAATATAGTGGGCGCGGGCTTGCGGGGGAGCAGAAGGCTCGTACCCCTTAGGAAAGGAAATCTTCAGAAATCGTATGGAAGGTGGTATTTTAATATTTGATATTTTTATAGGCTGAAAGAGTATATTATTAACTACGAGTCTGAATTAGTAAATGTTTTTTATTTACCACCATTACTTTGCAATAATTATTTTAATATATTGGTAGTAGGAAACAAAAAAGAATCTGGCAGCACCATTGAAGCGGGTGCATATAATGTGCGGTGAATAACGTGCAGCAAATAATACGCAATAAATAATCTGCAGCAAATAATTCAAGTTTTTAGCTCAAATTATTGGACTGCACGTTATTTAATGCGTAATATTAAGAACGCCCATTTTTTTAAAGTCTGCAAGTACATTATGTGACAAGCTCTTGGCATGCCTGCAAGCAGGCATGGGGGTCACAAGATAACCTAACTCCAAAGGGTATGGCGGAGGGAGCCGTACTCGCTTCGCTTGCCTAGCTCCCGTCCGAAATCCCCTTCTAACCTAATCTAACCGAGTCGGGGTGCCCCAAACTCCCGTGCTCGCTTCGCTCGCACCCGCCCTGACTTGGCATTCATTGTGGATTGGCTTAGTTTTATTGGGCTGTACATTGGTTGGGCGAAATGTTTTCAAAATCGATTCGACATACAGCTGATAAATCGGTCTGAAATGTGTCAACTGTCTAGAGGTGTCCATGACCCTGACCTGTATTATTGCCTGCATGTTATTGAGTGCGCATTGTTGCAGCTCGCCAAGAACTGGGGTTTGTTCTGTACTGAATTATTTCCTGCACGTTTTTGTTCCTTGCATTTTATTCAAGCGCTTCAACAAAATGCAGTAAATAATTCACAACAAATAAAGTAAACATTTTTTGACGCTTCAATTATTCAGTGCATATTATTTGGCGCGCTTTTTTTGACCTCAATTATTTGGTGCACATTATTTGGCGTATTTTATTGTCACCCAAACAAACGTCAGAATCTGACAGCCTGCTACACAGATTGACAGTTATCTTTTTTGTGTGTGTGGCCAGCCACAAGTCATGTGACACGGAAAATCATGAAACGATTTTTTATTCCCGAAATAAGTCATTTATTTGGAAATAAAATCTTTAAAATAATAATAAAAGAAGATACACAATCATTTTATTTATTTTTATTATAATTCAACTTAATTATTATTATATTTTGGTAAATTCAGCAAAGTTACTATTAATTGTCTGTTCGTTTCATGAAATAATATAAGAATTTAGCGGATTTCTTAGTAAATAATTTAAATTAAATGGAGGTAATATAAATTCTGGTGATAGGTTTAATGTGAAATTCATAGAAAGGGCTTTCAAAGAAACTACATTTTGTTAGTGCTAAAATTTCTTCTGAATAAAATACCGCTTCTGAAAATTTCTTTTATGACAACGTATCTGGGGGCGCCCTCAGACGGGCTCGGACCGCGGCCCAGAACGTTGCCAGGGCGAGAAGCGCGTCGGAGAAGAATGACCCCTACCGGGTCTTACTGAACTAATTCTACTATTAGTTCCGCGTCCCCGCCGGCGGGGGCGGTTGCTACCTGAAGGGCATTCTGTAGTAGCTTATAACACCTATCATCACTTAGTTCGCTAATGGTAGTGCCATGCTATGACGCCACGCTCTCTACTTCACCCATTCCATACGAAGATGCAAGGGAAGCTTAGCGTCTGTTTTATAAGAAGCCCCAGCCTCTCCCAAGCAGCTTATTATCAGCCGAGCGAGAAAGCTGCGCCGACTGAAACGGTCTCGACCTCACCTTCATTCGCAATATTGTCTCTCAACTTTATTTTTACCGACTTTAAAAAGGAAGAGATTTTGTTGTAAAGTTTTTCTTTATGTAACCTATAAAATAATGACAGCGTTGTCAAGAATTATATGGACATATGTCCAGCGATAATTCTTGACAACGCTGTCCGATTTTATTTATTATTTTTTTGTTAGATAGGGGGTTTAATAATAGCATCCATAGAAAAATTAGAGTCCAAAGAGCATGGGGTCAGGCGCTTGGATGACGGCGATTGGCTCCCAGAAGGCGGCAAAACGCGACGGATGGAAGACAGTCTTCAAAATACCCTTTCACGAACTTGGCCGACTCACAGGAAGCAACTTCGACGATGACGCCCCACCTATGTGAAAAATGATGGTTGCGTTTGCTGAAACATAAGCGTAGAATAAAAAACGCATCTGTACATTTTTCTTTGATGATTTCAATGTTAAGTATACTTATTTTATTCTACGTAGGCAATAAAGTATATTCTTTTTTATTAACCGTTTTTTATTAATTACGCCTAAATTTACAGTAAAATTAAATACTCAACATTTTCAAGTTAAAAACGAATGGTCAAACAAACTGCCCTGAATGAATAGCATCCGTTTCCCGGTTCTGTTTTATTCATAATTACTTTTGCTTTTCCTCATTTCCGATTAGCTCGGGTTTACCTTAAAGCTAACTAGTTTGGAGTGCAGAATGACATGTATTGCGCAAGTAATATTTAATCTGTTATTAAATATTTACAATTATAGCATATATACATATTATATGCTATTGAATACTTATATATTTATATTGTGGTGGTGTAGATCTTCCTTACGATGGAAAGTATAATATTACAATTCCTAATAAGTATAAAGACCTGCTTATATGAAGTGTGTCATCATCACACGCGATAAGCTGATAAATGCTATCTATTCATTACCATATTGTGAACTATTTATTTTATATCAGTTTATCTTTATTCGTGTGCGAGTAAACAGTCGTCAGTTTGTTTTTAAGTATTTTAATTAATATCAACAAAATGTCGTCTACTCCAAAAGTTTGGTCCAGGTTTTCAGCAACCAAAAAATCTGATAAAGCCGTGTTAAAATTTCGTTTTCAAGAAGCAACGGCTGACAAAAAAGACGAGGTGTTAAATTTCTTGGAAAAAACTATAATTGCTAAAGAAAATTTTAACAAAGGTGCAGGTAAGGACTATATTATTTCACACTTATTTATTTATTTGAAGGAGTTTATTCAAATTAAACTTAACTACCATCACCAATGTCGCACTACCGTCTGTCGCAGAACCGATGAGCGTTGGAGCAGACGGGTTTTCGAATGGAGACCACGTCTCGGGAAACGTAGTGTGGGACGCCCCCCTGCCAGGTGGCGTGATGACCTGAGGAAGGTCGCTGGTGGTGGCATGGATGAAGAAAGCGGGTGATCGTGCGCTTTGGCGTGCCCTTGGGGCCTCCCCAATGTCCATCAGTGGACTGCAATAGGCTGATTGATTGATTGATTAACCATCACCACTTGCAACAAAAATTATACTAGGTCTACATAAGAATTTAAGAATTATAACACCCAGAAATATAAATATTTATAGTAATATATATCACATTTGTGTGGCTTTCATTCTTATCCAAGTTTTTTTTGGCAAGTTATTTTTTTTAAGTTTGTATTATTAAGTTTGTATTATTAATCAGGAACATCTAAAACTAAAGAATCAGTTGAAGAAATGGTCGGACTATTCAATATGATATACGACGACTCTCACATAATGATATGTTACGAAGACAATGAATCCGACAGTAAACCTATAATCGGTCTGAGCTTGATTGCTTTGGAAAAAGAAGGCGATGAAGATATACTGCCAAAAGTTTTATCTCAGGTTAGTGTTCTGATAAAGACTACTGTCGCTTAAGCTGCTAGGCTAGGCTTGAAAGATTGGTCGTCCGCGTTGAACTGGGATTTATAGCTTTCCCCTTTTTAGGGTTCCGTATAGTAAAAAAGAACTCTTATAGTAGTCCATCCGCGGCTCAGCTCAGAGTACTAGAAGGCTGTACTTTGGCACGAATATACATACTAATCATGCCTACAAAGCTAAATAGATTATTTTTTTAGGATTCTTTTGGTACATGACGTGGGGGTTATTTTTTTTATTCATGACTACCTTATAGTGTGAGGTATCGTTGGATAGGTTTTTTAAAAATAATTAGGGTTTGCTGAAATCATTTTTCGATTGTAGTGTACGTTTCAGAAATATTTCGTTTTAAAGTGCTTATTAAGTTAGAGTCAAGTGTCCCCCCACCTACCAGCGAAACCGTAGTATTTGGAAGTTATGATGAATTTAAGAGAAAAACTATCAACATCAAGTAGGTTTTACAGGTTAACGAGTAATAAACCAACTTGGTCATTGGTCATTGGTCATGACGGGCTGGTTTCCGCAACTCGACGTCAAATGCGCCTATTTTGCGTGTGGGTGGGAATGCGGTGTCATTCGAGCCAACCCAACTCTTCCAGGAAACCCAGTAGGCCCTTTACATTACCGGTTATCCCTGGAAGGTCCCTCGTTTGACCGAGGTATTTAGCCCTGTAGTCCGCCACTCCCGTGCATTCCATGAGGACGTGAGCGGCCGTTTCTTCTGCCTCCAAGCAGGCTCTGCAAAGGGGGCTGTCAGTAACACCTAGGACATATAGATGTTTGTTAAAAGAACCATGACCAGTTATTGCTGCAGTCACCAAACGCAAGCGTGGTTTACTTAGCCGAAACAGGGTCTTAGCGAGCCTGGCACTGGGGTTTGGCAAGGCCATCTTCGCCTGTCTACACTCTTCATGGTTCGTCCAAAGAATGGCATGTTCGTTCCTAGTTGATTCTCTAAATAATGTACGTACCATCCTGAAGGGAAGAGGGATGATAGGCTCGGGTCCGTATGCTGTTAAGCTAGAACCTCTACGAGCCAACTCATCCGCTGCATCGTTACCTCTAGATCCGCTATGTCCTTTTATCCATTGAAGGGTCACGCGGTTGTGTTGACATACCTCCATTAGTCGTTTGTGACACTCGAAGATTAGTCCCGAGTTGATGGTGTTGCTTTTGAGGGCTAGTAAGACGGCCATGCTATCCGAGAGGATTCGGATGGAGGAGTTTCTTACCATTCTCGATGCTATAGCATTAGCGGCCGTGATGATGCCCATACATTCAGCCTGAAAGACTGTGTTATGGGCACCCAGTGGGAGGGCTAGCTTGATGTTTAGGTCCTCCGAGAAGGCTCCTGAACCCGTGCCTGCCTCAGTTTTGGATCCATCGGTGAAGATTCTGAGCTCTTTAATGTCGAGCCCTTCAACCCGATGGTCCTCGTGTAATTGTATTTTGTACTTCTTATCGAAAACAAACTGTTTTGGAATCCTGTCACTGCAAGCCATTGAGATGGGGAAGTTTTTGTGAACTTCCCCTAGAATGGCGGCGTGCGGGGTCCTGTTGTTTCTCCATAGTCCAAGGGTGTTAAGTCTTACCGCTGATGAGGCAGCCTCCTGCTGTATGTACAGCTGGAGTGGCGGAAGACATAACATGGCCTCCATCGCTGCCGTTGGCGTTGTCCTCATACACCCTGTGATCGCCATGCAGGCCAATCTTTGGAAGCTATGGAGTTTGCTTACCATTGTGGTTAGTTTGGTCCTGGTCCACCACACCACAGCTCCATAACAGACAAGAGGGCGGATTACCGTCACGTACAGCCAAAGAATGATGTTGGGAGAAAGTCCCCACTTTTTCCCCACCATTCTTCGGCACTGCCAGAAAGCAATACTCGCCTTCTTTAGTTTGTTGTCAATGTGGCTACTCCAGTTGAGCTTGCTATCCAGGATGATGCCCAGGTACTTCACCTCTGTTGCCAGCTGGAGTTCCGTTCCAAAGAGCTTGGGTAAAGTATACATACCAAGAGCCCTATTGTTAGTGAACATGACCATTTCCGTCTTTGTAGGGTTCACTGACAGGTCATATTCTTGACACCAGCGCTCCACGATGCGGAGAGCTGTTTGTTTGAGGCTGCACACTGTGCTGGCAAATTTGCCTGTAATGAGGATTACCAAATCGTCGGCGTATCCTATGGTGTAGTATCCATTGGCGTTAAGCTTGGTGATTAGGTCGTTAATGACCAAGTTCCATAGTAGCGGAGAGAGCACTCCTCCCTGAGGGCATCCACGTACCACCTCCGCCGACAAGGACTCACCTGCTAGTCGCACAATACGTTTGTTGAGCATGTTTGTGATCCAGTTTTTTACAACTGTAGACACACCATGCTTTGTTAGAGAGGCACTTATACTGCTATGTTGCGTCTTGTCGAAGGCACCTTCTATATCTATAAAAGTTCCAAAACAGACGCATTTGTTTTGAATCGCCTCTTCAATCGAGGAAACCACTGCATGAAGAGCCGATTCAGTAGATTTACCCAAACTATAAGTATGTTGATTTTTATGTAGGGGTATGTGTTGTAACGCTCCATCTCTCAGATGCCTCTCACACAATCGTTCCAGCGTTTTTAGCATGAACGAGGTGAGGCTGATCGGCCTGAAAGATTTAGCGTTAGTATAGTCGCTCCTGCCAGGCTTCGGTATGAAAACTACGTTTACTTCTCTCCACCTTTTAGGAACGTAGCCGAATCTTAGACATGCCCTCAAGATTCGGACCATAATGTTGATGACAGTTTCCCCTCCCCATTGAAGAAGTGCCGGGAAAATTCCGTCTGGTCCTGCTGATTTAAAAGGTTGAAAGCTATTTAAGGCCCATCTTACCTTGTCAGCAGTGATAATATCTTCAGTTATGTCTCTGTAGTCGACAGCTTCCGTGGGTACCTCTTCCGGCCATACAACCTCATTGATAATTCTACTTCCGGGGAAGTGAGTCTCCAACAAGAGACTGTATGTTTCAGAGGTGGAAGAGGTATAGGTTCCATCTGGTTTTTTAAGCGACCCTAGCTTGGATGTACCTTGTTTAGCTAGTATCTGCCTTACCCGATTTGCTTGATCAACGGTTTCAATGTCGCTGCAGAATTTCTTCCATGAGGAGCTACTTTTGAACCGAAGTCGTTTCTTGTACTTGGATTTGGCTACTTTGTAGTTGTCCCAATCCTCGTCAGCACTGGTGTTCATCGCCCTGTTTAGCAGTCTTCTGATCTTTGCACGCATCCTCTCCAGATCAGAACCCCACCACGGCTGCCCTTTGATGTTAGTAGGCGCTGGCGTGCTAAGAGGGCAAGTTAAGTGGTAGCAGTCTATCAAGGTGTTAGTAAGATCTGTTACCTGTTGTTCAATTTGTTCCGGTCCCTCCGGATCTGCTAGATTCTCGGCCCAAGCAAGTCTTTCACCTAGGATAGCTCTGTACCTGGTTCTGTCAGTCTTGCGCGGGTTTCTCTTGGGGACTGTTGTAGAGAACGATGCATTTATCTCAAAGCGTATCCAACGATGATCAGAACATGACGCCTCGTTGGACACGTGCCATCCTCCAACGACGTCGGATATATCCGAAGTCGCCAGAGTGAGATCAATGATGGTTCTACTTCGCTTGGTAACAAAAGTTGGTTCAGAACCTATGTTAAGCACATTAAGGTTTGTAGTAAATAGGTATTCAACAAGCGTCTTACCTCTGTTATTCATCACTGGCATGCCCCACAGTGGATGATGCGCGTTTGAGTCGGCCCCAACAATGAGCTGGAGGCCCGACCTCTCGCAGTGGTCCACCAGCCGGCACAGGTCGTGTGGAGGCGGGCAGTCCTCCTCAGGCATGTAGGCGGAGGCCATCACGAGCTCGCGGCACCTAGCTGTGTCGGGCAGTTGCAGCCTTATGGCACACAGGTCCCTGGAACAGAACTCTGTTAACGGCTGTGCTAGGATGTTGTTAGTAGTTATGATACACGTCCTAGGCCTGTCGTGATCAGTTGTAGTGAAAAGCTTACCTCTGAGATTGGAAAGCCCTCGTATGCTGCCGCGGTTAATCCACGGCTCTTGTATCAGAGCCACGGCAGTGTTGTTTGCCCCCAACCAGCGTCTTAACTGTGCCGTGGCAGTTTGGCTGTGTTGGAGGTTGGCTTGGAGGACCTTACAGTCTGTCGAAAGGGACGCCATTGTTGGTCGACCCCTCCTCCCCCTCCAAGACGAGTTCCTCCTCCAATCGCATGGATAGCTCTTCGCCCTCGGAGGGCATAGCTGTTGGTTCTGGCTCATCGCCTTCACCAAGCAGCATGTCCTCCCAGTGCACGAGCTTCTCCTGCGGTGGAGCAGCAGAACTATCCCCGGCGCTAGCGGGAACAGTTATCTGCCGCTCTGGAGTGGAACTCTGGGGCATAGATACCCCAGTGATGACCAGCTTGGATCTGGTCTGTGTCACCGCCGGTGGGTCTTTAATATATTTCCCACCGGGCCCCTGGAACTTGAGGTAGACCGACCCACTTCCAAAAAGGAGCTGTCTGCCCCTTTCCAGCAGGATCGGCACCACGTCCTCAGGGACGTTGACAATGAGAAACAGGTTGTCCTGCTGCTGATCCACCTTTTGGAAAAGCCAGCGGTCAACCTGTGCCCACTTGTTCATAAAGTGGAGGACTACGCCAACGTCGGACGCAGACTTCCACTTGCCTCGTTCGTTGGGTATGAGCACTCCACAGCGAACTCTGCGGACCATCTCCGACTGGCGTTTTACCACCAACTTGACGTTGGATGGTGTAGCCAGGCCGGCGACACACTCACGCAGCCACGTCAGGGAGTACTCGTCCTCAACGAACAGTTTGAGGTGGCCGTCCTCGTAGCGGGGCTTGCCACCGAATTTGGGGTTCTCCTTGCTAGGATCCGCCAACGCCCCCCTCAAGAGCTTGTCATCAATCTCGTCGAGGATGCGCGTTGACAGATCCTGTGAAATATGACCAGTAGCATCGTCGGTAACGGCGACGTACTGGTCCGATCTCACTTTTTGAGCATAGGTGGCCCCAGCTCTGCGCGCTTCCGTGCACTGCTTTTTGGGCTCCACTCGTGGAGAATTGCTATCCTCGAGTCGAGCCCTCTTAGCAGCCGCACGCTGATTTCTGCCGGGTCTCTTGGCAGATCGCGTCTTCTTGCTAGAAGACGGATCCCCAGAGAACACTGCGGTTGGTTTAGCCCCGTGTGAGTCAAGGGTTGCCCCTTTGTCACTACTAATAAACCAACTTATTAAATGTACTTATTAAATGTACTTGTGCTAAAGCAATTCGGTACAAATATCATAGAAAATTATTTTTATTTTGAACGTTAACTGTCTTAAACAGGTACCTAAGTAGTATTGGACAACTACGGAACCCTACACTTTACGTAGCCTGACACGTGCTTGGCCGGTTATTGAAGAACTGATAGTGGTTAACTGGTCCCACATCTGATTCATTATTATTGTGGTAGAGCAAAAACAAAATAAACAAAATTACGTTTAAATATTTTAACCATTATGTATTCATTTTTATTTGCTTAAAGCTCAAGCTTGCACAAAACATATCAACTAATAACCCTACTCAACTTGTTTCAACAACGCTGTAACGATCTTCAGGTAAACACGCCTGAAGTAAAGAAGATGTTAAATATTTTACAAAAGACTGAAGAACTCTGTAACGGAAGGAAAAAGTTGGGCTTGGACAAATATTACTCAGGGAGAGGAGTTTGTGTACATCCTAATTATACAGGACTTGGAATTGCGACAGAACTCTTAAGACTCAGGTAATAATTTAAGGGTAAATGTTGTCTATTAGGGCTGCAAACTCATAGAATTGTCTTTTTTCATGTGCAATCATGAGTGAAAAGAAGACATAGAATATACTTTCCATACAAAACTCGCGTCTATCCCATATGGAATGTCGACATTTTTATTTGTCTTTCGAGTGAACTTCCTTGGAAAAAAAATTAGGGAATATGCCTTCTTTTAAATTTATTAATCGAAATATTTCAAGTTCCATAAACACATAAAAAATATTTTTTCAAATATCTTGTTCAGAACCAAAGTTATAAGGCTTCAAAGTTGATGGTTAGATAGAGAGGTCCGACATAACCATTGACGTCATTGGTCACGCGGGCCATACATCCGCCATAGAAAATTTTGTTTTCGTTGATGATGAAAAGAGGGACAGATATATTTGTTTAATAATATTGTATCTAGTTTGCTTTTCGATCAATTTCGATTCTGTTTTGACTGTCAGTATTCTATTTTTGTATACTTTCAGATGAACTATGAAAAAAGCAAATATTTTTTTATGCATATTCCCTAGACATTGTAGACATTGACCTAACATTGTATGAAAATTATGTCAGTTTTTCTGAAATCAACTCTCTGACTCCGCGTCTTCGCGCAGTGCCAGTAGTGAGAACCGCCGCATCAAAAAAATCCCTATACTGTAATTGTGTATAATGATCTCAGGCGAGTTGTGTCCAAAGAGCATGGGGTCCCTGCCACCGGCGCGTGGATGACGGCGATTGGCTCCCAAAAGGCGGCAGAACGCGACGGATGGAAGACAGTCTTTGAAATACCCTTTGAGGAACTTGGTCGACTCACTGGATGCAAATTCGACGACGCTCCGCCTATGTGTAAAATGATGGTTGCGTTTTCTTAAACATTGAATGCAAATAAAGCTAGTAAAATAATTAAGTTCTTGTTATTGTACCCATCAGTAATCATTGTATATCAAACTGGGGACAGTCTCCAAAAGTATCTCCCTCCCCCCTGAGGTGTTTCCTTTGTGCTTTGACATGGGGTTCTTCAAGGGGCGAGTATATAGGGCTCTCAAAGGCTGGCAACGCGTTGGCAACCCCCCTGGTGTTGCAAATGTCCATGGGCGACGATGTCCACTTACCACCACTGTGGCTCGTCCGCTCGTTTGCCTGCTTAAATAATATATATATAAAAAAAAAAGTATTTTTTTATTTAATAAATAATAAATAAATAAATATGTGGGGACATCTTCACACATGGCCATCTGATTCCAAACTAGCTTGCACAATGGGTACCAGACAGCTGATATACATTACTTAAATAGATAAATAATTATAAAGTAAAAAATATTTTTTTAACAACACGTTTTAACGCACTAAAAAGTATAAAATATTTTTTATTAAGATTTTTATTGGTGTAGTACTCTTGTAGGACTTAAAACGAAAAACGTGGGGTGCATGGAATAATATTCTAAGAAGTAGAGAACGAGGTGATTGCTGATAAACAGCATACCTAGCTGACGCTGTAACCTTTTCATTGTCTTACTTATTTTCATGTCTGTCTGTACTACTTATTGATACATAACATATTGTTAATGTAATGACAATGAATAAATGTCTTTTAATTCTTATTAGTGCCAGGGGTTGTTATGTGTTATGTCTTGAAAACTTACAAATAGTTATTATTAGTATATTTTTTGCAATGCAATTCAATTGTTGTGTTTTTTTATTATTGGAAAGACTTGCGTATGACCATTATTCTAGCTGATGGAAATTCATTATAAGGTGAGGGATTAACCACGCTCGCCTAGAAGATGTCTATGTCCATTCTTAGAGACTAGATGGCGCTGCCGTCATGTGAACATAGGCTCTGTGTTTATTTTATTTAAAAAAATGTTTTTCCTGCTAATTAGTGTACAAAATCCAATTAGAAAATATGAATAATGATGTTGACATGTTGTGATAGTGTTTGTGGACCATTTGAACATAAAAACGCCTCAAATTTCTCCAGTGAATATTTTGAAAGAACAATTTTGAATATTAGCTGATAATATTAGTAACAAAACAAAGTAGGACATGCTGTGATTAGTCTAAAGTCGGATAATAGTGGAAAAGTGACTAAAATAATAGTGAATTAAAGGGAATTTTTAAATTTTATTTTATAACGAACTTTTGTTAGTCTACCAAAGAAGGGACAAAGTGATCAGTTTATTTCGCATCAGCGTATAGAAGCTTGGTGGCACAACAATTTAACTTTTTGCCCTATGAACGCTTAGGTGTCGGGTTCGAACCCGAGCGTAACAAACCTTGTTTACATTTTATTTTGTGTTTTTTCTTTGAGATAGACGTTATTTGCGTATGTTTGCGTTTTGTTAGTTTTATTCGTGTGACTTTTTTGGAATTTCTGGTGCATTCAATTGTCTCAGTAAATATTTTTGGTGGCGCCACTTCGGAGCGAGTAGTACAATTATAACTAGTTCCGCTATTGCCCTAAAGATGGCGCCTCACACGAAATCGTGTTCTAAATGTGCGGCCAAACGCAAAAGAAATGAATGGATTCAATGTTGTTTTTGTAAAAAAATTCTGTGTATCGACGAGATGTGCTCTAATGTGACTTACAAACGTTATATGCTTATGGACATACCTAAAAGAGCAGCATGGAAATGCGGGGAATGTTTAAGAAAATCGAGCACTCCCTTGAATACCAGGAAAAATAGTGAAAGCCACAAAGTCAAAACTTTACATGGCTCGGCTCCGAATTCTAGCACCGTGATGAAGTCTGCCGCCAGAATATCTGTAAATACTCCAACTAATACGACGAGAACTACAGTGGTAACTTCAGAGCCTTGTACTTCAGCTACTAGCCATAACTCTAAAAGTAGCGAGTGTAATAAACTCAGCGAATCGTTGCACTCTCTTGAGTTGTCAATAATTGATAATGTCACGCATCGTAAGCGGAAAGCCGAGGTAGTGAATATTGAAACTAGAAATTCATTCGAATCGTTACCTACTTCAGAATCTGAATTTGAAGAAGAAATTATCAAAGAGACGCCTTGCTTGGAAAGAAGTTGTCCGGAGTTGAGTAACATACGTGTGACCAATGAACTAGACCGAATGAGAGAAAGAATAAGTCAATTGGAGAATCAACTAGCATCTGCGGAACAATGTGTAGAGGACCTATTGTCGGAAAATTATAAACTTAAAGAAGAGCTCGCTCTACACAAAACAAAATTTGAATCTGTAAAAAATCTATGTCTCAATCCTCCCCAAACTAAGAAGAAAAATAAAAAAAGAGTTAATAAGACGATGCCTCTCATATTACATAACAACTCGTTATCAGAAACTTCTCACTCTCAATCTGGATTATCTAATAATATAATAAGCGCAGAAAATCAAGGCAGGAATACGTCAGAGAAACTTGAAGAATATCAACAGTCAACAGAGTTAAAAAGTGAGAATGTAACTAGAAAACACAGCGTTCTATTACTGGCAGATGAGACTGGAAGAGGAATGCGTAATGCCTTGGAGCGTTTTTTGGGTCCAGAATACGAAATACGCGCAGTATTGAAACCGCAGGCGAGTCTAGGACAAGTGGTGGAAGGTTGTAATAACATATGTAATAATTATACTAAATCAGACTATGTAATCATTTCCGCCGGCGCCCATGATAATAATATAATTAAATTTCAGTCAGCATTGTTTTACTGTTTAAATGTCTTAAAAAACACAAATGTATTATTTAGTAAAATTAGTCAAAATATAAATTATAATGTACAAAAGTTAAATAAAATGATAACTGTAATAAGTAGCAACTTAGAAAATTTTACCGTGTCAGACATTCAGCTATTTAATAACTATAAAATAGATAAATTAAACACAACTAGATTGTTTGTTATGGACATTATGAAAATCCAATTTAATTGTAAAAAAGCAATGGCCTGTCAGAAGCAAGAAAATAACATTAACAAGTTTTTTCGAGAAAAAAGGCAATAATGTAAAAAAAAAACTTTCAAAACTTAATATATATTATCAAAACGTAAGGGGTCTGCGTACTAAATTACCTGTGTTCAGTAGTAATATTTTAATTTCGTCAGCCGATATGTGGGCTATAACTGAGAGCGGGTTAAATGAGTCGGTACATGACGGCGAATTAGTACCTACCGGATACAGCGTGTTGAGGTGTGATCGTGCCGACGGCCGCAAACTCGGTGGTGCGATGCTGATAGCAGCGCCCACTCTACGATTACAACCCTTGACACTTCCGGTGGGCTTTGACCTTGATAAACTTGCATTTGAATTTGTTTGTGCCGATGTCATTAAAAATAATAAACGTTTATTCACATGTTGCGTGGCCTACATTCCCCCGGATAGCAATGATTGTGATCGTATGCAACTTTTTAATTTAGTAGAACAATGTAGTAATAAGTTTAAAGAATTATTGTTTTTAGGTGATCTTAATATGTACTCTGCTACACTGGATGTTCAATGCTACTATGAATGTTTTCTAACAATTTGTGAATTTTGCCAATGTAACGAGATAGTTAATAAAAACAATCGTGCATTAGATGTAGTTTTAACAAATTTAAGTAATTATGAAATCTGTGTCAACAAAGAAAACGAGCTCTTGGTGCCTATTGACAAGCATCATCCTTCACTAAATATTAGTTGTACAGCTAAACACAGTGTAGCGGAACAACACGCGCGGGAAAATAATATGCACTCAAGGAGTGCTCGTAAAACCCAGCCTCAATTTGTATGGAACTTCAACAAATGTGATCTCACTACACTTTATACCTCGATAGCAACAATAGATTGGAGTAATTTGTATGAAATAAGTGATGTGAATGAGGCCGTCAATACATTTTATGCGACACTAAATAATCTGATTAATAAATGTACCCCTAAAAAGGTAAGTAAACAAAATAATTGTAGGTATACTTACCCTACATGGTATACGGCAGAAATAATACAAGCCATTATAGACAAAGCGCAGTGGCATGCAGCATACAAAAAAGACGGATTGGAGAACACATACAATATTTATTCGTACTTTAGAACCTCAGTTAAGCGGATGATAAAAGATGCATATAAACAATTTAATGATCGTATTGAAAACCAAATTATTTCTGACCCCAAGAGTTTTTGGTCTTTCGTTAATAACAAGCGTAAAAAAAGGACGAGTAACCATATCACAAAGGATGGGCAACCAGTTGATGCAAAGGACTGTGCACAGGCTTTTGCGGAATATTTTAGGTCAGTGTATGAACCTAGTCCCCCTCGGCTTGAGACACAGGAGGCTATGTTAGCAGCAAAAGATAATGCAAACTACGTGCATATAGCAAGCCTTTCTCGAAAGGAAGTGCTGCAGGCTCTAACACGGCTAAAGCCAAAAAAGTCGTACGGTCCGGATGGGATTCCACCTTTTATTGTCAAGGACTGTGCATCAGTGTTGATTCAGCTTCTGTTATATATTTTTAATCTGTGTCTGAGGTTAGCTACATATCCAAAACAATGGAAGCTTACGCGAGTGACTCCTGTCCCTAAAAGCGGATTGGGTTTCGATATTTCTGGGTTTAGGCCTATAGCGGTTCCATCAACATTTGCAAAGTTGTTCGAATCCGCGTTATACTCAGCCATTGCGTTGCAAGTAAGCACTACGATAACTGATTGTCAACATGGCTTTCGAGCGGGCCGAGGAGTTCATACAAATTTAATGTGCTTCACGCAATATGTTACTGCTGCTCTAGACTCGCGTACTGGAGGTCAAGTAGACGTAGCCTACTTTGACTTCAGAAAAGCTTTTGATGTAGTTAATAATGATATTCTTTTAGTAAAATTGGCAAATTCAGGATTCTCTACACACCTTTTAAACTTTTTTGCAAACTATTTAAGAGATAGAAAACAATATGTAGAGTTTGCTGGACATGTATCGGAGACATATGCAACATTTTCGGGTGTCAGTCAAGGGAGCAACCTAGGCCCATTGGAATTTATCTTAATGGTAAATGACTTGCCTGATGTGTTAGAACATGCCCAATGCCTTCTGTTTGCGGACGACTTAAAGGTATTTCTAGAAATTAGAGAAAAGACTGATTGTGAACGCTTGCAACAGGATATCAATAAAGTTGTTCAATGGATTAAAAATAATAAATTAGATTTTAATACTGGTAAATGTAATCTAATGTCATATACAAGAGCTCGCAAGCCTTGTGAGTTACAATATCAAATTGCTGGGGAACACTTAGAGAGAGTCGATTCAGTACGAGATTTAGGCATACAAATGACTTCAGATTTAACGTTTCATCTTCATATTCAAAACTTATGCAAAAGGGCTTATAGAAAATTGGGATTTGTTTTACGGCACACAAAAGATTTACAAAATATAACAGCAATAAAAGTTTTATACAATTCTTTAGTTAGAAGTCAATTAGAAACAGGAAGTATAATTTGGAATCCGCATGAGGCAAAATATAACCAAATGTTAGAAAAGATACAAAATAAATTTCTACGATATTTATATCTGAAAATGTATGGAGTTTATCCCTTTTTTCCACTCATGTATCCTACCTCGTTTGTGTTAGGCATGGTGGGGTATTATAAATTAGAAGTTAGAAGGGGGTTGGCTCTGGCAACATATATTTTTAAAGTTATCACAGGAAAATTAATCAATCCACAGATTTTACAATTGCTTGCATTGTGCATCCCAAACATGAGGCTTAGACTTGGACCTCGAAACCAGCTGTTTGCGTCGGTCCGGTCTGTAGGACAAATATCCTAAAGCATGCCCCGGTTCCCATAGCTCTCCGAATATTAAACGCAGTGTCCTTAGAAATTGATGTTTTTAATTGTTCATTGGCAAAGTTTACTCAAGTTACTTGTAAATATTTAAGTTCCTGAAATAATAACAATTATAATAATTGATGCATATAATGAATTTTTCGGTTTAAACAAAAATTGTTATTGTTTGTGTTGATTTATATTGTGTTGATTTTAATCATAAGAATGTATATTTGTGTTTTTAACTAATTTAGATGTGGCGGTATCGACTTGAGATCTTCCTGTAATGATACCGTTTTCTTTGTATACTTAGTTTAATAAATAAATAAATAAATAATGTTTTTTTTTATAAAGGGGCTAAACGGTAACACGGTTATGCTTCAAAATCTACTCCTCACGCCCTACCCCACGTTTTTAGTGCGTTAAAACGTGTTCTTTTGTCAAGACAAATTTAACGAGCCCAAACACGACGAGGTTGTGTTGTGTATTTTAGGAGTTTCTATGGCCACTTTTCGGCTCCATAATGAGAACCTGGACATCACGTGTGACTAAAGATCTAGTCAAAACAAATCCAACGGGCCCAAACACGACTAGGTTATGTTGGGTATTTGAGGAATTCCTGTGGCCACCTTCCGGCTCCATCATGAGACCCTGAACATCACGTATGACTAAAGATCTTGTCGTGACAAATCTAACGAGCCCAAATACGACGAGGTTATGTTGTGTATTTTAGAAGTTCCTATGGCCACCTTCCGGCTCCATCATCAGACCAGCTTCATGATATCATTATATTGCATTGTCATCGAGGTTACATAAGTGTACGAAATGTCAGCACAATCGAATTACAGCACGTGCTCCAAAAATGAGCTGCAAGATTCGGACCGAACAAACAAACAAGCAAACAAACAAACAAACAGACAGACAAGAAAGCGAGTTAATAAAAACGTATTAAAATAAGTACATACTTATATAGATAAACAACAACCAGACACAAGGCAAACACAAGTGCTCATCATACAAATGTTTGCCTTGGGCGGGATTCGAACCCGCGACCCTGTGCGTCGGAAGAAGATATACTACCACCTGGGCTACGGAGCCGTATTTGACCACAGTGTCCCCAGTGCGATTTAAACCCAGAACCTCAGCAAATGAAAACCCATTGCTCTACCGCTCGGCTACGGAACCTGTTAATGTTAATAGATAGTAATAATAGTTTGTGATGTGCTCGTTTACGCAACCTATAGGCCAGGGGTTGTCAACCGGTCGATCGTGGCAAAGCAAAAAATATAAATATTTGTGTACTGAACTATGCTGTTTCATTTAAGATTTCAAGAAGTATGTAATTGGTAGCTCACACAGGGTGTCGTCAGTGAACAGTAGATCTTAGGTCTAACCAAGTTGGCCACCCCTGCTATAGACAGTTGTTCAATATGCAGATTATTTTGTAGGTTATCATCCAAATGCAGCGCAGGTCGTTTCAACACCTGAGTATGTTTGTATATTCCAATTGTACTGGCATTAGTCCCAGCATTAAATAGGTATATGTAGACAACAATTAGGAGATAGGCTAATTACCTATTTAAATAACACTCGGAGCAGCGACAAGATAAGAATAAATGATTTTATGACATCAACTTATCATATCTTGTTCTAAATACTTATGACCACACATAAATTAATGTCAGCAGTTTATTTTTGTTTGAGTTTTTAAAAATATTTATTCAAACAATATGTTAGGTATAGCAATACCTACACTCCTTACTCTGTTATTTAAAAATGCTGGCATGTGATCTACAACATGTGATAAATGCACACTGGCAGCTTTATTTTGTTCTAGAATTGTATTTTCAAATGATTTCGAAATATGTCGTTTTGACTCAGTCTAATTTGAGAAGCCCTTCGACATGTTAGTCTAGTACATTAACATTCTCTTTAAAAATAAATCATTGTTTTCCCCATAAATTATACCTTTTCTTTTGTACACGCCCCACCACTACAATACAATAACATACAGATAAATACGATTATCCAGTAGAGAATTTATAGAAACACTTGTTTGACAGGATGAGACACCATTAACAAACTTTTGACAGCACTATATTATAAGAATACACCTAAATCTTCGAACCTAAATAAAGGTAATCTGATTTCTTAGGTTGAGTTTTAGTAATTTGTCGAAAATTGTATTATACTTAGTTTTCTCTTGTCTTCCCGCATGCATTTAGCATTAGGCGAAGGCTAGTTGTTTGGCCTAATCCAGCCACTTTTGATGGGAGTTACTTTATTTTCCACTAATACATTCAATTGAATGGGAAAATATCCTATTCCCGCTCTTTTTCTGCACTCAAGGGGTTCATTTAGACACGGCGACGGTTGGTTCAAGCTAAAGTGATTTTTTGTCTTTTTTTCTATGTTGTAGAATACATTCGTAAAAAAAACAATACCCGTTTTCCCATTTAACGGGTTTTAAAATAGTGGCTCAATTTACTTTGGTAAAATAATGGATTACCCAACCTGCTAGCCTTTGTAAACGCGCGTAACTTTAGTTTTAGTTTTGTGGTTGGCTGAAATCAGTTAGCTGTCAGGAGAAATCAAAATCCACTGTTTCTGCCTTTCCATTTAACTGTATACAACAGGCTTAAGATACTCTGCTCTGCAACCCCAAGGAGGAAAATCCCAGACTACCTTGCCTGCAAGTTTTTTTTTTATGTTGGATAGAGCTAGTTAGGAGGATCAAAAACTTACTATAATAATTAATAAACAGCACCTATTTTCGTTATTTATATTTATAAAAAACATGCTAAATGAAATAAAAATAAGCGAACATTTATGTATAACAAAAACTTGCCTAGCCATAACATTAGCCGTGCTTTTGAGCTCTATGCTGCGTCCGATAAAAAAGTTCAAGATCATTGACATCTGTGACAAAGTGACCTCTCTGTGACAGATTAATTTGATAACAATGACTATGCGATATGCGAGTTTGAAATAATAAAAATTATCAAAAACTTAACATACTATGCGTTCCGTATTCGTATACAAGAGATACTCTCAATATTTTAAAAATGTAAAGAGAATTGCATGGTAAATATGATCATAACAACTTAATTTAGATGTAGTACTTATAAATTGATGTAAATCATCTAGTGCATAAAATTTGCCTCCAGCATCCTTAAACTGTTGATTGTTGAACTTAATATCATGTAAGTAGCGAAATACCAAAGCTGTATCTAGTCTTCATTTATCTTCCTTTAAATTCCCAAGAAAAATGTGTTCTTATCCGAGATTCATAATTCAGATACAAAATAGCATCTCAGCAAGTGATATGGGTGGTTAATGTCTTTTTCGTATCTAACGTATTTTCCCCCTTGCTATCTGATCTATAAGCACTATCGTACCCTAAGTATATTATTTCTCGTAAGAAATATAATAAACCTGACGATATTTCATAATGTATACCGTGTCTTACTTTGCAGGTACATGTATTATTCTTTTTAGATTAAAGTAGGTTAAGAGCAAAATTTACAAATGTGTACCAATACAGCATTAATCGAAAGCTTAGAATGTTATATGGAGGATTTGATACAATGCTTCGAGGAGTTTGTGAAGAAAACCCTCTTCGTCGTCACCGTAGCCGCTGGCGCATTGATTGCTATGGTCATGTATTTGCTAAAGAACGTGAACTGCAGAAGACGATGTGTCAGAGGTGCAGAAACTCAAATGGAAGATTTACTTGGTAAAACATAAAAATTAAGATAAATTTACATAAATTTATTTTAGAAAGTGAATTATAATAATGTAGTTTCTATTAGGAAACCCAAATGAATTACAATATTTATTTATAATATGAGGACATAATATTTGAGCTATTGATGATGATGATTTATGATTTAAATTTCTTTATGTCACCGAGAGGTGCGAGTGTTCAAGCTTATCTTGAATTAGGGTAAGTAGGCCTAAGTCGAAAACGCGGTCCTGCTGAAATAAATCATAATAATAAGTTATTTATTGTGAAGAATATTTTCAATGATCACCTACAATCACCTGTAACATCGCTGTCATATACCTATACATTCTAACTTCTTTAAATTCCAACTAAAAATTCATTGTTAACAGGATCAAGTCTCCGCCACGGCTGTTCAACATCCAGTGTAAGGACGGATAGAATGATCTCTCCCCGGAACAGCTACACTAAAACTTGTTCCGATTTCTCCATGTCTGGCCAGAATAAATGTGGGAAAACTGTTGAAATCACTACCAGTCAAAATGTCTTAGTGGACTCGCCGCTATGTCCAAAGAGGAGTATATCGTGTTGTTCGAGAAAACTTCCTTCCTGTTTGAAGTTGTCGAACTGTCGTAGTGGTTCGAGTTGTATGAAGAAGAGTTCGTGTCGACCACCGCCTTGCACGCCTCCTTCGTGCTCGCGAACATCCAGCTGTGAAAGCTTGCAATCCAGGTCTTCGTGCCGGGGATCGGATTCCAGTATCTGTTCAAAAGTAATTTCCTCGTTAATAAACTTCCACTATACCCGATATAGCACAGAAATAAACGCATGCCTTTCTGCCAGTGTCTATGCCGCCGCGCTGTTTACTGAAGCTAAAATTTACATCTCTTGGTATGATCAGTTCTATAGATATTCGTACTCAGTGATCTGAGGAGTGGATAAGTTTCGAACTTCAGGCGCTTAAAAAGACTTGCTTATGTCTCATAATCATTATACATTTATAACCAATTCCATACGACGTGTTTATGTCATATCAGAAGCCATTTTCGGCTCAAAAACTGTGTTCAGGTGTGGTCAGGTGTGTTCGATCATCGACCTCAGAACCCACACGATATGATAAACGACGTTTTAACTATATAACGCTCAACCTTGGATAGTTATTCAGTCCGTGAAACCGAAACAACTTTTACTCCATTTTTTTTTTCAAATCCTCAGAAATAACTTTTGTATTTTCGTACAAACGATCAGCTAACCAAATTAATTTAAAAAAAAATAATTCACAGAAACCATGTGCCTCAAAATCATCTTGCGGCACTCCTCTGTTATGTTCGATCCCTCCCTGCCCGCCGTCTCCATGCAAGCGCAATTGTGGTCCTCTACCAGGGTGCAAGAGGAGCTGTCTTCCCGCACCAGCCTGCAAACGCAGCTGTTCACCGGCTCCCTGCAGACAACGCGCCACGTGCCAACGAGTCTGCTCTCCCGTTCCCTCCTGCACGCGCACTTGCTCCCCTGCCCCTTCGTGTGTTCGCACTTGCTCGAAATTGGGGTAAGTTTCGAATGCGAAGTAGCATCGTCATCGGCACTGCTGGACGTAAACCTTCTTTCCTTGCATGATAGCGGTCACGATCTTCATATCTGCATCTGGACTGGTAGTTCACACCACGCCAACTATCTAATTGTTGTCAGCTTGCCTGTTGACTTTCTATTCCGAATTACATACAGTCCGAAGGTCACAGTGATCAGGTCTGTCGACCATGATAGACGACTAGTCTAGGTGTCGACTCAAACGAAGAAATTCAAAGGTTGTATCTCATCTTCATTGAGAGAGATATAAATAATAAATAATAATAAATAATAAATCTTTATTGGCTAAAAACAAACAAAGATGGCAATGGTTGCCTCTTCCCGTTGGATGTGAACATTTATATTTTGTCTTTTATACTTGTGTATCACTTTTCATTTTAAAAAGTAAAGCTTCGTGTGTGTGTGTGTATGTGTATGTATATGTGTATGTAGGTATGTGTGTGTGTAGCATAGAATAAACGCATGAAAACACATTGGTACATAGTGGGTGGGGTTCAAACCAGAGCACTTTCTGAACTAGAAAACCATGTTCAGGGCCTTGGAAGTTCATCTAAATATTCGGTTTTCAAGTTTTTTTTTAAATACAAATGTTTGTATGTGAGTCAAACCCAACAACCACGAAACATGGTTTTAGTGCTTCTTTTTGAGTCAAAAGACTTTGCTATGTATCTATGTGTTCAATTTCAGCAGCAGTTCATAACAATATTATTATGCTTTTTGATCTGATTTTTAACTCTACGAATATTAACTAATTTTACTCGTAGTTTTTTCTATTATAATTTGTTACTTTCTCAGGAGGGTGACAGTTCCAAGTTTATTGGCGTGTAACCCACCAAAATACAAGCTCGAATTGCCTGCATGTGCTACCATAAAATCATGTAACATTTCGGATCGTTAGTACTTTTGTATTTTTCAAAATGAGGTTTTTTTATTATTTTGTCCAGACATCATTATTCAACTGTGAATTATCTAAATACTGGTTAAGATGCGACCATCTTAACCAGTATTTAGATAATTCAATTCAATTCGATGAACTGGATTAAAACTAATCTGGTTAACTGTGATACTTACGTTATGTTCCCGCTTTTGTCTAATGAAAATTATGACTTTCTTCAAAACAATGTTTTATGGCGTAGCCATTCGTAACAAAGTCGTAGAGGACGTAGCTAGTGCTACGCATAAAAACAGGAGAGTAGTTAGTAACCTAGTAACTGCTGTTAGATTTAAAACTGTGCATCTTGTTTAATTTTTATTATAATTTTATTTTGTTGTAGAATAAGCAGATTTTTTTTTTCAGGTTGTCCTTCCAAACCTTGCTTCAAACCGCATCTCAAAGGCTCGTGCTGTTCTTTGTGCTGTGATGACGAATAATGAATTGAGTTCTTTATGAATTGTTAAAAATGATACCCAAAAGCTTCCGAACAATATTTTTTTGCGTTAATTTTATTACAAATTATAATGATAAGCAGTATTTTTAAATAATTTTTAATAATAATTTCTTACAGGTGTAGGTAACTTTATGGTATTATTTTTACAGCACTTTAGTTTTGACCCTAGACGGGACTTAGCTCTTAAATAAATTTACTCAGAAAGAAGGAGTATACGCATAGTATGTTTATGGTAATGTGTCTCATAGGAGATTTTGTTTATTGTCTTGTTCTGTTCGAATAAAATATTGTAAAGCTCATTTTTATTTCTTATTTGTTTCTTAAGGTGAAAATATTGTTTCTATGCTCACGAATATTACAGGTCAAGTGATCGTGAACAATAACTCAGTACCACGGGTACTAGGACCGACTATATCGCAAAAAATAAATATTATAAAATAGGTAGAGAGTAAGACCCTCAGAACTCGTAGCTCAGAACAATTACTATTGCTTTAGTAATTGTTCTGAGGTATAACCATATAGTGATCTGATCGTGCGCTTTGGCGTGCCCTTGGGGAGGCCTACGTCCAGCAGTGGACTGGAATAGGCAGATTGATTGATTGATTGATAACCATATAGAGGTTTGATGGGCTCGTTTCGCGAGGCGACGCGTGACGCGATTCATCTTCGAGTATTTCAGTAGGTACTAAAATAAGAAAGATATAACAAACAAAATTTGAAAAAATATGGGGAATAAAAGGGAAAAATCCTCTATAGAGAAAAATATTAAGAAGGAAAATTTCAAAAGATTATAAACTCCTTTCAGACGGAATATTTTTTTTTTTAAGTTTTATGGTCCGGTTACTAAGACCTTTAGACCAAATCTTTTTTTTGTGTTCACATCACTTTATTTGTTAGAGTTTTTGCACAGTCATTTTAATATATTTATATAAAGGTTTATTACACTCTTTCACTTTTAATAAGTCACTCAATCGGCGGGAGGAATTAATCATGGCGTAGTGTCGTCCGTTTCAACAGAACTCATGCTATGAGAATTTTCTTTTTAGTTTCACGAGAAGCATCTGTACTACACATTACATCAACACCTTTTTTTAAAGGCAGTGATCTAATAAATCTCATGATTATATGGAAGAACTAATGATGTTGCATTTTAAATTGAAGGAGGGTACTAGTTCCACGATAAAATTACCCATAGGCCCATTATTTCATTTATAATTATTTTAAAGTAAAACTTAAACACTAAACCATACACCCAAGGATGGACATAGGCAACTTTTTACCTTAGGAATCGTTTTATGTTCGCGGTAAAAATTTTAAACAACACAATCGTAGCCGCGGGCAGTAGCAATCTCTTAAACAAGCAAGTCTTATAAGCCCATAAAACGAATACACTCTAATACTGACAGTCCACGTCAAAACAATAATTATTTCATAGAAAAAATTTTACCACACTGAATAATTTTTCTTCTTGCATTTCTTTATCATCCGTATTTTTTCAGAAATTAATCACTAAAACATGGGAGAATAGCACCATTGTTAAAATCGTTACAGTAGTAAAAATGTAAATAAAAATGGCGAAACGTAGACAATCAGGTAAGTACATTATTAAATTAATATTCCCAATATTAAAAATCCTCAGATTACCCGTAAGATTTTTTAATGTAAAGATAAGTCTGTACACTCATTCCTCTATTTACAGTATTTGTTGTTATTTCTGTGTGCAATTAAATGTATATATTATGAAAGTGGGTAGCTAAAGATTTTTAAAGTGATAGTTGTTCCGTAGGTCGTAAACTCCATGGAACATACAATAGAATTGCGGGCATATACGTTCCAGAGACGAGGATAGGTTCTCTTGAATTGCGTAACCACAATGTCTTTACAGACTACTTTCCCGATCCCATTGTCAACGCTATGCATAGCATATGCAAAACTGTAGAGCAAAACTATGTATTGGTAAGTAAAAGTTAAATGTCTTCATGGTAAACATTAAGGACTCGCACACCTAAGCCGCCGACAGTCAGCGAATCATATCGGCGACGTACGCCGACGCGTGATACCCGACGATTCGTGGCAACATGTCTTCCAGGGGGCCGTTTCACGAAGCTACAAGTTACAAGTACAATTCGACGTACATTGCGTAGACAATGAGATAAAACGGTAAGGGCTTACAGAAGCAAATTGGCTACGCAATGAATATCAAATTGTAACTTGTCACTTGTAAATTGTTGCTTCGTGAAACGGGACCCAGGTTGCCCACAGACGATGTCGTAGTGTTTTTAGTTGCTGATTTGATGCCGCTGACAGAATTTTCCAACATCGACGAGACATAAAGCCGCCGACTAACCCACCGACAAAATATCTGCCGGGTTGTGTCGGCGGGTCGGTGGCTTATGTTTAGTCCGTAAGGTCAAACAATACTACAAAATCATCATAATCTCAGCCGGAAGACGTCCACTGCTGAACATAGGCCTCCTCCATAGAATTCCAACGTGAACGGTCCTGCGCTATTTGCATCCACCGGCGCGCCCAGCAAACTTCAGGCCGTCCAACACTACGCCTTCCGGCCCTACAAAATACTAATTCCAATTTTGATGAATGGTCTACATACACTATTATCTCAACATAACAAAACCATGGCAAGAAACTAAAAGAATTCCTTGTTCAATTAATAATAAAAAGTATTGAATAATATGACTGGCGCACATTAACCCACTGTCTGGTGTACAACTCTCATTACGGAGGTTCCGGGTTACAATCCCGATGGAAATACTGTCTGACAAAAAAACTCTGAGACTCTTTCTGAGACTTTTCCCGTGTCGAGTTTTTCCGAGCGTCGGTGGTTTAGTGGTAAGGGCCGCTGCCTCCCGTCCGGGAGACGCGGGTTCGATCCCCACCACGTACCAATGTGTTTTCGGATTGCGAATTCATATGTACGTTTATTCGACGCTCTTACGGTGAAGGAAAACATTGTGATGAAACCTGCACAGTCCTGCGAAGAAATTCAAAGGTGAAGTCGACCAACCCGCACTGGGCCAGCGTGGTTGACTAAGGCCTAATTACTCTAAATCGGGGTAGGCTCGAGCCCCTCGGTGGGGACGTATATGACCTGTTGACGATGAGACTTTTCCCAGTTTGGTTAGGACATTGCAGGCTAAATCACCTGGTTGTCCGAAAAGAAAGATGATTTGGAAGGCACGGTAAACCGTTGGTTTCGTTCGGTTATTATCAATGACTAATCGTTATTTCTACCAGAGTGGTAATATAACGGGCGCGGACTTGAAACGGAAATAGTCATTACATGAGCCAGTTACGGTGGCTCAATAATTCTGACATCAGGGTTTGAGGGGTCGGTCATTAACCTTATAACACTCACGATATGATAATGATGATAATCAGCACCTATATAGTTATATTGCTGTGCCCTAATGGGGCTTCAAAATTAATAATTTAACACCTTATATTACTACCTACCTACCTACCTACCAACCTTATACTACTAGTACCTGTGCCTAATTAATTGTGGAAATGCAATAAATAAATTTTGAATTTGAAAATACAATTACTTAATAAATCATTACCAATCTTTTTTTTAAAGTATGACCAGTTTTTTTTTTATTTTGTCTTTTTTTTCGTTTTATTATTTTGATGATACTTTGTTTTCCTTAGGTGTGTGCAATAATAACTATCTTAATCCTGAGTATTCAGCTCTTAAATGTTACGCCAGCTATTACTGTCAGCAGTAAAGTGAAGGAAATGCAAACCGCCTTGGAAAAAATGTCGGTAAGTTTATTACATCACACTCATGTAATTTTCTTTACATATTATACATATTACCAGTCAACATACTGCACGTACTACTTTATATAAGTACTACTAAATGTATATATTGCACATATAATTATTTATGTGTATTGCATATTATACACTCACCGGCACAACTAACCGCCCACCCGTCATTTCAGGGAATACTCGTGATTCTTTATAATTCTATTAGTTATAGCTGATGTTAGTTTAAAAGTTATTAATTTAACGAAAGTCATTAATTTAACGTTTAATTAAGTGTGTTTAATTTATCGTAAAATTATCAATAAATCAATTGTAATGTATAACAATAATCATAGTTTAAAATTAACCCGAAATACAAGGGTGGGCGGTTAGATGTGCCGGTGAGTATATTTATATGTTCTATACAGCATGAAATTTACATCGTTTTGTTCCCGCCGTGTAGTGATAGTACCCGTCAAACTGAACAACTTTTCACGAAAAAAAAATTCCTGTAACAAAAAAAATGTTGGTCTCTCCATACAAAATGGGTCGGTCGGGAGTCTCACTTTGTATGGAGAGACCAAAAATTTTTTTGTCGCAGGAAATTTATTTTTCGTGAAAAGTTGTTCAGTTTGACGAGTACTATCACTACACGGCGGGAACAAAACGATGTAAATTTCACGGTGTATATTTGTCTACATATATCATAGTTATAGGTAAAAGTACCTTTTCATTACTCATACTCTGAAAGTAGTTAGGAAGTTGCCTGAGGAGCGGATTGAAAGTAATACTTTTCAGCCCGGAGGGAGAATCACTTTCAACTGACAGCTGTCATTCATTCATTCATTTTCAATCATTCTGGCAAATTATTTAAAAAAAAACTGGTTCTAATTCCACATTTCTTTTGAACTATGTTCCATCTTTCTATACAGCCACTCAATTACAGCGCAATGTTAAATTGAAATAACATAAAGTTAAGTAAAGAATATATATTTTTTAAATGACTTTATTATAATTAACTTTCAACAATTTCTTTAAAATAAAATAGATTTGGGCAAAATATTTAACATTTTTCAATGATGGAAATTAAATAATATCTATCTAAAAGCTGGCCGGCACGGCCACAGCAAAAAATAAAAAATAGGCGGGAAAGCAACAATCCGATTATCATTTTGTTTTTCGAGTTGTAGGGTTTTGTTTACAATGAGTTCATCTGATTCAGATATTATGGAAGTCAATCATTTTTTCTTTAGCTAATTCGTGTTTTTATTTTTACTTTCCTTGTATTTGTAATGAAAAGCACAGTGTTTACCTCTGGTTAAAGACTTATTTAGTGCCTCGAACTATTAGGGCCCTCGCTACGCTCAGGCCCCAAACCCCGTCTCGGCGCTAAATAAGTTACTTTCACCCCTCGTATAACAATGTACTATTATATTTCCTTCACGCACTACTCCGTTTCCGTTCATTGTTTTTCTATGAAAAAATGTTGTCTGGAAAAGATCGCTAATAACGATAAGGCCGCCTTTGCGCATATGTTATAATAATGTTTTCTATGTATGTATGTCCCATATGTGTTTACTTACTTATATTTGAACAGGTGTAAAAGTGTAAGCACCCAAGCAAACTATAATAGTTGTCTCCTCCCCATGACCTCACTTTAGATTCTCAGAATCCAGAATAAGAAACCTTGCTACTCCGTCCTCCTTCTGCATGTTTGAAATATCCGAAGAAGAAGAAAAAAAGTTTCAATGGTATTATTAAGGATATTTGATCAATTGAGTCATATAGATGACTAGTGGTCCGCCCGTGGCTACGCTCGCGTTATGTAAGATTTTCCCGTGGGAATAAGACTTTTTCCCTTATCTTTACCTTTGCCCTTACTTTTTGCCTAGAATTGCCCACATCATGAAATGCTCGAGAATTTCAAGAAATGGTTGCTTTTCATGACGTGGGCACTAAATTTGACCAGTTCATTAAATCGTGTACATTTCACGATATTGTTACAGAAACGGACCTGTAAACTTCGCCTGTAAATGTATAAAGGGCATCACACATGGCAGCTATAATATATATTATAGCACGAGGCAGCCAGCTCTCTCGTCGCCATACACTTTCACGCAAAGCGGGGGTCAAACAAAATGGCGAATCAAGCAGAATGGCCGGTCACTGCGGCCATTCTTGTTGACCCCCACTTTGCACACAAAGTGAATGGTGATGAGAGAGCTGGCTGCCTCGTGCTATAATATATATTATAGCTCCGTCTGTGATGCCCTTGATGCTTGTCTTTATGTCACGTGATCGACTTAGAATTTAAAATAGACGACTGCACACCGCAGTGTAACAGCTTTGTTTTACACAACCGTCAAATATCAAAAGTGGCGCCCTTTTTTTGACGATTCTTCGCCTTCTCTAACAATCTGACATCCAGTCACTGCGCCACTGGTCTGCAGTTACCGCCGACTGCCAACTGCACCTCCAGTCACCGCCGACTGCACGTGCAGCTGCAGCGGTGCTTGTTTTCATACAAATGCATACGATCCAATCATGCCGCCGCGGCTGACTGCCGGCAGTCGCTGCACGTGCAGTCAGTTGGCAGTTGCAGTCACCTTCCAACTTGTACCATATTTTGCGTTATTTTTTTAGGTGGAAGTAAGTCACGCCGGAGAGTTATGTACAAAAACAGCTGAAGATTTCTACCTGTTCTTCCTCAATATAGCGGGACAACCCGGGCCGCTTCAAAAACAAAATGTATGTAACACGTTTAGCATCGTAGATAGCGTCCAATATTTCTACTTATACAATTTACAATCTGAATTACCTTTGCTTTGCCTAAACTATACTATTTTTTTATATACGACAGGATTTACCCTGTTTTTTCCCTTTTTATACAAGTTTTAAATGTCCCAAGTATACTTGCTCGAGCCCCTCGGTTGGCATGTATAATTATGAGCTGATAATGAAGAAGTTAAACTTAATGAAGAAAAAACACTAGATATGATTGAAAAAACTTCAGACAAATAAATAAGTAAGACCTTTTGTCGAGTTTTTGACGCTATTAGCCATATTGGCATGTTTAACACTAACAAAGTTTTTCGTTTTTTTTTGTGTTTAGGTTTCAAAATATCAACAGAACTTCAAAACAGATCCCATTAACTTAAGATACCTGAACAGGCTAGAGCGCACAGTGGACACAACAAAGTAGCGTCTTAGAATAACAAAGAATCTGCATGTTTGTAAAGAATTCACCACAAGAGGTAAACGAATATTTTAAAAATTGTATAATTTATAATTGCGGTAGGAATAGAAAGAAAGAATTGGCAAACAATTTGTTATTCACTTGCACCTGTGACCCATGATGAAATGTTGGATTTAAAAATGTTGTTTGCATCTCCATTTACCCATTTGTTCCAACTTTCAAAATGCAGATAAAAACAAAATATTTGTATTGAGTCAAGACACTTTGGGATTCATAATTTCGGACCACTAATACTTGATCGGTGAAAATTGCAACAACCTTATTTTATTTTTAAATAATGATAATAATTTTTCTGCTTACAGGTCACACTTAGTACGGCACCCGTAACATTTCAAATAAATTCGTGTTAGAATCATTCTGTACATTTCGTTGGTTCAAAGTTTCATCCTCACACTTTAATAGTTCAATTAAATAATATTTAATATTAACAGTATTATTTTATTTTTCTGTGAATAGACAACGAAAGCAACCACTGGCATTTTCAACAGATTGCTTTTTATTAGGGTTCCGTAGTCAACAAGGAACCCTTATGGTCTCGCCATGTCCGTCTGCCTGTCTAACCGCGGCTTAGCTCAACCTCAGAGACTCTTAGCACAAGGCTATAATTTGGCATGGATATACATATTAATCATGCCGACAAAGCTGTAGAATAAATAAAAAAAATGGTGTTCCTCTGGTACACGTGAAGTGGGGTGTATTTTTTTATCCTTGCCCACTTTATAGTGTGAGGTATCATTGGAAATGTTTTTTAATAATAATGGGGGTTTGTTAATACTATTTTTTGCTACTAGTGTAATATTTCGTTTTAAAGTTCTCAGAGTCAAGTGTCCCCCCCCCCCCCTTTACCAGCGAAACCGTTGTATTTAGAAATGTGAAAAAATTCAATAGTGCATAATAATATAATGAATTTAAAATAAAGATTATCAATATCAAGTAGGCTTTACAGGTTAACGAATAATAGACCAACTTATAAAATGTTTTGTGTTACATTGGTACAAATATCCCCTTAGGCCACGTGCGTAGAAAATTATTTTGATGAACGTTAACTGTCTGAAACAGGTAGGTGTAGCCTGTAGGTACCTAACCTAAGTAATATTGGACAACTACGGAACCCTACACTTAGCGTGTCCTAACACGTGCTTGGCCGGTTTTCTTTTATCTACTCTTGTTTCGTAGACTGCATGATGATGATGATGATGATGATCTATCCGACCGATTTCGGCCATGGCGACCACTTCTACTCCTAGTCAGTCGGGCGCTGGTGCACCCGTAGACTGCATACGCTTGTGAAAAAACTATTTATTCATTTATAGTTTACAACACGGAGACAAATACAAGTCTCCGTGTGTTACAACTATGGTACAGCTTATAAAGCCATGATTACTGCTATCTCGGAGGAAATACTGCTATCTTCAATAAAACGCTTTTTTTGTCAAAAATAGGCTGTATAATTTTACTCTTTGCCAAACGACAAAATGTTTAATAGTTTAAAATTTTTCCCCCGTTCATCTGTTAATTGGCTGTCTTTACGTTGCAATGTGCTTTTAGTAATTTCACATTCCTGGACATTGTGGCATATCTGGTAACGAGGCAGTTGATGGATTTGCGAAGTCTTCTATTCATTCTGGCATAGAAACTCACAAGGAAGTTTATTCACAGGATTTATGCAGCTCTGCTCGGGTTCGCTTGAAAATTTTATGGAATGATTTATGGTCTCAATCAAATTTGATAAAAGGAAAATTTTATGGTGATATCCAACATGATCTCCCAGTAAAACCATGGTTTTTAAATATCGTGATATTCCTAGATCTGTTATTTCAACCATTTGTCGTATCCGCTTAGGTCATTCTAGCACTCCTGTCCATCTTGCCAAAATACGGGTTCGGGATAGTTCCTTACTTGTTTTTTCCTTGTATGATATCCTTCCATCTGATATTCCTCGCCCTATTAATATGAAATCCTTGCTGTCCTTGGTTGATTCTCCCTTTATATATTTACTGTCCAAATTTATTTATCAAAACAATATTAAACTATAAATGTATATATACTTTATTTTATTAATTGTGTATTTATAATAAGTATTATATTTTATATATCTCCTCCTCAGCCTCAATTATTATTTGAAATTTAACTCTTCTTTTCCTTTCCTATCCCCATCCTGTATCCTCTCCGACACGTGACATTGGCGGAATTGTGAATACACAAAAGCCACAAAAAAAAAAAAGTAATTTCACATAAAATAGATCACCTCTTTACCTACTTTAAATAAAGAGGTACCTACTTACAAGTTTTTTTTTTTTTGTTTTGGCACTAGTTATTTTGGCATTAGTCACTAAGCTTGATGTCTTTGCTCATGAGTAAAAAAAGTAAGTGTCAATCTCTATCATTGAGAATCAAACATAGACGAAAATTTTTAACACACTGGGAATCAAACACTCAAACAAAAAAAAAACACTCAAACAAAACCTCAAATTCTGTGCCTCAAATAAAATAGTGAATATTATATTCCCTAAATAAACACCAAAATGAAAATTACAGGAAAGCTACGGTAGGCATCAGAAGAAAACGTGGGCGACATGACACGTATGTTATTTTTATATATATATATTATTATATATTTATAATATTCCCGAAAATGTTCTGGACCACGTAGGGAAATCATTTATTGGATGATGCAGCTAATACAGAATCAACCCATGCTATGATTTTTGAAGGATAATGATTATGGTGAATGTCTCTTAACGTAAGAGTAATTATGTATCCCTAGAATTACATCTTCTTCATCATCGAGGTGGTTGAATCTTAATACACATATCTGTTGTATCACAGCGCCCACGTTCACGAGATTAACAAGCCCAATATCCTTCAAAAATGTAATATCTACAGCGGGCATTTTCTGGACAGTATGCGCCGAAATAGAAAGGAGTTATCTATGTGTACGTAACGATTTCAATTTATGTTTTAACTTTTATAACCTTCTGGAATTTTATTTATACACCGTGAAATTTAGTTGGTCAATTTTCATTAAAGGAATATTCTGTCCATTAAACTAAACAGCTGCCCCAAAGAATATGTGCTGATGCTCACTTTATATATAATATCATTGGGCTGACAAATAAAAAAATGCATCCACTTAGTTAATCGATCAGTTGGCCGCGCTGTTTTGTATGAACGGGCCAATTTTCGGGAAAGTTGTTCAATATTTTGACCACATTTTTTATTGTGGACTGAACACTCCCTTTAACGAACATCAACCAGTTAAATTTTACGGTGTATAGGCAACTCTGCATAAACACAATGCAAGCCTAGAAATCCCTTTTAACTCATAAGAACTACGAGTGTAATAAAAGTAAAGTCTGATTTTATAAGTCTCGCACAACGTAAACACACCCTTCCCGCACTACTCCACTGGCGCTGGAACCTCAGTTAAGTTAAGCGCTACGGCTGTAATAAGGTAGTTACTTACAGTTTGTTGCCACTGCTACGAGACGGTGGCGTGGCGTAGCAACCGGGCAGCAGGTTCTACGACGTAGCAAGTGTGGAATGCATTGCACTGTATTTTATGTCAATTTTTTATATTTTTGTTATTTGATTTTAAAGATGTGTATGATACTGGTCATGATCTTTCTGACTCTCATCCTCCCGGATATTTCACAAAAACATCAAATGAACAGGAAGATGAAGGATATGCAGCAGATTTTGAACATCATTTCCGTAAGTTGTCCTCATAATGACTAGTAGTTTAGACATGTGCCTTCTGCACAAAGGTTTCGGATTTGATCCCGATCAGGCAGATATTTAATTCCAATTAGGCATCTTTTTGTTATTTCCGTATGTATTATGTATGTATCTATGTATAATATTTCTGTGGCATCTCTGACACTAAGAGAAAATTCAAAGCTTACGATAAATCCTGTTTCGGATTCAAGCGGGCTGACTATGGTTTTATTTTTGAGTCAAACGACATCTCTGAGCCATTATTATATCTAATTTCAAGTCGACAAGTGCTAAGGAGGAACAGTTTTTTTTTTTATTGTAGTAAAACAGTCCAATTTCCAACCAACACTTACCAAGACCACGATAAGCATCATCTAGGCATGAATTGAATTTACTCTTTCAATGCGCGATCGAAGAAGTTGAAAACATTAGGCATCTAGCCTATACATTCATTTTGCTTGCACCTAAAATGTTATGTTTATATTATAGACGGAAGTAGATCGTGCAGAAGTCGCGTGTGTGACAATGGCCGATGACATGTATTGGTTGCGCTGCAATGTTTGCGACAACTCCACAGAAACTGTTAGTAAATATTTTTATTGAGGTATTTACTTGTAACAGATATTATTATTAGAATATACTTAGGGTCAACACAGGGATGAAATTTAAGTTTTAGTCGCTTACTGGTACCTAACCTATACTCTATCCGAAAAGAAATAACAAAAAACTTTATTCTGAAAGTGTTTATTTTCGTATGTTAAATTTCTTAATATTATATACCAGCTGAAGGCTGGTGAAGGTCGCGGGAAGCCGCTGGATGCGGGCAGCGCAGGACCGGTCGTTACGAAGATCCTTGAGGGAGGCCTTTGGCCAGCAGTGGACGTCTTTCAGCTGAGATGATGATGATACCGGCTTAATCTGACTTTGTGTCCTGAATTTGGAGAATTTCCCATTCGTTAATAATATGAAGTTTTTTTGGAATACTTGTTTGTCGTTACACAACGATTTATGAGCGCTGACCTAAAATGCGACTGTATTTCACTCACTGACTATTAGTACTCTTTATGTAAATGTTCTACACATGCTTCTTGTTGTGTATGCTCAATGACCAACGTGCAGTGTGTGGTTCGACTTTTCATTATTTTTAACAAAAGATTTTTCAGTGTTTACTAAAATAGCTATTTATGTTTCATCTGCTTGTTCTAGGACATTACCAAAAATCTTCATGATCTAGCAGTGTGCACCAGCAAAGTTCTAACTATGACGAGATCAGAGCCAGTTCAAGTCGAAAAGAAAACTGGTTTCTTTCGCAAAATCTTCTTCCCACACCGAAACGTCTCAAATAAGGTAATCTAATCAGTTTTACCAGTTTTTCTCATTCTATACACCGTCAAATTTAACTGGTTGATTTTTGTTAAATGGACTGTTCAGCTCTTTAAACTGAACAACTTTCCCTTTCCAAGTAAAACGCCAAAAAATGGCTCGTTCATACAAAACTACGCGCGCTTACTATGGGGAAATCAACCAGTTATATTAGTTAGGTGTATTCTATTACAATTACAACAGTAAAATAAACTTACTATTATGCAGTATTAATCATTGTAAATTCAGTAAAATGTTTAAACACTTTGATATAAAACCATACGCAAAGAATGTTGAATGTAATTAAGTCTTATAGATAAACTTTGGTGAATATACTTTGTTGACATAAATTAATATAATATTGAAAGCTACTGTATTCATTAACTTTCGCTATTGTCCGTAATAGTTTTTAGTTACATAGTGCAAATAGAGTTTAGACTGAGAGATATGTTTTATAATGAGTACTACATTATCATAATAAAAACCTCTTTTACCTCCGATATTTTTCAAGTTTATAGTATTTTTTTTTGTATTTTTACAGGAAATCACCCTAATGTCTTATGTCTACACAGATTCATTTGATGGTATAAACAATGATTAAGAGCAATGGAACTACTATAGTAACTCTCATTATTAAAGAAATCTACTTCATCAAATCAGTTTTATTTACTAGTAGTTTTGTGAAAAAGTCGAATAAGATATTACATCTTTGACGCATTATAAATGCTCTATCCCTTGGCTCTAATATAATAATAATTTAGAGTTATAATATAAAATCTGCAATATCCTGTCTATAGACGTAATTTATATATTTAATAATAACGGAAATTTGGCTTAACGGTGAGCAAAAATTCAAAAATCCTTTTTAGTTTACCCAGGTGGTCTCAGTTCGTGTGTTCGTGTTTGTGTGTGTGTTAATAAGAATGGTAAAATTTACGATTTCAAAATTACTCTACAATAAGAAATACGAAAATTAAAAATGCGTTTGTGGAAATATGCGACTCGGAAACACGCTGCAACTAAAAAATGCGTTCGCGAAATACATATAACAAATACTCAGGAGGTTGTTTGTTTGTTTTTCAAAATTCTTTAATCACATAAAAATTACATAGCTAAGTAAAATTGCACAATACACAATAGTACCTAAAGAACAAAATTATTTTACTTACAGACTAACAACGCCTCTAAAAGTATATTTCCATGACACTATTCACACGGTAAACAACTTGTTTCTAGTTCACTACGTTAATAGTTACTGCAAGTTAAAAATATAAAACAAATATTAAAGTTTTACTTATTACATCAAATATAAAGGACACACACGATATTAACGTTAAATATTATTTAAAATGCTACTCAGGAGGTGTAAGATGGGCAAGAAAGGGACGATCAAAACTACAAACTCAAAACTCTGTACACGAATTTTATATTTTACAGAAACATGAGGAAATCAATCAACATGCTGACAACCATAGACGATTTTTTTTACTGACAACCTCTGTCAGCATTTACCAATGATGCCGAATTAAAAATATATGCTTAGTACTTACAATAATAACCCGCAATATGTGATCTTTCCAATAGATAAATCAATTTAATCCAACATAATGCCGGTTCTCCAGAAATCGTTACAAGCAATATTTGTCGAGACAATACTCATCATCAGTCTCTTCACGCTGGTGGGTCACCTATCGGTCAACTTCTGGGAGCGATACGTGGTACAAAATGAACTATCACAGATGAAAACCAGCCTACACACTTTACAGGTTTATATATTTTTTCAATTTTGTACTTATTTATTATTGCTTATTACAATACTAAATTCATTCATCCATCAGACCAAATGAATTTAAATTTACTGCTGCGTCCTTTAATTCATGTCCTTTTACTTTTATTATTCAAAGAATCAAAAAGTATAGGTGGATCTAACTTTTAAGCGTTACTGCCAAATTAGAACCTAGAACCAATGTTTTATCAAGGTGAACTATTTTTTACAGAATACAATAAACAACATAAGCACCGCTTATCAACAGCTTCACAAAGAGTTACATACGTTAGCAGACGAAGCAGTTACAGGTGCAGAAGTAATACTTCCAGATAGACAGCGAACGGCACATTACTCTACTTTAGCTGAGAACTTATTAGAAGATATACAAATCCGATCAATGATAGACAATGGTAAAGATCCAAGAAAAATCAAAACTGAAATAACTCAAACGATTGCAAACGAAAATACTCAAACTGATGTTAATAAAACCACGTCCTACAATCTGCCCAATATTTTCAAAGCTTGCTGTAAAGACGAAAACGTTGGAGACAAAGGTTTCCATAATAAGAAGATACAATATGTTACACGCATGGAGACACGAAGTAAACAAAAGAATGAAGCTGGGACATTAAAATTGAAAGATTTTCATGGCAAATGTGATAAGTACTATGTGAGAGAAAATTTGTATAAATGCAAAAATAATAATAGTTGCACTGCTGTTGATAACGACTATGCATCCTATTTAAGATACTAAATAAATGATTACCCCATAAAATTTACATTTCATTTCATCAAATTGTTTTTCATAGTTCATTAGTAGCGTGGTAGCAAATATCGAGTTCTGGACTCTGGTGGAAAAGAACACCTAAAAATATCTATCTATGAAAAGAACTATACATTAGAATCTATCTGCTAATCGCTTCTGCCTTTTGACCATAGATGTGAAAAAAAAATTCCAATAATTCTGCCTCACTCTGCCTGCTTTCCCATACGGTCTATTCCCTGTATTATTAAAAGGTTCTCTGTGCTATTGTCTTTTGGAAGTATCCAATAAATTTTGACGCGTGTTTCCGGAACGATAAGGACCTTCTCATTCCTCTGGAGGAAGTACCTGCTCTTTGTCTTTGCCTGGTTTCTCGAAGCACGCCACCATTTTAATGTTATCTATCAGTATCATAATGTCTCTTTAGTTTTCAAAATTTACCATTGAATAACAATGTAATACAAAATTAATGAAATTGGCCCAGTTTGAAACGCTAAATCAATGAAGTTATTTCAAAATTATCTGCGATAATGCCGGCTCGACGGAGATCTTTACAGATACGTTTTGTGGAGTCATTACTCGTCGTCAGCTTAGTTGTCCTGGTTGGCCATTTATCCATTAATTTCTGGGGACGATATAGAGTTCAAACTGAATTGCTGAAAATGAAGACAAGCCTTCATACGCTCAAGGTTAATTGACCATTCACGTTCTTATAAAAGATTTTTACTTTTAAGAACTTTTTTCTTTTTATCACAAACATGTATGTATTTTACAGGATACTGTTAACCAAATAGGTATCGCATACAATGAGCTTTACAAAGAGCTTCAAGAATTAGCAGACGTAACAGAAAGTGGAAATATTATTGACATCATACCAGAAAATTATGACGATGCCAAGAAATATCAGTCTAAAGTATTGGCTAAGAAAATCTTACACGATATACATTTTCACTCAACGGTTGATAACAGTTACCTAAACGGAATTCCACGAACAGATTCTAACAAATTTACTCAAACTTTTCTTAATGAAACAACGTCGTACAACCCAGCAGCATTCCTCGAAGTTAACAAAAAAGACAAAAATGTCGGGGACAAAGGTTTTCACAATAAGAAATTACAACATAATGTACGCATGGCTCCAAATAAAAATACCAAGAATGCCGAAATGGTCACGAAAAATTCTCTCAAGTCTATAGCTGCTAATACTGATATAGATGAATTAAAGCCTATTGGTACACATAGGTATGACCCGAACAACTATAAGCATGATAATATACACAAATGTCATAAAAATGAGAATAATTGCATTTCCAAAGATTCCGATCCCTATATCTACGCAAAATTTTAAATATTGAACCACTATTTTATTTGATGTAAAATTATCATTGTTTTAAGTTTATTTTATGTTTTGCGATTATTTTTAAATGTCTCAATAAATTTCAGATTGATAAAAAGTCAAAAGACGAATTTTTAACTGTCCCTACGTACTCCATTCGAAAAGTTCGGTATATGGCAGATTCTGAATACGACAGAATCGCGATTCGGCAATTCGCTACACGACAGATAATAATTCCTATTCGATAAAAGCGCCGTTTGACAGTATCGTTACTTATATGCACAGAGCTTATATGGCAGAAAAAGTACAGTTGGGTACAATTTGTCACACACAATCTGATGATAATAATGTCCATCAAATAAAATGTAGGTACTTTTTATTTTAATTTAGTTATTTACAACGGTGTGGCAGGGTGGGTCACTTAACCCTTCCGCCCTAACTTGATGTTAAAAATTTGTAACAAAATAATTGTTATCAAATTTTAACAGTTTTAATCCTCTCCGGTTATAAATTATTGAAATGAGGATGGAAAGTTACGCCATTTATATAGGTAGCAAGGAATACAACACAAATATTTTTAAAGTTATTTAAGATTTACGGAACTTCTATAGAACTTGGTACCCATGAAACCTTTGTTCGCACAAGGACAGATTCTCAAAAAGACAAATTCTCTTAAAGACAGATTCTCATAAGGACAGATGCTCATAAAGACAAAGTACAGTTAAATTGAAAATAAATTTATTTCATCAAAATCTACTTTTTCCGTTTCAGCACTAAGAGCCGCTTCACCTCACACCTTTTATAAGCGAAGCCCTTACTTGAACCTGGCACTCATTCACATGTATTTTTTTGTGGTATTTTCCTTTACGGGCGTCCTCGAATAAACAATATAAATTCGATTTCAAGTTAAAACCGTAGTTTCCGTAGAGAATTGGGACACTTTTCCAAAATCTTGTTTTTCTATGAGCAATTTAGCGACCCTACCTAGGCACTATGTGTTAGGTATAGTGAAGTGACCTTTAAAAGGCCCCGGAGACGGTCAAACGGTTTAATTCAAACACGTAAAGTTTGGTTTGACTCAAACCATTTTGATCGTTTACAAAGGTGGTTTGAACGGTTTGTCAAACATTTACGTGTTTGAAGCATGTTTAATGCAATTTCATATTTTTGTTGTGTTTGACGCGTCAGAAGTGTAATTACGACAGCGTACAGAATCAGACTGCGCAGAGCCGTTTGAGTCAAACCGTTTGACCGTTTCCGGGGCCCTTAAGTTTCAAATAAAACAACATAATCTGATGTTGAGAGGATACGAGTATCTATTAGATTTTAATAAATTTGTAAATATTGATCTACTAATACAAAATTAAACTACCGCAACAGCAACAGGAATAGGTATTGAATTTGTATTGTTTTTGGTGACATTACTACTAGCAAGGGATATGTCGACGTTTGGTAAACATAACGGACTTCTCAGCTCCCATAGTCTGAACCTGCATTGGCCCTGTTCCATCGAAGTAGTTAGAATCTCTAAGATTTCTAGTTGGCCTTCTATCTTCGGTAATTCTTTGGAGACCTGTAATATTTGTGTTTCTAATTCGCGGTAGTTCTTCTCTATTGACGCTAGATTAAGCTGTAAAATAAATAAATATATAATTTTATTGCACTACACAAAAGATTAAAAACTGAGAAGTTATCATCGTAAAATTAAAAAACACGACTGCCCTGCCAAAAAGCCAGTTTTACTCTCGGGCTGATGTAGGGATTCTAACGATACCTCATACACCCTAATCTGTTCAGGGATGGTTCAGGAATTTTGAAGTTACGGTGGAAGGCCGGGTTATTGCAAACGTTAGCAACTCAACGCGGTTTAGTTGAAAGTTCAACCGACGCATTATTGAAATGACGTTCATATTAGCGTGCGATGCTTCACGGTGGTTACGTCCGACACTGCGCAGGATGCGCAGGAATCGTGCGATTAACTCGTTTTTCTTGAACTCTTTTGATTATTATTATGAAAAATGTAATCGATTGTAAGTCAATAATAGGCAAGTTATACTAACGAAAAAGAAAACTATGGTTATCGCTTTAAGTTACGAGATCAAGGACGTCTAAAAACTTTTTAGCTGCTATTTTAAAAAACTAGTGCTTCTTATTTCTAAATTATTATAATGCATTTAAAAATTCTACTCAATTTAAAATTTAATTAAGGATATAATATTCTGTTAGCATATTTTTTTACATTTATAAAATCAGTACAAGTGTTAGTATTTGACCGTCAAAGTAGCGACTAAGGGCGGTATTTCCACATAACCCCGCCTTAAGAAACTCGCATACAGACAAACATGAACCCTGAATACATTACACTCCTTTTTTTGGGCAGTCGTGTAAAAAATATCACGATTTCAAAATTGTACAATACTTCGTAATTGATATAAAAAATTAAAGCCTGTGATGTTAAGCAGGTTTAAGTCCATGGTTTAAGTTAAGCGACCATTTTGTTAAATATTTTCAAACCTGTAATGAAGCGAGTTTCATTGACAAACAAAAAATTTTGTTTATTGTTTGCCTGATACTGAAACTTATAAAACATTACACTAAGTACTTGTAAAAAATAGCTATTACAGACCAAGAGCAAGAGCCTCTCTCGGATTAAGTAAGTTTGTAAGTAACTCTCTATTGCATAACTCATATGGGACATACACAGAAAACATTATTATAACCTTATCGCTGTTAACTATCTCTTCCAGGCAACCTTTTTTTTTATATAAGTATACAAAAACAGTGAACGGAAACGGAGTAGTGCGTAAAGGAAATAAATAGGTACTTTTACCTATAACTATGATATTTTATATAGAATAAATAAATATAATAGGTATAAGGTGTTAACAGATCAGATCCAAATATTTTATATTTATATTATATTTGGGCATTCGGGCGACGACGCAGGACTGAGCCAGGGAGATACCGTGCCCTGCGAAAGAATGTTCTGCCGCCGCCGCCGCCCCGGCTGGATGCACGGCCGCAGCCGCTCGGCTGGCCGCGCGGCTGCCGCGACTCCACGCGAGCCGCACGCAGCGCAACGCGCCTTTACACACATACTTAATACATGTTTAGAAGATAAGTTAGATTAAGAAGCTTAATGACCAGAACTGACAGATTCGGAACACGATCTTCAAGTCGGCGTTATTTTATAATATAGATTTATTACGGTACATACAAGTAGGCTGGTACGAGCTGTCTGGTACCCATAGTACAAGCTTTGCTTAGTTTGGGATCAGATGGCCGTGTGTGAGATGTCCCCACATATTTATTATTATTTATATTATAGGATTAATTACCGCTATATCCTCAATGTTCTTGGTGAGAATGTTCATGTTATACTCGGTGTCGCAAGTGGAGCAGTGGTACTCTGTTATTACGCAGAAGACCACAACTACACCAATGAAGATCAAAAGTTTGCTGAAGTAGTTGTAAATGGTTTGGAACAGCGGTGGTTTGTTGGTGTACGGGAAAGAGTGGTAGCTCGGCTGGTTCGCTTGCCACCTGCGCATGCGGCGCCCTCGGTCACTCATTATTGTTTGACACCTTCTCTTCTTTGCCCGATTTGTGGACGCCACCTTGATGCCTTTTATTTTTGAGCCTATATCCTACCTATTACCTACTTAAAAGTAGAGGTACTTAAATATTTTTCATTTCTATTTAAAATCTTGTCACTTCTAATTTTGTTTGTTTGTTGAAATCTACATCGTGTGAATTTTTAAGTATCTTGGTAGTATTTGGGAATTGTAAGATAAAAAGTACATACACTGTGATTTGAAAGAAATGAGATGACTGACACTACGCTGACACTGCTTTTTTTAAATTAAAATTTTAATATCACAGACATTAGAAAACAGGTTTACTTTGAGAAGATCCCGGTGCCGGTTCCACTCCGAGTCTGGGTCATACTGCAAATACGGGGCCGTAGATTAGACCAGCACAGACCTCTGAAGAGTCCGAGACACACACTCTAAGACACGAGGAGCACCTCCAAGCTACGAATTATTCGTAGGCTCCAAGGCATGGACTATTTAGTCTGTGAGGAAATTACAAATGGGGTCCTAATAAACAATAAAGTTCTCGTCTTTAGCTTTTATTTCCCGTATCTCTTATCTTTTGTAGAGCAAAATACCTACAGTCTGTACCTATTAATTATTATTATGTTCAGGCGTGCAAAGGTCTATGGCAACGACTGCATGGCTCTCGGCTCAATGCTTTGCTTGGTCTGGTACATTTTTCCTCCGAGAGTACAGTGTATTAAAAATTTCTGTCTATGGTCTGGACCTCAGTTTAGAGAAACAAAAGACGATCGCTTCGCTGCGAGGAGAACAAGGAACAAGGAAAAGGAGGCGAAGCGCGTCAAAAATCTTTGCCAAAAACAAAAAAAATATATTGTATCTTTCAAAGTCTTCTGCCGCTGTCATTCAAAGCTGTCATTCTTTGTATCGTCCTCATAGACGACGAAATTTCTTTGCATTGAATGGTCATTGTGTCCTTGTTCTCGTCCCTGCCCAAGTCCTTGCGGTCGGAACAATATCGTTAAATTTGCAAAGAACTAAAAATCATAAATTCCTTATCCTACTACAGGATGGAGCCTGGCTACCGTTGGATCCAAGTAAAGTATTATTTTTTTTGTTTTCATTTTGTTGCTATCGCCATCTAACATTTGCTATTTGAATTTATAATCTCGATTTGTTACACCACATCTTCCTTCATTCTCATCTCACGTCGAGCAACGCTAAGTAAAACAGTTTTATCTTTATTACATAGATGGCGCTTTAAAAGTTACTGATATTCCTCTCGACAGGAACAAACTTCGCCCTTTTTGACATGTTCTAGCTATGTTTTGATAAAAATACGTGGGGCACTCTATACGTGGGGCACTCGTTCTAATAAACACTTTGACTGACATTAATTCCGATTAATTTATTTTACCAATAATAATATCTAACTATTAAGGTTAAGTGCGGTGCGTAGCTTAGCTACAATTTACCTACTCGACTTCCTACTTAATATGATACTTACCTTTCAAATTAAGAGCATAAGCATTTTGACACCAATCTAGATGATTTATATAGAGATTCATTCAAGGAATTACCTACCTAGTAACTGAATCAGCCACAGGCAAAGGTGCTCGCTCGCTCGGATCCTCAGATCGGAACCCTGTCTTGCCGCCAGTTGACTTCCTAAGGTAGGTAGAAAGAGAGAGTGATAATCGCTCGCTCTTTTCCACTCTTTGTATTCCATACTTGGTTTTCGTTTTACGTTTGAAACTTTAGTGATGTGTGTAACTTGTATCGACAGCGTTGCCATGAAACAAAGATTTACCTTACCAATGTTGTCATGGATTACCTGCCTACACTTACACTAGGTCTATTTACAATGTTCAGATTCAGGATAATTTTCAACATCACTATTTAGGTTCACATTTATTATCCCAGGAAGAATCATTGTAAGTTGTAGATGAACCGAACAATGGCTCTTTCTTCCAATACGAATATGAAGCAACGAATATTTTTTTGCTGTCTGGAAATTAAAAATCCAACAAACAAAATACTTTGCAACAGAATCTACGTGTTAGTTGCCTACTTATAATGTCTTATTTTAATCTAAAAATTTTTCTTCAAACCATAGTAGGTATTCGGGACAAATATCGATAAAAGACTCGAGCTGGATCCCAACCCTTCGCCCTTCCCAGCAGGCACCGGCGCGCCCGCCAGCCAGCATGATGTCATTCATCAGCACACACTCACACAGCCACACACTCGCGACTCGAGCGCTGCCGCGACCACCCGACCCCTAGCACCGCACTGCCTGTTTACATTCCGCGAGAAACCGCCGTGCCGCTGCCCTGTGACTCCGTCTGTGTTTGTGATTTCTCCAGCCAAAGCACCAATTAGTTCTAGTTCAACATGGCAAGCAATAGAGCAGCCAAGTCAGGATTTGCCGCCGAAGCCCAGCGAAAGGTAAGCTTTTTATTTTTCGTTTCTGATTTCGCTGCCGCCGCCGGCGTAACCTTCCTATTACCCGGCTAAATTGTAAGCAAGCAGTTACATACTTACCTAGCACATTATATAGGTACCTACCTATGCGTTCGTTTACTGCGAGAGAGATTATTGATTCGGGATGCTGGAATTGGGTTACAAGGACTAACCGTGACCTACATTATTAAGAGCACACTGTCCTGTTCTGTTGCGACATCATTAACGGGCCCCAGATGCTTAAAGGACTCTTAAGTGTGACTAATAGCATGTGTAATGTAACGCTAATTACTACTTCATCAAACCTGTAATGAGGAGAGTAGTTAAGAAAATTCCTTTCTTAGTATTTTAGTTTCTTATAAATATAAGTGTGTTTACTCGGATTGATATCCAATTTTAAAAATACAACACACTCCACATGGTGCATCATCCATCATCATCATCACAATCCATGTTGTTATAACAACGTACCTATAGTATTATGTCCCCTGTTCCCACCGAGATATTTGTTTGCCTCTTGAGCTACCAAATTAGCATCAAATCACGCATCAAAATGATTATTTTCACCAACCTTTAAACCCAAACTTTTGTCGCAAAAATATGAAACAATGAAAATTTATTTTTAATCGCTGAATCTTCACTGTAAAGCAAAGAGATATACCTCCTACATCGAAAGTCGAGATTAGTATTTTGTATTAAAAATCCACGTTCAAATGAGTAGGATGTAGCCTGATGTAGGTATCCTAAACAGGTTTTGTCACAAAAAACTTGGCGGGCTCTTCCACATCAGTTCACGAGCGTCGAAGCAAGGCCCCTTCAAATAATAAGGAAAGGAAGGTTGATTTAATACCATAATTGATTGTATCTACTACATGTATTCTGCTGTAGCAATAAGTATAGATAATATTTAACCGGTAATGGAACTTTAGCCAAACCGAAGAAATTGTATTTGAGCGATGCCCGGGCACGTCTGGGGAATACTTTATACTGCCTTGAAGGAAATAACCGCAAATGTCATTAGTATTAAACGTAATAGAAATACCATTAAAAAGGCCTTCTATATCATGGAAAAAATGGAAACCCTAAATGCTTGTAACAATCAAAATCAAAAGAGTGATTTTACAAGGGCTGTCTGTCTATACCTACTCATGATGATGATAAACGATATAATAGTATAGAATAGGTACCCAAACAAATTTAGACGTGGTAACTCAGAACAATAACGCATAGCATATTATGAAAATCTATGACCACACAACATAATAGTTGACTGACATCACCTACTTCTATCATTCATTGTCCGGGCGATATTGTTTTTCACGTGAGTCTTCTTTTCGTCGTTCGTTGCGTGTTCGTCATAAAATGGTTTCTAAATCTCAGTAGGCAAGTATACTAATACTACAAAAATATAGTGTTTACTGTAATACTTACCACCCCAAATTGTATTCCTTGTTTTCGGTGTTGCAGATCCAACAGCAATACATAGTACAGATTACATTTTAAGCTATTGTTGAAAAGTTTCATAATAATCAAGCTGTTAACTGGACATCTTTTATTTCTAGTCTTCATTGCAGTTGTCTTAAAAAAAATCTGTCTCCACGTGTAAACATTATGTTTTAATTTGGAATCTGTTTAGAGTTTGTAAGGTTTCGATGTGCCTTGACCTTGTTTTCTATTTTGTAATTTTGTAAAGTAATACTAAGAATGATAAAACTTAGTAAGGGATCCGAGACCAAGAATTCAATGTCAGCTTATTAGTTTACGCCACATGAATTTGCAAAGCCGGTCATTGTCCGTATATTGCCTACGCTCTGCCGAATAAGCTCATTGCCAAGTTTACTCCCAACTTCACCTTAATAATTACCATGTACCGCTTTTACAGTCAATCCCGTTATTATTTTCACTTGTAACATGAAGTCTCTCTCTATATTAAGATGGTCAAGTAAGTTGTACAATTTTCAATGTAACATCAGGACACCTTTCTTCCTTAAACACCGGACGATGTGGGTCAAGGAGAACTGTGATTCAGTTGGGCACCGAACCGGTTTCAAATTTTAAGTGCTTTTTGTGAGAGTCCCTCGAGTCGGGCAGCCACCGCGTATTGCATCGATAGTCGTCTGAACCATAAGCCATATACTCTCTTATTTTATTTCTCAATAGGCAAGTAAGTTAGTTATTAATCGGTACGTGATGCTATGCGCCTTATCAGCGTTTCCAAAGTGCGGGTCACCCATGTTTACTCCGTTTGCTTCTCCGTACACACACGTCTTGCTTGATATTTATAAAATACTTACTTAGCATGATATTTAACATCATTGTGGTTCTACTGATGCCTTTTTTATACGTTTAACCATCAGAACTGTAAACAACTGAAAACGCTATTATAACTTTAACGTCAGCAATTATGAGGTAATCTTCAACACAAATTAGTCACACAATATTTACGTACTACATTACAATACTTGTGAAAATTTTAATGTTTAACCTCAGTAATAGTAATGAAGAACAGATGTTCAATTACTGCAGAAGTATTTATTTTGTACTAATTCAGTAAGACGATGATGACTCATATAAGGCTCGATTCTGTTACAACACGAAACCGCACCTTATAAGGCCTGGCCTTTACGCAGGACTTATTTATATGGCTTAAATGCAAGCTACTTTCAAAACACTGCCATATGTTCGAGATTGACACTTGACCAAATTTCTCTCTGTACTGTTTGTACACAGACTGCTGGCTGTTTGTAAGGCAGCAAGAATTTTCCTTAATGTATTTGTTAATCAATCCGTACCACCACCATTAAAAAGATTTGTCTCCGGTTACAGACATGTGTGGTCTAATGTAATGTAACCGATAGTTCAACCGCTTCATCATTTCATTTCATTTTTTATGTGCTATTAACAAATACTAGTTACTACATTATAGGTGTAAATCTTCTTACACATTGTGATGTGACTCTTTTCACGTTTACCTACTTATTTCTAAGTCAACGTCAACGATTTGTCTATTTTGTACTTATTTGTCCTGTATTGTTTGCTTTGCCTTGCCCGAGAATACTCAAGCAATAAAATATGAGCCAATATTTCAAGAGTAAGTCTAGCTCGTACAATCCCCTACAAACGAGCGATGTCAGTATCATAAGTACAAGAAACTCTTCTGCAAAAGTAACCTTACTGTGTGTTCGGTCGTACAAGACAAACAAAACGTGGCCTGCCATGCCTAGCGCATTAGCATTTAATGTACCATGTCAACACACGTTTTTCACAGTTCTACGAATACTTTCTCCATGTTTCTTTGACAGTTTCAAAATATTTCTTTAAAAGTATTCCTTTTGCAAATCGATTACTTGCTGAGTTGGCCGCGTGAGACATCATCGTTGTCGTTGGCGCCGGCCTCGCTTGCGCCTGCGACTGCGAGCGACCCCATTCCTGCATCCATACCGGTCATGCTGTCCATTGTCGACGCGGCGAGCAAGGCTGCTCGTTTTTTAAATGCAGTTTACCTTAAATACTAACTTTTGATGCTAACATATTCCTGTAACGTGCGAGTCAGGGAAAGGTCAAGCTAAATCTAGAATAAAAATACGTGAACCGTCAATACTTCGTATAGGTGGCAAAGGTGATCAATAAAGAGACATAATATCTAAAAGTAAATAGAAGAAGCTCCAATAGGAGGCAACTGACGTAACGATCGAAAAGTATCCGTTGACATTGAATCATCGTTATTTATGGCAGCAACCGTTTTTGTTGCTCAGCCGCGTATGGCCGTATCCGTACGTAAGTACAGAGATTAGCAATGAATGATAGCTTAACTTCATTACCGCCATTGAAATATTTCATTTCACAATTTACAAATAGTATTGGCCTCCTTTGCCATCTGTTGTGGATATGAAAGGATACAATCATCCACGTAGGTACTTGTTCAATTCGATTGATGGTGATCGTGATCGGATCACAATCGAACATTTTCGATCGAATTCGTTATTTTACTGTGCTACTACCTAGCAATGAGCCGAAATGATTGCAACATCAGCATCACTATCGATATCGTCATTAATCAATACGGGTTTGGGGAAATAATTAATTGTTAATTTTATTGCCACATGAGGAACATTAAAATAAATATTTCAAGGCCTGTTAGTGTATTATCCTCAAAATAATAAATTGTTAAAACACGGTAACAATTTTATTGCATACCTACCGGCCTATTAAAAAAAAGAGATGTAATAAGTAATTCTCTGGACTTAATTCTGAAGGTGTATCAGACAGAATACATTGTGGCAGGCAGGTGCCCCTAAAATGTTCAAACAGGACATTGCTTACAAGAAACCACTTCCTTTGTCTTCGAACACAAATTAGATAACGCTTCAGAATAATAATGAAAGTTGGGTTGGGGCCCAGTCTTATCTGCGCTGGGAATCGGGGACTTCGCGCCTTAAAATTCAATAACCCCTGTCAAGAAAAAATGGCCAGTTGTTTTCGACGACGACAGTTCGAAATTCAATTTAATCCAAGACACAATGTAATTCATATTGCAAACAATATTTTTCGAGGATTATGTAGCCAATCATTTGAACAAGAATAATCTGAATCATCGTTGGTGTATGTATATGTAATGGTAAAGAATATAATACCTATTTGTAATATTTTTTGCGAGCCCCGTCTGACGAGACTCGCAACAGCAAAATTTCTGAGTCACGAATCCTTTACTGCTGACGTCAGCTTGCGCGCGAGTCGATTTTGTGGTCTCATCCAAGTTCAACTGTAACCGTTTTAATTAGAATTTCACGAATATTTCCGAATACTTATACTTTTGAGCTAAATTCCTAGCATTACTCATGACTACATGACAAATCATAACAGCTACCTAGAATCGAGATATTGCGCGGACAAACGGCGTTTACTAGAAAGACGACTTTTTCAAAAAGAATGTGTCACTGTGTGCAACAGAATCTGAGTAGGTGATAAATAACATTAATATTCATAAACAGTGTCTTTGACAGAGAGCCTCTTTATGTACTGCCACTGCCAATGCAATGCCATAAAAGCACGTGTCACTATTACCTAGTATCGTTGCGGTCACGCGGCCTTACTGTACTTTATTACGACAGCAGCGGTGTCGCTGTACATAATATTTTCTTACAAAGTACTGGAACATTCTTCTTGAGCTCTTTCTTATTAATATTTTTAAATTATCTTTTCGGCACCTACATGCGCCGCCATCGCTTAACTTACTTTTTGTCTAACTTTTATCCTGCTAGCCTTGCCTCTGTGCTAGGAAATTATAATAATGGTTAATTTATTTACCAAATTAAAATACAAGTACATACAATGACAGTAAAGATATGATACAAATATAATTAAAATTTGGGCTAATGAGTGACGCATACGTAAAACCCTGCTTCTTAAAGGCATTCAGAGCCGCTTCAAGAGAGTCAATAGTAAATCATTATCTGGCTAGGCAGGCTCTCATACCTAGTACTCTAGTACTCATACCTAATTGATACAGGAATAGTAGTCTCGTCAGACCATTAGCTCTACATTAATAGCAGTGACTATAGAGCAGACCATTCTACAAATTAGGTCCACATAAAAATATTTTATTACACTGAATTGAGGATTTTGTGCCAACTGGTATCTGAAAGCGGTTGAACTCTATTTAACATGCACAGTCCTTGTTATCATCACTTATCAGCGGTCGACCTTCAACATCCGAGGCGAATGTTAGAAACTGCAGCATTTTACACCAATGGGTTCACAAAACTACAAATTTAACAAATTACAAATTTAAGTAATTTGCAGAACCTAAGTCTGAACTAAAACTTCCTGATTAATTAAATTATACCCAGCTTTATCAAAGTAGGACTCCACACCACAGACACACATACATGGACGGACGGACAGTCTAGATCGTTGATTGTTATATATCTTTTGGATGTTTTTATACAAGACTACTATTAATTAATTATAAAAAATAAACTACTTGCTTAACCCTTTTATGTACGTTTATTCGACGCTCTTACGGTGAAGGAAAACATCGTGATGAAACCTGCACACTCTTGCGAAGAAATTCAAAGGTTGTGTGTGAAGTCGACCATCCCGCACTGGGCCAGCGTGGTCGACTAAGGCCTGATCGTCCTAATTCAGGGTAGGCTCGAGCCACTCGATGGGGACGTATATGAGCTGTTGATGATTGATGAAATAAAACAAACATATATATTGATGTAATATAATTGATTAAATGTTAACAAATCTTTTTTCCTATTTTCAGATCAACAGCAAATATAGCGAAGAGTTGGCACAAGAAAGCTTGGAGTGGATCAGAGTGATCTGCGATGAGCCCGAGAACACGTCCGGGGACATGGACAACTTCTATGAGGTTTTGAAAGATGGAACCCTTTTGTGCAAGTAAGTAAATTATGCTAGTAGAATAAGTAAGAATCAAAATAAAATTCAAAGTGGTCATACAGAATTGAAAACAGGAAAGGGTCCTCACCACGTGAGGCACGGTAAGGAGTGGGCATTTTACCACTCCCTCCTTGTTTTCAGACGTCGCCGATGCTCCCCATTTGAGAGATTAGGGTCATGCATGAGGTATTTATTATTCCAAGCTTGTAGAAACCATTACTCAATCTACTTTTTACCGAAAATTTCAGACTTGCAAACCACATTCAGCCTGGCCTTGTCAAGAAGATCAATGAGTCGAAGATGGCGTTCAAATGTATGGAGAACATCAACGCTTTCCTGGATGCTGCTAGACAGCTGGGAGTGCCGGCTCAGGAGACCTTCCAAACTGTCGACCTCTGGGAGAGGCAGAATCTCAACTCCGTGGTGATCTGCTTACAGTCTCTCGGAAGAAAGGTAATATTCGATACTAATATTAAGGATCTCGTAACAATGTGTACGCTCTTTAATAGGTATAATGCTATTTTGAATGAACATTGTTCTGAATTTCTTTACTTCACTTAGGTATTTTGTTTAATATGGTCTAGCATGTCTCACTAGCAGATTTTAGCGTAGGTATATAAGCGTACGACCAAGACATGTTCTGCACTTCTCATTCGGTGATCCTATCGTTTTAAACTAACCTAAACGTCCCAAATTCCAGGCTGGAAACTTCGGCAAGCCTTCAATAGGACCAAAGGAAGCAGAAAAGAATGTCAGACACTTTTCGGAAGAGCAGCTAAGGGCTGGTCAGGGTGTCATCTCTCTTCAATACGGCTCCAACAAGGGCGCCAACCAGAGTGGCATCAACTTCGGCAATACGCGGCACATGTAAAGGCTCAACCATCTTGATAGAAATTGACTTAGCTCATCTATGGTCTGGACCATTTTAAACGTGCAAAAACGTTAATAGTTCCAAACTTTATCCATGTACTCACCATGTTTTCACAATACAAAAAGTTCAAAGCTTAAGCGGTGTATCTTAGTAAAAGGTGGTGAAAATCAACGACATTTTCAGATACTTATTGCAAAAACAGGAGTTGTTTTTGACTCTTTTGCACGATTAAATGGCCAGTATTTTACTTTTTGTAGTTTTAAATGGTTATTTATTGGAAGCTTCGCTTTTTCCAATTAACCATTTTCGTAGACACGCTGTTAATTACGTGGGTGAGCTAAGTCGACGACATAAACATCCTGTTACAATTCATATTTTTAAGATTTAAATAGCACATCATGTCTATTAGATATACTGACGTACGGGCATTTTCATACTGCAAATAATGATTGCTCTACTTATAATTAAACGATACCTGATAGGTATGACTATATTATTTTCATCGTAACAAAGGAAAAAAGTACTTATAAGAACTTAAATAGATTAATAACAATAATTTGAAATCTTAAAGGACCATTTTTCTATTAGATTGTGTCTCATTCATAAAAAAAAATTACTCGTAAGCGAATCTCTATCTAGTTTAGGTTAGATTGCAAATTGCAACATTTTTTGGCAGTTGAATGAAAATAATACTAAAAAAATTAATGATGTAAGTAATAAATCTATTTAATACAGTATTTTCTGTCAACATTCCGTACGTGAATTTCATATTCATTCCAAACATTTGTAGTTGATTTTTCGAAATCAATACTAAATAGGTACTTATACTTAAATTGTAGTCTTGTTTTTTGTCTGCTAGCATTTTATTAAATGTGTATATTTTATTATAAATTAAGTATTTTGATGGTGTTAATGAAAATACATGAAAGAGCTTTTCTAACCACAGACGACGACGTCTAACTAAATACTCGTATCTGCGTATCTGTAACAAGTATTTTCATTTATCATCTTGCTAAGTACGATTGACTTAAGTACCTATCTTTCGAAGGCTAGTATTAATAGAATTCAATCGTATCAACAGAGATCTAATTAGTATACTACCTTACTAAACGTTTATGTTCATCTTTTATTAATACTAGTCAAGTTAAATAGTTACTTGTAAAACATTTGTAAGTAATAATTTGTGCCAACTATTTTAATTACTCAAATTTTCACACATTTTATTTAAACAACTTGTTAATAAACAGTACAATGTCTAGATTTACAAATCTTATTTTAAAATAAGTATTTATTATTATTGTATTTTAATTCTATGAAAAAATGTGCCTTTGAACTCCATGGGAGTCAAGAACTTATATTTCGAAGGTGACTAAATCCCTTTTGACTAAAAATCAGGGTTTTTTTATAAATCTCAAATATTTATTCTGAATTTACTAATCATTCCATAAATGTTAGCATGGTAGTTGTACACTGTGATTGAATTATTAAAATACAATATATTTTCATAGTTACGTAATATGTATGTTTGTAATGTCGATGTGAAATTGTACGATACAACTGTAAGTTTCATAAGATACAATTTCTCTATGGAAGTACGTAGAATAAATAAATGTAATAATCTAATGTTGGTATTACTTATTTCTTCATTTTTGATAATCTAAGATAATATCCGTGAGACCCACTGTTCAGTATTTTTCGTTTAATCATTCCGTACCTTTTGTTTGGGGACAACAGCACACATAGGTCCTCACCAAGGGGCTAGACCACGCTGGACCAGTGCGAGTTGATCAACTTCGCACACAACTGAATTTCTTCACAGTAGTGAGTAGATTTCCTCACGATTTTCCTTCACCATAAGAGCGTGAAATAAACCTAGATCGAAATATGAAAACACATTGAAATGTGATGGTAATAAAACACGTGTCTCCTGAACGGGAGGCAGCCAGCTGTCCTAGCCACTACACCACCAACGCTCTTATGATCATCAACAGTTCATATACGTCCCCACCGAGGGGCTCGAGCCTACCCTGATTTAGAGCGATTAGCCCTTAGTCGACCACGCTGGCCCAGTGCTGGTTGGTCGACTTCACACATAACCTTTGAATTTCTTTGCAGGAGTGTGCAGGTTTCATCACGATGTTTTCCTTCACCGTAAGCTACGCTCTTATCATTCCGTACTTATTTTTTATTCCATTAATAGAATATAATAAATTAAACACGCCTTCCTCGTTACGAATCGCATCCCGCTACGAAATCCTTAAGGATAAAGAGCGTGATTTCATATTATGTAAGTATCTCTTCGTAAAGTGTTCGTAAGGGATTTCTTTATATACGAACGAGCCATGTTCCGAAACCTAAGGCGGCTCAATAACTTTTGACACCACCACCACCAGGGGGGTTGTGATATCAGCCTACTTAACTCAAGCTAAGAAGATAACTTTTGAAAACCTACATAATCTTAGGCCTTTAAGATGATCAGTTGTTGACTGGACTGGACTACCTCATTTAGTAATGTTTTTCAGAGCAGCATAGCAATAAATAGGTAGAAACGCCTGTTTATATGTATGTATATGATAGCAAGCCTTGTTTTTGCACGCTTATTGTTTGTTATTATTTTTCATCTATCTAGTAGGCGCCTACGGCGCAGAGCACGTTTTACAGAAAGGTAAATCCCACCAAAAACATAAATGTGAAAGGGTGCCAAGTTCTGATAAGAGCTTTGCCAATAAAAGAAGTGAGATCTAAATGGATACCAAGTTCTATATAAGTTCCCTAAATCGTTGCTTTAGGAAAGAACAAGGCTCTTAAGTTGCTTTAAAATAATTTGTGTTAGTTATATTTCTTGCTACTAAATTGGGTAACTTGGCAAGTTATTACGTATTTTCTATTTTTAAATAAAATTTGAATTCTCTCTTTAAACTTGCCAAGATACCTAATTTAGTAGCAAGGAATATAACACAAATTATTTTAAAGCAACTTAAGAGCCTTGTTCCTTCCTTTAGCAACGATTTAGGGAACTTCTATAGAACTTGGTATCCATTTAGATCTCACTTCTTTTATCGGCAAAGCTCTTATCCGAACTTGGCACCCTTTCACATTTATGTTTTTATTAGTTGACCACTTTTGGATGACCCTTTAACAGCATTTTGATAACTTTATCGCTTTTAAAAGTAACTAGATAGGTATTGCATAACGCGCGCGTATTCTGTTGCAGTCAATTCAGTAAGAGGCTTCAACTCGCTCTATTTCTATGGTAGTTTGACATTTTTTTGTTATCTTCCAATTAACCGATGTTCCTTGAGAAAGTAGCTTAGCTGTATAATATTATTATTATCAAAACTGATTTCTCAATAATTTAAGCAGTTTTCATAGTACTGTACTATTATAATTTTATTCCTCCAAGATTTAGTAGTAGCAAAGATATAAATTAGAGTAGGTAGTTATACAGGATGGCCGGAAAGGTGGCGTCCAAAGAAAAAAAATTAGTTCCTTAGGTGTAGACATAGCCTGCATCTTCGCAGGAAATTTTCTTGTCGCCGCCGGTAACGTCGTGAGAGGAAACAGAGAAGCGTTTAAGGCCGATTTACACTTCGACAAGTAGCAAGTTGCAAGTTTTTCCTGTTGCCAAGGAAACACTCGCACTTGCAAAAAATAGAAGTCCGGTCTATTTTTTACAAGTGCAAGTGTTTCCTTGGCAACAGGAAATAATATGCTTTTTGACAACAAGAAGATATGAAATTTTTGTTTTGACAACTTGCACTTGTACTTGTCAAAGTATAAACTGGCCTTTAGGCGACTTAAAGAAAAATTTTCAAATTACCTACTTTTATTTATTGAAATGTTCACTTTCCCAAGAAATTATTTTAATTTTCCGTTAATTTTATACATTTCCTAACTTATCAAATCATTAGAAAAAATGAAACAGGCATTTTTTAATTTTTTTAATAGTTTTATTAACTAAGGAAATTTCCACCTTCATACCTTTGAAGGCTGATTTCTGCAAATAATACCCCATTAGTACTACTGTTTTTTTATTTTTCTGCAAGTTTAGTCCTGCGAAATTTTAAATTTACTTAGAGACTATGAGACCACTTCTTTCAGTTTTTCTTTTCAAGTTTAAAATTTAGAACTGACTGGCTCGAACGTAAATTTTTACTTTCTATATGTAAAAATTTAACTTAACGTTAGCGCTAGGAAACTTTTGTGGTTGAAAGTACAATTCAAGAGGATGATATGAACAAAAAAAAAAGTGCAAAAGAAACTAAAAAATAAATAATCCACTCGGGTCGAATTTTCCCGAAAATTACTAAAAAAATCATAACTCCTGAACTACTAAAAATCGCGGAACATACATGGGGGTGATTCGTATACTTTTAGCTAGACCTAAGGAACCAAATTATTTTCTTTGGACGCCACCGTTCCGGCCACCCTGTATACCTACATGACTCCTATCCGTAACTGTAAGGTATAGGAAACAGAATGGTACACTGGAATATTCCAATCGGGCATCTAGGAAACCAGGATTCCGTAAAAACTAGTTTCCGTGAAGCTTTTTTTAATACTTTCACATACCTACCTAACTGATTTTCATACATTAGTAGGGTACATGAAAGCAACCTTTGCTTCAGATATTTTTGAATGAATATTATGTACAAAAAAAAAAAAAAATCATGATCGAAAATGTCAAAAATATCTTTGTTTTCTTTTTCTATCCCTGCATTCCGAAACGCGCTGAAGTCGATTAAAGCACCCGTAATCACGTTCCGAATTGCTGTCAAAACTCATAAGTTTTTTTGCTTTTCTGATCGCTGACAGCGCTGAAAGTCTGAATCGGAATACGCCCTTTGTAACTTGTAACATAGAGGCTGTTTTCCGAATCAGATTTCACGGCTCAATGTACTGACAGCGATTACTCGCGTACCGATTCAGAAATCGCGATAATACGGCTCATGAGCGAAATCAAAACGGAACGGTGTTTGAGCTCGCTGAAACTCAGTCTTGCCAGATGTTGATTACCGTACCAAAACTGGCAAAATTCTAAATTATTATACGTATTAAAAAAGTATCTTACAGCTGTGAAAACAGCACTTTTCGCATGGCTAGAACCCAAAATAAGAAAAGGTATGTGAATTTTTACAAATGGAGATGTAAATAGGCACATGAAATTAAAAAAATACAAAAAAGAATGTTTGATATTTATATTTTATCAGATTGCCTATGATATTATCTTATGTATGTATGTGCCTGAGCCAAAACTATCGTAATAAATACATAACTTACTTGATACTTTTACTATCGAACATCTGGCAACCCTAACCTACAACACTGATTGATTTAAAATATTTCAGTAATTTATCGCCATTTCATAATTGAATAAAAGTATTTTGTTCATCCAAATAAATATAAGACACGTAAATTTTACATTTAAACATTAAACATTTAACTTTTAAAAATAAATAAACAATATGTTAAAGTCGAATTTGACATTACGCTTACGTGAATTTCGCTCTGGAGCATGGGCGCCGTTAGCGGAAGATGGCGGCGGTCATGACATGACGCAATCCGTGACGTCACAATGGCTGCCGTAATCCCAATGACAGTGATTCGGTACGCGGTTTTGGGTACTCAAAGTGCTGTCAGCGCGAATCGGAACGCGGCCAGAAACAGGTAGTTTTTTTTTTTTGTTCGTGTATATCTTAGGTGGCTGGTACACTATTGTGATTGGCTATTATGAAAACGTATTTAATTTTTATTGGCCTATAGACGCAAATATGATATAATATCAAATAGAATACAAAAACATACTTCTCGTTTTCAATTTGCTTGCAAATTGAAATTTTCTGAACATTCTTCTGTCTGTTTGTTTTCTAATTTCTTCAGTTTTCTATAAATAAACGTACGTGGTTGCAGATTTGAATGAAGATAACACCTAGTAATCATTCGCAAATATAATCAAAACAAACAGCATGTAATTCGTCAATATGACGTGTATGAAAATTACTGTCGTCGAAGCTAAGCGTAGTAAATATTTTGATATTGAAAACTATGACGGAATCGGCGTATGCAAATGGATGGGCGATCGACACGACGGCTCCAGTTGACCGGAATAACTCCAAAGATAATGAAGTAAGTTAGTTTAGGTATGTATTCGGTCCCCTGCGAAGCTGTTTGTCTTGCGATAAGAATAACCTCTATGACCTATCATGCGAGCTGTATATTTCCAAGTTTATCTTAACAACAAAATATCCTGTAACTTCGTATGTAGTGTCATCATGCTTTTTTCATGTTCACACTATTAGGCCAGCATCACTTCAAGTGTGACGTGTGACGAGTAACGGAGCAGTTTTGCATATTTCTAAATCTTCTTTATTTGCAAAGTCTTACTTCAATTTACAATGCAAACCTACATTGAGGTAGGTACAACAGTCAGTGGTACTAATTATTTTGAATTTTAAGTCTTTATTTATTAGTGTGGTTATTTGAAAGATCCACACCCATGGATTTATTTTCTAAATATTATAAAACATTTAAAATTTGTTTTTATTTCCCTGGTAAGTGTATTACATTTTTAGCCAATATAACCATAGAGGAAGTAAAACTAATATAAACAAATAGTACTTAATAAGTCTATAGTTCTTTCCCACTACAAGTATCTTTTGATTAATTACTGGGAAGACTCAACACCACTATTGTAAGAATCAATTTGGAAATAAATAACATTTTTTTTTTTATAGTACAATAATATAATAATAGCCTTATGTTACATCTCACTCATCCAATATTTATTTTTTTCTCAAAAATAATAAATGAATAAAATACTTGATAAAAAGTACCTTTTTGCACCTACCTATTAGTTTGTAGTCAGGTAATATATGTATGTATATACACATAGTTAAAGTAATAAGAAGTACTTAATAAATAAGATTACTTTTACATTTTGTAGTTAGAAAAAATATTATCAACTTACAAATAAAATAACGGGAGTCCCTAAACCATGAACAAATGGTTAAACAGACCATCATTCTTTCTATTAAAGTTCTAGTTATTCATCGGTAACATTAAATAAACCATCTTTAATTTCAGATTTATTTTGTTAGGTAGGTATTATGGGTGCACTTATTTGTTTTTTATCATCTCATATTCATCCCCACCAAGGGGCTCAAGCCTACCCTCATTTAGAGGATGCAGGTGCACTTATAGGTACCTATACCAACCATAATAATAATCATTATGTACTAATATCATTAGATCATGGTGGGTTGGTTTCCTTCTTTTTTCTCAATAAATAATATAGTAAGTAAAAAAGTATGATACTTATCAGTCAGTCACTCACGTCACGTACCTACAGATACCTAATCTATTTGGACTCCCGACAGCAACAGTCATTAAAGTTTTATCTTTTTAAGTTAAACATGACCTCTTGCACTGTCTGGTTTAGGTACCTATTATTATCTTATATAGGGCTGGATCAATGAATGCTAAGTCAATTTTAATATTTTATATATTATTATAGATATTAAGTTCTTCAAATTATACAGTTCAATCAAAAGTTACATTAAAAGTGCTAAGTATTTGTACCTACTTATTATATTTTTCACTGGGCCAAAATCGGTCAGGAGCTCATCATCATCATAATTTTTCACTGTATTTAATGTAGCATTTTTTTTTATTTAAATATTCTTTATTGCTAAATTGGATTCATATTTAAAAAACACTTTTAAAAGTATGTAGGTAACATAACAATTACGTGACAACTGTTAATTATTGTCTTTACAGAAAGTAAACACAATACTTACATGTGGCATGAACCTTGATCTTTCTGTCATGTGACATGCTTTATAACTATTTAATAAAGGAAGCATTCACTGTTATCAGCCTATGTCCATCCTTGAGGAAATCTTTGTCCTGCCAATGGTCATCTCGCACCGCCTTATCGCCGCCTCGCCCCCTATCACCTCGGTACCCCCAAGCGAGACACAGATAGCCACTATCGTGGGTCCGAGCTCTTGCCCCGCTCCGTCTACGCGATAACACCTCCTATATATAACTCCTGATCCTCCCGCGAACACTCATTATCACTCATTCCGTTCGTGTCCAGCTATCAGTTCACGCGTTCTCGTTGCGCTGATTTCTTATTAACTTTACTGTGTTTAGTTTATTTTGGTTGTTTTTTCCTAATGGCTAAATTCATCAACTGCGGATTCTTATCCCCCTACTAAGTTTACTATTTAAGTGTTGTGACAAAGGACATTGCTTTGAGCGGCTTCTTTGAGTGGAGTTCTTTTATTTTTAAAATTTATTTCGGGAGCAGCATACATGCATCACTACCCGAGCGACCTGTTGCAAAAAATGACTATTATTTTGATGTTCCGCGTCAACCCCATTTACTATTCCGACTACTCGGATACGATTTGAATTCGCACCTAAAATTAACTAAAGCGAAACGTTCGTCTTGCCACTGGCTCTACAATTTCGAATACTACAAGTTTGGCATTTATCCGAAAGACGTCACCTGACGAAGAATTTCTTATTCTCTGGGAAGAAATATTTGTGAAGAATGGACATCGTGGCTAATGTAAGTTTTGTAGCTGATTTCATTATACTGAACCGTTTATCTGAAGTTGAACGAAGCGAGTTCAAAGTGTATCGCCGTCAGCTTTGTGCTGAGGTACCTATTAGTACAAGAAACAATAAAATAAAATTATACTCAAGTCTTAAACCTAAATGTCTTCAAAGATTCATACATCTTAATATTATTTACCTCTAATAAAATGTATTTCTTTCTTTCTTTCTAATAGTCTGACAATGAGGACAGTTATTCTCACCTCGTGAAGTGTACTAGTGTGACCTTATTGCAACACAAACCGCTTAGTTAGATGATTAATTTGCTTATAGATACTTTATGATCTGTTTTGTATTGTTACAGTACCACCCAGTCCTGAAGGCGTTTCTGGCGGGTTCCTTCTCGGGAACATTCAGCACCATCCTCTTTCAGCCGCTAGACCTGGTGAAGACCCGCCTGCAAAACCCCAGCCAACATGTTGTTGCGGCGGCAGTCAAGTAAGTCGTCCAAAAAAAACTTGAATTTATTATGAAATGTCTGAACGGCGAACAATGCAAGCAACCTGATAGGCGACTACGTGGGTGACCTCAGCGGCGTAGATGGCAAAATGAACTAACCAGCTTCTTTAAAAGCTGACTTATGGTTTAAATAGGAATAGGTGGAAGGATAGGAGAGAAGCTCTTGACCGGCAGGAATGGACAGTATTCAATGTAAATGATCTTAAAAAGTGAACCAGAGTATTTTTCCTTTTGTCAAATAATACACTCGACAGCAATGAATCCGGGTCATATGAAGACAGGCAATTACCTGAAAATATCGAAATCTATGAATCTTAGTAAAATAAATTGTATTTAATGTCTATTAAACACACTTTAAATTATAGAAATAGACTTCTTAGTTATTGTTAACTTATGCCATCAAAAATTGCAAAATATAAATGGGATTTCTCTAAGCGGATCTGGCGCATGACGTAACACAAAAAATAAACAACAAAAATAAGCTGTAGAAAATAGCTATTTTCTAATTATTATTTTTTTATAAGATGAGGTTGGCATATTTTTTTCTTAATGTTATTATTGAAGAACAAAATTACAAAGTGACAAATACATTTTGTTACTTTTTTCAAAGAGTATTTATTTGTCTACACAATTTATTTCACCAAGTTAGCATTCTTAGTTTTCGAGAATTTCAGGTGTGTTCTTTACCCGGCTCGGATTCTTTGCTGCTGAGTACACTCAGACAAACTACAGTTTGTACTTACCGAGTCTTTGTTTCTACGAGAATGTTCCGTTAAATATTAACGTTTTGTTTTGTATTTTTTTTTATATTGTAACTCTTAAAAACAGCATCTCACTATCACAGCAGATAAGCAAACGACTCCACGAGTCTGAGAAATTAGTTTACAAGTCAGTTGCCAAGTCCCGACCCGAACAAAGATAACACTTATACCGTATATCATTTTATTATATTTAAACATATTTGCATTTGTCTAATCACTCCTAATTATACAAACAACAAACTTACTCTTGGTGTTGATGATTGTTTGTTTGTTTTGTGACATAAACACAGACACAAATACATATAGTATAGCATAGCTCTCTATAATTACTTCTAGAACAGAATAAAAGGTACTTTTCATTCTTCTTCAAAGGACCGTTTAAGTAGAATCTACTACTCTGCATGATTTATAAACTATACGATAAATTTTCGAAGATAATATAAATCTGAATATGGTCCCGAAGACGGCCCCCATATTTATACAGGAAAAATCGAAAACAAAGCGGGCGTAAAGTAGCCTTTTTAATTATTTTTTTTCTTTTACCAGCAGCCGAATCCAACCCGGCATGATCACCATATTCACCAACATCGTCCGCCAAGAGCACATCATTGGTCTCTGGCGAGGAATGGTTCCGAGCATAGCTCGCTGCGTGCCTGGCGTCGGGCTGTACTTCTCCTCGCTCCACTGGCTCAAGGTCAAGATGGGGAAGACCAGGAACCAAGACCTTGGGGCGCTAGAAGCCGTCATGCTCGGAGTCGTCGCCAGATCCATGAGCGGCGTCGCTCTCATTCCTATAACGGTCATCAAGACCAGGTGAGAAACCGTCTTTCTTAACTTGGAACAGTTTTTTTGGTAGTTTTCTACTTCTAAAAACTATGTTCCAGTTCCTACTTCCTCTTCATCGCTTGATTCTGTAAAAGCACTATCTATTAATAACATTTTGGCTTTACTTCGAGAACACTCTGTGTTAAGTTGGAACTTTTTTTTTTACGAGATGATACTAATCCTTCTTCTTCTTTCTTCTATTCTTTCAATGTTGGTTTCCTAAAATGACTGCATTACTAAAATCGTTTAAAGAAATGATCATCAAATTAAATACAGATAGTTGTGCTGCTCAAAAAGAACTTATAGGTATTCATCATCAACAGCTCACATACGTCCCCACCGAGGGGTCAAGCCTACCCTGAATTAGGGCGATTAGGCCTTAGTCGACCACGCTGGCCCAGTGCGGGTTGGTTGACTTCACACACAACCTTTGAATTTCTTCTTAGGTATTAATTTGGCATAAATAAAACATGTCAAAATCGGTCAAACCTTTGATATTATAAAACCTTTGATATCACCTGGTTCACAAATTCACTGCGACGCAGTTACTTATAAAATCAAATTCAGTTCATTACACTTTCGACATGATCCAATGCAGTAACGTAACTCGAATTAGCATTTCAATGAGCGGTCAAGTCGCAGTAGCCTATGGTAAAGTACAATGGGTATCGAATGTAAATTAACATTTCCATTTGAATTGTAAAAATGTACGGTATTAGGGAAAGTAATTCATTTATCAATAATTTATTTTAGTGTCGTAACACCCTCTGTAGGTATTTTTTAAAATATCATGATGACTTGAGTTTATTTATGTAAGACGATGTGGTGTATTTTCGTCAAGTCAAAAAAAATCGATGCATTAAACAGTTCATATACCTGAGAGTCTGCTTGCACCACATAAATTTGCCAGTGTGAAATTAGCCACATACGCCCACCTCCTGAAGTTGAGACCTCTCACACTTCTATTTTATTTATATAAGCGCAAGAAAGTTGATCCATTGCTAAAGTACCCGCTATATTACCACTTTGGTATAGATAGCGAATAGATCAGACAGAAAATACAATTATAGTGATTCGCGCTAACTTCAGAGGGGCACACCTATATCCAATATAATTCTTCTCGACGCGACGACGTCTAGAAAATTAGCATAAACCGTAACAAAGACAACAATACTTACAGTTTGATTATTTCTCTTTTTCTAAGGTACGAGTCGGGAGTGTACAAATACACCAGCCTGGGTGGAGCTCTGAAAGCCGTTTACAAAGCCGAGGGTATAAGAGGCTTGTCGTGCGGCTTGGGGCCCACTCTGGCTAGAGACGCGCCCTTCTCCGGACTGTATTTGATGTTCTACACGCAGACCAAACAGGCTGTTCCTAAAGGTAATTTCAGATTTATTGCCTTTTTATCACCATCATCATATTGTATAAGGATCTCGTGTTATTTACATGATTCATGACTGAAAGTGGCGACAAGATCAAGGTTAGAACAATTCAATTTCCCATAAAAACATGCCTTTAGTAGTAATGCCAATCATAACAATATTTTGGCTCTTATTCATCAACATCATCAACGGCCCGTTACAGTCCACTGCTGGACTATGAGCCTCCTCCACTTAAGTGGAGGGTTTTGCCATAATCTCCACGCTTGGCAGGCGGGTTGGAGATCGCAGGTTAAAAGTTTACTGTATCAGAGAGCGCTGCTGCCCGTTCCCTGTTCAATGTGTACTCCCTAAGTCGCCTCTTACGACACCCACGGGAAGAGTAGGGGTTGGTGACAAATGTATTCTACTCTGCCGTCACCACACGGCTAACGTCACCGCACCGCATGGCTCTTATTGCTAATCACGTTTCTTCAAGTCTGAAAGATGATAGGGTAAAGGACTTGTGACGTTTTGACCTGAATTTACTTTCTCCTAAATATCAATGATAGGCGTGGCATGGACGCGTCATTGCAATAGGTCAATCCTCCACTAACGTCACTACTCGTATGTTGTTAGTACAAACATTCAAGATGTTTTGACCCAACCAACACAGATGTTATTGCTTTTACATTTAAATAAGATAGCACCAAGTTTTTAACGAAAACACGAGAAATATCTTATCTGGCGTGCGCAGTTTTTGATAACATTTTTAAATATTATTCAAACATTTGATCATTTTGTTTGCTATATTATATTATTTGCGTCATTGCGGTGCGGTAGTAAATAATTTGATAAAAGATAATTTTTGTTTTTCCTGCCTTCAAATATTTTGTTTTTTGAGTAGTTTGAAAGTAAGATAATAATCTTGTTTTCATGCTCTGAAGGAGTTTATTGTTTTCTCAAAATCTAAAACGATAGCAAAAGGTGTAGGTACTTTTCAGAAACGAAAACACCTAAATATTTTTTAAATTACGGCACCCTACACAATACCCTTTACATGTATTTCACTACTCCTTTAAATCATGTAAACTTACTTTTAGAGGTCTTTGAAAAAAGGTTTTTTATTTTTCGGGTAATCAGTTTAGAATACTATTAACTTTCAAGTTTAGAAGTATAGAGCTATTATCATCGGTCTTTGGAGGATTTGGTCCAGCAGTAAAGCTGAAGAGATGATCTAATCAAAAACCTTTAATTAAGTACTAATTAGTTTATGATAGGAAAACCAACTGAATATAACAAATTAATTGCAGAATGGCTGCAATCACCAAGCGCGGCGAGTGTGGTGCATTTCTCTTGCGGAGTGTTGGCCGGCATACTGGCGTCGCTCGCGACCAACCCGGCTGACGTGCTCAAGACCAAGATGCAACTATACCCAGACAAGTTTCCCAACGCCTTCAGCGCGGCCATGTATGTTCAACAGGTAAGGAAATCAAGTCGCCAACATGAGAGTAGTATTTTTTCTTATGCAGATAATAGGATGGTACGATAATGCTGTGCGGCTATCAGTGGCCACTTATATTAAAGATAGTGTAATGAGTTCGAAGTTCGAACTCTTGTATTTATTAATTAGATTAATATTCAACGCTCATTAAGAAAATGATGTGCGAATATGCGCCTTTAGATACATTCATATGTTACGAATAAAAACGACTTATCTACCGGGCATATGTGATTGATTGCCTAATTGGCCTAATTTGGGGTAGCCCAAATTAGGCCAATTAGGCAATTAATATCAAAATATAATAAATATCGTAATTATTATCATTAGAAATCTACATTTCTAATGATAATAATAATTCTAATGATAATAATTACGATATTTATTATATTTTTGGTAGATAAAGAAATTGGTATGAACCAAGAAACCTTTTTGAGAACTTTTGCAAGCAGACCAACATCTTATATCAAGGTCCAACTAAGCAATTTTAATTAATTGCGCAATATAATTAGCACGCTTACGAGGTAGGTCTGACTCGTGAACCGGGAATGTTCCACAAATGTTGAATCTGCAGATATCGAGCACTTGTCGATGGTCTAAATAAAATTTCGCCATCTCGTTTTTATTTGGTAATTGATACCAGGTCCGAGAGAGAGAGATGTGAAGATTAATTATTTTAGCAGTTCAGTGTACTTGGCCTTAGTTTTAATTGTCAACCTTACAACCCACACGAACAATTATTGTCATCTTCTGTCTCCGTCACCAGCACAGATAGAATTTTCTACTTTTCCACAAAATCTTACTACACAAATCGAACACAATTTGTAACACAATTCTTCTCATTATTTCCAGACTTACGGCGTGCGAGGCTACTTCAAAGGCGCCGTGCCGCGCATGATCCGGCGCACGCTGATGGCGGCGGTCGCCTGGACCGTCTTCGAGGAGATCACTCGATCTATTGGCTTGAAATGACCCCCCATACATACATACATGAAATTACCCTGAAATTATTGAGTCGAGGCACTATTCACGAACGTTCCGAAACACGTTTGAATTTTGTGGTCTGGACTGAAGGAGATTAAATGGTTGGTCAACATGATGCTTAGAGTCCAGCAAATATTATAAAATGATGTAGTGGAGATTCGCGCAGTCTATTACTCATTCAGTTTGACAAAAAATAAATAATGATCGAACTAACTTGTTTACCAATGGCAACACCATATAAGCTAGCAGTGACTTGGATGCAATACTGTGGCAGTGATTGGCTGGAGATCAAAGTGTTGCCAATTATGTTCATACAGTGCCATATTTTTTTATTTTTTTTATCAGACTGCAAAATGTGTGGGCAGTGTGAGAACCTTAAATGTTTGCCTGATACATCATCAAACATTGTACAAAAATTGGCTGTGAATATTATTTAATATAAATAAAAAAAATATTTATACAAGGCGCACTTTACAATAAAATCGAACGTGTATTTTGATAGTTGGTGAATAGCAAGCCGAAAGCATGGTGTGATGTTCCTTTAGATTCTTGTGTATCCGAATGGTAGCTTTATGTTCTAGTTAGCTATAATTTTAAAGTTATTCGTGTATGCCAAGTTTTTAATATATTTGTTAACCTACCTTGTTTAGACAATTTTTGCTTATTTTGTGTTTATCGTTGTTTTATTCAATGTTATAATCCTACTTTATTTGTACTATATAGCCAATAGATCGAGTAAGTATACAGTTGTTTTATATACGAGAACATATTATTATTATGTTACAATGTGATATTATTATGAATAAATAGTTTCGAATAATATTATAGTTTCTATAAAGCTTCAACTAAAACCTGCCCCAAATAGAAGTAAAAAAAAAAAAAACAGTTGTCCATCCGTTTCCACCAATCCGCACTGGGCAGCATGGGTGGCAAACACAATACAAAAAATCAACATAACTAGGTATATTTTACATATTTACACAAATTATTGCTATTTATATAAACTCAATGCCTTCATATTTGAGGTCCTCAATAAACGTGTCTGCAAGTAGCACAGTCCCGTCAATTTTAAATGCAGTAATGTATGTGGCCGTCTTCCCTTCAAACTCCGTGGTCTTCAATGCTACTATGGCCTCGTCTCTCGATCCAGGGATGAACTTGAATGAGGAGAAGCCTAGCTTGGGCTGGGGTTTTGTGATCTGTAATTAAAGGAAAAGTACTTGAATACGGGAATGGAGAAAAAACAAAATGTCTGTCTATTCTTTATAGATAACGAAACATAACCAGTCCTTGGTATTATTAGCTTAGCTTTGACGGCGAAAAATAATTTTGTTAAATCTTACTTTGAATAAAGACATTTTTATCTCTAGCAGTCCGCCCGCGGCTACGCTCGCGTAGGTAAGATTTTCCCGTGGTAATGAGACTTTTTCCCGTAAAAAGTATCCTATGTCATAATCCAGATTACAAATTATCTCCATTCCAAATTTCACTCAAATCCGTTGAGTACTTTAAGCGTGAAGGCGGAACAAACATCCAAATATATTTTCACATTTATTTATTCAAGTGCCATTGAAGGTTTGAAAAGCGAGTTAACTGGGCTAAGTATGTTTCTGTGGTAGGATTTTTTCTTTCGTTGGTTACTAACTAGTTATGATAGAAGAATTTGGGATGTCGTCGTGCATAACGAAACTGCCTCGCTGTACAAGTGACAGCGATGCCCACGTCCGACTGAAGTGTCGTGTAACAAAACAATACCACACCTCTTTCGCACCGCTCCACTCCACTACCGCAGGAACCTACGCACCCTGCGTTCCGAGACGCGCTGTTACCGATTACAGCACCCGTAATCGCGTATCGAATTACTGTCAGTCAGCGGGCGAAACCCATTTTTTTTTGCTTTTCTGATTGCTGACGGCGTTGAACTCGTGTTCGGAATACACCCTCAGTTATGATGATGTATGTGTGTTGACTTGTCTTGTAGTTCTACTTTCCTGCGCTCGTCCAATGCGACCATAAAAAATCAATAATCTTCAAATTATACGAATTTTTATTTTAAGTTACTTTTACAATACCGCTTGTTGCATTAAAATACCAATTTACATCAACTGATTTGATTTTTCAGTGATTTTTAAAATACTTAATGGAGCATAACGAAACAAAACTTGATAAAATTTATATTATTAATCTTTCTACACGTTTTATGCTATTGATAACGAAATTGGGTTACCTACTTGGTAGCATACTTGCAACAAACATTGAAACATCGACGAGAAATGTTTAGATAGCAACACTTGATTAAATAGACATGAAAATTATAATTTTATTAATTATGCACAGAGCGAACACATTTTAACATTTAGTAGTAGGTACAGTAATAAGTTGCGTTAAATATGTATTAAAACCACTTTTAATTCTGCACGAGTAAAAACAGGATAGCTGCTTAAAGTCTTTAAAGATCATCATCAGTGCAGCAGCTCATCATGTGATGAGCATTGATGACACATTTTTATCCAGGGCGATACTTATTCCCGTAGTTCAGCATAATACCACAGTAAAATTACTAAAATGAACAGTGCCATCTATGTAACGCGTTCGGAACTATCTCCGCGTTCATAGATGGCGCTTTTAGTTTTAGAAACAAGAAAAGTAGTTTGGTTGCTGATAGACGACACGAAAACATAAATGGATAAATTAACTTTATTTTCCAGGCAATATTCAAATTGCTGTCAGTCACAAACCGGTCGAGCGGTCGCTATGCGGAGTCGACACGGTACCCGCGCGGATTGGTGATTGAGAGCAATTTTAATGTTGCTGCCTGGTAAATGGAGTTCATTTTAGCCACTAATACACACGGTAATGCGTCCTATAAACGTGCCTTAGAAGAATTACACTCAACCTCCAAAAAGATTTGTTTGTAGGAACTGCATGTACTAACCTCAGCAGCATGAACTTGATGGAAGTTTGCATCAGCAGTAATGAGGTGATTACAACCCATGACCTCATCTCTTGTCTCATTGTAAGGTTCGTCGCTGCACCGCCTCGGAAGGAAGTTCCACTTCCCCTGGATTGGAGACCAGACTGCTGACTCATGGATCATGTAGCCTGGCCACTTGATCCCTATCGCAAGTCGTACTGCTTTATATTGGTTCACCCAACTGAGGTGCTGAACCTGAGAATAATGAAGGTCAACCCTTAATAGAAGTAAATTAATAACTTGTTTTGCCCTTGTTTTATTACTGTGTTTAAGCTTAAAAAGGCCTTATCAATCAAGATGTAAGGTACATCTTTTCTGTAGCTCTTCTCTTTACCTTTGTTACATGAAAACTATTTTTGAAATATCTGCACTATTGAAAGTATCTGAGGCATGTGATACTAAGTCAATTTAGTTGTGTAAAAAACAAGTATGATATTTAAGTATGAAAAAACTTTTCTGTAGGTACCTCTCCATTCATATTGATAGCTTTCACCCACATGGGATCATAGGTCTGGAACTCCCCAGCGGCAGTGGTCCATTCCTTGCCCATCGAACCAACATAAAGTATTTCATCCTTCACAGTAGCCCACTCTGATTTAAATCCTTTTTCTACTTGACCATTTCCATCTGACAAGACTACCCATGGCACAACCTTGTTATTTATTATTTCAAATACCTGAAAAAATAAAACAGAATGTAAGTAAATAAAGGGATCTTAAGGGATTTTTTTATTTATAGCGTTTCACAATAAGCATTTCCCCAAAGGAAGGAATAATGAGAAAAATAATAACTCAAAACAATATTGGCAACTTGGGTTTGCCGTAAGTAGAATTTTCTATTGATTTTTCCTTATTTGTAACATACAGAAATAAGGTCAACTAGTTTATAATAGGTACTGATAATTAAACAAGGCACATGAGATCAAAGTTGAATACTATAGTTGGGTTACTGTAGGATGAGCTCTGACCGATAAAAATTTTAAAAACTTTTTAATATTATTTCGTTTATTTATTTATTAAGTAAAATTACATACTTTTAATGATAAAATAAGAGGTGAAGTTACTTTATTTTTAATTATTAGCTATTATGGTTTTTAAACTGAATCTTATAAAAAAAAGTTGTTAACGTTGTATGAAAAATTTTGAAGCTGTCAGAACTCATCCTATAAAAACCCAACTATAGCAAGATAATGCTTCTAATGATAGTAACAACATTAGTGGCATTATAAAATGAATGTTGATATAATAGAATAGCTTTTGCTCTTGCATGATGTGCATGAACAAAATCTGATCTCTTATCACTTTAATTTCATTCTTTAAAATTGAATAAAGTTACTTTTTCAAATATTTATTGCCAATATTATTATTAGGTTTTGTTTATAATGAATTTTAATGTACTTACTACACCAGACCTGTCATCAAATGTCAATAATCTCCCATCATAAACAATGAGCTCCGACAGCTCCATCCCTCTGCCTTTTTGTGCATATGTTGATGAGAGCTGTGTAGCTGGCTCTACATCCCATTTCACAGAAACAATTTTTTTCACCGGGTTATAACTTAAAGACCCCCTCTTTAAATAACTGTTGTATGTATGAGCCTTTGATGGGCTCTTGGAGTTAGTATCCAAATCAGCAACTATACCAATCCGAAAAGTCACAACCTTGTTAGGGGCTATTATTAACGGTGCAGTGAGAGGGTATGTGGCGTTATATGGTCGGAGTGTTGGCGACCATCTGTGAGTGACGGGATACACCTGGCTCGATGTCCACAGGTTGTAGTAGAACAGTATAAGGAGGAACACTCCTATAATGGTTACTAGGAGGATAAACTGTGGCTGTATTCTGACAGCGTTGCCGACTCTGTACGTAGCCGGGGTCCTTAGAGCCTTACGCCAATCCCGGAGTGATCCCTTCATCATTGTGCGGTCCTCAGTCTCGTAATCATACATAACGCTGTATTTTTATCATTATTTGTTCCCCCGAAAAGTTTATAACTAATGACAAGTAAATTTATTTCTATAAAACAACGTTACACGTGTACAGTTTAACTAAAATAATATTATTTTCCTCTAGTTCACTGGCACTATAAATTTTTACTCACATTCTCAATGGTATGCAAACATTTAAATCATTTAAAGAAGGTTTCATAAGAGTGATATATAACTGCAATGAATAAAACTGAAAAATATGGTTCATCTTGTATTAAATTTTTATAACGTTCAACTAATGTAGTACATAGTATTTTACACGATTTCCATAAAATTGGAGATTTGCGAGACGATATGACAGCTCAACAGCTGACAATCTGACATTTCGCCTTAAGGGGTTCCGAGACGAGTAAGCAGCTTGGCGTCAAGCACGTAGTTTTATGTTGCTTGCACAAACAGCTTGATACGCCCGTTTACGCCTGTCAAGTGGCTTGATCAAGCATGACGTATTTTTCCTTATTTCGAACCCAATCGTCCGTATTGGTTGTCAAACAAAGTGATTTTCCCGATTGTGCAAAATGGATTCAAACAAACGTACAAAAAAGAGTTTGGAGTGGTGACAGGTGGAACTAAATATTTAGTTTGCTGCCATTCGTGCTGGGTTGCTTTTTATTATCCCATTGGTATGCCATGTTGATTCTTATTCGTTAATTTTACAATATTTTATAAATTAAGTAATTTTTCCTTTCCTATTTGACTACGAGGTAGCCACAAGTACGACAGAAGCGCCCTCATTTTTTTCAAACTCTTTTTTGCTAAGCTGTAAAGCATTGCTAGCTCATCGCATAAAGCGCGGGAATAGCTACTCATGCTTGAGTCGTTTGCTTGCTTGAGAACGTTTGCTTGATGGTTCAAGCAAACGTTTTAGACGTTCAAAATGCTTGACGCAAGCAAAAATCTACGTGCTTGGCGCCAAACTTTAAAATGAGATCATTGACAAATAATTCCATGAATGTGACTTTGTTTCTACGGTTTCTACCACGGAATATAAAATTGTTCCGTGGTGGTTTCTCGCTTTAGCCAGGGTATACAATCTCAATACAAAGAAACGGGTAGACATTGGCAGACATTCCTATTACACTACTAAATGATTTTGAGTTTATTTTATATGAGAGTGCCTTCGAATTTGATGTTTTTCAATTTTACGGGGTTAATATTTCTTTTTTTGTGTTTTAGTTTTTTATCAGACCTGCAGAATACGCTAGTAGCGACATTACGATGTAGAATTTACAACGTCACACAACTCATGTCGTTTCCTTAAAGATAATGTACATCTGAATTTTATTACATTACAAGATCAGTGTGACAATTTGGTGACAATCTTTTTTTTACTAAATTGTTAGTTTTTCGTAAAAAGTTTATTGTATTATAATCGAATTTATTAAACGGTATAGTAAAAAAAGATGTGTGCTGTTTCATTATAGTTTTCTATCATAAAAACGTGCTGTTTGCACCATTGTTTTAAATATCAAAGTCAAAGTCAAAATTTTTTATTCGAATTAAGATTTTTACAAATAATTTTTCGACGTCAAAGCTATCATGGATGGCACGTTCACTTCCAGTGTACGCCCTCTGTGGAGAAGAACGGCCAGAAGAAACTCCACAGGAATTGTATCTTTTGTACTTTTCTTTTAAATATATTATAAAGAATCATACATGAGTCATAATTACAATCTGCTCCGTTGATTTGGAACAACAGTTGACCAGACGTTTTTATCATCTAAGTAATCATTTATCGTATAATAGGCCTTAGAACATAAAATAGTTTTAATTTTAGCTTTAAATTGGCTATCGGACAGATTTACAATATCATCTGGTATTTTATTATAGAAGCGAACACAGTTCCCCATGAATGAATTATTAACTGTACACAGTCTAAACTTTGGGTGCGCTATTTTATTTTTATTTCTAGTATTTATATTATGTATATCAGAATTCTTAGGAAATCAGCGGAGAAAATATTAAAGTATTGTGCGGCAAGAGAGATTGTGATGATGACAAAATGTATTGCAAAATGTGTAAAATTTTCATTGCCTCACGGTATCCTCACAGTACATATTTGAAAACATCTTGTATGTCCGGAAGAACGAAATGCTGTTTCCTTCTGATATACATAATATAAATACTATAAATAAAAATAAAATAGCGCACCCAAAATTTAGACTGTGTAAGCCAATTCATTCATGTGGAACTGTATTCGCTTCTATAATAAAATACCAGATGATATTGTAAATCTATCCGATAGCCAATTTAAAACTAAAATTAAAAATATTTTATGTTCTAAGGCGATACGATAAATGATTACTTAGATGACAAAAATGTCTGGTCAACTGTTGTTCCAAATCAGCGGAGTAGATTGTAATTATGACTCATGTATGATTCTTTATATATTAAGAAAATTACTAAAGTTACAATTCCTTTCCTGTGGAGTTTCTTCTGGCCGTTCTTCTCCACAGAGGGTGTACGTAGTGAACGTGCCATCCATGATAGCTTTGACGTCGAAAAATGATTTGTAAAAATCTTAATTCGAATAAAATATTTTAGATTTTTATTTTGAAAAAAATTCATATTTAAATAAAGCAAAAAAATGTTATTAAAATGTTAAAAATGTAAACATTCCAATAAAATAAATGTTATCTAAATTATTTGTATTTATTACTGTCATATCTTTTGTTTAGGATTTTTATTTATTGTTTGCTTGCAATTTTTAAGTAATTTCAAGCAAATATAAATTAAAATCTTAATTTCCTAACTAGAACTAGCAGTACGAGTACGTATAGGGCTATGTACAGTAGCCAGTGCATGCATGTGGAGCACTGTACACACATTTGGACCATATGAGCAACACAGATGGAAGCACTGGACTTATATTTAATTTGTTGCTTCTTTTGACCGCCAAGAGAGTTCTCTATTCCCCGTATTATAAAAAGGTTCTCTGTGGCTTTAGCTTTAGATGTGCACGTTCGTTTCAGTAACACAAAACAAGAGGCTTATTCGTTACATATAAAATTATTCCAAGCGCACTGCAGATTAAGCCAAGGTAGTATAAGTATATATACCTACGCCTTTTCACGTAAAAAGGACGCTCGAAAGGGAGGGGATGCTCGGAGGAAATTTTCCTCCGAGAGGGGATGTGTTGAAAAAACTAAATATGACTTCACCTATTCATCATCACGGGTACACCTACATGGCGCGGCTGCGCCTACTAAAGCCTTTCCCTCCGTGTACCTACCTATACCTGCTTAGTATTTAAATTTTGTAATAGTAGGTAAGTATTTAATTAAAAAAATACTGACATTAATATGCTTATCACCTATATTTGATCTAAGCTTATCACCCTTGGACTAATTAGTCCAAGTTATCACCTTTTCAACTGCTTTCAACCAATAATTTTCTAAATTCTGATAAAATGAATCGGCATACGTATTTACAAACGCGATATATGGTATGGGAGGGTATGGGTACGGTTGAGTAAGTAGTTACTTACTAGTAAGTAGTTGTACCTAATAAATAAAAAAATGCAAGCGCAATCGATTAAAATACAAATTGGCTAGGTACTATCACATGTTTTTTGCACAGGACGTCCGCGTCTGTATCACTTTTAAAACACTTAATTAATACCCTACATAACAGTGAAAGCTAAGTAAGCGTCGTTTTTTTTCGTGTCTGTATTTTGAACTAGGGAACTTTCTGAAATCTTTATTTGGTAAGTTTGGGTAATTGCAGTTGATAAACCAATTGGAAGCGTTTAGGTACCTACTGATGAATTTTTTATTATTTTTGTTTTTTTTTAGACTGTCGATGAGTTTTGAGCATTGTCCTCAGTCTATGGATTATAAGAAAAAACCACGCAATATTGTTTTATATTCCGTGGAAAAAACTGTAATCACGTCTCGCGCGGAGACACTGTGATCTGAAATGGAAAGCTATGTTAGAGCCTTACAAAAGAGTCACTGCAAACTTACTTATGAAAATGGTTTTAAAATAAACGTACAGTTTCTGGTAGGGAAGGATGCGCGGTTATACATCGTATATTGTAGCATAGCGTAGCGTGTAGCATAAATAGGGATAGCATAAATAGGCATAAAAAAATATTAGATTTTTTCATAGTTCATCTGAAAGTACCTATACAAAAATAGAATACTGACAGTCAAAACAGAATCGAAATTGATCGAATAACAAACTAGATACAACATTATTAAACAAATATATCTGTCCCTCTTTTCATCATCAACGAAAACAAAATTTTCTATGGCGGATGTATGGCCCACGTGACCAATGACGTCAATAGTCATGTCGGACCTCTCTGTCTAACCATCAACTTTGAAGCCTTATAACTTTGTTTCTGAGCAAGATATTTAAAAAAATATTTTTTATGTGTTTATCTGGAACTTGAAATATTTCGATTAATGAATTTAAAAAAATGTGCATATTCCCTAATAGGGAAGCGCGCCTTCGTGCCGTTTGCTACTGTTGGGTGCATCTTTATACAGGGTTATAAATATTAGTCTAGAATACTTACATAAATATAGATTTTTAATAAAACCATTAAGTGTAATAAAATGTTATCTATAAGTAATCAAAATTCTCCTGTTAGTGCTAAAATTAAAACTATGGTACTCCATGGTAATCCTGTATTTCAGCTGGTGATATCTGTTCCAGGTTTGTGCTGCATTTCCATGGATAGAGCCACAGAGTACCTTTTTATATACGGATAGAGCAATAACATTTTTTTATGCCTTTTAATTTACCTATTCACTACGATTGTGGCTAAGGTGTTGGACAGTCTGCTTGATAAACATCTAAGTAAATATATTAAATTATACGACGCTCAGTTTGGCTTTAGGCCCGAACTGTCCACGGAAAGCGCAATCTTATGCCTCAAGCAGACTGTTCAGTACTACACAGCTAGAAAGACGCCAATCTACGCCTGTTACTTGGACCTGTCAAAGGCATTCGACCTGGTCTCTTATAACTTGTTGTGGAAAAAACTCCAGGAAGAAACTGATTTACCACAGGAGATCATATCCGTCTTTAGGTATTGGTACAGCAATCAAAGGAACTGTGTTAAATGGGCAGGTGCACAATCTGACGTGTATGGGTTGGAGTGCGGGGTGCGCCAGGGGGGCCTGACCTCGCCCCGCCTCTTCAACCTGTACATGAACCAACTGATTGGTGAGCTCAGCAGCTCCGGAATCGGTTGTCACGTGGACGGTGTCTGCGTGAACAACATCAGCTATGCTGACGATATGGTGCTGCTGAGCCCATCGATCGGTGCCCTGCGTCGTCTACTGGCCATTTGTGAGAAGTATGCGGTGGCTCATGGACTCAAATACAACGCGGTTAAGAGTGAGCTCATGGTGTTCAAAGCCGGAAACAAATGCTATAAGAATGTTCCAAGCGTAACATTATGTGGCACACCATTGAAGCTCGTACACCAGTTCAAGTATTTGGGTCACTGGGTCACTGATGATTTGAGGGATGATCTGGACATAGAGAGGGAGCGCAGAGCGTTGTGTGTGCGCGGCAACATGCTGGCCCGCAGATTTGCGCGTTGTAGTAGACAAGTTAAGCTAACACTTTTTAGAGCGTTTTGTCAGTCTTTCTACACGTGCACTCTGTGGGTCAGCTTCACGCAGCGGACATACGGTTCTCTGCGCGTCCAGTATAACAATGCGTTTAGGGTGTTGTTTGGGCTGCCACGTTTTTGTAGTGCGTCTGCAATGTTTGCCGCTGCGCAAATTGACTGCTTTTATGCGATCATCCGCAAACGTAGCGCTTCTATGATGAGGCGTGTCCGTGGCAGCTCTAACAGCATCCTGAGCGTATTTGCAAATCGGTGGGACTCTCCACTGTTGGGCCACTGGATCGGCATACATGCAACTGGTTCCCAGCCCGGTGCCAGTTTAAATTAGTTCTAAATTGTTGTTTATTACTAACACTAGGTTAAGTATACTCTCACTAACACTATGGACTGTAATATCCGAAATAAAAAAATTGAATTTGAATTTAATTACTACATTTAATTCAATTTTTTTTTCTCTTATGGCACTAGTAATCTTTGTGCCAGTGTCGAGTTTTTAATTTACTAAGAAACAAAGGTAGTGAACAAAACTATAAATATCACGGAAAAAAGAATAGAATTGAAAAATGGCTTATTATTCAAGGAGTTTTTTCATTTGAGATTTTTCAGCTGTTGCTGTCACTGTGTCTCTTTTCCATGACATTTTGCATTATATCAATAACAGTGCTTTAGTATGTCATTCTTAATTTGTCTGAATTAGGTACATTACTTTTAAGACTACTTAGTATTTCCATGGCGAAAAATTATGTGTTGGAAGTAACAAATAATATCTGCGATGAGGTATATAATAATATTTTTCTAGGAAATAATGAAATAATATACAAACTTTTGTATTTTAGAGTATTTATTTACAATTTAGCTATCTGCCCTCGCGCGGTGTGGTGCTACTGAGAAAAAAGTGCACTGGGGTAAGTCACTCTTTATAATGAGTCGACGAATTACTCTAAATTAAGTAGCAATACTCTAAATAAATGAGTTTTCTATTCTCTATTCTATTCTAAATTAAGTAGCAATTGTACTTATAACATGCGTCTAGCTCATACGTTCGTCTATCCCGTTTCTATACTATATGCATTTTCTAGAGCTTTGCTACTTATGTAAGGTGTACACAGCTCATTAAATTTTTCTCAGGTTTGTTTAGGTTTTTCCTGTCTGATGCTGCTTGTTGCTTTCCGAAAAACAAACCTAATGCTGCGCCCTCATTATATTTTCTTTATCTTTCTTTTGCCTTTTAACTATACTAAGCTAAGTTGCAATTTCTTACAAACTTAGTTCCTAATTTCTTTCAGCCCTGATTCTCCAAACACCAACGTTCTATGGTATTTGGAGTTCACAGGATTCGCCATCATAATATCACTGTTCTTCTGGTTCTTTCTCTACTTGGCAGAGAAAAACCATGTGACATACAGCCGACAATTTGATTTGAAAAAAAGGTACCTAAAAATTTGTATACTGAAGAAGAAAACTTAGAATTTTACACACATCGATATCGTTTGGAGGACAATGATGGGAATTACCGCATCTAATCGTCAAAATACGACTTCAGATCAGACACGATCTTTGAATTTCCTCGCAGGCGTATGCCGGATCACATTACGATGTTTTCCTTCGAATAAAATACAATAGCCAGCACATTGCGGTTGACACATTTGACCTTGAAAGCGTCTTCGAAGCGGATGGTAATGCAAGTCGCATGTTCTGGCTACTGTATGATACATATTGGATTCAAACAAACCACATCGGTACCTGTTGGGATTTGAATCGGCCGCCTCCCAGGTAAGCAGCAGCTCTAACCACTACACTATCGACACTTTTGGCTCTAAGACCTGTATTCGTAAAATTAACCTAGCTGTCATTTTTCGTTCACGCTCTTACCTGTGATTTATTTTCAGATACCTTGCAGATGGAACTTGGCTTTTACAGGCCTGAAATTACTGAAAAATGAGAAAAGAAATACAATTGTAAGTTTTTGTGTAGATATTACCCTTGTTCGACCATGATGTCCTTATAATAAAAATATTATATATTATATGTTTAATATTATACCTAGGTAAATGTAAAAAGTCTGTTTGTTTGTATGGCTTTCACGACTGATCTATAGAATCGATTTTATAGGCAACTTTTCAGCGAGAAAATCTTATTACCTATCTACTACAGGAAAATTCGCAAATAATGCTGGTATTGCACGAACAGCAGCAGTAGGGAAACCCCAGCAGAAAATGTTCTCCTTTGGATTTTCTTTTGACATTTCAATGAACAGAAATGCGAGTAGGAGAAATCAAAATCGTACAAACAACGACAGTAAATGACGAACAAAATGACGTAGAGAAAATAAAGAACAGGAAAAGCAGGACCCTTGAACCGGGCTAATAATGTCACACCGTAAATACATCAGTTTCTGTACGATGGCTATTTTGTGTGTTATGCTTGTTGCTTTATTATGCAAAATTATAGTATTTTTATGCATAAACAGCGGGATATACCTACTTACCGTTTGTTGCGTTCAATTATTTTAAAGAATCTAGAGGCATACCAGGGGCCTATTTAATAAACTTACAATTACAATTCGAAGTACATTGCGTAGCCAATCAGCCAAAATTATAAACCTTTATCTTCTTGGTATAGCAGCTGCGCAATGAACTTCGATGATGATGCGTACTAAATATGCGGGGGTGCTCATTAATTTTCAGATGTTTTTGGAATCTGCTAATTGTTTGAATGTAGGTTAAGATTATGTAAGTAGGATATTAATTAGGCGTCTGAGTTTCACATTTCTAACTGAAACGATAGATCATTTCTAATTTCTTCACCTATAAAAGGTTAGATTACCAGATATAATGTGAAGTTTGGATAAAGAAAAATTTTTTTCAAAGACCCGTGCGTGAGGAAGACAAGTTTCGTGAACGTTTACGCATAATCAACTTGAAAGTGATTTATTTAAGTATTTTTACAGACCTTCTGCCGTCGAAAGGGGTAGACAAGTGATTCATAAACCCAAAATCAGGGAGACTCCAATATGCTTGGATGAGAGTTGCGTCTGGTTTTGTCGGATGCTGTTCAGCATCTTCACCATCGCAGTCTGCTACTTTTTCGCCTATTACTTCCTCGCTGCTACTAAACTCAAGTTTAGTTTGTTTTTATAGCCTTTATCTTGTTTTGTGAAGTAAAGAGAGTGATTACTTACCTACGCGTGGTTTTCGGAGACGATCTGTAAACTCTAAATTATTCCCAGTGTATTTCTACTGTGCTCTTAATTTAAATGCTCTAGCTTTGTTTCCAAGGGCAATAACTGGAAACTTTGCTACCTATTTGATCAAGCTCGTTCTTTACCTATTGTCATAATTATTGTTTTTCTACTTTTGTAGACTATATGTTTACGTTTAATAGTATTTTATTTCAAATTACAAGTATTTATTTTAAAAGTGCATAAAAGACTGTAAGTAATAAATGTTTGTAACATTTTCTCTATTCTCATTTTCTCCTCACAAGTTACCCATTAAAGTATTACTTAACTGTTACTAAAAAAAGACTAAGCGAAGTTCTGATATTATTTGCTATTGAAACTAATGGAGCTTAAACGAAAGTGAATGCGTAATGCCAGTACAGTTGGCCAAAAATCTGGTGTACCTATGTCATTTGCAAAATAAAACAACAAAGATTTTTTTTTATTTTGCACCTGTCAGACCAAGTAAGTATAAACATTATTGAAATCTTCGTTAACTAGGAAGCAAATACAAAATGATATTTTAAGATTTTTGTGAAAGAACCACGCATTCTACACAGTAATGCATCATTTATTATTTAGCCGAATCGCTGAAATTATTGCTGTTTTGGGATATTTCGTTAAAAATATATATTTCTTGCAATATTATGTTGAAATTAAATATAACCCACGGTGGTAACAAACCCGTCAATTGTGCTAAGATTAACTACTTTCTTGGTCGACTGTACCTATAAAAGAAGGCATCAGATCATCGCGCGTTTGTTCCGTGAGATGTTATCTGATCAAGAGTTTAATAAACAAACAAACTCGTGTTAGAATTCGTCGTTCCAATGTGTACCTTATAAGATTTTATAGATTAGGCCTCGTAGAGATATGGTAGGCTAAACGGAACGGAAGGATTGAAAATGTAATTTGGAGTTAAAAATCTGGTACAAGCATAATCAAGAATTTTTATCTTAGTTCAGTCAATAATAGTTAAGGTAACTACTCGATACTTTAAGACCCCAATATAAAGACACTTTTTGTCCAAAAAAGCTTCAGTTGGTAATGACTGCTCAAACATCTAGACTAGACACATTACATAAAGTACTTATTTAGTCGTGACTTGCATTGCACGGAAGAACATACAAACAATACCATTACTGCGCATTACATCGTTGGACTAAAGAAAGTTTGGTTATTCCTTCAATACGTGTTATAAAGTGTGAATCTGCTATAATAAAATAATCATAAGCAAAAATTATTGATTGAATAAAATTGATTAGGAAATGATTGTGGCTCTATTTTGTTTTTTCCTTTAAGGTATAATACAAGTACGGATTTAAGAAGATTATAATTGACTACGAATGTATAGGTAAGTAAGTACTAATTTGATTGCAATTATTCTGATCATGGAATGATTACGATTACTCATGCTTTGGCTAAATTAGCAAATTGTTTCCATGTACGTATTAAGAGGTGGCTGTTGATCGCGACTTTGCTCGCCCACGATATATAACATTGTTTAAACAAGTCTTGAAATAATTTTTGTAATTTTGTTTGTTTGTTTTTTTTTTTTTTAATAAATGTTAGTTTTTGGGTGAGGCCATTGTTCAGCGGTGGACGTCTTTCAGCTGAAATTGAAAAATACAAAATTCAACAAGCGAATAAACTGACGTTTTATATACATCATTATACAAGTAAAGGAAGGGGCTAAGCCTCTTTGTACAAAATAATTATTAATATGTAATTCTGAGTTGATTTTTGATGCTTCAAAATGATGATTTAAAAATGATGATTTAAAAAAGGTGAATCTGATCAACTTTGCACGCTATTTCACTTTATTAGTGTATGAAAAATAACAGATTTAATGATGAGATTGGTCATTAGCTGGAGCGGAAGATACGAGTCATATTTTAATACATTTTTCATGTAAAACGATTTGTTACGGTTCTTTGTTAACTACTGACTGTGACTGCACCGTATATTGTTAGTTCTTCCAACGAGTTTTTACAGATATAATTTTGAATATTATGTGTGGGCAGGAGGAACCGCAAATTCTGTAAGTAATTTATTAAAATACGGGAAATGGTGAAGTCACAACGGCGTGTTCATTTCATGGTCTTAATTCTTATTTAAAGGCATACGATTTTTACGGTATTTTGACGATGGAGTCTAGTTTGATTGGCAGGAGCATAATTCAAACTTTTTTTCTATAAAAAAGTTGTTTAGTTTCGGTTTCTTAAAGTTTGAGATGGTATTCAAATTAGTTAACTGCAAATACTTAAAAGATGGAATGACAATTCAGAGATCTTTTTTCGTCTGAATTTAGTTAGTATTTTTGGTGATTATCCAGTCTTTAACCTTAGCTCATTATCATTTATGGCATTTGTACTCTTTTTGATAGTCTGGATCTAGGTCTGGATGCCAAACTTAGGTTGTTAGTGTGTGCTCCCTTTGAGTCATAAAGCTTTGACTTCATGTTTATTATATGTATTTAATATTTAGAATGTAAGAGCTGTGTTGGTTCATCATCATTTCACAAGAAACCCTAAATTATCCTAAATCCCCCCTAAACCCCCCCAAAAAAGAAGAAGTCTACCCTAAATAAGGGCTTTTGGTACTTATTACAGAGTTCTGACTGCTTTTATCATATATGCAGTGTCACGTCTAGCGTCTAGCTGGCGTTAGGTTATTTCATTTTCGATTAGACTACGTAGTGAAAAAAAAGTGTTAGTTTATAGAAAATGTCTTCAAACATTATTTTTTTCAAACCTCTTTGTTGAAATTGGTATATACACACATCGATTTTTCCCCCGAGTACTACAGTTGACACCTTGGAGGAAAAATCCTTGATACCAAAGAGGATATAATGCTAGATACACATTGGAAAGAGGATATGACAATGTGTAAGTTCTATTCGTGTCCTATATTTTCATTCTGTATTGGTGTAATTCCCGCAACAGTTAACAACCCTAGACTAGAGTGGTGGGGAAGTTTTCTTGGCAACAGTTTACTGTGAACATAATTTACTGAGTGAATGATTCTAAAGGGTGGGTTGTATTGAGTCAGTCAGCGTCAAGTCAGGGCTGACCCGGGACTGCCATCGTGTAAACAACAGATTTCAAGTCAGCATTGACAACAGCGCCGTACTGACTTGAAATCATTACGGCAATAGCGCTTAGCACTGACTTGACAGCCGACTGTGAGGCCAGTGACTGCCTCTATATCATCATCAACATCAACGGCCCGTTACAGTCCACTGCTGGACTATGAGCCTCCTCCACTTAAGTGGAGGGTTTTGCCATAATCTCCACGCTTGGCAGGCGGGTTGGAGATCGCAGATTAAAAGGTTACTGTATCAGAGAGCGCTGCTGCCCGTTCCCTGTTCAATGTGTAGTCCTAGTCCCTAAGTCGCCTCTTACAACACCCACGGGAAGAGTAGGGGTTGGTGACAAATGTATTCTACTCTGCCGTCACCACACGGCGGACACTGCCTCTATATAACCTGCCTTAACTCGTTGCTCAATTTGTACTGTACCTATAGGTAACTGTGTTTGACTAATTTATTGTTGCTGTGTGAAGGAGAGCAAAGCCACCGTTGAAATGGTGAGTCAGACATAATTCGTAATTAAATAAATAAAAGATAACTTAAGATCTGTGTTCGATTACCACCGGAGAACTAGACTGTGTCAGCGTGGATGTCGGCATGCGAACGAACCAACTTGAGAATCAGAGAAAACGCCTTTATCTCACACTTTATACCCCTTTTCTAACAATTTAGATAAAAATAAGTTAAATTAACACCGTACATGCACTCGATTCTCTCTAAAATTAATTTAGTCTAAAATTAAGTGAAGTATATTAGTGTGTTTAGTGTTGAATGTTTAGTTTAGTTTAGTCTTGGAAGTTTAGTGTATTAAGTAGTGTGTATATTTTAGCCTCGATGAAACTAAAATATTGTAGTTATAGGTACCTACTCACTACTCATAGATTTCAAATATCAATCACTATACCGAATTTGGTGTACATGTTCTAAGTTGGTAGGTATTTTCACGTCAGAGCAGTTTTTTTTATGGTTGTGGTATTTGCATTACGTGTTGACTTTTGATGTGGATAAGAACAATTTTATTTTGTAGAAAAATAATTATCAAATCCTCCGAGAGCAAATCACACAAGATATAATTTACCTGTGAAATACCAAACTCAACATGTAGAAAGACAGTAAATACAATGTTAGGTGATTAAGATTGATAAAGTCTTTATAATTTCTCAAAAAAGACGGAAGTAGGAAAATCCAGGACAACTTAATTAAATTCAATTTCCACGAGAATCTCCTCCAATGTTTCTTATGTTTAATTTAAATGTAAAGTATCTAAAAAGCACTTTCTCTTTATTCAGCGCAAACAAAGCTTAATTTGCAAGTCTTAAGATATCCTTTAGAAAGCTTAAGAATTCAATGAGTCAAAAATTATTATCCGTGAATGATGAATTGCGAAATGATATTTCAGTTATCTGTATCGAAAAATTAAATACAACGATTCTACATTCGAACTAAGTGATGTGTAAGTATTATACTCAGACGTGAACCTAATTTTTGGTAGGCGCCTACAATCGAAAAACAAGAGAGGTATCATTTTATCAGTCAATAGGGGATCGGTCTGTTCCTAAATTTACCATATTTTATGAAATATTTTTAAAATATAGATTAGTAGTAGACGATTCGCGAAGAAAAAAGAGAATCGGTCGAAAAACGAATTTACAGGGTTTTTTTAAAGTATCAATATGTCTGTCTCTTTCAAAAACGATTTTTTTGTATGGAGATTGGCGTTACTAACAAATGACGTCACAAGTGGGTATGTAACTCTTGTCATAGATAAATATTATTTATCTATGCTCTTGTCTAATCTTGAATTTCAAACCTTTATAACTCGGTCAATTTTAAAGATAGAGCAAAAATTCTTTTAGTGTTCGATAGCAGAAACTAAGAAATTTGGATTTATAAAATAAAAAAAAGTAGTCCGACCCTCTATTGGTCAGTCCATAGTCTAATAAGATTATTATACCATGGTTCAGTCTAGCTGCCAAATTCCCTGAGCTCAACAAATAAAGAATCGATAGCATTAACATGCTTTTCAAAGTGCGGAAGACGCTTTTTATTATATATCTGACTCAATCGAGCCGTTGTAAACAAAGCATATTTTATGTCATTTTCAAAATACAGTAGCCAGCACATACCGCCCTTAATGCTACTTTTTAAAAGTGGTCACAAGTTAAATGGATTAAAATAAGCTTTTCATTGCAATTGCCCCGGCCAGCAGAAACGCGATCGGCGGTATACACCCCACTTCCGTTTTACAACTTCCGGTTCCGCTACGACCTGTTTCTATCCCTGGCAACGTTCCACTTGCATTTTTCGCGTTAAAAAAAGACACTTTGATTTCATATGATCCCTAGAAAAAGCGGCGTCAATGCTAGAGATATTTTTATAATAGTCCAATCTTTAAACACTATAACAGGGCTCCTTTAAGAAAATTCATGTAATAATTTGTGATCTTACCCGGTTTTTGACCCATCAGCAAAAGTGGTGGGGATATTTGCATCGCATCTGTGTACAACATTTATGGAGTGAGTGAGTGAAGAAGAAGAAAGACTGGTGTATTCAAGATCGCGTTCATAACTCAAAGTGCGACCTGTAATGTATTTCCTCAAATAAAAGTAAGTTTTTTCGTCGCTCTTACGAAGAAAACATCGAGAGGTCAGAGGAAACTTGCATACGCCTGCGAATTGATTCAAAGGTTGTGTGTAAAGACTTATTTGCACACAACCTTTAAATCGATTCGCACCGATCTTAATCATTAAGGTCTTCGCGTTTGGAGTAAGCTCGAGTCCGTCGGTGGAGGACGACGTTTAATAAAATGGTAACAAGCATACAGTAACAGATTTTTTTTTAATGAAACTGTTTTAAAATAAATACAGTTTTTCAATCATGGTGCGCGGTTTAACGCATCTCCTTAACGCCCAAGGCGTAACTTAATTGCAACTTAGAGCATTTAAAATAAAAACTCTTGCATTTACGATAGAACCTATCTATCTAATAGTTCTAATAGAGAAACCATAAAGTCAGATTCCTCATTATCTTGTAAAGTTGCCTAGTTTCCTGTAATAATCGAGACCCTGTGAGAAAAATAGGATTCACTTATTTACAACTGAAGTAATGGTATCTACTGCTTTTTGATATCTTACAACAAAATTTGAATTACTTAGAATACTTTCAAATATTACATAACAGATGATGTTTACATAAATATGCTCATTCCAATAAATACTATAATTAAAGCAATTAAAAACACTTCAAAGAGTCGCAGACTAATTTGACCATATATAAATAACTCTGCGAATCAATTCGCGCTTTACATTGACAGAGGTCACAACCTTTTATTGAAAGCAATGTTAAAATGAAAGTGATAGTGAGTGATATTTCTTTTATATTAGATCTGATGGAAGGGTAAACAACAACCCTATTGTTTTATTTCATTAATGCTTGCCATGTTTTGTTGTGCGCTAACAATGTTACAAAATGGTTTTTAATACAAGCATTTATACAGGGTGGAAACGTTAAGTGTCTCACTCGATTTATCCTAAACACAAGATACCGAGAAACTGATGACTGATACTAAAACTCTATCAAATGCTATTATACAGGTATAATTTACTTTTTGATGAGTATGAGTAAGTGTGTCTTTTATTCAAGATTTCTCAAGTAGTATTCAGGCGTAGTAGAAAATATTATTGGTATGTTTGATTGTTGTGTAAGTCATATTTCCATTCTATTTTATTCTATTCTTTTCATAGCTAAATCATGGTATTTTTACATTATACTTTTCGCAATTTGAACGAGTAGTTAATATAATCTTTGCTATAGGCAGAATAGCAATGAATATAGTTAATTAATATTTACGACTAAATGAAAATTGCTTTGATTTATTTACTTATTATGTTGATGACAGGACACTACCATCAAAGAAGATTTTGCCGTATTGTGGGCTGCAAATGGTATTTTAGGTCACGTTTTTGAAGATTATTTACTATCTAATATAATCATGACGTAAAGTACCTAATAGACCGAGCAAAGCGTCTCCGTTTCAGCTTGGGAAAAAATGCCTTCGTATGTCCAGATGTCCAACGGATGTCCGGCTGTTCTCTTCTAAAGGTCGTTTTTCTCAACCGATTGACATGAAATTTTTGTTAGCAGGTTCAATAAATGTAACAGTATATTTTTGTCGATTCAGTTTTAAAAAAAAATTCATAATGGCGGAGATTTGAAAATGTTAAAAAAATATAAATCAGCCATTTTGAAAAAAAAAAACTAGCGAGACCTAACAGCTCACAGAGCCGCTAGCTAAAACTCGATAACAGTTGGACCGATTTGGCAAATTTTGGTTTTGAAATATTGTGAAAATCCAAAAAAGGATGGTGATTATACAATTATTCCTGAACGAAGTCAGTGCGAGTCGCTAACTTATTATAATTAAATAAAATGGAACTACCTATTTAATTATATAAAACGTGGCCTGTTTTTCCAATTAACAACCCAGTGTAATATAATATGAAGGAAGTAAAGATACCCACAGGATATTATGTTGCTGTAAAATAAATCCAGTTTGCTTGTAAACCTATCCACTTACCTGAAAATATATTGCCTACGCTTGCAAGTTGGAAGATTTTTATGATTACTGATTATGTTCAGTCGTGTTCGTGTCTATAGGAAATCTCAGGCCGCAAGATTAGGCGGAAGCTTTTTACTATCCCTGCACCTAGTAGTAGCCTTCTTTAAACCTATTACCGCAGTAAAAAGTTTATGAAACCTGTCATTTCAGTAGACAATGATGCCTATAAAACAGTTCCAATAACAAGTTCCTTCTCTTGATAGTTCTTTGGTTATAATTAGTTTAGATTAGATCGTTGTTAAAATTAGTTTTATTTTATTTTATTACGTGTGAATTGGTTAGGTACTGAGATATTGAAGTATTTTATTAACTCTTTTAATTAAGCATATTCTACTGTCGTAATTATTGTGCATGTAATTGCAATAATTAAAATAATGTACATAAAAAATCTATTACCACATTCAATGATAGTATTTGGAAATTATTCCTAATGAGTTTTCTGACACAAAAAATTTGTAGGAGTTAAGTTGAAGTAGACGCAAAAAAAACGTTTTATCTCTATACGATGATGACTTCCAAGATCTACTTTAGTGCAAATTCATCGCTTAAAGGACCTTTAACTAAACCTTACTTAAAGTTGGGATACCTCATAGCCCCTAAGCCTTAGGGCCAGTGTTGCTTAGGCTGCCAAAGGCTTCTGATCATTTTTGGATCATGTAATGAATACATCCGTGGACTTAACCAACCCTTTACGTACAACAGTTAGATGGTACAGCTTGCAATTGCTAACTGGAGCACAGAACTAAAAACAGTCCACAAATATTCTCACAAAGTGATTTTAATTGGCGATGTCCCCACCGGGATTAATACGAGTACACAGAATCTCTGGACCAAGAGTCGAACATTATTACGAACGCTGCGCTGACGTTTATGATTTTGGAATTGGAAATAGGATGTCTATCAAGCGCCCACGCCGGTTTTCGTCTCTATTTTCAGTCATGAATCATAAAGGGTTGATCGCCCAACCCTTGCCGGGCAACGCAGCGAAAGTGCGCGGCGTCGGCACCCCGTGCGCCCGAGCGTATAAACCAGCGGCGTGCCGGCGCGCGCGCCACTCGAAGCACCACGCGCGTGCGCACAGACGCCCGCGCACGCGAACGCGAACGATCCGCACGTGAACTGTGTTGCTGTTGCCAACAAAATTAAAGAATTTCTGTGAAAATTTTGCGATTATTCTGCGTTTCTGTTGTGTTATTCCGGCTGATAAAATTCTGGTGAGTGATATTTTTTTACTGTTGGTTTTATTTTCTGAAATAAAGTAATGTTTTTTTAGTTCTTGAGTAGACCTAAAAATAAATTAAATGATTGAATAAAAATATAATAAAATAATTTAATAGTGATGATCCTATGCAACAAAACAAATAGGTATCTGAAAAATAAAAAAATAAAAACGTACTAATAAAAATACCAAATATAATAAAATAATATATAAATATTATCGCGGTAAGCCCGTAAAATGTCTAAATGTTATGGTAATGACCGCGAAAGTTTAAAATCATATATAACCAAATATAATTTATTATTACCTACATATTTAAAAAAATAATAATTTCATAAATAAAATTGTAGTATTGAAGCTCTCTCTAGCTAATTCCATAAGCCTATATACTCTTTGCACAACACTGTATATTTGTATTTGCATTATTTTTGCATCCCTACTTGTTCTTACAATCTTCTAATCATAGTGATTAAAAAAAAAATTTTTAAAACTTGTTTAGCGGGTTTCATTACGATGTATTTTTAGGTAAAACAAGTAAAATTAATATACCTTGCTTTCTTTCTAATTGTTATTTCATTAAAAATCAATTCTTCAGTTTTCAAATTTAAAATTACTTAAACATTATTTTGGCAAGAATTAGTTCCGAATTAAAATTAGCACAATTTACGAGTTTGTTATCACCCATGGTTACCACGGATTACTTTACTTTTTCATAACCAATATTTTTATTTGTCCACGTCGACGAAAATCTTAAAAAGTTTTGAATTTATTACCTTACTTGTCATGCAAAAATATTCGTTCAATTTATCTGCGTAATACTCATACAAGTATTTATCTCTTTTTTTTCAATAAAACGACGAAGATATTTTAAATATTGTAAGACGGTTGGCGAGTGTATAATGAACCACGATGCATAAGTATAAATAAAATTGATGTATGTGGATTTTAAATAAATAAGTAAGTATATGTGATTGAAGTAGATAATATGGCTATCTGCAGATAATTTGATGAAAATAAGATCGGATTGGTAGGGATTATGGTATAAAGAAAAGAGCGATGAAGATCGATGCTGTAACTGAACATAACATAGAAATATAAATTTAATATACATATCTATAGCGCACTTAGGACTACTTAGAGGTGGTAAGAAAAGTAAGTAGTAAGTATTTTCCGAATAAGGACCATAATTGCGTAGTTCGGTAACGTCTCGGTTTAAAAACAATTTGTAAACCAGATTATTGAATCCATTGGTCTAAGTTTTTTTTGACTAATCGCTATTTCTATCAGAGTGGTAATATAGTGGGCACGGACTTGACATTGGTCTAAGTATTTAATAGATTTTATACGGGTAGCTTAGAGCAATACAGTGTAGTGGTCTAGTGAAAAACGTTAAATTAATTTCAGAAAATTAAAGCACCTTCGCCCTAACTAAAAGAGTAACCATTCTCTTTGCTCTGTTAATGGGAACATGATTTGGAATCAATTATCCTCGAGCGGTCGTTACCGTTTTGGAGTAGGTAATCGATTTAAGAAATCGTTTTCTGCCGTTTCCGTGAAAGTGCGACCATTAATGGGCGCTCTGCTCCGTCTTGTTCGCAGACATAGAAAGTGATCATTTTGAGGCCTATTAATATTAGCACGCCTTTTTTTACTGTGCTTTACAGATGACAGGCTGTTTTAATTTGCCGAAATTGCTAAAACATTTTTGGGTATTTTTCAGTCAATAATTATTATAGTACTTTAATTAACTTGACAATATTCTCAGTTAAGCAAATAAAAAAAAATCGCGATTTGTGAACTATTTGAAAAATTTTAAGTGGTAGAGCCGAATTGAAATCTTAAAAATCGATAAAGAAAAATGACATCGTGAGTGAACTGATCCGTACTGGGCCCGCGTAATCAAATTGATCGCTAAATATTGAAAAGGGTGACTATGTTAATAAACCTAATATAGGATTAAGTCACCTAGGTTAAGCAGGTTAGGTTACCTAGGTTTATAATATAGGGTTGCTAAAGCTGCTTTAAATGAGATTTACAAAAATAATTGAAGTTGCAAAAAAAGATAAATGTTTTAATAGCTTTTTCTTTTTTCTATTATTTTCTACTTTTGAATAGGTTTGAGCCATTTCTTGAAGACATTATTATGTATGAGCCAAACATACTTACTGCGATTCTTACTGTACGGGACTTCGGATTTGATGCGTTGAGGAGCTCATAATTGCATTTTGAACACCATCGTATTTTGATAAATTATAATCTGTCTATTTATTTTGTAACATTCATTTGCTACGCCTAATATTTTATAATAACAGATTATGTATATAGCTGACTATTTAATTTAATTGATTAGGTGGGAGAGTTGGAAATGCTGATTAAATACTGATAAATTAAACTCGTTTATTAGAAATAAATCATCATTTATTCGGTTGTATAAGCAAATTTTGGCGGTGTGTTTTATGTGTCGTAAATGCAAATAGTTTTGCGTAATAAAATCTATTTAAATGTAACTTTTTATTTGGAGTTTATGCCAATTTATATTTTGGTTCAATTCATATCGTTGTCATGTCTTCAGCTTAGGTTTTTAATCTGCTGTATGAAATTAGGTTTACCAGGCTTTACAGGAGAGCCCGCCCGCACTGGGCTATTCAGTGGAAAGAGCGAAATATTCTCAGGATACAAAGACCTTCTTTCTCGTTCGCCGCACCTTTTTTAACCACCTCCTAGCAAGATTACAGTAGTGGACTGAAAGGTTTCCCCAAACGGACGCCCATTATGTGGAACACAGACCTTCAGGTTGTCAGAGCTACATTGGCCAACCTGGAGGGCGCTGAATGGGATTCGTGCAGGTGTGGATGTAAGGTAAACCATGAAAAGTAGACTTTCACAGAAAACTGAAAAGATGTGAATGCGGTGCCATACAAACTGTAGAGCACCAGCTATCTTGTTCCAACAACGCTGTTTCTTAAACCACACAGGATTTGAATAAGGCGGAGTTCTGGTTACGTTTTGGGCTGGACTAGCTAAAAAGTGGGAGATGTTTACTCAGCATGTTCTACATTACAAGTCCGCAGCGCTGGTACTATTGTAGTGTCATTCCTTTATACGAAGTCCATGGGAAGATTAACCTTATTCTTAAGATGAGAACCACACAGTGTTATTACAACAGTGCTAAGATTATGACTATGAATAATGCAATAAAATCGTATCTATAATAGATCATGCGAAATATCGTATGGGAGATAAATCGGTGGTTGCCTCCGTAATAGCGCCCTCTGGCGGCGATAATATTATAAAATTAATCATCGCCATCGATAGAGCAAGATTTGTATCGATACACTGTGTAATGAATGAGTGTACATGTTTATAGTAATTTATATTAATTGGTGTTTCTAGTGCTAGTGGCATTTTGAAGCAGTTGTGTGTGAAACTAGCGCGCTTTATTTAAGTTTCAATTCCCTATAAGTCCCATAGAAAGGATAAAGTGATTGTCACCGTAGATTTCATATTCACTCTTACTCTTGTCGTATGGTTTGCAAGGTCGACGACCGACCTTACAAACCCTGATGTCAGATTTACTGAATCGCTAAAGTCATGTAATGACTATTTTCCGTAGATGATAACCGGGACCAACTTAATGTGTCTTACGGAGCACAGAATCGTTCTAGGTTCCAGACAATTGGGAATCAGACATTTTCGGAGAGTATACAATATTGGAAGTGCACTTTGCGTGAACAAGACATTGTGAAATGCTTTCATTTAGGGATAGTGTACACTATGGGAAGTGTACAAAATAAAAAAGAGACTTTGTCAGCCGAAAGGAGTCAGGTGATTCAATCTGCAATATCCTAACCAAACCGGAGATAATATTAGAAAGTGACTTGTGTTTAATTACAGTGTCTCTACCAGGATTTGAACCCAGTACCTTCGTAATGGAGCCAAACGCTCTCTGCTCTACCACTAAAATTAAAACTTTCGCTTCCAGTAAGAAAAATTGCAGCAAAACCAAACTAAATCTATGTGAAAACCCCTTAAATATCATTTAACTGGTCTAAGGGTAGTATTCCACTAGTTAAATATATTGGTCCAATTCTTGTGCCCAATATTTGATAAAATTTCTCTTGATGGATGCCTATTCCACTAGTCCAATATATTTATCAAACATATTGGTCCAATTCTTGTGCCCTATATTTGCTAAAATTTCTTTGATGGATGCCCATTCCACTTTTTTCAAGATTTTAGGGTAGTTTGACGAAATGGGGGAAAGAAGAGCTGCTGTTATGTTTTATAAAATACTCACAAGAAAAATATACATACGAATAAAAAGCTTTGATCTTATATTAGTGTTGGTAATAAGTTTCATGAAGTCATCCAATTTCTTTGATCAATATGTAGTACATTGGACCAATATATTTTACTGGTGGAAAACCCCAAAGTTAATCATATACCCTGCGTATTAATTTGCCTGGTTGCTTGGAAGAAATTGCTATGTTGTACATGACTACCTATTCTTACTTCCACTCTGTCATTTATTATTTCTGTGTGTGCAATAAAGTATATTCATTCATTCATTCACTCATTCATAATTATGTAGGCAGGTGGAGTTTTTAACATTGTATCGATATTTTTAATCAGAAGAAATTAGTTACATTTACTTCATTAAAATATCGACTCTTAAAAATAAAATTTCAATTATCGCATTTTGTGTACGCGTATTCGGTTTTTTGTACGTACCATGCAACATTTTACCTCCCTGCCTTTTCGTTATTCACACCGCTTATTGAAAGATAAATGATCCAATAAAACCTACATTGTAAGTGTTAAGACCCTTAAAGCCTGCGCAGGAGTTTATTAGTGGCTTCAGTTTTGCTAATACAATCGCTTAAAAAAGATGAATTAAAAATAAGTGCTGTGCACACCACACCTGTCGTCGCGTCGATATCTTACACTGACTCCACACTCACGGGTGAATCAATGCAAGCAGTTTGTACATTGCCGGTTTTCGTTGAAGTCTAGATCTTCTCTTGTTAATAAAAACTTCGACGGATTACACATTTTACCTTCCATTCGTCGAAATGGTTTTTGAAAAATGCGAGTTAGTAGGTCCGGTTTTTATTGTGGTCTAAAGGGGCTTCTTGCAAGCCAGCGCCGACGCATATGGTATAATGTTACATTGGTGTTCATGCGCTTAGCTATAGCGATTAAATTAAAGTACCTACATCTTACTTACTGTTTGACTTTATAGAGCACTTATACGAGTACTGTTAGAAGATTACACATTTTATTTGGGGGACAAAAATTGAGTATTGATAAATGTTTAGTAATAGAAGTTTAAGAGTACAAACGACCTCACAAACCCTAGTGTCAGTGTTATAAAGCCGCCAAAGGCTTAACGTGCCTTCCGAAGCACGGAATCATCTTTCTTTTCGGACAATCAGGTGATTCAGTCTGCATAGTCCTAATTCCTAACCAAACTGGGGAAAGTTTCACAAAGAGGTTTTTGCTTGACAGTGTCCCCACCGGGAATCGAATCCGGAACCTCCGTAATGAGCGGCGAAATCTGGACCACTTGGCTACGAAGGCTGTTAAGACAGCTGATACACATACATAAATACATAGGTACCTATATATTAGGTACTCAAACATCCATAAACAACATACAAACACAAGGCAAACATAAGCGTCATCACATGAATGTTTGTGCTACCATGTGCTTCATAGGCAGGAGTAGTACCAACTAGGCTACCGAGCCGTTATCGTCAACAGATCCCTAACGTCCCCACCAAGGGGCTCAGTCCCCAAAAAGGGGACGTTAATGAGCTGTGAATGAGTAATTATAAAATGAGTAAAAGGTGAGTAAGAGCGTCCGTGGTCCAGTGGCTAGGGCCGCTGCCTCCACCAATGTGTTTTTGAATTTCGAATTCATCGTTTATTCGGCGCTCTTACGGTGAAGGAAAACATCGCGATAAAACCTGCACACTTCTGCGAAGAAATTCAAAGGTTGTGTGTGAAGTAGACCAACCCGCACTGGGCCAGCGTGGTCGACTAAGGCCTAGTCGCCCTAATTCAGGGTAGGCTCGAGCCCCTCGGTGGAGACGTATATGAGCTGTTGATGAGTAAAAGGTAAATTACTCACATTCAAGGTCAGCGCTCATAATAAATCCATGATACTCGTATTATGTTGAACATTTTCCAGGTTTTTTTAATTTTATGGAGTATGAACAAATTTTTCAATTAATATAATTTTGTCAATTCGTTTACTGATAAATTACGTGATTCAATAGGCTTAGGTTATAATCCTATTAAAATTATTGATATTTATGCAAATGTTTGGTCAATGTGCGACGATACTCGTTGCTTAATTCAGTAAGACCCGGTAGGGGTCATTCTTCTCCGACGCGCTTCTCGCCCTGGCAACGTTCTGGGCCGCGGTCCGAGCCCGTCTGAGGGCGCCCCCAGATACGTTTCATAAAATTCCTAAAGGGTACGAGCCTTCTGCTCCCCCGCAAGTCCGCGCCCACTATATTACCACTCTGGTATAAATAGTGATTAGGTCCGTCAAAAAAAAAAAAAAATACTCGTTGCTTTAAATATTTTTCTTTTTACGGGCATATTTAAATTTTAAGTAAAATTTAAATTCTTTTGAGCTAATGTGCCAGTATAGGAAAAGAACAACCCATCAGAATCTTATGCTTATCATAATCTTATGGGTTTTATAGTCATAGGACTGACCCCATAAACCCTGCTGTCAGAACTATTGAGCCGCCCCGATAGCTTCTGAAATTCTGACATGGGTCATTGTCATATTTCCGTAGGTAAACGTGCCTTCCGAAGCACGGTAAACATGTTGTTTCTCTGTCGCTGTTAAAATACTATGCGTGACAAGACCTTCCTTATTTATTACAAAATAAACTAAAGATCTATTGATTGATAGATTAATATATCTATCCATTCATCTACCCACATCGAGAGTATCCATTAAATATAGCGGTATTGCGCTTTTGGTTTTGCGCTCTTCGACACGCTCTGATCATAGTTATTATAACCAGTTTCGTTTTATAATATTTGCTAGCTGTTGCTAACGTTATGTAAATATTTGTAAGTCAATTAAGATTCTTAGCTAAATGTTGATCATAATTTAACAGTTAGATTGCCCACAAGTTACTACCGACGAACGAAGAGTGACGAAGATTCGTGTTTATAATGATAACTCTACTCTACTCAGCCGTGTGGTAACGGCAGAGTAGAGTACATTTGTCACCAACCCCTGCTCTTCCCGTGGGTGTCGTAAGAAGCGACTTAGGGACTACACATTGAACAGGGAACAGGCAGCAGCGCTCCCTGATGCAGTAACCTTTTTAATCTGCAATCTCCAACCCGCCTGCCAAGCGTGAAGATTATGGCAAACCTTCCACTTAAGTGGAGGAGGCTCATAGTACAGCAGTGGATAACTCTCCCTTTTCTTACGTCATTGGTAAAACAATTGTGTTTATAGTGATTGATCTAAACCAATTAATTAATTTATTGCCTATTTACATTTTATGATATAAAACTGAAATACTTACAATTAATTGATAGCTATTATAACTTTCGAATATTTTTTGTGGTTAAAAGAAAACAATGGTGTGTGGATAAAAAATGAAATGTATTTATTAAAAAAAGAACTAACTACCACAATTAGTTATGTTAGTTACTTTTCAATACACCTTGCTCATTAAAATTAAAATTGAGCTTACGAAGGCAGTAAACTGTGCGGTAAATGCGTTTTATATTACCGCACTAGTGCGATTTTATTTAAATTTTTTTTAATTCCTACGGTCTTCAGAACTTATTATTCAGCCAGGATAATTTTGGCAATAAAAAATATTTAAATCGAGTCATACAAAGAGAAAAGTATTTTATATTTTTTTATTTCAACAAATTGTATCAAATATATTATCAGCTAGTATGTAATATTTTAATTATTTTTATAATATATAACTCACGGTTTGCAATTTTTTTAATCGGCAAATGTTTGTCATAGAAACAGTACTATGCAAATATGTTTTAATAAATAAACTCTATTACTATGTATCTATCACTGGCGGATTCGGTAATAACATACGGACTGAGTAGTTAAGGGCGAAGTTATAAAACATATTTGGAGGATGTTTACTACCTACAAATATCTATACTAAAAACTATTGTACCATATAAAATAAAAATTCAATTTAAGGATAATTATGACAAGCTTTTTGATTATTGTAAAGTCCTAAGCATCTTCGATAAGATAAAACTTGTTACCATTTCTGAAGACTTCAATATTGTGTGCAATCTAAAACTAAATACTAGGCCAAACTATTTACGCAGTTAGTCGAATACACGAACTTATGACCTACCGAGATATAAAAATGTATACGGACAACGAACAAGAGAATACTTTCTTCCATATACACTTAAAAATTTACCTAAAGAACTGGTTCAAAAAATTATTAATTGTAAGACTTCTAAACAGTGTAAGTTCATATTTAAATCATTTTTATTACGTAAACAGAAGTTTTAAATGTATACTTATCTTATACTAAGACTTATTTTATTCATCGTTAGTTAGCTGCGACGGTGACTGAAGCCACCTACAATTAATTCCGTGAGGAATTGCAGTAGGCTAGGTTAATTTGAAGAACCCATGTAACATGTTTGTTTTGGTAAAAAAAAAAAAACTTAAAATATAATAAATAAACGTTTATTTTCATAACAATATTTAGTTTGGTCTACAAATTAACAATGATTTGTGTTATTTAATAAATAATCAGTTTATTTGATATTTTAAAAACTTGGCTGTATGTAGCTTTAGCGTTTTTGCAAACATTTTCACGCAGCTACGACCAAAAATAATCCGCGCGCCATTTTTCTCAAATCTTTGTTTCAATAATTAAAAATACAAAAATTATTATATTTTTTCATGATTTATTATTCTGTTTCCTCGCAAGTGAGTTGAAAAACGTCATACAATATACGTGCGTATATTGGTTATACACACTCGGCTCTATTTCGTGAGTTATAACCAACCTAACGCACTTATATCGTAATATACTATAAACTCTGATAGCTATCGACGACATATTAATGGCCTTTATTGGTCTGGATAACGTTCATATACATTATTAATAATATGTCACAAGCCTAATAAAATTTATGCAAGAAACTTATTACGTCAACTAAACTCGCTATCAAAGTAGGTATGGATATGAGATATGTATCGTTAACAATAGCAGGTAGCTGTCAAAATTTGACCAGGTTTCTATATTTTGTGTTTTGGTTCTGCTTACTACTTAACTAGGTTTAGTAGCAACTTGCTACTTATCAAAGTGAGAATTAGCCCAAAGCCGCTCCTGTTTACTAGGCATCCTTGCAGTAAAAAAGTAGCAAGTAAGTAAGTAAGTACCTTGAAATGCTGTAAGGTGCAATTAGCCTCCCGCATAGTCGATCGAGCCATATAAGTACGTCCTGTGACATACCTAGTACCTACACCGTTACTGCACTAGGATTATAATAGTACCCGGAATACATAAATAGTTCCTGTTTTACGGATGATTATTAAAATGTGTTCTTGTGTACGGAATTAATTGATTAATTAACTAGGTAAAATATTTTTAGTTTTATATTCATATAAAAAATACCTTCAAACATAAGGTGTCTGTAATAAGTCATTATAGCTCTCTCTCTCGAACATTTGTGATTTATATTTTATTTTATTTGGGAGGCTTACATCTTTCTTTACAAAACATATATAATAAATACATAAGTAGTAACTTATATGCCATTTACACGCCCCCACATATTATACAATAACTTGCGTTAATTAATATACGTTTTAACTCTTTCGTCACTAAGTAAGCACTCATACCTAATCTCATCACGATACGAAGGATAGTTTTACTAAAGAACCAGCTATGTCATATTAAACATAATATTATCAGCATTAATATGTTTATTTAGGAATATATTACAGAAAAATGTGTATATTATTAACACGTTTTTATTAATTCGCTTTCTTGTCTGTCTGTTTGTTTGTGGGTTTGTTCGGTCCAAATCTTGCAACTCATTTTTGGAGCACGTGCTGTCATTCGATTGTGCTGAAATTTGGTACACTTATGTAACCTCGACAGAGAGACTTGATAAATACGCCGTGTGGTGACGGCAGAGTAGAATACATTTGTCACCAACCCCGTGGGTGTCGTAAGAGGCGACTTAGGGACCACGAATTGAACAGGGAACGGGCAGCAGCGCTCTCTGATACAGCAACCTTTTAATCTGCGATCTCCAACCGGCCTGCCAAGCGTGGAGATTATGGCAAAACCCTCCACTTGAGTGGAGGAGGCTCATAGTCCAGCAGTGGACTGTAACGGGCCGTTGATGTTGATGTAACCTCGGTGACAATGCAATATTATGATACCATAAAGCTGATCTGATGATGGAGCCGGAAGGTGGCCATAGGAACTTCTAAAATACACAACACAACCTCGTCGTGTTTGGGCTCGTTGGATTCGTCTTGACAAGATCTTTAGATATTCGTGATGTTTAGGGCCGGAAGTTGGCCATAGGAACTCCTTAAAAACACAACATAACTTCGACGTGTTTGGGTTTGTTGGATTTGTTTTGACAAGATCTTTAATGATACGTGATGTCCAGGGTCTCATGATGGAGCCGAAAGGTGGCCATGGAAACTCCTAAAATACACAACGTAACCTCGTCGTGTTTGGGCTCGTTGAATTTGTCTTGACAAGATGTTTAGTCATAATTAATGTCCAGGGTCTCATGATGGAGCCGGAAGGTGGCCACAGGAATTCCTCAAATACTCAACATAACCTAGTCGTGTTTGGGCCCGTTAGATTTGTTTTGACTTGATATTTAGTCTCACGTCATATCCAAGCCTGGATATAGCGTGAGGTCGCGATGGAGCAGAAAGGTGGCCATAGAAACTCCTAAAATACACAACATAATCTCGTGTTTAGGCTCGCTAGATTTGTCTTGACAAGATTTTTAGTCCTACGAAACAATGAATTTTTAGTCGTTGTTTTTGATGTTCAGGATATCATGATGGAGCCGGAAGGCGGCCGCTGTATTTCCTCAAATACTCAACATAACCTAGTCGTGTTTTGGCTCGTCGGATTTGTCTTGACTAGATCTTTAGTCATAATATGTGATGTCCAGGGTCTCATGATGGAGCGCAAAGGTAATCTCAACGAAACAACATAATCTCGTCTTGCTTGGGATTTTTAGTCTTAGCAATTTAGTCCTACGTGATGTTCAGGATATCTTGCAAAATTTAAATACGCTGGACTAAAAAGCACAAAATAATTATAAAGTAAAAAATATTTTTTAACAACACGTTTTGACGCACTAAAAAGTATAAAATAATTTTTATTGAGATTTTTATTGGTGTAGTCTTGTAGGACTTAAAACGAAAAACGTGGGGTGCATGGAGTCGATTTTGAAGCATAACCGTGTTTCTCAAAAAACTGTAGATTAGAATTTAGCCCCTTTATAAAAAAATCATAGACATCTTCTAGGCGAGCGTGGTCTATCTTTCACCTTATAGTAATTAATTTCCATCAGCTAGAATAATAGTCAAACGCAAGTCTTTCCAATAATAAAAAAACACAACAACAACAATTGAATTGCACTGCAAAAAATATACTAATAATAACTATTTGTAAGTTTTCAAAATATAACACATAACAACCCCTGGCACTAATAAGAATTAAAAGACATTTATTCGTTGTCATTACATTAACAATATGTTATGTATCAATAAGTAAGTAGTACAGACAGACATGAAAATAAGTAAGATAATGAAAAGGTTACAGCGTCAGCTATGCTGTTTTTCCATCACTTCGTTCTCTACTTCTTAGAATATCTATTCCATGCACCCCACGTTTTTCGTTTTAAGTCCTACAAGACTACACCAATAAAAATCTCAATAAAAAATATTTTATACTTTTTAGTGCGTCAAAACGTGTTGTTAAAAAATATTTTTTACTTTATAATTTTTAGGAATACACAACACACACAATATACACACACTTTTAAACAATACAATACAATATTCCTTACAAAACATAAACTGCAAGGTATGTCTCGATGTTTTTGTGTTTCGATTTTTTTGATGAGTAGTATATTTAGAGGGGATTTACCACATCACACATCAAACTACGTATAAATAGAGCCTGTACTATGGGTATCAGACATTAAATAGATAAAAACATACTTATCGCTACATCCAGACACAAAGTCTGCGCTATTTATTCAACAAGTGAAATCTGTCTGCACCAAGTGGCGAGCCAACAAAACTAACTATTTATTATCACTAGAGTAATTTCTATTCTATGAAAAGGAGAATAAATTATAGCAAAAGTTTGTTCAAACTAACTTTTTTATTTTATTTGTTTGCAAATCGGGTAACGAGCATAGAAGTTTGAATTGAAGCGTGCCACATTGGATTAGGTGTACCGAAGCTTCCTAAATTTTGGACGCGCCATTTTAGTGGGTTTGGGCAATAAAAAAAATTAGTTGAAATCTAAGTTATCTTAAGAAATTTTAATACGTCACCATGTTTTTTAGACTGGATTTTTTATTTTCCAACAGCGCTTTATTTGAAATTAAAACAAGCACAACTGATTACAGCGTCATAATGTTTTGTTTGTACCCAAGTAATTTTTAAACTCGTAAATGTACAGTGGTGGTCTCTGCCTTGCCTTTCAGGAAAAAAGCGTGATTTACACTTTGAGAACCACTGAGGTAGACGGTTTTAGTGACTGTCTCGCCAAGTTTTTTACGGTGTGGGCAAACAGACAGTTAGGCGCGTCAGTTTAGCTGCCCAGTTAAACTAACCGTGTCCCAGTAATCTGAACGATTTGTTGACCTACCATGTTTAAATTAAAACATCGTTTTATTTTATGAAATTTAAAAAAAATATAACCAATTAAAGTTTTTAGAAATTAAAATCTCGGAATACGACAAGGCTTCTATTGCTTACAAAATTTGCGTTTGGACATAAGATAGTGTCTCGTAAATCACATTACTGTTTTACCATTTTAGTTGAGACTAGCAATAGTGCTGATCGTATGATTGCAATTTTAATAAACATTTCACGTCAGCCCAGATGCCAATTTGCGAGTTCTACTCGTAGCATCGATGTAGGTCCAGCCAGAACTTAGTGGCGTAAAACGCAGCAAAAGCCAGCGAAAATAGTCGCAAGCGCAGGTGTGACAAATCTATTGTGACGGGTGCCATTTTCTCCAGACTAACGATCGTTGGGCGCACAGATATAGATAGGCTAGATAACGCAAGTACCACGATTTGTACGAGACCAAGCGTGCCAACTTTTTATTACCTGCTGTGACGTCACACTCGTAATTTAGTGATGGGAAATCCAAACCGATTCAAAGACACCGCCGCCTGCGATTCAATTGTAACAAAATAATAAAAAAAAAATATTCAATATTCAATTGTAAATAAGCGGCGGCCAACTACGACCGCTCGTCGGAGTTCTGGTGGAGTTTTGGCACGCGAGGTAGATACATTTGCGTCATCTAGCCTATCTATATCTGTGATTGGGCGAGTCAGTTGCTAGGGAAAACAGAAACTTCATGGTTTAGTGAACCTTGAGTGAACATTTACTACGGTGGTCTTTGACTGTATTTTGATGTTTTTCTTTCTTAAACAAGCCTTTTGAGAATGCACCATTACCACCGCCTTCATATGAGTAAAGCGTTTTATAGACTTACCAGTTTTCTGTTGTTTTAGAGTTGCCAGTTTTACATAGATACATGAAGACAAAAGTTATGAATTTTCCAATCCTCATTTTCGCCGAATGAAACGTCTGCAGGATCTATCCAAATTAATTATTTTTGAAATATTAAGAAATATCTTTTGCACATTAAATACTAAAAAAACAAGAATAATCAAAAACACTTTTGTGTAATATCAAAACTTTATCAAAATCATCATTACGGCGAGAAAACCTAAAAAAATCGCATTCGCGAATCGCGTGAGAGTAAAAGTAAAACTTAGATGTGACCGCCAAACGCTAATGACTATAAAAAGTGGTGTAGTCGTTTAACTAAACTACATTTTAACTATTATAACGGAGTGTTTTGTGGTAATACTGATTGCGAAAGAAATCGGTAATGTATAAGCTTTACCGAGCCTACTCGTACCTAGCATTTTTTCACTATGTGAAATAAGTATAGATGTAGAGCAGCTACACAAAAAATAAGACCAATATTTCGTCTTGAATGACTTTTTCAGTAATGCGTATCCTACTTTATGTATTTTTGAAGATTTTGTTGATCCAATTTTATTTATAGTTACGGAAACATTTTGAGAAAAAGGCGATTATGAAGTCAAAGTCAAAGTCAATTTTTTTTTATTCGAATTAAGATTTTTACAAATCATTTTTCGACGTCACAGCTATCATGGATGGCACGTTCACTACCAGTGTACGCCCTCTGTGGAGAAGAACGAATGAATGTCTTTATTTAAAAAATAAAGTAAGTTGACAGAGCATTCCAAAAAGGATATTTTTTTAAAGTAGAGTTATTTATACCTTTATAATAAAAAAGTGATCTACTTCTAACACCGGATATATACAGATCGCAGTATTTGCTTTGATAAAACTTTTAGTTATTTTACTCGTAGATGGTTTTCGCGTTTGTTAAGATTTACACACATGTTTTGAACGGGTTATCAGTAAGCTCATTTTAAAGAATATCATTGTGATACCCTTTAAACATATGTGTTTATATCAGATTGGTTGTAAGATTATCTGTAATACCATAGACCATACAATTTCGGTTGGCGAACAGCCGGGCTTACAAAAACGGCAATTCACACAAATGATCGTCGAAAGTGAGTGCGCGGTGGCAAAAACGACGTCTGTGGTCGGTCTGCTCACTGTGGTACAGTAAAGCGGGGGGCGGTAGCCAGATGGGCGCTATGCTAAATATACGAACACAGATGAGATATTAAAGTTATTTTATTATATTTTAACACTCCGAAAATAAAATATCATCTACTCGGTAGTCCGTTGACGTCCCGAGTCAGCACAACAAAAAAGAACCATTCGTATTTCAAAATCTTTAAACTCTATCGAACTATACGAACAGCCAGTACGCTCAAAGGAGGTCGCTCCTTACATGCCGCGCCCCTATAAAAAAAAATTACTTGAATGGTAATTTTTTATATCACATATCAACAAAATTCCTCACTATTACAAACCTACCTAATGCGGATATATCATAATAATATGGACACATAATAGCAGACAGGAGCTACCTGTCAGTTGCGGCAATCATCTTAAACAAAAACATGCAAGAAGTTGATTAAAGGAAATGTTAAGTAAACTATGCTATGATCAAGATGTATTGCTGAAACCCTGCATAATAAAAACCGCAATAAAAAAATTATACACAACTACTTGTGCCCATCTACATTCAAAGTCCAAAAGACAATTCTTTATAAATTTAGGCTAGTAAGAAACTAAACCTAACTGAAACTACCATAATCCTCATCCAAATTAACTAGGCAAAATCAACCCATAACTGCCCACAGTCAAGACTTGAATTAATAATGTAAATAAAAAAAAAACAAAATAGGCAGTCAAAGACTAATTTAAACTAGCCAAGAATACAAAAGAGTTGGAAGTTCAAGTATCTGCTTATCTTAATTTCTACCTATTCCCATCATAAGACATCAAAGCTAGAAGACTGCACCACCACCTAACCTTAACTGAAAACGCGAGGGGGAAAGCTTTTGAGCGACCAAGAGGCAGCAAGGTTGATGTCAAGGACCCAGCATAGGTCCCCCAATAGCACTATGTGCACACAAGGTTCGACATCAAACAGACTATCCCTTGAATACTCAGATAAAAACTAAAAATTGTTTACAGAATACCATTAGCAGAGAAGCGGATCTTGCACGAAGAGGTCATCCCCCACTTTCACGACGACATAATTATAAGATATAAAAAGAATCTGGAACTTATTATTGATTAAATAATTCACAAAAACACACAACACATTCAATTCAATTCAATTCAATTTTTTGAAGAATATGGCGTTTCCTTTATGATTTCGCCAATGTCAAGTTTATTTACACTCTGCTCATTTTAAGGCTTCGTGAAAGGACAAGGTTATACAATCTATGGGGAAGAAAAAATAAAAAATAATATATATATATCGATGGGTCCATGGAACATTGTCGCAATAGCTATTGCGGCAGTTTTCGTGTAATGCCATATTCGGCATCTACGACCCCTAATGCACCTAGTGAATTTTTTTTGTGACATTCCTATGATTATTTATGAAGTTACAAAAAAATACTACTTTATTCGAAACAAACTACGGTGACTTTTACCTCCGGAATACTAACACTATATTGAATGCGAAAATATTTACCATAATTTTGTTCAGGTAACAGCGAATGCGGCTTTTTTCCAGGTAAGAGTTTTTAGTTGACAAGACAGTTATATCGAATACCAATATGAATCTTTTAAATCGACCACGTAATAAGTTGTTACCAGTCCATTTAATTATAATATGAAACACAATAGGTACTTACCTTTTTCAAAGTAAGGATTTTTTTCTCACAGACATGTGCATTTGTTCATACGTTAAATAGTTTTTAAGTATACCTACCTACTTAATAAATACAATATCAGCATAAAACCGTATGACGTATAGGTGTATGTATGTATGTATGTCTTATGGGGGACGCCTGCGACGGAGCGCAGACGGGTGACCTGCTCTGTTTGTAGAACCATTTCACCCCTAATTCCCAGTTCGGTGTCACCCTTCGGACTCGCGGTGCATCGGACATTTCTCCCTGTTCCCTCGCTCTCCCCGGACGAGTTCTGCCCCCATACGCATCCTCTCTCACCGCTCCAGGTAAGCGCTTGCTGGAGCGTCCTATCCGATTCACCACAGACAGAAGGGGGTACCACTCCGTATGAAGGAAACCCGGAGATTCCCCCCCACGGAGCTCCCCCCCCCGACCAGAGTTCCTCGTTAGTGCTCCCACACTTCCTTAGCGTGGGATCCTCCGGATCGCATGGTGTCACACAACTCGTCCCCTTCGGCGGTTCAACAGGTTAGTCCTCGCCCCGCTATTCCTCTAGGAGACAACCGAGGAGCACTGGTTTTACTGGTGCCCCGGCAGCGTCGACCCCTCGAATCTACCCGATGCTTTGCAAAGTCTGATTATGTTCCCAATTGAAATGACCCTTAACTGTTCCCTATCAATCCTATCGGTTCCTAGTATCTCCCATCTTGGTAGAGAATACATAGGGCATTCCGCAATTAGGTGAATGCTTGTTTCTTCTTCCCCACATTCGGGACATGACGGATCTGTGGCTTTCTTCATAATAGTGAGGTGTCTGTTTAGTGCACAGTGTCCAGTAATTATCCCTGTGACCAGCCTCGCCTCATTTTTCTTACATTCCAGTAGTCTTTTGGTTTGCTTTTTATCAATCGCCTCGATGAACAGTTTTGACTGTCGGAGACCTTTTGTCTCCCTCCATCTGGCGTTTGTTTCTGTGGTTATCTTCTTTTTAATCACTCCAATTGTTATTCTTTGAGGTATTGGTAGCCGAGGTTCCGGACCAGTGAAGGTTTCATCAGCACCCGTTCTGGCCAGTTCATCCGCTATCTCATTACCTTCAGTGCCTTGATGACCAGGCACCCACGCCAATGTAATATTTCTTCTCCTCGATAGTAAATTTAATGCTTGTTTGCATTCCTTTACCAGGGCTGACATAGTTTCTGGCTTATCCAGGCGCCTTCAAGGCCGCTTGACTGTCGCTGTAGATGATCACATTGTCTTTGCAGCCAGGTTCCTCAGTTTGGAGTTGTCTGGTGCATTCTAGAATGGCAAATATCTCAGCCTGAAATACGCTTGCAAATTTGCCTAGTCTTTCCGATATCTTTACAGGAGTATTATCGGCAATGTAGATACCAGCACCAGATAGTCCTGTTGATTCTTTCCTTGACCCGTCTGTGAAGCACATTGTTATGTCCTCCCCTTGACTTAGTTCCCACTTCTCTCTTGACCCTATGTGAATTCTGTATTTCTTATCAAAGATTCTTTGCTTCTTGATGAGATCATTGTTGGCAAAGATCAATGACATTTTTTCTTCAAATTCCTTTCCTATGACCGCGTGTCCACCATTTGCATGTTTTGGTTTCCACATTCCAAAGGATTTCAGTCTATAGAATTGTTCTAATGCTTTCTTTTTTATTTCTAAGTCGGGTGGATTAAATCCTAGAATCATGTCCATCGCCGCAGTCGGCGTGGTTTTGATTGCCCCTGTTATCATAAGGCCCGCTAGTCTTTGTACTTGATTGAGTTCTTTGAGATTGCTTTTGATGCTAGCCCTGTGCCACCATACAATTGCTCCGTAGAGAAGTCTCGGGAGGATTATGGCTTTGTATATCCAGTATGATATACCTGGCCACCGCTTCATCGGTGTTTCCTTCGGTTGTCTCCACCTTTTTCTGTTGTGGTTGACAACTTTCCTTTTTCTTCCTCCAAGCCATTTCCGTCCTCCTCTTTTTTCCTGGTGGATTGACTTGGCTTCTTTTGGGACACCGGTGGTTTCTTATCCTGGGGCCAGTGAGTCGTTTATGAGCCCCTCGTGCTGGGAACATGACGTGTTCGTTGGTTTATAGTGATGGGGTAGAGTGTCGATAAAAATTTTATCGATAATTTTTGTCCTTTGATAGTTGACTTTGATCAATTCGGCTATTGTTCTAGGGTGGTCAACTTCCTTCGAGGGTTGCCATCTCGAAGATTTTTTTTTCCTTTTCGAGTTGGAGGATTTTTTTTCTGGTGAAGGGATGTCTGCAGCATTACTGCAGGTTTTTTTGATAACCTTTTTGGTACGGTTCTTTTTTCTTTTGGCCGGTTTTTATGTCACATTTTCAAATTTAAAATTTTCTTGGTTTGACCTTTTTCTAAATTGTTGATTGTTTTTCTGAGCTGTCGTCTATCATGAGATGGAAACGTTTTATCCCTTGAACGTGGTTGAATTTTACTAAATAAATATCTGTAAATGATATAAAGCCTTGGGATACAGTAATATTATCGTCTCTTGCTAATGCGGTGAATAATAAATCGGTGTACTAATGAATCTCATACAATAAATATCGCGGATTCCTATTTTGGACTAGCCGGGTAAGTCTTGTGTTGTCTTCCTCCTGGTTTTTATCGACGCACTTTTCTCTTTCCCTGTCTTGGTTGGATGGCGATTATTTCTTTGTCAATCTTTACAGTGTATTTCCGGCCTCTGCGGCACACACACGAGGGTCCCTCCGTGCCTTTCTCGATCTCTCGCCGTGGTTCCGGACCCCTGAGGCCACCGGGCGTTGGACGTGCCTGGACCCCTGCGTTGTGTGCGTCCGCGCCCGTGCCAGCTGAGTGCCGCAGACCCGCGCACTGGCGTCCCCCCGGGATACTGCCCTTCTTACGGATTTTTTTAGCCTGTTTTTTGTATCGGTGTTTTTTTGTATGCGGATTTTGCCAAATAATTTAAATTCATTTTCCAAATTCTAAAAAGGCCCTTTAGGTTTCTCTGGCCCTCCTTTTTTGGTTCCCGTTTGGCTATACTCTCTCGGGGTACTCCGCGGTTTTGGTACACCTTCCTGCATCGACACACCACAACACAACACTAGTTCAGCGACACTACATCGACGGAGTCCCCTCAGGACCCGACTCTCGGCTCATGCTTGACAATTTCTAGGCCTTTTAAATTTATATTATACCGTTCGGACAAATTTAACTAACTCTTTCTCTGTTCTCCTAAATTTCACGTTTCGCCTGTGGTCGTCGACCACAGGTTAGCTAGCTTTCTTTTTTTAACGCTACAGAAGCTAATATAAGAAGTACCTGAACTTATAACATAAAAATGTTACTCACCGACTAGACAATCGAAGTGACATGAGACTGATGATATATGCTATAGGTTCTAAATGTGTTGGCTACAGAAATTAAAATACACTTGTTAATTTTACATAAACTGAACTTGAATTAGACCAAAATCAGTAACAAGACACTTTGAGGCAATTTCTGTGGATTTGCTTGGACCATTTCCATCGTCAGGAAATAGATACACTTATTTGATTGTGTGCTCTGACTACTTCAGCAAATATGTTCTGTTGCATCCTAAACGGAGCGCAACAGGTGCTGCTGTAGCAAAGTTTATCGAAAAGTGTGTGTTTCTAGTTCACGGTGTGTGCAAATATGTCTATATGGATAATGAACCTCAGTTTATCAGTGCGCAGTTTAGGCAACTATTATTACGATATAATGTCCCAAACATTTATTATAATCCTCGGTATCATCCTCAGGTAAACCAAGCTGAAAGGGCGATTAGGAATGTAGTCACAGCAATCGCTTGCTATGTGAAATCTGAGCATAAAAAGTGGGATGAGCATCTTGTGGAGATTCAGTGTGCATTAAACACAGCTGTTAATGAATCCACAAAATGTTCACCGTATTTTTTGGTACACGGTAGGGAATTTATTTTGGATGGATCATTGTATCGTGGTAGTGATGTGCCTGTATCACACTCGCAACTACAAACTGATGATGCACAAACGTATAAGAAACGTTTGGCCCAACTTAATACAATTTATAACAAGGTGAAGAAACACTTAATAGTTGCTCACCAGCATAACTTAAAACACTATAACTTAAGAAAAAGGCACGTGGAACTAAAGTAGGACAGATTGTTTACAAACGTACTTTTTATTTATCAAATGTTTCAAAGAAGTTTACTTCAAAGTTAGCTCCAAAATTTCAAAAATGCATAGTAATTGCTAAGAAATCATCTTTAGTATACACTTTAGCAGACGTAAATGGTAAACCATTAGGGGATTTCCACATTAAAGACATTTTAAAATATGATGACTGAAAGGTAAAGGAGATTGTATGAAAGGGTCTAAGTATGAATGAATTTTATTTTCTAAATTAATATGCGCGCAAATATTATAATTAATAAATGAAGTATGTAAAGGAAGTATAGTAGCATGGTCATGGTATTTTGATTAGTAATAATGAAGAAATCTGAATATTTTTAGTTACTGTTTGTTCATCATTCAGTATTTTTAAGGAGGGAGGTTAGGATAGGTTGTCGGTTGTTCTCTTAAGTGGATCTGTCTTATCTTTAAGGAGCCGTTCTGTCTACTTAACTTAATGTTGTTGTGAGATGTGTACAACATATTTTACTTAAGATGTGAGTTAATATCGGTACCATAATATTAACTTACTGATTCATAAAATGTTGAATATCTTAAATATTTCCATTACTAGTGTGGAACTTAATCCAAGTGGATTCAATAAACTTAAATAAATATTTGTTTGCTTTAACAAAGATTTGTCTTAAATATAATCTTAGTGTGAGAGTTTGTGATAGAGATCATTGTTGGAGAAGTTGACCGGTGTACAACCAGGGTTTTGTTTCATACTTCTCATAGATCTTTCTATCCATACTTTTCTAGCATACTCAACTTCTCAGTAAGTTTGCTGGCATTATCTTAGTCTTTAATGTTTCTTTTGTTCAGATAAAAGAATACAACAGAAAATTTTTATGATATAGCTTTCTACAAGTACCGTAAACCGTATTCACTAAAAAGTCTCTCAAATTAATTTACCGAATAAGACAGCAACACTCTGTTAACGTAATTGACCCAGACGTACTTAATGCTGTAAACAATAATTAACGTTCAATACTTTTACTAAATTTCTCTGGAACAAAGCCGTAATGTACGCTTGCGGTCACAACATATTGGCACAAAATGTGGCAATTTACAAATTCTTATTTATTTTCGTAACCGTAAAAGATAGAAATATGAACGTCTTATTGCCACTTCGAGTAAAAAATTAGCTTTCTGTTGATGTAGAAACCTTTACGATGCGCATCGTATATTGAGTTATATTGACAGTTTTCACGTTTTATTTTCTCCTGAACATTTTGATTTCTCCGGTTGCGGCTTTGTTCCATGCACCCATCGATATATTTATATCTATGAACGCCACAGAACTGCTGCCTGAAACACCTAAAACAAAAGACAAACACATGGTTAACAAAAAGTTAGTTGGATTAAAATGGACAAACAGATTATAGTCTTATGTTATTCTTGTTAATATATTCACATAAAGTATATACAGAAGACGAATTATTTATACAAAATAAGAGGGATTTAAAGTTAATAGGGCGAGGAATGTTACGAGGGAGAAGATCATAAAGAGACGAGGAAAACTTGGGGCAGTTAAAGAAAATGTGGTCTAGGGAGCCCTCCTCCAGACCACATTCACAAAGAGAGCTGTCTTTAATATGGAGTTTAGCAAGGTGAACAGGGGAACAGGTATGGCCCAATCTCAATCTACAGACGATAGAGGTAACGCGCTTACAAGCATCTCTGAACCTAAAAAACCATGGTACAGGAGGAATCGAGCCCTGAACATCAGCATAATGTTTACCTTTAGAAGCACTAAGCTTCTTCCAATGACTATCCCAATGAGCGTACATACCTTGCTTAGCCAAAGGAATGAGGTCACTAGAATAAACTTTGAAATGGTCAAGAGAACCAGACGTTGTAGCATCCTTGGCACAAAGGTCCACAGTCTCATTACCAGTAATACCTGAATGACTTGGGATCCAAGCAAGGACCACTTGAATACCCTGAGAGTGACAGTTAAAAAGCAGCTCTTTGATTTTTAAAATGAATGGGTATTTTGTTTTACACCTAAACTGGTTAGCCAAAATAGCTTGCAAACAACTTTTCGAATCAGACAGAATAACAGATTTATTAAGTTTATGAGAAAGAATATAACTAAGAGCCTCAAGGATGGCAATAGCTTCGCCAGTGAAAACAGATCCGAAGGACGGGCATTTAAAATTCAAGATGATGCTGTATTTGGGAATCCAAACAGCACAACCAACACATCCACGATCAGAAAGCTTAGAAGCGTCCGTGTACATAATAAGCCAATCACTCCAACGTTCAGAGATTATTTTTTTAAGATCAGAGTTAGCCGAGGGAGAATCTTTCTCAATACCAAGATCCAGAAAAATGTTGGGTTTAAAAATAATTACATCAAATGGAGTATTAAAAAGAGGAAAGAGTTTACACTGAAAAATGGGACAAGGAAGGCTAATAAATTTTCTAAAACTATTAAAAAGACAAGGAGGATCCTTGTGCACCCAATACCTACCAGATGATATAAAATCTGAAAGTTCATGCAGTTTGGGGACAAGAGGATGAAAAGGAGACTGAACTACTTTGAAAAAGTACCTATCAGACAAATATTGTCTTCTCAAGTGAAGGGGGGGATCACAGCACTCCACCTGAAGGGCATTAATGGGAGAAGATTTCATGGCACCAGTAATTATACGAAGACATTTGGATTGAATCTTGTCTAAGGTGTTTAACGCAGATTTATTGCAAGGTTCAAGAAGGAAAGAACCATAATCCAAATGACTCCTGACTAAGGCATTATACAACAGTTTCTGTGTATAAGGATGGGAGCCCCACCAAACCCCTGACAAAGAGCGAAGAATATTAATGTTCTTTTCACACTTTTTAGAAACTTGATTGATATGATGAACTCCTGTCATCCTCGAATCCAATACAACACCTAGAAACCTTGCCTTATCCACAACCGGGAATTCTTGCTGATCATATAAAATAGAAACATGAGGAAGTGATCTAGAACGGGAAAATACAACAACATTGCTTTTATCAACTGATATAGAAAGTCCATGATCAGACAGCCAATCAACGAGATACCTGATAGCAGAGTTGAGACGGCCAGAGGATTCAGCAATATCCTTGGAAGAAAAATAAAGAGCTAAATCATCAGCGTACTGTAATATGTTACAAAATGAATTAACAGAGAGCTCCAGGTCATAAGTGTAAATACTATAAAGCAGAGGACTTAAAACTGACCCTTGAGGGAGACCCTTCCAGATAAATCTAGAAGGGTGAAAGAAATTTTGATATTTGAAAGAAACTAACCTAGACGAGAATAGATTTGAAATAAAATTGACTATCCTCACAGGGATGCTCAGATTCAGCATTTTCTGCCTGAGCACTGGAAGTAGAACATTATCATAAGCAGAGGAGACATCCAAGAACATAGCAACCATTGATTCCCGTTTCGAGAGAGCAATCTGTATATCAGTAGTGAAAATACTTAAACTGTCCATAGTGCTCGATCCCTTACGGAAACCAAATTGACTACCAGCGAGGATACCCCTGCTTTCAACAAACCATTCAAGTCTATTCTTGACCAGGTGTTCTAAGATTTTCGCCATAGTACACGATAAGGCAATGGGACGGTAACTGTTCGGATCATTGCAAGGTTTACCCGGCTTGAGAATAGGCAAAATAAGCTGGGTTTTCCAATCCTCAGGAGGAGAACCAGACAAGAAAATAGCGTTGAGGATGGAAAGAAGAGTTTTTTTAGCAGATATACTGCAATTTAAAATAAACGAATAAGGAATTCCATCGACACCGGGAGAGGAATCCTTAAGACCCTCTAACACTGTCAAGAACTCTTCCCAAGAGAAAGGAGCGTCGAACTTATCACTAGACTCAACAAAAGGAAAAAAAGAAAACTCATTCTGATTAGGAACAGATGGAGGCGCTATCTTTTGGCAAAACTGGTCAAACCAAATAGAAGGATCATTGGAGGACACATTCTCGCAAGAAAGAGCGCCACGGAATCTTCTCATACTTTTCCAAACCATAGAAGGAGGGGAAGAAGGAGACAGAGACTGACAAAAACCCTGCCAACCAGATCTTTTCTTGTCTGATAATACTTTAGAAGCTTCTGCAGCGGCTTTTTTATAGTTGACAAAATTTTCGACAGACATGAAAGACGAATAAAGATTTTCCGCTTGCTTCCGACTTCTACAAGCCTCAGTGCATTCAGAGTCCCACCAAGGGAGAGATGGACATTTATTTCTATGGGAGTTTTTAAGAGGAATTGACCTGTCAGCAGCTGTCAAGAGAGCGTTTTTAAAAGATGAATAAACAGACTGAACAACACATTTTAACAAAACAAACACTTTCCCTGACATTAGAAATGTCATACTATATTTTTTAAAAAAAAAACTGGCACTAGACTATCTTTGTGCCACGTAATAAAAAGAATTTAAAGGGACAGGCAAAGTGTCCACACGATTCAGCCTAATTGGCCCCATATGCCAATGTGCCAACTGAGCCCACGCCCAACCATAACGAGTTTAGATAGCACTACCTACAGTATTAAACACGTAAAGAAAAGGGTTTAAGCGTATTATGGTGGAAAACCAACGTTCGACCATTTCTATGTCCTAATCTCCTAACTAAATAGTTGTTATTAGCAAGTCTGCGCACGACGCGATAAGGCCCCTTATAAAATCGCGACAGTTTCGAACAAACCTTGGAAACTCTCTTAGGGTTGTACACTAGAACTAACCGAACCGGGTCTAAAGTTACGAACTTAAGCTTTTTATCAAAATATCGCTTCTGCGTCCGTTGCGATTTACCAACTATCTTACTTCTAACGGCGTTAGAGATACGGCGGCGGCGACGTCGGCGCCAAGAATTATCAAGCTTCTTACCGAGAACCACCGGCGATGCATATTCACTATGCGATTCTCTAATTACACTATTATCTAACATCTCCTCAACTTGCCCCCCAATAATTTGATGCTGTTCATGCGACACTCCGTATGGCGCCTTGTGAACAGGAATCTCGTCAGGAGTATTTATCTCCACTTCCAACGGAGAACAAGAACCTAACTCTTTGGAACTAAAAGCGGACCGGTCCTCATAACAGGACAACGGGTCGTTCAGTTTACTTTTCAGATAGCAATCTAACACTTTATTGACATCTAATGTTTGGACCGAACTATCTTTCAAGTTCTCAGTGTCCAGAGACGCGCGAAGATTCTCCCCAAGGACTTCTGGTGAGTCCACAAAAAACACATAATCAGACTGCGACAGCTTCGGTATCTGAGCAGTAGCATGTATTACATCCAACGACGAGGTGATTTGCGCAGGCTTGCTCATAAAACTAACACAACACCTACCTAAACGTACAACTTTCTGGCGGAAATCTATAGCAGCGTTATACTTGCACAAAAAGTCTTGACCTAAAATTACATTAGGCACTAGCCCATTCACTATGACAAAGGTATGCACAAATAAATATGAATCAATCAAAAACTTTAATTCAATCAAACCATTAGTAACCAATTGTTGGCCATCTACCGCACGCACATACGGTGCCTCTTTATTCAACCTATCACATTTAATCACGCTACAGAGTTTATCAAAGAACTTATTAGAAATCACGGAGACAGTCGCTCCGGTGTCCAACAAGGCTTCGGTTTCGTAGTTGGTGAACGACACCTTCACGATTGGCGAAGTTGGTCCAGAGGGAGCTTCAGTTGGACCAGAAGGAATTCCTCCCACCAGCGGCGGTCCATTCACTGTTTCGTTTGAGTGAACATTCCTCGCATCACCAGTTGGTCGATCACTTAAATTATATCGCTGTGTCCGCTCTCGCGACGACGGAGGAGTAGGCGAACGGCCTCTCCCAGCACCATACACAGGGTGCGCCTGCTGCTGCAAGGGCGGCGGCCTGACGGGTGTCTGCCACGGCGACTGCATCGACGATGCCGGCGAACTTTCACCACGCACGTCGTAATAACGACCACTACCACTCGCGCGGCCATTATCGCCCGATGATCTCGCGCACGACGAAGGAGACGCGATGGTTGCCGTGGTCAACTTGACCGGTAAATTTACCTCCGTACTACTTTTATTAAAAAGGGCAAATAACTGCCTGGCCGAAGATTTCAAATCAGTAAGTTTTGTAAAAATTTGTCCCCCTAGAGACCTTTTGTTGTTATACGACATGCTTCTTAGGCATTGTTGAATAATGATCGAATCGTCTACTATTTTGGCTGATCTGGCTAAGGCCTCTATTCTATAAATAAAATCAATTAAATTCTCGTTATACTCCTGCTTGGCAGAATAGAACAAGGATGCATAATCGACGAGAGGAGGAAACTCTTTCCTTAGGCTCTCGGCGAATTCCTCAAAGGTCTTCGTACCTTTAATCGAAGATTTGTAGAAAGACAGGGCTGGACCGGAGAGATAATTTTGGACCACTACAAGTTTAACCTGATCGGCCCAGCCGTTCACTGCGGCGATTACGTCGAACTGGGACACGAATTCATCGGTCGTCGAGTTCATCCCATCGTAGGACGTGGCCATTTTTATTAATAACAATTTCTGGACTTATCTAAAGATCGGAGCGTCGACTCGTCGTTCTTGCGCGACGTTTTGCGCCTCAGGCGCTCTTCTTGCTCGTTCGGTCTTGAGCTGCGGCACGTGCGGCGCGCCTGCAGTCAGGGCGGGAGGTACAGGCACCGCCGGATTTCGGGATCGAGGTGCTCCAGGCACACAGGAATAGCGCCTTCTCGTTCAATCGCCCGGCTCCTTCCGTGCGACGACACTTTTATCCTACGCTTACGACACTTTTAACTCGCGGCAGCCTCCACCAAGTAAAGCGGGGGGCGGTAGCCAGATGGGCGCTATGCTAAATATACGAACACAGATGAGATATTAAAGTTATTTTATTATATTTTAACACTCCGAAAATAAAATATCATCTACTCGGTAGTCCGTTGACGTCCCGAGTCAGCACAACAAAAAAGAACCATTCGTATTTCAAAATCTTTAAACTCTATCGAACTATACGAACAGCCAGTACGCTCAAAGGAGGTCGCTCCTTACAGTACTGACTGTGATATTGACCTCCAAATTCGGGTATGGTTCAGCGGTTATGATGGTTCCTCTAACTGGTGCAGCAAGTACTACTTTCGTTGCTACTATAACGTTTTGTAAAAAATATTCTGGTTTATTTATCAGTAATTTAAATAATTATGTAATACTGTTGTTAGGTATTTAATATCTTTGTATTTAAACATAAAATTATAAATAAATTACCTAGGCTAATTGTTTATTTAAATAAGTACCTATAATATACATTAAACTATAGAAATAGACTCACCGGCACATCTGACCGCCCACCCTTCATTTCAGGGAATACTCGTGATTCTTTATAATACAATTAGTTACAGCTGATGTTAGTTAAAAAGTAGTTAAAATAACGTTTATTTAAGTGTGTTTAATTCATCGTAAAATTATCAATAAATCAATTGTAATGTATAACAATAAGCGTAGTTTAAAATTAACCCGAAATACAAGGGTGGGCGGTTAGATGTGCCGGTGAGTATATCTTTCCGACGCGCTTATCACTATACAGTTTTGTGAACAATATTTTTTCAGACCATAGATAAGAATTTATTTTTGTTGTCTATAAATATCGCTATTTATCTCAAAGTGTAGAAGTAAAACGTGTTAGTGAAACAATGCAAAACCTCTCGGGTGGTAACTCAGCCCATGAAATTAAACAACTTTTGTGCTGAAAATTTTCCAAAATCACAAAAAATAAAATTTCATGCAAATTGACTCGGCTAGCTAGTGAGATTGTATAAAAAGTATTATTTTTTTGCACTTTCGGAAAAGTTCGAGAACAAAAGTTGTTCAGTTTCATGGGCTGATTTACCACTCGAGTGGTTTTGCATTATTTCACTAACACGTTGTATAAGTAACTTACTTATCACGTTAAAAAAATAACTTTATAAAAACTTTTGACTCATTTCTATAACAAATTTTTTCAGCATACAATACGAGTATAGTTGTACCTAATTATTCAATAATAATACTGCCAGTAGTACTGAAAAATTTACGATCTAGCAATGAACACGGTCCAATAAATTACCGAAAAAATCTCTTGTCAAAATGTTCTTACAGAACAATAACACTAAGCAGTTAGGTGCATTAGGAGGTCTATACATCAAACCTATTGGCACTCTTTGGCTTCAAATAAAACTGTAAGAAGCAAGAAGTGATGAAAGACAAGCGAAAGAAGAAATGCTCAAATCCTCTTAAGTTAGAAAGGGCGCTTTTTATCAAATTTTAAACTTGGTTTAATTGCAATATAACAGTAGCTAAATAAAATAATCCTTGACCTGTTTTGTTCGAGTATAAAATGTGTTACTTATTTTACAGACCATAGAAGAACTTATTTTGTGTTGTTAGTAACAGAAACGTTTGGGTATACCACAAGTAGCTACTATTATTTGTTCTGTGCCAAATTTAATTATCTTTGATGTATCTACTCCTTTAGATCATCATGTAGTATGAGTAACGCGATGACTCTATTGTATGGGAACACTTTCGCTTCGAGTCATCAGTGTATAATGGTCGACAAATTGATGTTTTTGTACCGACTTGTGACCTGCGAATTTGTGAAATGATCCGGTGTTACGTCCGTGAGCAATTTAGATTTAGAAACGATAATTTTCTTATGAAGATTGACTAGCATTGTCACTATAATTATAACTTACATGTCATACACATTAGCGTTTACTTTCTTTTTATTTTTTATTAATGGGCATTATTTAATTTAGTAAAACAATCAGCCTATTGCAGTCCACTGCTGGATGTAGGCCTCTCCAAGGGCACGCCAAAGCGCACGATCACCCGATATTTAGTTAATAAATGAATCAAATTATTAGAACAAAGTATCGATAGGATTTATCTGTGATTGTTAGTTTTCAAAGTTAACACTTAATAATATGTGCTACGACCACTACGCCGTAGCCAGCTACGAAGTGATCTGCAGTTAAATTTTAATTCTTAAGAGTTCATCTCGAAAACATAAATAGAGTAAAATAGAAATAGAAATGGTAAAATGTTTTTAACATGTTCTAGAACTTAAGAAATGTTAAATTTGAGTATTTGCTATCTTTAATATTTAGTGTATTTTACCTCTTGGTATGTCATGTAGGGTGAACATGTCATACCAAGAGGTAAAATACACTAAATCAGCCAGGATATTTTGTAGCTGATTGATTGTTCATAGAAAAACTGGTTTTCAAATAATTTCTATTTAATGCTGTGTTTTTTCAGATAGAAAAGTTAGTTCCTAAGTACGTACTATGTAAGCAGAAGTATATAATTTTGTAAGTAATCTAATAATGGACACAACACAATTTACTGTTGCACAACAAGCAACATATCCATTGATACATCGAAGCCTATTATTAGTTTCTTCTATTAGCACTAATTTGAAGATATTATCTAACTTCCTAACTACATCCTTCTTGAGTCATTTCGCACCTGTAAATTGCAAATTATTCCAAGTTATCTGGCAACAAAGACAGGTGAAAGTGTACCCTATAATTTGCGATGCGAATTAATTTATACAAGTCCGTTTAATTATCTTATTAATTGCAAAAAACAACTTTAACGAGTTGGTGTGACTCTCTCCTCTCTGCATATGGTGCGATGTTTTTCGGTGTGGAACAACATGGGTTTATATTGATACCAATTTGTAGGGTAAACAATACCATTGAGATTCATTATGCTGGCTTTTGTCACTTGTTTATATACTTCAAAATTTTGACAGCAGAGCTTTTGTGTATTTTTTTTAATAAAGCGCATTAATAACAGTGTATTTACATTTTTGCGTGAATGATAATAAAATTATAATAAACTTAAAAAAATAGGTATTGTACAATACCCCTCTTTTTTCGTACTCTATTTTTTGAAGGTTGTGTCTAACTAGATCGGTTCATGTTGCTGTTTGTTGGTACCAAACGGTGATTAGCGACGCAACCTCTCGAATTTGCGAACGCAGAAATACTTATTTTCATGTATTTTAGAGATTTTAAGGTAATAATTATGTAGATACAACAAACTTAAAGAAATCTCCAGTGAATGCCAAACATTTTTTGCAACAACGATTTCTCGAATATTTCTTCCACATATCGAATTGAGTTTTTGTTTTATCTGCGTCCACGTCTCTTTTAATTATATTTATGACTCGTCTGTCCACTTAACGGACCATCATTATTACGTTTATGGTAATTCCTTGCCTTTTATTACTATGCCATCTTCATGTCACGAGGCGCGCCAAGAAAATTTATTTACTTACTTGCCCAGTGTTGCGCATGAGTATTTTTACTTTGCACCCATCATCTCCGTGTTAACCTTTTCGAAATTACACAGTGAGTTGTAAATCATCATCTCATAGACAGCCTCGCCTTTTTGACGGGTGCCCGGCTATGCTACTAGTCAGGTTCTGCTACCCTGGTATTAACTAGGAGCAGGTTTTCGTGGATCCTTGTAGTTAGGTTCCTCCAGGCATTGCTAGAAATATGTTTACTCGTTTCTTTAGAATGCCTATTCTCAAGGACGTTGTTTCATCAAGCATGTTGCTGCAAAATCTTGGAGGGTTCTTCAAAGAACGTCGGCCATTTTCCATACAAGCGTGGACTGGGGCTGTTCTAAGAATGATTTGGCTTTTTATATAGGTTTTAATATAGTGTCTAATTTGCCATGAGTTTCTAGTTCAGGATAAAAAAGAATCGATAAAAAACACCAGGAAAGAATGATATATTGTTTTTTTTTTTAATTCTCAGTGTGACAATGCACAAATTAGTGTTGCAAGATAATTGATTCTCCGATTAGGAAATAAATATTCCTAAATATTGATTTATTTCCATAATAGTGACTAGTGATTTTTTTTGCAACATTAATCGTAGGGTGCGTTGTTACACAGAGAATATGAAGAATATAAAAAAACATATCTTTTTTACCTGATGTATTATTCTTGTTTTACTTAACTACAAAAATAACCTATTTTCACATATTTATTTTATTTTAAAATTATTTAAGAACCTATATGACCGACTTTTATTCTTTTGCAAAACAAAGGTTAAAATTTTATCGCATAAATTCTCTTTGAAAAAGGTAATAATGTTGCGTGGTGACAACATAAAACTAAGACCAATTGTATTTATTTTTAATAGAACATTACGTGCATTATCATAAATAGCACAGTTTAACGAATTGTACAAAACAAAACAAAGATACCGTTACAGCACTTTATTCATCTAGAGAAACAAAAGGAAGATATAATATAACATTTTATTGCAGTATTCTAAGTGCAGTCAGTCGTTCGACTTTGTCGGCTATGTATGATCGACACGCGTGAATAACTGAAAGGTTTCTCTAAAACATAAGAATAAAATAAAATAAACAATTGAGTGTCATTTAGAACGGTATAACGACTTTTCTAGGAAATATTTCTTCAAAGAATATCTTTAACCAGGTACCTAGGTACCTTAATAGTGTACTTGCGGTTCCTTTGTTTTTTATTCTCATTCCATTTTCAATCTTGTAAAAGGGTCTGTAATTCAGCTCATGAATTCCGGGAATCAACTGGCCTATTTTAAACCGAATCAAAGAAAACTTCTAGAAAAAAAGTTGTTCAGTTTCACGAACTGAACAACCAACCAGCTGAGATATTTTGAATTATTTAGTTAACAGTTATATAAATAACACCCGAAACTTTTGCACCTACCAATACAAGACAGAAAATATTACTTCATCGGAACCCTAAATACAATCCCATTCGATAGCGCACTCATTGCGTTGCAATTTCATTATTAAGTAAGATGTAGAATTGCGGTTAAGCTGCGATCATACTGAAGAAAAATGCTTAGCGATTTTTTTTTAAATTTGTGACTTATTTTTTAACTGTTTTTGTACTGTGGTGCAACAATTTTTTTTAAAACAACAATTCTCATAAAGAGTTCAAGAACACTAGTTTGTCTTGGCGTCACCGTCTGTCTCCTGTCAATCTACAATGACTGATTCCTTGTCCTTTGTCAATTGTCGAATGCGCCTGCGACCATCCCAGCGGGATATATTATTCTTCTTTTTATAATACGTTCTCTTTGATATTTAATCAGGTGCCGCTTCTACCTTTTACGGTGTTAAAAAACTAAGTTTTTGCGACAACACCATATCAGGTTTTGTTTTTTTATTAATCCTACAGAAGTGTTTTTGTTTCGTTTTATTCAATAAGACACCTAGAGAATTCTAGAGATTTCTTTTTGCTAAAGAACAAAAATCAGCAAATGTTTTTGTATTTTTAGTGTATATTTAGTTATTTAATTTTTGCTAATCGGTCTTATTTCCATAACTCTCATTAATCGAAAGTCATATCTACTATAGGTTGCATCTTCCGTACTTCGTTGCTTCTTGAGAAAATTTTCTGCTTCCATGGTGTCGGGTCTGCGAGTAATGTTAAATTTACATCGATGTATGGCAATCACAATCCATAGAATAGTCTAGAGTTATGAGCCTTAATTTTTGCAAATGCTCCATAAATGTTGCCTCATACGTTTTCCTGTAGCATATGCAATGGTCACGCTTGTGGACACATCTTTACAGATCAATGGCCTCCAGGCAAAGGCGTCTGCTTGGATGAAATGAAAACAGACATTATGAGCAATGAACCATCAATAATTGATACCTTCATATTGTATCATTGTATTAAATTGAAAGCCGCTGTTGCTGGTTATTAATCTTAAGTAAGACAAGTAGTATATTTTTTTTTTGTTTGTAATGGTGTCTTACTTGCTGATTGACCATTATTAAAATGGCTGGTTTTACAATGCATAGAACACTTTAGTTTAATTCCTCTTACTACCTGCTTACTTCTCTAGTTCACTTTGCTTGATCATATAGGGTCCTATTGAGCCCCTACGGCAAGCTGTATTGATACCACGTGTGAAGGCCAAGTCTAGCAGAATAGTTCAAGGCCGGGCACAACCATAATTTTATTGCTCTTATGCTTTTAATCGCTAAAAAAATAGTTTTTATTCATCAACCCTTTCAATGATAACCTACTTTAATTTTATAGAACATTTCAGTAAAAATCCGAAAATCTTATGTAATATCTTATTTTCAAAATTATTGTTTGAAATCGCAAAGGTTTAAAAACAAAGATACCTATGCAGTACTGGCATCATGTCCAGTACATCCTTTGCCTTCCTGTATCTAACTCTCATATTGTAAACATTACGTCAACAAGAATTTAGGCCTTGACACAACAATAGCGTGTCAATATCAATGTCACGGCCCGTTCCAACCGGGCCAGACCAGCAAGCTCTATACAGGGTCTTATTCATTAACACAGCCCATATACGTCCCCACCGAGGGCTCGAGCCTACCCTGAACTAGAGCAATTAGGCCTTAGACGACCACGCTGGCCCAGTGCGGATTGGTCGACTTCACACACAACCTTTGAAACTCTTCGCAGGAATGTGCAGGTTTCATCACGATGCTTTCCTTCACCGTAAGAGCGTCGAATAAACGTATATAATGAATTCGAAATTCGGAAACACATTGGTACGTGGTAGGGATCGAACTTGCATCTCCCGAACGGAAGACAGCGGCCCTAGCCACTACACCATTGACGGTGTTATTAAATTCGTACAATACAGTAAAGAGCGCAAGTGTAGTATGCATAAGCACTACTGATTGTAAAACCATGGCAAATGTTGGTCTCTTGTGTTAGTGCCTCTCCACTTGCGTTTTTAATGCAGCGTCACACCACACCGTACAATAAGTAATAGACGAAATAGAAATTAGTACTTGTACTGCGTATGCATATCATTCGCTAGTCTTCGTATAAACCCTAGGGGATTCTAGAAGGGTGTCTAAGTTTATACTTATAATAACGATTGAAAATATAAAAAAATAAAAAAAGTCCGTAGGTTGCGGTCGAAGGCTGTTGGCTTGCGATAGAGTGATGATGACTGAAGAAGACGAGGAAGAAGATGACGACAGATGAAGGAGGCGCGACAGGTCTCGTTTTACTAAGTCCATACCTATTCTTACCTTTGTTTAAGAAAAGAAAATAAATTATTATTATGTTAAGTTCATACCTATTCTTACCTTTGTTTAAGAAAAGAAAATAATTTATTATTATTATTATGTGTAAAATGTATGGAAACAACACAACAGTAGATTGCTGACTGTCGATGACTGACAATAGACGGAGATTACCAATCACAGACAAAAGTGGCGTGACTAGTCTCGCTTTAGCTGTCCTTTTGCATTTCCTGGATTGTACTCTCACAACCGCTAAAAATCACCCAGCTGCTTAAATTCGTGATTCACTTATCGCTTGGCAGGGAATCAAATCCGGGATATTTAGCACAGAAGGTAGGAATGCGTCTGCCAAGCTAACAATGATGTACAATGTATTTACTACGAAAGTAACAGCTTATTGAAAACTTGGCACTTCGCCATTATTTCTCCATACTTAAAATGTTCTAAGTTGACTTCTGCAAACTTTAAAAGGTTAAGTTTATAGCGGTAATACATATAGAATTATATATAAATACGTGCTGCTCATAATATCCTTGCCTATGTTTATCAGATTCGTAGTTTCTCAGAAATACAGACTTACGGTTTGACACAGGGCAATTAGGTGTAATGAAGTTTATGATGATGATAGGAAGTTTCAAGTATACTGTAGCGGCTGTAGCCTCCTTGGCTACAACTCGCTACTTTAAATACAAAAGACACTTTTATAACACGATACTTTATTTATACATAACTTAAACGTACTGTTTATAACTTTAGCACTAGAAATAATACAATGGTCCGCACTCGACAGCGGACGGCAGATGAGTACGTCAAACTTCCACGGCCCCAGCCCGTCTGAAGTTTCTATCGTTCTCTTTCTAAACTGAATAGTTAAAAAGAGAACGAATATATTGCAAAAAGAATACTATCGCCAGTATCAAACTACATAGCACTCGGACCAACGAGGCCCGATGCTACAACTACCCCCGGTCTCCCCTGAAAAAAAATTTTTGGTTGAAGACCCAAAAAATTTTTTTGCTAGTTACAATCTACTAGTAACTAACTACCTACCTAAGAGAGGGAAAAATTCACTTAATAAAAATCTAATAAAAAAAAAACAATGGAAGACTTAGGTCCTGGACTTAGCTAAAGTCTAATTACCAGAAAAATATTTTCTAATAATTTTTCTAAATAAAAAACCTCTCCAAAAATACTTAAAACAGGACCCATATCTTACCATCCTAAACCAAAGCTAACAGCTACTTCAATTACAAAATGCAAACCCTAACCTGAATCTATAAAATTCTTCAAAGACATAGCATGCAAAATTTAAAATGAAATTTAAAACATTTAAGTTAACGATAAAAAAATTAAATCAAGATAATCAAAACAATGTTAACACCAATCACAATACTCAAGAATCTCAAGAATTAAATTATATTTAATTTAAAAGCAAAATAGAAAAAGAAGTTAAGGTGTTAAAATTGAAGCTATGTTTCCAAAGAAAGAGAAGTTAACATATAGAAAAAATAATCAGAAGAGCTAAGATATAAATGTTGTTTTTTAATATGAAAAATTATTTTCTTTTCATTCAGGCATCACTGATGTCCTGAAGTACATCTCGCGTCAGTAAGGAGGTGTAGAAGAAAATATTAATTGTTGTTTAAATATAAAAGTTTTATCAGCCCGCACATGAAACAAATAATAGGATTAATACATATAAAAAAACAATATAGTAACAACAATATCCAGATAACTAGCGACTAGGAAGAAAAATAATTATTTAGTCTAAGATTCAAGTACATTACATGTCTTCTTACAATATACAATATCATATTCAAATTATTAAATATGTGGATTTGAAAATGACAACAACTTGGATTGGATGAAAAAAAATTACCTATCACTTCTTCCCATATCCTAACTCCATACCTCATCATAGCCCATAGAAATCTCAACCTTTTACTAACCTAGAAAAGGACAGACAGAATACGTGTGATCTTAAACAGACCACCCTACAAAGCTCCTATGTCTCTTAAAGCAGGTGTATCAACTGTGCCTAATCAGCCAACTAACAGCGCAAACAATCTCAACCTAACCATCGTACACGAAACCTCAACTACCTCATTTACCAAACCACTTAGAAAAACATACAAACAATTCGTAAAAACTAGTGACAATAATGCATTTATGTTTTATTTTATATTATGCAGGTCACCTAAGCATAACCCCAAAAGAAATTACCTACCTCAATACAATAAAAGGGAATTCAATAAAAATAAAAATAAATACGTAAACATCTGTTTACAAAAGTGACAGACCAAGACACGACACTTTGACGAAACGGATCGCCATTTTACTCCAAGAAGTATTTATAACAGACTAAACATTCAAATAGTTGAACTGTCAAGAATTAAACAAAGAAAATGTCTGTCATTTTTAAAACTATTTCCCTTTCCAACTTTAATGATTCCAACACCAACGTGAAATCTTTTCCAAACTAGAAGAAAATATTTTTTTTTTAAATCTTTAGCGAACATAAAACTTTTTCAATCTATTTACATGAACCAAATAAGTACGAGTTGACCTACCCGTTTTTCGTATAATATAGTTACGGTCATTTACGCGACTTACGATAACAAATGGACCTTTAAATAGTCTACATAATTTGTAAGTTCTTCCAGTAACACGTTTAGGAGAATAAAGCAAGACCAAATCATTAGGCTCAAACTGTTTTACTACCGTCTTTTTGTCAAATAGCCTTTTTTGTCTAAAATGTGCTTTATTAATCCCGGAAATCGCCCGCCGAGATAAGTCTCTAACCAAGTCAATTTTTTGGTTCAAAGTGTTAACATTTTCAGTCCCATTAATTCCTAAATCCATATCAAGTACCGTACGCGGTTCCCTACCATACAAAAGAAGATGAGGAATTACCCCTGTCGAAGCTTGGGTACTAGAATTATAAGAAAAAACCAACATCGAAAGATAACGGCACCAATCACGCTGGTCGGAAGATATAAACTTAGAAAGCATAGAAAGGAGCGTCCTATTAAAACGTTCAACTAGGCCATTCGTCTGTGGATGAAAAGAAGTAGTATGGATAAGCCTAGCACCAAAAAACTCAACCGCTTCTTTCACCAACCTTGAAGTAAAAACCGTACCTCGATCGGTAACAATCTCTTGAACTCCTCCAAACCTACAGAATATCTCATCTGTGAGAAAATCTACAATGACGTCAGACGTAACACGAGGAACAGCTTTACAAACAGCATAGCGAGAAACATACTCCAAAGCAACAATGACAAATCTATTGCCCTGAGAAGAAGTTCGAAAAGGACCAACAACATCGACACCAACCTTTTCCATCAAACCTGACACCGAAATAGGCAACAATGGTGCTAAGGTGATACCTCCTTTTCTTTCTTGGCATAAAATACAAGAACGGATATAGAATTCAATCTCTTTATCCGCATTAGACATGAAGAATCTAGAGCGAAACCTACTTAAGGTCTTTGAAAACCCTAAATGACCACCTGTCCACGCATCATCATGCAACTCCTTCATCACATCTGTAAACAAACTACCTGGTAAGACAAGAACATCTTTCAAAACACCCTGTCTCAAAACTCTTTTATACAACAACCTATTTCTTAAGAAAAAACCTTTATGTCTATGATTCCGCTCCAAAATATTAATTACATTACGACAAAAACTGTCAGACATTTGCCTGTCATGAATTGAAGTTGACTCAATTCGAAAAATTTCCAAACCGTCATGTTTGAAATCCGAAATATAAGGGTCAGGTTCCACTGCAACCAACGGATTCCTACTCAAAAAATCAGCAACCACATTATCTTTACCATGACAAAAAACTATTTGGAAATCCCACTCTTGGATTGCAAGTGCCCACCGAGCTAAACGTCCCGTCATATCTTTTTTAGACTGTAACCAACAAAGAGCTTTATGATCCGTAGCTACTTGAAAAGAAGAACCCCATAAATAAGTTCTAAAATACTTTAACGCCCAAACCAAAGAAAGACATTCGCGTTCTGTTACTGAGTAACGGACTTCCGCAGATGACAATTTCCTTGAAGCGTAAGCAATGGGATGCATGACTCCTTCAAATTTCTGCATCAGCGTTGCTCCTAAAGCCTCGTCTGATGCATCAACCATCAAACGCGTTACAATATTGTTATTCGCCTGAAAATACCTCAGTATCGGGGGATTCACCAATTTATCTTTAATAAAATTGAAAGCATGTTGGCAATTATCAGACCAAATGAATTTAATCCCTTTTTTAAGCAATTTTACTAAAGGCAAGGTAATTTCCGCAAAATTTTCCACAAATTTACGATAATAAGAAAATAAACCCAAGAGTTTTTTAACATCCTTAGTGCATTTAGGCTCAACAACATTGCGAATAGACTCAATTTTGGTCAGATCAGGTTTTATACCATTACCCGAAATGTGGTAGCCTAAAACATTTAATTCTGTTAACCCAAATTTACATTTAGATGGCTTGAAAGTTAAATTAGCTGCGCGGAAACGCTCAAATAGCTTAGACAACGAATTCGTAAACTCTTCGAATGTCTTGCCATAAACTATTATATTATCGACATATACAACAGCATTTTTATATCGTAAATCCCCTATCGCCTTATCCATCATGCGCTGGAAAACTGCTTGGCTGGTTTTCAACCCAAAAGGAACTACCTTAAATTGATAAAGTCCAGTAGGAGTAATAAAAGCTGTCTTATGCCTTCCCTCTCGAATACTAGTTTGCCAATAACCAGAATTGAGGTCCAATTCTGCAAAATACCTAGCATTCGCCAAATATCCAATGAGATCATCTATAGCTGGAATAGGATAGTTATCTGTAACGATGATTTTATTCAAACGCCTATAATCGATACAAAACCTCCAAGAATCATCTGGTTTCTTCACCAACACCACCGGCGACGCATAAGAACTGTTAGATTCTTCAATAACGTCAAGACGAAGCATCTCTTCCACCTGTTTATCAATAATTTCCCTCTGTGCCGGAGAAACTCTATAAAGCCTCGAAGAAGGGTTGCTCGTTCAAGGTTTCTATATCCACATGCACGATGTCACACCGTCCTAACTGTGAAGAATCAAAGGCAAACCTATCCTTATTCCGGTCCAACAAACCTAATAAAACCTCCCTATCGTTAATATCTAAATCGGAACCTACAATAAAATCTTCCTTAGAATTGATATTGAATTCACAACTATCATCCAAAGATACAAAATGGATATAATCACGTAGCGACAAATTCGATAAGTGTGAGTCGACCCTTATCGAAGAAGACTTTTGTTCGACGTCACTTTCAAAAAACGAAGTACAAATTTCATCGCAGCTGACAGCCGACTGGAAAATAAAAGACATGCTGTCATCGGAAACAAAATCGACAGCACTTTTCCCCAAAATTATTCTCGCCGAAGAAAAATCAACTATTCCTCCATGAGAACACAAAAAATCCTGCCCCAAAATAACGGAACAAGCAAGATCCTTAACAACAACAAAGGTTGACGAGTATTGCTCGTTATTTATCTGAAAGGAACATGTTATTTTACCTAGGGAAGAAAGTCTCTGCCCGTTGACTGACTGCAAAAATACCGCTTCCTTATCAAAAGGGTCGTCCTTAATAATAGATGAATTAATGCACGACACACTCGCGCCAGAATCTATTAAAGCTGGAAAAGAAAAATTCTTATAAATAATCTTTATTATGGGCCTAACTTTAACATTATTCAAAGATATAGGCTTAAAAACTATGTCTTCCGTCTGCGACCCTGCCGACGATGTCGCCACTCGTCTCTCGGCCGCCTCGTTCGTGGCGCTTAGGGCAGCCGCCTGGAGTTTCCCGAATTCTGCCGCCGGAAATCTTGTGACTGGTCGAACCTTACCCTCGGTCTTAAGTTGTATTCTCTGCGTACTGGGGTACCAGGAGCAGAAGAAGCCGGTGCATAGCGTGGCCTCTCCACGTTCGCTGCATCTAGATTTCTAACCTGAGGGATACCCGCTGGGAGTACCCCTACCTCTCCCCGTGCAGATGGCGTTCCGTACGCCCACCTGGGCGGTGTGTATAACTGCCGTTCACCCGCAGAGCCGCTTGGTTGAGCCAAATGGGGATCATGCAGTACGCCCATTGGCCGACTGAAACCTTCCAGTCCTAACGGCAGATGCGTAGGTGAGATTGCTTCCTTTGGGCCGTAAATCATCATTAATTGGTCAATCATCTTCCTGAGTTCCTTTTTGGTGCTATATATTGAGGCCACCAACTTGTGTTTGAAAAAGCCTTCTGTAGTCTTCAGAAATTGATTAATGAATTTCTCGTCTCCAACAATCTTTGCTTTCGTAGCCAACTCCTGAAGGCGATAAAAGTAGGATAGCACGTCTTCTTTATTCTCCTGCCTTGCATGATAAAAAAGCTCCTCGTAATTTTCCTGAGGTGGGAATTCCTCCTTGAATAATTTCTCCAGCTCTTCATAAGTTTTTGCCTGGGATTCTATCGTTCTGTAGAAAGAAAGAGCCGGCCCCTGCAGGTACGTGCTTATCACTGCCATCTTTTCTTCTTGTGACAATTTCTTGAGGATTGCCAATCGATTGAAGCGTTTGAAGAATTCCTCAGAATCTTGGCGAAAACCATTGAAGCATATGACAGACTCCATAATCATTTAATATTCTCCACTTATTTATTTAATATTCTCCACTTACTTGGTATTCTCCACTTCTATTTCAAACAATTTTCTTTTTGTTTTTTCTTTTGTTCTATTCTAGAACTATTCAGCAATCTTCTATCCGCTGTCACTCTCACTTCAAAGAGGGTGAGGAAAATTATAAGAGGAACTTCCTCTTTAAATTTAGTTATTAATTCTATGTTTGGGGGCGCGTACCAGGTCTGGGTGTCTCCACCACTGTAGCGGCTGTAGCCTCCTTGGCTACAACTCGCTACTTTAAATACAAAAGACACTTTTATAACACGATACTTTATTTATAACTTAAACGTACTGTTTATAACTTTAGCACTAGAAATAATACAATGGTCCGCACTCGACAGCGGACGGCAGATGAGTACGTCAAACTTCCACGGCCCCAGCCCGTCTGAAATTTCTATCGTTCTCTTTCTAAACTGAATAGTTAAAAAGAGAACGAATATATTGCAAAAAGAATACTATCGCCAGTATCAAACTACATAGCACTCGGACCAACGAGGCCCGATGCTACAATACCTAATTCAGCTTTCAAGAGAGACACTCTTTCATCTATTTGAGAGTATTAATTATTGCGAAATAGAATTTATTCAAAACTTAAATAAAATTAATAAATTATTAATATGAAGTAGGTTCATACAATAGACATCAACGCGAACATTCCTTTGCCTTTAATTTTTTTTAATTCAAATTTGCATACAATCAGACGGACAAGAAAACGTTAATAAAAACTCGTTAAAATACTTAACTTAAAACAATTGGTTCATAAAATCCATTCCATGTAGCCAAATTCTTGCAAAAAGGCTCCGCCATTGTAAAAATGTTGACATTTTCAATAAGTTAATGAGTTTCATGCAATCTAACCAAGAACCTACCTTATTTTACTAAGAAAAGAATAAGAAAACACACAAATGTGCAAAACACAATTATTGTATAATTTGATTAACTAATAATTTCTGAATTACTAACGGTCCACCCGTGGCTACGCTCTCGTTGTGTAATATTTTCCCGTGGGATTAAGACTTTTTTCTTTTAAGTAACCTATGTGTTGATTTCAGGTTACAAACTATCCCATTTCAAAAATTCAAATCCGTTGAGTAGGTACTTTAAGCGTGAAAGCGGAACAAACATCCAATTAATATTTTCGCATTTATAATATAAAGTGTAATGTGATAGTGTGATGTGATATAAAAGTTTTTTTTACTTAATTTTCAAAGCTATACACCGTGAAATTTACATCGTTTTGTTCCCGCCGTGTAGTGATAGTACCCGTCAAACTGAACAACTTTTCACGAAAAAAAAATTTCCTGCGACAAAAAAATTTTTGGCCTCTCCATACAAAGTGAGACTACCGACCGACCCATTTTGTATGGAGAGACCAAATATTTTTTTGTCACAGGATTTTTTTTTCGTGAAAAGTTGTTCAGTTTGACGGGTACTATCACTACACGGCGGGAACAAAACGATGTAAATTTCATGCTGTATACAAAGGTGTTTCTATACACAACTTCAAAACCCAATAACTTTAGACCCAGTATAGTGTTGCTATGTCTGACAGCAAGGAACTGCGCGCACGCAGTATTAATATTAATGTGAGTGCAGTGCCACAAACCATCGTGAAAGAAGAGCACTGGAGTCGTGTGAACTGAAAATTTAAATGTCCGTAACGCATTATATTCGTAGAGTATAGTCGGTAACGCGAGAGGCGTGATCAGAATATGGCATAGACAGACTTGTCGGTGACCACAGATAGGATAACTTGATAAGACTCAGCTAAACCACATAAAGGGGAGCAACCAAAATGTTTGACCTCTGGGCTTCAATATGAACATAAAAATATTATTATAATATTGACTATTTTGAGTTGCCTGTAAAAAGGATTTCTCAAAAATATTGGAATTTTAGTATTAAAATAAAAAAAAAGTTCTTATTACTTTTGTCAGAATGTATTAAAATTTGGTAACACTAGTTTTGGCGTTATCAATCGATGGAAAGTCTTACAAAACATTGCTTTTTATATTTAATTTGATACTCCCATATAGGCAGCTAAATTCATTATTATATTATTTCAAAATGTTTCGTGATTTGATTTTTTTTAAATGGCTGTTCAATTTTAAGCCCGCTTTGGTTGCTCCCCTTTATCACAATAATATTATAAAATGTGAAAATATATTTGAATGCTTCGATGTTTGTTCCGCCTTCACGCTTAAAGTACTCAACGAATTGGGATACAATTTGGAAAGGATATAGTTTGTAACCTGCATTATCACATAGGATACTTTTTACGGGGAAAACTATTATTTCCACGGGAAAATATTACATAACGCGAACGTAGCCGCGGGCGGACCGCTAGTTAGTAATATTTATAAAAACATGCTTCAACATGATTTAAAAAATTATTTCCTAGGCTACATTTCTAGATAAAACATGTCAATCTTCGTCAATTTATGACAAACATATTTTTTGTTTTCTTGCCATTATTATTTGAAGTTAAGTTGATTATTAAGTATGGGTCAATTTATCATTACCTACTTTTACATGTTAAGTCTTGTTCGAACACAAGCAGAATCCTTTTGAGTTTGATTATTGCTGTAGTAGGTAACTGTTTTTAGTTAAATGTGCAAAAGTAACGCGATATTTCGCATTGACTAACTTTAGATTTCTTCGTCTTTGGCTAAAATATTCATGAAGTAACCTGACACATCAACACCTGCTTACCGTTTATATTCGATTCTACTGTAATCAGCAACTGAGTAAACAAGGTAGGTAGCAAAGTGTTAATAGTATTCTAGAATCTAACCTTTCAAAAGATACTAGCCGCAGTTTTTTTTTTTACTTATTTGGTTCTGTGGTTTTGTTTATATTATACTAAGATTAAACTGAGGCAACTCTTTTAATTGCTTTGTACTATTTTCCAAGTCGTAAGCGTGGTTAAGTGTACTAGGTTCATAAAATAATGAAAAAAACACTAAAAGCTATCAATAAAACATTAAAAAAACAGTTAAAGAAATGGTTGCAATTTGTTTTGTTATCTTTTACAAGTGCTATATTAAAAGACTACCACTGATACCTGTAAAGTTGGTTTGGTTGACTATCCGATAGTGATTACTTAAAACACATTTTGTATTGAAAACACTCTTTATAGTCCAAATCTTAAAGCTCACAATCCTAGCTATTTCTATTAATGAATGAAATTCGGATCATTTTCTTAGTCTAGTGAATAATTTTCCTATTCCTTTGTTGATCTCAATAAGAATAGGTAAATGTATTTTACATTATTAAAAAAAAAAAAACAATTCTAGTATTTCCTTTCATTACAAATATTGCGAAGGAAACCAAGTTTGTATGATAACAGTCTTCAGCGGATTGGCAATAAAGTGAAGTTCTCCTTTTAATTCGCTCTCTTTACATTTCCAAATTAAAAAGAATATCAAAGTAGATGTCCTGTTTTGTTAGCCTTGACATTCACACTAGTATCATCTGTACTGGCTTGTTATTTGTTTATTTTAATGGCCGTATTATATTCCAGCAATACTCTTAACTATGCTAATTAATCTGGAATTGTTTCCAATTCTTACGATTGAAATGTCAATTGCATTTTATTCATTTCGCTGCAATCCATAAAGTTGCCAGTAAAATGTAGGTAGGTATTCGTAGGTACGTTTTGTTTTTATTATGCTGTTGGTTGATACGAGTTGAGTATCTATAATTCGTTGGCTGCAAGGCTTTTAATATTTTAGTTCATTAAAAATCAAATAAATATTTTTTTTCAAACCGCTATTCTCCATGAAAAATAGCAAAATAATACTTTTAGACGCTACTAGGATACCTACGTATTTTTATTTGTAAAGACTAAAGTAAACATTGGAAATTTTAACAATATTAAAATTTTTGACCGTTCTTGTCTACTAGGTAAGTAAAGGCATTTTGACGTCATATTCTTTGACTTCGCTAGTACCATTTTTCCTTTTTAATTTTTTTTTTAAATTTTTAATACTTAATTAGTTTAATTTTTTTTTTTTTTTTTTTTCTTTTATTTACACGTTGTTAAAGTGTAAAATAACTTCTGAGAATTCCATAAAAGTTTTAATCACTTCACATACAGAAACAATTACAAACCTTACGCCGTATTTCTACTACTTCTCTGAACTCGACTCCGTTGTAGAGTCGAGTTTATCTCTTGTTAGTTTCTTATTTCCATCCTTATTCAAGTACAAATTAATTACAGCTAAACGATTTAAGAACTAATTAATAAAGATTAACGTTATAAAACTGGATAGTTCGGTTTGAAAAATGTTGCTGATAGTATCGTCATTGCAAGGAAAAAGCTATTATTTTGATTAAAATATTTGAAGCTTATTTTACCTTTTACCTTATAGGGCTGTCCCAATTAGGGATCGGTATCTGTGTGGTGCTTATTGGACTATGTATCCAATGTCTTCAGAAATAGGGTTGTCACTTTATAAACTGCTGTACCGTTAGTCAATCTTCCTTTTCGTTTTTAGCTACTAAACGGACCATAATTACGAGTATGTGTAAGTAAAGCCTGTTTATCCTGTTGGTTTTTTTATTAATTCTTAAAGGATTGCAAAAATTTTACGATGTCGCTAAGGAAACTTAATCTGCAAATTTTATTTATACTGTTTTGCGCGTAATATTTATTTCTTGCGCAACTAGTAGCATTTGTTGCGCTACTTACAGAATTGTTTTAAAAAAATGTGACACCTGAGAATAATATTTTTAAATGTGTTTGTATTTATGAATAGGGAAAAAATATTGTTTTTTTCATAGTTATTCTGAAAGTATAAAAAATAAAACACCAACAGCCAAAACTGAATAGAAATTGATCGAAAAACAAAATTGATTAAACAAATATATCTGTCCTTCTTATGAAAACAACATTTTCTATGATGGATGTACAGACCACGTGTTTTACGACGTCACATAACACATCAGACCTCTTTGTGTAACCATAAACTTTGAAGCCATATAACTTTGCTTCTGAGCAAGACATTTTAAAAAATAAGTTATGTGTTCATCTGGAGTTTGAAATATTTTGTTTGACTAATGAATAAAAAAAATGTGCATATTCCATATTATCAAGTTTTGTTTTACCTATTCTATACGCATCTAGGCTATTTTTCTCGCTCGCGGTTGTTTTTTTGTAAGAACTTTTTTAATACGTGAAAAAGAAAGTATTCAAAAATTTGGAGAAACATTTTTGTAAAAACCTTAATTCACAACCCTATAGGATTCTGTTCCAGTTTTCCCGGTTGATCAAAGGGTAGCAGATTATTCATATCGATCCATATCCGCAGCGCAGAGTATGCTCAGGCGCCGCTGCTGCTCTCCCTAATTGGAAGACGCATGCGGGCAAACACGTTCACTCGATCAATTATGATCGAATTTTACTGTAATAAATACCAGTAAAAAATATGTACCCGTGATAAATTTTACGAACGTAATTTTTGTTGTTTCAGGTAAATTTCTTAACTTGACAACTACAAACTTTTTTGCTAACCAGTCCAGCTACCACGGAGCTAAAAGGAGGTAATGTTTTTCTTTTATCTCAAAATCGTTTGATATCTCATTCATGAATATTCCAGTTACTTAAATCTGGATATGTGAAAGAGGAAATATATTTTGTCAATTTTTGTACTGACGTGACTTTGTCGGCTATACCATGTAAAACGTAATAAAAATATAGTTCATATCTAAACAGAGTTTTTGCATGTTACTGTCATTTGTGGTTTGGGTTTCATAGAAATAAGTAAATAAACGAAATGATTTGCATTTTACTGAGAACTGTAGTATTGGCCCGTTACTAATTAATTATAGTGCTGATAAAAGCTCACGAAGTAATAAAAAATTTACTAGGCGTGCAAATTGTTGTAAAAATGCGTTTTATTAAAAGCAAGTCTGCTTTTATTATGCGTTAATTAGTTCATAAACTTTGAAATGAGACAATAGCGATTACAATATTGTGATTATTCATAGGCGTGACCTATTGGTCATCAACGGCCCGTTACAGTCCACTGCTGGACTATGAGCCTCCTCCACTTAAGTAGAGGGTTTTGCCATAATCTCCACGCTTGACAGGTGGATTGGAGATCGCAGATTAAAAGGTTACTGTATCAGAGAGCGCTGCTGCTCGTTTCCTGTTCACTTTGTAGTCCCTAAGTCGCCTCTTACGACTCCCACGGGAAGAGTGGGGGTTGGTGACAGATGTATTCTACTCTGCCGTCACCACACGGCGGAACCACGGTGACCTATTGATACAGAGACGTAATTGCAATGTGATATTTTACGAAAGTGACATAAAAAGCTGACAAAACAATACTAAATATACAACTTCCCATTTATTTTATAAATAAAATTTAAATAAAACCGTTCCGTTGCATTTCGTCAAAGGCCGGAATACTGTCAAATTCGTAGAAAGACAAAATAGCAATCTGTTTAATCCGCGTATCGTCAATTTAATAAAGTCGAAGAGACCGGGATTTTTATTATTATTCTCTTATTAATAATTGTTTATTAATTGTCTTGGTGGTAATGTGATAACTGATAAGTGATGTAGGTACTTTGTAGTTTTAAACTTAAAATTTTGTGCTTCCTTCTAGTTAATTACATACAAGTAACTAATTATCATAGAGAATCGGTGCTAAAAATATTCGCTTAATTTTAAATATCCTTGATAAGGTATTTATTAGATATCATAACTGATAACTAACTCTAAGTAATAAATGAAGATTTTATATGACTTTTTAAGACATTGTTGCTTTAAAAAGGCCATAGCGAAACGCAAACTCTTTATTTAATATAAATTTTATTTCATAGCGTTTTATATGTACATGTTTGAATTTTTAATTATTTTGAGCGTATGACAAGATTAAGATTTTTAAATAATTTTTGTAGTTACGCAATATACATGACTTAAATAACACAACGTACCCAAAAAGGCTTTGAAAGTCAGCACGCACCGACACATATTTCCTGTGATTAAAATTATTTTTAATCGACCGGTTAAATACCGAAGTTTACCATAATTGGTCCACCCACAGAGAAGAAATTGTACTAAATTGCGATGTTTATTATAGTGGAGAAAGATTCTTACTCTTATTAGCGTGAAAGTAAAATTTTGTTTATTTACTAATAATATGTGTTCAAGATGTGAGTTGAGTGTGCAAAATATGAGTGTTATGTCAAGTCCGCGCCCTTTCGACTACCACTTTGGTCAGCTTCATCATCATCAGAACGTAGGTCCTGTCCTATGACAACGGTCCTGCGCTATTTGCCCAGCAGTTTTCACCAAGTCGTCGTTCTTTCACCTTGTGGGAGGCCGTCAAACACTACGCCTTCCGGCTTGAGGCCGCCATTCGAGAACCTTTCTTCCCCATTGGTTATCGGTTCATCGAGCTATATGGCCTGCCCATTGCCACTTCAATCAACTTGCTTATCCTGAAAACTATGTCGATGACATTGGTCTTTCTACCACTTTACCACCACCACCTACCACTTTGGTAGAAATGGCGATGAGGTCCGTAAAGGAAAAAATACGAGCACATACGAGTGTATTTACTTGATTCTAATAACTTCTACAATCTATGCTTATTTATTTTAGTATAGAAAACTTATACGATGACCTAAATATAAAGAAACTCCATTTTTCATTGAATTCAGTGAAAAATTATTGCAGATTACTGAAATGTAATCTGACAAGCGAATTATAAAGTTAAGTAGATTATGCACTTTCGTGGATTCAAGAGAATGAGAGTGATACTCAGTTATCTTACCTACTTAAATTATAAATGAATTAATTAATGTTACGATAACACGTTTAAACAATGGCCTATTTCGTAATCCATATGTATTATTGTCATTAAAAAATAATTAAATAGCTGTATCAGACAGTTAGGACGATACTGACGGACGGAAGCCACTCCATACACGTACTATAAAGCCTTGAAAAAACTACTAACACAGCCCTATAATAATAATGAGATTGCTTGTATTTTTCAATCTAATGCTAGGCCGGTGTGAAAATTGCCAACTCAGCGCAGTACCGATACCGACTTGAACAGTGATATGACAAATTGAGTTGTAGAGGCGTGGAAGCAATATCAGGCACTTGTAATCTAATCGCATTAGGCCGCGAGGCATGAATATCTGTCGCCACTTGCGGGTGGATAAATATCGGAAACTTTGCTCGAGACCACAGAATAAGTAATACTGCTAGACGGTGGAAAATCAGAGCAAGCTAACACGGATGAAGGTGCCACTACTCGTACGCCCGAGCGCGATCGTAAGTGCATTCCTGTCCATGTAGGGATGCTCCAATGTCAAATTAATGCATAAACTGGATGGCTCAAGCTCATGTACCATACTACGGCCTTTAAGTCCCAAAAAAAGAAAAACAATGTTTTGTTAAAGCTTTTACAAAAACAAATACGAAGCAAAATTACTTAGTTTTGTTTTTTTCTATGAAGTATAGTAACAAAAACAATTATTATGTATAGACAGACATCCATGACACCTATATGACTTTACACAATAATTTAGCAAGACAACAAATATGATTTAGGAAGTACCTACTACGGATCATCATTACAAATGATAAGGAAAATTTTACGGTCAATGATACAGTTAACAAGAAAGAATAGCTTTAAAGCAAGAAGCTGAATAAAACGAAGCTTAAATTACAAACAAAGCTAATCAAGTTGACTTTTTGTCTGATTTCATCTGAAATATAAGAATAGTTTACAACTTGTATCTTGTATCATATCAACCCTAACCTTAACATATCTGCGACAAATTGAAGTGTGCAATCTGATTTACAACCAACAACATTAATATTGTTTTCACTGTCTACTCAAAGAAGAAAACTTGAGATATTTTATTAAAATTATTAATAGTAAAATTTAACTGAGTTTAGACGTTCAGAAAAAAACAAACCATCTAATTTTGAAAGCTTGAAAGCTAGACGTAAATGAGAATGTTCAGGAGCTGTTACAATATGTGATAGAAAAACACTAGTTTACCCCCGTAACCCATTCCAACTAGATCAGCTTTGCAAATTTTCTATGCGTGTTAAGCAACCGGTATTTTTTTTTATAAAGGGAAGGTATAATAAACGTACTGGATGTTTGCATGTTTGAGCATTATCATCGTGATCACATGAGGATATCCGCGCGATTAATATCGCGCGGATATCTAATGATACTATTTGTCCAGTAGAAGTGAATAATATTTATATGGAGCAATTATAAAAAACAGATAATTTCTAGTAACTAAGAAGAGATAAGCAAATCTATTTTGATTACCTTACCAATGTGTTTATCAATTCACCCAAAAAATATTAATGACGAATCTAAATGGCGTAATTTTTTATTTTGTGAAATTTAAGAATAAATATTATTTGTTACGATGATAATTTTATGAGAAAGACATTTTCCTTCAGCCGGATGAAGGAAGGCCTCCCCTAAAAATCTCTACAACCACCTTCTCATACTATCTACGTTAAAGCATTTAATATAATTTTAATAAGGTTATAGCTACTAAATATAATAATATGGTGGAATATACCCGCATATTTCCATACTTTTTATTATAACCTCACTTGAGTAGCATTTGTCCCTACAAAAAGTTTATTGGCACTCATTAACACTGTTTACTAACAATATTGTCATTGCGAATAACGTAATCTATGTGCAAATAGTTATTAGCATTTTCACACCGCTAAATGTAAATGTTGGCCGATTACACAGTCCATCGGACTTTCCGTACAAGTGGATTTATTTCTTTATGGTACAGACACGGATTTGGACTACAACGTATTTAAATAATGAATAATGATACAGTAGCGTATTCCATTTGTCCACCCCAAAATATTATATCCTCTCTGAGGTGAATACTAGGACACGTATGTCCATGAAATCACCCTAAAGCTCAAGTCACACAGAGCGGGAGCAGCACGATCCGGGACCGGGAAAGCGGGACGGTGCTACGCCGCGCCGCCGCGCTATACAAAGTTTCCCGGCCCCGGACCGCGCCGCTCCCGCTCTGTGTGGCCGAGGCTTAAGCCTTTAAATCTGTTGGACTTAAGGTGGATTTTCAAACATCGTTTTCGAGTATTCGCCGGGGGAAAGGGATTTTTGAGGTGGACTTGCGTGTTCGATTTATGAAATTAATTGTTAAGGTATAGGTAGAATGTTGTGCTAAGAGTTAAGAAAGTAATTTTATGTAACTTCGCTGATGAAAATAGTTTTTTAAATATTTTTGCTACCTACCTTGGCTGCTACCAGCTGGCAACATCACATAGGCCGGATTCAAAGATTATACTAATATGCTAAGCCGTTACATTTCAAAATAGAATTCCAAAAAAGAATCCTGAAGTCCACCTCTGCGTAGGCGCACGCGCACTAGAAAGGTCGACGCTTAGTGGCACCGTACACCGGTAGCTCGGAAGGTGTAGTCCACAGACAGTATTGGATGGAATACATATTAGTTTTTGCCATATTATGAGTATGTTCGACTTGGCTGCATAGCGGAATTCCTACACGCAAATGTCTTTGGCTCATGCTGAAGAAAGGAAATAGCGGATAAGTGGATAATACATCGCTAAATTCTCGGTATAAACGTAGATAATAGAGTCAAATAACATATTTTAGAAAATCAATACATTTACTGGCGTATATAATGAGATCTAATTCAACAAAAATCTTGAACATTTCCGGACTATCCCCTTAATAGAACTATGTCAGGAAGTGATAATATTTTTAGTACAGGTAGTTTTAAAAAATACGTTTCTATCCAGATTTTTATCGGTATCTTTGGTATTAGTACTTACTTACAAGATTTATCAACAACTACCTGCGGTTACCTTTTAAGGAAAGTAACCTAGGCTATTCCTAGCATTCCACAAGGAGACAAAAATAGCAAAGTGGAGAAGTGGTTATCGTGCGAAGTTTCTTGCTGCCATGTCTAAGCGCTGTTATATTTCAAATTCACTTTTCTTGTCAGATTTCAATATCGAAGAGATAAAGCAGATCTCGCTTTCGTTGGTCATAAGCATAGCATAATCGTTGGTTAATGTTCTGAAAAGTTATTTAGAAGATGTAATGATAGCTACTCTGCATTTGAGCATAGTTTTGTGCAGACTGCTCTGTCATACATACATAAAATAACGCTCCTATCCCCAATAGGGTGAGCAGAGATTTAGTTGACTGCATTGTCATCTTATTGTCTTATTTCAAGCTTATTATAAATACAATATAAAAATCTCATAGTGACGTTTTCTATGTGCTGCATTAATTTAATGGAAGTTCTGTTTGCAGGCTCTGTCTATTTATCCTGCATTTATGTATGACTAGCGGTCCGCCCGCGGCTACGCTTGCGACATGTAAGATTTTTCCGTAGGAATACGATTTTTCCCAGTAAAAAGTATTATATATGTTAATCCAGGGTACGAACTATCTCTATTCCAAATTTCAGCTAAATCCATCCAGTAGTTTAGGCGTGAAACATCTAAACATCAAAACTCAAACTCAAAATCATTTATCGCATTCCATGTGTATATTTTAGGTGGTAAATAGTATTGGTGGGTGCTAAAAACATGGACCACGTCGGGCACAGCAATACAAATAATGAAACTTAAAATTAAAAACATTAAATTATTAAACATTAAAATAAAAATATTTAGGTTCGAACAGTGTTCTGCGCACGTTAGGTGATCGGTGGGACTCGCCAATGCTGCGGCGCTGGGTGCACTTACACACAGCCCGTAACTAGTTTTAATTTAATTTTATTTTATTTTTAAGTGCCTACTAATATTAGATTAAGCTTTACTAACAAATTATGGATACAATTATCTGAAATAAATTTATTATTATTATTATTATTTAATAAATACCTAACTACTAATCAAATAAAGTAATAAGTATTAAGTATTTATACGAATCAAGTAAGTACCTAACCTATAATTCTACAATAGTAACTCATTGTCAAAAAACTCCTGCAGCGTATAAAAGTTATTTTCAAGTAGATAGTTTTTTAGAATTGACTTAAATTTAATCATATTTTCTACGTCTCGTAGTGATTTTGGGAGTTTGTTATATATTTTATCCAAACATCTAAACATCCAAATATATTTTCACATTTATGATATTAGTATGATGACGTCGTCCGTCACAACAAAATATCATAAGTTCAATTTGTCATCAGATTTACGTAATCCAAAATTCCAACTTGATTGTATTAGTACTGTTATTAAATAACTTTTTTTTTGTTTTGTGCCTCCTGTGAGTGAGTCAGGGTAATGTACGGGGTGTTGCTAAAGCTTTTAATGCTAATCCTACAGAATTTGGAAATAATTTTTATATCCCAAGTGTGACTTTTTTAATTTAAAGTGATAATTAAGTAATAGGTATTAGTAATAATATTTTGTAAGTTTTTTTTCTTTCGTCAATCATATCATTTTTTTAGCACATTTCGTGTTTTTTTGTCATTGCATTGTACAAGTTGAATGTACAGTCATGCTGCACGGTACATTTTTTTTTATGACAATCTGGAACTAAAATGTATTTATTGTAAAAGCATAAAGACAGTGATCGTTGTCTGTTGTGTACGTCTTTTCAATAAATAAATAAATCGATATGAAATTATTTATTTCTCCCATTTATTTTGATATTAGTTTATAGTAATTATTTCTATTATTTAAAAGTATTATCATCCTTTGAACTATCCTCACATAATAATGTCTTACGGTAAAAATCTCTCAAAATTTCAACATCCTCCAACTCTTCGTGTTTGTTTAATCCTTATTGTTTGAACACATTCAAACAAGTTAAACAACCAGTGGGAAAATATTTGCCGGACACTTCATGAAATGCTCGTTGTTTTTTGCGAATTAATAGCCGAGTCGTAAAGTCGCAGTACGGATCACCACACGTGAAGGCATGATTGTTATTGCAAAGACCATAGAGTTTCTTTTGTCTGTGGCTACGGATAGTACGAACATGCTTTGTATGGTTGACTGTACAGATAATGTGTCACTGTTATTACAGACATGCAAAACTCGACCATGTCAAAGTGACGTTGACACTCTTGTAGAAAAAAGGAATCGATCACGCGAAATGATTGTTGGGCCTTTCTGTGCAAGGGAAATGAGTAATTATTGAAATGCAGTAAAGATGAAAATAGAATGTGATGTTTTAAAAAATTTAGTAGTTAAACAGGGTGTAAAACGAGTAGTTAAGTAGTTTTGCTGATTTATTTTACAAATAATGTGTAGAAAAAGCAAGCGTGCGTGGTGAATACCTCGAAATACAGAAAAAGATTAAATAAATACAATCCATAGATGAAGTTAATGGCCTTGTTGTGTTAAACTTGCTAGAAACGTTTTAGCTGTTGTATGTTTTTGCGCTTCTTACTGGAATTTGTATGGAAACCGTGTTTGACCGTGGGTATACACTTTGTATCATTTGGTCGAGCATCTTCAGTTTCGCTGTCCATAATTCTCATTCCGATTTTCATGTACCTCAAGGCTACCTGGAAATAAGGCCGTTGATCTTCTTACTCCTCTTATTTGTGTTCCCGTTCTGTTTTCTTGTGTGCAGTAAAGTATATTCTGTATGAATTTATGATCCGTCACGATTTCCAAGGGAATATATTGGGTACTTTTCACAAAAACCTTAGATTAGACCATGTATCACACCTTTCCTATAAATCCTGCCTGGAACACAGGATGTGTTTATTAGCGGGTTCTGTCGCGGGCATGATTATCCGCGATCCGTCAGCCGTCTCGGCTGTCAATGGCGCGCGTCCGTCTGCGTCCGCGTATTGCGTACCGTTGCAAATCCATTACTTGAGATGGAGAGTTGAGACAGTTCACACAGGTAGTGATTTAGCTAATGCGGGTACTATAATATGGTGTAGAGCGTCGGTGATGTAGTGGCTTGAGCCCAAAATGTACCAAAGTATATTCAAATTTCGAGTTCATATTTACGTTTGTACTACGTATAGATCGCGCCAAACTTCTAGACCGCTCTGAAGTTGCTTCGCGCATTTTGCGTTGCGTTGTCGCTTTTACCTATATTTTGCTGTAACAAATCGAATCGTGCCGTGTTCAGAGCGGTCTAGAAGTTTGGCGCGATCTGTACTACTTACGGTGAAGGAAAACAACGAGTAAAATGGAAAACAACGAGAAAAATTCACGCGCCTGCAATTTTAAAATTTAGAGGTTATGTGCGAAGCATATTCGTTCATTCATTTCAATGAACCAGCACTGGGCCTGCGTGCGTTGGCAACTTTAGGCCTGCCTGCTCGCTCTAATTCAGTGTGGGGTCTATAAGCTGGTACCACATCATGTCATGATATAGATCAATGTATTTCTTTAAATGCAAATGATAAACTGAATAGAGTGATTGAGGATGGAAAGGCTCAAGATTTAATTTGAATTAAAAACATGCAGGAATACGTCCAGGATTGGAGAGATCTGACAAAAATAAATTTCAGAATCCAAATAAGCATTCTCAACATTAAAGAGAAAAAAGTCGCAGATCAAACATCTGCAAACAAATTACAATCACTTCGCCCATGTCCACTATCCATTAATACGTTGGAGAAGACCCAATAGCTGACAGCTATGATTAACAGCTAAGTTCTAAGACACGATAAATTTCAATAAGTATTATTCTACGCTTATACTTAGTACCAATAGTGGTTACTGTAAGCAATCTTACGATAACGCTACTCATCGCCGAGACTGCGGTAGAATTCCACGAATCAGTCAGTCTAAGCCTCAGTGCATCTAAAACACTGATTAGTTAAACTAAGGTTGGCTAACCTCCTTACCGTTCACTCGTTACTAGATCGCCTGAAATGGTATCCCAGTGACAGGGCCGTAGCTAGAAACAAACTTATATTTACTTACCAGATTCCTGATATTTTTCAAAGACTGCGAGTACAGTCAACCATTCTGCAGAGCGCTCGCGTGTTTGACGAAGACTTGATCATCCTAATAGACTCATCAAAAGTGTCTAGGGATTATTAACTTATTATTAACTTCTTTTATACACAAATAGTAAACCAATAAAATAATAATAAGTGAAGAAAATCGATCGTCGATCCTTTCGTTCGTGATATGAAAACTAAACCTTATTTATTCCTCTGACACTTTTAAAAAAATACCAATGTAAGAAGTTTTAATAATTCAATTAGATAAGAACAAAATATAAAATTCTGACTAATTCATAATTTTAATAAAAGGAGGTTGCTGGCGAATACAAAATCCTTCTTTACTTACAAATAAAAACAACTAACAAAACATAACAGATATTTAATTATATTGAAGAACCTTGGATGCGAGAGGATTGGCCCTCACTGCAGGCCCTGTTGTTTGGTGCAGCCATGTTAAATATTCAGGCTTCGTTATTACAATGACGCTCGGTTCCCACGGAGGCCCTTCCGCAAGGCTGCTACTGTGACTGACAACTCGTAAACGTGTCACAGCAAAGCGTGGTCTAGTTTCCGATTTGATACGGTTATGATTAGAATGACGAAATCTCAGCCCTATAACGAAGCGTTAAAATGGTTGCTGATATAGAGCCTAGCTTAAAAATAAATTTAACTATGCGTCACCTGAGTCGAATAAAAAGATCTGCTTCATGTAAGATGTTTCGCTATATCTTTGTATCTTAGGATGCCTTGCTATTGGTACCTTTAAAAGCTATAAAGTATCTACTTAATAATATAAAAACGACAAATGCAAATTATTATTCTGGTGTACTCGTTAATGTTTTAATTTATACCAATATGTGTAAAAGGTACATTTCAAGCCATCTGTACTTTTACACCTACATGCCTGCACGTATTATACGCTGCGGTTGTCCACTGTTATTACATTTCACAAATACTTTAATTACTCTACAGCTCCGTGGTGAGTAAGTCGCAACAATTCCAGATATGGAACTTATTACAGGAACACACATCGTTAAAAAACGCACACGGCGTGTTTCCTACAGTGTGCGTGTAATAATGTCATAAATTTCTGTCTAATAAGCTGCTCCCGTTAGAACTAAGCATCCCATAAAAGTCATGAAAACTACCTACATTGCGGCTTTGCTTCAGTCATGTATTTAAAAGATAAACCCGGGCAGTACTGTATTATAAAATGTGGTCTCCATAGTTTAAGAAGGCTGTTGTAAGCCAGTTACAGTGGGGATCAATTTCATCTTTGCTTGAGGGTATCGCACTAGGATGTTGTTAGAAGTAACTTATTGTATCAGATATTTTAACGAGTAAATTAACACGTTCTTGAGATGGGTGATAATGTTTCTTTGGAGCGCGTTGATGTGAAACTATATATTTCTCGCTAAAACTGGATAAACTTTTGATGAGGCTTCATATCTTTATCCTTAGATTCTGCTAGGGTAAGATAAACAGACCGATGAATGGTGATCTAGAGGAGATTATATTTCCCAATTCATCTACTTTAGTGGCGGGACATTGTTTCCAGAATACTTACTATATAACACCTGACTCTCTACAATAAACTCTGCTTCTTTGTCCGACCCTCTTCCCAGTTTAGCTGGGGTCGGGTCTCCTTGTACACTGCGCCAAAAAGCTCTATTCTGGCTTGTTTGTGCACCTCTTATTGTTAGAAAAAAAAATAGGAAATAAAAAATGAATTTATTTTTCAATAAGTTGAGATACTAAAGTTATGATAACCCTTGCACTAGGATTCCCTGTATTGAAGGGACTAAGTTTAAGTTTGACCGCCGGGTGGCAGGCGATCGTTCTTTCTCGCGGTCGGTCAGGGGTATTTAGGGTCTTTATGGTGAGATGGTCATCTTCATGTCGTGAAGTCGACTCTCTTTCAATCTTTCAGCAATCGGTGGAACTCTGAATAATCGGATATACTCATTCCTAATTTTGTCCAGCCGGGTTACTTCCCGCTCTCGTCCTACAATAAACTATTTTGTATATTTATTTGTTATTTTGTAATTACGAGTATAAAAATATGTAATATTTTACACCTATACACAGGTTTTAAGTATAAAGGAAACATCAAAACCCAACACAGTAGGGACAATTTTTACTGCAAATGGAAACCTGATGAGTTTCTTGTCTGTGCATAAACGTATCCGTTGAAGAATTTTCTCATGTATTTGCAGTGCAATATACTTTTTCTACGGATTAGTACACACCTTAACTACCAGGGTACCATGACTTTCAATCCCGTCACAGGTTTATTACGAGCCGTTAAATACGTTTATATCCTTCCACCGGCTCATATCCCAACCTGTTGATTATAAGATATCCGCCCATCTTCTAGCGTTGGGAAATTACACCCAACGTCTTCCGTACTTCTTTTGCCAAGTCAGAGGCATCTTGCGTGTGTAGCTGACAAGCTGGTACTGTAGTAAGGTTTTGGAATACCCCAATAGTGTCAAGATCACAAAATTTTCGATTTTAGTTTGGGCTGCTTTGAAGTCATTAAATCGAAAAGAAGAAAGATCAAACATTATCTTTCTTTGATCTTTGGGACTGTCATGCGTGCAGTTCTTGTTTCTTGCAACATTTGTCATTCACTCGCGACTATCGCTAGCCCGACCAGCCCCCGCTGCATGACGACCGTCGATAAAATACATTGCGCGATATAAAACGTAACCGCCAATAGTAACGTAGTTCTTATCTTCGCACGATAAAAACTTGGATACTATTGGCAGTCACTTTATATATCGCGTGAATAATTTTATCGACGGTCACCATGCAGTGGGGGCTGCTGTTTTGACTTCAATAAACATTAAAAAAAAAAAAATGTTAATTAATGTTATGTTTTCTGAGTAGGTAAAATTACGTTTTCTTTTACACTCGACAGAATGTCGCAGTAAAAGTTTACTACGAAACCTTTCATTGCACACTTATCTCTTTTCTCTGATCAAACCACATCCGACAGCCATTAGAATTACTCCACGACTGGCAGGTATCGTACAAGATATTGATAGATGCAATTATATGCAGTAATTCAGCCCTTTCTTGCAACGATCGACTTGTTGGATCGATAACTAGCTCGTTTGTGAATTCTTTGGGTTATACAGTAGCGCGAGGTATCTGAAAAACGTTGTTGACTTTGTTAGGTGCTAATAATCAATTTAATACTTGTTGGAACTGGTAATTGCCTTGCCACTTAGACTTGTGTTTAAGTTGCATTTTTAAGACTAGACTATTCCAGTATTTTTTTTTTCATTGATGTAAGTAGTGGTTATTGCCGCGTTTTTTTTTAATTTACCAAAAATTAAACAAGATTGCCTTCAAGCAAGATTGATTAGAAAAAAATAATAATTATGAAGTATCCGAAGCAGAACAAATTAGCTTTCTTTTTTGTGTTTAAAAAATAATACGTGATGCCATGTTTTCGTCATTCTTTGTGTAGATAGAAAGGGACAAAACGGAAAATATATTTAGTAATGGAACGAAAAATAATAATCTATTTGACCACAAAGATAATATATAAAAAAAACGAAGTACATAAAGAAAATGTCCATGACTTGTAAAATCCTTCAATATCAGCTGCAATCACGACATATCCTACATTTATGAAACAACTACCTCTGAATCAGCACCGGAGCTGTCAATTTGTCTGGATTTGTGCGTAGACGCATTCCAGTCAGCGCGCTGAGTCGTCGTCGGACCGCTGCTGATCAGACTAGAGCGGGCAATCTATTGCAATATCGACAGTTACTCGGATCTAACCACTCTTACGCACTCCTTACGGCAGCTTGCTTAAATAAAAGGAAAAAGGAAGATAGCTCAGATAATAAAATTGTGTTATTTAGAGCTTGAACAAATAATTTACTGTTAAGGTTTGCTTTTGCTGTGATGCTTGTTAAATTAATGAACGTTTTTATACTTTTATTTTACTTTTTATAAAATTAATAACAAATATTAGCTTGAAAAAGCTTAAATGTGAATTCTTTCTATTTTTAGAAGCTGTTTGCTTTATTAAATTTAAAAATCTAAAAATTACAAACAAAAATAAGCAAAGACGTTAAACAACAGTTCGTCTATGTGAATATTTTTATGCATCAAAAGTAAATATCTAGTTTGATTAACTTATATATCAAGTTGATACAATATTATTTATTAAAGATGTTATTATTTCGGAAGGTGTGAGATGGCTTTATATCTTCATGGCTCTACCTACTCAACCAGTAATCAGCCTACTCAGGATCGACTTCATGATTCAAGTCACAAAGTCAACACGCAGGCTATATAAGTACATTCAAATGTTTGTTCTTACAGTAAACTACGGGTTGTTCTTGAATTGGACTAAATATTATTTATTATGTGCTTATCTACTTACATGTTTGAAAGTGTTTTCACAGATGTAAGTCGAAGCGTTACATTTGTAGTTAACATGCCAATCAGGGACAAACTTTGTTCGTCCTGGGCATTATAAGCTAGCATTGAGTTAAGAAAATGATTCTGTGGAATCTTATTATGAAGATTTTTAATCTTACCTTATCCTTATTTAAAAAAAAAAATATATATATATATATTCTATCGTTAGACGGACCGACAATACACAAAAAATAATTTACCTAATGGTGTTGGAATACGAGTAGTATATCTCACCAATGAATAGGGAAAATATCGGGTAAAGTCGGTTAGGTATGGCGCTGATTTAGTTCTTCTTTTTCCCTTAATAGAAAAATATCTTTAGTTTTGTCAATTCAGTAGCGGGATCGAATTATGCAACCACGTCTATGTTCATCGTTAATCTGCCTTGCGCCTGCGCAAGAGTGTGCCTTATATCCGACGCGGGTGCAGTTGCTCCTTTTCCGTTAACTCATGAGCTGGAGTGATTTCCTGATTCCTCAAGAGCAGGTACTTACTCTATCGGGAGTTGTCACAGGTAAAAATTTGGTATTTGGAATATTCTGGAATTGAGCCGATTTTACGACTGTTTTGTTTTTAAATATATCAAACTGCTAAGCACTTAAAAATAATAAATTTTATTTATACAAATCAATGTTGGAGGCCTTTGTTGGATCAAGGAACAAACAACCCAATATAATAATGATTCAATACGTTCTGTAACCCTATAATTATTTTAACTTCATATTAAGTCTTTTAAAACTTCTAATAGGTACTAATCATACTTGAAATTGATTTTAATGATGTTGTTTAATGTTTCCTTTTTCTGATGATATTTAAGACTCATCATAACTATACGAGCCATGTCAGTGGTGCCATCCTTACAACCCATACGATGAAAAAGAAGATCATAATAATCTTGCAGTGTCATAAGTTCGGATTGGAGTGACCATATCCTAACTCAGGACCCAGAACCAACTCTTATCGCTAGACTAGACCCGCGATGAGAGTTGCTAGTTTATATACTACTGTAGTGGTCCGCCCCCGGCTACGCTCGCGTAGTGTTAGATTTTCCTGTGGGAATAATACTTTTTCCCATAAAAAGTATGTTATACGTTAATCCAGGTTACAAAATATCTCCATTCCAAATTATATACAAATCCGTTCAGAAGTTAAGGCGTGAAAGCGGAACAAACATCCAATATATTTTCAAATTTATAATATTAGCGTGATGTGATAATGTGATGTGATGTGATGTGATACAACGTATTAGCTAAAGAACGCTAAACCTACCAGAAGTTCCTCAAAATCTAAAAAAAAAATACTTTTCATACAAACTGATCAGCTGATCGAGTCATTTTGTATGAACGTTCAAATTTTTTGTTTAGTTTCATGGGCTGGCCCTAAGAGGTTTTGCGTTTAGCTAACACGTTAACGACGCAAATGGAATATTTCAATCTGGACAACATTCCATGGTCTAAAATGCACCCTATAAAGATTCTGAAAGTTCTTAAGTTACACAGCCTTATTCAATATTTTTCGTTTCAGCTTCCGTGGCCGAGTGGTTGATATTTTGACGCCCATTACGGAGTTTCCGGGTTCGATTTCCGGTGGGGACACTGTCAAGCAAAAATCTTTTTGTGAGACGTTCCCCAGTTTGGTTAGGAGATTGCAGACTGAATCACGTAATTGTCCGAAAATAAAGATGATTCCGTGCTTCGGAAGGCACGTTAAGCCGTTGTTGGTCCCGGCCTTTGGCGGCTCTTAAAGCCCAAATCACACAGAGTCATGCTGGGGGCGGGCCGGGGCCGGGAAAGAGGGACGGTGCTATGGCGCGGCATAGCGCCGTCCCGCTTGTCCCGGCCCCGGACCGCGCCGCTCCCGCTCTATGTGACTTGGGCTTAACACTGGCATCAGGGTTTGTGAGGTTGGTTGTCGGCCTTACAACCCACACGATGATGATGATGCTTTCAATTCATTAATTTCAATAAATAATAAAATACTAAAAAATATAATATAAAATAATATCATTGCATTTTTGCCGCGCTTCTCAAGACCGTTTTGCTTCCTGCTTCCCCATCTCAAGACAAGACCATTTCTTTGTCGTGTCTCTATTAGTCTATCGGAACGTATTGAGTGATTGACAGAGACATCGACTTGAGATGGCGGAGCCTTCGTCTCGAGTTCTTGTTCGATTAGAAAAGAAAAAAGTAAATTACTATTAATAACGATGTACTCGTGGCATAGAAGAAAATTTGTTTTCTGACAGATTAAAGTTCAGACAAGTTTTGGCCTGATCAGTGACTGCTAATGGTTTTCATTTAGCGCATCTTCTGTGCTTTTAAAAATAATAGAATAATGTATGAAGGAAAGAAAGGAGATTAGTTATTTTATTTATTGTTAGTAATGGTTCCTATCACACAGGCCAGGCAACTCATGACTAATAAACAACACGAAAGGCATGATCATCCAATTATGGGAAAAAATTTGTATCAGCTAGAATTGATATTGAAAAATTACTATATCAAGTCTTACTTTGAATACAAATTTTTTTTTTTCATTAACCGTCGCGTTGTAGGCTGTCATAGACGCTTTGAAATCTCTGACTATTAATAGGACTCTAGTATTTTTAGTACTTTCTCTCTCTCTAGTACTTTAGTTTTTATAAAATTCGGTTCCAAGAAATGCGAATATAGATTTTGTGTCTTATTAATTTGAAGATGTAAATATAGCAGGTTCATAACAATTGGAAAATACCTATTTCAGCCTACGTTCCTTGGAGAAAATTATTCAGTTTTCTCCGTTAAAATATTGTGTGCTAATTAATTTATACCCTGTATGCATGTTTAGCTTTGTACTTTTATTTATATTTCTGCTTACTCGTACAAGGACATCATAAAGTAATATCTCTGCAGTTAAGAATGTCAATTTACACGAGAAAGCCTTCTTTACTTATTCAGCATAATTAAGCTTTTATATAAATTTACGAAGGAAGTGTATGTAATCAAAGAAGCATTTCATACTTATTTTTATATTCCAATGATTACTAATTAGGACATTCTGGCAAGATATTACTTGTAACGATCAATATAATAAACATAAAATTATTGATATGAAAATTTATTATGATTAAACCTCTTCCAGTGCCTTTTACTTTCGAATCGAGATGTGAGGTATCAAATTCCACAAGACGACGGAAAGTTATTGTACTTGTATAGATATAAAATCTTTTAGCTTTCGGAAAAGGTAAATTTACAAACAAACATTTTGCGAAACGCAAGGAATATAGACGGAATAGATTGAATATAAAAACATAATATTATACCTATACATACATACATAATCATTACTTAAAGATCTCAATTTAGGGTTTGATCCCTCCCGGTGGGGACACAAGCATAATTCTCTTTGTGAGACTTTCCCTTGTTTGGTTAAGACATTGCAGGCTGAATCACTTGATGATTCTGTGCTTCGGAAGGCACGTGAAGCCGTTGGTCCCGGCTATTATCTAGTCGTTACACGAACCAAGTCAGTGGCCTTTGGCGGCTCTATAACACTGACACAAGGATTTGTAAGATCAGTTGACGACCTTACAACCCACACGATGATGATGAAGATCTCATTGTAGATTTTGTGTGTGAGAAACAAAGAGTTAGAAAGGTACAGACCAAATCAGCGCAAGCGTCACCTTTCAGTCTACGAAATATATTTATTATTCAACAAAACATATATCTTCGTACATTTGACTATTTTATGCTTTGTACAGGAAAGTACTGAGACCATGTTGGTAGCTTATTGAATGTGTGGTTTTAAAAAAATGTTAGCTATAGCACCTACGTGTTGCGGTTGTTAGTAACGTTGGCTCAAGAGTAGTCAAGAGTGGTTAAAAAACCACGCCTTTATACTGTTAAAGGGTTGTTTACCGACCCCATTAACCGCTTTTTGAGATACCTTAACATAACACTTAACATCTTTATCCAACATTTGAAGTGAACTTGGGCGGTCCTTACCATTCTTAACACTTTTTGTGGTAGAATTCGTAACACAATATTTATTAATAAACGAGTGGTCTTTGACGTTGTTTTTAACATTGTTGATAATTTTTAATCAATGAGTTTCTTTACAATTTAAACATGTACAGCTTTTTTTGTTATCCTTAAGCCATATTTTTTTTTCTTAAAGCTTGTCCACTCAATGTACGAATCTGTATGCAATAAAGTTTTCATCCTTCCGGACCATAATGTTGAATTTGCAAAAGATGAATTCCCAAAATGTTGGATCCCAAAATGTTAAATGTAAACTAATCCTAAAATGTTGAATCCTCATTATAATGATTATCTATCTATCTTTCTTATCTGTTCATGGTTCGACAAGCACTTGACCACTTTTAATCGATGCATTCCACTTTGAATGAAAGGACTACTAGAACACCAACTGGAAATAAAGCAGGCAATGTTTATGTAAGAATTTAGACAGTCCGTAACAAGGGCCGAATAGCTCACAACTCATCAGATTCCTCTCCTGCTCAGACCGGTTTCATAGCAAGGAACAACAATGGACCCTTGATGAGTCCTAGCTTAATTATCAGGTTTTATAGGAGAGTAAATAACATCTATTACGAAAACAATTTACCACCATCAAGTTTTCCGTTTAAATTCTTCACAAAAACATTAAAATACATCAGGAAATACATATTTTTACGTAAAGACAAATACTTCAGCGATGGATATCAGCTAATAAACACGTAAAATATCGTCTAACGATATGATTTGCGTGCGTTCGGCTTACTCTAATGGGTCTGTCGTCACGACACTACAATTTCCACCACGAAGCGCCGACATCTTCCTCATCCAATTATTGCTCGCATTTGCATGGCTAATCGGTGCTGAGTTTAGGAATTTAGTCCACACGTATGATTCTTAAGTGGCCAGTTCGAAATTTACACAAAAAAGTAAAATTAGAATACTTGAATGAGTCTTTAGTGGCCAATATGAAAAATAAACAAAAGTAATTAATAGAAAATAGTATAATAATACTTTTAAAATTTCTAGTGCGACCAGTACGAAAAATACCTACCTAAAATGTTGTGTGTGATTGCTTCTAGAAACTTCTCGGATCGGACAGATGTCGACCCTTGCTATGTGCTTTTCTGTTTATTTTATTAAGCTGTCTTATTCCTGGTATAAGTAATTTAGTGACTGACTCTAGATACTTTCACCAACAGACTTAGTTTGCCAGAAACATCATTCAAAGTGGTATAAAAAGTACATGAATTTATGCTCTTTGTTATATTTTTTGCAACGTTCTTAATGAAACTTACAAATCATACAATAAACTAGAGTCCAAGAAACTACCAGTTATTTGTCACTGTTACGGTCGAAGTTATTACCTAGTTACCAGTCTCGTGTTTTAATTTAATTTGTGTAGTAATTTCAAAATATTTATTCATTTATCTTTCTCTCTTTATTTTTTTAATTTTTTAAAATGTATTTATCTATTTAAGTTTTGTATTTCAGAAATACATGGCACAAGCTCTGCTTAGTTTGGGACATTTGGGATCAGATGGCCGTGTTTGAGATATACCCAGTTTTTTTTTTATTAGCTGCTATCCTTCGTAGTTGGAATGAATGTACGTGTTTTAAAAGCGCTGTTTGGCAAATGTGTGGCACAAAACGATCATGTGAATAGGTACATTTAATGCTATTTATCCTTACTAAACGCGAAAGTTTGTATGTATGGATGGATGTTTGTTACGCTTTCACGCAAAAACTATTGAACGGATTGGCATGAAATTTGGAAAATATATAGTTTGTACCCTGGTATAACACCTGAAATACTTTTTACGGGAAAAAGTCTTATTTCCATGGGTAAATATTACACAACGCGAGCGTTGCCGCGGGCGGACCGTACCTTATACGGTAATTAATCTATGTTACCTTAATATTAGATATTTTTTAACAATAGATAACTCCGGTGTGGCGTCTCTACAAGCTATTTCCTAACAAAGCTGCCTCCGGATTTACTTTCTGTTTCTGTGAATGATTAATGATATTGGCTGCATACGCGCGAGGATTTCCCGTATTATTCTGTTTCGCTATTTCAAATTTGGAAGCTTGGAAGCATGAAATCAAGTGCATTGTTAGGTATAATAGTATTCGCAAAGTAGTTGTTCTGTATTCAAGTGAATGACCAGAGGACCGTAATAATTTGTTATGCAAAACTTGTAAGTAGACTACATACCGAAAGTTGTGTTGATTGTAAATTTGAGGATGGTACTTTTAACAATTATTTGTTGTAAAAGCTGTTACGCTCGAATCCCAAGGCGTCAAAAACATTTAAATCCTCTAGTTACAAAGCGGATACATACGTGTATATGTATCGTAGTGCAGGGGCCTATTTAATAAAACTTACAATTACAATTTGAAGTACACTGCGCAGCTAATATACAAGATAAAGATAAAGGATTATAATTGGGTAATTTGCTACGCAATGTATTTCGAATTGTAATTGTAAGTTTTATTAAATAAGCCCCAGGTCGTGACAAATGCACCTCTGCGAAACAGACTGGAGCCTGAAAATGCAATGTTATTACATTCTATTAATATAAAGGGCCTTTTTTCAATTATTAATCAGTAAAAAGAAAATAAAATTACCGCATTACTTATAAATTCATTTCTGCTCCTCTATTAAGTATCTTAAAAAATAAACTAACCGAATCCACGGATGTTAAATTCTGCCATGATTCAAATGTACTGCATCTAAGGACAGATCATAAGAGATGAAATAAAAAAATAAACAGCTTGTAAAAAAAGAAAACAGCTATTGAATGGTAATTGGCTGTTGGCATTTCATCTATATTATGGCGTGAAGTTGGCCCTTTGTCGGAAGTTCCGTACATAATTTTGATGGCGTCTATAAATCAAAATTACACGTGTAATCGTGGTTATTGGACGATATATAGATAGAAGGTAACAAGATAATCGGTTAGAACATCAAATATAGCAATAAATACCGCTCTACGGTAGTTTTATTTCACGACACGTCGTCAAAATATTTAAGAACGCTATAATGACGTCTGATTATTGTTAGTATTCATTTATAATCCAGTCCAATCCTTTCAGTAAATGTTAATAGTAAAATATGTTAACAAAATAATGCAATACCTCTCAAATATAAAACAGAACATCTTTTTGATCCCTCGTTTCTTAGTGGTTATACTAGAGTTTCCCTCGAGTTTGACTAATGAGGTTCCACATATTTTCAAAACTTAGAATAAACGAATACACTTGAAAACTACATTTTAATTTCTGATATTTTAGAAAAGAAGAACGCTTGTTCAGTTCCGCAAACTGAGAGGTAAACACGCTGTATAATTAGATAGAAAATCACTCTAAGTTTTTTTTTTTCATGTAAAAGACATCAACGCAAGTGGTTGTTATATGTCGCACTAGCCCACAGAAACTGAGATGGTCAAATTAAGACAATTGTCGTTATTTGATTTAAGAAAAAACAAAAAGCAGTCACGTAGTAGCAGCAAAATGCCTGCCTGCCAGCATTAAAAAGGAAACAAATTTGAACACCAAACAGTATGAATATATGTCATCTTTACTAAAATATCATTGGTGTTAGAAACACTGGCCGACTCAACCTTGTTACTCTATAATAAAAAAAATATGCTGTTATATCTCCTCGGAGGAATTTCCTCCGAGTATATCTCTAATACTAAAGAAGTTTTTACAAGACAAGTAATTCTTTTTAGATGATTAATGCGTCGTAAACGTCAGATGCAATGAAATCTGACACAAAAGAAATTAATTAAGAGTAAAAAGTTATGTTTTAGTGGTTGAGAGAAATGGCGTCGTAAAATCATTATAGTTACAAGTACCTATAAAGAGTCTTGCAAAATAATTAAAAATTAGTATGGTACTCGTACGAGTAATATTACGAGTAGATAGATCAGTGATAAATCTTAACGTAACACATAATACTGAATTTTATGATCTATCCCAGATCTGCTTCAACGTATGAAAATTTAAAAAAAAAATCTTATATAGCTAGGGATCTTTTTACCCATAATATTTTAGTCAGGCTGTTCTAGAGAGATTTTTTTTCATAAATGATTGTGTTTCTGTCTATCAGTTAAATGATTTCATGTACTAATTAAATTAAATTGCCTAATTTTGAACTACAAAAAAACACAGTAAATTGTAAATCATGATTCCTAAACACCCGATATAGACGTAGAAACGAAAAACAATGGCTGAACAAATTAGTGACCTAGAAATTAAGCGCGTTATTCGCACTAAATATCTCACTACACCGAAAACAAATGACGCTCCCACATTAAACCCTTATAAGCATCAAGTTAATTCCGTGGAAAGTTGTGCGTTGGATCAGATTATACCGAAATTATTCGGTTCGTGGTAATAGGCCTTTGTTAAGACTTGTTGTTATCTCTTTCAGATCGCGAGATACACCGACCAAGTGAGAAGTCTGTTACCTACATACGGATTAACTTAGGTAAGTTTTAAATAGTTAAGAACCAGAGATGTGCCGCAACGCATCTTCGCGTTTGCATCCATGTGTTTTTAAGAACCAATAGAATCGCTTCGCTAGAGCTGTGCTGAGCGAGGTAAGGTAAATGAAGCAATTCTATTGGTTCTTGAAAAACACATCCCTCGCAATCGCAACGCATCCTCGAACATCTCTGGTGGAAAAGCAGCCTTAGATTGACCTGGTGTTGTTGCTGTGAATACAGTCGTAAGGAGACAATTACAATGCTTTTGTTAAATCAAATTAATCTGTAAGTATAGATAAAAATTCGTTTCGTTAAAAACAATACTGCTGATATAATATAGTGACTGTTATTTCAGGTAATTCAGAATGAACTATTTATTAACAGTATGAATAGCATTGATTCAAAATGGATCGATAATCACATCTGTATCGAAATAACAAATTGGAAAACGTATAACCTCAAACAAAAATTATATCTAATCATAGAAAAAAAATATAAAAGAGAAGAAAGTTAATTATTCAGGAAATTGTGAATAATTGATAATATTTATTATTTTCTAACCAAGCAACCATGAATTTAGTGTTTAATTTAAGTAAATAAATAAGTACATGCACATCTTTCATGTTTGTACATCTTTAAGGAAACTGTAGGTTTATAACCTAATTTATTATTTTTGTATGCTTGTTGGTAAGTAACCGTTTGTTTCTTACCAATAAATAAATAAATCTGTTTAAACCAAAAGATGGAATTTTTCATAACGGAAACGACTGACTTAGATTTCTTCAATGAATTTTACACTGTACGCATCGCCAATATTTTAATCAGATTTATTGGAAACAACACAATACTTAGATAGATCTCACGTAGATCTGTACCTGCTCTGGTTTTCATACGAATATACGATAATAGCGAAGTACAGTAGTGGGGCTAATTCAGGATGTCACGTTTTAATTTTTAAGTTCAGTTCATTCATCCGTTTAGCCTTTTGAAGATAAAAAAAAGGATAGGAGATGGTCATTTTAACAATATAGAGCTGTCAATCATAAAATTTTAACCTTGTGGGCAAAGTGTCGATAACACAATTTTAGAAAGAAGAATAAAAAAAAGGAAAGAAAAAGAGAAGAAGAATCCGACTTAAAAAGTCTTAGTTTTTATTAACACGTTTTTATTTTTCATTATCATTTATTCAAAATTATATCATTCATCTCCTCTCTTTCATTGCTCATAAAAACGAAAAAGATAGCTGGATTTTTAAATTAAGGTTAGAGCGTGACTGCGTGAATCAGGGCTAGTGAGTTCTAGCTACATCCAGTTTGGAGAGACTTTATCCGGCTTCTCATCGCATAGCAAAGAAGGCCAAATGGGGGCTCGGGATAGGAGCTTAGAATAAACTTTGCATTTTATCGATATGCTGTGACAATAAACTTAGTAACAACGGTCAAGTTTAGAATACGTTTTACTTAAATATATCTATATATCTACTCAGCCTATATCTACCTACTGCTGAGTATAGATCTCTTCTTTTTTGCGCCATTTCTGTGTTGTTCTGAGCCATTGTTTATCCGAAATGGTAGAGGTGGTCTGCCTAACGAGTGCTTGCCTGATCTTGGCCGCTATTCGATTATTATTAGTCCATATTCCATTATCCCGTCTCGTCAAGTGTCCTGCTCACCTTCCGTATCCATTTTACTTCATATTTTGTAAATAGAAAAATGGGCGAAGCTGAGATCCATAGGAGTAGCACTTAAGACAGTTCATTCATCAGTTCATCTTATTTTTCAATTTTTCACATTACGTTTTTCAGTTACCTACCTATATATTAGTGAAAAGGGCACTAAATCTACATAAAATAATAATAATAATGATGATGATTTATTATATAAAATCAGCACAAAAAACACAATGAGCCCGCCAAACGGCAGGGCAGTTTGTTGGCGGAGACAACTACTCTCATTGCCAATTATGTGGTACAGTAGACAGCAGGTCAAGCCGATGACAGGGGCGATGATTTTATGTTTTTACCTGACTGCATTAGAAGGAGGGTTATGTTTTTCGAGTGTATGTATGTATGTATGTATGTATGTATGTATGTATGTATGTATGTATGTATGTATGTATGTATGTATGTATGTATGTATATTTCTTTGGCACGCTCTACAGCCTAAACGGCTTGATGGATTTTAGCTAAAGAGGTATCGTTAGATTCGTCTTACTGGTGAGAGTGACACTGAATACATCAAATTTATAAAAAAACCAAGATGGCCTATTTTTGGCGCCTAAAGTTTTAAATTTTTCATGCAGTCGGGTTTTTTGTTTTTTTAATAATAGTGGTTATTGTTCCTTGTTACCACATCTGATATTAAAAGAAAAGTAATTAAATACATTCAAAACTAAGAGATGTAACATCTAATAATAAACAATTCATACATACATTCCTTCATCTACAACAAAAACTACCTCACAAGGACCATAAAAAAAACTAATGTTTATTCAAATATAAAAATTAGAAATTAAGAATGAGGAAGTTAGAGGAAAAATTAACGCAATTTCTTATAAGTTCTGAGTTAAAACACCTTTTCAGAGGTACCACTTGATCTGTCGTTGACTATTACCCACCTCCCACACTCACTCAATGCCGTATTTAACATTATTGAAAACCAAACCACTAATTACGATCATCTCAAATGGTACACGTTAAACGCGGCTAATTACAAAACACAGGCGTTCTCAGTCCGTAACGACCTTACATCACCACATACCAAACACGCACTTTGATAGACAGGTGTATTAAAAAAATACCTCTAACTGCATCTGAATAACAATAACTCAACATGCATTTAGTTTACATTGCTTATCTGCTTGCAGTACAAACTAGATCTTGCTCGAAGATACAGCAGTCAGTTTTAGAATGAGCGCTAAACGGCCGAGTACGGGCAGGGTTTTGAGTGATGTTTCCAGCTCATTTATCAAAATTAAGAGTGGTTGGTTCTCGAAGTGATCGCGTTTTGTTCTGAAACCGTTATGCTGTTAGCAATGCGCAACAAGCGCCAACATTCACTGAAGTTCATTCCCGTTTCGTCTTTATTTTACTTTACCCGATGAAAATATCTCAAATTATCTTTAAAACAAAATATTCGCCTAAGTGTGAGGCCAAACGAGCGAAATTTTGTGAGTTGTGAGTCGCATATTTTTGGCGCGTAATTTCTATTGCATTCGGTGTTTTACCACACGACGCTTATTTTATAATTATGAACCTAATTTACACGAGCGAAAATACGTGGCTCACAAAATACAAAATTACGTTCGTGTGGACTCGCTCTAAAATTTCGCATCTATTTGCGTTAGTTGCACTTATAACCGTCAAATGTGTCCAATCAAATCCGAGATGTCCTTGAATTATATTTGAAATTTACATAGAGCCTTTTATCAAGAACTAAACTAACTTAACAACAGGAACTATATAGCTGAGCTGTTCAGCTATTAAAACATGGTTAAGGCACAATCTTAGGGCACTCAAATTCTACTTTTAAATCATAAATTATTTATTAAATATGTTTAACCCCTGAGGATTCTAAAAATTTCAATATTCTACTGCGTATACTGTTTCATATAAATTACTGCTTACTATAATATCTTTAGTATTCTGCACTGATTTATTTTCGTAAGCATACTGCTAGTAAATAAAGTGGAAACGGCCGTGTTTTTTGCGTGTTACATCAAATCCGGGATGTTTATATAACAATGCTAGATGAAAGCACAAATCGAAAGCGCAAGCGTCGGCGCTGGTGTGCGCATGCGCCTATTTCCGATAAGTTCAATTAGTTGCCACTTTACTTGCTATCAATAACACGCATTCGGTAATCATGCTATTGTAGGTAGGTAAAAACTACTGGCACTCAGAATTAAATAATATGAATTGGGTATAGGTACTTGATTGCGCACAATAAACAGATTTACAGGTGGATTAAATTATTGCCAATGTAGGAATTTCTTTCAGGCAACTACTTTTTAAAAGAAACAACTAAATTCTAAAGAAATATTCAAGTCTGTTTGTTTGATGTTGTGTCGATTTTCTTTGTGTTACTGTCATTTTCTTGTTTAATGTGTACAATAAATGATTAAATAAATAAATAACTTGTTCTTATTTTATATTTATTTTGGAGCGCAAATAAGATTATTTTTTAATGTAGATACATTAGAAATTAACTTTATTATTAGTTGAATATCTTTGTTAAGTATAATAATTCTATACAAAAGCTTTTATGTACTTTATATATACAAATATATTAAATAGTAATTATGGTCAACTTTATTAGAAATCTCGAATAGGTTATAAACACCACGCAGACGAGGAAAATATGGGGAAGCCATTATGCCAATATTAAAAACATTATTTCAAATTTTATATCTCTAAAATACAGTACTAAAATTATAAGTATTTATCTTTAGTACTGGGGCGCACTAAAAGTTTTCGGGAATATAAGAGAAAATTAGTATTAATGGTAAAAAATAAATAAATTGTTTCCAAAATATTTTCCTTTAGTTAAAATGCACTTTTTTATTTGAAAAATCCAAGTTTCAAAACAGTTTTTTAATTATTTATGCCACTCTTCCAAGGTGATATCGGAAAGGGGAGCAACCAAAGTGGGCTTAACCTTGAACAGCCATTTTAAAAAAAATCACGAAACATTTTGAAATAATATTTATACTGAATTTAGCTGCCTATATGGGAGTATCAAATTAAATAGTATAAAATAATGTTTTGTAAGACTTTCAATCGATTGATAACGCCAAAACTAGTATTACCAAATACATTTTGACGAAAGTAATAGATAGATAGATAGATAGATATAACGTAACAGAACGTAATAGAACTTTTTTTATTATTTTGATACTAAAATTCTCGAGAAATCCTTATTACAGACAACTCAAAACCAATCAATATTATAATAATATTTTTATGTTCATATTGAAGCCCAGAGGTCAAACATTTTGGTTGCTCCCCTTTGGAAACATGCTTTTCGTACTCTTTGACTGCCTCTTCTGGTGATAAAAATCGTTGACTACGCAATAGGTTCTTTTTGGATATAGAAAAAAGTCACAAGGTCGGGTCTGTTTGCAGGATGGCTTGATGATGGCTCATAATGGTTCTACGTTTATCACGGTTTGTCGGGCCCTTTGAGAACTATTATTAGGCGAGTACGGTTACTTAGGTTTTTTAACTATAACGACTTAAATCCATGGTGATGTACACGCAATTCTTAAAATAGCACTACAAAACTATAAATAAGTGACATTTAGATGATACAAATTGCATCTACAGCCAAAGAGATCCATTTTCAAATGTTGTCATTCCTTTAAAAATGTTGTTCATGTAACTGTTTCTACGATTGTGAATGCTAATTCTTTGTACAAAGCTCAACAGTTTTATTGTGAACAAACGAGCTAGTAACTACTTGTATTACGGTGCTAAAACATACTCGTTAACAAGATGATGGTGGATTTATAGGATTTAATCAAGTATTATAAAGACGTCGTTTTTCCAAAGCTATAATATAATTTATTTGGTATCTATCCACAATGTGCTATTTTTAGGTTCAATACGCATAAATATGAGAACTAACCTAAGCTGCTCCTTCCATCTATCATAATATAATCATCTATGATGAATTATATAAAAAAAATGAATGTAAAATGAAAATGAAATTTATTTTCTCTCAATCACAAACTCACTCTTAGCACTATAATGAAAACAGTTACAAATAAAACCATAAAAAGCTTGTGAAGAGAGACTGGGGGCCGTTTCACGAAACTACAAGTTACAATTTACAAGTACAATTCGACTTATATTGCGTAGACGATTAGAGAAAACGATAAGGGTTTACAGTTTAGGCGAATTGGCTACGCAATGTATATCAAATTGTAACTTGTTACTAGTAACTTGTTGCTTCCTGAAACGGGGCCCTGGTGTCTGTACTAGGCTCCCACTATTCAGACAGATGCACTTAATTGTAATGCTTACAAAATATGAAAAGAACAAGAGAGAAAAACCATTAAAATTTAAACTAAAAATATTCTTTGTCGATTTTCGGGATATACATTATCAGTCACCATATTGAAAAGTTAGAGTTTACTTTATTATATACCTTACATACATTATGTAAAACATAATAGACACTGTACATACCACTTTTCCGGAATAATAAGAATAAAATCTATTACTATTTAATCGTATAGCTATGATCCAGACTCACCTCTTTCGCTTATTTACTTATTATTTATTTATTTAACCATTCATCATTCATAATCATCTTTTCATGCAAAATCGGGTCCTAGCCATTTTTTATAAACCTAAAGGTAGGTATATAGAAAGTGGTTTAGGTAATAGGAATAGATGTGTCAGGTGTCAATTTTTACCAGCAATCGAATATAATTCGTGACTTCAGAAGGAAGTGGATGTTACGAGAGTCGAAAATTAGAAATGAATTTACTATCACTTGTCTATAATTGGGTAGGTAAGTATCCTATTACACTGCAGTCTTCCACAGTCCAATGATCTGTCTGTTCGGAAATGAGTTAAGGTATCGAATGCTAAGTCGATTGCACCAAATTAGGTGCGAAACTTTTATCGACTTGGTTAGATAAGTCTGTTACATAAACGATTTTAGTTTTATTTTTCAATCGTTTGTTATTAGCTCTTAGTTAGCACCCGCGTTTCGAGCTTGTTCTAATTTAAAGCTATCGGATCTGTCTCAATCTTCACTTGATTTTGACTATAACTTATAATATAATGTGTTAACTTAATAACATGACGGTGAAACTGGCCCACTGGCTTCATGTCACTCAGCGAGCTATAGAAAGATCTATGCTTGAAATTTCGCTACGGGATAAAATCCGAAATGAAATCATCTGGCAGAGGACCAAGGTAGTAGATATCGTCTAGAAGAGTAGCAAGCTGAAGTGGCAGTGGGCTGGCCACGTCTGTCGTAGAACCGATGAGCATTGGAGCAGACGGGTTCTCGAATGGAGACCACGTCTCGGGAAACGTAGTGTGGGACGCCCCCTTGCCAGGTGGACTGATGACCTGAGGAAGGTCGCTGGTGGTGGCTGAGTGAAGAAAAAGGGTGATCGTGCGCTTGCTTTGGCGTGCCCTTGGGGAGGCCTACGTCTAGCAGTGGATAGGCTGATTGATTGATTGATTGATTGAATGAACTTAATAATATAAAACCTCTAGGGTGATTATTCAGTGCATGTAACTGAACAATCTTTGATCTGAAACATTTCAAAATTATCTTTTTTCGCCGATGGGTCAGCTAATCAGTTTGTATGATAAGTCAACCTACCTGGGTGTAATTAATATACAAAAATGTGTACAAATGCGTGTTTCTGTAGCAAACTTGATACCCATGATTTTGGGTAATTTGCAAGTAATATCAATCTATTTCGTTAAGTTTTGTAAGGCGCTTTTCACATTACGAACGTTTAATGGTTTTGCAACTTGTTAAGTCATATAAGTGCTAACTAAAAATACTAACTACAAATATTCTAACTACTAACTAAAAATATGCTTGCCCAAAAGTAGATGAAAGTTTTTAGTTTAACTAATTTGTCACTGTGAACAAAACGTATTGTCTTACTTGCCTTGTTTTGTTCAAAACTGTAAAGCAGCTTCTTCACATAACGTGCTTCTAAACACAGTGTGTGCAGCTCATTTGCACGCGGTTCCAGTTACACGATTATGGCTTCCGTCGCTGCGCAGGAATCGTTATGCGTGTAATAGTGGCTACCTAGCCACAGTAGCCGACAAACCCTTGCTAGGACGAGACTAGACAAGAGATATCTTTTTAGTATCAGCAGCGAAAATTATAATAACTACACTTTCATAAAGTATAGATTTCAAAGCATCAAAGACAAGTTAGAAGTATTAGGTGACTAGACAAGCGGTATGCTTGAAGCCAGACATGTATTTTTACACAAATAAAACCTGTAAGGAGGTACTAATTGAAGACCCTTCGGACTATATACATGACAGTTTCAATTCTTTTTCTGTTTGGAAGAAATTGATAAGTTGATGGACCTGTTCGCAATTGGTCGTAATTGTACGGTGTGATGCTCTTGTGTTAATTTGTCTTATCCTTTGTCTAATTATTTTAACGAGAATATGCTCGTTGTCTGTTTTTCCTCTATTAAACATGCAACAGTTTTGATTTATTGGAATTAAGTTAGCTCCGAGATTAAGGACATGGTATTTTTAACAAATTTTATCTGTTAGGAATGTATGGTAAATTATTTTTGAGATATCTTTTCAACATTTTTGGAAACTCTAACGCTTCGTAAAACTTATTCTCAAGACATGTACGAGCACATAGCCGATCAATATACCGTACTCTCATGCTGATAATAAAAACCTGGAACACAGCAGGTAAACAGCATCTCATCTTGTACAATTAACCCGCGATAGCATCTATATTCCATCCATCTTAGTGCTTGCATCATCGTCATTAGACACAGGGGCGGATAGTGGCGCCCGACGTTTTATTTTACTACAGTCAATCGCTCATCAACCGCGCTTCGTTAGTGCAAAAATAAACGTTATCACAAAAGCGTTTCATGCCTCAAGGTACACGAACAGAATGTAGTTAACCGTACCAGATGTTATCAGTCGGAGTCATCATCATCATTGCGGTTCATAGTAGCAGGTCTGCTTTATTTAGTGTTAATGTGTAGGCGCTTAAAGTTCTCTTGATAAGGACTTGGAGATTAATTCTAAGTAGTCGGTTTGGTGATAGTATCTTGAGTCCAGTTTTCTTAGAAAGTTCAGTCAAAGACCGAGCAATTTCGCTACTACAAAGTTTGTTTGGCTTACTTAGCAGGACGAAATAATAAGGGATTGTTTAATACATTGTTTTTTTTGTTTTACTTTAAAGTTTTTAGTAGAATATTGTGATTCATTGTGGAAATCCTTGGGGGAGGTCCAGCAATGGGTCCACCCATCTTTTGCTGAAATGATGATGATGATGATTGTGATTAAATTTGTTACAACTTTACTAATAAAATAAAACGTTTTTAGGTATAATAATTTTTTCTAAATTCACACAAACGTTCACAAAAATTAATTTCGTGTCAGCTATCTATTCACTTATAATTTTTCAACAATACCGCTTTTTCATACGATTTATCTTTACATCTCCAGCTATTACAATGTAACATCTGGGTGCGCATGATCAGATCTTGATATTAGCTTCTTCGCTTCTTTTAGCATGTTTAATGGGGCGACACGTGATGTACTTATTACGTGCAACTAACAGCTTCATTGAAGAAAAGCGGAAGTATAAATTACGGTGTTTGTGAATTCACAAACTGCTGATATGTGCTGAGTTAATTCTCAAATTTGAAACTTGCGATATTGGGACTGTAACATGAGAGCTAAAATGTATCAGTTCATTGTGAATTTGGGCCGTGTCGTCGTCAAACTTTTATAGACCGTGTGATGAATGACAAATATTCAAGTTTTTGCTTCGATCACGCTTAGATCTTCGGTCTGTTCGTATGAAAGCTGTTTATTATAATTATTAAAGTGTTTTTATTTACAGAATTAATAAAATATTAAAAATATAACCGCAAGATCAATTCCTTGAAGTTCTCAAAGTTTTTTTTAGATTAGATATGGTTTAAAGAAATTTAATTTCATATAATTCAAATATCATGTGGTTTAACCTGAAATACTCAAAGGGTTCCGTTTGTTGGGCAATAAAAACTCTCCTCTTTCCTATAAATTGAAATAGAAGAAATACCTTTCTTGTATAAGCCAGAACCAGGCTCAAAGATATCTTTATAGGTTCTTTATCAATCACGTGCTAATGAATAAACAGATTGCCTTGTTCGTAGCCAATAATTTTGCGTATCAACCGATTAGATTTAGAATCAGGAAAGTGTCTGTCTAACTTCTAATAGGAAGGGAATGGTAAACTATCGGGTGGGGGTGGTCCGCTAGTGAGATTGTCAATGTTTATATTATATACAGCCTCAATGCTCTGCGGGTCAGAGCGGCTCTTAATCTGGAGTTTCAGGGTTCAAATTACGACGGGTACTCAGAAAATCAAATAGCCCCCAATTTTCTTGCTTTAACATCGGTTGCTGAATCATTTTAAAAGTAAAATAATTCCGTATCACTGAATACAAATCTAAGGTTTGCATTAATTTATGTCAATATGATTGACGGATGTCGCTTATAACTTAAACGGAAGAGTTTGTGAGGCCAATCATTAACTTGATAAACCACACGAAATGACAATAATTATAAATAAATAGCAAATAGCAAGAGCTAATACGTTTGCAAGTGTCTATATTAAACTTGTTGTAAAGTTACTACTATTAGATCTCTCTGAAATGTTAATAAACCTTCTTAAATGATGTCTGGTTCATAAAAATATTTAATGCAGATATCATCAACAATTCATAAACGTCCCCACCAAGGGGTTCAAGTCTGTGGAGCTAGGGTGATAGATAGCTAAAACCTCAACTGCAATTCCTACCTGTTTAAAAAAAACCTTCTTGTTTTTTATTACAAGCTTTTAATTTAATTTGTAGTGTATATACGTATGAATGTCGGGTCAAATCTTGCTACTCACTTTTGAACCACTTCCACTCAACTAACAACTTTGAAAATTGACATACTTGTTTAGTTCTGATGACAATAATATACTAAAATTTTAAAAATACCTGATGTTGCAGCCAGGATTTTCTTCTCATGAGGGAACTCCTCAACGGTTAGTGTAGCTCGGAGTCAAAAATTCGTATGTACGTTAAATTTTTAAAGCTAAACATGATTCTTATCATGAACTGGCGCTGCAGCCAGGATTGTCTCCTGTTTAAGGTACTCCTCAACGGTTTGTTACACGGACTCAAAACTTTGAATTTAGGTTAGTCTGCTTACAAGTATACTCCTCACCAGTTTAAAAGCTTGTGTTTAAAAAGGATTTAATTTAAAACTTATCTCTTTTTTATTATTTATTTAAAACGGAAACACTCACGTAAAAATTGAAACTGTGTAGGTACGTCAAAACTAGAAAAATAAACGCGACTGGCTGTTGCAAATGGTTTGAGAGCCAGTACGGTCTAGGTACAGGATTCGTAGACTGCAAAGTAAGCGAGCAGTTGAATTGTGAAACCAGACCGGTTCCTTCGATGCAAAATCAATACTGGCAGAACTGGCAAGACTTACTATTATCTACACTGTGGCAGGCGAGTAACTGTACATACTGCTGTGTACGTACAGGCTGTGGCTGGGCTATGGCATATAAGGCCTATTGTCCATTGTAGAATAGGAATATGATATTGTGTGACATTTTCGTACCTGTATTTTGTTGGCTGTAGGATTAAAGACGTTAAGTAATATTATAATTTGCAGTTGGTTTCATGTAATAAACAACTCATAACAGAAGTTCTTTGCCTACAAAGATCATGTGATGTATTTTTTGTACGTGTCTTATGTTAGTGAACAGTTCATACACTGTGGTATCTTGCGCCATACTTACACTCACTCGCACGTAATTTAACCCAAATTTTACATCTGAGTTTTTGATTATTTATTGTACTAGGTATGTATATTGTTTATTTTATAAGGATAAATTAAAGTTTCTCTCATTTTTGCAATTGTCTTTATTTTCTGTAGATTAAAGTGAAAGAAAAATGGTTAGAAAGGAATAAAAAAAAATACGCCTTGTTAGAAAATAAAATATATATTTCGAGCCGGTGAGTATATGAACAGCTCTAAAACTGCACATTATTTAAATCTTGAATTCTAAGTAAGCTCCCGTTTTTAGATGCAATTAAAACTATTAGTACAAACATCAACATACCGCCTACTGGTAATATTCTTCAACAAATTCTCTCAGTCGATTTAGCTAATACGACCCACATGATAAAATGATCTTCCTATCCCACGGTGCTTAGTTTTTACAACTAATCAATTATAATAAAAATAATCTTATTAACATAATTATTATAGAAGGATATTTATCAGCTCATCGACGGGCCGTTAGCATTAGATTGGTCTATAAAAACCTTATAACATAAAAAAAACACTTCGGTCTGTCGCTAATTAAGTAGTAGATTAATGTAATAAAATAGATGTGGTCAGAGTTAACGACAACCTCTCAGTCTAATAGCTCTAATTTGTTCTAATTATATCGCCACAGATTACATTAAAATAATAGTTGTGATATTAACAGTGCTTTTCTTCTAACGTTTTTGGGCAATTAATCTATCGTTTAATATGAACAGGAATTCATTTCGTAATAAATATATTAATATTTTTCTTATCGTTTTACAGTGGCAGACAGATCCAAAAAATATAAAAACTTTACTTCACAGAGTAGAGAAACGCATCAGATACAACAAATACAAAGTATTTGTTTGTATCGATTTCAACCGGGAAGAATAATGTACTTTGTTTCTAGTATAGAGCTGTCACTAAATATTTGTATGCGGGATCGGGATATAAATCAAAGTGTGACGTCACAATGCTCAGAGCCGGGATGTCACTGCACGCCTGCGCGCGCGCACAAGGCGGAGTATTGCACGCTATGCAACGCCTTTAATCTATGCCTTTGAAAGGGCGATATTCTATTCCGAGATAGTTTAGTTTCTATTATATGTATTATGTTGTAGTATGACGTGTCTTGCCTGATTATAAAATGTGTTGACTATAACGCAAAACCTCTCAGTTGGAATTACAGTCCATGAAACTGAATAATTTTTATTCTACAAGTTTTGAAAAGATTCAGTTTTATTCTTTTTGGATGAATTGACTCTGTCAGCTAATCAGATGAACAGTTGAATCGATTTTTTATCAGTCAAGAAATTCAGAGTAGACTCGAGACGTAAATCATAACAAGAATCTCTAACTGAAATAAACACACTATTTACACTACAACTGTTTTGAAGAAGTTCTAAAACAATTACATTTTCACGAACTAAACAACCACCCGACAACTCTTGCGTTATTAATTAAGCTAACACGTTGTATAGTTTGAATAAAAGTAGATATGAACTGTAGCAAATCTTAAAATTATAAAACCAGCATACTTTAAAAATTATACTTATGCATGAACGAACATATTTTTAATCGTAATTCCGCGGTTAGCTTTAAGGATAATACTGGCACACTTAAGTTAAAAGGGCAATGTGCACTCGTTGACAAGTGCATTATGGATACAGCTGCGCGCGCCGACGGAACGTCATTACAAGTGATCGAGAGCGAAATTGTGCATATTTTTATTAATAGCGGCCGGCAGATGGCTTCGCGATTTATTTTTTTCAACTCATCGAGACCTGTAATAATCTCGTAAATTATTGGTTTTTTGTTGACACTAGTATCATAACGATTATGATCTTATTTCACTCTTTATAGTAGGGATGCGCTGAACGTGCATTCGCGCATTTAGAGTGTAAGTATTATGTTTAGTTACGTAATCCAAATTAGTAATCATTAAGAAAATGCCAATAAGATACTTGGTAATATTAAAGGTAAATCGATATTGCGGGAAAATATTTTAATTGCCAATATAATAATAATATATAAAACTGGCTTATTGGAAATTGCAATTTACATGCGAGCTAGCTATGAATATTCAGGGTGTGCTTGCTAGCTGACTGGGCTGCTGTCGGCCATTATCCCACGCACGACGAGCATGACTCTCAGCACAAAAGCTCGCTAACATAATGATCGTTTTTCAACTACTTTCTTCGCTGTAAAAAGTGAACAGTTTATACAGTCAAGAGATAAAAAATGTCTAAAAAACCTAACTCAATTGTCACGGCTGTCGCGCCGCCGCGCGGGCCTTCTTAAGATGCATACGCACTTGTAAAGTAAGCTCGCCAACACCAAAAACTCTTATGGTTTATTAAACCAACTGATTTAGCATTATTGGACTTTAAAACCCCTATTTAAATTTTAATGACTAACTATCGTTTTATTTTTACGATTTGTGAAAGAGAGGAGTTGAACGAGTGACATTTATTCCGAATGAACGATAAGGTAAAAAAAAGGCGTAGCTTTTAAATTAAGTCAGATTTAGAGTGCAATCGACGCGGACGCATCCTGCTTATGGTTTAAATTTGATGTGTGACAACTTGACGATGAGCGTAAGTTCTTAGCCCTAATGTTTACAAACTTTACTTTAGACTCATGAATATAACTTTAACCAAAAATGTATAAGTGACGAGTTTCATTTTGTGGTCTAGCCTTGATTTACTAGTGTAAAAGTACTCTTACTAAATTGCTTCACCCAACACTGCAAGTGCTACCATTGTATGACATACTTTTTTTATAGACTCTCGTTCCTTTTTCAAATTAAGCATTTAATACTTTTCGCTTTCACTGGAATGTGTAATACCGTATAGTGATGATGTTTAAACAAATTTAAATGACCAAAGCCACATGAAAGCAAATACTTACGTTATAAATTAACCGTTAAATTTCTATGGGCAGTAATTCTTTCTTTACGCTATTTGTACCCAAATTTTATCTCGAAATAAACGTTAATTTGGTTCTCAAGGGTTTAGTAACAATATTCAAGTTTAAATCTTATATGATCATCTAATCTTTCTTTTCATACTAAATATTTCTACCAGAAATTCAGCCTCTAAACAAACGGAAACCGCTTCCAAATCCGGTTCTTTCAGTCTCCGGATTAATTACAATATTAAATGGATTAAAATATTATTATTGGTTTTTCTAGTGTGTCGTAATCATAACTAGCATTCTTTGTATAGTCGGCCAAGTGTTTCATTAAAATCCGAAATTAGCTGAATCATCCCTGTCATTTGAGTAACGCAGCCTTAAACGGTTGTCCGTATTGTGCAACGCTATCATTGCATAGATGCACTTACTAGTAGCCGCCAGGCAACTTATTTGTTTGAACTGGTCAACGACCCTAGTGATGAATTGCTCAATTCAGATAATCTCATCTCCGCTTGCCCCCAACTTATATATAACAAAGCGAGTCTTCTGAATAAGTGAAAATAAACAGTTCTAAGCTGTTTTATCTTAACATTGTCCATTCTCAATGTAATTTCACAGTTCCTTGACTTCACTTTCCACCATTTATCACTTAAATTGCCAAATTAACACCGTTGTTATTTGGCTTGTGTATTCGCGAAATTAAAGCATCTTGCAAATTAACACATATAGTAAAAATATTTTTTATTACTTTCTTTTCTAAGTGAAGTTTATTACCTATGTTCATTTGAAGCGGTGGTTTATACTTACGTAGAAAGAACCCGTTCTAAATTAAATAGTATTACCTATATGGTTCATCTTTTGTTTTGTTTGTCGGTTTTGAGTAAAAATTATAGTTAGCCGTGTCGTGCTTGGGGCCATCTTAGTACTGGCAGCACCTACAGTGCACTCTTACAAGATTTCTATGCTCCTGTGGTGTAATAAGCAAATTGGAATAATGGCCCCTGGGGGCGGCCAGTGAGATGTTGGGTCTTGATGAATCGACTCTTACAACGAATCTGTACGTATAAGTATTTCATGGTTTATGGTGGTTCTTTCGACTTGTATTCTTTTTATTGGGTATTCAATAACACCGCATTTCATTTTGCTGTTTTGTAGAGTAAAGTAATGTTTACGATGAAATAATGTTTGCTAACCATTCATAGTCTCTATTCGTGTATTTGTTTACGTAATAGCTTCAGTTACTTTTTAGCATCTTTAGCTTAAGGGTGTACCCTATGTGAACACTAGCGCCACTTGGATAAAAAATCATAACTTAGTGAAAATACAAAATATCAAAAATATGGACGATCAAATTGTTTCATTAGTCTTGTTGTATTATTAGAATTGATAAATTCAGTTATCTATTGTTAATTGTAGTAACAGATAGCGAAAGTGCTAATAACGGCCGTTTTATGCACTTTCGCTATCTCTTACTACACCGTATAATATTTTATAAAATTCGGTATTTCTAAAAATACTAAAGTACCTACACTTTAAAATGATCGTCCACTTTTTTAATATATTTGGTTTTTTCGGAGTTATGATTTTTTTTCGAAGTAGCCCTTTAAACATGTCACTTTTCTAACTCACACTGCACCTAAACGTCAAGCGCTGCGGATAAAAAGAGAAAAATGAAACCAATCCGTTTGTCGCATGAAAAAACAAATGAATAGCAAACGGAGTGTAGAGTAACGAGAAAAATTATACAGTTTAGTCATGAAGATTCTTTAGAGTGCGATTAAAATAATGGCCAGCCACGTCCGCAGCGATTTGCTTCACCTCAACTGCTTCAGCCTAATGACGGGCAAACTTCGACGCTTTCTCGCGTCTCCGTCGTCTATGGATTAATACGCTGACTTTTTCTTAATAAAATGCCGCCTCAAGATGCAAGAGCTTGTACAGCCTGGTATCAGACACAGACAACGCTTGAGATGTTTAACACTTTTGTTTTTCTAACTGGCTATGTATACCAAATTGGTCTTCTTCTTATTCTTCATCGGGTGGGTTGTAAGGTCGACAACCGACCTCACAAACTCTAGTGTCAGTGCTATAGAGCCGCCAAAGGCCACTAACATGGCTCGTGTAACGACTAGATAGTAGCCGGGACCAACGGCTTAACGTGCCTTCCGAAGCACGGAATCATCTTTCTTTTCGGACAATCAGGTGATTCAGCCTCCAAAGTCCTAACCGAACTTTTTGCTTGACAGTGTCCCCACCGGGAATCGAACCCAAACCTCCGTAATGACCGTCGAAATCTCGACCACTCGGCCATGGAGGATGTCCCAAATCCCAAATATAGCTCGACATGGACTTTAACCAAGGCACACACATTGCCCGGGCTGACATTAAAATATCGTATGAGCTTAGATTTTTAAAACGCACGCTGTACCAGCTTTTTTTTTCTAGTTGCATTACTTAATTAAGCAAACTAAAATTAAGAATCACCTGCTTAGAAGTCTTTCACTGCCAGGCGACACGTAAAACTGAATGCACGTAAGTTTAAGGGCTTATATAAATTTTCATCTACATGATCTGTTGCATTGTAGTAAGTATTGCAAAATGCTGATCCCATTTTATGACTTTTATTGTACCACGTTTCTATTTTTGCAATACCAGTGTGTTTGGCTAATGACAAATTGGCGCCTGTTCACGTGTGAACGCAATGTAAATAAAATTATTAAAAAGTTGATGCATGAGAATGAGGAGAGCACGCAGAGTAGTTAACGGCCCAGAGCAAATAAATAAATCATATATTTAACAAGTTGATGCGTGTCTGTAGGGCGCCTAGTAAAAAAAGAACACATCATGTAGCGTTTATTTCAATAATTTCGCCACCATACATCATGCAAGTTGTAAATTGGATATCAAGAATAAGACGCCAGCCACTGTAATTAGAGCTATGAAAATTACTATTTTGATTCCGCACCATTCGTATCAGTGCTAAGCTGTTTCAACATTACCATAGATCTATCAGTACACGCTCATTGAGCACGATCTGTGTAAAGCGCCTGGTATTAATGTCATGTAAGACCAAATTCAGTGTCCAATAAATAAAACTGCCATCTCATTATCGCACAAGAGTTATTTCTGCAGCAAGAATTTATTGTTATCTGTAAGTCTATCCTTCACGTGCAACAGTTAAAAATTGTGGGTGCCCACATAATCTGCTTTCTTAAGTCCTTAGACGGTAAAAACTGATAAATAACTAAAGTCGTTTTCTCACCTCGTTTACATATTTTTTATTTTATCGCTGCGACGAGCCTGGTTCTAGTGCCATTAACTATTTACTTTTATTAGTCTGTTGTAATACTATAAATGTATGAGTAAACATTTCATATTGTATTAACTGTAGCCTGCAGAATCATATTAGCAAAAAAATGTTTGCATTTTGCCTCGGGCTGAAAAAATAAATTAAGAAAAGTTCTGGTTCTCTTTTAATTCTATGTTTTACCGTCTGACTGGCACGTTAAAAAACAATTTGTTCTTAGCTTTGAGCGGAACAATTAAACTTAATAATAAAAAACACATTAAAAACATATTTTGCATCGTTATTGTTAGATTTATGTTTTTTTTATGCGAATGGTGATAATATAGTATGAACAAGTATGTGAGTTCCACAACAAGGACTATAAAATCAAAACAAAAGGATTAATAAAAAACTAAATAAAGAACATTATTATGGGAAGTCAAGTTCATAGCATGCTTCAAAGATAAAACACAACCCCCAGAGAACTGGGCACATGTGCCCGGAGAAATGCCGCTCGGAAAATAACAGCCTGGTGAAAAAGTCAGTCGTAATTGATTTTTGGTAGCTCTATTATATGAAGTTTGTACGGGGCAACACCAAATGAATATATACTCCCTCATTTAGCATCATAATAGTTCGACTCGTCTTTGGCCAAAAAAAGAAAAAAGTCAGTTTAAAAATTTGCCGTGAGTGAGAGGTTATGAAAATTGTCGCGGATTGTTGAGTTTATTGTTGTTTTTTACTGTAATTTGAACTGTTGGGATGTAATAATATGTTTTATTACGTTAGTTCATGTATTTTACAATGTAAATACTTATGGAAAAACATAAAAAATACTAAGTATTGAAAAAAAATATATATTTTACATGAAAGGGTTAAAAGTTTAATAAACGTCCTTGGGTAGTACTTTGACCTTGGTCTATATTTTGAAGAAAAAGCAGTTGTTCAAGATGATAAATACAGTTTGTCACAACAATAAAAACCAAAATATATAATTGAAAATAGATATCTTTTTATATCATGTAAAATAAAACAGTAGTACAAGAGTTATCTTTAGATTTAAAAATCAATATGATTTGTTTACATCGCCGCCATTTTCATCCCCGAGCTTACCTGGGTTGTTTATCATCTGCTGATTTTAAAAATAAAGTACTTGTCTCATTGTAAGAAATATAGTTTATAATAATTCTTATAGAAATGACTTGTAGCAAGACAAGAAATTTATCATTCAAACAAAAGAGTTGCTTGCAAAAGCATCTAAGTTGTAGGTATAAATGTCTTTTAAATGAAGAACATTCATTTTCTTTTCAATGAAAATAATACAATGAGTTTTTTATCTGTAAATAAATACGAGTAAATATCTTAAAACGACAACGTAAATTAACTTTATTTGTTTGTTTATTCCAGTAGGTACCTAACAAGACCAATTCGTATTTCTTTTACCTTAGTTATAGTTTTTCAAACGTAGTTTAAATTCATTAAAACGAAAAGAGGAAGAAGAACCGTACTTCGCAAAAGCTTTGACTGCTAGCCGTATCATCTTACACAAAATATACTTAATTTCCATGTTCATAAATTATATTACCCACACATTATTATTGTTATGAAATAATCAGTATTAATTGCTTTTAAAATCGTAATACATTTATTAATTTCATAAGTACGAAGTTCAATAAACCTGCAATTTTTTTATTATTTTCGAGATTAGGGCCCATACACGCGTCCGCCCGCAGCGGCGGCGGCGGCGTCCGCTGAATTCAATGTTTGCTATTACCACCGTGACTCATTTATTAATTTCATAAGTACAAACTGTAATAAAACTTTTATTTTCAGCCAGTTCACTTCTGTTTTTTTTTTTTTTAAGAAAAAGGCTAGCATAGAATGCATGGCTCATGCATGTGTCTGCCCGCAGCGGCGGCGCCCGCTAAATTCAATGTTTGCTATTGCAGCATAATTTCATAAGTACAAATTGCAATAAAACCTTTATTTTCGGCCAGTACACTTCTGTATTTTTTTTAAGAATAGAGGTAGCATAAAGCGTCGGGCTGATACATGCGTCCGCCCGCAGCTGCGCCCGCGCCCCCGCGCAACGGCCGCGCGGTGGCGTCTCGCGGGTGGTGGCGGTAAGTGAAGGCCGCGCGGAGGCCGGTCGTCGACCGCGCTATTTATACCCGACAACCTGTTGCCGATTCCGGACACCGCTGACTAGTCACTACACACGTCACAGAGGCGACGGAGGCGTGCCCAACACTATTTATGCGTAATCGATACGGCAAAATTGCATTCTACAAAAATGTTTTATGTGGAAAGAAGCTCTAATAAATTCGTGTTTACGACCGTGAACAGTCGTAAGAAATGAAAATGTGTATAATTTCCATTTTTATTTAACTTGGAATTATGTTGCATTTTATTTTGAAGGTTTTATTGCAATGAATGTTCCTAATGGGCCACTCAGTCAGACATACAACAACATTATGGTTAAATTTAAATTGAAAATGCAAATTAACTAGAAAATTGCAGTGAGATTTATTTTATATTAGGTATTTATTTCTTTTGGAATATGTAGGTACATATGTAGGTACAGGTAGGTACAAATGTAAAAAATGTAGTGATACACGTTGGCGCCTCTGTGCCGTGACTACTCTGTGCGGCTAGATTGAATGACGGCTGAACGATGATCGGGTGGCGACCGGCGCGCGCGCTGACGGCGCTTAGCACTTTCCGATGAATTGCGAGTTATCTTCTTACGTGATTATTGCATTTGTGTCTTGTCGCATTAATTTTAAAAATAAAAAATCCTAAATAAAAGCTGATACTAATCAAAATGAAAACTTCAACCATATTAAGATATCTCATACAATTAATCTTAATTTAATTAGTTCTTGCATCTATATTATTTTATCTTTGACGTGTCCGAGTATGAGAAAAGGGCATTTATGTAATTAAGTTGTAGGCTCCGAGCTTATCTTCACAGTAATAATTTCAGTTTAGTTGAGGCGTTACTCTTGTAAATAAACTCAGATTATAATTATCCTCTGAATTGTTAAGTTAATTGTGGGTTTAGCTACTTACTTAGCTATCTAATTGGCGTTCAGTTCTGCTGTTTAATAATGGTCTATCATCACTGCTATCGTCCGTATAAAAATAGTCCGTTACTATGCAGCGTGCACTGACGTGGGGGGTTATTGATTCGTGAAGTGGAAACATCCATGTTGCAATGCATTTATCTTTCACGCAAATATGAAATTGTTATTACTTTAAGCCTAGTACAAAGCAGGTTAATCTACCTTTTCGTCATCGTTACCATACCAGCTCTATATCGCCGTGTGGTGACGGCAGAGTAGAATACATTTGTCACCAACCCCTACTCTTCCCGTGGGTGTCGTAAGAGGCGACTTAAGGACTACACATTGAACAGGAAATGGACAGCAGCGCTCTCTGATACAGCAACCTTTTAATCTGCGATCTCCAACCCGCCTGCCAAGCGTGGAGATTATGGCAAAACTCTCCACTTAAGTAGAGGAGGCTCATAGTCCAGCAGTGGACTGTAACGGGCCGTTGATGTACCAGCTCTATAAAATGCAGTGATATAAGTATAACTAGAGTATTTTATTAGACGTGGGTGCATTTATTTTGATTTGAAACGTGTTTGTAGTCGATCAAATTATTACGTTACCACTGTTTGCATGCAAGAATATGACAATATGCACAAGGTGCATAAAAATTTCTCTATTTTTTTTGTAGCTTAAAAATGATGAAAATGTGATGTACTTATGTGTAATTTTTGGTAGCATAATTTTGGCCTGATTTACTTTTTTTTTAGTGTAGGATAATTAAAATAAAACTTATTTTACGGTTAAAAAGAGTTCGGTTACAGTATTGTTAATCCCATGAAAGTAAATATACAAAAAGCATATTTATTTCGAGAGATTTGTGAAAATATCGTTACAAAGCATTCTTGAATCTCGGTGAAAATTATAATTTTCTTAATAGTGACATTCTCGGGACGTGCCGTTGTTACTCTGAATTTTCCTTTGTTATTACAGTGGGCTACCATAATAATGATCAAGAAAATTGAACGATTCAAATGGAGATCGATTGCACATCTAGTAACTTTCAAAACTGATTGTGCAATGGTAAAAACAAAAGAATTATAGCAATTTATAAACATGCAAGCGAGGCGGCGGCGTCTGCGCAACACAAAAATCAGCAGTGACAGAATTAAAAAAAAGAGTCTTCGAACTTAAGATCTACAGATTCTGATGTTTTTTTATGCACTTTTAGATGGTATCCAATATAGAAATATCTTTGTTATTTGAACATGAACTGAGCTAATAAATATCGCTAAGTAAATTACACTTATTTAAATTTTGTGACATGGAATCTTAGTTAAAATGCTTTAAATCTCTGCAAAACTATACACAAAAGGATAAATGAAAAATAGGATAATTCCCAGGAAATTTCATTTTATATTTATATTATATGATTACACAGTGACAGTTTATTAAAACCAATATATAGGTATACAGTAATAAACAGCGCAATAAATTAGTATTTTATTTTATTTTGAGATCTAAATATCTCAATTCATTTGAGAGATTCATTTGGATGTTTAGATGAAGATATGTTATTACAACTTGTAATTAACATCTACAGCTATCTATAATGTTTCTGTATCATTCGACAAAGATAAAATAAATGGCAGCATCTCGAAAACCTTGTTAGCGTCTGTTCACACTTATTTCAACGTCACATTCGTTTAGCATTCTCATGCTCTCTTGCTCATTTTAAACTATTTGTGTTTTTTTTTCTGCCCATACTCGGTGCATGAACAGGACAGTGAATCATGATTCTGCATTGATCGGGTCGGTCACGTGCTAAAGTCATTACGACAATTTGATTCAATTCCTTACGCTAAATGTTGACTCTCACTCTCGACTGATGGAACGTACCATTACCGTGTATTTGAAAGCCGAATTTACTATATTACAATATAACGGTTTGTACATTAAGTACACCAAGACTAGAGATTAGCAACTGTCGGTGCGTAGGAATTTTTGTTTGGGTAGCTTGTGTACTAGTGTATCCGTAAGCGAGTTTTTTTTTTCAAACTGGTTTTTTTTTACTTTTTCAACCCTTATATCACCACCATTTATAAAAATTTTCTTAATACTGAATAGATAAAAATATTCTATATAATTATCAAACCTGCTTACAAAATTTCACGAGAATCGGTTTTGAAATACGACCTGGTAGAAGAGAGCAGCCGGACATTCATCGGACAACCACGAAATACAAAAGCATTTTTCCCTAAGCTTCGCGCTCTCTCGGTCAATTGTTATAGTGAATTCGCACAAAATTATGTAATTACAAAACTAAAACAGCAATATTCAAAAGTTTGTAAACGACACATTTCATTTCACATTATTACAAAAGGTTGTGAATTTAAGTATCACACTTTGTGTTTCTCTTCTCTATCTCAATCTACTCTATATTCTTAGTAGCCCTAACTTATTAATTACACTAACTTAAAAATAAACATTCTGAGAAGTAGGTAGATATGTGTATTAATAACAGTGATATGGACAAGTACCTTTAGTAGTAAGTTGCATACCTATAATTAAACTTGTACAAGTGACTTCATATCTGCGGAACTATGACATTAGGGCTAATTCTCTCTGTCGCGCGCTAATTCTTAATTTAAATCCTTTTCAACTTTTAAACATTAAAAAGGGACAGGAGATGGACATCCTAATATTAGAGCTGTCAAACATAGAATTTGAACCGATTGGGTGCGTCGATTGCACAATTTTTAAAGAGGTCGTAAAACCTCAGAGAATCAAAAGAACGCGCAAGCATTCGAATTCAAAAACTGTCTAATTTGACAGCTATGCTCATATTTTAGGTTGTCATTCATTCGAAATAATATAATTCGTTCATCTAAATTCATAGGTCATAAAAAAAAACTGAACTTTAAAATTAAGAATAGAACATGACTGCGTGAATCGGAGCCATTGCTCCATATCATGCGCTTCTTAATTATAAGGACAAGTCTTAATCTACATTTTTTAAATAATTATCCGTTTTACATACTTTTAAGATTCTCTTAACCATTTGCATAACTCTATGTCGGCATAAGATAATTCCCTTGCAAATTATGTCAGCTACGAACAGGCAAATGTGATTGTAATATTAGACTGGGACTATAAAGTTGATATGAAAGGTAGCTGGTACGTAATTAAATTCAACATTATTATTACTATGGACGATTATACACTAGTTAGAGGATATTCATTCGTAGTAATGGTGTTCCGCGTGGTGACGGCAGAGTAGAATACATTTGTCACCAACCCCTTCTCTTCCCGTGGGTGTCGTAAGAGGCGACTTAAGGACTACACATTGAACAGGGAACGGGCAGCAGCGCTCTCTGATACAGTAACCTTTTAATCTGCGATCTCCAACCCGCCTGCCAAGCGTGGAGATTATGGCAAAACCCTCCACTTAAGTGGAGGAGGCTCATAGTCCAGCAGTGGACGGTAACGGGCGGTTGATTGATTTGTTGGTTTGAATGGTGATAATATCTATACAGGGTGTTAAAAAACGTCCGTTTAGAGGAAGGGGAAACTCCATGAAACTGAACAACTTTTCCAAGGAACATAGACTAACAGACGACAGAAAAAGTTGATCATACAAAAACAGTCAGCTGAGTCAGCTGATTATTCATCTGACAACTTATATTCCTTGGGGTCAGTTATAAAATCAGTTATCACATCTACCTTTTCCTTAAAATGTATATATATATAGGAGGTGTCGATTTATCTTCACAGAACATGGATATAAAACCAACACGCAATCCTGTGGAGATGAATAAAATATGTTTTAGCTTCGTATGTATAACCCCATCCTATATATATATATATATATCTCCATGTTCTGTGAAGATAAATCGACACCTCCTATGAACAACGACGTAACTCAATTTTAGCAACTTTTCAGTACAGCAGTTTAAAGGCAAAAAATACGTTTCACCTATAGTTACGTTTTTGTGACTAATGCTAACTTCAGTTTGTACTTAGAGACACGTTGCTTGGGCAGAAAATTAGAGTAAATTATGATAAAGAAGAATATTAACTAAAGTCATTTTGAACGTTTCTCAAGTTACATTGTAGTTCATAGGAGGTGCCGAAATATTTGACACGTGTTATACTATACCATACTATACTCTACTGTGATCTTAGCCAATTTATCATTCAATCCGTCACTATGAAAATTTAACATCCATTACTGCGCTAATTACTCCGCAACGGCCAAACAGAAATTATTTATTCACAAGAGAGTTATTTTAGTCTCAAGCACGTCACCATCAGTAAACAACGTGCCGAAATACAACTGTAAAATATTGGCCAAGTTCTTTATCCAAAGATATTTATTTTGTTTGTGGTCCTATCATCCATGTTACGTAGCGGCAAACAACAAGTATTTTTTGTTTATAAATCTTATAAATCCAAGTTAAAATAGAATTATTAAAAAGTTTTGGATAAGTGATGTTGTGTCCGTTGAAGTCAAGTCCTCAACCGTCCTCCTAATTTACAAGAAGTATATGATTTATGTCATACTAAATAAAATACTCAATCAATACCGCACTACGAGTATTATGTAAGTGTTATTTGTGGTTTTTTCAGAACAGTATGTCAAACAATATTAAACGGTTGTACAGTCGACTACACGTCAACTCGTTGACTTGGAGTCTTCGTTGATTTATTCTATACAAGAAGTTTTAACGAAACCTTGGAAACGAAGCTACAAGACCAAAGCACTATGACTCAATTCGTGTCTGAAATGTATCTTATTATTCATATAATTATTATTTGTTGCGTTTGGGTCACTGTAAACAATTAAGCTGATTTTAATAAATAAATTGAATTGAATGGAACTTGACAAGGTTCACTGCCGTGCGTGCGCCCAGGTGATCGCGTCGCTAGTTTTTGCGGAACATTCTGCTCATCATAATAACGGTACGAGTGACGGAATTTGTTGTTTTTATTAAATGTTTCTTTCCTTTAAACGGTATTAATAAGACAGATATGGACTTAGCAATTAAAGATATTTTTGCACACAGAAAAAAACGCACTTAATAAATTCTAATTGGTAAAGGTTTTGGTAGATAGAAAATTTAATGATTGCTTTAAATATTTTTGCACATGTCTAAGAAACCTGATTTTTAATAAAAAATATATTTTTCAATTTTGCTGCACAATTGTTTTTTGTAGTATCGCGTTGATGTCTTTTGTATGAATATTTCGTTCTCTTGCAAAATTATAATTTTGTTATTATTGTAATCACAAAAAAAATGTAATTAGTATACGAAAAGTGCATAGGACTTTAAAAATATTAAAAATCATGCATTTATTAGTACCAATATAAGATTAGTGAGAATATTTTGTGTAAACATTAGTACTCGAACAGCGTTATCTACAAGATTTGTTCATTTTATATTGTTGTGTGCATATAACCATTATAATTTGAATATTTTATTTATCTATGCATACAGATCAGTCTTTTGCATATTCTTGTATAAACTTTGTTTACAGTCTGTTTAAACAAATAGACTGTGGTCCAGCAGCCGCCACGGACCTGCTGAGCACTACACGAAGAATGTTGTAAAGGGTTATGTGGCAATAACCAGGGCACAGTCCAAGGAAACGTTTTTATATATTATATTAACTAACAAATAGTAGAGAATGGTAGAAAAGCTTTAGGTATGTTCTATCGGAGATCAGGACATGAAGTGAAGAATTTGGCAGAAAAAAAATCGAAACAAGAAATCTAAATTTGAAAATGAATTTAAAATGAAAAATAAAACTGCCATCAAGAAAGGTTGCCAATCATAAAATAGGAAAGAAGACGAATGCCTCGTTACAAGACTAACAAACAAATAGGCTACTATAGCGACTCTGTAGTATTAAGTAAGAGTAAATTGTCGTACAAATTAGAGATACTTAAGGCTTTCGAAAATAAAAGACTTTGTGTTTATGCGTGGATCATAGGACTAACAGATTCTTAACTTGTGGCCTATGATGAGGCAGAGATGAGTTTTAACAAATGTAATTTAAAAAAAGACTCTTAGGCCGTTAAAAGCTCATTGCTTTTGAAAACACATTAAGATAGTAGCAAAAAAGGAAGGGTAAATAAAAATAAAGAAAATATAAGAGCCATAGACACGAATTATATGTGTTGAATTAATTAGTTTGTATGATTCCAATTTATTCAACGTTTTGTATCTTATTTGTCACAATGAAACCATAATTAGATTTTATAATAAGAGTAAAAATAAGTATAAGATAGTGTTTATCCTTGAGTAACCATATTATTAAGCCCATGCTACTGGATAGATTTAGAAAGTACCTAAGTACATTCCGATTTTTCACTTAGTTAATAATATTTCTTACCTTGTTTCTAACAACATAATAGGTAGTCTGAATTAACGAGCTTTCTAGGCATTAAGTAAAGTATGGAGCTCACCTCCCTGATCCCGAATAGGTCGACCGGTAATCGAGCGGGCGAGATATTAATGCGCTCAATTGAAAGCTGGACGGCTACCGAGATGGTGTCGGAAGCATGAAATACGAGGCTAAGTTTCTCACTGGGCCATACTAGTGTGCCCCAGCAACCACCACGGAGCTGCTGAACACGAAGGATGTTGTAGAGTATTTTAATATAAAACGTGGCAAACACCAGGGTAAAGGTAAAGGTATTTATTTAGGTAGGCACTAAAGGTATTTATTTATGTATTTATATAATATTATATTTTATAAAATTGGAACATAATAACATGGACAAGTTTACTGTTGGAGATCAGGACATGAAGTGAGAAATTTAGCAGAAAAAAGACAAAATCGAAACGTAAGAAATCTAAATTTGAAAATGAATTTAAAATGAAAGATAAAACTGCCAGCACGAAAGGTTGCCAGTCATAAAACAGAAAAGAGAACGAATGCCTCGTTACACTAGTATAGAGTAAACTAATGCCTACTAAGCTGGGGGTCTGACAGTTTTGACACCAGAGGAACAAAAGACGATCGCTTCGCTTCGAGGCGACGCGCGTCAGAATTCTTTGTTTATAGGTATGGAAATAAAAATATGGGGTCACAAAGTGAAACAAAGATACTAGAATATTTCGTACACCAGCTACAAAAAAAGTAACAAGGAAATCTATTACATGATGGCGTTTGTGAAAAGGATAGGAAGCAGTAAGCCGTGAAAAAAGAATAGTTGTCAACCTTCAACTTAAAAAAAAGTTCTCCATTATGTCACAAGTCTGAAGGCATTGTTACAACCCTACGGTTATGTTAATATAAGGTAAATTGGTCCCTGAAAATAATTTTAACAAGATGCAGATGTATCTTTAATCACATAAAAATATGAAATTCCTACATATATTATATATTCCTATTTATTCCTTATTACAACCACAGAAATTACTACGAGCTGTCTATGGTTTTGCCCTTAATTGCAAAAGCTATTTCATCAACACTTATAGAAAACTCTACAATTATCTTGATCCAGTTATAATTGAACTTTTATCATCATAAATATACCGTTTCAAGTAATTGTGGATTGCAAGTAAACCCAACTGTTCAAAATGGGCATTGACACCTCTGGTTACTGTAAAAAGAAGTTCAATTCACACATGAGCTCGATGCAAATGAAGACGGTGTATTACATTAATCAAGTCAGATAAGATGAATACTTTATTTCCAAAGATCGCGCCATTGACACGTGTTAAGTGGTAACGGGAGAGCTGACGTGTGGTTTCGAACGAGCGATATTAATCTTATCTGGCTCCCGGCCTAGCGTGCTTGCTTGCGCGCGCGCAGCGGGGGGCGCGCAGTCATAGCAGCCAGAGCCACGGCTAGGGTGTTTACTCAATGATAATAAGCTAATCACGTTATTCTATTGAAGAGGCTTATTAATGTGTATTTTGTACGGTAATAGGTTCGTATTTAATTACTTTCTCTCAATCAGAAGGGCCTAGGTACAATATAAGTAAAGTCCTTCAATTAAAAGATCTTCGTTTTGTCATAAAAATGCACTATCCATACAAATATCCTTCACCGTTACATCCCTTTTTGCTATATCATGCAATCATATTTTATTTGATAAACACTGAAAATATAAACACAGGAACGCCGCTCATTACATATTCATTAAAGTTTATTATGATTTATCATGATTATGCTTCTAAGCATTTAACTTGTATCAAATGACACTTAATTTAGCTACTTATTAACATTACAAGTTAGCTAGGAACTAAAACTAAATGACTACGTCTTTACGATTATGATAACCATTGAATATGGTTGGTTACCAGATAATTTATCTAATATAAATCACAAAAAGATTAACAAACATGGAAATATGTTTGTTTTGAAACTCATATGTTGACACCTACAGGTTCCACTGCTACCTTTTATTTCTCAAAGGATATTTAATCAAAACAACTTAGATAATTCTAGTTTTGTGTTTCTATGATAATCGAGCCAAGCATAAAATCGCCCATGCCTGCCATACCACCGCATAAACAGTCTATTCTAACATTTGCAATATTTGCAACAGAGCAATTTTACAGTTGTGAATATAATGTGGTTATAAAATTACCTACCTAATTTGCTGCTTAGGATGAGCACACGTACAAGAATCTATTCAAAAGGGCTCAGTATTCTCCTTTAAGGTGCCCGGTGCCCATATCCTTTTATTATTTTTTAGTTTTCTATTTTATTGCACGTATTCAATTTGCGCTTCGCTCGTATGTTTTGCCTTCTTTGGGCGTCCTGCTGGGTTTTGGATATCTTCACGTGCTAGGTTATGTACGGCCGTACTCTAATCTTTGCCTTCATTTGAATACACTGTTTGATTTAAGGTATGCGCAGGCCCACCTACGTCGGTGTCGGTGACCACCAAGTCTCATTTTGTTACATTATCTGCGTATATTTTTATATAGGTACCTATAATATTGTGACTTATGGAAATAAGGTTTATAGTATCTGCTGGGTCGGTGGTCGGGCTCAGCCTTTGAGTTACGTCATATGCATAAAAATAATTATAATAAGGAGTTTGGTCTTCTTCATCGTGTTAGTTTTAAGAAGTTTGGTGCTCATGAGTGATTGATGGGTGAAAAATAGTAATAATAAGGACTTTAGTTCAATTACTGGCTACAGCTAACAACTTTCACTAATCCTCCATCTCTTTTTTACTTTGAATTTATTCTACTTATTATAGTGGGTGTTAAACCGTCGTCGTTTAGAATTGGGGTTGTATTTTAATCTAAAATATTAAGTGGGGTTAGTGTAAGATTCGCTTATATTTTGGTACTTGGGTACTATCATCATCAACATCAACAGCCCGTTACAGTCCACTGCTGGACTATGAGCCTCCTCCACTTAAGTGGAGGGTTTTGCCGTAATCTCCACGCTTGGCAGGCGGGTTGGAGATCGCAGATTAAAAGGTTACTGTATCAGAGAGCGCTGATGCCCGTTCCCTGTTCAATGTGTAGTCCTTAAGTCGCCTCTTACGACACTCACGGGAAGAGTAAGGGTTGGTGACAAATGTATTCTACTTTGCCGTCACCACACGGCGGCAATATTACCTATACCGTAACCTAAATGAAGTATTTCTTGACAATTTTAAGACTATCACGTAAATTTTGTAATTGTTTAATATACATGACTTCTATAAACCTCAACATTCTATGACCTGTAAAATGAATCATGATAAAACCCTAACCTCATTTTCGTTCTTCTCATTTAACCATTTCAATTAATCTTCTGCTACCGTTGCGTGTGCGCCTCTCAATGTAAACACCGACAGCAATTCTGGCAGATACTAAAAGCAAGTCAATCTAGTTGGATTTGTTTTTTTTAATAGTGAGAGTAAATTTACAGATAATTTAAATCTTCCTTATTTTAAATCCTTAGCTAATACAACAGCGTAATATATATACGATATGATGACCCCACCTAACGTGAGACAAAGACAGCAGAAAATATATGTTTTTTTTAACGATAATTCCAGGATACATACCTATACAGTGCTCTGTATTAAAATTAGTTAAATTCTTAACAATTCTAAAGTGAGAGAAGAGAGATAGCTTAATTTCTTTTAGCTATAAGGATTGTCATAGAATATACTCGGTGATCATGCGGTGATCACATTTGCATAGTTAAAAGTATAATTTTATTTTCGTCTTTGTCAGAATCGCGGTAATCGTCTTTATAAAATATGATGATGCTGGTCATCGAACTACTCCATCTAAATGTAAATATAGCAATTATAACCTCTTTACTGTGAGTTCTCGCCCAATCTCTGTCGCGCAAATTATTCTGTGTCAGTAGTGATTGCGTTAACTAGTTCCGAAGGTTTACAGGTAAAATGGTAATGCCCGTTAATCTTACAGGCATACTTCTACACTCGACAGCAAATATTCCGGGTCGGGTAAAGAACACACCTAAAAAGCTCGGAAACTAAGAATGCTTACTTAGTGAAATTAATTGTGTTAATAGAAAAATAAATACTCCTTGAAAAAAAATAATAAAATGTACTTATCACTTTGTAATTTATTCTTTAATAAATACATAACAAAAAAAATAGAAAATCGCATTATTTCTTTATTTTTTGTGCTACGTGCTGTTACCGCGGTTATGCGTTTGTCCTGGTCATGCGGCAGATTTGCCTAAAAAAGTCCCATTTCTATTTAGCCATTTTTGATGGCATAGGTTAACAATAACCAAAAAGTCTTATTGCTTTCATTTAAAGTGTGTTTAATTGTCTATTAAACACAATTTATTTTACTAAGATAGCGATCATGGTTTTCGAGATTTTCAGGTAACTACCTGTCTTCATGTGACCCGGATTCATTGCTCTCAAGTGTAGTATGGCAGCTTGAGTCTCTAATACGCCTTCAAGTAGTAGTCCAACTTTACTTATGTCATGTCCTGTAGTACATAATATATAATCTTTGACGGCTCTAACCTCCCATATTCACGTACTATATGTTTTAGTTTTTCAGTTTACGTGTTTGTGAGTTTGAGTTAGGAAATTCTGTATCTGTAGGAACCAGACTTAAATTACATTTAGATTCATTACTTTATTTGCCTTACCTGATAGTCATAATTTAGGGTAGATTTGACCCCTCAGTGATGATATTTTGAGCTATGGTTGGCTTAGGCAAATGGCAAATGGTTGGGTTAGGTTCGGTTTATACCTCAGAAGAACAAAAGACGATCGCTTCGAGGCGACGCGCGTCAGAAATCTTTTGTTTATACTCACCAAGACAAACACACGCCAATTTTCTTGTACTATTTCTTATTATAGTCAATATGTTGACAGGTTTCCAGCCTATCACCGATTTGGCACTATACACAATATTACACAAACACAAGCGCCTTAGTGGCCTAAACTGAAAAAAAAGTATTTACAATGAAGACACCAAGATTCCAAAAGACTTTGTTGCTGCTAATACTTAGGACCCAAGTTACGTGTGTACGACTACGAGTATTTTGTGAATTCACAAAAAAAAAAATAGATGACGCGGCGGCGGAAAGATAAAGTAGCCGGATTCTTAAACCTGGAACCACACGGACATCCAAAACTCTACCAGTTAACTGTCAACGAATTCCGTTCGGACCGTTCGATACCAAATCGCTGACAATGTGGACCGGTCCGGCTCTGACCACTAATGGCGGCGCGGGCGCAACGTTGCCATGGTTACTGCAGATTTACTCCTATCTTATCTCGGAGATTGCGGCGGCCCGCAGATTACCTTAGACACAGGATTGTTTATAAAACAAGCGCTGATTTGCTTTCGGATTCAGCTTAAAATTGGAATTGTGAACCTAACTTGTTTATTCAAGTACTTAGGTATTCTTGAGTACCTCCTAGTGATTCTTGTTTTGAAGTCCGTAACTTTTTGTTTAGTTTAAGAGTAGGTATAATAATAAAAAATATATGTGGAGACATCTTCACACATGGCCATCTGATCCCAAACTAAACAGAGCTTGTACTATGGGTACCAGACAGTTGATATACATTACTTAAATAGATAAATACATACTTATATAGATAAACAACAACCAGACACAAGGCAAACACAAGTACTCATCACACAAATAATAATTAATGATAATTATAATAATAATTACGAAATTATTAATAATTTCGTATCAAAGACGAAAAATTTTCTGGATATTAAATCTTTGAAGATGTTTATGAGCGTGTCGTAGCATTACGCTACGACAAATCGTAGAAAGTGTAAATGCGCAATACTTCATTATATAAAAAATAATTTAAAAAACTCACACTTGACTAAGAATTCCCAAATTTAAGGTCGCTCGTGGTGGCTGGATGAGGAAAGCGGGTGATCGTGCGCTTTGGCGTTCCCTTGGGGAAGCCTACGTCCAGCAGTGGACTGCAATAGGCTGATTGATTGAATATTTTTGTTTATTTAAAAATATAGACAAAAGGGTTGTAATGTTACTTGAGGGATTTAACAAACCTGAATTTAGTAGGTATAGAACATTGTTATAATCGGTTTTCTTTTATTTCAGGTGAAATTCGTGGAACAACGATTGGCTGACAAACCTTCGAGAAACACCTTTCACTTCTAGTCTTCTGTCAAAAAAGGTAAGGATTAATTTTCATCAATATGATACTGAACATACAACTATACTAATTATTAAGGTCTGATCATAATCTTTCATGTGGAATTGCTTGTCTCAAAAGTGTAGAAGGAATATAAATTATAGTCTGAAAGTGAATAATATAAAGGTTCCGTTCCGAGAGACCGAAGATATAGGTTTCGTTTCAGTTAGCTGTCAGCCGCGACCCACGAAACTCTACCTTAAATATTAAAATACCTATATACAAATTTCTGCATTTGTGTCATCATCAGTTACTCTTTTTTTTAAGTTATTGCACATAAAACGGTAGCACGGTTAGTCTCATCACACTAATATTATAAATGTGAAAATATATTTGGATGTTTAGATGTATATTCCACCTTCACGTTTAAAGTACTCGACGGACATGGATGAAATTTAAAATGGAAAGAAAGAAAGAAAAAAATATTTGCTTCGATATATGTTAATAACAAGGTCTTAAAACTAAATATATTTGAACCAATATATCAAGCCAGCAAGCCGGCGTGCAAATATTTATTTTTGTCGTGAGATAGTAGGTAATTTATTTTTAAAAACGATAGATAGATATGGAGATAGTTTGTAACCTGAATGAACAGATAGGATACTTTTTACGGAAAAAAGTCTTATTCCCATGGGAAAATCTTACATAACGCGAGCGTAGCCGCGGGCGTACCGCTAGTCTCCATTAATTTTAACCGTGCAAAATGGCATAATAAAACGTACAAAGAACGGTTTTATTTATGTTATTTTATGATAATACGGCTTCCAGTCTTCCGATGACATCAGTGAGTACCGCAAACACAAAGTTATGCAAAAATTCACCACTTTATTTTTATTTTAGAAACATAAAAAAAAAGAATAAACAATATTTGATACAATACAATACAATACTTCGGCGCTAGGCAATAGGCAGCCTTATCGCTTTGAGCAATTTCTTCCAGGCAACCCATCTTTAAATAAATTAACTAATTTTACTTGTCTTATATATTGGTGCAGTTATAAGAGTTTTCGAGGTTTAGGGCACTAGTTAATGAAATTCGGTAACTTTGCTGCACAAACTTTGCTTAGTGCAGTGCAGCTGGTACCACGACACATTTTATTTATGCATTTGTTCATTTGGGGTTCCGCAGGGAAGTACTCTCGGTCCAACACTATTCATTATATATATTAATGAGTTGTGCAACTTAGATTTGAAGGGTGCAGATATTTTCATGTTTGCAGATGATACTGTCCTTTTATTTCATGGACCCAATTGGAGTGAGGTGCGACATAATGCTGAGATGGGTATGAAGCGTGTTACTGCCTGGTTGGAATGTAGCCTTTTGACTCTAAATACAGCTAAAACAAAATATATCTGCTTCAGCATAACAGCCCGCACTCGACCTAATGAAGACTTCAAACTACAACTACATACTTATCCGTGTAACAGAAGGACTTGTAGCGTACCAATTTGTGCGTGTGCATATTTAACTCGTGTCAGAGATATTCAATATTTGGGCATTATATTAGATGACAGTTTAAGTTGGGGTTTGCAGGTAAAGGCAGTTGCTAATAGAGTTCGAAGGCTTATCTTCATATTTAAGAATCTTAGAGATGTAGCTAGTAAGGATATCCTTACACTCACATATAAATCTCTGTGTCAAAGCATTGTCTCATACTGCATTTGTGTTTGGGGTTCCGCATCGAAGACTTACCTTATAGAAGTGGAGCGTGCTCAGCGCGCGGTACTTAAGGTTATGAACAAACTCTCATTCAGGCATTCCACCACTGACTTGTATAGGTTATGTGATGTATTGTCAGTCAGGAAAATATTTATCTACGCAAGTCTTCGTCGATATCACATACAAGTTGTACCCACTCTTCCCGAGTGCAAAAAGCGAGTAGTAAAACTTCCTGTGCCGATATATAGTACAGCTTTTGCTAAAAATAGCTACAATTACGTTGCTCCTTTGGTTTACAATAGGTTATGTAATGACGTTAGTGCAGTTAAAAAATACAATAATCACCGGTTTCAGAAATATCTCTTGGATAAACTTAAACAACTAGACTATGATGCAACGGAGGAGCTTTTTATCAGGGTAAAATAACTTAATAACGCACACACACACACAAACACACAGATACACGCACACACACACACACACACACACACACACACAGAGACAAACAAACACACATACATTCATACATACATACACACGCGACACATATAATATAGTTAAATAGATACTTATATAGATTATGTTTCTTTATATACTTAACTGTTTAGATTTAGACATAGTATGGGAAGACACTGACGCCTGTAGCACAGCGTTTGCTATTACAGGCTTCAGCATCTAATGTAAATATTGCTTTGCTTAAGTTAAATAAAGATTTATTTATTTATTTATTGCATTTAAGTTAGATAAGGTTTTATAAACGTGCAACGTGCTTGCTTATGTCAGACACCAAAATTGTTCGTTTCTTACTTTATGGTAGACTGTACCATGAAGTCATCATCATCATCGTTTGGGTTATAAGATCGACAACCGACCTCACCAACCCTGGTGTCAGTGTTATAGAGCCGCCACTGACTTGGCTCGTGTAACGACTAGATAGTAGCCGGGACCAACGGCTTAACGTGCCTTCCGAAGCACGGAATCATCTTTCTTTTCGGACAATCAGGTGTTTCAGCCTGCAATGTCCTAACCAAACTGGGGAAAGTCTCACAAAGTGATTTTTGCTTGACAGTGTCCCCACCAGGAATCGAACCCGGTACCTCCGTAATGGGCGTCGAAATCTCGACCACTTGGCTACGGAGGCAGAGAACACACATAAAAGTACCTCATAATATGTTACTATTTTTATTTCCAATATATCACCTGTAAACTCAATTTCTTCTTACTGGAGACAGACAGACATATTTTATGTTTAGTAAAACTGTCAAGATGTAAGTTAGGTATATATAAATATCATCATAAATATGTTACATTTACGAGCAGTTTAGTTAGTTAACTGATATTTTTACTGAGTAATAAGTACTTACTTCAGATAAATAATGCAATAAGTTACAAGAAAAATAAATCAGGAACAAAGGATATCACGTATATGTTGAAGTTTTAGTATCAAAGAAGTTAAATATTGTTTTATTTAACTTCTTTGATACAGGCGTTTTTGCGCGGGAAACGAGCAAAAATAGCCGTGTACGTGTTACGTATTGTTGTAAAATCGTTTTTTGCGTTTAGTTTGGTTAAATTAATATTTTAGGCTAAGTTAGGTTAAGATCAAAGACAAAGTCGGCCTGATAACCATAAAAATATGGACTTGGCCTTTATTCTAAAAAGTGATGTTGGCAGAATGGTCTTAATTCCCTTTGCCTTTTTCATAAACTAAACAAAAAAAACATTGACATGGCTGACTAGTGTTACCAGGCAAAGAAAAAAATACAGCAAAATTAAAAAGAATACATTACATAATACGCTTTTTTGATTGAAAGTCTGTCGGTATTTTTTGGATAATGCGAAAATATATCAAAATGTTTGAAATTAATATGTTTAAACACTTTAAACCCACTAAGGTACTACCTAACAATAATGAAAAATCTAAAAGTTCTTATTACTTTCATCAGAATGTATTTTGACAACATTAGTTTTGGAGTTATCAATCGATTAAAAGTCTTACATTTTTTTTTTAATATTTTTTTTATACTCCCCTCATAGGCAGCTAAAATCATTGATATCATTTAAAAATTATTCGTGTTTTTTTTGTTCAAGGCCAAGCCCATTTTGGTTGCTCCCCTTTATAATTGTTGGATTTAGTTTAGTTGGCAATAACAATCATTGGTTTCTTCGTTGAAGATCCTGAGAATCCCAAACAAGCCAATTTTTATGATTAATATTTAAATTAACTTCATAACTCTTTTTCGGTTCTGGATTTAATTTAATTGCTTGTGTACAACTATGTTTCTGTGCGGCTACGCTCGCGTTGTGTAAGATTTTCCCGTGGGAATAAGATTCTTTTCCGTAAAAAGTATCCTATGTGTAAATCCAGATTACCAACTATCTCCATTCCAAGTTTCATTCAAATCCGTTGAGTGCTTGAAGCGTGAAGGTGAAGGTGAAACAAACATCCAAATATATTTTCACATTTATAAATTATGGTGTGATGTGATTATATCGGTAAACGACAGCTGCAGCTGGTTAATGGAGTGTTTTTATATTGCATGCAGGGTGTCGAATTGTTTTTCAGCGTCTGTATTCTCATTTGTTTATAATTCAAATATTTTTAAAATTAGAATAAACAGGCACTTTCTGGATAAGCTCGCTCTACCTTCAGTTTCATCTCGTTCGCCAGTCGTGCCTTATTGTGGCCAAGAGTAAGCCCAGTTTTAAAATACAGAGCAATACAGATTAGAGATAAATAGAGTGTCGCGGTCAAAACTAAGAGGATTATTAATCTCTATGGTAAAGACTGCGACGCCGGCGCAGTATCTTGTGCCTCCCTCGCTGTTAGACGAGCGTGTATGAAAGTTTTATGAGTCGCTCGCATGTGTCGCGGTCGTGGTTTGCTGGCCACAGACGTCTGCTCCACAGGGCATTATACTTGATTATCTCCAAGAATATATCTCACGAGATTACATGTATTACTCCTCCCAGTGACGAAGTCATGACATTGAACCTAAGTAAAAACGTTCTTTGAGTTAGGGATAGTTTCCCTAAAAACGGAACAATTATGTAGATACGTTTTTCTACATCGTATTCTTTTGTAGGCAGCATAATTATTTGTCCTTTTATTTTCTTTTCATAAATATGGCTGATCATCACACTGCAACAGCAGAATCACATTGATCTTATTATTCTATTACGGCACGTTAAATCGGTGTTTTAGCTCCGAAAATAAAGCTAATACCTAATTGGGATATCCACTCGACATGCCAACACGATATCTGTCCAGCAACAGATGTCCTCACGCAATTGTGGCGTTCGCGTAAAATAAGCAGTCAGAGAAATGGCGATATATTTACAATGACTGATTGTGATATTATGTAAACATCCGACTGGCTACAACGATAGCTTAGCTTGAATAGTGACGTTAACAGCACGCCCACGCCGACACAAGACGAACATTATATCTAGGTAATATTTTGCCACCTGATGTAGATCAGAAAATATCTATTAGATGTTCCGTAAGGTAATCAACAAAAATAAATTAGGGGTTAAAAAGATAAATTATATAAATATTCAATTCTCTTTTTAATCTGTTTTAAAAGAAGAGTTTAGAATGTTTGCTTGCTGTAATAAAATAAATAGTAAGTTTTTGTGTGTAACTACACAGGTTCACAAGTCAGGGTTCTGTGTGTCTTTTATAATTTGTGCGCTAAATTCGCTTGCTCGTATATGATCCTACTAAAATTATGTCCTATTTTGTGTGTTTGGTGTGTGATGTGATTGTGTCTTCAATGACGCATATTAAACAGCTGGACTTGTTGCATGCAACTTGGCACTGAGGCATTTCGTGGCTTACATAATAAGTCTGATGCCAGGGCTTTTGTGAGGTCAGACGCCAACACATTTTTTTTATTTATTTATCTGACTTTACGATGTGAGTAAAATCTTATTACTAAGGGCATGGGCGTAGACAGCGTCTACATCGAGGTTCGAACCCAAAACTTTGGCTATGAGAGTGGAACGGTCGACCGCTCAGCCACGGAGGCTGTTAACGCCAATGATCAGAGGATTAACCAAAAACTACGCGGCCGTTGGTTGTTGCTTGTTGTAGCTGTTATAAAAAAAGAAATTATAGTTATGAAAATACGTTTCTGGATAGAAAGTGGTACTTTTCTTCTGTGGTGATTTAGTGAAATTAATTGCCGAGATGTCAAAGGCGGATAGTCACATCTGCGCGCGCGCACGAGGGTGTTACACGCTTTTGATCCACTGCATGATATCTAACAATGTTAAAATATAATGCCGAATTAATTGTTCTTCATGCTTTCTTCCTGCAGATGTAGGTGAGATTTGTAAATAGCTTTGTTTGTTTAATAACTATAATAAAAAGCAGATGTTATTCTTATCAAGACAAATTGTAAAATAATGCGTTTAACTTCGCGTGATGTATAATCATTTGAGGTGTTTAATTTGCTGCGGTTGAAATTTCATGGGTTTCCATCTGGTTTCTAAGCTTGTTAAAGTATTATAAATTAGATATAATCATGACAGTATAAAATTATATTAAAATATATCGTCTGGCTTTTTTTTTATTAATTTTTAATTCTAAGAATCTGTCCAAATTCCTTTAATTTGGAGTTTCTGTACTCATCTCACATAGAAAAAAATTCTATGAACAACCCTGAACATTCAATCACGTTCCTCAATTTACATTATTGTTTCCTGTTACTAAACGCACTGCACAATGCTAACCGTTTTAAAGCGCCGTTCTTAAGCAATATCTCTTACTATTTGTCATTATTAATCTTTGTACACAGTAGTACATTTATCAGGTTCGCGCGCAGCCAATCAGCGGCAAAGTTAATGTGGCCATTAGGGCTAGATAGTGTCTATGGCCTAGGCTGAAACCTAGACAGGAAGATTAGGAAGTCTTTAACAGTAATCAGCTGTTATTGTGTAGGGGTTAGCTAATTAGGCACAGTTTGTTTGTGGTATTGACTTGCGGTTTTATGTAATGTTTATTAAATTATAAAATTTGTGTATTTTTGGCTATTTGTATTTGTATGTACCTACAGCATTGTTGTTTATTTTTAAACAAAGTATGTGGATGCAATTTGATGCAATTTAACTCTGTACGTTTAGTCACAGCGACTAGAAAAAACTTTCTTTAGTTTAAAGGTTTTATTCCGGTTATGGCGAGTGGGGTCACCCATCCATATCCTCGTCACAACAGCGCGACACGTGACGTCTCTCTCTTATCTATCATAAATGTAACAAAAAAAAACTAAGCCACTAACACCTTACTATACAGTCCAACAACAACGTCATAGCCGCAGTGAAAACGTCTCTTACAATCTAACAAAAGGCAACAATTTAATATTTCACGACCTAATAGGGGCAATATCCCAGTGGTTGGCAATGTTGCCATCAGCAACCGTTAGTCTGGCAGCCGTCGAGTTAGAACAGTAGGCAGGACAAGCGGGAGCGGGTTCGGGAATGTTGCTAGCCCACAGGAGATAACCTTGAGTGTACACTGTGCGTTTGTTGGAAGCGGGAGCGATTTTTTATGCATTTTTTTAAATAATCCAAAATTGTAAAGATAAAATGACTATGAGCTGGAATAAGCAGGAGAAGACGTGATGTATATTTTGGAAGGAGTAGATAAAGTAGTAAACAAAGTTATAAGTGTAGTTTCAAGCATACGCTAAGATCGAGAGCAAAAAGTCAAAGACATCCTACATCTTATAGAAAAGGCGTTTATGTAAGTGTGTAAAGCGAATTTACTATTAACATTTTCTCTAGACACGAAGAAAATAACAATAAATATAAAATCCTGGCCATTCTGGAGTCTCGCTTACGAATGTGACTGGAAGGTAAATAAGATTTATGTTTCGTTTTTAAATTGTGTACTTTTAAAAACATAAACAAAATACCATTTTGGGGAGTTCATTTTAAATTTCGTTTTATTAATTTGAATAAAGTTGCGCTGTTTTTTTTTTTGTTATGGCACTAGATTAACTTTGTGCCAGTGTCAAGTTTGGAAGTTGCGCTGTTATCCACATACCGACAAATTCACTTGGAAACGACGATGCGACAAAAGTCGCTTATTTCTCAGCTTACCACCATAGCCTTGCCTTCTGAACCACAATATCACGCTACCTGTTGGCTGCGCATAATATCGGTCGAATAAATCGCTCGCCGCACAGGCTAAATCAAATCCACTATCACAAACTGCACTACCGCGTCTGAAGGTGCCTTTTCTGAGAACGGTTGCTAATCTTCAGTGTCGCAGTATACTTGTAGTAAGTAAGCGCAAATGTTTTTGGTGTATGGGTGAAGTAGAAGCTGCTACTTAGAGCGTATCAAAGGGGAAGACCACCATTAAAGCTATAACTCTGAAGTTGTAAGTTTTAAAAATTTTACCTTATCCACTATTTACAAAGTGTAAAAAAAGCGATCTTGGGCATGGATTGAATCTGCATCTCCTCGGGGCAATCCGAACACGACGCCTGCTATGCACCCACTACGTAGATGGAGCAGCGTGCTAGGACTGCCGTGCGGGTAAATCCGCCTCGTAGGTGTAAAAATTTCCTAATGTGACTGCGCGGCCCCTACGTCGTAGGTGCGCTGTTACCAAATTCCTCGAACGTATGCGGTGCACCTACTGAGGCGGGGGGGTATTATTGCCTTTTTTTTCAACAGCCAAAGTCGAAACAACATAATACATGGCAGATTAAAGATTGGTGTCTTTCCTTGCTACAATCAAAGCAAAGATCCAGATTTCAGAATGCAGTGATAAAAAGTAATAGCGCAGTACAGCTTCACATAAATTTAGTATTGATGATGATGATGATGATGATTTAATTTAGTATTAGGGTAGCTTCAAAGGCTGTTTTACCAAAAACACAGCTTCGCAAAATACTTTTTAATTACCTCTTTTAATACATGGTGTCTATATTGAAAATTGCTAAGTTAGCTCTCCTTATTGGTTGTTGATAAATGTGATTAATTACCATGTGGCTAGCCCGAGGCCCCTTTACATATTTCTAGTTTTAACTGGTAAAGCCCAGTGTCCAGTGAATCGACTATTATTTAAATGAGGTATTCAATGAGCGTATGTCCGATTAAACGTTAAACGCGCCGAACGTGCCTCTTTTTTCTTTTACGATGCAGTGGTTGTAAACATTGTAAGCACAATGGTGAATTTTATTTTAATTTAAGGCCCTTTGCTTTACACAGGATAGGTAGTATTTATGGGGGATATGGCGTGGGAGGACGGGTGCATTTAATTTTTGCACGTTTTGTAATTACTTATGCAAAAATCTATTTGATATTGCCTAAATGTTCTGTTTTAAATCCTGTTAGATCTTTATTAACTAGTTCCATACAAACAAATAACTTAACATAAATTACAAAGCTGATTTTAAGCAGAGATGCAACTTTATAACTCATAAGAATATGTAGCTTAGTAAATATTGAGATTCATGCTAGATTTTAAAATCTGTACCACCACTTCTTATAAACAAAAATAATAAATATACAATTAAATTTTAGTGCTGTAAATGATAAAAATAAATAAATAAATCGTTTATTCAGTTATTTTTTAACAGTGACTTAAATACCATAGATTCCGCCAAACTACAAAGCAGTTTGTTGGCAGAAATATCTCCCCTATTGTAAATACTGTTTTACATTACTTGCTATCTAAATGCAATAAGCTCACATATTTTTAAAGACTTCCTTTTATAATACAATACAAAATTACCTTATTCATCCTCTAGCGTTTGCCTGTATTAGGTAGGATGTACTCCTGTGCATCTAAGACTTGTCTTGTTTATATCAAAGCAAAAACATATCCCATCAAGCCTTGCAATCTCCCTGATGTATGCGCTACCTTGTTTTTCAAATCACGTTCTCATATAAATAAACTTAGTTTTCTCACACGATTACTTTTACCAACGTAAGGAGTAGTAATAGAGCAAATGGCATCAATATCACATTCTCCGAATTGAAGCTAAATCATTCGATGAGCTAGACGATTAACCAGACATTTTATAATGCACCTAATTATGCCATTCCTTGAAAACGAGAATACTTTGATAGCTGCGCGCCTGCTTTCTGTCCGCCATAGTTTGCATAGCTCAAATCATTATATTATCTAGGGTTGGTACTATTCAATTTGGAGGTAACATTACAATACAAACTCTTTATAATCCCTTCCCTCTCTTTCCTTTTTTTACTTTATTTTTCTCGCTTTTTATTATGTTTTTTATTATATTTTTATTTTATAGTTTTTTATTGAGGTAACTATCTGTGACTAATAAAAAACAATGCATTACAATATACATTATTGACACAATAGGAGAAACAACAGGAACAAAACAAGACATAAAAAAAGAAGAGTCAAAATGCGCCCTAATTGTAAATGCAGTAAGCTATTCCAGGCAATCTTAGAGTACGGAAATAACGCACAGAAATGGTGAAGCGGGTTGGTTATCAATACAAACTATATTTAACTTTTCTTTTTATATTTTTTGTATATTTTCTATGCGTAAGATACGTTTTTGGTCTTATTTTAAAAGAAGAGGTTATTTTTTTGTCGTTTGGGTTGTCAGGTTGACGACCTGCCTCACAATCCTTGTCGAAGCCATTATGTATTAAAAATATCGTCAAGTTCTTTGCTGTAGTATTTTTAATAGTGTAGTGACGAAATACATAGGTATACCGATAAGTAATGTAGTGCCCAAGTTACTTATTTTATTTAATATAATTTATAGCTGGCATATATTGGCATTTAGATCCTTAATAGTGTAGATTAGTTACGAATTTATTGCTCACTAAAAATTAAATCACACAACAGAAATGATGAGCGACCATAGGTACCTATTTAGAAAACCAATTAATAATTTTACGATGTGTTATCACAGCTGAATTTATTATAATGGGAAGTGGAGTGCGCCTCTTATTAGTTTAAAAAAAACTTGACAGATTGTTAAGTTTTTTTTACACTAATAAGTTTGCTTGGAAGAAATTGCTACCTTAGCAATAAGGCCGCCAATTGTACTATTTTGGCTTCTGTAATTACTGTATGTTTCTGTCTGCGTGCAATAAAGTATATTTCATTCAATCATTCATTCATTGTTAAGATTTCCTCTGGTGTGCCGATTAAATTAAAAATAGCAGCCCTAGCTATGCCAAATACCTCGTCTTAACGTTAGTTGTTAATTAGGTGACTACTTAGTTGGTAATTGCTATATTTACATCTGATTACACGAGTAACTTCACGATAATGAATTCATATTTCAAATTAGATACGCAATGATACCCGGTAGCAGACTAGATTAAAATCTGCCTGTCTTCATCAATCTTATGTTTTTGCTTTTCCATCCAAAGATGTTTACTTTAGAAAAGAACATTATTTCGATGAGATTTTGATTTTGTTTTTTTTTTGAGTGTGTGTGTGTTTTCAGTTTTTTGCCAAATAGGTTGATGCCGCCTGTTCCTATTTAGTACGGAGAGCATCTCATAACCTTTGCAAATCACTAAAATGTAACGAAAAGAGCCCGTTGCCCAAAAAAAAGTACACACTGACAATCTTGTAAACAAATATGGCCGAAACTGTATTGAGACTTTTGAGACCAATTGAGACAAATACTCTGAATTTTTGATTTCAAATACATTGAATTAAAATGTTCAGACTTCAAACAGTTAGTTTAGTTTTGATATTAATGTAAAAAGATTCGTGAGTTTAAAATTCGTTTACAGATGGAATATTTGTGATATATTGGAGTGTTTACTAGATTGTCAGATTATGTTGAAAGCTGGTATAACTGTAGCCCTTTTTAAGTCACCTTCTATAATCTTTTTAGTTGGATTCAAATTTTAGTTGCGGAAAACATGTTGCTATCACGATGTTGTTATTGATTTTTTACAAGATCATAGTTACATGTCGTTCTTAATGAGAATATACTTTGATATTTTGATATTATATACCGTTGAAGTTCTATTACACCTGATTATTATACTTAGCTATTTAAGTTTTTTGCACGTTTGGGCACGTGTTTTTTATCAAGCATGGTTTTATCACATTTATGATTCTAAGTGTTCCGTAGGAAATGTTGATTGCAGTTTCTTTTCATATTTATTATGGGTTTTTAAGTAGGTACTTCATCGTTACGTAACGTAATTAAGGATCATTAAGTAGCAAAAAGTACGTAAGTAATTAAAATTTTATATGTAGCAAAATAGATATTATCATATTATTTTATTTTAAACGGAAACACTCACGTAATATTGAAAACTTTGTCAAAATTACAAATCGTTTAATAATAAAGCAAGTATATTTCCGTCACTATGATGATAATAGTTAGATGGTTAATGGTATAATTTTCAAAAGAAAATAAATTAAAAACATGTTGTAGTCAAATCATTTCATTTCATTTAAATAGTGAAAAGAACGTAGAAAGATCCGTCGTATCATTGATTTCCTTTTGCGCAATAAATGAATAAACCAACCAATACGAGTAAACAAACATTGGTGTCAATTCCCGCAACGAAACTGAATTTAAACTTTATCTTAGTCTTGTCAATTTCTGACCCACGACGATGAAAAAAGACAGGCGATTGTCAACCATTGTGAGCGCCAAATTTTATAGCGCAAATGTCAAGTTTTGACTTTTAAATGGCTTGTTTTAGGATTCCGCTTAAAATTGACATTTGTGACATAAAATTTGACGTTCAAAAGAGCCGACAATCTCTCGTCCTTTTTCATGGTCGTAGGTGAGAAAGTGACAAAACTAATATAAAATTTTGATTTAGTTTCGCTGCGGGAATTGACATCATTCACGTTTTAAATATTAAATATGATTCTATTGCGCCAATCCTCACGGTCGTATCCCGTTCATGACCAATGCAATCGTCAGTCGCTGATCTGCTTACGTTACGACTACGGAACTCTATTTGTGGGCGTAAGAGGTTTATCGTGTTTTTATGTTCACAAATCCTGCCTAACTTGACTTTAGTTCATTATCTGTGATTATGCTCGTAGCTTTATCTAAACGCATGCTTATTACAGTGTCGTTGACATCTCGTCATATTTTTTAAAGTTTACGACGTGCTTGTCATGGATCCATTTTCGCACGTGTAGGAAGGTACTTAATAAGGTAGGTGCGTTTATTGATGGGAAGGTAGAATAAGTATTGAATATTATGGTATTAGCAATTACGTATCACTTGTTAATAATACAAATAGCACTTACACCCACCACGGTACCAGGGCAGGCGGTTGCCAACCACGCTGGCCCATTGAAGATTGATGGACTCCATACACCTTTAATTTTTGCAGCAGTGCAGGTTTCCTCATGATGTATTTATTCCTTTACTAACGTAATAACCGTTCGTATGAATTTGAAATTCGAAAAAAAACATTTGTTGATTGTAGGTATCGAACCAGCACCTCTCACACGGAAGGCAAAAACTATATCATCGACGTTCAGTAATTTAAAGTAAAGGTAATGCGATCTTTTAAAACATTTGTAAGTAGAAAACACTCAAAATAGGAAAAATAAAAAAGTTCACAATAGCCAGAATTTTTAGATTTTCGTATTTTTTTTACGTATTTTGTTAAATGCAACACGTGAATCAACATAAAAGTGAGAAAAGGCACAAATCAAAATAAGTTATTTAAAGTTATTCTCAAAACTAAGATACAAGTGATTAAGTTTTTTTTTCACGAATAAGTACTAGATGTTGACAGTTATTGAAATCATTAAGTCATTGATAATTAGCAAAAAGTAAAGGTGTAGATACTTTTAACAAATAGATGCTGACAGTTTTTGTCACCATTAGATGAATAGATCATTGACTGACTGATATCATGCATTATCTACTCGCAAACACGTTTTTACTTCGCGGCTCAGCGATTTTATAACTTGATTTGACATCATACAATATTATATGTTCTATACAATATCATACCTTGAACTGAACCTTGTGAAGAAGGTATAAAAAGTTTTTTTTTTTAATAAAAGTGACTTTAATTAAATATGTCTACCAAGTTCCATCAAGTGCCGACAATCGCAAGTATCAATTGTATAAAAAGTTAGAATTATAAAGCTTTATTACATTCCTTTTTTGCCATAAAGTGTTTGTATTTGATGCATCACGTATAACGAAATCTGTCAATCTTGACTTACGTCCACTTATAGTAGGAAAGCAGAGCTATTACTTAAACTACGTTTGGCAACATTATTGGGTTCGAATTCAGAACGCAGCAGCAGTATGCAACTAAACGAAGCTGTCCACACACAAGCACTGCTTTGATAAAAGTCATAACTTTATGAAAACACAATAATACCAAAAATCTGATCGGTATTTTATTTCTAGAAAAAAGCAACTCAATGAAATCTTATGAGCAATGTTTTTTATATAAATCTCTAAGCGTAAGCTACTTTTATGTTTCCGAAACAAAATTATACTTAACCTCCTAAGACGCAGACTTAAAATAACTAGGTGGTCGTAAAAACCCATTGAACAAAATTATGCACAAATTAATTTATTACTATCAGACCTAGAGATATAAAACTTCATTGAAGCTAGGTGAGCGTCAGGACCGCTTGATAGGTGTCTGAAAATTTACGAAATGTATACTATAAAACTGTACCTAAATAGTACTGAATAGTACCTATGAAAAGATAAACAGTACTTCAGGAATTTACATTATAAATAGGTAGCGCAATGCTCAATCCATTCTGATGTATGGTTGGCTTGTACATTACTACATCTAGCCAACGCGTATGAACCTTAATCTGTAACATGTATCAGTAAACTGTACCTAAATAGTACCTTAAAAAAGCGGCCAAGTGCGAGTCGGACTCGCCCATGAAGGATTCCGTAGCAGCAAGTAACATCTTTACGCATAAGGTTTATGTTTATGAAATTAAATGTTTGTTTAGGATTTCGAGATTATTTTTAAACGTAATACTAGGTATAAAAATATGTACAAAAATTTGTACAGGGGCGGTTACTTCTATAAACTTTATTATAAAGCTGGGTCCGATAGAGGTATTTCATTTTGTACAAATTTTTGTACGCGTGGTCTTAAGAGGGGATAGGTTGACAGACTGAAAGTTGAAATGCTGACAGACGACAAAAAATGCGCCTTTTATACAAAACCGCGCAGCCTCTTGTCAATTTTATAACTTATTTACTTTACTATGGTTAATGCATTTTTATTTCATCTGATAACTAAAGTTCTGTAGTAGGTAGGTATATGTATATTAAAAAAAAACAATACAACCAAGACTTTAAATGAAATCGTTAACTCTATGTTAAGAAGAATATAACTAAATACCGCCCAATAAAGACGCTACGATGCAACGATTTGTGCAGGTACATCGGGTGTGAATTGGAAGGGCGTGTAAAGATATAAATTGGAAATAATCAAGTGTAAAGTTGTTTAATAATCGTTGTATATGAATTATGTGAACCGCTACCGAACCGGACTCCGTCTAGGGTCACCATGTCGAAGTGTTTATGTAGGACAAATAGGATATACTGCCACTGAAATACATAAAGTTAGTATCTAATCAACTGCAAGCGTATAATAGTTGTTGTTAATTAGTTTGTAGAATCACTACTCAAATGTTAAAATAGTGACAGTACAGTGAAATGTTTATCGATTTTTAAACTCTGTTCTTTATCACACAGGTCTACAAACCATTAACTTTAACGTGTTAAATATTTCAAGACCGCGATAGTATTTCATAATGTTTCCTATTGAAATATGCTATTTATTTGAAGGTCTTGCAAGTAACAATATTTAACAAAAATATTAAATATCTAAAGCAGTAGTACTGGCGAATATAGAGCATAATTGGAATATTCCAGAAAGCAAGCGATCGCCTTTTATTATAAAAAATATGGAAAGCAAAGAACGAGTATATTGACTTCTTGAATGCTGAATTATATGTATAAATATCAATGCTTGAATTAGAAGGTACTCGTAAATTAATTTTCAATTAATTGACCAATATATCTTCAAAATCTCTGAATGTATGGGAAACCTACTGCTGTTAAGAGAGCAATGATTCTTTATGAGTAATTGATTAAGTCAGTACCAGTTATATGACAGACGTATTTATCTGCAAGATATCATTACATTTCCATCTGGCCAACATAAAAAACTGGAGCTGTTCATAAACAAGAAGTTATTGTCCTGAGCAAACTCAATAATTAATAGACACCTTCTTGACATTTATTATGATGCTGTGAGCCAGTAATCTTGATATGCACTTCTATCAGCGACAGATTTGTTATTTTATTCATAAGTTTATCTTTATTAGTTTACTTGATGATATTTAACTCTTCTTCGATAATTGTGTATATCAATTAAACTCTACTATGATATAAAACCTTGATAAAAGATTATAAAAGAGTATAATTATCAACTACTCGTAAGATCTGGTAGGAACTGAACATCACTGCTGTTCAAGGGATGAAGAGCTGAATTATCCTATACAATGTGAAAATATATTCGTTCTAAACCCTTTGCGAGAGAGCCCAGTCGATAAAACTGAACAACTTTCCCTATGGAACATAGTTAATTTGTCAAATGACTATAAAATGGCATTTCCCATAGTAAATCGATCAGCTACCGTGCGGTTTTGTATCAAAGGGTCGATTGTTTTGTTTGAAAATAGTTATTTAGCTTCTTATGTGTGAGCCCTCTCGCAAAGGGATTAAAACGTTTTTAGTTTTTTCCAAAATTTCACATTTTTGACCAAGTTACTATCACTTACATATCGCCAAGCAAGTGAGACAGAGATGGATTTCAAACGTATAAAAAAACTCCTCTCTTTAGTTCCAATAAAGCTTGTTCAAGTGGCGTAATTTGCGCATCCCATTATAAAAACATATCACGTTTAGTTGAGTGGTGGTTAGGTGTAAGCGAGCCTGTTAGATCCCATTTAAGTCCGTCATTACTTCTTCGACCGGTTACTATTTTAATATATATAGCTTTAGGAAACTACTAAAAAATTACATTCCTATCGGTGAAAAATTGTGCGATAAAGGTGTGTTCACAGTAAGGTGTGCTATTAAATAATCGGTTAATTGAAACGTTATTAACCCTTTTAATTTCCGCATCGTTGTTGGTAAGCAATTTATGCTGTCGTCATGAAAAATCTATCTACAACTCCTTTTTACCGTAGCGGACTTTATTACACCACCAGACTTTATACGGCTGCGGAATCTCTACCACCTGGACATCAACTGCAATGGTCGACTTGGAAGTCGCTAAATCGCTTGCGTACTTGGCTGCTGCAGAGAAAACTTGGCTAGATGGGGTTTCATAGACCAGACGCATAACCATTGTGATTGTGGAGCCCCGTCTCAAAGCATGGAACACTTGCTCTCTCCATTGTGTCCCTCCACCTGTACTAAGGAAGACCTAAAATTGGCATCGCCCAGCGCCGTAGCTGTGGCAAAGTATTGGGCCGAGAAAATATGAGTTCTTGTCATTGATACGAAGAAGGAGAAGACCGTAGCGGGTATTTTACTTAGTCTGTTCTTTTGCTCCCGTGACTTTCACCAGATTGCCGCTGGATGCGGGCAATCATATGCAGGTCATCGTGGAAATCTTTGGAGGACCCCTTTGTCCAGCAGTGGACTTTTTGTGTCTGAAATAGGGGATCGGACTTCTTTTTTTTATTTTATAAATCCAAACTTCTTAGTTTCTGCTATCGAACACTAAAAGAAATTTTGCTCTATCTTTAAAATTGACCGAGTTATAAATGTTTGAAATTCAAGATTAGACAGAGAGGCACATATCCACTTGTGACGTCATTTGTTAGTAACGCCATATTAACGTTTTTGAAAGAGACAGACATATTGAAACTTAAAAAAATCAGTGTAAATTAGTTTTTCAACCGATTCTGTTTTTTTCTTCGCGAATTGTCTGCTACTAATCTATATTTTAAAAATAATTCATGAAATTTGATAAATTTAGGAACAGTCCGATCCCCTATTATGATGATGGATAATAGAATAATTGTTTGCTATCTTTCCACTAGAAGTTGAATTTTCATCTTATTTAAAGACATGATGTTTTGGTGATATATATGATCACCACCTGCATAAGTCCCTTTTTTCTCCTATTTTATATAGAAACAAGAAAAGTTGTGACTGAAAAGAATAGCAGAGCTATGAAGCTGACCTTGAAATGTTTCTGATTTCTGAAATCAATTAAATACAATATGTCCAATAACAGAAAAACGGAAGCTACAACATAGTAATAACATGTTAATTTACACTCAGTCGTAAAATCAGAATGGCTTTCATTAAACAAGATTCGAGGTGTTGAAACACGTGTGAAGAAGTTTAATGTTCGGCCGCTGCGTAAAATAACTGACGTCTAACGTTACTTTAATTTTAGGTGCATTTTTATTGGCACGTTAAAACTATAGTTAGAGAACACCGGTGCGATCATAATACGGAACAGAGTAATGATTATAAAACTCTGATAGGGCTGATCATCGTACGGTCTTTGAGTGTCCAATTAGCATTCTGATCGACGCCGGAGTCACTTGATGCTGCGTTGATCTATATAATCTTTGGGTGAATTGAATTTTTAGTCAAATGACAGTAAGTGTTATATTTTGAGAAATGTTTTCGGTGATCGTATTTTGCAATACTTGCATTTGCAATTTATTTGTTTTTGACGTTAAAAATAACGTGTCTTTATCTTCGAGTTGGTAGCCATTTTGTATTTAAAGGAAACAAAAGATTGTGCCTAACAAACTTTGACAGTCACTGTTTTCATAAATGTCGAACGGTAAAAAACGCACTTGTGTGAATTTACTTGCAATCTGAATATATTATTTAAATTGATATAAAAGTGGCCGCATGCAGAGATATCATTGAGATAAATGTCACTGGGTACCAACCCACCATTTTACTGAATAGTTTAAAATAATTTTGCAACACCTTAAGGCTAAAACACATTAATTTTAACACTTTCATAGCATGCTCTGTTGCTATAAATCGCATTTTAATGTTCTTACTTTCTTTTATTTGATAAAAAATGGTAATAAAATTAGACACAAGTGATTGTTCTTTTGCTACACATTTGTTACGTATAATTCTAGTGTAAGTTCTAAATACACTCATAGGTAAGTTATTTTTGTATATCAATTTTCGTTTTAACCTTGTGGGTTTCCATTCCATATTGGTAAAAAATATAATAATTATAGTATACCTATAACATATAATTAAGAATTTAACAATTGCAATAGGTTTCATCCTCGGGTTTTGTCTAGAAGCCACGCGTTACTTCGTGACATAGACAGAAAAATACCACTCTCAAACCAAAGAAGGATATATAAATTCATCATTAAAACAGATACGTAAATTACTGCTGAATTCGACAAACAAGTAATAAAAACTTACATAAAAGATTCAAAACCAGATCAGATACTAATGTTATGTTCTAAAATGGAAAACAAAAGCTTGTATTCAGCATTCTCACGCATTCTAGACCGTATTATTTGCCATATCTCCCTTTAGTGCAACACTAATGTAAATTTAGTGTGTAGCAAGTTCATAAATTGCATACAGCTCTTATCGATAGCGTCCATTATCCCCCATTCTGATGCGAAGCTTTCAATTGGCGCCTCAGAGCAAAATGGTTCGATGAATTTTAAAGTAGATTATCTACATGTGACGTAGGACTGCAACATCTGTTCTGAGATAAACTTTATGGAGCGAAATCGATGGAATGTTGGTGTTTAGTTAAGGTTATATTTTTTCGAAACAATAAGGTGCAACGAAATCCAATTCCGCGAAATCAGTTAAACACACGCTCAAAACCGCTTATCACCTGGGTGAGCGATGACGGGAAAGGAGATTAAGAAGAGGTTAAAGATCAAAAAGCGTAAGTTATTGCTTATACTTTTATGAAAAAAAAAGACCCAAGAAGTTGAATGAACAGGAATTTGAGAAAGCTGAAGGAAACTGTAAATGTCTTTCTCTAACGTTCAGCAGTAGGACATAATTTTGAGGATTGGGCTAAAAAATAGCGGCAAAACATCTATATCTGCTTATTTGATTTCTTTTACATTGAACAGTAGGAACTTCTCCTAGAGAGAAAAAATACCTTGCCCCTATTCATAATCCGGTCGATGAGGTAAAGAACCGACCTTGTGTGCCGACGAGTAACCTGATAGTGTTCTTTTGTTTTGTTATTGTCTTTTTATTCTGATCCTGTTTTGTTTTTGCACTGCGCCGTTTAGCCTGCCTAGGTGACGGAGTTATGAGTGCAGCTCACTTCGTAAACAAGTAGTTAAGTAGTACAATGTAGTATCTTGACTAGAGGGTGAAATAGACTCCGTGATAGGATAGCTGCTATATTTTTTTTATGTGCGATTTGATTGTAATGTACTATGTCTGAGTATTTTAAAATATTTTTTCAAAATATACCTACATCTGCTATTCGACTTCTATACAATTGAATTTTATTACTTTTCTTTATTATACCTTGAATAATTACTTTGCCAAAAATGTAAAAGAAAAATCTAAGTGATCGTATTGTAATGGTTGAGCTGAATAGGTTGAAAATATGTAATAATTTTATAAAACAGTAGCTTTTATGTCTAAACTTGATGTCACTTGTCACATCTTACTTGAGATCGATTTTAAGTGCACAGCAGTTAATTATACGGTCCTGAGATAAACTTTGAGAATCTTCTTCTTCATCCTAGCGTTTTCCCGCCCCAGTGCTGGGGTCCGCTTTCCTACTTAATCTTCTCCACTTTGCCCGGTCTTCGGCATCCTTAAGTGTAAGATTGTTCTCTTCCATATCCGCTTTCACGACGTCCAGCCAGCGCTTTTTAGGCCTACCACGGCCAAACTTTGAGAATATCTTAGACAAAACTAGAAATATTGTAAAGATGTATTCAAATAATTCGACGGTGTGGCCGGCTAAGGGTTATCATTTAGAAATCCTGACAAAAAGCCGAATAAAAAAAATGATCGGACTTATTTAGTCTCAAAATCCAAATACTGTGCACATAGTACAGCAAATTGGTAATTTTTACTTGCTTTGCTACTCGTATTCCAACGTAGTTGAACAATCTGGACAAATTTAAAAGCCGAACACAGTCAGGAGACGAGAAGTCTAAATGTCCGGACATGTCCGAATACTTGAAAACTTATTTTTTTATAGCCGTTCCTCTAACCGTCGCTAATAGTAAGGTACCCTGAAGACCGCAGAGGAAATATCAAAGACGACATAGTATATGTTTATAGATCCCTCATGCGTGTTTTAATGTACCCTACATGGTTATAAGGAACTAACAAATCGTTTTATAGGACAGCGCTATAGGTAAAGTAATTATCTTAACGGTAATGCTGGATTGAGTTGAAAAGCCTAATGGAAGACACGCGTCAAAATACAAATTGGGCTATTCGTCAGATTAAGAGCAGAGACGAATTTAGAAAATATATACGTCTGAAGTATTGAAGTACGTATTCTATGTCTAAGGAAACATGCGCATTGCGCATTTTGTACGATCATTAAGAAAACTGAATTTTCAGGAAATCGCGCAGAACGGGACGCTTAAAAACAACTTGTCGCAATCAAATGGATAAAGGACAAATGAAGATGAAGGATTAATGATTATTATTTTTTTATTCTAAAGTCGTGGTGCAAAAAGCAGTTTCCAATTGGTACGCTTTAAAATTCACGGTGTAGAGCTTTTTAAAATCCCCTGAATGCACATCTGGCCGATGACAAATTATGTCGTCAGATTATGTTCCCGGTAGCAATCTATGAATCTACATGTCTGTCCATCACTCAGTCAGAGACTCAGCACAAATGATAAACGATTTTAATACAACTATGTGTGGTTCACAGTGGCTTGTACAATTAAATTAGCTTGCTTCCATAGATTCTGCCACAGCGGGTTGAAGAGTGACGTGTGATTTATTTATTTTGTTAGTTTGGAGGGAATATATCTTCTTAGGGGCCCCGGAGACGGTCAAACGGTTTGACTCAAACCTTACGTGTTTGATCAAACCGTTTGAGGTCGGTTTGAACGGTTTGTCAAACGGCTCTGCGCAGTCTGATTCTGTACGCTGTCGTAATTACACTTCTGACGCGTCAAGCACAACAAAATTTATTTATTTATTAAAAACTAATAATTACAAAAGACGTCATCATTACAGGGGTGCTCCTAATACGATGACGCCAACTATGAAATTGCATCAAACGAAAAATATGAAATTGCATCAAACACGTAAATGTTTGACAAACCGTTCAAACCACCTTTGTAAACGATCAAAATGGTTTGAGTCAAACCAAACTTTACGTGTTTGAATCAAACCGTTTGACCGTCTACGGGCCCCTTTACTTTTATATTATTTTGCATAAGTGTTTAAATAATATAGGAAAGATTAGTAATGTGAAGGAACTTTTATGTAAAATATTCAATGATCTTTTAAAAAGTTATTATTCCATTATTCATGATAACATGTTACAATTTTTACATGCATTAAATTAATTTGTGTTCAGAGTCCGGATATAAGAATGGAAGTCGTCTCGGAATACAACGTGTTAGGTATTAAATAACGCAATACCACTCAGTTAGCCACCCGTTTTTGTTTCAGAACTTTTCCCACATATTAAGACTGGTGGCACGGTGAGCTGTAAGACCTCGCGAGAATATATATGTTTTTTAAATGCTTGATTTATGATTTTTTACGTTTTCAATCCTCATAAATCCGTAATTTTTAAAATTTCCAAAAACTGATTCGACAAAAAAAGAATTCGATTAATTTATCGAACCTGCTTACAAAATTTCACGAGAATCTGTTGAGAAACGCGACCTGCAGAGTGGAATAAACAGACAGATAGACAGATGGACAGATAGACATACAAAAGCAATTTTGACCAAGCTGAAACAGAGGCGCTTCGCGCTCGCTCGGTCAGAAACACTTTTCATTCAAAACGGATCAATTTACCATCTTATTTTGTAAAATTTCAATAAAAATAAGAATTTGTAAAGTTGTGGCTAAACCTGACCGGTATTGCGTCATTAAGTTAACACCTTGATGATCAAGTCAGCGGAAAAAACTTTTTATAAATTCGTCATCAGGTTTTTGGAAGACTCGGCAGGAAACACTTTTCGTCGTAAGCGTCGAAAGTATTGTGCCTAAGTATTGAGTGCTTCTCAAATCAACATTTCTGCGAAAGGAGAGATTCGCACACCTGTAATTTAGTGAGCTGCAAGCTCATTACAATGGCCTCTTTAATTTTCCTGTTCGACATGCATAGTTCAGTCAGTAGTCCGTCGTCGGAGAGCAGGTATCGCCACTTGAATTGTAGAGTCCATAACACTAATAGACACATTATTAATTTGTCACGCATCGGATTGAAGCCCTAGTAAAATTCATTTTTTTGTACATAAAATGTATATTACATTATGTTATTATAAATGTATATTATGTTATAAATGTATGTTTAAGCCGTGTGGTGACGGCAGAGTAGAATACATTTGTCACCAACCCCTACTCTTCCCGTGGGTGTCGTAAGAGGCGACTTAGGGACTACACATTAAACAGGGAATGGGCAGCAGCGGTCTCTGATACAGTAACCTTTTAATCTGCGATCTCCAACCCGCCTGCGAAGCGTGGAGATTATGGCAAAACCCTCCACTTAAGTGGAGGAGGCTCATAGTCCAGCAGTGGATTGTAACGGGCCGTTGATGTTGATGATGATATTGATACCATCTGAATGCCATCTGTACTCTTAAAATTCGCCTAAACGAAGTGGTTATAATATTATCTTCGGACTACTATATAAACTATATTATTATTATCACTTTGGCATCTTCACCTTGAAGATTGCAAGGTCGACATCCCAGTGTGCCAGTTAGGAAAAAAGTCATCCATACTCACTACTTAGTAAATAATTATTATCAATTTCTAGCGTTAAGTACATTTTGTCGAGTAGAGCCTCCAAATAGCCTCTGGCTTCGCCTAAGTCCATTACTGCAGTGGTAACTTTAGAACCAGAACAAGTACTTACTTAGTCAGATAACTTAATATAAAGCCAACTTAACGGCTAGTTAATTAGTTAGTTAAAACTAATGCGAGTAATCCAAGGTTTAAATTTTGCTATAGCTTTTATCCAGCATGTTTATTAAATTACATTATGCAAACATATTGGGGCTAATTCTGGATATCGCACTCTAAATCTTATTGGAAAATCCGCAGCAATCCTTTCGTTTTTATGACAAATGAAAGAGAGGAGATGAATTCGGATGAACGACTGATGTAATTTTGAATGATGGTCGGATGTCTATGTCGGCACTAAAATTTACCATAGAATTCTATGTTTGACAGCTCTAAGTTAAAGACTTTTTTAAATTTTTTAAAGTGAAAAGGACGTGCGATTTAAATTAAGAATTAGAGCGTAACATCGAGAATTAGCCCCACTAGCAACGAAGTGTCGATATTCGAGTTTCTCATCAATGACGCACCGACGACATCGCCATGGCGCTGGCGCCGCACCACTGCCATTTTACAGCCCTCTTAATGGCCCTTAACCACATAAATGTTAGCAATATGAACAACTTCATAAACTCAATTATTTTTTCTTTAATACACCCTGACTTGAACCCAAGATCTTAATACATTTGTAAAAAAACTGATCCGATAGCACTTTTCGCCATCTATAAAGCATTGGGCGAAAAATATAAAAGCTGTAAGAACATACTATGTGTATGGTAAAATGGGAAATACTTTTAATAAATTAAAAATTTAATAATACTCGTCTATCCATTTAATAATGATTGCTTCAGAGACTTTAGAATTCAATATTGTGCTTTTGAATAAAAAAAAACGGGCCACTGATTAAGTTGTATCATAAATTAATGTTTCGTTCGTGCAATCGGGTTAATATTATTATTTTTATACCGGTTGTCATCACTAATTTTTAATCTTTTTATGACACTGAATGCAGGTTTTGTAATTATTGTGAACCTTAATTGCGCTATAGCCTTATTTGGTTTCAACAGCTCGTATGTTTGTTATTTACATCGCATGTACTATGTTCGGAGGCAATTATTTATAAAATGCTTTATGCACCTATTTATGTCTGCACAATTTACGATTATTTCGTAGGTGGATCATAATTTCTCTAGATCTTTTTTATTGTATACAATCCGCATAATTTCTGATGAAGTCTGCAATTTGATACCAAGATAACTATCGCAATTTTATTTTAATTTATTTGACCATTACTGATTGAACTTGTAAAATACAAAATATTAAAAGAATGCGACTGAACTGGCACTCTTTACTACCTAAGATATTAATATCTTACATGAGACCTATGAAACAGAGAAATGTATCACAGAAACTTATCAGAATTCCATAATTTTCCATGTAGTACTAATTAACATAACTCTAATGTCTTACGGTACCAAATTAGAGGTACGCAAATTGCGAGTTGCATAAATTCCATATTTTTCGCTGGTATAAATAGATAAATAAAATACTATGACAATAGATAGAGATAATACTTAAGTAAGCCTCTAATCTTTTCTGATAATTATATCAAATATATTTTTTTCTCATTTCAGATCCACAAAATGGGGTGTCCGAGCATATTCATGGCGCTAGTTTTCCTTTGTCTGGTTCTCCACGCCGACAGCGCACCAAACCGACGCTCCCGCGCAGCCAAACTCCTTGACCAATCAGCTCCAACCAACAGAGAGAGCAAACTGCAAGAGAAATTCAAAGAAGAGGCCACAACAACTACCACCTCTGCGCCAACGAAAAGAAGAAACAAGGCTCTAAACCTTTTCGGTTACTTCCCTTCATTCTTATCATCAGGTCTCGACTACGCAGAAGACGACGATGATGATGTCACCTTCGCAGTCAACGACGATCACTTTGATGACGATGATCTTTCCCGAACCATCCCGTCTAGACGCCGTCAGCAGAACAAGAAGAAGAATGGTAATGGAGAGACAGACCGATTCCAAAATGACAACATTAATTCACTCCAGTACGACAACTCTCCGATATTCTACATCAGACTGCCTCCGACTCCGTACATGTTTGTGCCTGGTTTGGGATACGTGTCGCAGCCGCCGAGTCTTGGCCCACCTATGTCTCCCATGCTACCACCTCCTGGCGCCGGTGGATATCCCCAGCCTAACCAAGTAGACCCCTTCATCAATCTTCCACTAGACTTTGTGTCAAATGGTAAACCAACTGGGGTGTATCAGTGGAACGGTGCCGGAGGATACCCTCAACCGCAGATGCCTGTAGACCCTTACGGTTTCGGCGCTCCTCAGCCAGTCCAGCAGTACAACCAACCTCCACCTCCTCGGCCGAGCTACAATGTTCCTTCGTATCAAAGCAATTCGAAACCCAGGCCGACTCCGACCAACTCAAAAGTCACCAACCTCAAAGGCCAGTACGTTTTCAATGGAAAACCAGGCGACAGCGTGTATGTTCTTCGAGATACGTACAACTCTATCTACTCGGACGCCCTGCAGAACTTCTACCCTTAATATCTGGGTTTTAGGACTAGTATCGAATGACTGGCTCGTATCGAGCTATTGTAGGTAAATAAGAATGAAACGAACAAATTAACGTGCGGTACACAAAATAAGACATCAATAAAATGAAAGTAGCAAGTAGTATGAAAGTGAGTAACTTAACGAGAGTGATTATATGGACATACAAGTCTGTAATGACTCACGATTTCTTAGAAATAGACTTTTTATTTTGTGAACAAGTCAAACGAAATAATGATAGTAAAATGTGTGAGATTGTTGATAAACTTTTCTGCGTCGTCACAAAATAAAGGAGCCATGGAATTTCTTACTCTATGAATTTGTTCGTAAGTGCTGCTATTCCGTTGATGCTGAAAATCAATTCAGTTAAAAACCGTTGGTGTACTTTTTGACAAATAATGTACAAGCATTATTTTTTGTTCATTCTCTTCCGTTAATAGCAAAAACAATTAGAAGAGACATGTACAGTAAATGCCTACCCTGTTGCGTTCCGAGACGCACTGAATTCGATTAAAGCACCCGTAATCGCGTTCCGAATTACTGTCAGCAGGCAAAACTCATAACGTTTTTTTGCTTTTGTAATCGCTGACAGCGCTGAAAGTCTGATTCGGAATGCGCCCCTAAGCTTTACGATTTGTATGACGGCGGTACTGCAAAAGCTGGCTGCATTTTTTTATATTTTACGTAAATATTTTATCTATTTAAACTTCAATTTATTTTTTCTATCATTTCACTAGCTTATCAAGCTTGCCAGTGAGTTTTGAGGAATTATCTTATGAACAGCGGATAGTTATAAGTCCTTCCATAGTTCCACCCTTAATTAATAATAAATAGTAATACATACCTACATGGATGTGGTTCATACTATGTACCTATACATGAGATGTTTTTGTTATCCCTGACATATTTGTCATATTTGTCAGTTATTACTGACAGGGCTCTATCCCAGTATGGGTGAATAAATCATAACTTACAAAGAAAACATTTATGTAAGGTAAATACTACTTTGAAGTTACGTATTTTTTATTATATAATGTTCTCGTCAAATGACGCCTTCTCTATAATATTTATACATTAAATTGCTTTCTCATTCTAATAAAAATATATAGTTATGTTGGTGAATTATAACAAAATTGTTTGTAAGGATTGAGATAATAAAGTAAAATCCAGTAACTACTTAGTTGTTAAAGTAGCTAACTAGGTATTTATAAATAAAATTATTTTATTTAACGTAATTCATTGATGTATTACACGTTGTACTAATTTATTAAAATCTTTAATCAAATCTATCCGTCCATATATCCCCATTATTACAAAATTCTTATGTTTAAGAAAAAACCTTGTTGTAGATATATTGACAACTTCGATTTAAAAGCTATAGCCCATTTGTTTAGGTACTTAACTAAGGTAAATAAACTTGGTACGTGTTTTTAACTAAAAACGATAATTGATCTAAGTAAAAACGCATTAAATTAAAACAATAAAGGTTACCGATTAAAACGCAATGAAATATTTATCGTAAAAAAGATTCTTTACATTTTATTCAATAAAGATTGTTTGTAACATTTAATGAAGCACCTAAACAAATAGTATTTGAAAATATCTACTTAATAAGTTTGTAAATCGAATATTCGTTTTTCATTGTAGTTTTGGAACCTTCTACAGAATTTTCTTTTTATAATCTAAAACAATTTGATTTATGTATCATACAATTGATTAAATTTAATAGTTTACTATTTAATATTGACAATATGTGCAAAAACGTATACTACCATAGATCTGTAGTTGCTACGGCTACGGCGCGGCGTAGCGCGCTGTAGCAGGGTCCTACAGTCTCAGATGAATATGCTCATTGGCGCAGTGAATGAGTTTATAATCTGAGGATACAGTGGCGTCAACATTACTTACTACATTTCGGTAAAAGATAGAAATTCTGTACCGGGATTTTTGCTTTTGTCTCTAATACCATCCATCTACGACGCATTTTCAATGTTTGTTAACAGTTAGATAATTAGTCATTAAAGCCTGTAACTCAGTGATTTTAATTACTTTTGTGACTTAGTTGAAGCATTTGAGTCAATACTATTTTAAGCTCTAATTTCTAATTTTAGTTAAATTATTAATGTAATATTTATTTTGTGGTTTAATTTATTTTCGATGTACAAATCTTCAGAAAATTGTGTCTAAAAGACCAGAATTTTAAGTCCGTCCATTTAGCGAGTACTTAGTAATTTTACATAAGGATTATCAAAATGTCTTATTTTATTTAAAATTAAAATTTAAGTAGGTACTTATTTACACTGTTTCTGTGAGTTGACTCGATTGTCACTTACCTACCACACCTTTTATTTTCGTACCCCTCTGTAAACTTACCTTTTCAAATGTGATTAAAGTAAAGAATACGTAGAAAAGCTATGAAAATGAGAAATCAAAATAAAACCGCTATTTCTGTAAGTTTTGTGTGATTTATTTCCCTGTAGCCTGTAGCCTGGGATAGGTACTACACTTTTATATGGAAAAGAAAGAGAACTACATACTACTTAGTAAAGGTTCAGAGCATTTTAGAATGTTACTACAGGAATCGAGATCATATTGTGATTATAGCAATATTTTGAGAAATACTTATATTTAACAAGGTGCTGCAGAAAAAAAAGAAACATAAGTATGTAGTTATTACGCCAATTAACTGAGAGTAAAAATGATTAATTAGCTAAGGAGTACCTACCTACCTACCTATATTAATTCTGTAGGTAAGTGTTGTGTAGGTATAGTATAGAATGCAAGCATAAAACCTATTATGTATAATCCTCTATTGCATAAAGTACACTGAAATGTAAAACAAGAAAAACTGTGGCCAAGGCAAGATTAACTCTATAGACAGATTTATTCCATCCAACCAGAGTGTGTTGAGTGAGACAAGATGTAATTAGGTCAGGGGAAAAGAAGACTAGTTCCTACTTTAGTTAAATGCAACGATTAATAATAATAAAAAACATTAAATTAATATATTATTGTCAATGATTTATAACCACAGCGCCTGATAAAAAAATATAGCAATATTTTGAGAAATACTTTGTAGTTTCGCGTAACACATTGGGACACAAAGAGTTAGATAGATATCCTATACATACAGACTATGCACTCTGCAATGTACCTACTTAATAAAAGGTTAACGATCTTACTCGTAAAAAGGCTGACTACTGATTACTGAAAATAAAACTCACCAATCTTGAATTTAAAAAATCATTATTTATAAATAACACACCTACGTGCTAGGCAGCCGTTCTATAGGTATTTTACCTACAAATATTGCGATCGTTCCTATTTTACTTACCTAAGTAACTGCAAAATTAGCAGGCGTTTTTAATTTTGGCATTTTGCTATCATATTTTTATTACATCTTCTCTTCTAAAATAGTTCGATCAAGCCCTAGGAACCAAAGAGGATATTATATTAGGAACAAGGAAAGATCAAGCCATTTGTTTCCGTCTCCTCGATCGAGTAGGTTTAGTTACTTTTTGCGTTTTGATTTTACATATATTTCTTTTTTGTATCAATCAAAATAATGGACAGATTGATGGACAAGTAATAACAAAACGCAACTGTCAAATTTACGTTTCGCAGTGCAACACGTTTTGGTGAACAAAAATAAAGAAAATATCATCAAAAAAAGACTTGTTTTAGATCAAATTTACAACTGCATTCAACCTTTGCTATATACACGTGGAAATAAAACAAAGTGAATTGCGTTTAGTCTCCGAATCGTAGTGATTTTCGAGTATTTAATGATCGTGCGAGTTCGAGTTCAATATCATAAAAAAACGTAGTAAAATGGAGAAAATAGGTGCCTTTTCTGAGTTTTTGTAAGAGTTTCTAGTTCGTAATTATGTTTCGCAAACCAGGCTGGTTTGGGACAGGCTGGGGGCGGCCTAAGAACCCGCATTCCTTGGAAAGACTGAAGTATTTACATAATGTGCTTTGTAAAAACACTACGGTTTCTGAAAGCAACCGGGGAACACTGGTGGAGTCCCTGAGGTGTATAGCGGAGATCCTGATATGGGGGGACCAGAACGACAGCTCAGTGTTTGAGTAAGTCAGCCTTTATTGCTTTAGGATAGCGTTAAATGTGAGCCGTTTGCCTCACAATAGATCTGACCTTGTTAGTGCTAATAAAGTTATGACGACATAGAATTTGCGTGGTGGACCTATTGTTTTCTTACAGTGCTATACTTGCTTTGAGATTTATTGACTTGTAGTGAACATTGACTTACATACTACATTTATAAATTATTGGTTTAGTAAAATACTCATTTCTCAGCCTATACATTTTAACATATTTACTTGGAAGATAAATTTTAAGTGAGTATTAATATGAAGCCATTGTGACTTCCCAAAAATACCTACTTCTAACTGTAATTAAATATACATTTAGCTGTGTGACAAATCTATAACAAAATTTATACCTACTCATTTATTTTAAATAGTATGAAAAAGAAAATCAAGAAATATAAAATACCTATTTAAGATTGCTGACCTTTCAAGACATTAAATCTATTTAATAAAACCTGTTTTTTACTATAAGGAAGTAGGTAAATGAAAAAAATAAGCAAAACATTTTATGTTTCAGTTTCTTTTTGGAGAAGAATATGCTGTCATACTTCCTGAAGATAATGCGGCAGAAATGTGGAGGTTCTTCTTATGTGTGTGTTCAACTGCTGCAAACACTGAACATTCTGTTTGAAAACATCCGGAATGAAACTTCATTGTGTAAGTAGTATTTAACATTTCTTTACTTCGCTTTTGCATCTTGTAATCAGACAAAAAACAAGGATATATATTTACAGAACATTTATGAGACATTTTACAGGCTTACCGCGATAATATTTTTGTTGAGGAGACCCAATATTTCGGCGCTATTACAAGCACCATGGTCGCGGATAGACTGTATGTATGTATGTATAAGGGGGACGTCTGCGAGGAGCGCAGACGGGTGATCTGCTCTATATATGAGAACTATTTCACCCTTAATCCCAGTTTTGATGGATGCTCCTTTCATGATAGCGCCGCATCAGCTCAGCCGTATCGCGTGATACTCACGGTAGGTGAGTTGTGTTAGGTCTATCCCTTGTTCTCTCCGCTCGCGGATAGACTGACTATCGGGTCTCCTCAACAAAAATATTATCGCGGTAAGCCCGTAATGACCGCGAAAGTTTAAAATTATATATATATTTACCTAGAAATGAAAACAGTAAAGGAAGAAATAAGTAGTTACTGCATTAAATACAAGACCAGATTAGATAGCCACACTAACACCTTAGCAAAGAACCTACTGAAAGAAAAAGACATGACCAGACTGAAGCGATGGAATGTCTTGCAACTTGACACCAGAAAGTAATAAATATTATCTAGATTGAAGAAAATGGGTATGATGATCACTGGATTATCACCTTCTAATGTCATTTAACATCAACAACTCATCTGATTAAGGCTAAAAAGCCATGGGCAGATTTAAAAATAAATAAATAAATGTAATGAAAATATTATTATTTTAGTACAATTTGTTGTAAAATATATGCCTATTTATATTAACTCTAGAGGTACGTGGCCAACCTATTAATATCCACATTCTCTTCTTTACTTATTATGAAAGGTAATTGATGTAAACACATATCTCATTTCAATCATGTAATTGCAACAAATTGAGTAATATGTCCTGATAGAATACAATGGACAATCTAATACCTAGTAACCCAATTAATTTAAGTCTATCTATACTAGTACTATCTATTTAGTGCTACTGACCTTAGCACCTATCTTATCAAAATGTACATTTAATAACTAGTCAATACAGTTTTTATTATGTAACTTTATCACATGCAGCATAGAATATTTTACATGCTCTACAATTTGCTTTGTAACTTCTTCCTTATTCGTAGGTAACTTCCAATGAAAAATATTGGGTCTAAAAATTACTAAGTACAATTAGGCACCAGCTTAATTTTCTTTGCCTTCCTACATTATTATTTTTTCCTTCCATCCTGGATTTTTCTACTGAAAACAAACTAAACTCCATTTCATATAACATTGGAAAAAAGAAGCAGTGACAGTAAACATTTTAGCACAAGTTCAAAATATTAAGAGTTGATAGGCTCAGGTAGGTCTTATTAATTAATTATTAGATTAACTTGTTTTCTGTAATAGTTGCCTTTTGATATTAATCAAACTGGCATTATAACAACTTTAACAAGAAATAACACGAGTAGCTCATAGCGGAACAGACTTCAGCAATGCAAAACAAACACCACAAGAGCCAAAAGGAAGTGAAGTGACGAAATTAATTTATCAATCACTGACAGTGTCAGTTCAATTCATGACATGACGTTAAGGGTGCGTTCGAAATCTGTTAAAAATTGTGCGTATCAGTACTAATGTTTGTGACCACTGCCTTCTTAGGTTTTTTTAGGACACACTTTGCGTGAATATTAAAAATACGTACAACGCGAAGTGTGAATATAAAGTAACCTTTTTACTAATTTTTTACTTCTTTCCAATCCCATCTGGGACAGAGTATATGTTACTATGATTCTATAATAGCAATACTTAAGAGTGCACAGACATAGGTTTACCAGCAAAGCTATACAATTCATGTAGAATTTTCTCATCATACTTTTACATATTTAATGTGTAGCCTTACATTTACTTCAAATTTCCTATCATTTTCCCAGCTGATTTTATTTTAATTATGTCACCTAGATAATTAATTAGCTAGGACTAAAACCAGTTTTGAAGTATAATAACAATGATAATAATTTACTGTTTTTAATGGCGATTTTGTCCATGCAAATTAATAGTACATTATGATACAAATTGTGGGTAGTAGATAGTTTACGATTGTAGGTGGCAAATTACAAACGAAGTGACTATTGTAAGCCCGCGCCGTAGGCGAGGGTTTATAATGTCACGAGTTATAAAACCTAAGATCCGTGTGTTGTTCGTTTTTCAATACACTGGCAAGAAAACTGATAATAAATAATTAAAATGAAGGTTAAGAAAGGTACCCCTATAAAAGCATCGATACTACAGGTAAATTAGTAACCAGGGGCGTATTCCGATTCAGACTTTCAGCGCTGTCAGCAATCAGAAAAGCAAAAAAAAACGTATGAGTTTTGACAGCTGACAGTAATTCGGAACGCGATTACGGGTGCTTTAATCAATTTTAGCGAGTTTCGGAACGCAGGGCAGGTAGTATTAGTAAGAGTAAGGGCGTTTGCGCACTCATCCGTATCCGATTCTTATCCGGTCCGTTTTTGATCCGTAAAAAAAACTGATGGTAAATTCACGTCTAGCGTTTGCGCACCCATCCGTATCAGATCCGGTTTTCATTCGTATTTGAGACTAGGCGCGCATCCCGAATCAGATTTTTAGCGCTGTCAGCGATCAGAAAAGCAAAAAATGTATGGCTGACAGTGATTCGGAACGTGATTACGGGTACTTTTATCGATTTCAGCGCGTCTCGGAACGCAGGAAATATTGCATGATATTGTCGTAGTGATGTGCCGAGTCGAGCTGACTGACTGAGCTGATCTCGACCATAATGCTATAGAAGCAAGAAGCGTTCAAGGTCAAAGTGTTAACACTTTATCACTGACTGATGAGAAGTTGACTGTACTCGAGTATAGATTTCGGGTACTTATAGAATTCGAATACTAGGTTGATCTTTTTTAATTATATCTACTTATGTAATGTAGATCCCGCAATAAAGTCGCTCACGTTACTCGTATAGTTCGTTTCACTCTTGTCTCGAGTGTGCATTCGATTATTTTTGTAACGAGTACCAAAATACTTGTTTATCAAAAAATAGTCAATTTGGCACATCACTAGCAGAGCGAGCTTTCCCCTCCCCGTACCTCACTCTTCATCCGTAAAAAAATCGTGTAGTGCGCAAGCGTACGTACAATTTGTATGGTGGCCACTTCGACTCGGTTTTGATCCGTAAAAAAACCGATCCGGAGTGATAATTTACGGATCGAAAACGAACCGGATACGTATGGGTGCGTAAGCGTCCATACAATTACTAGGATGGCCAAACCGGATCAGAAACGGATAAGAATCGAATGAGAATCGGATACGGATGAGTGCGCAAACGCCCTAATAAAAAAAAATATGTTTATTTCTTTAAACAAACAGCCTAATAGTACTAACCTTTAATATATCGCGCGCAGTTAGTTGCTGGACTATTAAATATCAACATTTGATCACTCATAAAACAACATTCAATGTAACACAGAAATTAAAATTTTATAGAACCAACCTCGAAGCAATAATAGGTTTCTTTTATATAAGCATAATCATGGAGAAAAGGCTCTCGCGAACATTCAGCATCTACGAATCGATTCTTCGTTAAATCGAGACCACTGACTGATACAATACAATACATACAATACAGTAGTTGTATTTTTGATACAATTGTTGAGATAATTTTTTTTTTATTATTTTTCTCTTTGTAAGAATCAATTTAATTTATTTTTTAGTATCGAAATGATCCTGGCTGAACAACAATTATGGAGAAAATATAAATAATAATAAAAAAAGTATAATGAAAATCGCACTAGTGCGGTAAAACGCATTTGCCGCGCATTTTACTGCCTTCGTAAGTTAAATTTTCGAGCAAGGTGTATTTAAAATTATTTTTATTGTCTTATTTTAAATGGTTCTTATTTTGCTGCACAGTAGCCAGCACATGCGTCAAGACACATTAAAGTGACCTCAAGGTGTAACCCAATGGTGGTGTGGTGTGTGTATCTGATCTATTTTTAATTATTGCAGTTTGATTTTTGTTTGAAATGAAGGTTAAGAAAGGTACCCCTATAAAAGCAACGATACTACAGATAAAATAGTAACCAGGTAGTATTAGTAAGAATAACAGTACTAACCTTTATTATATCGCGCGCAGTTTTATATCGTCCCCTCGGTGGGGACGTATATATATGAGCTGTTGATGATGAATTTTTGTTTCACTAATCTGTAACTTCTTCAGATTACCTACTGAGCAACAACCATGTCAACTCAATCATCGTGCACAAGTTTGATTTCTCCGATGAAGAGGTGATGGCCTACTACATATCCTTCCTTAAAACGCTCAGTTTGAAGCTGAACAATCATACTATCCACTTCTTCTATAATGAGGTAAGTAAAATTACTGATATTTTACTAAGCAAGTCTAAAATGAAGCACGAAATCACGTATAATGGTAATTTATGTAAGAAATTACAAGAGTTTGTTTTCTTAATTTCATATGAAAGTTCGTATTTAAATTACTACGGAAAATAAAGTAAGAAAGACAGTTCTATCAACGAATGTTCAAAAATGTCAAACGTGTTTTTTTTTTGTTAATATTTAATATTAATATTTGATATTTAACTATACAGAAAACCTAAAAAGTATTAAGATTATATATAAAATACGAGTATAACATCGGTGCCACCCGTCAATCAATCAATCAATCAATCAGCCTATTGCAGTCCACTGCTGGACGTAGGCCTCCCCAAGGGTACGCCAAAGCAAAGCTTACAAGCTTACAAATCGATTATTATGGTTGATTGCGATAAGAATGAGAAACAGGGCGAAAAATTTAAAACTTTTATTCCAAGTTCGATAGGTTTGTATTTGACCTCAGTCTTACCCGATGGAAAGTAACGACGAAGTCAGGCAAGTTTTTTGCTATTTTTACCAACATTTGCGACTCTAGACGTATAAGATGGTAGGTAGGTACGTGTTAGCTAACTGTCAGCCTGCTACAGTTTAGCTCGTAAATAGTTCTAAGCAAGTAAAGTAAGCAAGACCCTTTGAATTAGCCTATATTTGTCTTCGACCTTACGTTATAAGGCCCGTTTTGTCGTTGAGCCGTAAATCAATGACAATATGTACTCGTAACACATTTATGGTATCAGTAATTCATATTACAATGAGTTTCATTTGAATTTAGTGAAACTCCCACCAAAACTATTATTCCTCATAAAATATGATAACAATACTTCGTGCGTCACCAAAATACAGCGAGAGAATTCGCGAATATTTACAAGCAGACCTATCGTGTTTCAGCTCTGTTTTATGGACATGCGATGAATATCAGATTTAAACGCGGATCGATTCGTCAAGTCTCCTCGCACCAGTCTACACCAAGTTGTCTTTCACAGTCAGTCGAGCTGGAGAATCAGACTTGCGAATATCAAAACATGTTTCACGTTTTAATTTAATTTTTGATTCGATCGCGGTGTTTATTTGAAAATTCATCCAATGTAGTACTAAAGCAGGCTTGATCGCTTAATCGCGTCTCAAGCTAAAAGACGCGATATAATATGTTGTAGAAAAGTCTACAGTAAAAAGTTATTCGCTTTTTTAACTATTTTATAAAGTATTTTGTTTTAAGTCTTCTTGGTCTGTGCATAAGAGTTATTCCTGTTTTCAAAGAATATTGGTATTGATTTTCCTTGTTTATTGAATAAAAAAATTAAAGGCTAAATTATGATCTTATTATTAACGAATCTTTATTTGTGAATATTGATGGCTTTTTAACATTCAACTGTTGCGTTATTTTTTTGTAGCACACAAAGGATTTCCCTCTGTACACGGAGGCGATAAAGTTCTTCAACCATTCTGAGTCCATGGTCAGAATTGCAGTCAGGACGCTCACTCTTAATGTCTATCGAGTGCAAGACGCAAGCATGCTTCGGTTCATCAGAGACAGGTATGTCTTATCACAATCCCATCAAGCTTATTTTTGCACGACTGCCACGAATGATGGAAATGGAACATGAAATTCCCTTTGATATTTTTGTATCATATTATGTGTACGTGTCGTATGCTATAGTAAATAAATAAATTACGACTGTATAAAAGACTATTAGAGCTTGTCTAGTTTGAAATGACGCGCCCCACCACTTATTTAGTTGTTTTAGATGACGAGTGCAATATTAACAATGACACTTTCATCTGCGTGGGAGCGTCGACTGTTACGTGAACTACGATCTGTATGCCTACATCATGGTCAAATAGAAAAACCTAAAACAAACAAATGTGTGTGTAAATGCGGTAGTGGGGCGCGTCCAGCCTAACAAGCTCTACGAATACTTTCACAAGATTTTTTAACTGTGTTGCTTTGTTTTTTTTTTTAACTTTGTTGTAAATAATTTATTTTGCAGAACTGCAGCCCCATATTTCAGTAATCTAGTCTGGTTCATCGGAAAACATATTCTAGAGTTGAATGCGTGCGTCAGAAACGATGCTGAGTATGTATCAAATTCTTGACGGTTATTAATGTACGTACTGTTCTTTCTATGTTCTTCCTATATATTCATTGAAATTCGTTTTCTACTTGTATAATTTTCAGCCATCAGTCCCAACAAAAACTCGATGACTTAGTAGCGGAACATTTGGATCATTTGCACTATATAAACGATATCCTATGTTTGAACATTCCTGACCTCAATGACGTACTCACAGAACACCTACTCCACAAGCTATTTGTCCCCCTTTACATATACTCTCTTACGTCTGAAAGCAAGAGGCTAATGACGTCATCGCCCTACAACAGAGACCAAATACAAAGTATAGAAGTGATCACGAGAAACTTAGAAGCTATCTTAAAAGGGAAGAGTTCAGATTCGCCGTTCCAAAGTCGTTTCGACGAAGAGGAATCCAAACCGTCCGTATCGTGTGTCGTTTCCCTATTTCTGTTATCTCAAGTATTTCTGATAATTACGCATGGCCCAATTGTGCATGCACTGGCCTGGATTATTCTCCAGTCAGACGTATCAGTATTCCAAGACGGGGCCACTAAGATATTAGAAATGTATATCAGCAATGCTAAGTCCAGTGTCAAATTGGAATTTTCGAAACCACAGTTGAGTCTAGAAAAGGCTTTGGAAAGTTCGTCTGGCCTTGAGAGGGATTATACTACGCCAGAGTTTTGTGGTCCTAGAACCTTTGGCTATGACACAGACCATTCCAGTTGCGATCTGGACCCAGAATTGGTGTCGACGTCTTTGCCTTCAACGTCCCAAATAAGTGAATCATCTAGCATAGCTAACGATTCTACAGAAGATTTAGTTACTCAAATTCATTCAATCAAGTCTTCTGTTAAGGAGAACATGCCTGATTCGCCCCTGCCAGATTCAGGTATAGAATCCTCTTCTTCGAAAATTACTGAAGCAAACATTACCGATGAAGAAAAACAGAAGTTGCTTATTGCGAATCTTCCTAATGACAAAGCGATAATGGAGAGTATTCTAGAAAGACAAAATAAAGAAATAGAAAAGAGTCCGTTCTTGAAGACAATATTAGATTCGCTCGATTGCTCAGAAAATGACTATAAAGCGCTTTTTGCGCTGTGCCTTCTGTTCGCGCTGATAAACAATAAAGGTATGTGTCATAAAAAAATACACGATTTGCTTTCTAACATTTTTTGGATTAAATTTATAAAATTAACTGTTTTCTGTCTGTCCTGTTTCCGCTTTCCTGGGTTGTAGTCGGTAAGATGGTACACGTTTTACTGCATGCGGTTGCAACAGTGTCAATAAATCAATACTTTTATTTACTTGGAAATGAAGATGTGTGATTTTGTATGCCTTAGTTAATATTGCGCATTTGACTGCAAAGTTAACTTATTTTCTTACCACGTAGTTGATATAATTACACTAACAACTTAGATGTCATTGTTTTCACTGATACAGAAGTTAGATTAGCCATATTTTTGTCATAGCGATGTCGTGTTAGCATGTAATCAGTGTTTTCAAATACTTATTCTGTCGTGTCTTTTTTGTGTATTTACTTGTTTTGTTTTTTAATACTTTTGCCATTCCGATCGTAATATTACTCACTTTCCAGGCGTAAACACGGAACTACTGGACACGCTCTTATGTCCCGATCCGCAAGAAACAACTATACCTTCAAGTAGCGTTAGTACCACAAGTACGACGAAAGATGTCGCTTCCACTAGTACAGAAGAGGCAAGCAGTGAAAACGTAGTATCGACGCCGATAAAAAAGAAACAGATGCAGAGTTTTAACGCATTGCTCATAAGCAAGTTGCTGGCGATTGCCAATCTGGCGTGCAAGCCTAGTAAGTTCAAATCTGGTGGCATAGCATAGTGTTCAGCCTTTAATTATCTTTAGTTTTTAGTAAAAAGTGTTCAAATACGTGCTAATAATCACATTAGAAATCCAAAAGATTTGGAAACTTATATCGTACTACTCGTAAGTTGTGAAGTCGCTACCAGCTTAAAATCTAGTTAAGTAGATGAGAATAGGATATTTTTGCTCTTTCTGTTCGACTGGCTAGTTAATTCATTACTCCTTAACAAAAACATTATTAATAATCAGGTTACAGCTAGCCTAAAAAGTCTAACAGTAGTGTAAAATAAATTAGTTTTGAAGTACCCAATTTTACATTAATTGTTTTAAATTATCTAAAGTTATTTACTAATTTTATCCCTAACCGTTTCAGCGTCAAAAGTTCGTCTAGTAACTCTGGAATTAAGCGTGACGCTGGCTAGGATAGCGATGCAGGGCGCCAGTGGCATTGCAGGCGCAAGACACGTGGCAGCTTGCGACGCGTTGAGGGCCAGAGCGGCGGCTTTGGCCAGGAACCTCTACAAATGTGACGACATCTTCCTGGATATGTTTGAGGATGAGTGAGTTTTGTACATAATTTCTTATAAAAAAATTGTTAAGTGACGCTGGCTAGGATAGTGATGCATGCTGCCTAGTTGCTTGCGACGCGTTGAGAGCCAGAGCGGCGGCTTTGGCCAGGAACCTCTACAAATGTGACGACATCGTCCTGGATATTTTTGAGGATGAGTAATCTATTAGCTTTAATATTTTTAGTTGGTACTCTACTTACAGACAAGACAAGATATTTTGTCAGGTTTATGCCCGAAACTACAATTATTTCCGGCTTTAGCAGGGATTTATAGTTTTTCGACACCAGCAGTCTCCGTGGCCTAGCAGTGAGAGCATTTGGCACTCGATCCGGAGTTTCTGTCTGAGTTTTGATAATTTTTTTATTTAAATCACTGTTTGAAACTGCCCTAGTTTTGAATTTGGAATATCCTTTGTTTCAGATACTGTGAGATGAGCAAGCGTCCGTTGAACGTGGAGTGGCTGTGTATGGACGCGGCGATCCTCCTGCCGCCGACCAGGACGCCCATGTCCGGGATCGCTTTTGCTAAAAGACTGCCCAGTGGAGAGGTAAAATTATATTTTAATCTTTTATTCAGTCCTCTCGTAAAGTTCTAGCTATAGTGTCTTTTACACACTATGTGTAGGCCGTACCTACAAACATATTACGCCGCACTACTAATACTGCGGTATGCTTTTTACATGATGAATGACAGTACATCCAGGCAGAAATACCGATACGAATTTTGCAATTCCCGTTTGTCTGTCTGTCCTTTAAAAGCTCCTAATTTAGAACTTTTTACAGAATAGACTTATTATATAAGCAGATATTCTTGAGAAAACATAAGTTAATATCTCGACGTTAAATTAAGTTGTATATTTTTACTTTGTACTCTTAAAAACTTCCAGTTGCTGTTTTCAGTGTGTAATTGATCCGTTTTACTTCCAGATGGAGAGGGCTCGTCGAGCGATCAGAACCTTCTTTCTGATGCGGGACCTGTACCTCAAAGTGGCCGGCAAGCCTGAAACACAACTGCCTCTGGCCAACCCTGCACCTTTCGTGCAAGTCGGCGACGTACTAGACCTGAGTAAGCATTTTCTACATAATATTTAATGACCATCCTTTGAATGAATATATTTTATAATCTTTACGATGTAATTTTTCATAAGGGTATTTAACTGTTCCTAAATTTGCCATATTTTATGAATTAATTTTAAAATATAGATGAGTAGCAGACGATTCGCTAAGAAATAAACTGAATCGGTTGAAAAACGAATCTACAGTGATTTTTTAAAGTTTCAATATGTCTGTCTCTTTCAAAAACGATTTTGTGTATGAAGATTATATGGCGTTACTAGCAAGTGACGTCACATGCTAGTATGTGCCTCTCTGTCTAATCTTGAATTTCAAACCTTTATAACTCGGTCAATTTTAAAGATAGAGCAAAAATTATTTTAGTGTTCGATAGCAGAAACTAACAAGTTTGGATTAAAAAAAAATAGTCAAATACCCTATTCACTATACTGGTGAACCAACTTGGTCCGAGGGTAAATGTGACAAAAATTTTACGCAATACCACCATTTATTGACAAAAAAAAACGCATTGAATTTAAATCGCATTATGAATAACATTAAAAACTTGAATGAAAACTAACCAATATTATTAAAATATCCTTTTGTTTTGATCCCCAGTGGCTTCTTTAAAATAGCAACATAGGCCGCCAAGATTTATTTATTTCGATTTGTTTTTAACTTACTTTCACTTTACAGATGATTCCGACTTGATATCGTGCGACATAATCCAAAAAGACGGGACGTGGCACCACAGATTCCTGGCAGTAGACAACATCCAGATAATCCTGGTGGAACCTGACAAGCAGCGGCTTGGCTGGGGCATCGCTAAGCTGGTCGGCAGTCTGCAGGACTTGGAGGTTATAAACTATATTCACATCACACCACATCACACTAATATTATAAATGTGAAAATATATTTGGATGTTTAAATGTTCGGATGTTTGTTCCACCTTCACGCTTAAAATACGCAACGGATTTGGATGAAATTTGGAATAGAGATAGTTTGTAACCTGGATCAATACATAGGATACTTTTTACGGGAAAAATTCCTATTCCCACGGGAACTTATACAACGCGAGCGTAGTCGCGGGCGGACCGCTAGTAAAAATATAAATAAAGCAAAAAAATAAGAATCATGTACAGAATAAAATGGAAGTAAAATATGTCATATGTAATCGCTGTACAGTGGAAGTTGGGCGCTGATCTAGGTTAGGTTATGTAGAATCTTGAATTTCGCTCACCCCTTTAGGTCTAAAGCGTGCAGGGGCGTAGCTACCGCCGTATCTGCCGTATCAATTATACGGGGCCCCCAACGTGCGTAAGGAAAAATTAATAAAAAATTCCCAAATTATTTTTTATTTCAGAAATGACAAAATTCAAAAAAGCAATTTCTTTTTTTCCCGAGTATATATTTAATTTGAATTGTTTGTAAATATTTTGGAAAAAGTGACCGATAGGATAATTATGATGAATAAATATTTCTTTTAATTTTATGCAAACATTTTTTTTTTGTTAGAAATCTTTACCCTTCCTAAGGGCTTCCAAACAAATTTTTATACGGGGCCCCGCCAAGGCACGCCACGCCACTGAAAGCGTGTATGTGCTAAAAACAACACGGAGGGTAATGTGTGGTGGAATTGATAAGTTCTGATACAATAAAATAAATTATGCTTAAGGTGTTTTATTTCTGGCAATAAATAATATCAATTTAATTTTAGCATGGAATGATCGAAAACGACGAAAAGTGATACTTAGCTCTGAATGTCATGTTTATGTACGAAATATTAAAAGTTTTTCAAATTTCACGATCGATTTTGTTATTCAGATCCAAGGCGACAAGGACGACCCGCGTTGCCTGCACCTGACCATCCACAAGCCGCGCGTGGGCGCGAGCGGCGCGCTGCCCCGGACCGTGCTGCTGAGGGCCAAGTTCAAGTTCGACGACCACATCCGCAGCATGGCGGCCAAGCAACGACTCACCAAGGTATGTAATAATAGCCTCCGTAGCCAAGTAGTCGAGCGTTTGACTCTCATTAAGAACCACCGAGGGGCTCGAGCCTACCCTGAATTAGGGCGATTAGGCTTTAGTCGACCACGCTGGCCCAGTACGGGTTGGTCGACTTCACACACAACCTTCGAATTTCTTCGCAGGAGTGTGCAGGTTTCATCACGATGTTTTCCTTCACCGTAAGAGCTTCGAATAAACGTATATATGAATTTGAAATTCGAAAACAAGTTGCTACGTGGTGGATCGAACCCGCGTCTCCCAGACGGGAGGCAGCGGCCCTAGAGCCACTAGACCACCGACGCTCTCTAAGAAGTACCGGGCTGTAAGACATTCCCCAGGGTGGTTAAATAGGACATAGCCGAAAATAAAGATGATTCCGCGCTTGGAAAGGCTCGTTAAACCGGAAGTAGTCGGTACACGAGCCATGTCAATGGCCTTTGGTGGCGGCGCTATAATCCTGTCACCAGGATTTGTAGGGTCGCTTGTCGACCTAGCCAGAACTGCAGTTACGACTGTTTTCAAAGTGTAGTTCCCACTAAGGCTGTATTTTTACATTTTTTATATTTACCTACTTGTTTGACTCAACATGTTTGCTTGCAGGGTCGCACAAAATCCCGTCAAAAGAAGATGCAGCAGATCGGGCGTCTGCTAGAAGTGTCGGGCATGCAGGCGCCAACCGTCGCGCCCAGACACAGACCACTCTTTGCCAGGCCCGGGCTGTCAGCCATTAGAAGATCCACAGGTAAGAAGATGCAGCAGATCGGGCGTCTGCTAGAAGTGTCGGGCATGCAGGCGCCAACCGTCGCGCCCAGACACAGACCACTCTTTGCCAGGCCCGGGCTGTCAGCCATTAGAAGATCCACAGGTAAGAAGATGCAGCAGATCGGGCGTCTGCTAGAAGTGTCGGGCATGCAGGCGCCATCCGTCGCGCCCAGACACAGACCACTCTTTGCCAGGCCCGGGCTGTCAGCCATTAGAAGATCCACAGGTAAGAAGATGCAGCAGATCGGGCGTCTGCTAGAAGTGTCGGGCATGCAGGCGCCATCCGTCGCGCCCAGACACAGACCACTCTTTGCCAGGCCCGGGCTGTCAGCCATTAGAAGATCCACAGGTAAGAAGATGCAGCAGATCGGGCGTCTGCTAGAAGTGTCGGGCATGCAGGCGCCATCCGTCGCGCCCAGACACAGACCACTCTTTGCCAGGCCCGGGCTGTCAGCCATTAGAAGATCCACAGGTAAGAAGATGCAGCAGATCGGGCGTCTGCTAGAAGTGTCGGGCATGCAGGCGCCATCCGTCGCGCCCAGACACAGACCACTCATTGCCAGGCCCGGGCTGTCAGCCATTAGAAGATCCACAGGTAAGAAGATGCAGCAGATCGGGCGTCTGCTAGAAGTGTCGGGCATGCAGGCGCCATCCGTCGCGCCCAGACACAGACCACTCTTTGCCAGGCCCGGGCTGTCAGCCATTAGAAGATCCACAGGTAAGAAGATGCAGCAGATCGGGCGTCTGCTAGAAGTGTCGGGCATGCAGGCGCCATCCGTCGCGCCCAGACACAGACCACTCTTTGCCAGGCCCGGGCTGTCAGCCATTAGAAGATCCACAGGTAAGAAGATGCAGCAGATCGGGCGTCTGCTAGAAGTGTCGGGCATGCAGGCGCCATCCGTCGCGCCCAGACACAGACCACTCTTTGCCAGGCCCGGGCTGTCAGCCATTAGAAGATCCACAGGTAAGAAGATGCAGCAGATCGGGCGTCTGCTAGAAGTGTCGGGCATGCAGGCGCCATCCGTCGCGCCCAGACACAGACCACTCTTTGCCAGGCCCGGGCTGTCAGCCATTAGAAGATCCACAGGTAAGAAGATGCAGCAGATCGGGCGTCTGCTAGAAGTGTCGGGCATGCAGGCGCCATCCGTCGCGCCCAGACACAGACCACTCTTTGCCAGGCCCGGGCTGTCAGCCATTAGAAGATCCACAGGTAAGAAGATGCAGCAGATCGGGCGTCTGCTAGAAGTGTTGGGCATGCAGGCGCCATCCGTCGCGCCCAGACACAGACCACTCTTTGCCAGGCCCGGGCTGTCAGCCATTAGAAGATCCACAGGTAAGAAGATGCAGCAGATCGGGCATCTGCTAGAAGTGTCGGGCATGCAGGCGCCATCCGTCGCGCCCAGACACAGACCACTCTTTGCCAGGCCAAGAAAAAAGTGCACCCATAATTTACACTATGTGAGGTTAACAATTCATTCAGGGGGACTGTGTTCGCTTCTATAGAAGCGAATTATAGATAATAAAACACCAGATGATATTGTAAATCTGTCCGATTGTCAATTTAAAATTAAAATTAAAAATATGTTCTATGGCCTACTATAAATGATTATTTAGTTAGATGATAAAAACGTCTGGTCAACTGATATTCCAAATCAGTAGAGTAGATTGTAATTACGACTTATGTATGATTCTTTATATAAAGAAAAGTACAAAATATACGATTCCTGTGGAGTTTCTTTTGGCCGTTCTTCTCCACAGCGAGCGAACACTTCCATGATAGCTTCGACGTCGCAAAATGATTTGTAAAAATCTTAATTCGAGTATATTATTTATACTTGGTGAAATGATGACGATGAATAGTCGTTCACTACCAAAGCTGAGTCTCTTTATCCTATTTGGATGCCGTTTACAGGTCTTACTTAAAAACTGATGTATCCCCCTTGTTAAAATGATACTTACTTATCGTGGCATGTGGTCCAGATGGCGATGACGTGGACCGGCGCTTGCGCAGGCCGAGCGGGCACGTGCTCAAGGACGGCATCGTCGTCTACAGGGAACGAACCACTAGCAGAGAAAGGTACGCGGGTTATAGATAAACGTATACGTGGCCCTTTTAGATAGGTCAGCGTGGGTAACTCTGAAACATAGAAAGATCTGTTCTAAAGATCCGTGCTATCGATTTTAGTGACAAGAAAATCTGCATTCATAGATTAAAAAAACACAGAAAAGAAAACAGTTCAGTTCGGGAATCGAACCCGGTAGTCTTGGAGAAAAAGAAAAGTTGATAATAATAACGCATTATAATAATTTTAGTTATTATGTATTTAATAAACAAATAATAATTCATAGTAAAAATTTACTGCTGAATTTTTGTATACACGTTTAGTTTGGATGACAATGCATGGTTAGTTGTGTGACGTCATTCTAATTCCAACATGGCGGAACAACCAAGGTGGCGGACTAGTTATTTTTATGCACTCCTACAATATGGGTAACAAATGAAAGGGCTTGCTGAGAATAACTCAAAAAATAAAGTGACGTCACTCAGTGGCGTGCCTAGGGTCTAATGGTAAGGCATGCCGATGATATATTTTCGTAGGAATGAATAATACTACTGAATGAATAACATCATTTTGAATTTTGTTAGATAAATAACTTGGCCCCGGTTTGCCGCTATTTTTGTTTTGCATATGTTTTTCCAAGACGAGATCGTATTTCGAAAGCAAAGATACAAATTCTAAGAAATTTCCTTTATTTAATTAAGTTATGGTCTCATCATGCCCTCTGAAAGGCAGTTCTTGTTGTGCTAAATGACAAACAATATCTACTAGTCTCTGAAAAACACTACGATTGTGGTCGACGCGCGAGTTACGTTTTGAGATTTCGTCGGATAGGTAACTGACGAGATAAAGAAGCTTCTATACGCTGTTTACCAAAATTACAAAAAGAAATAACAGCGTTCATGTGTTTTGTGAGTTTTGGTGCCTTTTTATGGCATTAGATTTGTTATTTAAATCGTCATAACTAAACGTATTCCATGCATTTTTCTCGTTGGAAAAGAATATGCAACACCAACAATATAACTTATTGGAATGCGAGCATCCAGCTACCCAATGAGTTTTGTACACAGATCTATTAAATTGTCTTTTATGAGACTTACTTGACTGAGAAATCAACAAATCCGGTGTTGGTTTTAGCGAAGAAATAAGCTGCTGTTTATCGGAAAAGGTCAATGACTTTACCTTTCCCCCGCTTATTAAACTTTGCACACACTTCAGATCACTACACGGAACAATATCACCCGGATCTACACTCATTTTAAACGCAAATCCTCTAAATTTTCTAACAAGAAAACAGAAATTGACCAATTATCACCCGCTCAAACAACAACTGAAAAAAAATTGCAATGTAACCGTCCCGAACATAGGCACATTCGCATTTCAATGTAGTAGTACATTGTGTACGCATTACTCAATTTGCCACTACATTCAAATGCGGAAGGCTGGTTTCATGCGCAAGCCCGGCTTAATTTTTCCCAAAATCTAGTACACTTATCAATATTGTTAAAAAAAGTTCATAACACAACGACGTCGCACATCTCCATAAGATTGCGTAAGAGTAAAAGAGACGCAAAAGCATGCCCCATAAAAGCCCACGGGTCGGAGTGAGATGACGAGTCCCGAGTCACGGGGCGTTCCGAGCTTCCGAGCAATTCCGAGACACGTTTCGTGTCGACACGAACGCGAAACGTTGTTTTGTATGAGTGTGTCGCCTAAAATTATATTTGAGGATGCCGAGGCGAACGCGCGATTGAGCCGTTGACGCATTAGGGCATGCCGGGCTTTTTGGCTTGTATGTTGGTCACGCTACTGACGTCACTCTAAATCCAATATGGCGGACTTGAAAGATGTCAGACTAAGTTTTTTATGCTTTCCTACAATATGGGTATCAAATGAAAGGGCTTGCTGAGAATAACTCGAAAAATAAAGTGACGTCACTCTGAATCCAATATGGCGGACTTGAAAGACGTCGGACAAAGTTTTTTATGCTTTCCTACAATATGGGTATCAAATGAAAGGACTTGCTGAGAACTGAAACCGAACTCCGTGCTCCAATCTGTCCGAAAACTTCTCAGCAGTTTAAAAGATTGTGTTTAAAAATTATTTTTGATTAAAACTTATTTTCTTTGTCTATCAAGTAGATTTTTTAAAAACATGTGATTTTTTCACGTAATCAAAAAATTACGTAGATAATAATAGATTGAGTTGAAATAGCGTATGACGTCACATTTTTTTATTCAGAACAAAAAATACGTGTCTAGTATTTTTGTGTTGTCTAAATGACGGAAAAATATATAATTTCGTTTCATTTACCCAGGCATCATTCCTATTTTAAAGATACCCTATTGTTTTCTGCAGTAGTATATCCCGCGGCAGCAGCGCGCACGGTTCGCGCGAGGGCTCGCCGCGCGCGCGCTCCGAGGAGATCCCGCTCGAGGACATCAAGCGAGCCGCCAACAAACCAGCCGCGCCCGTCGCCGCGCCCGTACAGGTACAAACTCTCGGACCAACCACCCACTGGACACCGCATTCTGTATAATTTACTAACAAACTAATTACGAAAAAGTTGCCGTGCGGGGGCGCGGGGAAGTCGTCGTGATTGGTTCATCTCGCTTACACAACATATTGACAGGTCTCATAATTGGTCGAAACTGAAGTGAGCCGCGAGGTATTGGTAGCGCCCTGACATGTGGTATCCAGTGGGTGGTTGGTCCGAGTACAAACTACTCGGTATAACAGACAGCCAGCCAATGAGCCAAATGACAAGACGATTGGCGGTTATATTGACATAAGGGATAATGCGTTTTGTTTTCGCAACGAGTCTCGTCTTACCCTCAACTTACCAGCTAGTGACTAAAATATTAAAATTAATATTGTTGACCAGATATTTAAGTTCGATCAAATAAATAGTTAGTTCGTAGACATGATAACATAAAATAGTATTCTAAACTTTAAGTTTCGTACAATTTACTAGAATGGTTTATATTTTCTGTACAAGTGTAATAACGTTAACAGGTACTTGATACCGATTAGTTTCGAAAGCAAGATAAATGTACTCGGAACCAGATGTACTATACCAAAAACTATTTTTATAGTACTTATTCGATTTCAGTGTAATAAGTATATGCTGCTGCATTAAAATTGCACTCTAAACTGTTTTGATGAATAAAGTTTAACGAAACTTTCTAGTAATTTTCTCGATTTTGTACACTATACATAATGAATGATACAAAATACTGATCTGGCATTGTTGTACGTAACTAAAGGATTCTTGTAGGATTACAGAGTGTGCACTTTGCGAAACGAACTGCATATCGGACCATGTGTTAGTACCAAATATCAGAATAATGCAGTATACACTAATCAAATGTTAACTGAACGAGAATTCTCGTAATTATAAATTACTATTCGAGTCTAGTAATTCCTCTGGGCTCAGATTTGTGTCCGTGTAGAGCGGACTTGATCCGAAAACGCGTTAGCATTGACCTAATGTGTTTTTTTAAATTACCGTTATTTATATTTCCAGAGTCAAGCCAGCATATCTGTCCAGCCCAAACCCAGTTCTTCAGAAGAGACGTCGTTCATATCGGGCGAGACTCGGCCCAGGCGCAAGGGCGCTGTTGAGACCATATGATATTACCGCTATTAGGCCACCCTACGTAGAACTGTCAGGTAACAGTGAAGATTATTTGTGGTAGGTCCAGTAAAACTGGCTTTCAAACACATTGTACTAAAGCGTAAAGTATGTGAATATACCACGTAACTGAAGAAATTTTCTCAAAAAAAAATGTTTTAATTTATGGGAAAAATGCCTTAGTAAATACCTCAATTGATTGTACCTACTGTTTTTAAATAAATTCCTTTTTTAACTACGTTGATCTTAGTTTCTTGAAAAGATTTTCAGTCACGAGGTCCATATTCTTTATAATTTCGCTTTAACTCTTTGAATGTTTACGATGTAGTCTTCTAAATAATGCTAATTTATATCTAGATTGTTCAACTGGTAAACGAAAATTTTAAGTAGGTGTGACCTCTGGCGGGCGCAAACTTCGCTGTCTCCTCCATTCGTCCCGCTCTCGGAAAGTCTCCCCACTGGGTGTGAACTACCAAGAACTCTTTGGAAGTCTTTGAACAGATTCCGTACCCAGGTCGGTCGGAATAAAGAAAACCCTCTCAGGTGGGGTTTTTTAGACGAGGTGGACCTTCGGTGCGAGTGTGGCGCGACTCCGCAGACAATGGCCCACCTTTTATCGTGTCCTGCTTGTCCTGACTCGTGCTCCCTGGAGGAGCTCATGGAGGCCTCAGATGGAGCAATCAGGGTGGCGGCATACTCGGCAAATAAAATATAAAATCTTTGACGAGCCATCGACTCGAAAAAAGAAGAAGTAGGTTTAAGAAAATCGAACGTACGTCGTATCGTCGTCGTATTTTACGACCTATATAGCACTACTATATCTTTGAATTTTAACGCGTTTGACGCATACTTATAAAGTTCTAGAAAATAAATCTAACAATGTTGCTCACTAAAATTTCGTTTTAAATAAGTCTCATTTTCATTAAAAATTAAATGTAGATTACGAGTTATGGTGGGTAAGAAGAGCGATTTGAATGTAGAAATTGAACGAGGGCAATGAGTCGTGCCAAGCAATTATTATTAGTAAGGTTTCGTCTCTGTTCTAAAAGAAAGTGACGTCACAGTATGGCATAGAGAAAGAGAATGATAAACGCGGTGTCTGTATAGTTAATGTGCTATTTGGTGTAAGTTACTGGTGTGTGTGTGTGTATCTAAAGCACGGTTGCCGAGAAAGAAAGAAAGAAAGAAAGAAAGAAAAGAAAAAAATTCGTACGTTGTCCTGGGGGCCGTTTCGAGAAACTACAACGTCACAAATTACAAATACAATTCGACGTACATTGCGTAGACGATTAGATAAAACGATAACGGCTTACATTTTACGCGAATTGGCTACGCAATGTATATCAAATTGTAACATGTTACTAGTAACTTGTTGCTTCGTGAAACGGGGCCCTGTTATTACCTGTCTCTGTTACTCCTGCGTAAATATGTTGCCGTCCCACTTGGGCATTGCATCTGTAGGAGTGGGACAGCAATATATTTACGCAGGAGTAACAGAGACAGGTAATAACAGGGCCCCGTTTCACGAAGCAACAAGTTACTAGTAACAAGTTATAATTTGATATACATTTCATAGCAGAGACAGGTAATAAACAGGTCAACGTACGAAATTCTTTCTGCTCGGCGACCTTGATTTATATTATCTGAGATTAATGCTAGCAGTTGTTGCTTGATGCCTAGTTGGCGCGCATCACTGGCTTACACATAAAGTGCCTAATCTCAATATCAAAGCGTTTAGGTGCGCATTGTATGAACGTGTCGCACAAGAGTAGTCAATTGACCAAATTTAGATTTTTTTTACTCGATGACGACAAGCTGGTAAACTTGTATTTTTTATTTGAGTGAGACACACAAAATAAGAATCGAACATCTATAGTCATCGCACTGGGAGAATGCCGTCCTGAAGTTTATCACGCGACCATTTTTATGTGATGTACACTAAGCTTGAATTAACGCTCCATGAAGCCTGGTCACATAAAATATCATTTTGCGTACAATTTATATTTCTATATAACGAAACACTTTATTTTATTTGAAAATCAAATACAAAATAATAAATTTATCAATTATTTCGACGTGTTTCCCGAGATGAAGTTATGAATGAACGTCGATGCAAGGTTAGCCCGTTGGGTCCGCTTACGGTCCGCTGTTCCATTTCGATTCCGAAATATCCGAAAAATATTCGAATAATCGTATAGACTTAAAATAATTGGTATGGAAATACATACTTAGATGTTTAATATCAAATTGTCAATGAGTTAAACCGAATCCGATAAGGTAAAAAATAAAGAATTATACGTAATTTAATAATTTGTTTGAAATTGCGCAAAGTGAAATAATACGAAATGGCAACTGCGGTATTTTAATTAGCATGGTAGGATTCCAGTTGAGACTTAACGTTAAGAGCTATTAATCTGTTGTTGTGTGGTTATAAGCTAAAAAAAAAAACTAATCATACAAATCGATTTTGAAAACTAAGTAATTAATATCGATTTTTGGATATTTTCATTACTGAATATTTTGTGCTACATCACTAAAAATAGTCACGTGATAAACTTCAGGACGGCATTCTCCCAGTGCGATGACTATAATATGCATTAAATTAGGTACCAAATAGGAATAGTAGAGATTGTAAAATATCTTGAAATTTTTCCTGGAAAACGAAATTCTAGAAAAAATAGAATTCTAAATAGAATCTGACAAAATTGTCCGTCTAATTCAAAAATATCAGACACATTTTTTTGTTTTTTCAAATTCACACAAAAATACTTAGTTAAACCGCATTAAAGTTGCGAGATTGGGAAGGATGTTGTCTTCGAAAACAGCTAATAGACTTGTGTGGTGGTTGGAGATGTTTAGACTGATACTGTGATGATGGGAGTCTCGTGAGCTGCCAGTTTATTTACTACAAAATCATCTCCTGCCTCTCGTAACTACGTCGCAACTAAGAATAAAGTCGACTCAAACGTGACGTCATACGCTTTTTTTCAACTTAAGTAAATCTCCGTGGTATATTAATAGGGGATCGGCCTGTTCCTAAATTCACCATATATTATAAAATATTTTTAAAATATAGATTAGTAGCAGACGATTCGCGAAGAAAAAAAAACAAAATTGGTTGAAAAACAAATTTACAGTGATTTTTTAAAGTTTCAATATGTCTGTCTCTTTCAAAATCAATTTTTTGTATGGAGATTATTTGGCGTTACTAACAAATTACGTCACAAGTGGGTATGTGCCCCTCTGTCTAATCTTGAATTTCAAACCTTTATAACTCGGTAAATTTTAAAGATAGAGCAAAAAATATTTTAGTGTTCGATAGCAGAAACTAAAAAGTTTGGATTTATAAAATAAAAAAAAAAAGTAGTCCAATCCCCTATTACGCAAAAAAAGAAAAAATACGTGTCGAATACTTTTAATTAATCTACCTGATAGACAAAAAGTGTAGACGTCATTCCTATTGCTATACTGCTAGTTTTTTCCCGACTCTTGTAATGTAAATGGTATGAAAAGAAAACAACATTTTGGCTAGAGGATGCTAGAAGCTTGTAAAATGAGACGAGCTTGTGCCCACTTGTGGGATGCTAAGGCTGTATGTAACTGTAGATAGAAGAAATCGGTGTTTGGTAAAGGCTATGTGGAATGTTCTTGATATATTTTAATGTGTGTGATATTTTTCAATATAAATTTATCTGACCAGTTTTTTTTTTACTATTCATATGGTCATCAGCTCATATACGTCCCCACCGAGGGGCTCGAGCCTACCCTGAATTATATATATATTAGCTTTAATCGAAATTTTGATTAAAAATGTTAAACAACAACGACATCAACAGATAACATTTAGGTAGGCTGAAATAGTAATGATAGTGATGTCAAGAACATTTTTCATAAAATGGTTGGTAAGTATTGAATGTATTTTTGTAACGTAAACTAAATGGATCTCTCATAACGTCCCTATTATTGGTAGGTTAGAATCTGAAGCGTAGTGTGATTCTCTAAGAGGATAACACATTGTAGTACAGTCGACCGCATGTTGGGCATGACATTTACATTAAAATTATCGCCCCTATTGCAAGCCTATGGGCGTGCGCAGCATTAAGCGAACGAGCGCGTAGAATAAAAAAAATTAAACTGTCATGTTTGACGTGCGGTTCATTATACAACAGGTACATTTAAGTTTTTTAACTATGTATTCTGTCGTTTTATGTGTTATAGTGGTGTTAACTTGTTTTGATTGTACTAAAAATCGTAGCAAAGATACATTAATCTAGATTTTTTTTTCGTCATAAAATTTTATATTAGTTATAAAATATGTTTTAAACTTCATTATAAAAATAGGCCGGAAGGATTTTGTTTTTATTGTTTTTTATGATTCAAAAATATAAAAATATAGTTAGATATTATTAAAAAAATCGGTAGCCCTAAGATATGAGTAGAAAAAGTTTCATTTTACTAATTGCACAAACAATGTAAACAATTTTTATTAAAATTGAAAATTGTTTATATATTTCTGCACTATCCATCCAATTTCATTTTAAAATATTCCTTCAAGGATAAAACATTTTGATTAGTTATAACAAAAAATACCACAAATCCGTAATATCGGGGGCAAAAAATATGTAAGCAATTAATTTTGCATTCTTCATTTACAAAGTGAGCACTATAAAAATAAATCATGGAAAATTATTTAGTAATTTTAAGACCATATATTTAAAACTCTTTGAAATGACGATTGTAGATCACTTATTTTTGTTGTGATTTATTTTAAGATTTGCAATAATATTGTGTAAATAAAATATTTTTATCTGTGAAAAACATTTGTAGGTAGAGTTGAAATGGAATATATCACATGTTAAAATTTTATATTTGAGTTTATTTGACAAACCTTATTTACCTTACCTTAGACCACAGAGTACTGGCCTTAAGCGCCCACTACACTACTCGCGAAGTTGATCGAAGTAAGCCGAGGGCGAGAGTATAGAGAGGCACTTTGTGCAACTTCGCTTCGCTTCGGGTAACTTACGTTCTGTGTCGGTTTTTTGCGTCCGAGTCAAAGGGCCCGAAATTCGAGCACAAAGTCACACTACATCACTCGACTTCAGTTTAATAAAAGTTTTAATTGCCTATTATTTAATGTAAGTAAATAATAGGCAATTTACCTGGTTCTATTGCGGTGAATTGAAAGCATCCACCATCTCCTTTTTCTCCATTAATTCTTTTTTTTTTTGTATATATTCGTATAAAGTTGAAATAAGCAAGAAAGCACAAAGCAGCGGCAGCTGCAATTTGCACGTCATCCATCTTTAAGGCCTGCCTAGCGACTGAGTTTTTTCGAAGTCCTACGAGTGTGTAGTGTGTCTCCTCGCCTCGGCTAACTTCACTTTGACACTTCGTCGAAGAACTTTGGCCGAGAGTGTAGTGGGCGCTTAAGGTACTTTTGTACCACATACTGATATCTAATACTTTAATCTACTACATACTGATATCTAATACTTTAATCGAGCAATTCTTTTATATACCTGTATTATATATAATGATAATCTCGGAAACGGCAGCTACGATTTCGATGAAATTTGGTATATAGGGGGTGTCGAGGGCGATAAATCGATCTAGCTAGCTTTTGTTTTTGGTAAAATAGGATTTCCCCATGTTTTCGGGCTTAAAAGAATTTGTACGCCATATCATTAAAAGAGAAGGTTAATTTCGCCGCTATCCATAACGACGCGGTGGCTCTTTTGGGGAACCGGGAGGCAATGAAACCGAAGGTCAGACGATCGAATCCACATGAATGTACTTTTTTTTTATTTTTTTGTTCATGTTTCTTTTTTTGTTTGTTTTTAACTTTTTAATTCTTTCATTTAGTTATTTAAATATAAAAATGACAGAAATAAAAATTTCTTATTTAGTACCTTATTTTTTCGTGGTCTAAATTTTTTCCAACAGATAGAGCAATTTTTATAGGTATGTTTTTTTATTTATTACTTACCGTCGTCGTCGTTGTTATTACTTATTTTTTCATTTACTTAGTTCAATTAAAATACCTTTACAGAAAATCACTTCGTTTTTCTTACACCGAAAGTTCTGCAACAGATGGCACTACAACTCAAATAGTGACGAAATTTTCTTCTATAAAAGCATTTAAAAGTATTTTCAGTTATTTTTTCAGATAAAGAAATGGAAAATGCTATTTTATCCACGGAGACGTTATTTTATTCACGCAACCTCAACAAATTCAATTTTATATTACTACTAGCTGCCTTTACCACTATTAGGCATGGGAATAATAATTTATTTTCCTTTCTGAATTCTATCCAAATTCCGATCCTAATTTATTGTCAATGCAGGGAAATCTATTTTTACTAAAAATTAAACCTAGCTAGATCGATTTATCGCTTATAATGCTAAATTTCATCGAAATTGTTGTAGCAGTTTCCGAGTATATATCTTATCTTGCTCGTAGTACCTGGCGATGTGCAAACCCGTGGTGCAAATATTACCAAGCCAATAAGAAAATAAATACTGAAGAGAACATTGACCATAGACATTTATATTTTCTAGAACAAAAGCATTCGTTCATTCAACGCGAATCACAGAACTCTGTGCCGCGAATCGTCATTAGGTTTTTTTTTTGGAAGTTTTATGGTCCAGTTACTAAGACCTTTAGACCAAATCTTATTTGCACATAACACTTTATTTATTAGTTAAAGTTTTTGAACACTCTTTTTGCTTGTCACACCGTGCTGCGTTCCGAAACACGCTGAAATCGATTTTAGCACTCTCAAAGTGCGTACCAAATTACTGTCAGCAGGCGAGTGGGCGATTGCTTTAAACAGAAAAAGAATAACTTCACCTCTTATTTCATCATTATAAAGTCTAACAGGTTAATGTACTCGTAATTACATACTTTTTTCAGAGTTGCCTTTAATTAATTTCCCAAAAAAAATCCCAAGTATAATAACTTACACAGACTCTACCTACATACTCTAATTTAACTTAATGATATTAAATAGTTTTTAAAGTATGTAATCTCTCAGAGCTTTTCCTATAGTAACCCGGGTATAGCGGGTGAAACCCATATTATTATTAATTATCTAATCGCTAACTGTTTCATTCGGAATACACCCTATCTATGGCTGAATTTTGTATTACTACTAGCGCCGCCTTTTATTTCATACGTAGCTCAGAGAAACAAAAGTGGCAAATGCCAAAACGGAGAAATAAAAAAGAAACCGCGCGAAAAAATTTAAAAATACGAGGTATTGTTTGGTTGATTGGTTGGAGTATCCAGCAGAGGACGTCATTCGATTAAGATGACGATGATTTCTTATATGTGTAATGTTATACACAGATTGTGCTGCTAGGAAATTTAGTAGCAAAATAACTCATAAGTCAATGCTATGAAGTGCTACTATGTTTAGCCGCGTGTGCTTTCGTCTGAACGCATAAAGTAAGTAAAGTAATTAATCTAAATGCTTAGGTGTCTTACAAAAAAAAAACGAGCTAAGCTCGGTCAACCAGGTACTAATAATAATGTTAACATCTATTGATAATTTTAATTACTTAATTTCTATAGCTTCAACATTAGTCATCAACAAGTCATATAATACGCCTGAGGGGCTCAAGCCTTCTCATAATTAGGTCGATTAGTCGACCTGTTCCAAGTATACCTACTAGTGTAACGACATTCGTCCTCTTTCCTGTTTTATGACTGGCAACCTTTCTTGCTGGCAGTTTTATCTTTCATTTTAAATTCATTTTCAAATTTAGATTTCTTACGTTCCGATTTTGTCTTTTTTCTGCTAAATTCTTCACTTCATGTCCTGATCTCCGATAGTAATTGTCTCCTAAAGCTTTTCTACTATTTTCTACTTTTTCCATGTCAGTTATATAATAAACCTTTTTTTTACTGTGCCCTGGATATTGCCACATATCAATCCTCTGCAACACTCTTCGTGTGGTGCTCAGCAGCTTCTGGCGGTTGCTAGGCCACACTAGTAGGGATGGATGGATTTTTTTTCAAGCTTCCTATATCTCTTTGACCACACTGGCCCAGTGCAGGTTGGTCGGCTTTACACACAACCTTTATTTTATTTCTCAGGAATGTGCAGGATTACCCACGATGTTTTCCTTCACCGTAAAAGCACTAGAGTCAACAAGTGCATTTAAAAAAATAGAGGATGAAAATTAAACATCACCGGACCAATATTTTTTCGTTCTAATTTATTTGATTAATATCTGCTCTACACATGATATGCACCAATGCCTATAAATAAATACAAATGATGTAATGAATATGGTATGATAAATAAATTATTTACATACAAAATAACATAATTTTCAACATATTATATTATATTTCATTGCTCTATACAAAAGTCTATTATAATTTTATTTTTGAGCGCTGTGACATTAATATTTTATTTTCAATTTAAAACAAACTGTTATAACATTTTATAATCTCACTACAACATTTAATCACAGTGAACATTCTAGTGTAAGCCTTTTAACTACATACATCTGTCAAGTCATAAATTAATTTGGTGAGTAAAGAACAACCTAGCAACAAAAACGAAGTAAACGAAAACACTAGTAAATACCTATCTAGCAGTCTAGTGCCAAAGAAAATTAGTAGTATTACTTATTTTAACTCCAAAACTAAAAAAAACACGGACAAGTGATAAAACATACTTTTGGCTAATATGGCAGATATTGGCCTCGATTCGGGATGTCACGCTCTAATCCTTAATTTAAGTTAGTCCGTCCTTTTTACCTTTTAAAGATTGAAAAGGGAGAGGAGATGGCCATCCTAATATTAGAGCTGTCAAACATCGAATTTGAACCTTATGGCCGTGTCGATTGCACAATTTTAGAGAGCACTTAAAACATGCGACTTAAAAATCTCTTAAACTGACAGCTATGCCCTTATTTTAGGTTATCATTCGTTCAAATGAATATCATTCGTTCATCACCTCTCTTTCATGGGTCATAAAAAATAAAAGTATAGCTGGATTTTAAAATTAGAATTAGAGCAATGACATCCCGAATCGAGGCCATTATGTATGAAAAGTATCTTCAATAATTTCGTTCCTCTATTTTGTTAACACTGCTTCTTCATCGTGAGGTCGACAACCGACCCCGCAAGCTCTGGCGTCGCCAGTGTTATTTATAAAGCCGCCAAAAGCCATTGCTACACTGACACAATGAAATAATTTTTAAAGTGTCAAATGATGTACGAGTAGGTATTTTAGGTATGTATGTATCGGCTATAAAATTTTACTTTTATTATGAAATGTTACATAAAGTACGCATGTAGTTAAAATCGGCTTACAACTTGTTTCATTTGCACACAGTGCAATCCTTAACATAATCTACTCGTTCGATGTAACAAGGTTTCATCGACTCTTATGCGAATCAATTCCATTGTTTTATTTCAGAAATTAGCATGGAAGAATTAGCTGCGTAAGACAAAAGATAAGCGTCGAGAACAGACCAAGACCGACAATCAGGGAGAAAACTGATCCAAGTTTCTTAGAATCTTAGAAATGTCAAATTGCGTACTTAAGGGGGTACTAGCGCCACTTGGATAAAAAATCATAACTTAGTGTAACCACAAAATATCAAAAATATGAACGATCAACTTGTGTCATTAGTCTTGTTGTATTTTTAGAATTGATAAATTCAGTTATCTGTTGTTAATTATAGTAACGGCCGTTTTTAGCACTTTCGCTATCTCTTACTACACCGTATAAGATTTTATAAAATTCGGTATTTCTAAAAATACTAAGGTACTGTAGGGCGTTCCCTTTTTTTTGTATTTTTTTGAGGCCGTTGCCTCCTTTGATAGATGCTGGCTGTTTCTCCGATTCGTTTGATGTACTTTATATCTTTTGGATTTCGAGTGAATTATTTTGTGTGAGTCAGTTTGACGGCCATCGGGGTCCGTTGATCGTTGTGTTGTGTTCTGAATAGATATATAAATAGAATAAACGTGATAATAATATATATATTACTACGGCCTCCTTTGATAGATGCTGGCTGTTTCTCCGATTCGTTTGATGTACTTTATATCTTTTGGATTTCGAGTGAATTATTTTGTGTGAGTCAGTTTGACGGCCATCGGGGTCCGTTGATCGTTGTGTTGTGTTCTGAATAGATATATAAATAGAATAAACGTGATAATAATATATATATTACTACGGCCTCCTTTGATAGATGCTGGCTGTTTCTCCGGTTCGTTTGATGTACTTTATATCTTTTGGATTTCGAGTGAATTATTTTGTGTGAGTCAGTTTGACGGCCATCGGGGTCCGTTGATCGTTGTGTTGTGTTCTGAATAGATATATAAATAGAATAAACGTGATAATAATATATATATTACTACGGCCTCCTTTGATAGATGCTGGCTGTTTCTCCGGTTCGTTTGATGTACTTTATATCTTTTGGATTTCGAGTGGATTATTTTGTGTGAGTCAGTTTGACGGCCATCGGGGTCCGTTGATCGTTGTGTTGTGTTCTGAATAGATATATAAATAGAATAAACGTGATAATAATATATATATTACTACGGCCTCCTTTGATAGATGCTGGCTGTTTCTCCGGTTCGTTTGATGTACTTTATATCTTTTGGATTTCGAGTGAATTATTTTGTGTGAGTCAGTTTGACGGCCATCGGGGTCCGTTGATCGTTGTGTTGTGTTCTGAATAGATATATAAATAGAATAAACGTGATAATAATATATATATTACTACGGCCTCCTTTGATAGATGCTGGCTGTTTCTCCGGTTCGTTTGATGTACTTTATATCTTTTGGATTTCGAGTGAATTATTTTGTGTGAGTCAGTTTGACGGCCATCGGGGTCCGTTGATCGTTGTGTTGTGTTCTGAATAGATATATAAATAGAATAAACGTGATAATAATATATATATTACTACGGCCTCCTTTGATAGATGCTGGCTGTTTCTCCGGTTCGTTTGATGTACTTTATATCTTTTGGATTTCGAGTGGATTATTTTGTGTGAGTCAGTTTGACGGCCATCGGGGTCCGTTGATCGTTGTGTTGTGTTCTGAATAGATATATAAATAGAATAAACGTGATAATAATATATATATTACTACGGCCTCCTTTGATAGATGCTGGCTGTTTCTCCGGTTCGTTTGATGTACTTTATATCTTTTGGATTTCGAGTGAATTATTTTGTGTGAGTCAGTTTGACGGCCATCGGGGTCCGTTGATCGTTGTGTTGTGTTCTGAATAGATATATAAATAGAATAAACGTGATAATAATATATATATTACTACGGCCTCCTTTGATAGATGCTGGCTGTTTCTCCGGTTCGTTTGATGTACTTTATATCTTTTGGATTTCGAGTGGATTATTTTGTGTGAGTCAGTTTGACGGCCATCGGGGTCCGTTGATCGTTGTGTTGTGTTCTGAATAGATATATAAATAGAATAAACGTGATAATAATATATATATTACTACGGCCTCCTTTGATAGATGCTGGCTGTTTCTCCGGTTCGTTTGATGTACTTTATATCTTTTGGATTTCGAGTGGATTATTTTGTGTGAGTCAGTTTGACGGCCATCGGGGTCCGTTGATCGTTGTGTTGTGTTCTGAATAGATATATAAATAGAATAAACGTGATAATAATATATATATTACTACGGCCTCCTTTGATAGATGCTGGCTGTTTCTCCGGTTCGTTTGATGTACTTTATATCTTTTGGATTTCGAGTGAATTATTTTGTGTGAGTCAGTTTGACGGCCATCGGGGTCCGTTGATCGTTGTGTTGTGTTCTGAATAGATATATAAATAGAATAAACGTGATAATAATATATATATTACTACGGCCTCCTTTGATAGATGCTGGCTGTTTCTCCGGTTCGTTTGATGTACTTTATATCTTTTGGATTTCGAGTGGATTATTTTGTGTGAGTCAGTTTGACGGCCATCGGGGTCCGTTGATCGTTGTGTTGTGTTCTGAATAGATATATAAATAGAATAAACGTGATAATAATATATATATTACTACGGCCTCCTTTGATAGATGCTGGCTGTTTCTCCGGTTCGTTTGATGTACTTTATATCTTTTGGATTTCGAGTGAATTATTTTGTGTGAGTCAGTTTGACGGCCATCGGGGTCCGTTGATCGTTGTGTTGTGTTCTGAATAGATATATAAATAGAATAAACGTGATAATAATATATATATTACTACGGCCTCCTTTGATAGATGCTGGCTGTTTCTCCGGTTCGTTTGATGTACTTTATATCTTTTGGATTTCGAGTGGATTATTTTGTGTGAGTCAGTTTGACGGCCATCGGGGTCCGTTGATCGTTGTGTTGTGTTCTGAATAGATATATAAATAGAATAAACGTGATAATAATATATATATTACTACGGCCTCCTTTGATAGATGCTGGCTGTTTCTCCGGTTCGTTTGATGTACTTTATATCTTTTGGATTTCGAGTGAATTATTTTGTGTGAGTCAGTTTGACGGCCATCGGGGTCCGTTGATCGTTGTGTTGTGTTCTGAATAGATATATAAATAGAATAAACGTGATAATAATATATATATTACTACGGCCTCCTTTGATAGATGCTGGCTGTTTCTCCGGTTCGTTTGATGTACTTTATATCTTTTGGATTTCGAGTGGATTATTTTGTGTGAGTCAGTTTGACGGCCATCGGGGTCCGTTGATCGTTGTGTTGTGTTCTGAATAGATATATAAATAGAATAAACGTGATAATAATATATATATTACTACGGCCTCCTTTGATAGATGCTGGCTGTTTCTCCGGTTCGTTTGATGTACTTTATATCTTTTGGATTTCGAGTGAATTATTTTGTGTGAGTCAGTTTGACGGCCATCGGGGTCCGTTGATCGTTGTGTTGTGTTCTGAATAGATATATAAATAGAATAAACGTGATAATAATATATATATTACTACGGCCTCCTTTGATAGATGCTGGCTGTTTCTCCGGTTCGTTTGATGTACTTTATATCTTTTGGATTTCGAGTGGATTATTTTGTGTGAGTCAGTTTGACGGCCATCGGGGTCCGTTGATCGTTGTGTTGTGTTCTGAATAGATATATAAATAGAATAAACGTGATAATAATATATATATTACTACGGCCTCCTTTGATAGATGCTGGCTGTTTCTCCGGTTCGTTTGATGTACTTTATATCTTTTGGATTTCGAGTGAATTATTTTGTGTGAGTCAGTTTGACGGCCATCGGGGTCCGTTGATCGTTGTGTTGTGTTCTGAATAGATATATAAATAGAATAAACGTGATAATAATATATATATTACTACGGCCTCCTTTGATAGATGCTGGCTGTTTCTCCGGTTCGTTTGATGTACTTTATATCTTTTGGATTTCGAGTGAATTATTTTGTGTGAGTCAGTTTGACGGCCATCGGGGTCCGTTGATCGTTGTGTTGTGTTCTGAATAGATATATAAATAGAATAAACGTGATAATAATATATATATTACTACGGCCTCCTTTGATAGATGCTGGCTGTTTCTCCGGTTCGTTTGATGTACTTTATATCTTTTGGATTTCGAGTGGATTATTTTGTGTGAGTCAGTTTGACGGCCATCGGGGTCCGTTGATCGTTGTGTTGTGTTCTGAATAGATATATAAATAGAATAAACGTGATAATAATATATATATTACTACGGCCTCCTTTGATAGATGCTGGCTGTTTCTCCGGTTCGTTTGATGTACTTTATATCTTTTGGATTTCGAGTGGATTATTTTGTGTGAGTCAGTTTGACGGCCATCGGGGTCCGTTGATCGTTGTGTTGTGTTCTGAATAGATATATAAATAGAATAAACGTGATAATAATATATATATTACTACGGCCTCCTTTGATAGATGCTGGCTGTTTCTCCGGTTCGTTTGATGTACTTTATATCTTTTGGATTTCGAGTGGATTATTTTGTGTGAGTCAGTTTGACGGCCATCGGGGTCCGTTGATCGTTGTGTTGTGTTCTGAATAGATATATAAATAGAATAAACGTGATAATAATATATATATTACTACGGCCTCCTTTGATAGATGCTGGCTGTTTCTCCGGTTCGTTTGATGTACTTTATATCTTGGATTTCGAGTGAATTATTTTGTGTGAGTCAGTTTGACGGCCATCGGGGTCCGTTGATCGTTGTGTTGTGTTCTGAATACATATATAAATAGAATAAACGTGATAATAATATATATATTACTACGGCCTCCTTTGATAGATGCTGGCTGTTTCTCCGGTTCGTTTGATGTACTTTATATCTTTTGGATTTCGAGTGAATTATTTTGTGTGAGTCAGTTTGACGGCCATCGGGGTCCGTTGATCGTTGTGTTGTGTTCTGAATAGATATATAAATAGAATAAACGTGATAATAATATATATATTACTACGGCCTCCTTTGATAGATGCTGGCTGTTTCTCCGGTTCGTTTGATGTACTTTATATCTTGGATTTCGAGTGAATTATTTTGTGTGAGTCAGTTTGACGGCCATCGGGGTCCGTTGATCGTTGTGTTGTGTTCTGAATACATATATAAATAGAATAAACGTGATAATAATATATATATTACTACGGCCTCCTTTGATAGATGCTGGCTGTTTCTCCGGTTCGTTTGATGTACTTTATATCTTTTGGATTTCGAGTGGATTATTTTGTGTGAGTCAGTTTGACGGCCATCGGGGTCCGTTGATCGTTGTGTTGTGTTCTGAATAGATATATAAATAGAATAAACGTGATAATGATATATATATTACTCGTTTATCATTGTACCTACACTTTAAAATGATCGTCTTTTTTATATTTATTTAGTTTTTCCGGAGTTATGATTATGTTCTTAGCCGAATCCAAGTCGGTGACTTAAACTAACAAAATGTCATTTTGATTTTAAATGTAATCTGTTATTGGAACTTTATTGCCCAATTTATTTTTTCGAGCATGCTTAGCTAACATTTGCCTAAGCTTTGTCTCCGAATGTCGCTCTTAGCGTCAGCTCACACCTAGAGCAGAGAGCAGAGCAGAGCATTTTCTAAGAGTACTGAAAAATGTAAATTCCATACATTGAAAAATTTAATACACGTCCAAATACTGCTCGACCATGCGCGAGCATTTTGCATTTCGGTGTGCGCTGACCCTATGGAATTGTAATAAATTACATTTTTCAGTACTCTCAGAAAATGCTCCGCTCTGCTACTTGGTGTGAGCTGACCCTTACTCATATTGCCACAATTTTTTTTTCGTTCCAACATAAAACGGCAATCATTAAATGCTGAAAGCGCCCGCAATCGTGGAAGTTTAGTCATAATAAAATATATAAATAAAACATGCCAAATTTAAGAAAATAAGAGCGTACTGTTAGATATAAAGTTATGACCACAAAATATTAAAATTATTATTATTGAAGCAACTAGGTATTTTTTATAAAATTATTAGGTACTTAAATGTTAAACTTATATTTACCTAGTATTTTACTTATAAAGTCGACGAACATATTTTTCATCCCTCCCATTTATCTACTGTAGCTATGGTATTACACTATGTATCTTAAATTATATGAAGTATTATTAAGCAATTAATATACCAGATTTAGCATTGACTACTTGCTGATTTCTATCAACTGTTTCTTTATAAAATCTAACTTAATTTAAATTAAATTGATCGACAATGAAATCAGCATGTAGACGCATTATTTAGGCCTTCAACGTAGTACAAAATAAATCTATTGCTAAGCATGTTACAAGGAAACAATTTACTCAGGCAAGCTTATTGGAAGCACATAAAACATGTTTTTCTTCACATTACATTTAAGTAGTTTTTTTTCTCAGTGTTTGAGATAACAAAACCCTATCGCTGCTGATCTTTTTGAACTAATTCACGGATTCTAAATGCAAGTGCGATTTGTACTAATATTAAACATGGAAAAGTGAAGCATTATTGAAAACGTCGTAGAAACCATTATTGTGTTGAAATGATCGCCCTTCTGTGGAATAAGAAAGGGTTAATCGTTACTATTGAGGAACTGTGTTTTTCATTTTTACTAAACGGTCACAAATAGGTTACCTAAAATTTTACCACTCTCCCATAAGATTGTTATTTGTTGAATTTCGCAATCTTGTACGAGAGATCAGGTTTCGTGGTATGGTTGAGGCCTACGTCCACTAATGTCCACCAGTGGACTGACACAGTATGATGATGATGATAATGATGGGAGATGGTGCATTCATTTGTAAGTAATCAACTTAGTACCTTGGCATATAAAATAGAGCAAAGAAGTCAATGATAGCTGGAATTTGTGAAAGTCGATGACGAGGCAAGGTACTCAGTATATTCTTGCTTACAATGTATGACACTTTACAATATAGTTGTAAGTACATTGAGTAAGTAGTATAGGTACTTACGATGTGAGCTCGGTATCTTTGATCAATATAATGAAAATGCAAGTTTTACAAGTGCAGATTTAGAAGTAAAATATTCCTACAAAATAGTCGTTTTATCAGGTAAATTAGCAGACGAATTTCATTGGTATATAATTTTATGTAAAATACGGTCTACTCGTTTGCAAATTTTTAAATATATTCTTTCTGCAAGCACTGTACTGCGAAATTTACAAACGTTTACAATAGTTAGGAAAAAAATTCGCCTGCCGATAGACAAAAATAAACATGAAACCCTGTCACCAGTCTGTACGCTTATGTCATATCGATAAACGCTTTAAAACATGGCAATTACATAATGCGATAGGATTATTTACAGGCATGCACTTGTCTACATTGTTATAAACCATCGTTCAGATGCCATTCGAATCCACGCAGATGTGTATGCGTTCTTAATGTTCTTATCCAATGATGTCACAGTATTCTTGCGAAAAAATAGATTCTGGATCTGCGCTGACAAAACACCGTAGACAAGCGTGTGTTCACCTTAAAACAGCTGCTTTAAAGCTAGGGCTATAGGTAACAGTCGCCGTGTTATAGGTAACACGGCGACTTTTCGTTTTAATTTCTAATGCGCTGCAGGTAGCAGCACATTGTATTTCAATGTAGTATTTGCAGCGCAGTGTATAAAGAACACTCGTTACCGCGTCCAATATGTAGGCTCGTAATTCTTTAAATTTTATCTTTTCTGTCTTTTCGCTATAGGAGTTGAATATACTGGGCACTCCTTGTTATATTTGTACATCGATAAGAAACTAAGACTTTGCGATAAGCTTTTTTTATGTAAAAAGAAATAAGTGACCAGCTGGTCTAGTTCATCATTGTACAGTGTAAATATGTAAGCTATAAAAATAACAAATCAGTAGAGTGTAAGTGATTAAGAAAAAAACATGACGAGTTAGATAAATTAATTAAGGGTAAATATTTGAATGGTAAGAACATTTTTTTTATAATACACACATTTCGTTACATCAAGCCCAGTTAGTCTCTAGACAAGCTCATTATTTTTCTTAACATCTATTTATGTATTCTATAAAGTAGTTTTATTCCGGTGTTTTACATTTCCAAAAAACATTAGGGTTTTCTTCATTTCAGTTAATCTAGTACGATGTCCGTAAAAAGTTATTAATTTTAAGATTCCTTTATTATGGCACATCTATTAACAACTATTGCATATAAATATTTTACAGAGTCAAGTATTTTAAGTAATAGTTTTCAGTGTCATCTTCAGTTTTAGACAAAGCTACGGTCCCATATAGAGTAATGGATGATTTAGCACTATCACATCAATAAATATTAGACCTCCGAAAACATACTTACAATTTGTTGTTCTGCTACGGCGCGCGTAGAGTACGTAGCAGGTGCTACGACGCTACGGCGCGCGTAGTGTTCGTAGCAAGTGCTACGACGCTACGATATTGAAAGTAGAACTCTACACAGAAGAAACTTTTTAAATTAACTATTTTATTTTGTTTACATTTCCTTATTCTTATAAAGAGTTTCCTTTGTCCTAGAGTCTTAGATGAAAAGTGTGTTTTTGGAAGTCATGATATTGTAGCTTTAAAAGTGCTATTAAGATACTTTTAGATGTCAAGTTACAGACAATACAGATGTTAACAAAAACGAAGCAAAACCTCAATTCTTATATAAAAAATAATGAATAATTGACCATTCTTAGATTTAAATAATCAAAAATAACTACTATTATTCTGATTTGATACAAAGTTATAATTGACCAAAACTAATCAAAAACTTTTTTTATAATAGATACTACATTATTTTCTCTGTCTCGTCTAATAGAAACTAAATATCGACCTCTTAAACACTATAATATTTAAAAGTGTTTTGTAATAAAAGAGGGTGTTACTCATATATCGCAAACCTAAAGTGAGTTTACTTAGGGCTATAAAGTACATTTGCAAATTAAACTTGAATATTGTTTTTTTCTAATCTGATATTGGACATACTCGTTCGTTAAAAAAAAAGCTATAAAATCAAGTGTTTATTATTTAAAGAAATAATACCTAGTTTTTTAAAATTGCCCTGTTGTCGTGTCGTGTCTTTGCTGAATGTTCAAAATCAAAATTAAAAAATATTCGAATTGAGATTTTTACAAATAAATTTTCGACGTCATTGCTAGCAAATACCAATGTTCTTCAGTTCCCTAAGTAAATATCCTTTAGACTCCGTATACGATTCCACCACCTCAAATACTCTAGCTAAAATCTGCTGATATACATTTCAATATTTCACTACTAAAGGTGCAAATATTTCTAAAATATATATAATATATTTATAAACTGTATTTACTATATTGTGCCATTACAATGCACGCGCAACACACATGTAAGTATTATGTTCTTACACATAAAAACAGTACTGTCAGACAGTATCACTCGCTATACATCAACCTTTATGTAATTAGCTAACTATACGTATTATAATATATTATAATATCATTGGTGTCTATTCGTAATGATGCGCCAAGTTCAAATAAGTAGTTGCATCAGTTTAGGTCCCTTTGTCAAAGAATTTCAGAGCATACAAACGTGTTTGTATACTAAGTTTATGGTTAGGCTTCAATTGTATTTTTACTGTTTTGAATAGTCAAGAGTAACATACAATAATTCATGGAGTTTTAACGAAATGTTATACATAACTCGAACTTTTCACAGTCTTTCTAGAACTTGCAAATCCTTACAACGATAAACTTTGAACTTGACGCAAAACCATAAAATTTGTTGGACGTAATCAAAATAAATCAACACACATACGCCGTAACACTTTATACATCAGTTAACAATCATTATTGTCAGTTATAACGCTACTTTATGACCTTTATATTTAATATAAATTCGCGTCTAGTAGTAGGCAGTATTTAAACACAATTTATGTTTTATATTATAATCATTATTTAGTTATAGATATTCGCGAGATGCAGGATTTGCTTAAATCAGAATAATTACTGACAATGCTCGCTAAACTCAGTTCTGTATTACGAGAGCAATTAACGAATTATTGGTCGTTTGCTTAAAATATAATAAATCATATATAATATTATATTATAGTGACCCCGCACCTCACGATATCGTCAACTAGTTGGCGTTTAAATTGGATGGAACTAGCACATTCAGTATTAAAATTGCTACAGTTAGAATGAACGATTACAGTACGACACGACTACTGCAAATAAACGCGTCGATAGACCATAGCAAGTCGAGTTAGGTTCAGCCAACACTCGTTGTATATTACAACCAGTCGAAACAGGAACTGAAGCATCTTCAGTAACTAGCAAAATAGACTTAAAATTACATACGATAGGAGCTTGCGATATTATCAAACGTGCAAATTATGAACGTCGTCGTAGCTTAGTCGAAAAATTCACTTAATTAAATAGCGAGAGTCAATCACATTGCCGATATCAGAAACGAGTCGCTTAGAATCACTTCGTCCAGAGACGCCCTCCTCGCTTGACAGGGCTGCCAACGAATGAACCTTCTAGATTTATTTGATCGTGCCTGCTGTGTACCGACGATCGAAATAGATTTCATACTGGAAGAATTTACAAATTCAAATTTTGGTGTTTTTTTTTTCAAATTTTAAAGGAAAACTTGCGTTACAAGCTACGGCGTATGTCTCATGGGGTTGTAGGCACCGTTTTTCCATATGTAAGATGTCTCTTGTGGAAGCTTTCTTTTTGCAATAATGTTATGTTATGTAATGTTGTGTTATGTTGTCGTAAATATTGTTCTATGGTCACTTATGACAGTGATCCGTTCGTCGGTTAACTTACCACCGGTAGACGCGTCATGTTTTTATCTAATGAGTGGTTCGTTTGTTCGCGGCTTTGTCGAGGCGAGTGCACGCGGCAAAGAGGGGTATTGCGAGAATGTTTATTGCTTGGTTAGGAGCGCAACTGCGCAGGACTGAGCACCAGCTCGCCATCTGGGCCGGCGAAGGAGACGTTTCGCGGTGGCGGCCGTCGGACGCTGCTTGACCGCATCGCGCTATCTATAACGCACTCCGGCCGCTCCTGCCTTTCTGGTTGCTCCGGCTTCGCTGGCCGATCCGACTTCGCCGGCCTTTCCTGCTTCTCCGGCTTTTGCTGCACGGTGATCTGCTGCACAGTAGCCTGGAAAATTAATGGACATCAGTTTCCTTACAACCCCCAGTCTGAAGTTCTATACCAGTCTTTATGATTCTTGTAATTTGTTAAGTGATGAAGTAAAAGCATGGCACTTTTGTTTGCTTCAATTTAACAAATGGTAAAGGACGATGAATTAAGGCAGTGACTCTTTCAAAGCTCCAGTGGTGATCACTTTCAAAACACGGTCTTGAGATTTCTCGAAAGCGCTGGAATAGATGGTACGTCGCACGACAGACCACACAGGAACAGGCTGCTTCATCTTTTGCTGCACTTTATGATTTGTACCTGATGTTGGTGCGTCGGCGCGGTGGAGTGTGCCGAGGTGGCGACGGAGGCGGTGCGGTACCGTCGCATGCGCTCGTCTTCCTCGCCACTGGAAAGCGAGGACACGTCGCAGGAAGAGGTGTCGAGGCGGCGCGCCGGCGAGCACTGCGCTGGGCCCGTACGCGGACCCCGCGCCAGTGGCATCTCCTCGCCTTCCGCACCATCCAGTCTGGTAATAATATTGGATCAAATAAATAATAAAATATCTTTATTGCTTTTACATTAAGTACTTATCTGTAGAGGCATTTGTCTCCTTGATACCGGACCACCGGACCGGGTGTGGTCTTGGTGTATGGATTGAGCGTTTTCCTTAAAGCTTGTACATTGCTGCCTATCCGGCCAAGCGTCTTTGTGTGCAGCCCCCTTTAAAGTCAGTCTATCTAATCGAGGTCACCACTATTGCTAAGCGTACATATCAAGTGATCTTAAATTCCAGACTGCATCGTTCCCCAGTGAGTGGCTCATAAGAGTTTTTATAAGCAAAAAACTAAGCGCGCGCAAATAGTCTTTTAGGCCAAAAAGTTCTGAAATAATTATTCAGTTGGATAGTTGGTGAAACCTTTAGGGGTCTTTTGTCTGCGGTGCTTTTATAATTATAGTGCTTTTATTAAACCAAATAAAAAATAAATTGAATTTTAAATGCATCTTACAGGAATCCGAAAATGCTGTTGAGAAAAAACATCGATGTAATTGGTTTTGTATTCTATTCCTCATTGCTGTTGATTTGTAAAAAATGTTTTGCTGATTTCGTTTTTGCACTGCACATGCCACGACGAATACGGAACAAATCTTTCATACATGCTCAAGCGCAGCCGCATCAATAGGTTTGGCAGTTTCTATTTACTATACCTAGTTATAGTTTTTATAAATATGTATGTTAGTTTTAAGGTAATTATTATATGGGCCTCTGTTTACATATTTAAGACCTTTATGTAAATATTGCCTGAAATAAATGATTTATATATATTATATTGTCAAATAGGTACAAGGAATAAAACAACTTTTATTAGGCTCAATGATTAAATAGGACCAGGGCCAGTCTGGAAGACTGAGGCTTAAGACACCACGCATGACATGACAGCGAAATGACACGATTCTGTATTATAATTTATAATGGTTTCTACCTTCTGTTCTCCTTGTAGTTGGTCCGACGTCTACAGCAGGGCTTGGCGAAGACGCAGAAGCAGATACGCAACAGACAACACGCCAGACCTGCCAGGATGAGGGACGGGCCCACCATGCGTAACGCCGGCGTCTTGAAGCCCTGGAATTGACAATCATCACATTTTTAGTTTAGTAGTCCTAGTATCTACAATCAGAGCGGATGGTCATACTTCTACTGGAGGCACACTTGGAATATTCCACGGGAAGAAAATCCTCATCGGCAAACTATACCTAAGCCAGAATTATTTTGTTGATTACCTTGTCGCCAGTGCCGACGAAGTAGACGACCAGGCCGAGTGCGAGTGTGCTAAGTCCAGCGTATAACAGACGCGCCACGCCCCATGGCTTATCAGGACAAACTCCTAACCAGATACAAAATCCAGGAGTATTTTGTTGATTACCTTGTCGCCAGTGCCGACGAAGTAGATGACCAGGCCGAGTGCGAGTGTGCCAAGCCCGGCGTACAGCAGACGCGCCACGCCCCATGGCTTATCAGGACAAACTTCTAACCAGATACAAAATCCAGGAGTATTTTGTTGATTACCTTGTCGCCAGTGCCGACGAAGTAGATGACCAGGCCGAGTGCGAGTGTGCCAAGCCCGGCATACAGCAGACGTGCCACGCCCCATGGCCCGCCCGCTTCGTCCTCGTAGTCTGACTCTGACGACGAGCCGCATGATGCATCCCGCACCTGGAAAAGTCAAAAATAAATAAATAATAAATATGTGAGGACATCTCACACGTGGCTGTTGGATTTCGAACTAGGCAGAGCCTGTATAGGTTCTCCATAGAACCATTTATAGTCATCGTCAAGTAAAAGAATGCTGGGTGAAGTCAATGTGTTTGCTTGCACATGGCCACAGTCTTTAGATTTTAAATCCCCTCCACTTTGTGACAACGACTACGAGTATACCAGACAACTGATATAGAGGTACAAACTAAAATACACGAATACATACTTATTATATTACATAGGTAAATCACGCCTCACACAAACAAATAAAGCGAATAGACAACGAAACATTTATACACACAACAAACGAACAATACATAGACAAATAGCATCCAGACATACAAAGGAAACATAAGTGCTCATTACATAAATGTTTAAATATTTGCTCTGGGCGGGAACCTACTACCTTAATTGTACAGGCAAGCGTACCACCAACTAGGATGTGGAGCCGACAATATTCGCTTAACATCGCACATTTTTTAATCGACTTTAGTCGCGTCCGGCTGGCACTACTGGCTGGTTTTCTAGGATTGAGTTAGTTTGTCTGCTGTCACAATGACACCGAATTTCTAGAAATAGCTGTTCTTATAACTTGTTGTCTCATCGCACTCTCGCGCTCCCGCCAAGCACGGAAGCGCCCCCACCTCATATAGAGACCGGTGGTCTCCATTTGCTATCGGGTGGTCGCCGAATCCTATTGAGCCTGTTCCCCCGGTTGTCTTTCTTTGCCCCGAGTTGTCGTCAGCATCAGAACTATGTCCCACATCCTTTAGAAGAGCCTCTCACCCAGCAGTGGGTTCGCCAACCACGAAACAGCGGCCCTCATCCTCTAGAAGAATCTCCAGCAGCGGCCCAAATCCTTACCCGATTGCTGCGATGCGGTGTTCGTCTCTTCTGTCTGGCCCCCGGGTGGTCGCCGAGCACGGAGCAGTGCCGCGTTGCCCAAGTGGCGCCCCCCACATCCTTACCCGGTTGTTGCGGTGCCACTTCCCCTGTTTGTCTCTCCTGGCCCCCGGGTGGTCGCCGAGCACGGAACAGCGTCGCGCCGCCCCCCCAGTGGCGCCACCCACGCCCACTGAGAGCGCCGCCGCCTCCTGCCACGCCGCGCGCCCTGCTGCACACTGGAATTGCATATTGCAGTCGATTAAATATCGGTATACTTACACAAATCTGTATCAGTCAGTCTGACAGTGTCGTTTGGTTCTCTGCTTGGTTACATAGGTGCATAATTCAAGAACTGTATTCATAAAGAGCAATCCCCCCTGAAAAGCGATCTATGATAATATGAATGCTATAATTTCTTTTGATTACATTTATTTATTGGTACAATTACATACAAGTAAGTTTGCATAGTCGTTTTATTACGTACAGGTAGGGAAAGTCATTTCTTGATATTAAAGTAACCCGTACTTTCAAATGCAATCAACCTATACTTTTTAAGACAGAACGAGTTATATGTAATGTTTGGTCCAGTTCTTAACAATTTCGTCTCCAAAATTTATAAATAAATACGATTTACCAAATGTGCTACAGTAAATCAGTGGCCAATAGCCAATTCGACCGCGATAGAAAGCTCTCATATCATAACTGTCAACGTTTCTTTATTGGCCGATTCCAGAACACTTGGACTCGCAAGTCACGATTTCGATAAACAGAGAACGAGGACGTATGCCCCAATCGGGGGCGGCCAGTAGCCAGTCTTTTCGTAATGTAAACACGACGATAAAAATCGATTCGATACACTTCAATTTATTGTTGTGATGATTTTATAATTTCGAATACTGTCTACTCTACAAAATCAATAACCTTGCAAATGACGATGAATGCTAGCGTTACCTTCATAAAAATCATAACTCCGGGAAAATTTAAAAATTCAAAACAACAACAAAACCTCAGACGAACAAAAGACGATCGCTATGGCGCGAGGCGACGCGCGTCAGAAATCTTTGAACAAAACCTACAACTACCAAAAATATGAAAGGTAGGTTTTAGGTTAGGTACTAGTATTGTTTAAAAAGATTGTAGCAACAGATAGAAATGCTACAGACGGCCCAATTTATCTCTACAAAGTCTTTCTTGTCGATTCACGCTCTCATTTCATATATTTATGATACCTATACGTGCATATCGAGGAAATCTTTGTAAAACTAACTTTATTTTGTCGCCAACACCATTTATGTCCAAGAAACAAGACCCAATAGATAGTTGTTACATGGCCGCTGTTAGCCAGTTACAACATCGCCTGTGCTATATTCCATGACACGAAGCTGCAATAAGGGCCTGTAAACTGCTCGTAAACAAACCCGAGTAAAAGGAGAAGACAGATTGGATTTATTTACTCGTGGCATGTTGCTTTTGTTGTTATTCATTGGCCTTTTTCAGTTTTCAAAATTGTGCCTTGATACTACCGTTGATTCTGAAGAGATGAGAAAGCTAATATTTAATGACAAAATTACTGCAAATTTAATAGAGAAATTATTATTATTAAAATATTAATTACCAAGTCAGTCAGAAATTGCATTGGAAGTCAATATATTATGGTGTAAATGACAGTTGAAGCCGACTGCTAAATAGCTAATGATGGAAAATTAATTCAAGTTGCAACTATAATTTTCATTATTTACTTATTCTTTCAGATGTTTAATGATTTCTCTTTACGGTCGCGTACTCGTATTACGTTATTTTATACTTCGAAATAGCTTATATTCTAATAGCGTTTTTGCTTGGTTTTTGCTTTTACGGATAAAGTGTATGGAACTATATCATAAATAATAATATAAAGACATTTCAAAGAATAAAAACATAATATGTAACACCACTTTTGAAAGCGACTATACCTAAATAAATAAAATATCGCAGAGATTATATTTACCTACATCGTTGCGTATTCAACTTTTGATAGAGGTGAATGGTAAAATAAAATGTCATTAAAGTCATTATTTTTACAGGCATCTTTATGATGTTGTGACAATGTATTCGATAGCTTAATTCCGTATTCAGCTGGTTGACCACCGAACGTTGATAAGTTAATCCTGTGGGATACTCCACTTTATCCCTGCGGCTTTTTACACTTTGTTTCTATCAGAAAGCAGGTTTATATGTCACTTTTTAGGGTTCCGTAATCAAAAAGGAACCCTTATGGTTTTGCCATGTCAGTCTGTCTGTCTGTCTGTCTATAAGCGGTTTAGTTCAGAGACTGTTAGTACTAGAAAGCTATAATTTGGCGTGGGTATACATATTAATAATGCTGACCAAGCCGAAGGATAAAATTTTTAAAAATATTTTTTTAGTGTTCCTCCGGGTTTTTTTTTAATTCACGACTACCTTATAGTGTAGCTACACAGTAAAACAATTTTTCAATGTTAGAGTACATTTCAGAAATATTTGCTTATTTTTGTTAGGAGTCAAGTGTCCGTCCCCCTCCCCTATCAGCGAAACCGCTGTATTTGGAAATGTGAAAAAAATCATGGTAGTCGTGTATATGATGAATTTAAAAGGAATTTAAAAGGCTACACAGGCTACAGCCCATAGGCAGGCAGGCAGGCTTCACAGGTTGTCGAATAATAGACCAGCTTATAAAATGTACTTGTACAAGTAAGAAATTCGGTACAAATGTCATAGAAAAATATTTATTAACTGTCCAGGTACCTAAGTAGTATTGGACTACTACTAAAAACTGACTAGTGAAGGAGGTCGAATCTTTTTGAGGAGAATGAATGACATTGCGTGAATTATCTGTAGCTGTGTGGTCTAAAATAACTGTTTAATAGAATTTGCGCTATTATTAGGTACCAGTTCTGTTCCACGATTATTTTCAATAAAAATAAAAAAAAAACAATCAACAACATTAGTATTGAAAGCCCAACGGAACATTAAAGAAAAATGTTTTTTAAATTCAGTCTTAGAACAAAAGGTCTATGATGGATTAAACTGCTATTCGAGAAGGTTTTTGCCACAGAAAAGATAATATTAGTACCTTTGCCTTATTTAGTAAAAACTTAATACCGAATTCTCAGCGGCATAATTTCAGCAAGTGTGTCTCAAATCAAATCAACGGCCCGTCGTTACAGTCCACTGCTGGATTATGAGCCTCCTCCACTTAAGTGGAGGGTTTTGCCATAATCTCCACGCTTGACAGGTGGGTTGGATGGAGATCGCAGATTAAAAGGTTACTGTATCAGAGAGTGCTGCTGCCCGTTCCCTGTTCAATGTGTAGTCCCTAAGTCGCCTCTTACGAGTAGGGGTTGGTAACAAATGTATCCTACTCTGCCGTCACCACATGGCGTAGACAGGTGTAGACACTAACTAACCCATAAACCCATAATCCCTTGAACCTGAATCCTAATCGCGGCAGTTGGTTTAGAGACCACTAGAGCTGCCTGCATAATGCACATGAATTACTGTCCCCAATACGATCGCTGTGCAATGCAGCGCTTAGTAAATAGCGCTTAGCATTCAAACAAATTAACTACATAAGGTTCGGGCCACACTGATCGACGGCGATCGTCGGTTTGCCTTTACAAAACGCGCGCAAAGTATGGAAATCCTTTCGGCCTACGATCGCCGTCGATAAATGTGGCCCGACCCTAATAGGGTAGTCGAGAACAATTGATAACGTAAGCGTGTAACGAGGCTCGTCCTCTTTCCTGTTTTATGACTGGCAACCTTTCTAGCTGGCAGTTTTATCTTTCATTTTAAATTCATTTTCAAATTTAGATTTCTTACGTTAGAATTTTGTCTTTTGTCTTTTCTGCTAAATTCTTCACTTCATGTCCTGATCTCCGATAGTATATTCCTAAAGCTTTTCTACTATTCTCTACTATTTTTCCTTGACAGTTATATAATATATAAATACCTTTTTTCCTACGGACTGTGCCCTGGTTATTGCCACATAACCCTCTACAACACTCTTCGTGTGGTGCTCAGCAGCTACGTGGCGGCTGCTGGGCCACAAGCGTCAAAAGTCAAAAGTAAATTTTTTTTATTCGAATTAAGATTTTTACAAATCATTTTTCGACGTCAAAGCTATCATGGATGTGCGGCACGTTCACTACCAGTGTACGTCAACATAAGGGAAACCTAATTTATTAAAAACTTAATAGCTACTCGTAACTATATTGTTGTCTAGTTCCCGCACTAGGATTCCCTGTGTTGCAAGAGCTATAGGTAAGTTGATATCAAAAGAACCTATTCTACTATATGGACGTTTCTAATAGAAAATTGTTTTACTAAAAGAGATACTTTAATCATGTAGGTACCATTTTTCAGGGTACATAAGTACAATATTTTTCTGGGCTTATGAACTCGGTTCATCGTCCTAACAATCCCTACGATAACAATACAAAAAAAATCCGAGCGTCGGCTAGGGCCGCTGTCTTCCATCCGGGAAACGCGAGTTCGATCCCCACCATATGTACCAATGTGTTTTCAAATTTCGAATTCATTATGTACGACGCTCTTAAGTGAAGGAAAACATCGTGATGAAACCTGCACACTCCTGCGAAGAAATTCAAAGGTTTTGTGTGAAGTCGACCAACTCGCACTGGACCAATGTGGTCGACTTAGATCTTATCGCCCTAATTCTGGATAGGCTCGAGCCCCTCAGTCGGGACGTATATGAGCTGTTGATAAATGATATAATCGCCACCAAATAAATAATTTAAATGTTTTTATCTACACTCATGTCGTAAATCCTTCATTTACTTATCAGAAACGCTAAGCAAATGATATACCTTTCGATGGAGCCGTGACTAAGGATCCATACAAATTTCATTTCGCTATCGCAAAGTTGTAACAAAATGAAGTTTTTTTTTTTAATTTTTACGCAGATGCTTGCTATTTGAGCACACTAGCGTGTTTCGGAACGCAACCTTGGCGGCGCGCATGCGTGGTGCGATATTACTGCAAATTTATTTTCGCGCCATTAACGTTAAATGTCAATAATTATTACAATAAACAATGATTACTTTATTTTGTCTTTAATTTAAATTTGTTGTATGAGTGTAGATAAACTATTGTATGCAACTGTACATAATTAGTATTTAACACTCGTGTACACTTTTATGAAACTCGCTGCGCTCGTTTCATAAACCACACTCGTGTTAAATACCCCTCATTATGCAACAGTTGCATAAATAGCTATTTTTTCAGACAATCCTTTAGTACGTGGCACTTAAAAACCACCTGTTAAAATAATTTTCCTGTTCTTATTTGAATCGCCTGCATACCGCGTGCATGCTTTTTAAACCAGTCTCAAGCTTGTAAGACATACACGGATTATGTTAACGTTTTCAGCAACTACCAGTTGATTTACGTATTTCTGTAAAAACCGGTATAAATTATATGGTAGGCGCGCCACACGCCACCCTGCCACGCAAAAACCCGCTGCAGTATGAAAATAACGTTATAATTTTGAAAGTTAATATTTAGCATTTTATATTTAATGCATTTTTCAACGTATTACCGTTATTAGGTAGTAGACATTGGTAAATACTTTTTTGTTTAACCATGACGGCGATATGGATATAGGCTACCTTTTCGAAACAAACATTGTTCTTTGTACTTATTTTTAGCGCTTCACAATATTTAATTTAGTATTGGCTATAAAATACTGCCTTATTAAGTGGTCATCGTCATCAATATCATCATCATCATCATCATCATCGTGTGGGTTATTAAGTGGTGTGGTGAGATTTGGAAACATGTAACATTTTAATATCATAAATAATTAAATACGTAATGATTTCATCCATTTGGCATCTAGTCCGATAAATCAAACTATTTAATTAATTTCATCTCCATATACCTACAGTTGACTAAACAATACAAGCCAACGGGGTTACCGTGGATATTGTTAAAAAAAATATTGGCTGCTCGAATCACAAACAATGCGATCAATACAATTCATTTCAACAGAGTGGCAATCAAGTTACAAAAACATGAATATTATAAAACCTGTGCACCGTCAATATTGATAAAAACGCTAACGTACCTAAGTACCTACCTACATATTATATTGCAACAGAACTACAACAGAACTGTGGGTATTTGAATACTTAAATGTATGTAACTATGTCTTTTATAATGATGAGTAGATACGCCACTCCTCACGTCACGGTCCTGTGCTATCCGCATCCAGCCTGATCCTGCCAGTTTGGCAATATTGTCGAACCATCGGACTAGTGGTCTGCCCACTGCTGGTCTTTTTGTAACCAACCCATTTCGGCCACGGTGACTACTTCGTTTACAAAGTTTGTAAACATGCAATGAAAGAAAGAAAGATGATGTGCTTCGAATGGCACGTTAAGTCGTGGGCCCCTGCATACGGTACTATTTACGAAGTATTCGTTACACGAGACAAGACACTTTGGAGGCTCTATAACCCTAATACCAAGGTCTGTGTGGTCGGTTGTCGACCTGAAAAATAAAGAATATAGGAATTCAAAGAATTACCTTAGATATATACGAGTAGTTTTACTAACTACTAATGCTTACCGCCAGGAATTATATTTGATTCGCGTACCTATAACTTACCTACACTTTTTATGCAGTGTCGACAAAAACACCAACTTTTTTGAGTGCAGCGGTTTTACATTCTTGCTCACTCGCTTGAAAATTTATTGCTTTGTAGATTGGAATTGGATTGAAAAATGCCCATCATTTATTTTTTAACCTCAGAGCTTGCAGTGTACAATGTAAACTATACGCTTTTTAAAAACAGATTTTAAAATATTGGTTATTTTATATATATTTGTCTACATATTATTACTTCTGAACATTGTAATGTCATGTATTTCTATATATTGCAGCATTACTGCAGGTTTTTTTAATAACCTTTTTGGTATGGCTCTTTTTTCTTTTGGCCGGTTTTTATGTCACATTTTCAAATTTAAAATTTTCTTGGTTTGACCTTTTTCTAAATTGTTGATTGTTTTTTCTCAGTTGTCGTTTGTCAGGAGAGAGAAACTTTTTATCCCTTGAACGTGCTTGAATTTTTTCTAAATAAATATCTGTCTGCCTTGGGATACGGTATCTCTTGCTAATGCGGTGAATATTAAGTCGGAGTACTAATAAATCTGATATCGCTGATAATAAATATCGCGGATTCCTACTTTGGACCTGCCGGGTAAGTCTTGTGCTGTCTTCCTCCTGGTTTTTATCGACGTACTTTTTTCTTTCCCTGACTTGGTCGGATGGCGTTTATTTCCTTGTAAATCTTTACAGTGTATTTCCGGTCTCTGCGGCACCCACACGAGGGTCCCTCCGAGCCTTTCTCGTCCTCTCGCCGTGGTTCCGGACCCCCGAGGCCACCGGGCGTTGGACGTGCCTGGACCCCTGCGTTGTGCGCGCCCGCGCCCGTGCCAGCTGAGTGCCGCAGACCCGCGCTCCGGCTTCCCCCCTGGGATACTGCCCATCCTTTTTTAGCCTGTTTTTATATCAGTGTATTTTTGTATGCGGATTTTGCCAAATTTAAATTCTATTTTCTAAATTCTAAAAAGGCCCTTTAGGTTTCTCTGGCCCTCCTTTTTTTGGTTCCCGTTTGGCTATACTCTCTCGGGGTACTCCGCGGTTTTGGTACACCTTCCTGCATCGACACAACACAACACAACACTAGTTCAGCGACACTATATCGCCGGAGTCCCCTCAGGACTCGACTCTCGGCTCATGCTTGGCAATTTCTAGGCCTTTTTTTTAAATTGATATTATACCGTTCGGACAAATTCAATTAACTCTTTCTTTGTACACCTAAATTTAACGTTTCGCCTGTGGTCGTCGACCACAGGTTAGTTAGCTTTTCTTTTTTAACGCTACAAATGGCGCCCGTAACATAAATTAAATTTAATTCATTTCGTTTTGTTGGAGAAGGGTGACCGATTTCCGGTCATCCTCTATTTCCCCCCCCCCCCTTTTACTTATTTTTCTAAATTAGATTAAAAGATGGAGCCTCCATTTGAAGATCCCATTACGGGGACGCCGCAATCGCGTACGTCCAATCCATTTCTGACCCCTTACCCGCGTGTTTTAAATCCCGGTGCGGAACACTTTGAAGCTGCGTCTTCTCCCCACGCATCCCACCAAGCCTCGGATTCTTTCCCATCCGTCCATAACCCCAGCACACCGGCTCGCGCGTGGTCTTACCCGCCAGGCAAGACGGAGTCTCTCTCCAAATGGAACATCACGTTCTCAGGAGATACCTGTGTTCGGGAGTTTTTCTCCCGCGTCCAAGAGGAGGGTCTTGCTCGTGGAGTCAGTCCGTCGTACGTAGTACTTCGGTTCCATGAATTACTTGATGGAAGCGCGCTTAAGTATTTTCGTGCGATACGTGGACCGAATCTCACTTTCCGTGATCTGAGAGGAGCCTTTTTGAGGACCTTTGATGTCGCCGACTACGACTTCAAGGTTGAACGCCAGCTCAGGGCTCTTAAGCAGAGGTGCGATCAATCGGTCGTTGATTACGTTATCCAGTTACGTGATTTGAACGCAAAACTCCGTTCCCCAATCAACGAGGAGGATTTTCTTACGATTGTTAAGTACGGTTTGCACGTTCGTTACCACCCATGCCTTGCTACCAACATCATCAAGGACGTGGACTCGCTTCTTGAGGTTGCTAAAAACTTCGAAACCTACCAGGAATCTGTAGCGGCTCCGATCTGTGTGGCTCCTGTGAACGTAGCTCCCCCTAACGCTACCACCCCGCCGGTTTGTTTTAAGTGTAATCTTTCAGGCCACGACTATAGAGGTTGTCCTAACGTCCCCGGCCTAATTTGCTTCAAGTGTAAACTTGAGGGTCATGTGACGCGAGATTGTCCTCGCTGTAACCCTAGTCGCTCCCAAAAAAACTAAACTGTAGGGTCGGCAAAGTAATCCCGGCTGTGTCGCCCCTTGTTCTTGATAAATCCACTGACAACCGTCTGTTCATTGAAATTTTTGTTGCTGGAACAACTATCAAGGCGTTACTTGATTCCGGTGCTCAGACGTCTCTTATCGACTCAGCGTTATTGAAGAGTTTGGGCCTTGATTATTGCAGATCGATCCGGCCTCCTGTGGTTTCTGCAGACAATTCTCCCATTCGGATACTAGGCGGAGTTGATGTCCCGATTTTATTTGATGGGAAATCTGTTGCTCATCCATGTCTTGTTGGTACTGGTCTCCCAACTCAATTTATTCTTGGTATCGAGTTTTGGAACGCTTTCGGGTTAACTTCAATTATTAGCCGGAGGTTTAAAGGTAAGCGGTCCGGGAAGCTCTTCCTTCCTGGTTCTGGTGTGGGCCACAAACCATCTGCTAGGAATCTAGCCGAGGTCAGGTATATCCACCCTCGTGCTGTTCTCACAGATGACCAGGAACGTCGTCTCCAATCCGCTATTACGGAATTTGAGGAGATCTCTTCAGACAAGATTGGTCTTGGCTGTACATCTTGGCTTTCCCACAAGATTGAGACTGTTGGACCCCCTATCAGACAACGATATTACCCGCTCTCCCCGGTAAAGCTCAAGGTTTTAAACGAGGAGATCGATAAGATGCTCGAGATGGGTGTCATTCGTCCGTCACGTTCGAGCTGGGCATCACCAGTAGTTATGATCACCAAGCCCGATGGCAGTATTAGATTTTGTGTAGATTTTGTGTAGACAATCTACGCGGCGCGAAGTTTATGACCTCTTTAGATTTCCGTAGCGCTTTCTGGCAGATTCCTTTAGCCGACAAGGCTTCCTGTGAGAAGACTGCATTCATCGTTCCTCAACGTGGTTTATTCGAATTCGTCCGTATGCCTTTTGGTTTGACTAACGCGGCTTCCGAAATGCAGCGGCTTACGGATAGGATTGTCAACTTTGAATTCACGGCCGAGTCTGACGACTTCGTTTTCGGGTACGTTGATGACCTTATTTTAGTGTCACGTGATTTCGATAGCCATATCAAGCTCATCGCCAAGGTTCGTGATCGCCTCAGGGAGGCAGGCTTATCTGTCAACCTGAAGAAGTGCGAGTTTTGCAAGTCCGAGTTAAAGTACCTCGGCTATATCGTAAATGAAAAAGGGCTACAGACCGACCCTAAGAAATTAGATGCCATTAGTAATTATCCAGCTCCTACTACCGCTAAATCTTTGAGAGCTTTTCTTGGTATGTGCTCCTACTACCGAAGATTTGTTGTCAATTTTTCCTCAATCATCGCACCCTTAACAGCCCTCATCGGAAAGAGGAAAGGAAGAGATCCTATTGATTGGAATGACGATGCAAACCACGCTTTTGAACAACTTAAGAAGGTCCTCATAGATTCTCCTGTCATGGCTTGTCCCGATTTCTCCAAACCATTTAGCCTACATTGCGACGCAAGTCAGGTTGGTCTTGGTTCCGTTCTCGTTCAAGAGTTTGACGGTGAAGAACATCCAGTTGCGTATTTTTCACGTCTTTTCTCCCGTGCCGAACGGAACTACAGTACCACTGAACGCGAACTTCTTGCTGTTCTCGATTCTGTTAAGCATTTTCGCGGCTACCTTGATGGCGTCAAATTTAAAATCGTAACCGACCACATCGCTTTAAAGTGGCTACTAACTCTCGATAATCCTACCGGGCGTTTAGCGCGCTGGTCGACTATTCTTTCCCAGTACGATTTTGAAATTGAACATCGTAAGGGGGCCCAGAATGTCGTGCCTGATGCTTTGTCGCGACCTCCTCAGGTAACGTTGGTTTCTTTCGAACGCGGACTGATTCCTACCGGCGACCCGTGGTATGAGAAAGTTTTCCAGGGAGTTACCAATACTCCACACTTGTTTCCCTCCTTCGTTTTGCACGAAGGTACGTTGTACCGATCTGTTTCTGTTGACAACCCTTTGTCCGACAATCCCTGGCGCTTAGTTTTACCCGCCTCTAAAACTCGGGAGGCTATTAACGAGATCCACCATTCTTTTCCCAATGTCCATCCTGGGGTGCTAAAAACATACCTTAAGGCTCGAGAGATTTATTATTGGCCCAATATGTATCGGGATATTACTTCTTGCCTTTCCCAATGTCTTGTTTGTAAGGCCTTCAAGATTTCTAACGCACGCCCACGTGGTCAGCAGCTCTACCCAAGGTCTGTCACGTCACCTATGGATTTACTCTCGCTAGATCTCGTTGGTCCACTCCCTGTTGCCTATTATGGCTATCGTTATATTTTCTCGATGGTCGACGTTTTTTCAAAATTTGTTTGGTTAGTTCCCTTGAAAACCGCTGACGCCAGATCTATCTGCTCAGCGGTAGAGTCCGAAGTGATTATGAGGTATGGTTCCCCTCTTGGCATTTTGTGTGACAACGCGACGGTTTTTCGCAGTTCACAGTTCGCAGATTTTCTCAGGTCGTATGATATTCCTTCACCATGTTTCACACCCTATTATTCACCCCAAGCTAACGTGGTAGAACGTTATAACCAGACCGTCATTACTACCCTTAGTATTCTTGTGGGGAACGACAAGCGAAGCTGGGCCAAACACTTACCCAAAGTTGCCTTATACTTGAATTCGTGTGTTAATCTGGCTACCACTTACACCCCAAATTTCCTTATGTATGGAAGAGAAGTGGACGCCGGGCGTCGTCCACGAGTAGCCGAAACTGTGAGCCCGGAGTTGGCTGACAGTCGAGGTAATCGTGCGACTAGTCTCAGGTCCCTTCAAGACATTTATGCTAAGGTGGCAGACGCTTTGACACTCGCTTTTCAACGTAACGCAGGTTATTATAATCAATCGCGGAATCCTATCAGATTTGAACCTGGGCAACGTGTTTGGCGCAGAAATTTTCAAAGAGGCACTCAGGACATTGACCGTGGTGGTAAGTTTGCCCCACGGTTTATCCCCTGTAGAGTCATACGCCGTGTTTCTCCGCAAGTATACTTATTGGCGGATTGTGATTCCCCGCACGAGGGTTCATATCATGTAAAGGATATTTTGAAATAGACCCTCTTTTCCATGTTCCCCTGGAACATTATTTTTCTAAATTCTAAAAGCCATCAGGCAAACGTGTTCCAACTTTTCTTCTCATCATTTGGCTTAGATTCACCTTTTGGCATCTTTTTTTCTTTTGAATGTCACTAAGTTTACTACTTCATACGCCTTTTTGTGTTTTTGGTGTGTGTGTGTATGTCTGGCCAGATTGATCTATCTTAGTGTTAGTTTGTAGGTATAGGTTAGGTATAGGTTATTTATATCTTAGTGTTAGTTTGTAGATATTTAGGTTATACGGAATTGACGCAACCAACATGTGGTCAGGTTTTCGAGCTGCCATAGGCCTCTGACCTGGCCCATGTTGCGTCATTCCGCTGGGATTGAGCCGGGGCAAAATTTTTGTCCCGAAGCGCGCTTTTTTGTCGCGGCAGGACGGTGACCGCTGCTTTGCGCAGTCCGCCTATTATGGCCATCGTCGGATCTTTTTTAATTTTTTGTCAGGGTCGAGTTCGAACCCCGACCCGGTCTTTGACGGCGTTGGTTGCCTACCAACTGCGCCGTCGAGCCCTTTTTCCGAGCCGATCCGAGTGTTTCCGATGTTCGTCGGCGTCTGACGTGTTTCGGGATGAACACGATGTCGTGGGCGAGCGTCGGCCCTCGTTTGATAGCTCTTTGTTTACAAGTCATCTGTCAGTTTTCGCGCACGATCGATTTGAAGTTTTTCTTCTCTTGCCGCCGATTACGGGCGTAACTGACAGTTTCGACTTGTAAACTTTTTACCAGTAGTTCAAAAACTACTTGTATATATTTTGTATAGTTTTTTGTTTTAGCATTTAGGTGTGTAAATAATATCGTTGGTCGGCGCGTTTATGTTTTAAAACTTAGTGACATTCCAACATTCCGATATTCCAACATATCCTAATTTCCAAATTTCCATTTCTATCCTTTACGTATCATACATTTTCCTCCTGGTTCAGGGATACAGCTTCATCGGTGTTTCCTTCGGTTGTCTCCACCTTTTTCTGTTGTGGTTGACAACTTTCCTTTTTCTTTCCCCAAGCCATTTCCGTCCTCCTCTTTTTTCCTGGTGGATTGACTTGGCTTCTTTTGGGACACCGGTGGTTTCTTATCCTGGGGCCAGTGAGTCGTTTATGAGCCGCTCGTGCTGGGAACATGACGTGTTCGTTGGTTTGTAGTGATGGGGTAGAGTGTCGATAAATTTTTATCGATATTTTTTTCCTTTCATAGTTGACTTGGAACAATTCGGCTTTTGTTCTAGGGTGGTCAACTTCCTTCGAGGGTTGCCATCTCGAAGATTTTTTTTTTCCTTTTCGAGTTGGCGGGTTTTTTTTTCTGGTGAAGGGATGTCTGCAGCATTACTGCAGGTTTTTTTAATAACCTTTTTGGTATGGCTCTTTTTTCTTTTGGCCGGTTTTTATGTCACATTTTCAAATTTAAAATTTTCTTGGTTTGACCTTTTTCTAAATTGTTGATTGTTTTTTCTCAGTTGTCGTTTGTCAGGAGAGAGAAACTTTTTATCCCTTGAACGTGCTTGAATTTTTTCTAAATAAATATCTGTCTGCCTTGGGATACGGTATCTCTTGCTAATGCGGTGAATATTAAGTCGGAGTACTAATAAATCTGATATCGCTGATAATAAATATCGCGGATTCCTACTTTGGACCTGCCGGGTAAGTCTTGTGCTGTCTTCCTCCTGGTTTTTATCGACGTACTTTTTTCTTTCCCTGACTTGGTCGGATGGCGTTTATTTCCTTGTAAATCTTTACAGTGTATTTCCGGTCTCTGCGGCACCCACACGAGGGTCCCTCCGAGCCTTTCTCGTCCTCTCGCCGTGGTTCCGGACCCCCGAGGCCACCGGGCGTTGGACGTGCCTGGACCCCTGCGTTGTGCGCGCCCGCGCCCGTGCCAGCTGAGTGCCGCAGACCCGCGCTCCGGCTTCCCCCCTGGGATACTGCCCATCCTTTTTTAGCCTGTTTTTATATCAGTGTATTTTTGTATGCGGATTTTGCCAAATTTAAATTCTATTTTCTAAATTCTAAAAAGGCCCTTTAGGTTTCTCTGGCCCTCCTTTTTTTGGTTCCCGTTTGGCTATACTCTCTCGGGGTACTCCGCGGTTTTGGTACACCTTCCTGCATCGACACACCACAACACAACACTAGTTCAGCGACACTATATCGCCGGAGTCCCCTCAGGACTCGACTCTCGGCTCATGCTTGGCAATTTCTAGGCCTTTTTTTTAAATTGATATTATACCGTTCGGACAAATTCAATTAACTCTTTCTTTGTACACCTAAATTTAACGTTTCGCCTGTGGTCGTCGACCACAGGTTAGTTAGCTTTTCTTTTTTAACGCTACAATATGTAGTGTAAAAATAAAGTACAAAGCTAGGAGGTTAAGTTGTTGTTGTTTTTTTACATTAATTTACCGCTACTAAGTAGAAAACTTTTTAACGGAAAAATTTCAATTTCCTTAGAATGCAAATAAGTAATCGCCTTTTTCAACCGCCACCGCACAGTTTGAAAATCTCATTACCGAGCAGTCATTAGATGTGAAACAATTTTTTTAATATAATGTTGTAAATGCAGAGTATTTGGGTCACAGGTCAGGGGTCGCGCTGCGCCCTTTTCACGCTGCTATGTGAAATTACTTCATTTTCAACGCGCGACATATTAGATAATATTATGTCAAGAGTTAATTTAATAAAATGAGAAATGATTAACATAAAAACCTATGCCGGTAGTTTACTGACCAGTCAAGTCTGCTTCTTTTTATTAACCTTTAGGCGAAATTATTATATATATATATATATTTTATTAGGAGTTTTTTATATTAATGATCGTTCCATCTGTTAAATGTTTTGTTTTGTTTGGTAAGATAAATTTAATAAAAATGGTAGAATTCGTTTGGGGCTCGGCATATACAAAATAAATTAGAATGGTCCAAATACCCAATTTAAAAAATATCTAAATATAAAAATGGTAATGGTATGCTTTGGATCATATTCTAAAAGAACGTAATAACATCACGGCAGTGGCGTCCAAGTATTATATGCTGGAAATTTCAACATTTTGTGCATCCTACTGAAAAGTACTACTCAACCATATGATTAATATGATCATACGCGCTTAAAGGTCAACTTAAAAGTCAATATAGAATATTAGGGCCCATGCAGCAAACAGAATGTGATCAACCAACGCGTTCCATGTGAAAAGACCAGAAAAAAGTTCAGCGTTCACGTGATCACGTTCCATTTTTCCCGTGACCACCACGATCACAATGCCCGCCACGCCATTATATTCAATACATTACGTAAAAAACAGAAAGAGAATGCAGACCGCGTGAATGCTTGACCACGCTACACGACACGCACGCTGCAAAGTTTGTGCGCGCGCGGTAAAAAAGTCACCTTGAAAACAGCCATATTGAGAGAATTTACCAAAAATATGTTAGAAAGCACCAGTTCATCTGATGAAAAATCGTTTTTGTTGCTAAATATATCAAGATTTTTCTGCTGCTGATGAGACTTCTCCATGATATTTACACAACCACAACCATCGATTTTTTTTGCAGGTGTGTGCTGATTTTATCACAATTTTTTTTCTTCATCGTAAAAGCGTCGAACGTGTGATAGGTTGGTGACGCCGTGTGGTGACGGCAGAGTAGAATACATTTGTCACCAACCCCTACTCTTCCCGTGGGTGTCGTAAGAGGCGACTTAGGGACTACACATTGAACAGGGAACGGGCAGCAGCACTCTCTGATACAGTAACCTTTTAATCTGCGATCTCCAACCCGCCTGCCAAGCGTGGAGATTATGGCAAAACCCTCCACTTGAGTTGTGGACTGTGGTCCAGCAGTGGACTGTAACGGGCCGTTGATGTGTGGTTCAAAGTTTGGAAACAGCTAATGCGTGGTGGGGCTCAAACCAGTGCTGTATTCATCCTTTCCAAAGCAGCGTCTCTTGCTATTACGACACATAAATGTAATTATTTACTTTAGTTTGTAATATAATTTCTCGTAGCTACGCGTAGCACTTGCTACGAACATTCTACGAACTCCCGTACCAAATTGTGTTTTATTTCAAGAAGGTGCATAGTAGTAGTATTAGATATGTGTTTTATTCGTGAATGACAAGACCAGGTACAAGTTCGTCTTTTGTTATCGTGTTTGAAAAAATGGCGTTTAAAACTTGCGAATCGAGAGAAAATAACCCGATACAAACACAAGACATAATCTAAATTCCCAAATTATAGTTTATTCTTTATTAACATATTAATAAAATTATTGTTTGAACAACTGGTTTAGTACAAAAAAAACCGTATAGAAAAATCTACACAGAGAAGTTTGCCTGAAATGTATACTGTCTGTCTACTTAGTATTTTTCTAAACATTCAGTGGCCACAACGTTTGGTGCTCGGTCTCGCAAAAAGCACGGTAAGAAGCCCAGATTGAATAAATTTGAATGTCGAGAAGCCTTTGGGAACCCGAGTCCGCCTAGCGACAGACAACCTGACACCGTCCGGTGGTCCTATTTCGAGGGAGTCGCGCTCATTCCAGTTTAAGTTAGTTCTATTTATATAGCTTACGTGTGTTATTATGAATTAATTAATTAATTAATTAATATACTTTATTTCACACACATAAATATTAACAGAGTGGAAGTAAGAACAGGAAAATGACAATTTCTTTTAGGAAACCTTTAGTTACAGGAAAATTTTAGAAGTACATTTTTAATTAAATAATAAATATTTTTTTATAACAGGTTATTGTTTAAATTAAATAAGGAAGTCTGATATTGTATTTGTTTTTCATACGTATTTATACTAAAAAATAGGTGAGAAACTAATAATTATTTACTTTTGGATAAGTAATACATTTTTAAATTTTCCTATAAAAGAAAACTTCTCATAATGATGATGATGATGATGATGATGATGGTTGGTTGTCGACCTTACAACCCTCACGATGATGATAAATGATAAAGAGATTAGTGTATTGAGTGCTATTAATTTAGTCAGAGGTCCAGTTGAACTTCGTTCACCCCGTAGTATTATTATATTTGTCACAATTTACGAGTTCGTTACCACGGTTATATTTAATATCATTACCTCGATACTTCGGAACTGACTGTCTGCTGACTGAGTGTCAATTTTAGTGTAGTGAACAACCACGAAAATTTTAAAACATATAACTATATTTTTTAAATAAAACAAAACAATATCGCAGTAGTGTCAGAACATGCTAAGCTCACCTTAATGCTGCTGCTGATACTGCGCCGAGCATTTTTCTCCCTAGCGCGAGCCATCATGGCTCTATGTTTTTGCAGACTCAACTCCGGATTCGTATTCTGAACGGGATTCTTCTTCAATGCCCTTGCATGCGCCATTTTTAATTTACTTAAAAAAATCACTAACCGCGATCCACTACACAGCCACACAACGCAAACAACACTAATGGAGAACTCATTCTTAACACCGAAATACTTGAAGAATTTTGTGAAATATTGATTTTACCATAAATTTAATTTTATGGCATAAATACGGAATGCCATGAACGTAAAGGAGCGCATATTAACGTGACGTACATACTGGACATTGGCATTGGCTACACTGAAGAGAAATAAACATGAAAAGTTGAAGGGTATGCGCGTTGTCTGAAACTCCACTAAAAAATTTAAAACGGCACTGTTTAGGGCTGAACAAATGTTTTGAAAAGGATCTGAGTCATTATGCGTGAACTTGTAATTGTCATTACGTTTTTATCTAATCAAGTGCAGAATTGTATTATCGTTATGAATATGTTAAATAAATGTATTGAAAAGAAATAAAAAAAAAAATTCTGTACGAATCATTTTGCGAGTTATGAACGCTTGTCTTATGTTCTAAATTGTTACTATGGATCAATTTTTAAATTAGTTTATGTAAATTGATAAATAAATAAATATGTGGGGTCATTTTCCGACAGCTGATATACATTACATAAATAGATAAATCCATAAATCCATACTTATGTAGGTATAGATAAAATCCAGACACAAGGCAAACACAAGTGCTCATCACACGGAAGTTTGCCTTGGGATTCGAACCCGCGACCCTATGCATCGAAGGTAGGCGTACTACCGACGAGGCTACGTTTCTTATGAAGATAGCTTTGTGATCCAATGCTGGGCAAAAGTCTCTGCCAGGCAGCGGCCTGTTCTAATAAGTGGTCTAGTATTTTTCAGTCGCACCTACGGATTATCTATGTCTTCAACGTCACTGGCATTTCGCTGTTGACATAGGTTTCAAGCTAGAAATAGACAAGCCCTTCCCTACATTACGTTAGCTGCGTGCTTTTACCTAGAAGTACAAAAATTATAGCGAACTTTTGGTTCCTATCATAGTTTATGTATCGATGTTAGTAAATAAAACAGGGAAGATAAAAATATTTTCTATTTTCAATACTGTAGTAAAAGATTTGGGTTTTTGGTAACTTTATGTTAATATTTCGCGAACATTTATCGCTCGTCTTCAAAGCTTACTAGTTTTTCTTCTTGTGGACCGTACTTAACAAGACAATGAATTGAATTTCAAGACAAATAAAAAGTCAATAAAACTAATATATAAATCGAAATCAATTATATTAGTAGTACTTATCTTTGCAATTTCATAAAATTTTCCTTACATATTATTACTATGTATAATTATTTGATGTAATTAGTGTAAGTCTATTTATATTTTATACGTAAATTATATAATGCACTATCCCGCAGTTTTCATTGCGTTTTTCCTGTACCCGAAGGTAGCTTGGAAGAAATTGCTACCTTAACAATAAGGCCGCCTATCTGTACACTATTATTTAAACTGCATTTTTCTGTTTATTTCTTGTGAGCAATAAAGTATATATTCTATTCTATAAAATTTTACTAAAGACAAATTTCATGCATAACTCTATGGATAGAAAAGCACGAAGTATTTGAAAAAGCAAGACATGTTTTGACCAAGCTTTTATCTTTGTCTATTCCTAGTGAAATGAGCATTCCGTTTCTCTTGCTTCCCTGATATAGGCCGTGCAAATGGCAGCCTCGACCTAGCACAGGCAGGTCACTGATATTTATTCTAACAACGACCGCAGGGGAGGCTTTGATGTTCAAGTTACAACACGATCGGTTGCCAGACAAGTAATAAATCTTTACTATACTATAACACTGCTAATTAAATGGATCTGTGAAATTAGAGGTATAATTTTGTTCAATTAGGTTTGTATGCCCTAAGTATAAGTAGTTTGTTTATGTAACTTTGATTAATAGTATTAAATAGCTTATCCTATTCTGCTTTTCTAGTGTGCACCGTCCCACAGTTCCAATGCAACTTTCTTGTACCCTAAGGTTGCCTGGAAGAAATTGCTACCTTAGCTATAAGGCCGCCTATCTGTACACCCCTTCATCTATCTTTTGTACTTTCAAGCTGTATCCTTGTGTGCAATAAAGTATATTCTATTCTATTTTAACGTTTATTTTACCTGTATCAAATAATATTTAATTTAAATTAGTATTTTTGTATTGTTTCATCAACAACAACATCAACGGCCCGTTGTATTATTTAGATAGTACTTAATAATAAATCATTAGACTCAAAGATGAGAACACAGAAATCTAATTTAAAAAAACCGAACTAAAACTTAACTTCAAATCCAAAAGAAAATCTGAGTACCAACATAGTTTTCCAATCATAACAATTTACATACGTTACCATCAATCATAAGCACCTGTGCTGTAGTGTGCAAGGTTGAATTGGCATTTTTGGAGCAACAAAGGCCTTTGTCAATGGCATAGCAATTAATGTATTCAAGCGTTGGTCGCCGATGTCCCCACATGCCAATTACAGCAGGGCCCCGTTTCACGAAGCAACAATTTAATAGTAAGAAATTACAATTTGATATTCATTGCGTGCCTATGTTCAGCAGTGGACTTTAACAGGCTGGAATGATGATGATGATGATTCATTGCGTAGCCAATTCGCCTAAACTGTAAGCCCTTATCGTTTTTTCTCATTATTTACGCAATAAACATCGAATTGTACTTGTAATTTGTAACTTATAGCTTCGTGAAAAGGCTCCAGGTAGTTGGAAATCAAGCCACGATATATGTGACAATCACCTGTTCAATTATTCGTATTCTCCAGTGCTTGGTGTGAAAGTTGTCAAAGCGTAATTGCAAAGCTTAATCCCTACTAGCCGTTCACACGCGGGTTTGCCCGCGTTTCGTATGATTTTTCCCGTGAACATTGAAACGTATTTCCGCAGTAAAAAGTCACCGTTTGTTCTTGGGTGTCAAACTATATTTATGCTAAATTCTAAAGTAGATCGTAGAATTTGTGTGTGTTTTTTATTTACATTTTTTTTATTCTTCTTCGTGTAGGTTGAAGGTCAAAAATCGACCTCAAGAACCCTGGTGTCAGTGTTAGTAAACAAATGAAATAATGATCGTTTATTAACTTTGGATGTTACCTCTTAATTTTGTTTATATTTCTTAAATGCTTCCATGCTTGGAAATATTAAATATACAATTTTGTTCCCTTGTTTTGTTTCCTTTTTGTTTTGTTTTTGTTGTGTTGAATCTGACACTTTATCGTAGTACCTAGTTTGTGCTACCTAGTTAGTTGTCTGTAGGTACCTAGCAGGTACTAGGTACCTGTAGTTCATGTGGAACTTAATAAACAGATAGCCGGTGTCTGTCATGTGCCAATTTGCACTTAAATTGATCGAATAATTGAGGAGCAGCTGTCACGTTGGACGACCCACTTTGTAGATTTTGGTACTTATATGACAATTGTACAGTCAGCTGACGAATTAGTTGACCCCCCCCGCTCGAAACCGATGAAGTTTTCTTGGGTAATTGTTTTTGCTTTATCATGAAATTTCGTATAATTGTGCAGGTTAATAAACTGTACGAGTAAATAAAATGTTATGTAAAAATATAAATAATCACCTGAGAAAATCTCATCGGTTTCGAGCAGGGGGGGTCAGCTAATTCGTCAGCTGACTGTACTTTGAAAAAGGGGGGGGGTGACTCTTTTATTTTACCACAGCTTTATTCTTTACATTAATGGTTTTTGGCTTGTTATACAGAGGATCAAAAACAAACTCAACGCATTTGGAAACATCACTTCTATAGAACGTCAACGTTAGAACACATGTTTTTAGAGATATATATACATAGATATGGCAAACTATAGAGCTCACGATTTATAGGTCTAATGGACAATTGAAAACACGTTTTTAGTAATTAATGTTTGATTAAACGATATTCGATTTCAAGCCCTTCGAAACACTTCTTAACGAATAATACGAATGACGGCTCCGTAGCCTAGTTGGATAGTACACTTGCCTTGTTTCTGCTATGGTTCATTTTAACCAAAATATATTACTTGACACCTCGTTTAGTTTCGTTCACTGCTTGACGATTAGCCAAATTAGAATCTTTTTTTTTAATGTACTATAAAGTGTAGCCCTATTATAACCTGTCCCTAATAGACAAACAAAAATGGAGATGGACGGAACACGTGATGCGTGACACAAAGGGAAAGTGGAGCAAGAAGGTTGCAGAATGGTACCCTAGAGATGGAAAGAGAAGCCGTGGAAGGCAATATGTGAGATGGGAAGACGAGATAAAGATGACAGCAGGATCACTGTGGAGAAGGGTTGCCCAAGACCGGCAGCAATGGAAAGATTTGGAGGAGGCCTTTGCCAAGAGGCACACCGAACTAAGGGATATAATTTGAAGTTGAAACTGTGCTATAAATTCGGAATTAAAGGGCTTATTCTTATTATTATTATAAAGTGTAGCCCACAGACAAGTATATATTTGAACGATAAATATAAACCGTTGATTTCACATTTTATCTTTCTAATATTTTCATTTAACTTTTAATGAACTATGACTTATTAATGGTAACCGGTGGTGGTTCATGCCATATGTGCCAATGGACACACAAATCGATTGTTAACGGCTGATTGGACGGAGAACCTGATATAATGGAGGACTTATTATAGGTATTATTAGGTATTATTATAGATAAGTAAGAGTAAGAAAGTCATTATGCCAGTAAATTAAAGATTAACTTATCTCTAGTGTTAAAATATTATCTTAACAGAAACAGTTGCTTTAGCCTTCTACAAACTAAAATTACAAACCCTGGTGTCATAGTTACGGAGCCAACGAAGACCTATTTTCCGTAAAGAATGCCGAAACCGAAGACCAACACCGTAACATGCTTTTCGAAGCAAGGGATAACAATAATAACAAATTTAATTTATTCCAGTGATTATAAAAACTGTCTTTTCGGGGTCGGGCAATAAGTAATGTATTCTGAAGGTCTTACAATTGTGATTTTAGTTTTATCGCGGTGGGCTTTGAACCCGGAACCTCCGTAATAGAAACAGAACGCTTAACAACTCGACCACGAAAGCTGCTCTACTTAGTAACTGGCATTTGTGCATGTCAAATTGTATACTTTTATTTCAATTTAAGAACAATTTTCATGGTTCAGCGAGAATAGTTTTTACGTTTTCAAACTTGGAATTAAGGTCAAAGTTACCTTACCCGTAAATCTGAGCTATTCTAACTTGCAGTTGGCACCGTTGCAATACCATTGATGTTATCTGTACCACGGCATACGTTATTATCTACCCAGGTAACACAGTTAATATGCATAGTAATGTGACTGCATTGGCTGATTGCTGTCTATTATAGGCTGTATGTAGATATACATCATGATGTAGATACCTACTTTCTTTATAGGGGTAAATACACGCTCGATGCTTCTCACTAAGATTTTCCCTTTTTTTATTATTGTATTGTATTTTGTATAATGTATGTTGTTTAATTGTCTATGGGTGTATGCCCGAAATAAAGATTTATTATTATGGGGAAACTTCTTCAGTTCACATTATTATTATTACTCAACGAAGCTACTGGTGACCGAAGGGCTGGCAGCTTTCTCTCCCAACGAATTAGCCTGGCTATTCAGAGAGGAAACGCTGCCAGCATTTTGGGAACCATGCCTCGAGGGGACGCACTGGAGGAGATATTTTATATTTATTTGTATATAGTTGTTTTGTTATTGTTATTATTGTAAATATTTTTTGTTCTTTTAATAAATGGTTTGCACTATAGTTCATGCTAAAAAAAAAAAAAATTAAACATCAACGCAAATAATATTATTCCGTATATTTTTCACGTAATAAAGATAGTTTTTTTTAATGACCTATATTCACTATTTCTACCAAAGTGGTTAACATAGCGGGCGTAGACTTGCGGGGGAGCAGAAGGCTCCAACCCAAAGGCTCCACTCATATGTGGAGACCAATATAGGTAGAATATGCATGAAAACACAAAGATAAAATAAGTTTTTAACTCACAGATGTTTGCCCTAGGTGGGATTCGAACCCAGGTATTACTTTCAACTAGCCTACGACGGCGAATTAACCAATAGCAATTGATTAGTTGTAGGCATATTCTAGAATAATTTAAAGTTTATTAATTTAAAAAAATTAGGATAGGTGCCGGATATTCGGCTTTCCCGACTAGTCAACCCATCTGTACTCTTTAGTTATATTATTTCTATATGGTGTATTATTGCGATAAAGAATATACATAAACCATTTAAAAATTAAACGATGATTTGTGCGACTTAGATACGAAACACTGTGTGCGAGAGAGCACTTGGCCGATTTTTTGTTCTTGATGCCATGGCGGTTGAGAAAATAAATGCCGGAAACTTTTTGTAGGTCAAAGAATCGGACTACAGCTGGTAATGACTTGGAAAAACTCGTAAAAGTCGACGGGTGTCGTAGTTAACATGCAAGGCGAAACGCCTCAAATTAGAATAGTTCGGTATAACATTACTTAATCTTAAGATACTTATCATATTTTGAACATTATTATAATAATTATGAGCCCTGAATGACGTTACAATAGATTTACAGGTTACTTGCATACTATGTACTAGGTTCATAAATAGGTTGAAATGTTTTTTTTTTTCTCTTAAATTAAATTAATGTTATGTGTAACTTAAGATTCAGTAATAACAACGCACCAAAAAGGGGCCAATCAACAGTTTCAGAAGTTTAGTTAGGCATGAACTACAAAATATATTTTAATTTAATGATTCAGGGGCATCACACACGGCAGCTATAATATATATTATAGCACGAGGCAGCCAGCTCCCTCGTCGCCATTCACTTGCACGCAAAGCGGGGGTCAAACAAAATGGCGAATCAATCAGTGACCGGCCATTCTGCTTGACCCCCGCTTAGCACACAAAATGAATGGTGATGAGAGAGCTGACTGCCTCGTGCTATAATATATATTATAGCTCCGTCTGTGACGGGCTTTATAGACCAATCGGATAAAGATCCTTTTAGATATAATTGTACTTATCATAACTTCTTTTGTAATTAAGTTTAAAAATTATAAAATAAAAATTAAACAAAAATTAAAAAATTTCGAAAAATATTTAAAAAATAAAAGTACTGTAAGTAGACGCAATGTTATAGACGTTGCAAAGGGGTTTACAATAATACTATCGACTAAACATTCCAATAGGGATAAAATATATAAGTATTCTGACTGGTAGATGCATGACATTGCATAATGTTAACAATTTTTTTTATATTTGGTTCCAAATTCAATTGTCGCAACAGTGATATTCCCTCCAAGTTTTCGTTTGCTAGGCGGTTTCTATTTTTTTTTTGTTCAGGTTCACAATCGAAGACATTTGTTCGCAGGTAGATCCGAACCAGCTTACGCATTTCAATGCAAAATATGGCGATTCGCGGCGTAGGTATTAAAAGTTTTCATAATTTTGATAATTTTATTAAATCGCTGGCGGGCTGCACGTACATTGTATCGATTTAAAGTATCGAAACGTCGCGTCAAGAGCTGTAATTACTGCCGCATCTCAGAACTATGGGGAATCTGAGTACCTATCGGATGCATTTTCATATAGTATTTATTACGCCCCGACGCGACATTAAAGCGCCATTTCAACGAGCAAACCATATCATCCATCAATATCTATAATAAAATAATTATTGCTTGCTTTCATTTTTTATTTCACTATCATTAATATCTTTAAACTTACAAACAGTTTTTGAGATCTCGTTATAATAAAATTAAAATAGGTATATATAGATGTTACTCAATCGAATTTGATGGCTCAACAGTAGGTATTATTTATTGGTTTTTAAATGTTCGTTTTTTTTTTGCTTTTTTAAGGTAAATACATACAGTACTTAGTCGCCTTTCATCTGCATTTCATTTTTCCGTTTTCTGTGTACCAGATATCCATGATTGAGGACGTCTCAAAAACGAATTAACATATTTCCTTTCTTTTAAAAACACAAAAACCTTGTTTCAGTTTTGTAGCTATGGGCGTATAAAACACGAATCTCCAAGTCGTAAAAGCGATCGACTCCCACAGAGCAAACAGCCCCTCGCTTGTAATAGCTCAATTACAGACGCATTACCGACGCTGATCACGTCAGCTGTTATTCTACCTGTCAACACATTACAGGGGGTAATGGGGATGTTACTTGAGGAAATAAGGTTTTATCCCACTAATATTATAAATGCGAAAGTTTGGATGTTTGTTACTCAATCACGCTTTAACCACTGGACAGATTGGGATGAAGGTTGGCACACATATAGATTAGATTCTAAAATATAACATAAGATGGTTTTTATCCCGAAAAATAATCTCATACCTACGGAAAACCAAGTTAATCGAAATCTTCGCGGACGAAGTTGCGGGCAAAAGCTAGTAAGTAATAAAGATTTTTTTTTTTATTCAAAGTAAGATTCTACAGAAAGTGAAAGTTAGCTACTGATACCAAGGACGAAATAAAATTGTCCTTGGTTGACACGCTCACAGCAACCCAGAACATATGTAGGCATGTCTGTTTTTATCGCTTTACAGTTAGTTCATCGTGTGATCCGTGGCAAATATAGGAATATTATTCGGGTCCTTTTTTAAAAAACGCGACAGCTTTTTTGTCAATAAAAATTATTATTTAATGCTTATTTTCAGACAATTAGTCATTAAGGTACTTTAGTTTTATAACGTTCATAACGGTGTTGTCGCTTGCACAGGTTTTAGAATTTAGATCAGTACACTAAAATTTTATTTAAAAAATTACCTCACTTTCGTTGATTCAACTAACGTCTTAGGTACCCTGAGATAAAATTTGATAGCCGGTATTCCGTCTAAGATCTGCAGCTACTGGTAAAAAATCGTCATTACCCAAATAAAAGTAAAACAGGCACCAAACTTATTTTTAGACAGCAAACATGTATTTTTCGATTTTAACCTTCCAACCCCTTTTCATATTCGAAAGCCCCTAATGAAACCTACTCGACTCATCAATCAAAGAGCCATTTGCGCGGAATTAATATATTTTCAAGTGAGCTTTTCATTTCTTTATTACGTCATCAACAAGACATCAACCACAGAGATAATAATATAACATCAACTATCAACTAGTCTATTTCCAAGCAAGCACCCTCAAGTGTTTCAATTTTAAAACACGATAATAATGTAAACGAGCTCTGCAGACGTCTGTAAATTGTTTAAAAATATGAGTAGGTATTTCTTTTCATTAAATATGAACCAAACTTTAGGGGTTGTTAAATAAAAAAAGGAGTGAATGAAATTGAAATTGTTATCATAACATGGAATGTATTGTCAAATGAATCTATTTTTATTACCTTACTGCTAGGCGCCGTTTAGTAGTGTTTGTTAACTATGCAAAAAATAGGCATTTTTACTATCTACACAAATACGATTTCAACCTTTATTGTAAATCTGTCCGATAGCCAATTTAAAACAAAAAATATTTTATGTTCTAAGGCCTACTATACGATAAATGATTACTTAGATGATAAAAACGTCTGGTCAACTGTTGTTCCAAATCAGCAGCGTAGATTGTAATTATGACTTATGTATGATTCTTTATATAACTATTTAAAAGAAAAGTACAAAAGATACGATTCCTGTGGAGTTTCTTCTGGCTGTTCTTCTCCACAGCGTGCGTACACTAGTAGTGAACGTGCCATCCATGATAGCTTTGACGTCGAAAAATTACTTGTAAAAATCTTAATTCGATAAAACATTTTTGATTTGATTTGATTTAATAACACACATACCTACTGGGTTATTACCGCGAAAACCTAAAAGTGTTTGATTTGATTTACTGCAAATAATAGACTTTTAGGTACCTTATATATCTTTATCTTTATCTTAGGTTCATTTTAGTGGGCTTATGACCACTGACGTGACTGACCACTTTTCAATCTTTGCGCTGAACAAATCTATTGTACTGAGTTCATTACGTACGTATGACGACAGATGGCGTTGTTAGTTTCCAGAACTAGATAACGATGTGTTTATGTCGTTTGATGACATTGCGAGCAATGTTCTAAACACTTTGCGAAAATAAACGAATTAAATATCAGAATTTTTAAAGTCTGTTACTAATGCTAGTGACAGATCAGTAACTAGTTTCATCATTGATTTAATTTAAATGTCGAGTTTCTTGCTTTCTTGTTATTTTCCTTATTAGTAATTGATTGAGCATTTTGGGCGTAAATAATACGTCAAACAATCCATCTTTATTCAATAAAACACTCAATGGCGACAATTGTGGCTATTGCCAATCTCAAATAATTTATGTCCTCATGGTTCGATGGGCTCGAGCCTACCCTAAATAAAAACTTTAATAATACTTTTATTATTTCCTCAGCAGAACAAAATGTCCTACTACGATATCAAAATGTTAAAAATAAATTACAAGTAACCAAATCTCGTTTGGAAGTGAATGAGAAAACGCTACGTCATAAACACCGCGATAACTCCGATACAGCCAGACACTGACACCCCGCCGGTACACTTACTGACAAGAACCGATTACACCCATTTCGTTGAACACCTGCCAAGGAAAACACCGATAGGTTCTTATTTCACATTAAAACATGCCTTATATTAAAGTTTATATAATGTACATTACATTACTTTTTATTTCACTTCAATACATGCAATATTACCAAAGTTATGACCGCGAGAAGTTCCGAGCGTGTGACGTCATATGCAGGCGGTTGCGGGCGGTGTAATAGGAACGTTGCGTGCATATGACGTCACAGCTACCACTCGCCTCGTGCGGAAGTGTGCACTTTGATCGTTAATAACTCAGTCATTTTTAAATATAAACACAGTCAATTTTGTAATTTTTTATAGAACATTTTGGCATTTTACAGCTAAAATCGTTGGTCAGACCCATTTGTACGCCTTATTCGCCAACTAATAAAGCGTGAAATGGATCCGTATTTACATTTTAGAAGAAAGTATGTGTAAGGTTAGTGCTGTTACATAGAGCATGGTTTGTTTACGAGAGGAAGGATAAGTGATTGCGATATAGTGGGGAGGGTTGGTGGATAGGTGGATATTGGATGGAGGGTATCGGAATACTTTCTTAACAAAAAAAGCAAACTAGACGCTCGCTTTATAAGTATTAAACTAGACAAGCTACCGAAAAATATGAAACGCGCTTATTATTAAATTCTTGATTTACGTCTTCGTAGCGATGATGATGACCCTAAGCATTTACATAAGCATTTATTTAGATGACATGTTCCCACGAAAACAAATTGGTTATGGGCATGATTGATTAAATAAAAGTTTACCCTTATTTTCAATACTTGTATTAATAAATTGATATTTTACTTTTCTTTCTTTGTAGCACAACATGATACAGAACAATATTAATCAAATAAAACTACCGCCCTGGAATGGTAAACCCACATGGTATATTTACAAGTAAATAATACGCTATTTAAAAAGAGTCCTTATACTGCCTCCTTTAACCCTCCATCACACTCTTTAACATTTTGTAGCGAACGTTTGCGGTGCTGGTGTGTTAATGGCTTCCGTGCGATAGCTGAATGGGCTGACAGCGATCGCTATAGAACCGTGGAGTATCAAGGGGGGAGGGGGGTGTTAAAGTGGGGGGGGGGGGTGACGTCGCGAAGTGAAGTCATTGATGGCTGAAGGCTGACGACAGGAGACCTTAGCCGTATTGATTTTTGCGATTATTATAATGCTTTCATAGCTTATAGATAAATATACAATCTATATTATATAGGTAATAAGGTAAGTGGTGTGACACGCGTTGCGGTGAAGTCGTTCTTTAATTTACTGATATTTATCACTCGATAATAGTCTTGGTATTCTCAATAAAATCTAAAAGTAAAATACAGCATAATGTTAACTACATTTTATTTTATGTAGCCAATCAGTTATGTCAGTATAAGCACTTTGTGTAGTGCCTGCCACTCACATATTTCCTCCTGGATGCTCAAAGGTTGACTGGAAGAGATCCTCACGGGATAAGTCCGCCTTTGCACTATAAACTTTTCTTGTGACTTCTTATTGAAATGTTACTTTTATTGTGCAAAAGTGTTTACATACATAGATACAGCCTCTGTGGCCGAGTGGTCGAGTAGTCAACACTCATGACGGTGGTCCCAGGTTTAAATTAAACATTTGTTTAGTTTGGTTAGAACATTACAGGCTGAATTACTTGATTATTCGAAAAGAAAGAGGAGCTTCCATGCTTCAAGATGTACGTTCAGCTGCTAGAAGTAGGTTCCAGCTGCTATGTCAGAAGTAGTGGTTACATGACCCAAGTTAGTGGCCTTTAGCGGCTATATAACACTGAAACTTAGAGTAAGGTAGCTTAGTGACCCTATAACTAACGTGACCAGACGTCCCGTTTGGAACGGGACTGTCCCTTTTTTATTACGTGTCCCGGTGTCCCCAAAATGAACTCGGGGACTCAAAATTGTCCCGTTTTCGGAAATCGCGCGAAAATTGAGAAGCCGTGCCGGCCGCCCGGACGCCTGCTGCGTGCGGGAGCCAAACTCCAAATATCTTCAGCATGAAAACTTTTGTATTTTAATTGAATACATTTTATGTTTGCCTGCTACAAATGCTCCAGTAGAAAGAGTATTTTCTATGAAGAACAAATGCCAGTTCTAAAGGCGATGTTGATAACTAAGGTGAATATTAAAATCCATTAAAAAAAACGTGCCAAGAGTTTTTTTCATTCACTCGCTGCTGATTGCCCTAAATAAACTAATGTCCCGTTTTGAATAAAAAAATAAATGGTCTCGTTACTTATAACCTACACAATAATGAAGAACAAGAAACACGAACAATATTTATCGAAAGAACAAATGAATAAATTATTTGTCTGAGATAAGGGCTTGTTTACATCGAATTATTCAACGCTTACACAAAACTAATTGTTACATACATGCCAAGTCTCTTGGCAAGTTTTACTCAGTCTAGACGTTTTATTTCAATCGTAAAGCTGCACAAGTAGCCACTCTGTACTTTTAAGGAAATTAACTTAAAAATTGGCACGTTTTTTTTTTTCTAGGTAGTCGCATATATCTAGAAAACGGGGCAAGTCTGTAATGACTATGGAAGGAAGAGTTAGGTGCCAGGTAACGGTCATCTTGGTCAAAGGCAGCTTCAAAGAAGATGACGATATGATTTGATTGTGTTTTTCAAGGTTGGCATTAAAAGATCCAGAATCAAGATGTAGGTGGCAACATATTTGAGAGACCTCTGTCTAGCATTGGAACATGATAGACGTGGAAAAATAAAACAAATTCTATTACTAAACACGTGACATAATATCGATTTTCTGTCGATCTATTAATGACATGTTTGGATTCGTGATGATCCAACAGGTAATTATGTCACAAAGTGACACCAACAACAACGGGGAAATGCAACCCATTATTTATCAGCCGTCATTGGTAGAAATAAATGCAAGTAACAGGCTGAAATGATGATGATGATGATGAATCATATTCAAGTCTACGAGGTGTATATATATTCAATTGCCATATACATACATCAACAGCTCATATACGTCCCCACCGAGGGGCTCGAACCCACCCTGAATTAGGGTAATTAGGCCTTAGTCGACCACGCTGGCCCAGTGCGGGTTAGTCGACTTCACACACAACCTTCGAATTTCTTCGCAGGAGTGTGCATGCAAGTTTAATCACGATGTTTTCATTCACCGTAAGAGCGTCGAATAAACATACAATATGAATTTGAAATTCGAAAACACATTGGTACGTGGTGGGGATCGAACCCGCGTCTCCCGGACGGAAGGCAGCGGCCCTAGCCATTAGACCACTGACGCTCTCGACCGGTAATCCTCCTAGAATATTTTCTGTAAAGAAGCTAATAATCAAGATTGATCAAAACGTAGAGCTGTAAATAAAATAATAAAAGGAGAGAGAGAAGAATTTATTGAGGTTACAGAAGTGAAACGTAATACATACTACTTGTAAAATATTCACTATAGAAAGGAAGCAACAGTTGTTTCTGATCTGAACGAAATGGATTATTTAATAGCTTGATGTATTAGACAACAATGATATATAAAAGTTTCATATTATGTTTCTTCCTTGAATTTATTGTTCATAAGCATTTAGAACATTGAAGGTCAATCATAATGATACTCTAGATATTTTTTAATTTTCATCAGAATAAGATTCTTAAGAAAACGACATTATAATCTAAAAAAATGCGCATTTTTTATTTGATAGACAAACATAACAATTCCTGAAAAATATTTTTTTATGGTAGATCATGTTTGTAGTTATTTCGATGCAAAAACACTTTATATGGGAAACTAGCCAGCAATTTTTAACTTTACAGTTTACTAAAAACGTGTTCAAAATTCTGTACAAAGAAGGCGTGCTGGCAACCACAGTGTAGGTAGGTATCTGTTAGCAGTTCCAATGTAAATTTCGATACGAAGTTGTAGTTTGTTTGCTACGTTCGAAATGAAGACTTCAGCTCAGCGGTTTGTAAGTTCTTTGTTAAAGCACTATACAATACACTGCAGTCCCTGACTTCACTAGGTTTGACTTCAAAGTCTCTGGTTAACGGGATTGATTGCTTAGCTTTTCCACTAGTTTGGACAATGAAATTGGCTATTGTTTCACGGAAAAGATTATTCAACTTTGGAAAAATATACCGTAACAAAGTCGAAATCAAGTCAAACAGTTGTGTGAACTGAAATGTGTTTGAATTATTTAGGTCCGCAGTCAATATAGTAGACAGAAATTTTGCCACAGCTAAAACTTTTTTTTAGTTATTATAATGCGGCTTTTAATACTGTAGCATAAGGTTTAAGTTACAGTTTATTGTATACCAGCGGTTCGCCAGCGGCTACGCTCGCGTTGTGTAAGGTCTTCCCGTGGGAATAAGACTATTTCCCGTAAAAAGTTTCCTATGTGTTAATTCAGGTTACAAACTATCTTCATTCCAAATTTCATTCCAATCCGTTGAGTACTTTAAGCGTGAAGGCGGAACAAACATCCATATATTTTCACATTTATAATATTAGTGTGATGAGATAATTTACCGGTATATTTACATCATTCAAACGGTAAAGCATATGCTACTACCTACGTATAAATAATTTTAAATTACAATAGATAAGTAAGTGAATTTCGTATTAAATGAGATTTTAACGTCAAACATAATTCTCTGAAAGAAACCCACATTGCGATGGGTGGCTTCTGACTTTACATGATGTAATAAAATACATGAATAAACTAAAGTGCATGTTGCTCGTAGGAAATAAACGAACCCTGCACTTTTCAACCATTACGTCAAATTATTCCGCTTTGTAGGCATATTATTTTAAGTTACAAACCGTGCTGCCGTTTTTCTTCTAGTTTGCATAATCATTTAGCATGAAGTTGGGGCAATTTCAACAGATTTTTTAACAAATTGGCGGTTTTCACGCTACCTATGTATAAAGTTTTACCTAGAAAACGCTATAGGTTAATACAAGCAAAAGCAGCAAGGTTACACAAAAGTGAACCTGAAAGACAGTTCTCGTGAAAAAAAAATCCGTGTCGTTATTAAATATTTCATAAACCACTTACTACTGATTGAAAAAGCGTTGGTTCCGATTACTTTAATATTTTTTATCATCAATTTGTTATCTGTGTAGAACGCAAAAATATGAAAAGAGGATATAACGAATATGTTATGTCAACACACGAAAAGCCTATTTGTATCGAAACTTCTTAAAGAAAGAACCTTCAGTTTTCAGGCACCTATCTATCTCGTAAGCTAAGTTTAAAAAAATACAAGTATATAAAATATACTGTTATATGAAAATTGACATCTACCTTCTCCACTGTATATTTCAATTATTTTATCATGCACTTATCAATCACACACAACTTTAACAAAACACAGTTGCTCAGTGAGAGCCATGTTTAATGCGTGTAATTCTCAATGCAGTCAGCTTCGGTTCGCGGGATGCGCTCAGCTAATAGGCCGCATTCGTTGCGCCCGCGCCACCGCCAGCATCCGTAACCGCGAGATGAATTATGTTCTATGCCTCAGAGAGTAATGCCTCATGCCTTTTTAACTCTATGATTTCCAGCGGTACACTTTGTTGCAGAAATTTCCTCTATGTCACAGATAAAGGTATTCTTCTTTTAGTAAAAAATAACTTGATCTTCTCACATCTAGCTTCCTTAATATTTATTCTGTGATCTAGCGATGCTCAATCACTACGTAAATTTAAGCATAATTTTTTATTTTTCATTTGTTGTATACATATTTTTTTGCTTAAACTTGTTTTAAAAAGCTTAAGCTTATACGCTTACGATGTTTTAAAAAGAAATACGAGTACGCAGCGATTAATACGATGAATAAAGGAATATACATTATTTTACACACAGGTATAACAACAAAGTGGAAGTAAAAACAGTTATACCTATATATAATAAAACCTGTTAACAGTTAAACAACCTAAAAACAGTTATACCTATATATAATAAAACCTGTTAACAGTTAAACAACCTAAAAACAGTTATACCTATATATAATAAAACCTGTTAACAGTTAAACTACCTAAAAACAGTTATACCTATATATAATAAAACCTGTTAACAGTTAAACAACCTAAAAACAGTTATACCTATATATAATAAAACCTGTTAACAGTTAAACAACCTAAAAACAGTTATACCTATATATAATAAAACCTGTTAACAGTTAAACTACCTAAAAACAGTTATACCTATATATAATAAAACCTGTTAACAGTTAAACAACCTAAAAACAGTTATACCTATATACAAGAACGTGTACAATAGGGGATCGGACTGTTCACCATAGTTTATGAATTATCTAATCTAGTAGCAGACGATTCACGAAGAAAAAAACAGAATCGGTCGAAAAACGAATTTACAGTGATTTTTTAAAGTTTCAATATGTCTGTCTCTTTCTAAAACGATTTTTTGTATAGGGATTATATGGCGTTACTAACAAATGACGTCACAAGTGGGTATGTGCCTCTCTGTCTAATCTTGAATTTCAAACCTTTATAACTCGGTCAATTTTAAAGATAGAGCAAAAATTATTTTAGTGTTCGATAGCAGAAACTAAGAAGTTTGGATTTATAAAATAAAAAAGAAGTAGTCCGAACTCCTATTAGGCTGCCTAAGCAAAGCAAAAAAAAGGCCAGCTGGGGGGGCTAGCTAATTAAGCTATAGCTTTACAGCCATTTCTTCCAGGTAAGCTTTTTAAAGAGTATTTAGAGCTTTGACTGAATTCGTAAATTAACCTTGAACGTTTTTACGTTACAGAAATCGCGGGTAACCAATCAATGTCTCCCGTACAAGGCTGCGATTAAGAACGACATAATTGTCAGCAAAACGTCCAAGCTTATTTAATTTGAAAGGAAATGTAGCTGCAGTTGGATGTAAGTACCTATACACTCAGCTAATTGCACTCTATGGCCCGCATTCGCTGCAGCAAGCGAGCGTCCAACCGTGATGGGAGACGGAGCGTGGCTTTGCCTACGAAGGGGCAATAAAAACTTCTGTTTGCTCTTTTTCGTTTCCAACGATTTAAGCTGGTTAAGGCTCTGTTAATTGGGTTATTTAATTTCAGATTTTTTAAAGTGAATTGTAGTAAAATTAAGCGACAAATTTGATCGACACATTTTCTTGTAAGACCATGTTAAGATGTCGCGAGCTCTTAATGCCAATATTGTGCTGTTTTACGATCGCGGTTTTATGTATCTCAGCAGCGGTCTAGGAGCGACCGGTGAAACTAGTGGGGGATACTCGACTAGTGGAAATGAGAGAGATAGAAGTTACTGGCGCAATAAAGGTCAGTGCTCATAACGAATTTTTATATGACATGATCGTTTCAATAGGGAATATAGACATTTTTTTAAAATTTTTAATCGAAATATTTCAAGTTCCAGATAAAAACAAAAATATTTTTTCAAATATCTTTCTCAGAAACAAAGTTCGAGAGGTGACATGTGACGTATGTCACGCGGGCCATACATCCGCCATAGAAAATTTTGTTTTCGTAAATAATGAATCGATTCGATTCGATTTGTTTAATAATGTTGTATCTAGTTTGTTTTTCGATCAATTTCGATTCTGTTTTGACTGTTAGTATCATTGATTTACAACAGGCCTAGATAGAACATGAATGCTCAAAAATGGGCCAGCCCAAAGCGGTGCTCATGCACGACATTACCGCAGTAACTGCCGTGCTTATGATATTAGCAGTAAGTACTATTTTTGGCAGAATTGAGTTAGTTATTGATTCGGAACCAGCGCAAAAATCTCTATAATATGGTTTGACTCTTATTTTGATATCTTACTGGGAACCTGTTTATTTCAATTAGAATAACAGCAGTAAGTCTATTTTATGACAACTCATGCTTAATATTACAGAAGTAAGTATACTTACGCCGGGTTCATAAGTGCGCTCTAACTTTCATATTTTACTGCTGCTAATGATATTGACAGTAACATAGAATACAGCGGTTGTAGCTAGTAAATCTAAACCAATGAGCATTGTCAATGCTTAACGTATCAGCAGCAACTATATTTACTGCGGTTGTGTTAAGCAGTGTTTATATGATTATGGCCACTAATGGCTTAGCTTATCAGCAGCATCTATACTTACTGTGATTATGTTAAGCAGCATTCGTATGATTTTGGCTATCAATTACGAAGCTTATTAGCAGTAACTAGGTGTATACCGATTATCACGCAAACTTTCCCATATTGTTGGCAGTCACTACAATTCTGCCGTGCTTATGATATTGGCAGTAAGTACCTGTTGCATAGTTTCGAGTAAATCGCGCTTAAAGTTTTCGTCACGTTTTGACTTATTGTCACTTATTCTAATAAGTTATTTAAATTCTGTTTTTTGTTATGTATAGCCTAAGCCAGGTTCTTTTAAATCTGGTATTTATAAATCCTGTATTTATATTGAAAACGTTTTAAATTACACTAAACCGTTTATTCTTAGTACGATTTCAATGACATATTCTACATCCTGCTTAGAATAACCGGAGTAAGTGTGTTGTTACTGCTGATATGCTAAGTATCTCTTACAATCTTATATTGAGATTGGAATAATAAAGTAGTCTTATAATTTGTTTATATGTTTATTAACTTGAAAAAATCATATAAGAATGTAACATAATTACTTGGATGTTTAAGGGCACATTAAGCTTATATAATAAGTAACAAAAAACAGTTCTTTTGGAGCATCTTAGCTTTCTATAGCATCTTGATTTAAAACTAACTTTATTTAATAACTAATTCAGTCGTTTTTGTTTCACAAATTAAAGGATTGAAAAAATTAAGGCTTAAAAGTAAGAGCTGCATAATATCGCTGCTACTTAGTTATCGAATATAAGGAAAATCTTTTCAGGAAGCAAAGTTGTCTTATCACTTTGAATAAAATTGTTAAAAATTATACTTAATCATAGAAAAACAAACTAAATAAAAATATGCTTCGTAGGGAACTAAACATAGCTTAATATCGTTTTATGATTATAATGGCACACTGGTAAATCTGAGATCATTTTTTTATTAGAGAATCTTTAACAAGGAAATCACCTCTTTTTAGGCTTTTATAGTCTCCTTACTAACTTACTTTAAAATTATAAAACTTAAAGTTTATGTAATAACTTTTAAATCACAATAACGAAACATTATACTTAATCCTAATAAAAAGATACAAATTACACTTTGTATGGACTTAGTCAATTGAAGTAATTTGCAGAGAAAAAAAGTGTACGATTTTTCAGACCTTGTTGATGTGGTGCGGGAAGCGAATTCAAGAAAATGCCATGTGAAAACTATGGAAGTCATTGATTTTTTAAATTATGTTGACCTTTCATCACAGCATAAACTGCGCAAAATAGAACCAAGAGTGTATCTTAAAGACATAATGGAAATACAAGCAACTCGAGGAGAGTTCACATTGCAGTACAAAACAAATCACAATGATCAAGAAATGCTGAGTTTGGACTTTCTAAAGATGAAGTGGTTGAAATTGAAAGCTTTCTCCGATTTTGAACAAAAAAAGACTCCGAGAGGAATTCCAGAATCGACCAAAAAGGGTATCATAGAAAAACTGTTGAACCTTATGCCAGAAAATAGACATGGGTTTTGGTTAAACTTGCCAGTATCGGATCAAATTACTTCAATTGACTAAGTCCATACAAAGTGTAATTTGTATCTTTTTATTAAGATTAAGTATAATGTTTCGTTATTGTGATTTAAAAGTTATTACATAAACTTTGTTTTAAAATTTTAAAGTAAGTTAGTAAGGAGACTATGAAAGCCTAAAAAGAGGTGATTTCCTTGTTAAAGATTCTCTAATAAAAAATTGATCTCAGATTTACCAGTGTGCCATTATAATCATAAAACAATATTAAGCTATGTTTAGTTCCCTACGAAGCATATTTTTATTTAGTTTGTTTTTCTATAATTAAGTATAATTTTTAACAATTTTAATCAAAGTGATAAGACAACTTTGCTTCCTGAAAAGATCTCAAAAAGAGTTTCCTTATATTCGATAACTTAGTATATAATGAAGATATTATGCAGCTCTTACTTTTAAGCCTTAATTTTTTTAATCCTTTAATTTGTGAAACAAAAACGACTGAATTAGTTATTAAACAAAGTTAGTTTTAAATCAAGATGCTATAGAAAGCTAAGATGCTCCAAAGGAACCATTTTTTGTTACTTATTATATAAGCTTAATGTGCCCTTAAACATCCAAGTAATTATGTTACATTCTTATATGATTTTTTCAAGTTAATAAACATATAAACAAATTATAAGACTACTTTATTATTCCAATCTCAATATAAGATTGTAAGAGATACTTAGCATATCAGCAGTAACAACACACTTACTCCGGTTATTCTAAGCAGGATGTAGAATATGTCATTGAAATCGTACTAAGAATAAACGGTTTAGTGTAATTTAAAACGTTTTTAATATAAATACAGGATTTATAAATACCAGATTTAAAAGAACCTGGCTTAGGCTATACATAACAAAAAACAGAATTTAAATAACTTATTAGAATAAGTGACAATAAGTTAAAACGTGACGAAAACTTTAAGCGCGATTTACTCGAAACTATGCAACAGGTACTTACTGCCAATATCATAAGCACGGCAGAGTACATGGCAATAAAAATACTACTATTATTATAATGGTAGACAATAAGGTTGCAATTAATAAAATACACATGTCACTTTTTAGTTCCAGTGTACTTCTAAATATGTGACATGTTTCTAGCGTATTTTGTACGACGCGCTAAATCAATGGTCAGTAGGTATTCAATTTTTGTATATTTTCAGATGAACTATGAATATAACTATCTATTTTTTGTATGCATATTCCCGACATTCTGCTAAAACTTCAAAGCAGTTTGAGTCTGACATATGGTCTGCACTCTGCCCTCACTCAAGCTACATGTGGCGACACGGGCTTTATGGCCGCTTCCCATGCGAGGCCGCTATACCGATCGCATTCTCGTGCCTACCGCCTACCCAAACCTGAAAATAACCAAGCGAAATTCGGAAAATTAACGGCTATATTTCCTTAATTATCAACACCAGTAATGTATCAATATATTGTACGTAAATTGCCAAAATAATACCTTTCTCATATAATCACAAAGCTTTTATTTTTCCTAAAAGTACCTTGCCTACTTTCAGCAACATTTTTATAGCAAAACTTTCGACGCAATAAAACCTAAGTAACCATTTTGCTTCAGCCACATGACACCATGCAATGTAGACAGTAAGTACGAACATAATCATAAAACACGTCTATGCTACTACATACCCATGAAGTAGGAGGATATCTCGGGAACGGCGCAATGGTTTTCGTGGCAACATTGCTTGGTAGTTCTTGCTTTACCCCTCTTTTTAGACGTTGTTTTCTTCTCTCCCGCGATTTCGCTCTTAGCATAAGAGCCGCCTGCATACCTGCCAGTTTTGTGCCTGGGGATCACTAGCGCACTATACTTAGACCTCGCTAGGTCTGTGCGCACCCCCACGTACGCGCACTTAAAGCACTCACGCGCACGTAACCGTCACTCAGTTTAAACACAAGTTAGGAACTTTTTAATGTTTTTTTTTTTAATAAGTCACTCGCGTTTTTTTTTATTTAATAGAAGCTACTTATATTTAGTAATTGAGGAATTTGTTTAACACTACAACTAGCGCGACTATAATTTATTATTTTTCTAGCGTAAAATTTATTTATTTTTATAATATTTAACAGACTTAAAAATATTATTTTTTTGTTTTATTTATTTACAAATCGAAGGTCGATATCACTCTACGTTAGTCCAATCACAGAATTGATTACTTTTGTTTTATCTCACTTTTTAGAATGCTTTAAGAATCGATTAAAGATAGGCACAAGAAAGGCGCGAAACTATGTTAAAATTACAGCTAAATTGAACGTTTTAATTACAGTGGTCGTTATTCTTACTATACGATATGTTTGTGAGAAAAGAATACGTAATGGAAGCAAGCGCAATTTGGCGTAGTGATTTGTTTAGTTTGTTTTATTTTTAATTGATTAGAATAGTTCACAGTCACTCATGTCTCGTTCCTAACGTCAAGTCGCAGTCTTTGATACTTGGACTCCAGCCACCGAACTCTTCTCTTGTCGGAGAGTCGCTTTTTCATGGCCGGCCTTTTCTCACAACACTTGACAACACTTCTCCGTAACACATGTTATTGCTAACCACTCGAAGAATTCACTCTGCAATTTCAAACTACCCGATAACATGGCAGGCGAGGGACTCTGGTTAAAAGGATGACGTCAAAAGCAGTTTTTCTAAACACAGTTGCATTGTCTCACGTCCTAACATGCTTCTGAACTAACGATAAGAAACGTTAAAGACCAAACATTACGCAAAACTCTTTAATGTTTACCATGAAACATAAATTTAAAAAGACATCAAATCTGCTATACACACAACATTTACTTAATTTTATTTCTAAACAAGTATAAGACAGACTAAGCGGATTACAGCGAACGACAATAAAACTGTGCGCTCGCTTTCTTCCGCTTGGTCTGTTTCATATAGGAGGTAAAGTAAATTACGACAAGTTGAATCAAATCTCAATTGAATAAAGATTAGAGTTTTCTGACAAACAAAATAAAGGGTCTGCAAATATGTTTAGTAATTAGATAGTGCTAATCGCAAATAAATAACGGGTGCTAAAATTTAACTTTTGGCAACCCCAAAATTCCACTACGGGTTATGATAGCTTTCCTTAAATGCGCCAACATCTTTATCGCTTTCCCTCCATAAATGCTTCGAAAACAGAGAGATTGGCGCTCTCAAGGTCATCGCTCAACACAACCACTTTACTGTACCTCCACAAAAATAATACAATCATGCTTAAACTAGACACAGAAAGACACGCACGTACAACGGAGCAGAGATGTGGGTGTACCTCGGAGACATCGTCACGGGTGGCTACTGTTGGGAGGCCTGAGAGCGGGCGGGGCGGGTTCTGGAGCCGCGCTTCCCAGTGCTGGCAGGAGTATGCGCGGACGCCGGTCGGGGCGGGGTGGAGGGGGGGGCTCGGCGGCGCTCGGGGGTGCTGGCGCGCCTGCGGACAAATGTAAAGGGCACTGAAAAAGCTGTTGGTCTTTATATGAAGAAGTGCTATTTCATTGAGCTTAGACTTTTAAATAAGTTAACAATGTTGAAATATTAAGCAAGCCCGATATTAAGCCCGTAAACTTGCAAAACTTATATGAAAGTAAGCGGAAAGAACTGACAGTCGATGGGGCTTTCAAGTTTTGCCCACATGTTAGATGACACAAGATATACAGGCCACAACACAACAGACTTGTGGGAACAAGGTAGACGAAAACGGTTTGGAAAAGGTCGCTGAAACCTGCTGTGTGCGGAAAGTCGCTGCTGTATTATACGGGCAGCACAAGACTGCTCATTGAGGATATCCTTGGGATTGACTTTGTCTAACAGTCTTTTTTGTCTAACGTCTTTTCGGACGTCTTTTAACTGGAAGAAGATAATGATGATGATATAGTTACCTTGCGGCCCGCGAGCGAGGCGCCGCCCGCCGCCGCGTACATGCACCGGCGCCACTAGCTCACCGGCCGCGGCGCGCGCGCACCCCTAGCGCCGCGAGAGAGACTGCACCATCACTCTCTCTCTGTATACACGGGCACCTACAACACAATACACTATTATGAAAAAAACGTATGATAAAAGTAGTTTCTACGCATACCTACTATATATAATTAGAGAAAATGTATTAATTAATTAATTATTTGGACAAACCACCACCAGCTCGATAACGGTCCAAAAACATTGCCAAACTGGCAGGATCAGGCTGGAAGCGGATAGCACAGGACCGTGACGAATAGCACAGTCAAGAAAACGCATACCCAGCAGTGAGTAGATGTGGGCTGAAACTGATGATTGATGATAATGATGAAGCAATTGTGCTTACTCATGTAACTTTCATTGATATTATTGTCCGAAGTCCTAATTTAGTTTTTCCATATACTTTTTATCAATATTCTAAGTGACCTTTGCATAGCAGGTCATTTCCGCCCACGAATGATACCTATAAAATAAACATTTCTATTGAAATAAAAATATTATGAAAAGGTCAGTTAGTATACCAAACCAACGAGCATGTTATAGAAGTTGCCAAAGTGAAAGAAGTACGAGTGCCCTTAAGTCCAGCACTTTACTCGAATAAGTGAGGTGCAATTTGTATTTTTTTAATAAGACAAGTAATATAACAACAAGCTTGAAAATAACAAGCTCTCCGTTCTTCTTAGTTACCTATCAGCTTATATGCTTAAAAATGAACATTGGAATGTTTACTTGAAATTAAAGTTGCTCATCATTAAATTTAAGATCAATGACATATTTATTTACTGGAATTGTGTACTATTTGTATACTTCCCAAGTTAATATAAATATAATAATAATAATAAATATGTGGGGACATCTTCACACACGGCCATCTGATCCCAAACTAAGCAGAGCTTGTACTATGGGTACCAGACAGCTGATATACATTACATAAATAGATAAATACATACATATATAGATAAACGACAACCAGAAAAAAGGCAAACACAAGTGCTCATCACACGAATGTTTGCCCTGGGCGGGATTCGAACCCGCGACCCTGTGCGTCGGAGGCAGATCACCTGGGCTACGGAGCCGTCAAGTTTCAATCTATGTAAATAATTTCACGTTCTATTTATTATTCATTGTAGTTTTGTTCATAGAAAAGCAAAACTTTGTTAGTTATTCATTTAGAGAAAAATTCTCAACCACAAAGTTCAAGCGGCGGCGGCGGCGGCGGGGTCATCTTGTGACCCAGAAGTGGGTTGATTTAGACAAAAAATGGTGATAGTGATGATGGTGAGAGTACAATTAAACATAAAACGGAAGAAAGTTTCAAAAATCTGCAGAACAGTTGAGGAAATGGGTGTTACCAGTAAAGTGAATTAAGTCAACGGTCACAAGACAAAAGAATCGTAATATCCGACGAGACATGAAAGGCTTTCGTGTGTATTTCCCATATGGCTTCCTTATTGAATAAAGTCCGGAGATCACAGTATCAACTGCGATTCTTTTAATACTAGTGTTCAAAATCTAAGAACAGCTACTGACTGTTAATAACTGCTGTAACTGTAACAACAACTGTTGTTTGTTAGCTGTTATTGAACTAACATCTATAAATATGGTTTTGTTGGATTGTCCTTATAAAATAAGAGCTTCAATCTTTAAACAATAGTTTGTAGCGAAGTGTAACTCTTTACTACGGGGTTTGTTTTGTTCCTACGGAAGGAATCTAAAGTAACGCTATACAGTGAAAATTAAACTTAGAAAGATATTTGTTTTTAAATTGGAACTAACAGAGCACATTTGAAAGACGACCAGTCAGTGTTTTTATGTGTAAAAAAATGTGTAATGGCTGGGAATCTCCGAGGAAAAACTGGGAATGAAAGAAAAAAATAGAGTCACGCTTCAAGGTAAGTAATTAACACTATCCATACACACTTCATTCGATTCATCTATATTCATAAATCTTCCTCTACAGTGTAGAATCTACATTATTAATTTCTCCACTATTTTTTTTCATCTGTTACCAATCACCCAAAATGTTGCCAGCACCCAACCCTAGCCAAGACTTTATGACGGGCACACGCCGGTTTACGAGCGGGCAAAGTCGGGTGATATCACAAGCGACGATGTTATAAGTTTAATGGAATAAGCGATCAAAACCTCGCTGCGACCTACGCCAATCTAAATTAATGCGGGCCCAACGTTGGCCCAACATTGCATGATACATTTTGAAGGTTATCGTCAAGTTTTGTTCAGCTTATTATCGCTTTTAAAATTAAGAGCTTTATTTGAAGGTCGTAGGAGATCATTTTCTGCAGGGGACATGCTATTTATTATAATTTATACCAGCGTTAAATACCACATAAAATGGAATTTAAGTTTTATTTTTAATCAAATCAAATCAAAAATTATTTATTTCCATAAGATGTTATTACATCACTTAGATCCGTCATTACATTTTTTTGGGTGAGTTCACTACCACGGACCTAATCGCTATTTCTACTAATATAGCGGGCACGAACTTGCAGAATTCATGCAAATACTCAAAGTAAAGAAAATTACGTTGCTGGCCTAAGCCATTTCAGGGTACAGTAGACGACACATACCGCTGGGTAATTTGACCGCAATAACGTACGGTAGTTCATTATTAGCTGCAGCACTGTTTCATCCAAAAATGAGTCACTTCGCGTAGTGTCGTTACTACAATAATCACCAAATTTTCGAGAATTTTGCATAAGACACTCGTTCTTCGGTCTTCATCACCGCGTAGATTGACAACCGACTCGTGATAATGTATTTTAAAGTGAGATTTTTCTTCTAAAAGTAAATAAACTAATTGGTTATTGCAAAAACACTTCTTTGACCTACAAAATCACCAGCGGGTGTTGAAGTAGGTACTCCTTCGATCAAAGCGAAGGGAATTCCAAAGAGGGTAGTTTTATATTTGTGTGGCGCAGTTCAAAGTACCCCAGATCGACCGATAAGAATGTCGTGCTGCCCTAACGAATAATATGTACAGTCAACTATCGCTCAACGTAGTATATATTTTATTGCTAAAAGAATCTTTAGTGAAAGGAAAAGTGAATTGTTGATGCATACGACTGCCAGTGCTGACCGTACTTAAATAGGAAGGTTAAAAACTACGATATTTATAGTTACAAGTATTAATGCATTCTGCTATAAAGGTTTATTAATTTATTAGAAATCTGAAGCTTGCGTGATGGCTGTTTCGTAGCGAATTCGTAGCGGGTGCTACGAATGGGTTACGGTTTTGCTACGACAAAAGTAAGTAGGACTAGATTGTTTGTTATATGAATTGATCAAGCAGAATCATATCAAATATTGTTTTGGTTTATATGTGCGTTATTTAAAGCAAACAACACAACTATATGTACTATATGTAAACTGACAACTGTTTCTAATATTATGATGTCGGTGGTGTAGCGTCTAAATGACTCGATATTTTTTTGTATCTACCTATATAAAAATCAATTGCTGTTCGTTTGTCTCGCTGAAACTCGAGAATGGCTAAACTGATTTAGCTAATTTTGATCTTGAAACATTTGTGAAAGTTCAGGGAAGGCTTAAACGGTGAGAAATATAAATAATAAGTAACAGAAAATAAACGACAATTTAGTTTTCAATACAAAATGGTCGTTTTTAGGGTAGGTGTTGGGAAAAATGGCAGGACAACATCTGCCGAGTCAGCTAGTCTACAATAAAATTATTAAACAGATTAGTAGAATCTCTATGCACGTAATATGAAGCTGTCAACAAAATCGAGTATTTATTGTTCTAGTAACAGCACATATTGTATAACCGGCTCGAGCTAATTAGCATTGTTGTTCTTGCGTCGAGATGTCACCCCCCTTTTCCTTGAGTTTCCGTCCTCGCGCATGGCAGACATATTGGCAGACGGAACCGTATTGAGGAATACAAGGCCTTTTTAAAATATAGGCACAAATAACTAAATGTTTTTTTTTCTTTTTAGTAACCTGAAACCTGTAATAGTAAAAACTGTGCTACAGGTTCCAGGGTCTTCCCAAACTATGGTCTAAGATCATTAACATTTATAAAAAAGTTAAGTATATAGGTATAACAAAGTAAAAGAACTTAAGATTATGTGTATGTGTGTGTGTGTGTGTGTGTGTGTGTGTGTGTGGGAGAGGAAGTGCGTGAGAACATGATAATTCCAATGTCTATTTTTACTCAATACCTACCTACCTTATCTTATGATAACCTTATGAAATGGGATTGGAACTTTAACCAAAACTTTAAACAAAACTATCAAACTGTTATTGTGATGTCAAAATATAATGCCAAGCTAAGAGAGTCTAGGGAATATTTAGTACGTAAAATAGGTACTCGTTAAGAGTATATTTTACTAGTTACTTACATATTTTATTTAGAATTTTACTACCATTAAATAGAAAAAAAAATCTATGGTAATGAAATTGTTCGAAAGTCATATTTTCCAAAGCCCGTAGTAAAAGTTGAAACCTTTTTCCGTTTCAAAATAAATATTTCGGTTTGTTTAGTTCTTTATTTATTTCTATAGTGGTAAAATATTTACAAGCATTTTAAATTTTCTAAATTTAAAATATTTAAGCTTTTCAGATTTCGTAGGGTTGGCTTAGGGTTGGCTATGCGTACAATATTTATTTTTAATATATTGCTTCTTCATATTTTAAGATCCTTTATCCAGTGTTTGTATCTTATGCAGAAAATTGCGCCTATCGCGTAAGAGGACCTCGTCTCGTTATTGTGTTAGCAGCGTCTCTTGTTTATTTTTATTTCCGTCATGTCCCGGTACAAATAAACTGTTAACAGCACTGTATTCAGCCACATGTGTTGTGGAGATAAAGCACTGGAACGTTCTGGAATGGTCGTGTTCCTTATAGGGCAAGGTTTACTATGACACATTTGTAGACTTTAGTTTAACATCTGATATTTTCTCAAGTATAACTAGTCGTCTCGAACAGTTTTTTTAAACCAAATCTGTGACGTCATGCGACTAGGATCGCGAAAGTTAAAAATGTTATAATGTTACTATGCTACCTGTGTTTGCCTGGGTAAGATAAGGTACTTGACAATGTGGGCGTGACTATACTTTTACAAAATATTACAACTTTACATATAAAGGTAGGTTTCTGTGGGTCACGGCTGACGGCTTATGGCAGGTGAAGTTGACCGACGGCGACAAAAATGGTACGATACGTTGTATGAAAATGTGCACACACACACAAAATTAGGCACTTCCAAGGATCGTAGTTGACGATAGACGCGGCCAATCAACGACAGCCGACGACAGATGAAGACGGTGCGACAGGTTTTGTTACAACATCTGTCGTCGATTATTTGTAATTTGTCTTTTTTTTAACAGATCTATTCGCTATTTCTCCCAAAGTGGTTAATATAGCTCGCGCGAACTTGACAGTAGTTTGTCATAAGCCGTTGGCCGTTAGCAGCTACCCAATGAACTAAACAACAGGTGCAGGTAAAACAAAATAAAAAAGAATTCATATTATTTTCTTCTTACTATTGTAACCTATACCTACTTGAAATACAAGTAACGTAGAGTTTCTGTATGTACTGAAATCACGGCAAATCTTACACAAGCGCAATGTTTATTGCGTGTAAAAATAATCATCATAAATATTAATCACAGTGGGAACCGACGGAAAGTAATTGTTTTCCGATACGAGGCCACTAATAATGCCATTAGCAGCTGTAATAAAGCGAACGCTTATCCGACAGATGGCTTCGAAGCCTTTATACAACCTTTATAGGATTAGTTACGGTTACGTACCGATACTAATAATCAGTACAGATCTGTAACATTAGTACAGTCAGCAAAGGAGAAAAGGGGCCGCTCGAAACAGATAAAGTTTTCTTAGGAGATTATTATTTGACACTAGCGGTCCGCCCGTGGCTATGCTCGCGTTGTGATATATTTTCCCGTGGAAATAAGAGTTTTTCCCGTAAAAAGTATTCTATGAGTTCATCCAGGTTACAAACTATCTCCATTCCAAATTTCATCTAAATCCGTTCCGTTGAGTACTTTAAGCGTGAATGCGGAAAAAACATCTAAACATCCAAATAGAATATTTTCACATTTATAATATTAGTCTCATACTATTTGTCTCATCTTATCGATCATTTCATAGCGTGACCAAATAAATCATTGTTTTTGTGTGACACGTCTTGTTTTTGTGATTTTCCAAGCATTCACATCCACGCATTCTCCGAATTATATTACGTCACTTTCGCCTTTCGTGTAGTACGAGTAAAACAGTGAGAGTCGTTCGGCTTAGTTATTAAACCTGCATTAACATTTGACCGAACGCTGACTAGCAATGCCGTTAGGTCGAAACATGACTCTTGATGTACTTGTAGAGTTCGCGTGTGAACTCCAAGGAATATTTAGGAATGTTGATCTAAAGACCTAATGCAGTGTTTAAACGTTAAGTGACTCGTTCGTTATAGCTTAGTGCGTAATTTTGTCGCATGCTCTGTGAGAGTGAAAAAAGCTTTCCCAATCCTAATTCCATGGAACTCGCGCGCGGACTGTACTTCATCAACGGCCCGTTACAGTCCACTGCTGGACTATGAGCCTCCTCCACTCAAGTGGAGGTTTTGCCATAATCTCCACTCTTGGCAGGCGGGTTGGAGATCGCAGATTAAATGGTTGCTGTATCAGAGAGCGCTGCTGCCCGTTCCCTGTTCAATGTGTAGTCCCTAAGTCGCCTCTTACGACACCCACGGGAAGAGTAAGGGTTGGTGACAAATGTATTCTACTCTGCCGTTACCACACGGCGGACTGTACTTAGCAATTGTTAATGGACTTTGATGGTTTAAAGCACCAAACAATCTCTAAATATCTCTTTTATTGATCTATAACGCTAAGGCAAAGTATTTTTACCAAAATCCACTATATACATACATAGGGCCACGTGTCCAAAATACTTACAAAATAATTTTTGTTCGATCAAACTATGAGAATATCTTTTTATTTCAAACCTGACCAATTTTTGTTCGATTAATTCATCAAACTACGAGAATATCTTTTTATTTCAAACCTGACCAATGCATTGAACAATCATAAAATGGGATTTTTTTGTATCGAGTAATCGAGACTAATAAAAATTAGACTTAAAAAAAACTATTTTCACCTTTTAGTCAAGTCATATTTACAGAATATTGAATTGTATTTTTATTTACATTTTATCTTGAACTCGCTAGAGAAAACCTTTATAAATTAATCTGTATCACTTTGTTTTTTCACACTATGAATATTTAACGTTTAATTTCATCAAAATATCTATTAAAAAAATGTTTATAGATAACGAATCTGGGCTTCAATGTGCAGGTACAGGTAGCAATATACAAACAAAGCGTTTGTTACAGAGTTCAAAGGAATACCTAAGTAATTTAAGTCATAGATCGTAAAACTGACAACAAAGTAATCTGTTATTGCAGTCAGGTTTTCCACAATCACAACAATGTCTACACGCCAAGCAAAAGATAGTATAGTCTTGTCGATAGAAGAGCGTAGCATAGCAGTCACAAATTACCTATAGGTACAAATGAGTATTTAGTTGAAGTAATTTTTAGGTATTTGTAGTACCTTACATATCTATAGCCTCCGTGGCCGAGTAGTCGAGATTTCGCCGCTTATTACGGAGGTTCTGAGTTCGATTCCCGGTGGGGACACTGTCAAGCAAAAATCTCTTTGTGAGACTTTCCCCAGTTTAGTTAGGACTTTGCAGGCTGAATCACCTGATTGTCCGAAAAGAAAGATGATTCCGTGCTTCGGAAGGCACATTAAGCCGTTGTTGGTCCCGGCTACTATCTAGTCGTTACACGAGCCATGTCAGTGGCCTGTGGTGGCTCTATAACACTGACACTAAGGTTTGTGAGGTCGGCTATCGACTAGAAATGATAAAGCTATTTTATCACCTTCAGGGCTACATGAACGTGTTAAAGTAACATCGGGTAATACACTGTTTCATGAAAAATAGTAAACTTTGCGCATGGTTACGTATTACAACGTAGTAACGTAGCATATTGTTTGCCTTCATGTGCGGGGGCTGATATTAGCATGGCTACAATAGCCAGTGAAGCGGTAGGTACATTCAAAGAGGTATAGGTACTAGAGTTACTTTCCGTAGCATCAAAGATTTTTATCCCATGAGGGATTAAAAAGTGTGGGTGTAATCCAATAAACAAAGAATCTCTGTCCGTTCTCAATAATAATAATAATAATAAAATGTTTATTTCCTTCACAAACAAGCTTAGTCAGTAAAAGTGTACAATAAATTTTAAAACAAATACTTGTTTGTGGAGGCTGGTGCCTAAACTAGGTACCCCTGTGCTGTAGGTCACCAGTCCACCTCCAGATGCTGGCAGTTATAAGTTTAACAAATATTGGACAATATTGTAAGAAAATTAATGTATTTTTATAATAATAAAAAGTTATATAAAATATACACTCAGTATGGTCTTGTTTTACGTATTTCTATTTATTTGGTGTACATATTGACAAATCATGAACGTTGCAATATATAGGTAGTACACTAAACTAGAGTAGACTAGAAAATTGAAAACTTCTATAAATAATATCGAATGTTATGTGACTAGCTTGAAATGGTAAAACCTGTTTTTCATTTTGCTTAGAACTGTTACATACGTTTACATTTCGTTTAGCCAACTAAATGGAAAGTACACTTCGATTATAAAATCTATCCCGTGTCACCTGCTGGGTGATTAATCTCCGTCAATGGAAGGTCCCACGGCAAGATTGAAATTATTTCAACAGGTCTCTCCAACATCAATCTAGTTTAAAATATTGAAGATCCAACTTCATTCTCTGTGTGCCATCTGCTTCCGCTATGAGATATTGAAGGTAATTTGATTTTAGTTGGTAAAGTCTTGATAAATTAATTAAATGGCTGTAAGATAGTTGAAGGTACTCGTGATAATCGAGTCACCTGCATTATGTCACGAAAAGTTTTTTGATTAACTGACTGTGCGAAGAGTTTATTAAATTGATGTTTTGTCAACACGGAAGAGATTTTCGGATCAAGTTGTTCAGTATCATGGACTGTGAATACACTTTAAATATATACAGGTTATTAAAAATAAATAAAAAGATAATTCTATAATTAGAACTGTACAAAACATCTTTGATTTTTCAGTAGGCAGTCACTTTAAAGAAACATCATTTCAGAGATCCAAAATATAACCATAAACAAATGTTTCTAGCTAACAGAAACAGATGCGTTCGTGGTACGATTAAAACAGCTATCAGAGATAAGACAAATGGTTTTGAATCTGTCCTTGTAGGCACGGTTCTAAATGTTCTAATTAATAGTTTGAAATTATTTTGTTGAAACAGGTACCGGATTTGATTTTTAACGTTTTGATAAGTGATTTTGGCTAGATTTGAAGATGTGACCAGGCAATGTCAGAGATAAGGACACTTAGCTGGACGTCGACCAATACAGTGTTTATGGGAAGAAAAGAAAAACAACATCATCAACATCAAGGCCCGTTACAGTCCACTGCTGGACTATGAGCACGCTTGACAGATGGGTTGGAGATCGCAGGTTAAAAGGTTACTGTATCAGAGAGCGCTGCTGCCCGTTCTCTGTTCAATGTGTAGTCTCAAAGTCGCCTCCTACGACAAACCACTACCTAGTTTTCAGATGATATTGTAAAATTATCGGGAATTTACTGGATGCGAAGTCTGGTTGGAGTTAGTAGTGAAAAATACAAATGTGAGAGCCATTTACTCAGCACTAGGTGGAGGAAAGCTGGTTAAGATGTTAATTGATGAAGTGACAGAGGTGGTCTACGAATTTGTGGCTAAGATAACAGGTACTGTTGGGGTCTAATTTGATAAGTTTATTGAACAGTTGAGTTACCTAGAGCAAAATTCGCAGATACAAATTTAAGTATCACTTGTGATCCCTTCAGTAGTAGGGTTGTGAGTTGAAAAAGAACCTCTAACAAATGAATATTTAAGTTTTTTATAGACCAAATATTATCATACAAGCCCATACTTACCGATACTCAAAATTATACTGAAAATAATAATATCTATAATAATAATTTATGCAAACTAGTGAGTTGGTCGTTCGCGTGAGCCCACGCCCGCGCCGGGCACGTGATCACGTCACTAGCATGTACAAGCCCAAGTCCCAGCCATTAGTAGAATAGAAGCGTTCAACTATTCTATTTATCCTTGAATTTCGCCAATAGAGGCAACGTTTTCAATGTAGTTTAAAAAAGAGACAGTTGTTGTAAATGATTTTAAGCTTCGTGTTTGTGACACGGGCGGATGTGGCTCTGTAGTCAGAATTTTTATATTGTTTTTTTTTCATGGTTGTTTGTTTTTACCACTATTTACGATAGGTACAAGACCATAAAGGAGTAAGTTAAGGTTATTTTTTAAACATGTTCACATATGGATATGGTGGACAAAAATCTATCATATCGAGCAAAAAGGCTAATAAACTGACCTATCGATAAAAAAGTTAGTCAGTATTGATAAAATCTATAAAAAAGTGTACCCTTTTGACTGCGATAGTGATTGATTAGGGCAAATATTTTTAATAGAAGGCTGGAAAATGTTTCCGCACATACATTTGATATGAAAAACCGATCTTGGCCTTAGACCACTCGCTTCCTTAAGAACTGTTGAAGATGTTTGTTGGCTTCTATAGCAATAGTAGACTGCTTATAAATATAAAACTTAGAAGCTGTAAAGTAAATCAAAGGTAAATTTTATTCAGCGTTCTGTTGGGCTGCGACGTAGCTAATCAAGTATTTATGCCATTGACACCTGGTTGTCAATCACTAGCCAATCTTGGAATAATGACCACGACCGCTACATTTTTTTGTGAGTCAATACAATAAATCACTTACATGTCACAGGTACTATGTCCAATACATAATAAATTATTTATTTCACTCAGCCCCGTATCACACACATAGACACACAATCACACAACCTGTAATTTTCACTGCACTTATCGTTTTAACACGACACCATTATAGTTCTTTAATGTCCATAAAAACATTTTATAATTCGGTCATGAACATATCGTGACCCATTTATAAACAAAAAAAACGAAGTTGTTTTTAAATGAAAGTAATAAATCAATGAACTTAAACGCCAAAATGATAATTATGAAACATTTTGGTAAACTTTTCGAATTCTTTTGTGAACTTAAGCTTTACTTACTCGGAACTTTTGAATGATGATACGTATTTAATTTCATTCGGTTGAACGAATAAAAAAATATTTTATCGATTTATATATCTTTTTATTAATATGTATTATGTGTAAAATCGATTCAATACGTGTTTAGGGGCCGAAACCTACCAAAATTAATTGTATCTTAACCCTTGACCAATTTTTATACCAACTAAAATGTTTCCGAGTGAGATGTGGCAAAAAAGAGTTTGGAACGGTGACAGGTGGAACTAAATATTTTGTTTGCTGCCATTCATGCTGGGTCGCTTTTTAATATCCCATTGGTATGCCATGTTGATTCTTAAGGTCTATCCACAAAGCTCAGTGCCGTGTCAGGGACGGGGCCGGAACGTGGCAAATGTCATAGAAAATGTATGTACCGATATTTTTTTAGACTCGTGACGATGACGATTAACATTTTACAATATTAAATAAATTAAGTAATTTTATCTTTCCTATTTGACTACGAGGTAGCCACAAGTGCGATAGAAGCGCCCTCATTTTTTCAAAACTCTTTTTTGACAAACTGTACAAATAGTTCTTATTATTTTTAGTGCTATTCCAAAAAGTTCAAATTTCTCTGAAAAAGACCCCACGACCTTGGGTGACCAATATATCAGGATCATGGAGCAATGAGACAGTGCTTAGTTAGTATTACAATAGAAGCTATTTTTCAGAGTTGGTATTTGTCTTGCGTATGTGGGCAGTGGAACTTTTATAGGAGAGAAATATATTTTATCTCTTAATACAAATGTCGAAAGTCTGCGTAGTCAGCGGAAATATATGACCGAATTTATTATATGAAGTGGCTATGGTTAGTGATTCTATTACACTCTTCTTTGTTAGAACACCACATAAAATACAAAGGAAGTTTATTGAAAACTGGTCGTTTCCTCGCAGAACTGGTTGAGGAGATAAGCATAGAATTTATTTATAATCCTTTTATGGTTCATTTTATAAATTTGTCATAACGTAAACTCGGCATTTCCGTAAAATATAGGTCATAGCATATTTAGTGAGTCACCCGTTCCCATGTCCCGTCACTTAAGTGATTTGTGACCGCTTTCTTCATACGAAATGCAGTCATTTTTGGGAAAAGTTTTTCTGAAACTTTACTAGATTAAAACTTAATTTACCCACTTTCATGTTGCTAAACAATACATAACTCTACAGAAACAATCAATAATAACTGAAGGCCGTAATTCCGCGAAACATCGCGATGCAGTCACAAATACCAATATTTATTACCAGTTGATTATTTATTACACGAGACAATGCAACTTGTGTACATAATTAGCCATTCATAATTAGATTTTTTCACTCAAAAACACAAATGCACATTTCAAAATCGAACGCGTCAATGACGTCATCTTTTAATAAGGAAAGAAACGAGCTCGAATTTGGGCAGTCGGAACCCGTCGGAGCACAGACTGGCCCGTGCCGGGACGCGCCGGCGAGTCCATAATCCCTTAATTAGCCCACCATGTTACCGGCAAAGTAGGATTGTGATACACAGCGCACTTTGAGCAGTGATTGGCGGTTGGAGGCAGCACGTGTGCGGGCGCGGGCGCGAGCGGCGTGGTGTGGCGCGCCGGTGCTCGCGCCACGCCGCCTCAGCCTCGACTGCCGGCATGGAAATTCGATTTTTCTGACGTTTCCTCCGCGCCTTGCCGCGATCGAACTGCACGCCACCAAATACTCACCCACTGATTTTGCACGTCCATTCCCTCTAATAATTTTAGATGGTTTATGCCACTTTTGGTGGAAGCAGACAGAAGGAATGTTGGAGGGGGCTCGAACACGCGAATTTCGATCTTTTCGCGTCGTAGGCCGTACGGTTTGGCCTTGATATTTTTACCTGTCTGCTGATATTTGGCAGTCTAAAATAATAAGTGCGTTCATGTTGCTTGTCATTACTTGGTTAGTGCTCACTCCGGGGCAAGCTCGGCGACCTAGTTGCTTATTTAATATTTTATACACAAAGGACAGCAGCTGTTTTCATGAACTAGTTTTAATGAGAAACTAATTATACGTTCAACTCTACAGTCACAAATTAGTGGCAATCTGGTTATGACTTATGTATTAAAAAGGTATGGGGTAGTTCTTGTTCTTGTAAATTAAAAGGTAGGCAGTGTGTTGTTAGTCATTATGCCAATACCCCGGAAATTTGAACAGGCCACGACATGGAATGGCGTAGGCGAATGCTGCAGGAATTACTAAAATTAAATACAGATTACAAGGGTCATAAATATTACAAAATAGCTTTTGCTCGAAAATTAAAACTAAATTCCGTCTATAAAAAGTATAGTTACATTAACCTAAATTATCAGGGAACATGCATAAAAAAATATTAGATTTTTTCATAGTTCATCTGAAAGTATACAAAAATAGAATACTGACAGTCAAAACCGAATCGAAATTGATCGAAAAACAAACTAGATACAACATTATTAAACAAATATATCTGTCCCACTTTTCATCATCAACGAAAACAAAAATTTTCTATGGCGGATGTATGGCCCACGTGACCAATGACGTCAATGGTCATGTCGGACCTCTCTGTCTAACCATCAACTTTGAAGCCTTATAACTTTGTTTCTGAGCAAGATATTTGAAAAAATATTTTTTATGTGTTTATCTGGAACTTAAAATATTTCGATTAATGAATTTAATAAAATGTGCATATTCCCTAATGCAACTGCAGTTTTTTAAAGATACGTACAAAATAGGTATCTATTTATCCAACCTCACAACCCACACATTACGAAAGAAAAACGCAAATCCTGCCATAAGTATAGACTCCAGAAAGTAGAACCTCTATGAAACTTCAAAAATCTCTTTCGTTCATGCTGTGAAGTTTGTTTGTTTGTTTGTTGTTTTTTCTTTTTGTATTTTACTTACTTTACTTGATTCCCACGTGTGGAAATACCTTATTAGGGTTACCATCCTTTTTGGCATTCTATCAAACTTTCGACTTTTCGTCTTATGAAATATATCCTTTATTTTTTAAGACATAATTAGATAAATAGAAAAAAAGAAATATAAAAACACCGTTGCACCGTATTTCAACTTCAAAATAGTAGTCTGCACGCAGCTAACAAAAGCAGTCAACAAAACTGCATCGAAATTGCTTCTTCTTTATCGTGTGGATTGTAAGTTTAAGAACCGGTCTCACAAACCTTAGTGTCAGTGTTTTAGAGCCTCCAAATGCCAGACGTATAACAAAAAAACAGAAAGAAACATTTATTATTAACATTTATAGCGACTATTTCCATAGATAGCAGCCGTAGCTAAACGTGCCTTCCGAAGCAAAGAATCATTTTATTTCGAAAATCAATCATTATAATTTCACAAATAGATTTGGTTTGACAGTGTCCCCATCGAGATTTGAAAGCGGAACCTCCGTATGAAAGTCGAGCACTCGACCACTTAATTCATCTCGATTTTAAATTCTAACTGCAATTTTGCAGCTGTAATGCAATGAAATGCAGTCTGTCTGCATACACCCTGTTTCTGAGGCATTTGGCAAGACCTGTGACCTCAGAACTTCAATCGTTCGCGAGCAAGGCGAGGTACCGCTCCGACTGAGTTTGAAAGGTTGCGCCATACAAGCCGCGCCAAATCTCTAGATAACCGATGTTAACACCCCTAAATGCACTTGGCACGGAACCCTAAACTTTGTTAAGGGGTTTGTAAATGACATTTCATATCATAACGTCTTATATCAGACTAAAAATGTATTTTAGAGCTGCTGCGGATCAAAGGTGACAGATAATAAGCTTAACTGGAGTATAGTTAAAAATTGGTGCTAGGTAGTTGTATAATTAAATATAACAAGATTTGAAGAGTTTTGTAATGAACGAATAAACAAACTAAAAAAAAAAAACATTTAAAAATTAAACGCTTATTTTCGCGAACGATATGCTCCGAACCTGTAAAAAACTGCGATCAAAATTGAGTTTCCAGATAAAGGATTTTTCATTCGTTTTTCTACACGTTCCGAATTTAAATAAATTCAGCAACTTTAATCATTAGAATTTCATTGCGATAAATCTTACTGGAAGCAAAGGACTTCTAAGAATCCAAACTATCCCTCACCCCAAAGGTGACATATTATATGGAGTTCTCGAATTTTGTTGCCAAGTAGTTTGGGAGCTCAACACCGCGTCTCAGCTTACACTTTGAACAACTGAGCACCACTCGATAGACACACGCGCGCCAAATCCCAGCAAAATGTAGTTTGGCAGACGACTTAATGCTACTTAAGTAAGTGCAAACGGGAAATATTACTAAGTTGAGCTTTTGGTCGACTTAAAATGGGCAGGGTTGGGTTAGGTCAGGTGGTGAAATACCGCAAAAGTTCTGTTTTAATATATATTTAGAAATGTAAACAGTATTAAATCGCACAGGTGTGTTCACAAGAATTGTTATAGACCCAAAATGTGGTAAACTTTGTTGGATTAAAGTTGAAGGCTTTCATCTTCTTCATCGTGTGGGTAAGGTCGACAAACTGATATAATCATAGGTGACTGACTCGTTTTATTTTATTTTTTAATAGTAAATAATAAATTATACACCTTTACCCTCAGTGGGGACGCATATAAGCTGTTGATGATGATGATTACGAAGAAATAAAGACGCGTATCGGGTTTGAGATTCTTGAGACATATCACGGGCAGCACGGCATGACATGTTATTTAAAGTTACTATCATTCATTAGCAATTTAAAACCCAGTTTCATCCAAGGCATAAATTTTAGTGAATAGCAAATACATTTTATAAATTTGCGGTGCTGGTAAAGTGGTGACCTATTAACATTTCAGGCGTATAATTTTCAACTGCAGTTCCTAGGAATTTGCAAGTCTGACGAACGGCGCTACAGTCAGCTTATTTAAACTGGCGATAACTTGACTGAAAAATAAAACTACCTTCCGTTGACGTCTTTTGTTATTGCCACTAGCTATAGCTTTAACCTTATGTTGGGAAAACTGTTGCAATTCACTTTATAATGAAATGTTAGACGACGACGTGGGCCAATAGCAGCTTTTGCAAAAAATTTAAGGTGGCCGGTGGTAATCCTATATTAATATTTTTTCGTACAGGCGTCGTCAAGCCAATGGCTAGCCGAACGAGTTGTCATGACATAGATCAATTATTTTAATAACATAAACGGCCAGTATCTATAGTGGCACACACGACTAAAAAGATATAAAATCTCTAGTATATTAAGTATCTGAACGCAAATATGGTTGAGTAGAGGGCGCTGGGGATGCTGAGCTGTCAGTGTGCCTAAGCACAGAAAGAGAGGTTAGAGAGGGTCGATTGTTAGCATCCGTCAATGGCGGTCGGGCTTTCGTTTTAATTTTTGTTTTTAGTTTATTTGTGTATGTTTAGTGTATAATTTCGATAGTGTATTATCCAGTGAATGACTTTGAACAATAAACTTTAACAGGACAATTGAAACGCCTGCATTTAGCCGTCATTTATTGATGACTTGCAGCGGCCACGTGGTGGCTTCAGTAATGCTGCTATCATATTACTGGAGTCCTTCACCGTACACAGTGCCCTAATCTTAGGATTAGGGTTGTCTGTGTATCTCATGCTACTTACTTAGCAAAACCACTTGATATTGGTGAAATACTACAAGTGAAACGCCATAATAAAAGATTGAATTGAATTGAGGTTAGAGAGGTTCTCTAAAGAGAGGTTAGCTTCAAGACAAATAATAGATTAATCACGTTCCCTCATAAAAATTGTTTTAATTGAAGAGACCAACTAAAGTTTGTTGACCATATCTTACAGCAAGCATGCTTTGACAGTGGGAATTGAATACGAACACTCTTTCCAAACTAATTTTAGCCAGCCACCCAGATTGTGTACCCAACTGCGGTGTGAAACTGGAATACAAATAAACCCTAGGTAGCACAGATAAACCCTAGAGATTTGCGTCCTAGGATAAGTTACAAAAAAAAAAAATGAAATAAATAAATGTATATGTCAATAAATAATAAAAAAAAATATACGCCGATATCCGAATACAGAATGATGATTTATTGTATAAATAAACAGTTATAATTATAACTGTTTTATATGTACGAGGAGGGATCAAAAAGTAGTGAGAACGACATACTCCTTGGTAAGAAAAAAAAATACTGGCAGGCATAGCTCAGATACATATTTGTAATATTAATAAAGAAAAAAATCTTCGATTCTCTTTTGTTTTTTTTTGAATGTTGTCATTTATTTGCTTCGTGTCGGAACGTGTTCTCGAAAATGGAGAAAAACGAAGTGCGAGCCGTTATTAAATACCTCTGTTTAAAAAAGTTAACGACTCAAAAGATTCATTGCGATTTGGAGGCAACATTAGGAGAGTCTGCTCCGCCGTATTCTACTGTCGCAAGGTGGGCTTCTCAATTTCGAGTAGGGAGAACGAGCACGGAAGACGAACATCGTTGCGGCCGTCCATCGACGTCAGTCACCCAAGAAAATGTTGCGAAAGTCGAGAAAATTGTATTGAGCGATCGAAGAGTTACCATCCGATACTTAATTCAAGAAACGGGCATTTCATATGGAAGTATTCAATCCATATTGAAACAATCTTTGAATATGAGAAAAGTTTCCGCAAGATGGGTGCCGAGAATGTTAACCGACAGTCAGAAACAAAATCGACTTGACATTTCGAAGATATTGTTGGACAAGTTTCAAGAAGATTCTGAGAACTTTTTGTCCCGTTTCGTAACAATGGACGAAACATGGGTCCATCATTTTGATCCTGAGACAAAACAGCAATCTTCGCAATGGAAACGGCCATCATCACCGACCCCGAAGAAGTTTCGTGCCGTGGTATCGGCTGGCAAGATTATGGCCCCAATATTTTGGGACTCAGAAGGGATATTGTTGATTGATTACCTGGAGCGTGGAACCACTATTACAGGCCAATATTATGCAGCTTTAATTCCCAAGTTGAGGAATGCCATCAAAGAGAAAAGGAGAGGGAAACTTCGAAGGGGTGTGCTGTTTCATCACGACAACGCACCCGCGCACAGGTCGGCAGTTGCGATGGCTGCCATTCAGCAAGCTGGCTTCGAATTGGTTGACCACCCCCCTTATTCACCAGATCTGGCGCCTAGCGATTTTTATCTGTTCCCCAAATTGAAAGAATACTTAAGGGGAAACAGGTACGAAAACGATAACGAGGTGATGGATGCCGTGGAGAGCTTTTTGCAGGACCAAGACAAAACATTTTTTTAAAGGGATTGAAGCCTTGCAAAAGCGCTGGACTCGGTGTGTAGAGAGACTCGGAGACTATGTAGAAAAATAAATGATTAAGTTATCAATAGTCATTATATTCTATTTCATTCTCACTACTTTTTGATCCCTCCTCTTATTATGCATTTAGCCTATGAATAAGTATCATCTATAATTAGCGGTGTATACACACTACACAACACAAATAAATATACCATTCCATCCATCCACCATTTCTTCCATCTTTTTTTGCTAACTACCATTGTGTGCATATGACAGATCAGAGGTGGCTGAACTTTGTCATCAGAAAGGATCAGCGGTTGCCTCCAGGGGGCCGTTTCACGAAGCTACAAGTTACAAGTTACAAGTACAATTCGACGTACATTGCATAGACAATGATATAAAACGGTAAGAGCTAACAGTTCAAGCGAATTGGCTACGCAATGAAAATCAAATTGTAACTTGTTACTTGTAATTTTAGCTTCGTGATACCCTTAACTTCGGGGGACCCATGCCACCAACAGCAGTCGTAAAAACGAAACGTGCCGGCTCGTAGAGGCGACTTTGTTATTGTTTTCTGAATGAGCTGGAAGGTAAATTCTATTCTATTCTACGTTTTATTAAATTTACTGCTTATTTCTTGCCCTGTTTTTTTTTCTATCAGTTATTTTATTATTTGCTGGTATTATTTTTTATTTATGTTCTTATAGTACGTCCGCCCGTCTAAGACCGATATCATCAAAATTTCTGGTGATTTTTTTCATGATTTATACTCAGTCCACCGAGGACTACACGTTAATAGTAAAATCGTTTTCCAGACTTAAATGATAATTTAACAAGCATTCTTGGCGATTTTCACTCCTCCATAAAAACTGCTGCGGCGGATTGCGCCCTTTCAGACTCAGCTTTTTGTGATCACGAGAGCGTGTTTGTTCCAAATATCAAAACCACCAGAAATGATGATATCGGTCTTAGACGGGCGGACGTACTATTACTAAAAATAGTTAAAAAACTACCTAATCTGATTTGTTTATTGAATTTCGTAAATAACACCGTAGCAATATAGTTGAAATTTTTACTTTGAAAGGCCGACTGGAAAAAGTCGCACACTTAGCCTTACAGTTCGTATTTCTGTTTTATGTTTTTATTTCCTTAATTATAACCTAAACGAAAGTAATAGTACCCGTAGTTCGAGTACCATTCATTAATTTAATTATGTAGCTAGTTTTTCAATGAAATCGGAAATATTGATTAGTAAGGTAAGTTATCCTTACGAGATCCTTATCGACTTGTGCTAAATGAGACGCCAAAGAGTGCAAAATATAACAAAAATTGTTTAACTATGTGTGTAAGAATTTTTAACAAAATACCTAATAAGTTTAAAAACGTGAATTTTACATTATTTAAGAGAAATTTGTATAAGTGGTTGCAGAATTAGAACTTTTATAATGTTAATGAATTACTAGAGCGCTGTCCTCTTAATTATTAATAGTTTACCTACCTTATATAATTTGCATGCTACAATTATTTAGCTGAACATGAATGTGTTTTCTATTTTGTGTCATCTTTATACTGTGTTTACGGCAAATAAAGACTTTATTATTATTATTTGTTAATTCTCTATTTTTTCTCGGCTTACACCGGTATTTTTTCCGTTTACGGGCCTAGACCAAGTAAACGGAACTGTGGGTCTGTCAGTCTCTCATGTCTTCATCTATTTGGAGGAATTTGCGAACTATCCTGCAAGTGTTAAGAATCGCTGCTTTTTGAATTTGTATATAGGTATTAGGTTTCAGATCAATGATCTTCAAACTATTGTGAATTTGTTTTGGGACTACACCGATACTAGAGATTACTATCGGGACGATGTAGACTTTTTCCTATTTCCAAATCCTGATGACTTCATCTTTAAGGTCAGTATATTTGCTTATTTTCTCTATTATTGTTTTTTGCAGATTGAGTATAGTAAGTAATGTTATCTGTTTTATTTAGTGGGATTAAATCGGGACGGTTATAGTGTATTGTTTTATACAGCGCGGTCGAAATAAAGTTTGTGTGTGTCATTTTCTAGGACAGGTTTGGGGTTGTAATTGTAGTACGGTATGAATGTGTTTGGTATGAGTGAGTGTTTGGTTGCGAGTCTTTGATGAATGATGTTTGCGATTTGGTTATGTCTGTGGGTGTAGTCTGTTTGTGTAAGGTTAGGGCATGCTCCTGTTATGTGTTGTATGGTTTCTTATGGCATATCTAAAAAATCTTCCTGGTCCATGATTAGTGTTTTCATGTGTGCTGTGTATTTTTGTGGTTTGAAAAATTTTTTTTACGGCGTCTATTACCCTTTTCGATCTATTGTTATTTATGTACTGAGTTAATCGTCCTATATCAGATCTCAGTTTTTCAATGTCTCTTTCAATTCTGATTTGCCATGATGGTTTGCACTCTTTAAGGTAATGCGTTTTTCCATGGTTCAATATTTTATAGCCGAGTTCACGAGAGATCACTAAAGCACTGCAGTATATGAGCGTGTGAATATCTATCAATTTAGAGTCCTCGGTGAAAAATCGGTTAAGTATTTTTTAGTTCTAGTTTCTTATTGTACTTTAGTTTTGGCAGTTTTGGTCTAGCAGTAGGATCCAAACCTGAGAATTCTAATATGGCGGCCTTCAAGTTTTCACATAGTTTTTGTTCTGTTGAGAAGTTGTCTAGAGTTTCTATTTCATTTTCCATCAACAAGAGAGTTGTTTCCGTTTGTGATGAGATATGTGAGAGTTGAGTGTAAGATTGAGCTGTTTGTAAATGTTCAGTAATCGATGGTTGAAAGGGTATGTGTGTTTGTGTTAGTGCATTTGGCGTAGTAGGCTCAACTTGGGTGGATATGAAGTTATTAGGAGATGCAGTCTGGTCTAATTCTGATCCTACTTCTACTCTAATTTGGTTAATAACTTCATCAGATAGCATTTTATTTCTAACTATTGCACGTCTTTGATCTGAATACCTTGAATTCGGGGTATTGTCTTTGAAATTGTTCGTGTAATAATTTTCTGTACAAGGTCAAATCTGTTTCAAGTTTAGTGATTCGGTAGTAGGTACGCATGATAAATGTATTTACATCATTGGGCCATCTCATGCGTACTCTGGGTTTTACAGCTTTAGTGGGCCCAGGGAAAACCTTCGGCTTCCTGTGTAACACTTAAAGTTGGAGTTAGTGAGTTGGGACGGGAGCTGTGCGTCGTTGTAGGAGATGGAATGTACGACGCACTGGATGGACTATATGGATCATTTAAGGTAGCTATAGAAGTTAACGATGATCGCCTCGTCATGTTGTCATTGTCAGTATATCTGTCTTGATCTAAAGAATTGGTTGTGGTTAATTCTGCAGCAGTTCTAAACTGGGCAGAACTTGGCGATACGGTGCCCCCCCCCCCCAGAATACGCAGGGCAGCCCGAGCCTGACGGCACGGGGCGGGATTCTCCGTGACCGGTACCCACCTGGGGTACTAATCTATTTCTAAGACGCATCGCATATTGTTGCACTAGTGCTCCGTTAGTCACTGGTAGGTATTTAGCATAATGTTGCCAGTGTCCGCCCCTCACGTAGCATCTGATGGTCGAGCTGGACGAGGAGTTAGGTTTATGAGGGGCTTATTATTATGGGGAAACTTCTTCAGTTATTATTATTATTATTATAAATATCCTTTGAATTGATTGGTTCCTATTATTCAAATTGTCTCTAATAACAACACAATAACTAGTGTATATTGACTCACTCGACCATCTTCAAAGAGGTAAATTACCTCAATAATAAATACCTAATAGCACTCAAATTACACCACTAGAGAGGCCAATTCATTTTCAAACAGCAGCTAAATTATACGCTTTAAAAAACCAAATATTATGCACCATTTTTATTGTTGTTTAAACATGCAAAACCATAATCAGCGATTAAAATACACTGCAGTTTTGTTGATAAAGTTGTGAATTATAATGTAACAAGGCAACGTACAACATTTTCAATACATTTTTTAAGTATTTTACAGCGAAAATACGCTTTTATTCCATAGTTTTAGAGCTCGTTAGGTTATTAAAATTTGATAAACGTAGCCCCGAGCGTGCCAAGGCATTTTTGCTTCAAATTAAGGTCGTGATTGCTTCCCGCTTTAAGTGAGTTTGTCTTTATTTTTAAAATGTTTTGTGGATAGCCTTCCATGTCTTATGAATGTTAAAGCTAAAAACTACAATATATAAATAATAAAAAACACTTTAATCAATCAATCATCGTCAAGATATGCGTACAGATATTTTAACCGTCAGGCATATAATATACAGCTATAATCATACAAATCACTCTATCGCATTAATAGGGTATCGGACTACTTTTATTTTATTTTATAAATCCAAACTTCTTAGTTTCTGCTACCGAACTAGAAATAATTTTTGCTCTATCTTTAAAATTGACCGAGTTATAAAGGTTTGAAATTCAAGATTAGACAGAGAGGCACATACCCTCTTGTGACGTCATTTGTTAATAACGCCATATAATCTCTATACAAAAAATCGTTTTTGACAGAGTCAGACATATTGAAACATTAAAAATCTCTTCGATTCTGTCTTTTTCTTCACGAATCGTCTGCTGCTAATCTATATTTTAAAAATAATTCTTAGAATATGGTTAATTTAGGAACAGTCTATCCCCTATTACTATATTAGAGAAAGTATCTATGATAGTGTTTTTTCGTAAATAAGTCGTATTTAATCATCATAATATTATATCACAACACACCACACACTAATATTATAAATGTGAAAGTATGTTTGGATATTTGGATGTTTGTTCCACTTTCACGCCTGAACTACTGAACATATTTGGATGAAATTTGGAGTGAAGGTAGTTTTTTCCCATGGAAAAATCATACACAACGCGAGCATAGCCGCGGGCGGACAGCTAGTTGAAATATAAACATAAAAATAAACATGCAACCTGAAGTCTCTATTTCTTTCTCTGTTTCTCTTGAGCTATTTGACCAGCCACTTACCCCAAGCTGGCCCATCTCCAGCGAGTACTTCAAGCCATTACATCGTCAAAACCTACCCTCATTTCATTCTCTTTATTTTTACAGTGGCTGAAAGACCCGGTGGTTTCTCTGCACTTAATTGCCGGAAGTAACCAATAAAAATTTTTGGCTGTGAAATAGTAGAATTTTTATAGCTTCGTTTCCGCTACGTTATCACTAGAGCGTAGCGAATGTGCGACATGATATGTTTATTTTTCACTTTGAAACGACAGGTATTAAAATATGGATTTGTTTTTTCGTTTTTAGATTCCAAAGTAAAAAAGAAACAGCGTGTTAGAATGTATAAAAAATTACAAGACGGCATCAGTCTATATACTAAATTGTCAAAGCATGTAATTTTCATTTCGTTTCCTTTTAAATAGGTACACATTTTGTAATAGATGCGCAATGTACACCGTGTTTCGTAGCTTGCTACGCTCGTAGACGTACAGCTACGGTCGTAGCAGTTGCTACGTCGTCGTCGCTCAAAAAGAGCAATCATTCACGTGAGTGAATTCTGTGATCACGAATACTCGTTTATGTAATAAAAGCTGTCTTGATAGGCATATCAATTGTTTGCTCTGTTAGAAGTTAATTGAGAAAGGCTGCAACCCTTTGCCAACGGTCGGCTAATCGCTACGATCATACCGCTCAAAAGAGCAATCGATCAATCACGAATTCATGTAATCAAAGCCTATTGAAGTATCAAGCACTCCACTCTATTAGGAGTAAATTGACAAAGGCTTGCAAACCTTATCCTAGGCATTCCCTGGTTGCATGGAATTTTTATTAGCTTTTATTTTACCCCGTTTTCAACCCAGGAAATAAAATCGACGTCACAAAGCAGTGAAAACGGTTTGTTCGAAACTAAATTGAAAAGTCCCATTTACTAAGTGAGGAGCTTTTATTTAAAAAAATACATCCAGGTACTGTTATAGTTATTGCAAAATGTTTTGTTTTTGTAGTTTAGATTAGGATGATTTTCAGCTATCACCTAAACTCATTTATTTGTGGTAAATTTTTGCATTATTTTCCTAGGTGTCAATGGAAAATATGTTGTAGAAGATTGTTTTTAAACAGAAAAGTACCTATCTGCTAAAATATTTAAAACTTGACACAAAAGCATGATAAAAAATGTTTATACATTTAATCATTACGCAAGTAAATTGTTGTCTGGCGCACCAATGTGCTTACAAGGAACAATTTGAACTATTATAGCTTTGAAAACATCCTGTACAAGTAAGTTAAGGCGACTCCTGTCAATCCTACGTCGAGTTTGCAGTCCCTAGGAGACCAGGACTATAGGTATACCCAAAATACTTTAAGCCCTACTCTTATTAGTCTAAGCTACATTATAGCTTGGCGCTAGAGCGAGACTAGATCAACAAACGGGGGTAGCGCATCAACTTTGGACCGTATCTTCACTGGAGTAAGATATACTTTAGCTCAGTTAGGTATAATTAAAGTTGCAAGGTCCCAAACTTTGAGTTCAGAGCGGGTGAGCTCGATGGTTTCGTGAATAATTACCGATGGAATTATATTAGAGGAATTTAGGTGACGTGTTCTTGAATTAATTAGGTTGGCAGGTGGATGGCAGACAGATGTAAGCTATCTTAACCCTTTAAACATACAATATTCTACGTAACAACGTAACATATTATTAGGTACGTATAACAACCATACTTAGTATTATTAGTTATTTTAATACTAATACATACCAATTGATGTCAAAAGTACCAATTTATTTTCGAATTTCGAATTCATATTATACACGTTCATTCGACACTCTTACTGTGAAGGAATTAAACACATCGTGAGGAAACCTGCACACTCCTGCGAAGAAATTTCAAGGCTGTGTATGAAGTCAACCAATCCGCACTGGGCCAGTGTCGACCGACTATGACCTGATCGCCCTAGTCCAGGGTAGGCTCGAACCGCTCGGTGGGGACGTATATGAGCTTTTGATCATGATGTCAGAAGAAAAAATTTGCATATTGCCTAGAACATAAATGTACCTAATAGTTTATAAAATATATCTTCCAATACAATATGTAAATGTCTCTACTTGTTTAGCCTTATGTGTTTTTAGGGTTCCGTATTTTCTATTCTGCTACTTTTAAAATAACAGAAACAAGCTATTTACTTACATGCTTACATTTTTAAATTATTGTATTTGGTTGTTTTCATCAAGCACAACGAGCTTGGGTCAGACAAATTGCCATTGTGACGGCAGCAGACCTCTCCGAGACCTTTGATTAAGTTTTTCAAACCTAAACAAGGGAGTTTGTTAAAAACGGAACAAGATTTTAGCTACATAGGCTTTTCTTTTTTTTACAAGAGGATGACAGCTCCCGAGCGAAAATGAAGCTTAATACCTACATGGTTTTTATGTTTTATTGAGTACCTACCTACCTGTAAACACTTAGCTATAATTCGTCACTCAAATGTTGCAACTGTGTAGGACAAAATGACTTTTTACACATACGTGACGAAAAATAAAAAATAAATGGATTAGATTAGTAAAATATATTTATTGATTATAGATTATAACAACTTTGGCGAGAGTTGGCATCTCAAAACAACGTAGAATTAGACATCCACTTTAATCTACTATTAACTTTACAAAACTTAGTATTTATAAATGCTTTGAAAATGAAAACTCCCGAACTATCACAACCTAACAAAATATTAAATGTAACTCGACAGTAACAGCGAAAAAACTCTACATTTGCTAATAGATTATTAAGAATAATAAAATTATGAGTTCATAACTCGAAGCATTTTATGCCTAAAATAACTATAAATCACATCTAAAACAAACCATTAAGTCATAAATTTCTGCTTAAATTACTTCTCCTAATTTATTAAGCAATTTCTTAATTGCAGAGCTCGGTTCACTTAACGCGACGATTAATAAGCTGAGAATTATAAGTCAAAGTTGGTTGCCTAAGTCCGTCCCCGACTTAACATTTTGTTTGACTTATTTATCCATAGAGCAATGCAGGCCACTGTTTTAGGGCAACTAAATTTAATATTTGACAAGAGAAAAAATACTGGAACTAAATATTCGTTAATAAATAAAAATGTGGCGATATCTCATCATCATCATCTAAACTAAGCAAAGCTTACACTATGGGATTCAGACAGCTGATATACATACGTAAATAGATAAATACATACTTATATAGATAAACAACATCCAAACACAAGGCAAACATATAATGCTCATCGCACGAATGTGTGCTCTGGTCGGGATTCGAATCAGCGACCCTGTGCTTCGAAGGCAGGTGTACTACCAATTAGGCTACGGAGCCGTCAATAAAATAATGACAATTGATTGTTTAACGTCTTATCACCGAATTGTGCCCATTTGAATACAGTTAATTATTGTGTATGTGTTCATGCAAGAAATTGGCCGCAAGTATTAATTTTACAGGACTAAATAATTATTCCACAATCATTATTTTTCAACAAAACGTAATTTCAACTGCAACCGATTGATTGATTAACTCTGTTATTGTCATTTTTCCTTTGTTTTAATAATGTTTAGTTGTTTATCTCAAATGTTACTCGATTGTGTAACGTGTCAAGTTAATATCTGGAGCATAATTAATGTTGGTGGGTTCGTATGTATGCAGATAATTAATTGCGTTACATGCAGTTTGCTGTGAGACAACAGACGCTTTTGATTAGTGCAGGTGCAATTTTGAAGTTAATTAGCATTATAGAATTCCGTTCTAAATGCGGCTCTGGTTTGGTTATAATTAGTACTGAATATTTAAACGTTTGAACTTTATTCTGTTACGATAGATATATAGATCAATATAACTATACAGTCAGTTCAATAATTATTTTTTTAAATCCTATTTTTCGGGTTTATTTTTTTTATGGTAAATTAACCCATTTTGTTGTTATCGTATTTTCCCGTCGTAACTATAAGCTATTTTGTTTAATATACATATATTTTATGTAACTAATAATTATAATATGTATTAAATAAATATAAAATACATATTTTATAGACTATGAAACAAACATGTCCATCAGTTTTCCTCTTAAAATGTACATAATGAAGAGTTTTGTTTTCCTCCTAAGATACGAAACAAAGAAAAAAACTTTAAACCAAGTAACACGCACACACTTTGGCATTAAATAAAACTGTGAATAAAGAAGAGCAAAGTATCACAATAAAATCAACTACTCTCTTGTCAACTTAAATACTTTTTGCTGTCTTTGCCAATATTAAAAACTCCGTAATACCAACAAAAAATATTCAGTTTCTTTTCTACTACCTATTCAAATCGCTTTTTCTATTAGATAATCTACTCTCCTGCATTTTGTCAAAATGTGTTCTCTTGTGAAGAAAATCTAGATTTCACTGGTAGTACAAGTGAATAGTAGCCAATTAGAGCAGTGAGTTAGTGCTTCAGAGTCAGATCATGGCAGGAATCTGGACAGCGGCCAGGGAACACAATAAAAGAGCTTTGACTACTGAAGTCCAGAAACCTGGCAACTACTTTCATTCACTAAACATTTTATTCATTCAAAAGGCATAATACATGCATGTTAGTGCCAGCGCGACTATTTATTTAATTACAGTATTTTTTTTATTTAATACCTACACATTTTTATCTTATTACTGACTGAAAAAAATTTATACAAAGTTTATGCTTAGAAAAGCGTCGCCCGCTAGCCAGCGGTAGGTTTTATATAAAATTACTTCTGGTCATAGAAGTGCGACTTTAAAATATTTTTGTAGACATTATATTTTTGGTTGGTCATTAAATCATTTAACACTTTGCCTAGTAATTCGTTTTGGAAATTTGGCAGCATGTAATGTAATGCTTACAAGCAATAACAGTAGGGAAAGCGCTCTACCATTCAGTCATGCTCACCCATCTATATGGTTATGGTTGGTTGGTTAACTTTATTCTTAATGGTAACAAAAGTTTTAAAGCAATCCAACTATCTATGTAATCGATTTTAACTACTCGATAGTAGGTACTTCTTGTTGATAATATAAAACAACCGATTTCAACTTTATCGTCAGGCAACAAATATTAAATCTACAAATGCGCGTACATTTATTCAAGTCTATTTTATAAATGAAGTTTGTACGTGAAAAGCTGTATTTTGATAAAAGTTGAAAAACATTTTGTTTTTAGTCGAAATCGTTTTTATCCTTTTGTGCAATTGTATTTGTGCAAATCGTACGACCGATAGTGGACGCAATTTATTTAGCAGGTATTGTGGGGCTGACCCACATCCTCCAACTGTAGCACAGACTAGAAACTTCAAGACTTCATAATAAAAGTGCATGAATGATTTTTTTTGTGTGCTATTTGTTTCAAATGTAGTGATCAGCTGGTTGAGGGTGACGTTTTTTATGATTAGGTAGCCAAGTTATTTGCCTTGATTACTCAAAAACTAACGTGTGAATTGATCTCATTTTTTTATTAAGTGAAAATCAGGACTTCTTCTTTCAGCTCTGAAAATATTTGACACTAATAACGGGGCATTTTATAAATGCAAGCAAAAAAAAAAAACGAAAAAGTAAAAGAGTCTTGGTATTATTATTTCATTTAGGGACTGCAAATGTAAAAGATTTTATACTGAAAATCATCACTATATAATAGAATAAGGGATTTCATCTATATAGCTGAAATTAGCAATTAATAATAATATAAAAATGAATTTGTTTAACCAGTTGCGTTGAAACTGTTCAGTGGACCTTAAACAAAAATAAAATATGTACAAAAAAAGTGTGATCACTGCTTTCTTGTAAAATATTAAGATTGGAGCTTGTCTCGTTATACTCACTAAATAAATCTATCAATCGCTACATAAGATTGTAAACATTACTCTAACTCTAATTTTTTCTAACAATTCACTTGTTTTTCAAGTTCAGAAAAGCAGACTTTACCATTTTTTTTATTTCTTTTTTAAGTAATAAAAATTTATAATGTGAGATGTTTTTTCACTTTAATTTTTTTCATCCTTATTTCGTCTTTATTTGTCTGTTCTGTGGCAAACGAGGCAACAATAGAGCGGGAGGTGGGCTAGTAGTCCCCAGTTCAAGTTGAATGGAAGGGCTTTCGATACCGTATCAATATCTAACCCGACTCGATACCTTTACAAAGGACCACGTGTGTGAAATACTAAATTCACGTATAATGTTGTGCTCTAATTCTCTAAAAATGCATACGAATTGTATTATTTTGAAAACGCCCACTGCTGAACATTAAGGTCCACAAGGTGGACATATGAATTGGTGAAGATTGGGCGCCGGTGGATGCATGTAGCGCCGAACCGTTCACGTTGAAAACCTATGAGGAAGGCCTTTTTTGAATTCGAAGTGTAATTTTTCCACTTTCAAACAATAATAGAAAGCTCTTGAACTTCTCTCTAATTTAAAAAAGTACAAGCAAGGTTAATATCAACTTGATAATATATTAAACAAATAAAATCACATCGGAAAACCTACAAATTGTATTGAGAAAAGTTGGGAAAAACAACGATGTCTATGTCTCTAGACTGGTCTATTTTTTTAAAGTAGTAATATTTCGCTATTTAATTTACTATTATCATCCATCATTATCGTAACATCGTGTAAGTCGCAAAGGTCGACGACCGACTGTACAAACCCTGTTGTCAGTTAAAGGTTTCTGACAAAGCTCATGTATACCTATTACCTATATATTGTATGTACAGTTCCCGGCCGAAAATACATCGTGAAATTTACATCGTTTTGTTCCCGCCGTGTAGTGATAGTACCCGTCAAACTAAACAACTTTTCACGAAAAAAAAAAAAACCTGCGACAATAATATTTTTGTGCTCTCCATACAAAAAAGGTCGGTCGGGAGTCTCACTTTGTATGAAGTGACTAAAAATTTTTTGTCGCAGGATTTTTTTTTTCGCGAAAATGTGTTCAGTTTGACGAGTACTACACTACACGGCGGGAACAAAACGATGTAAATTTCACGGTGTATTGCACGTTGGGTGTTCGGCTTTATAGAGCGTCCTCTTTCTCACACGTACTCTTAGCACTAACAGATTACTTTCTTTCTAAAGCCTGATATTTTATTTCATCAACAACATCTGATAATACGACACAATGAGGGGCTCTAACCTACCCTAAATTAGGCAGGAATGTGGGTTTGAATTTTTTATATTTTACTTAACTTAATTAATTTCTGAAATGAAAATTATTATTTTTTGTTAACCAGAATATTATCGTTTCTTTTCAGTTATCAAACAAAAAAACCGGTATTAAACACTAAAATTACTCTTTAATTGCTACGGGCGAATCTAGTTCGCCAGACCAGATATACTCGTACATCGTTGATCGAGAATGAATTGGACGGAATCGAGACGGGGGGCCTCGGGAATTCGAACGAATTTCCTAAAACAAGATGGAAACTCGATACTATCCCGGGGGATAAGCTCGGGCCCTCCCACAACCATTTTATCCATTACACGTATTGGTGTTTCTACTTTATTCGGGAATTTAAATTCTGAGCGAGATGAAATTCCAAATATAACACGAATTTTTCGGTCTTCCGTAACTCGGAAGTTGATATTTCGCAAAGGGAACTCGAAAACCATTATTTGTAACCATTACTTACAATAATAAATATAAAGAAGTTGATATTTTCCAAAATAGTAACCTTAAATTCAAAAACTTATTAAAATGTTCATAACTTTCCAATGATTCTGCATCAATTTAATGTTATTAAGCTATATATGTTACTTAAATCTTACTCAATGCTTTGTTGACTATTGTTAAGTGGAAACTTTGTTGGTTTATGCATTTTTTACTGTATATGTTTAATGTACTAAATTAAGACTGTTTGTTTCCCTAAAATAAACAAATAAACAAATTGTCTAAATCAAGTCAAGAACTCTATTCTGGCACAAGATAGAAACAAGGTTCTAATTTGTGTAGTTTTCCTCGAAACACGGCGCTGACGACATTTTCACGTGTAGCAACACTGACAGCTCGCAGACACTGTGTAAACTTTGCACGAACAATCTCTAACTCTAAGCTTGATGTATACTGATACAGTAGTATTATTTATCTTCTCATGAACATTGTTACGTAACTCAACAAAATATAGCTAATATTATTTAACTATGAGAATTAGACTGAGCTAAGAAGACTTTCTGTATTAAGAAATGTAAAGAAATATCTGTAATCAATATCTGTAGAAAAATAAGATAGCTAAAAATTTACAACGTGACACGCGAGTGATCTTTTTTCCTTTTAAGGTACGAAACCCTAAAATCCACATGCGGATAAAATTCATAATAAGCAAAATTCTCTTATCACCGATGACGTTAATGGACTGGGCACCAAGCAATTGCAGCGATGCATGAAACCGAGCGCCCGAAGTAATTCGATTGCATTTTAATGCACTCTCAGCTGCATGCAGCCTCCACGGAAAAGAATTAAAATACAATGCGCTATCTCGCTTCGTATCTGCTTGCTTTTGATTCAAAAAATCTATTTGTGGAAATGAGGTTGCTTAAAGGAAAATACGCCCTTTCCTCACTACTATTCCTCTGATTTTTTGGTTTATTTTAAAGTACAACTATTCTAAAAAATATGTTATTAAAACATAGTAACCGAAGTGTGTAAAAGATTCAAAAGACACAATATTGCTGTGGTAAGTAGATTTACGTTTATACAGTAACAAAATGTAGCCATTTTTAATCAATAGCAACATGTCAAAACAAATACAAAACAATAAAGTCATCATCATCACTACTAAATTAAATAAGAACGGATAGTAAGTATTAAATGTTGCTAACACTATACATAATCAAAGAAACCTCATGCAGCATTACTGCAGGTTTTTTAATAACCTTTTTGGTATGATTCTTTTTTCTTTTGGCCGGTTTTTATGTCACATTTTCAAATTTCAAATTTTCTTGGTTTGACCTTTGCCTAAATTGTTTATTGTTTTACCAAGTGTCATTGGGTGATGATAGGAGCGATTTTTTCTTGAATCGATCTCCAAAACGTGAATCGCTCTATTAGTAAATAAATATAATTAGATGTTATAAATAACTTGGAATACAATAAATATTAGGACAGGCTCCTACTTTGGACTAGCCGGGTAAGTCTTGTGTTGTCTTCCTACTGGTTTTTATCGACGCACTTTTCTCTTTCCTTGTCTTGGTTGGATGGCGATTATTTCTTTGACAATCTTTACAGTGTATTTCCGGCCTCTGCGACACACACACGAGGGTCCCTCCGTGCCTTTCACGATCTCTCGCTGTGGTTCTGGACACCTGAGGCCACCAGGCATTGGACGTGCCTGGATCCCTGCGTTGTGTGCGTCCGCGCCCGTACCAGCTGAGTGCCGCAAACCCGTGCACCGGCGTCCCCCCTGGGATACTGCCCATCTCGCGGATTTTTTTAGCCTGTTTTTTGTATCAGTTTTGTAATTTTGTATGCGGATCTTGCCAAATTCTTTCTAAATTCTTTTCTAAATTCTAAAAAGGCCCTTTAGGTTTCTCTGGCCCTCCTTTTTTGGTTCCCGTTTGGCTATACTCTCCCGGGGAACTCCGCGGTTTTTTACACCTTCCTGCATCGATACACCACAACACAACACTAGTTCAGCGACACTATATCGACGGAGTCCCCTCAGGACCCGACTCTCGGCTCATCTTTTTGACACTTTGGCAATTTCTAGGCCCTTTTAAATTTTTATTATACCGTTCGGACAAATTTAACTAACTCTTTCTCTGTTCTCCTAAATTTCACGTTTCGCCTGTGGTCGTCGACCACAGGTTAGCTAGCTTTCTTTTTTTAACGCTACACTCACTAATAAGCAAATACCTGATTATTTATTGATATTCTCATTGAAATTCCAAATCAATTCTACGAGAAACCAAAAGCTTCGTCACTGAAATTAGACCGATACATTGACGTGACGATAAAAATTAGGTAGACCTTCGCATGAAATTTTAATACACTAGGTGTGAAATGAGAGGCCGAGGTTCGGGTTGAGGGCAAAGGGTGGGACAACAAGTGGTTGAAAGATAATTACAATGTTAGTATTTACGCAACGTTGAATATTTCATTAACTTAGTTACTTGGGTGATATCTGACGTCATTCTATGGAAGTGAAAGTGGAAACGTTTGTATCATCAATGGCATTATCAATAGCTCATAATGTCCCCATCAAGGGGCACAAGCCTACCCTGAATCAGGGTGATTAGGTAATTCAACCTCGTTGGCCCAGTGCGGGCATAGCGGGTTGATCAACTTCACACACAACCTTTGAATTTCTTCGCAAGAGTGTGCACTGTGCAGATTTCCTCACAATGTTTTCCCTCACAGGTTTCCTCACTTTTTTGTCTAAATATTTTTAAATTTTTGTACGTATGTATTGTATTTAATTTTGGCTTCTAAGTATCTCTCTACAGAGAAAAAACACACACACATCTAATCTGGTTCTTCCTATATTATCACTGTATTTTTTTTATCCGCGTGCATTGTTTTTTCTTTTTTTTTAATAAGTAGGCCTGTTGTGTCGTTTTTCTTTTATACAATTGTCATTTATTGTGTATTGATTAAATCTATATATATATTGATTAAACCTATACAGGTATATAAAATACTCGTGTCACAGTGTTCGTAACCAAACTCCTCCGAAACGGCTCGACAAATTCTTATGATTTTTTTGTGTAATATTCGGTAGGTCTGAGAATAGGTCGTAAACTACTTTTTACTGGAAAAATTTTCTTATTCCCACGGGAAAATCTTACATAACACGAGTGTAGCCGCGGGCGGACAGCTAGTAAGTAAATAAAATTTTAATATTGACATTTGCATGGTAGTGATCGCATACCAGTTCTTTTTTTTTTATGTAGGACGTGTAGTTTAATGTTTTTGTATTAGTTATAAAAGCCTCATAATCGTATTTACTAATAGGATAAATCCCAAAAAAGATGAGTTGCAAAAAATGTATAGGCTTCGCTACTTAAGAAATCGTCTAGCATTTCGAAACAACCTTAAGTATACAAATTACTACTTTCCGTGGGCTGAACCGTAAAGGTTTCTTAGTCGATCTCAAGCCAACGCGAACGATTGTACATTCATGAATGTTTGCAGCTGACCGACGTCCACTGAAACTTTAACGTATGTGTACAGGGAAAGCTGTTTGTTGGAAGCAAACATCGAATTGCTGATTGCTTTTGAACGTATTTCTAATTGAGTTTCAATTTTTAATAGAGTTTCTAATGGTCTGTTTTAATTAGACTGTATGAAGTTTTAGAATATATAGGTAGTGAATAGGTACAGAAAACAAAATGATCATTTGAAATAAGGCATATCTATAAAATTTACGTTGTGTTTAACGTAATTCGAATTGCGTGTGTTCCGTAAATAATCAACCTATACTATTAGTTAACAGCTTCCGCGGCTGAGCGGTCGACCATTTGATTCACATTACGGAGACTCCGGGTTCCAATCCAGGTGAGGACACTGGTGTCGATTCGGCATACGCCCAACTTAAACTAAATTAAAATTAGTCCTGTCACTTTCTATCATTTCTAATTGATAAGGGACCGAAGATCATCGATTTTGTTTTTGTCCTTGACTTCACGACTAACTGTCAAATTTAGTCTTGTTTTAACACCATGACGAATGAAAAGCCACTAAATTTGACAGTTAGCCGTGAAGTCAAAGACAAAAACAAAACCAATGATCGGTCCCTTTTCAGTTATAAATGACAGAAAGTGACAGGACTAAGTTTAGTTTAAGTTGGGCGTATGCCGAATTGACACCACAAAAATATCTGTAAAACTTCCCCAGTTCGACTAGAACGTTGCAAGCTTTATCACCCGATTGTCTGAAAAGAATGAATTAAAGAATGAACGAATGAATCGTTTATTAACTTTTGGATGTTACATCTCTTCATTACATTAGATGATCCCGTGCTTCAGACTCGGCTGCTATCTAAAGAATTAGCCGTTACACGAGCCATGCCAGTGATCTTTGGCGGCTCTATAACACTGACCCCAAGATTCGTGAAGTCGGTTGCGAACTTTACAACCTACTAATACGCAATGAAAAAGAATTTCAGAATTAGAACACCTAAAAATCAACGAATCAAATTAACAAATGAATGAATGTACGCATGGTTCTCGTTTCGTCAGCGGCGCTTGAAAGGGAATTGTGTACGTGGATGTCAATATAATGGTAAAAATGTCGTATGTTTTGGTTCAAATAATTACTGTTAATAAAAAAACAGCCGATGGTAAAAAATACGTTTTAAACTGATAGCTCTCATATCTGAATGAATGAACGTTTTACCAGTCGCTCCATCCCAGCCACCTTCTATCAACATTGTGATCTGTCTGTCATCCATCACGGGTGAAGGCTCGACTACGAGCGTGTTAACAGATCAACATTCATCTTTCAACTGAAGATTAATTACCAATATATTTAATACACAAACAAAGATTTCGACTCTTATTTGGATTTTTAAAAATTAATTTCAGTTTTAATTTTGAGTATCAGAAACAGCGCTAATAAATAAACGTCTCCTTACTATTGAAGTCTGAAAGACATTGTAAGCACTGCTTTACTTCATCCAATAGCATGTTCGTCCAATAGTTCATTCAAGAACCATGTGATTGTTTCCAGAATAAAAATAAAAAAACAACAGTTTGTTAAAAAAACTAATAATGCCGTCTTTTCTTTTACAAGTTCATTTAGGTTTACCAGGGTGGACTTGTTAAGATTAAAATACACGCAAACTATTTGTGAATGAGACTTAATACTTCAGAATATTAATATTTTGTCGTGGTTTTCCCTTTTTGCCCTAAAAGCAATGCATTGCTGGCTATAAGAAATGTAATATTTATTTCTACTTAAGTTTATTTTCGTCGTATTAGTTGCATTATGTATTTTTCAACAAATTCTATCAAGCGAAGAACTAACATTTTATTTTTAATTCCATCTTTTTAGACCAAACTATCCCTCACACATAAAAAACCCATAGAGATTATAAATAGGTTATAAGACGATGTTGTCTTTGGGATAAGGCCACGCATAGCAATGTATATCAAACTTGACGACAAAACACATCTTATTTCCAGTTATAAATTTACAAAATTAACGACGAGTGTGAATCATACTTGCAGAGTTTCGTAAAGACGGGGTCGACGTCGGCGGCCATTTGCAATGCAAATAAGTGTGAGACGGGCGTCTTTCGCTTCCTTTGGCTAATTTGTTTATTAGCGGGCCTAATTAAGTACACGAAATCCAGTGTAAGTTCCAAAAGGTTGTTGACACGTACAAGGCACGTGCAATATATATATATATTTTTTTTCAATTAATGTTGTACAGTAAATTTGACCAATATTTTTAACTAAGACTAAAAAAGCTCGTTCAATAAAAAAACGCTCTACTCAAGTATAAACTGTTTTACCGAAGAACGTTGGTGAATCCTACTAAATTTAGTAAAATCCACATTAAAATGCTATTAATGATAACTTTATAATCCACGTTGAAACTTGCAGTAGTGAATTCATGGAAAACCTTTTTTTTTACTTTTAATACGTTTTTTGTTTTTTATTTTCGGTCTCTTTATAAAGATGTTTAAAACATGTTTCAATTCAGGCTGAGCCGTAAACTGTTAATTGACGTATCCCTTCTATGCCGAAATTGACCATATGGTTATGGTTTGGCCTTTTGCGTTCTTGGTCATGTGCGTCGAAATCGAGAGATTCAGATTCAATCCCCGGTCGGGTAATTTTTTTAATGATGAATGAAGTATGTGTTAGTTTTTGTATCGATGTCACCACGATACAGGAAATTCTAGTAGTGGAGTGTCGTTTATTTTTTTTATTCTACTCAGTAATAATAAACGCTCAAACCACTTTTGTCCAAGCTTAGCTGGCACGACATGAAAGTAATGCGACATATTTTAATTAATCAAGGTACCGTGATGAAATAAAGTTTAACTAATTGTAAATAAGTGTTTATTAACCGGTAATAGGTACCTTACAAAGCTGTATTGTGCTTATCAAAGCTGTAAAAATGCCTCGTTATATAACCACATCAGAAAAGTTTAGTTCTTAATCAAATAAGTAAAAGTTGTGTTATTTGATCAAGGAAACATACAAACTGAAATTAGTATTTTTTTTTTATATATTCTATCAGCATATCCATCCAGCAGTCATTTTGTCTAAGCTATATAGCATTTTTTTTAAAGAAAACTGAACTCAGAAGGCTAATAACATTACTAAACTAGATTTTTTATCTTAGAACTGCTTTTTGTTTAATACTACCTTATACATATACATTAGATAACATTTATGTTTCTTTTTAATTTATTACAGTTACTCATTTAAAACGTTATAAAACATATTTCCAATCATATTTTGAAAAAAAGTTTAGTTCTGAAAACCGTGTTGTTTAGTTTCAATGTTTACTTAAATCACTCCGTGACTAAAAGCTCAGTAATAGAATTTTCAAGCCTAAACCGCACAATGGCATACGAAGCGAAGCGCAGCGGTGGACGCGACCGCCTCCGACCGCCGATTACCACCAATTACAGCGTCGCTACGTTGGCACCCCTGTGGCTAAAGTAAGGCTAGCGCACATAGGAACTAGAAGAGCGGGCGGCGGAATAGTGCTTTTTGCTAAGTTGGTACCATTGCGACTGCATGCCTACCATATTACAAACTCTTTGCTTACATACTTTTTATACAGTCAAGTGATTCAGCCAGTAATTTCCTAACCGGATTGGGGACAGTTACATAAAAATCTCATGCTTGGTATTTCGCTACGGGATAAAATCCGAAATGAAATCATCAGGCAAAGGACCAAGGTAGTTGATATCATCCAGAAGTGTAGCAAGCTGAAGTGGCAGTGGGCTGGCCACGTCTGTCATAGAACCGATGAGCGCTAGAGCAGACGGGTTCTCGAATGGAGACCACGGCTCGGGAAGCGTAGTGTGGGACGCCCCCCTGCCACGTGGACTGATGACCTGAGGTAGGCCGCTTGTGGTGGCTGGATGAGGAAAGCGGGTGATCGTGCGCTTTGGCGTGCCCTTGGTGAGGCCTACGTCCAGCAGTGGAATGCAATAGGCTGATTGATTGATTGACACAAAACTTTGGTTTGACCATTGACCACAACTTCCAACGGAATTCAAATCCAGAACCTCTGCGATAGGAGTCGAATGTTTTACCAGTCGGCTAAAGGATTAAGGATGATTTCATCAATTAATGAACTGAAAATGGCCAGGATTTTAGGATACTACGGTTTCAGAAGATCAGGAGTTCGAGTCAATAACACGGTCTTATGGTCAGTATAATAAATATACTGTATGTCTCAATGAATATACAATCAACTTGGAATTAGTGTGCTATTCCGTAATGTGGAAGAAGAAGACTTTTTGATAATTTCAAAACTGAAAATAAAGTGATGGAATTCCGTTATGATTATTGTAAGTTTTTATTTTTCGTTTTGTTATATTAGGTCCTTACATATGAAATTGGCGTTTTGTATGGGAGGAACAAAAAGTCGAAAAATTTTTATATAGTATATTTATTTAATCAAAGTATGAGCCATTGTAATCTATGCACTTTTGCCATCTCATAGGTAGTTCATTGATCCCTTTACTAAAAAAACCATTCGGACGGGAATCAATAAAATCTTTGAAGGCGATTTGGACTGCCCCATCTGAGTTGAATTTTTTCCCTTGCAAGAAGTTATCCAAATTTCGAAAAAAATGGTAATCTGTTGGAGCAAGGTCCGGGGAGTACGGTGGATGCCTTAGACATTCCAATTGAAGCTCTTCTAATTTGCTAGCCGTCTGTTGTGCAGTGTGTGGTCTAGCGTTGTCGTGAAGCAGCAGTGGCGTAGAGCGATTGACCAGCCTCGGTTGTTTACCAGCTAGCTTTTCCATCATGGTTTGCAATTGCTGACAATAGTCATCTGCCGTAATCGTCTGGCCAGATTTGAGAAAACTGTAATGAACGACACCGGCGCTAGTCCACCAAACGCTTACAAGTAACTTTTTATTGGTCAATTTTCGCTTGGAGCAGGCTTTGGCTGGCTTGCCAGGGTCCAGCCATTGCGATGAGCGCTTCCGATTATCGTAGAGAATCTACTTTTCATCACAGGTAATGATTCGATTTAAAATCCCTTCGTTATTGTGCCGGTCAAGTAATGTAACGCAGCAGTTGACGCGCGTTTGCCGGTTTGCTTCACTCAATTCGTGAGGAACCCACCTTTCAAGTTTTTTAATCTTCCCAATTTGCTTCAAGTGGATTAAAACAGTTTTATCACTAACACCGAAGCCTGCAGCTAACTCGGACGTGGTTTGCGATGGATCCGCTTCCACAATAGCCTTCAATGCTTCATTATCAACTTGGGTCTCCGGCCGTCCACGGGGCTTGTTTTGCAGGTCGAAATTTTCAGAACGAAAACGTTGGAACCAAAAACGCACTGTGTTTTCTTTTGCGACACAACCGCCATACACATCATTAACCCTTCGAGCCGTTTCCGCAGCACTGGTGCCACGGTGGAACTCGTACTCGTAAATAACGCGATATTTCAAATTTTCCATTTTGTAAATCGAGCGATGCAAACAGAAAAAAGATAAGTAAAAAAACAAATGAATGACGGTTTACGAAACACAACTACATGTGGAAATAGCTGTATAAATTTGAATTTCGAATTCCTAACCAAATAGGAGAAATTTGTGATCAAAGTGGCCAGTACGACAAAACGCCAATTTCATATGTAAGGACCTAATATAATCTTCAGGCAGAAACTGACGCTGTTTATAAAATGGAACTAGTACAAAATACTGTGTAATTATTCAAAAGAGTAATTAAATAAATAAATAAATAAATAAATCCCGATATATCAAACTTCGTATCTAGTAAAATCTAAATTTCAAATACATAATCTTAGTCAATAAGGTGCTAAATTTTGGGTTGTATCCCAAAATTTAGCACCGCGGCTCCGAACAAATCTTTAATCTCGACGGCCTTTGTCTTTGAAGATGTTTCACCAGAAGAACTTATTTGCAAAAGAACTGTGTCATGAACTTGATGTTAATCATCATTTTAAAATTATATTCATCTGTTAAAACTAAATATGGAACTACATATGGAATGAATATGGCTTGACCAAGTTTGAAATCATAATTTCAATAAGAGTTAATGGGCTAAGCAAAAAGGCATTAGATGTCATAATATAATAATTATGTATGTATTTGTAATCGAAATGGTTGCTGAATCAAGTTCTCAAGCCAAATCCTCGAGATACAGGCAGATTTCGAGAACATTTTCTAAATTGTAAAAAAGATTTGGTTTAATTATATCCTACGCTCTACTGATATTTCTGCCATAATTTAGTATATTAAATACTGAAATTATTAAAAAAAATGCAAAATCGCTCCGCCCTACGCTCCGCTAGCTAATCATCGCAGCCGGCTGAGGCAAGCGAGTGAGGTCACCGTTCACATTACCGCGCGAACAAAATGAAATGCTGAAAGGAATTATTGTTACAAAGAAGAGAATTTAAAGAGAATAACAAAAATAAAATTCAGTCAAGACTGCACTTATAAGGAAACTAAAAATTTTTGTTGAATGACCTGAATGCAGAAAATACAATTTTAAAAGATTATTCTTCACTAATATACCGCTTATATTTTAAAACTAAAATACTTAGGTACGTTTTTACGTGCGTGGTGGGGAGGAAGTATACACGTTTTTGGCTCCCTGGCGTGCAATCACATTGTAAAATTACGTGCTACTGAAATTAGGCTAAATTAAGTAAACATTTAGTTTTATATAGGTATATAATAGTGCACTAGGTAATGCAGATTAGTGGTCTTACTCAACACGTTAAAAACTTTTCTGGCGATTATAAACCTATAATTCATGGAACTAACTCAAAGATCTTGAACTCCTTGAGCGAGAAAACTGAAGTCTTTGACAGCTTTTTAACTTTGCAGACGTTCTTCCTTCATGATATTTTAAGTCGTTTGAAAACGCATTATATAAGCACTAGTCATTCTAGCAAGTTTTTATTTTGCCATATTAATTACGCATTATACATCAAATTGTATTGTTAATTATAGTTTTAACCCTTTAATCCGTTTTAACCCTTTTTCCCTTTGGGAGAGATTTTTCCACAATCCCTTCTTATCTTTTGCCTACGTGATAAGTGCAACCTACTATGTAAATCTGGTGTTTCTAGCTCAGTAGTTTCGGATCATCGGACGAGTCAGTCAATCAACAATCAGTACGGATTCTTTCTTCATAATATTAGTACAGGTAGATTCAACAGTCTCCAGGTGAAATAGGTATATCATTATAGCGTGAAAAGTATTAAAACTGATCGACTTTTAGCAGCGCGTCCTCGCAAAGTGAACGCTTCATTAATTGCGCTGTAGCATTTGACGACGAACATGTAAATAACCGGCTCTAACCGGATTAACCCTTCGGCTGCTGTGTTCGATAAGGCAAAGCATACAAGTTCATACCTGGATAAACCACTGTTCAATGTAATAAATTAAATAAAGGGGTTTGACAATGCCAAAGTAACTACGAAAGCTTCATCGTATTCTGGATTTTCTTAATTTATTCACCTTTAAATGTTTTCTCGCGTGATTTGAAGGAAAACAAATAATTTAACTTTTCAGTTTTTAATATTTCAAATCTACGTCTGCTATAATATCGCTTTGGTATATATATATAAATCAGGTCAGTTAGGGGGAAAAAACCGTTTGTCATACGAGTATTGAAAACTGGGTAGCAAAAGGGTTAAAATTTGATTTATTGCAGAGTAAGTGGTACTGTATAACCCGTTCTAACGAACTCTTTTCAGTCCAGTTCAATATGGCTGGGGCAGAATGAAATGCATTAAATTAATTGCTCTCCTATTGCTGACCCAATTTTCGTAGCAACTTCACGGCATTTACTTCAATTTAGTCTACACTTTATGTCAATACAGAAGAAGACCTGACTTATGTCTGTGTCTAAATAAAGGCTATTTCTATTATTATGAAATTTTTAACTTATTTGACACAATAACCTTAAAGATGTAGACGATTAATTAAAAAACTGCAGCCTTCGTATAGACGAGCAGTAGAACTTTCAACCCTCATGACGGAGGTTTTTTTACCTTCACTTGCCACGTTAAACCGTCATCGTCACTTCCGTCTATTGTCTATGGAAAATTGTGTTCAAGGTCAGTGGTGTCGGTCGTCGACCTTACAACACACCAAGGGCGTCGCCAGATAAGGGGGCAAGTTGATAAATAAGAATGGGAAAATATGAATGATTATAGGTACAATCAAGGGCACATGAAAGTTACAACTGACAGGGCGACGTCCTTGCAATACACACGAATAAGAAGAATTAGTAATTTTACTTCAAGCTTGAACTAGTTGGTGACCGAAAATAGCAGAACAAGCTATAATAGGATTAGATCAGTAATACTGCAACCGCTAACCGCAGCGTGCACTTTACGAGCTGCATTCAAACTGATTTAAAGATGTTTGCACAAATAGAGGTCGTTTCGCGTTGCATCTCAACCGGAAACTGCAGTAGGTACTCATTAAAACAACATAAAGCGGTGATCACAGTTTAAGCACATTCGAGTTCAAAAAATTACAGACCGGTATGAAGCATAATGATTTGTAACCTCTTGTATTTGTATTCCTAATATTGTCATCGATTCTTTATCTTATCCAGAATTCACATCAACAGGTTACTCGTATAATATACGTCCCCGCCGAGGGGCTCGAGCGGGCGATCAGACCTTAGTCGACCACGCTGGTCCAGTGCGGGTTGGACGATCTCACACACAACCTTTGAATTACTTCGCAGTAGTGCGCAGATCTCCCCACGATAATTTCTTTCTATAAGAATAAAAAACCTGCTCTCAACGCGCCACGTGTTTTAATATTTGCTGCAACAATTGTCTTTATTTTTTATTTTATTAGTCACTAGCTTTCCGCCCGCGGCTACGCTCGCGTTATATAAGATTTTTCCTGTGGGAATAAGATTTTTTCCCGTAAAAAGTATCCGATGTGTTAATCCAGGCTACAGACTATCTCCATTCCAAATTTCATCCAAATCCGCTAAGTAGTAATGTAATGCGTGAAATCGGAACAAACATCTAAATATAAGTATTTTTACATTTATAATATTAGTATGATTCGTATTTGTATTTCTATATTTTTTTCTTTGTGCCTGAAAGAACATAAGATTGCTTTATCCATTACAACCAATATTTATACCTTTCCAAAAACTATTTGTTAAGATCTGAAGAAAATAAAAATTTTTATGTACATACAGAAAAGACCTTATTATTTTATTGATCATAATATTTGGGTGTGATCGATTATCGACGAGGTCATGATAGATGAGGTGACGAGATGACGTTCAATATTGTATATTTTAATGTTATTTTATTTTGTTGTCATACCTTTTTTATTTTTATTTGATTTGTACCCACTGTGTGTGTTTTTTTTCGTGATGATCTCTTCCCGTCAACATCGACCATCTGAACCCTAGTGCCTGATCTTTTACACCGTAGTCGCGTAGCTTCCTGACAAGAGTATCATGATGGACACAATCAAGAGCCTTGGATAGATCGCAGAAGACACTTATAGCATCCATTGCATCTTCCCAGGCATCAAAAACATTTTTAATAAGTTCAACACCAGCATCGGCTGTCGAACGACCCTTTGTGAAACCAAACTGCTCGACATGCATCAAATTATTAAGATTAAAATGGCCCTGTAATTGATTTAGTCATTAGATATTATTAGTTATTTTATTTTCTTTTTTAGTTATTTAGTCTTTCAAATATTTTACTAAGAGTCGGTAGTATCGATATAAACCATTTATTGCTACAAGTATAAATTCGAACGCTTTGGTTTATTACTTGTTTTGTAGTCTAATAACATTGAAAATACCCTTGTTATGGTCGTTCTTTTAATAAGTATAATTATTAACTGTATATTTTTAAAATAATTAAAACAGACACGTGATCGCTGAATAATAAAGGAAAATCATTTTCCTGGCAGTGAGACACATTACAGACAAACTACGCACGCTATTTTGCGAATTTAGAATCCAACTCACAAGCAATAAATCGCGTCTTCGCGCGATTTGGCCACCACCGTAATGTCGCAAAACGCGCCATGACCCGTGCGCCTAATGACCGGATTCGCCCGCAGATGACATTCACTCTCCCCGGCTTACCCCAGGCCTATGATGCTATAAAGATAACCCTAAGGCACTCAGTGATTCTGATTATGAGTGCAGTAATGTAGGGTTAAGCAGATTTAAGACTGTATGTTAGTACTGTGGTGGTTTATATTTTGTCTGTTGTTTGATGGTCCAAAGTTGCAATAGTGTAGGATTACGTAAACTAAACCAAATTCATCAAGGTACCTATTTATTTATTATTTATTCAAGGTAGAATTTGGATAAATTTGAAAACCCTATTGAGAAGAAAATTAGAGAAAATACAAGGAGGAAACATCTGCGTTGCTTGATAGTCCCGAAACTGAAAGTAGTAGAGCATTGTGTTCAGTATCAGTCTATTAAGTTGTTTAACGTTCTGCCAACTAAGCTTAGAAACGCTAGTAGCCCAGTCCAATTTAAAAGAGCGCTAAGAGAGTTTTTATTGAAGGAATGTTTCTATAGTATTGACGATTTTTTGACATATGGGCGTAATATTTGACAGACATTTTTATGCATTTCTTTTTTTGACATCTTATTTATATATATTTTTAATTGCCATTCTTATTAATTTCTAACACATTTTTCCTTGCACAATGCCGAAATGCACTTGAGTAAAATGTATTGTATGTTAATGTAGCACAATTTCGAATTTAATATTTAAAATTGTCATACCTACCACTTTAAGACCATATTTTCAACACAATGTAAATTGTTCAGAAATAAATAATAATAATAATAATAATTTATACAAGTTAGCACCTATATCTATAGTCTATTATAGCTTTTATAAAAGTATGTTACCATAGTACAGTTGAAGGCGCAATTATTCAACAAATTTGTATCAATCCAGTCCCGACCATTCCAGCTTTACGTACAGATTAGAGATTTCCTTAAGCAGTCGCAGTATCTTTTAAACATTAATAAACCTAGCTATTACAAAAATTAAGGAATCATAAAACGAATTTCTTAAAAAAATTTGTACAAAATAAAATAAAAACTTGGTGACTACCTATATCTAAACCTAGGTATATATGTACAAGCCAAGCCTCTGAAGGGAACCACTATTAAAATCGTCATGTGTGTGTATTTTTGTTTTTGTTGATATATTCTAAAAGCCCTGTATCAATTACGTTAAAATTTATATGGTATCTCTACCAAACAAATAAAAAAACATCAAAATTAATTTCATAATTGGCGGAGTAATCGCGTAACAAAACATACAAAAATATACAATCAAATTGACAACCTCCTCCTTTTTTGAAGACGGAACAAAACATAATTGTAACATGTTCGTAATAAAAACGAAAAGCGAAGAAAACATTTCATTACAAAAAACATAGAGATAAGATTCCTCTGAAAGCCGGGAATATGTGACACGTCGCGAACGGAAATCCGCAGGTGAACATGTTTTAACATTTCCCGAAGGAAAAAGGCAGTGTAGCTCCTCCGCGAGAACGCGAACGAACAACGAACAGCCACCGGCAAAGGAAATGAGGCATGAGAAATAAAACAAAGACAAACAATTTCTAGATTAGTCTTAGGTTTAAAAAAATTGGGATTTGAATACTTTTTATACAATATTTTTATTTATACTTTTTTATTATTGGTTTTTAGTTTGTTTAGTATTTTTTTGTTTACACGATTGATTTTTCGACTTTCGATAGAAAGATCTTGTTCAAGGTGAGACCGCCGAGCACGCCGTTTGAATATTTAACTTATTTAATTTGGTCAAAAACATTGACAACAGATAAATTTTAATTAAAATTGTACTTTTTGTTAGATTTGATATATAAATCTAGATAGGAACCTAACTAAATAGCAGCTTTGCGTCTGATTTTTAAGAATAAGTATTTATTTACGACAACATACAGGAAAGGATCGACGACGTTGTTATTAATACAGTGATCGTTTTTGGCTAAAGGGTTACATAATATAGGCTAAATTTTACTAAAGGAAAAAAAATCTCGGAAAAAAGCGAGACCAACACAGGCGTAGCCTTATAAACGCGGTTACTAATAAAATGATACAAGAGGTCGGTCATCAGGTCATAAATTGAAATACAAGTAAGGCAAGAGCTTGGTAGCCAAAGGCAGATCTAGTAAGCCTGTACATCATTATACATCTTTGGCATAAACGGAAAAGTAATCCTTTTCCGTGTCCTAATTGTCGAGATGTTCGTAAGAATGTTTCTTGCTTAGAAGTGGTTCAGAGTTAATCCCTTACGACATTTTATTTTAGTTTGTGGAATCGTTAAAGATAAAATAGTAAATAATTTAAACATTTAAAGTCCCAAGGCGATTAGTTGTAGAACTTGGATACATTTTTATGAACGTTTGCGTGAGTGTATTGTTAGTGCGTTATCCCCGAGAATGATCTCTCACCCTTCTGTGAGTTATTTATAATGTATGTAAGTGTGCTTAATATTCCCTTATCAGCTCATAACCATCTTTGATACGACGAATTGGCTTAAATTGGGGTGATATGTTCATTGTTCACTAGTGTACTATTGTCTAAACAAACAAAGAATATTTCTGTTACAGTAAATATAAAACCAACTTAAATTCAATTTATTTAGACTTTGAATTTCCCGGACATGAAGCACTAGACAAAGTTTTTGTTTTTCCCCTGTAAGAACGCCGGAAAAATCAACGTTGACACTAAGAAAGGACTTTGGAGTGAAAATGGAAACATTGTTGGAAAGTTGGAGCGTATTTTCAAGTTGGAGTGGCGCGCGTGAATGCATCGTTAGTAGTGGAGAGCGACAAAACGGTAAGAAATTTTATTACAACTTTTCTCTAGTTTTATAGGAAAAATGTGAAATAATAAAAAACCGCAAATTGAATTAAAAGTCAATACTTAAGAGTTCAATATTTAAAATCTGCACCTAAACTACTAAATTAAAAATGGCTTTAAATTATACGGTGGCCTATGATATGTATGTAAATATAAAGTTATGGAGGTAAGTACGTAATAAATATATTGCAACAAAAAAAACATACCTGTACATTTGAATTCTGAAATGTTCGCCATTATAAGAAATACACTAAAATTGACACAATTTTCGGTTTTGTTTGTTGTTTGTTAATGAATTGTGTCAATTTTAGTGTAGTGAACAACCACGAAAATTTTAAAACATTATAATTATTACATTATAATCATTATAAAATATTATAAGAAATAGATATTGAACTTTTTTGGCGAACAAAATTATTCGTGTGAGAAAACCCACTACTTATTGTCGTCAGTTGTCATAAAATATTAAACGCAACGCAAGCGAGGGGTGGTACTGGCAGCAAAGCAAACACACAAGTCAAGCACGTAGGCGGCGCAGGACAGGTCATGAATTAAAAATAAACGCGGAAATGTACAGTAAACGGAGAAATTTACCTTCTGATGGCGGTTCTTAGGATTCTTTGAAGACTTCTACTAGTTAGTTTTCCATCACTCACGTTTAAAATGTCTATTGATACACGATATTGATATATGTCTAAATATAGCAATATAAATTTAGTAAGAATAGAATAGAATAGAATATACTTTATTGCAGACAAGGAATAAACAGAAAAATGCAAAAATGTAAAATGAATTAATGTGAAATGTATTATAATTCTAGACTCAACTAAAGATTTTTTTATAAATAAATGATTTGAAAATTTTAATTTTATTCGACTAAAGGCATTTTCTTTTAGTTCAAACACGTTTAGTTCATTTATGTTCATATTATAACTAGGTTTAATACCACCTAGCGGATCTAGTCTGAACTAGGTGGTTTCGTGTTCAACTTGACGTGTTGTAGCTACCGCGAGTAGGCAGTGTGAATGTACGCTCAATATTTCCATGGTCTTGGCAATACTGGTGTTGACTTTCTTGCTTTGAAATAAAGTTTATCATAGCCCTTTCTATCTGCGATGTGTTTAGTTCAATTGTTTACTATTTTTCTCGAATCGTTACGGATTTCATTTAGTTTTTTAAGCAATTTATCTGCTGTTTCGAACCCGTAATTTTTTTATTTACAATTTGAATGAGACCATTTATGATGCCACAATAAATTTCTAATTCTCCATTTATGTAAAAAGAACGCTGGATACGTGGATGTATTTGTAATCCTTTCTTTTATTCTTAATGATTTTACAAAATTATAGCTTCAATTCATCGATCTTTACGAAATAATATACACGTAGTGTATTCATCAGCTGTTCGGCAACAACGCATCAAACATGGCGTCGACACTCGACATGCCTGTCGCTTTTTATACCAGTAACCTCAAACAAACCACCTGTTGTTGCATGAACACCATGCCTGCACACTATCATTATAATATATATATGTATAGGCATTAGGCATAGCATCTAACGAAACAGCAAGTGGTGGGTGACCGACCATGTTGAGACTTCAAGGTATCATATTTCACTGATTTCTCTTTTACAGCAGAGTAAGCGAAAATTGTCATTCAGACACATTTGTTATGATACTTTAGAAAGAGGGTGGTATAATAATACCTTTAGTAAAAACTCAGCTTTTTTTTTCAGTATTAAAACCTTATCATCAGCGGTATCATTATCTCAGCCGGAAGACGTCCACTGCTGAGCATAGGCCTCCCTATAGGTTTCCACCGTGAGCGATCCTGCGCTACTTGCATCTAGCGGCGCCCAGCAACTTTCGTCATATGTCCACCTTGTGGGAGACCGTCCAACACTACGCCTTCCGGCCGGCGGTTGCCATTCGAGAACCTTTCTTCCCCATCGGTTATCAGCTCGTCGAGCTATATGGCCAGCCCATTGCCACTGCAACTCACTTATTCTGAAAGCTATGTTGATTACATTGGTCTTTCTACGTATCTCTTCATTTCTGATTCGATCACGTAGTGAGACTCCGAGCATAGCTCTCTCCATCATCAGCGGTATAAATGTTTACAATATAATAAAAAATGTTTTTGTAAATCATTTATAAACATTAATGGATTAAGAAGCTGTTTCTCTTTAATTAAATAGCTAAGTATAGAATGAAATACGAAACTCAGCCTGAAAGTAAGCTCTATTTTCATACAGGTAAAGCTCACGTTTTCCGAATAAACAACCTCTCAATATATAAACACAGTTTTACTCTTACAAAAAGGGGCAATTTCGCATAAAACCCATTGAGGGGATCCTCAAACTGCCTGTTTATGAAAACGGCACCATTCATATTTAATAAGGCCGATTTGCGAATTTCATTTGGGTAGGGATCACTGAATTATTCCAGGGCACTTCGGGAGCGGTCGAACAAACCTCTACTTACTGCTGTATTTATGTCATTTGGCACCTGTACTGATTAGTATAATATGTTGCTGAATATTGCTGATATTATTAAAACTGGTTCTTCTATTTAACGCCATATGGGAGTAGGTGCGTGCATATTTTGTTTTTCCGTTATAAATTTTCAGAATATACAAAAAACATTTTTTGTATTTCGTCTGTTTAAATTTTTCTATTTTATATAGATCGTATACACGTGAAAATATTTCACCCATTGAGTACACAACAAAATACGATGAAAAAAAAAACGGAATGATGACGTGGTAGTTGGTATTTTTTTACTTGTTTTTTTATCGTTTCGTCGAAGCACTCTAGTCTCCCTTAATTTGATTACTCTTCTGTCCCTGAGGACATACTCGATACGAGCTCTACCTACACCATTCCATGTCTGTGTTAGTTAAATAACGCAAAACCTATGGTAGCTCAGCCGATAAAACTGAACAACTTTTGTTCTAAACTTTGTAAAATTTACAAAAAGACAATGGGGGATTTTCTGACAAATTAAAAAAATAATAGTTCTTATTAAGACTATAGATGGCGCTAGGTGTACTTCGTAGATTCTTTTTTTTTAATCCTTTTATGGCCCTGGGTGACTCACCAGATTTTTTCATCCACGAATCGTCAACGCCATCTATCGAAGTTTTATGAACAATTTTTTTTTAATTAGCTGTCGTAAAATCCCTCATTCGAACTTTGCTACAAAATGATCAACCGACTGAATCAGTTTGTATAAAAATACATGTTTTTGGCTTCAAATGTTGTGGAACAAATGTTGTCCTATTTCGTGGGTTAAGCTTGGTAGCTCAACCCACGAAATTCAACTCACGAGGTTTTGAGTTATCTACTTATAACATGTTATACTCGTATTATGTGTAAAAACACATTTTTACGTTAATATTCCTTATCAAGGGATCAAGTAGAACCCAAAATTTGAGAAATAATAAAATTTAATACACAGTCGAAGTGGATTCTTTGTTTTGTTTCCTCTCTTGTAATTTTATGGAGTAGCCCTATAAAAATGCGGAAATATGGACAGAGAATGGTAAAAATCCAGCCCACAGAACCTATTTTATATGTTCTGTGATCCAGCCTATGTTATACCACGGGACGCGAAACGACAGGCAAGGACATCCATCAGTAATTCATTAACCGACTGCTTCCAGTCAGCCACTCGTAAAGAGAATTTATACGAGCGACAGAGTTAACATAGGTGGCTTTAACAAAGCACTAGGATGGAAAACTCAATGAGATGGATCCTTGGTTATACCTAAAGATTGGAGTCAACGCAGATGTCTTTTATCATATTTGTGCGCAAACGAATAACGCGGCTTTCAGTATTCTACTTGTTAAAATCAGCTATACCATACGTCCTCACTGAGGGGCTCGAGCCTACCCTGAAAAAGGGCGATCAGACCTTAGTCGATCACGCTGGCCCAGTGCAGGTAGGTCGACTTCACACACAACCTTTTAATTTATTCGCAGGTATGTGTTTTATCACGATGCTCGAAAACAAACTTTTGGAATACAGGTAATTGTTTCCTCTGTTTGCTTGTAAAACTAATGCAGGGCGCGGCAGAATAACAGCGCCTGCCTCTGCTGGGGTTGGCATTATGCTGAGTCGTGCCTTTTCGCTGCTGTGACTCATATATTAATATTAAATATATTATTTTTGTTACTTTCTTTCTATGTATTATAAGTACAGAAATAAAATCATACCCCTACGTCTCCACATACTAATTTTATTAATTTAAATACTCGTTAGCTACGGATTTAATTGATAGTTCTGGTAGTCTCATCAAAACATATCTGACCAGTAACAAATCTACAGCAGAGTAAACGAAAATGAATTTATATATTTTAATTGGAATGTCAAGCGTTCTATTAAATTGTCTGTTTTATGAATTTTCATGAGCCACAGGGTTTAATATGCACATTTTTATTAAAAACAAAACTACAAATTGAAGTTGCTAAGTAAACAAATAAGCAAGCAGTAAGCCAACTAGTTTAATTTCAATCTGTACCTTGATTGAAGAACTTTAAATGCAAATGCAGCAACAAAATAATGAAAAAAAATTGCTTATAGAAAGCCTTCATAATAAAACTCATGCAGTTACGAATGTACTACGGCGTAGCAGATTAGCTACGTCGTAGGTACCGTAGCAGTTCAACTAATTTATTCCGCCGTCTACAAATTAATCGATAATGTATTAATTTGATCTTTACTTGGTATAGCAGAGCTTATAAGACGATAATATTGCTAAACTACACAAGTCACGCGCTCGTATACAGCCAATCCTTTTCGGGTGGGTAGAACTGCAGATGGCAATCAGGCTACAAACTGAAACCGTCAACAGAGAGGATTTGAAGATCATAATTTTATCTTCATGGTACTTCATACACGTACATAAATATACATCACTTTTCTCCAACACGCTCAAAAATGTGATCATTACTGTAAAAAAATAGTACGCAAAGTGACTCATTTTTGGACGAAACTTTGCCCCATACAAAACAGCGGCCAGTAATGTGCCCTCAAATGACCTAGGCCAGCAAAGTAACTTTCGTTCAGAAATTTCAGTGTTTTTGGCTGTAGGCTCTGTATTATAATACTGGCATAAAGCAAAAAAAAAGAAAAGCGCGCAATATGGCGGTTTGTAATTTTTTTCTCTTTTATTTTTATCGTACTATTTTGTTACTTATTTTTCATCATGGAGTTAACTAATCATTGAATTACGGAGATATTATAACAATGAATGGTTCAAGAAGTTGAACTTCTACAAGTTAAAGTGATAACAATTTTAATTTATAAAAGACATCTAATCTAAGGTCGCACATTTTTTTTTATATTTTATAATTTCCTCGCATATTTCAAAGAAAAGCACTATACAAGCCTCGGCCGCAATAACTCTTGCTGGACTCATACAGCAATAGCTAATTTTGTGGCGGCGGCAGTAGTGTACTTACTATTATCTAACCTAGAGAGCATTTATGTCTTGCATAGAACGAACGCAAAATAGTGCAATAATTTATTACCTCATAACCGGCATGGGAACACCAATACCTAATAATATGATAATATCAGGTCATCAACCTCCTTTTCAATCAGCACACACGTACCGTTATTAGCGCTTCACTCAAACAGGAACATAACAATATAGCTGCCAGAAAAATACGCTTAAACATCTTCCCTCCATTTTCTAATTCAATTTGAGCCCTGCATTACGGACATTGGGGCCAACAAACGCTCATTTCGTTAATGCCTCGACCGCTACCAACGTCGACGACGCGCTTAATAGGCCGTCCAAAGATGCTGAATAAGTAATGTTTAGGCATTGTTTACAGGTAATAAACACCAAGGAAGTACTTTTAAAATGACAAAAAATGGAGAGTAAATATAATACTGTAGTAAAGTAATGCGTAAAAGACAATCTTAGAAACAACAATTAAAGATTGCTAGATCGCATAATTTTAACATAAGAACGCCATTTACGTATAGTGTATACCTAGAGGGACGCTGTGTCTGAATGGTTTGAGAGCTATGTGGTCGAGTTGGTATCAAGAACGCGTATTTTGTGGCCAAATTATATAATTTAAAAACATTATATTAAGCCGTGAACGCAATTAAAATTTCAATTGATAAATGCTCTATAATATTTTGCTATTTCATGATGAGAAAAAAATAACAAAGAGATTTGGTTTCGCATTCACGGCAACCAATAAGGCGATGGTTATTATTCTGAAAGAAATTTGAGAACAAAACATGTTTCAGAAATTGCGACCAGAAAATAGAACTTTTCTCCATTTATTTACTAGTGACAAAATATAATACTTAGTACACTATCGAAACAAATATTTTCCCACTGTAAAGATTAGCATTCCATCCTTTTTTTATTTTACTAGTCGTGAACTTTCGAATACATAATGTTATTATAGTAAGACTCGACTCAAAAAGGAAACCTTATGCTCAGCCCCCTCTATAACAAGTAAACTAGGTATCTGATAATATCTACCTCGACTCGACGATTTCTTACTGTATCGTGACGTAAACAAAAAACGCAAAACGAAATTTCCTGCATCATTATAGCGCAACCTCGGTAATTACGTGCGGAACCCGCAATCCCAACTTGCCCCGTATTTTACTGTTCACAGTAACAGTTACTTTATTCGGTTGATGGTAAATATCTCAGTAAGATATTGTCGCCAATATTAAGTTCATCGTCAAAAATATGACGTATAAAAGTATTCAATAAGATTCCAAGAAGTATTAAATTCCTACGTGTATCCCTACTAAGCAAGAACTTACTAAATTTTATAGAGTGAATTTCAGGAATTTTAGTATATTTTAAGTTAAGCATGAAAAATATGACATTGTTAATTTTGATTTTATTGCTGTTATTAAACTCAATATTTTTGCATGCTGGTCAATTTCTTTGATTTTGATACATTTAAGCCTTTAAGGCCTTTGGATATCGAGGCGCAGACAAGTTGTTGTCAGCTAGAAAATGTACAAACAAGTGCATTGTACATATCCTATACATGACGAGCGTCGGGGGTCTAGTAGCTAGGGCCACTGCCTCCCGTCCGGGAGACGCGTACCAATGTGTTTCGAATTTTGAATTCATATGTATGTTTATTCGATGCTCTTACGGTGAAGGAAAACATCGTGATGAAACCTGCACACTCCTGCGAAGAAATTCAAAGGTTGTGTGTGAAGTCAACCAACCCGCACTGGGCCAGCGTGGTCGACTACGGCCTAATAGCCCTAATTCAGGGTAGGCTCGAGCCCCTCGGTGGGGACGTATATGAGCTGTTGATGTTGATAATACCTCTCATGTCGTTATTTTGTCGTTTTGGCGGGAAAACTGACTTTTCCCTAGCAAAACATAATTTTGAATAAAAAAAATATACTGGGGATGGTTAAGCTGCCCAACCAAACCCTTTTTACAACGACACAAACTTGATTGATACTGATTTGAATATTTTAATATTATTAATTTCAAAACATTACCTACGAGTATATACTAGGTGCCGTGTGGTGACGGCAGAGTAGAATACATTTGTCATCAACCCCTACTCTTCCCGTGGGTGTCGTAAGAGGCGACTTAGGGACTACACATTGAACAGAGAACGGGCAGCAGCGATCTCTGATACAGTAACTTTTTAATCTGCGATCTCCAACCCGCCTGCCAAGCGTAGAGATTATGGCAAAACCCTCCACTTAAGTGGAGGAGGCTCATAGTCCAGCAGTGGACTGTAACGGGCCGTTGATTTTTTATTTTTTATTGATATACTCTAGGTATATAATGGTTTTAAAATAACATAAAAAAATATTTCAATCTTTTGGAAAAATTTCCTTAAGGAAAGGGTAAGTGAAGTTGATTATTTATGGAATGATTTAATTTCATTAGTAGCATGAATAAACTTTCCTTTTCCTCGGTATTTGCTAGCTTTGACGTCAAAAAATGATTTTGTAAAATCTTCGAATGAAAAAAAATAACCAATGATAAAGTAACAAGTAATGTATTTTATAAAGCCCCTTAATAAGTTGCTCGCGATGGAGGCATCACAGCGGAATCGAAAGGCGTGGATTGCAAAGACGTTTTTATTGAACCCATTCGACTACTCCCCGTCCCGCCCCTCATCCCTCTCCTGCCGCCCCCTCAGGCGAGAAGTCAATCTAACCGGATTTATTTTACAAGCAGCTACTTATTACTAAGGCAAATAAATACCAGAGTTGGAAAGTAAAAATAAACACAATGCTACACAATTTTATCAACGCGTTTACTCCTGCTCTATATTTTTATGGAGAGCTTGTAGGTGCTTATTTTTCCATATTTGCAGGCCAAAAAATGTTGTGTGAAGGAAGTTAATAGGCTGAATGTGATAAATTCAGGATAAATCAGTAATCTCTAAACTTTTTTAGGATTCCGTACCTCAAAAGGAATAACCGGCCAAGCACGTGTCGGGCCACGCAAAGTGTAGGGTTCCGTCATTGTCCAAATACTACTTAGGTACCTGTTTAAGACGGTTAGCATTCATCAAAGTATTTTTCTATGATATTTGTACCGAATTTCTTATTTTATTTTGTAAGTAGGTCTATTATTCGATAACCTGTAAAGCCTACTTGATGTTGATAATTTTATTTTTAAATTCATCATATAACTACTACAGCGATTTTTTTCACATCTCTAAATACTACGGTTTTGCTGGCAGGGATTTTGTTAGAGTCAAATGTCCCCCACTTGATTCTAACAAAAATAAGCACTTTAAAACGAAATATTTCTTGAACGTACACTAGAATCGAATAATATCTGTCTGTCTGTCTGCGGCCTAGCTCAGAGACTCGGACTATGGAACCCTACACTTTGTGTGGCCCGACACGTGCTTGGCCGCTTATTAAATATTTATAATAGAATATAATGAAAGTACGCTTAAATCGTTCCCGAAGAAGATTCAAAATGTTGGAATTATTTTATACTTTCTACAGCCCTTCATTAATTAAAATAATCCCATTATGTTTATTAATTGGAATAAAAACACAGCTAAATGATGCGACTGCAGTGCGTTTCTTTTTTAATATTCGAGTTTTTGTGCACACTGTTATACAAAGACTGGCTGGCATGCTTTTCTCGCCGTAGGTACAAACGCCGCCGCCGCCGTGTGGATAAAGTTTTAATATTTTGTTCATTATGGTCTTTAGTAGCGCATTGTGAAAATAAGGGGATAAGGCAAAGAACGAGTACCAAAATGCTCTCGATACAACTAAAACTGTATCATTTAAGATAAAATTGTTTACCACAACAACTTCCAATATATCGGAAAGCCAGCAAAAGTAATGGAAGTTAGAATTCGCTGAGTCAGCACCTGGTTAGGTGGCTCAGACCGCGATAAGGAAGCGAGATCGGCTCAGCACTTTGAATAGGTACCATCGATCATATTTGGTACTTGCTACCTTATCTGACAGAGCCATCTCACCCGGTCGAGTCTTTCATTAGCCGATAAGGGCCATTATACACTTGTTACTTTTACAGTCGCTATAAGTCTATATTTCAGCAGTCTTTAAACTTCATCCTATTTCTTGTACTTAAAAAAAACAATGATTCATCAACAGCTCATATACGTCCCCACCGAGGGGCTCGAGCCTACCCTGAATTAGGGCGATTGGGCCTTGAAATCAAAATCAATCGAACCCGCGTCTCCCGGACGGGAGGCAGCAGCCCTAGGCCACTAGACCACCAGCGCTCTATCTTATATCTTATCTCTATCTCGTATAATTAAAATGGCCGGTGATGAGTACATATTCAAAGAATAATAAATAAATAAATAAATAATAATAATAAAAATATTTATTTCTCCTCATTACATAGTTTTTACATTGGTACGTACTTAATTTAGAACACCTTATAATTATGTAGTGGGAGACTGGAGCCTGAGCAAGGACGAGCCTGTATTACCGGTCTCCAGGACCCAGAATGCCGTTTTCGCAGTCCTGTTGCTGTAATTTAAACTGGTGCTTGTTTCATCTTGATACGTTGCCAAGAAGCCGACTTATTTAATCACGCAAGCGAAGTCGCGGGCAGTTAACTAGTTGTAATTTATTTTTACCTAATAATGTTTTATTATCCGAGTATTTATAAAGCCAACCTAACTAAGCCAGTAACAGAGTAAAAAAATAAAGCAAGCTAAAAATCAGTTTAGGATCTTAATCGATACCGTAAGTGCCATGATATTGTGTAGCAGATGTCATAAACGGTCTATTATAGTTAGGTTAGAATATGTTTTAATGGTTCAGGGAACACAACACAATGTGTTAGGAACACAGGGTTAGGAAGTATTTTGAATAGATACCATCGATCATATTTGGTATTTGCTACCTTATCTGACAGAGCCATCTCATCCGGTCGAGTCTTTCATTAGCCGATAAGGGCCATTATACACTTTCGACTTCTAACTGTCGTTGCAGTTGCGATAAGACTCCATTTTACATCTAGCAGTGTTTTAGTTTTTTTTTAATTTCATATAAGCGGCCCGGGTAAATAATAATATTTAAAAAAACCTTCTTCCGGAATATAAAAAAATACATAAATAAAAATAAATAAATAGATGATAATAACGAACTCAACTAAACAATAGTTATCCAATTTGGTGCAGTCGTTCGGAAGTAATGCGCGTACCTCGTACTAGATTCGGCGATTCATTTTTATTCATTGATTCATTTTTTTTTAAATGTAGGAAATTCATATAGAGAGACCAAAAATTAAAGAAAGTATAATGTTCGATTTTATTTATTTTTTGTATTATCGTGTTAAAACTTTATTTTTCAAAGCCATAGTTGTTATCATCGGTATTTAAAAAGGCAGTGGCAAATCCAACTAAGCTTATTTTAAGACTTTTCAAGATACCAAATTGTCTCTGACTTATTATTGACCGTCATTATTGAGCCGTGTGGTGATGGCAGAGTAGAATACATTTGTCACCAACACCTACTCTTCCCGTGGGTGTCGTAAGAGGCGACTTAGGAACTACACATTGAACAGGGAACGGGCAGCAGCGCTCTCTGATACAGTAACCTTTTAATCTGCGATCTCCAACCCGCCTGCCAAGCGTGGAGATTATGGCAAAACCCTCCACTTAAGTGGAGGCTCATAGTCCAGCAGTGGACTGTAACGGGCCGTTGATGTTGATATTATTGACCAGACGACGACGGTCACTATAATAGAAATAAAACAAATTAAAAATTGCTTCAGGATTCTAGTAGGTACTCATAAGTGTCTATGGTAACAGATGAAAAAGCGGTCTAGGTAGGTCAGGTTATTTTTAATGGTACAAGAAACTGTGGGATCAATTAAGAAGTATTTTGAATCGATGCCATCGATCACGGTAGCTACTTGCTACCTTATCCGATAGAACTATTTCATCCGAGCGCGTCCTTCATCAACCGAGTAAGAGATACAGCTCCGGACTCAGGGTTAACTATAGGAGGCCAGATTATTAAGAGGTTAGCTGATTGTATTTAACCGGTTTTGCGCCACACACAGTTCAATGTTGGTAATAACCAACATAAATAAAAAAAATAAATAAAATATAATATTAATATATATAATATTCGAAATATCGAATAAAACACTAAACGGTTTATTTATCGTAAGTAGATATATATTATATTTATATTATACCTATATAATTAGTTATTAATTTGTATGTTTATTAATTTTATGTATTACGATTATTTACGTATTTATAGCGTTGTGGATTAAATATATATACTTATACGTACTTTAAGTAAGTAGCATTATAACATGAATTAATTAATCAATGGATGAAAATGATTGAATGAATGAAATATACTTTAACATGTTCTTGAGCTTGTCTTATTTGCATTATCTTAAATCTTGACTTTTCCGTTAAGTCTGCTATAAGATGTTATATTAGAAATGAACTGTAGGTACTGTAGCGTTAAAAAAGAAAGCTAGCTAGCCTGTGGTTGACAACCACAGGCGAAACGTGAAATTTAGGTGTTCAAAGAAAGATTTAGTTGAATTTGTCCGAACGGTATAATATAAATTTAAAAAGGCCTAGAAATTGCCAAGCATGAGCCGAGAGTCGAGTCCTGAGGGGACTCCGGCGATAAAGTGTCGCTGAACTAGTGTTGTGTTGTGGTGTGTCGATGCAGGAAGGTGTACCAAAACCGCGGAGCACCCCGAGAGAGTATAGCCAAACGGGAACCAAAAAAGGTGGGCCAGAGAAACCTAAAGGGCCTTTTTAGAATTTGGAAAAGGAATTTAAATTTGGCAAAATCCGCATACAAAATTACAAAACAGATACAAAAAAAGGCTAAAAAATGATGGGCAGTATCCCAGGGGGGACGCCGGTGCGCGGGTCTGCGGCACTCAGCTGGCACGGGCGCGGGCGCACACAACGCAGGGGTCCAGGCACGTCCAACGCCCGGTGGCCTCAGGGGTCCGGAACCACGGCGAGAGAACGAGAAAGGCACGGAGGGACCCTCGTGTGTGTGCCGCAGAGGCCGGAAATACACTGTAAAGATTGACAAAGAAATAATCGCCATCCGACCAAGACAGGGAAAGAAAAAAATACGTCGATAAAAACCAGGAGGAAGACAGCACAAGACTTACCCGGCTAGTCCAAAGTAGGAGCCTGTCCCAAAAATTATCGCATTAGCAAGAGACGATAATATTACTGTGTCCCAAGGCTTTATATCATTTACAGATATTTATTAAGTAAAATTCAACCACGTTCAAGGGATAAAACGTTTCCATTTCCTGACAGACGACAACTCAGAAAAACAATCAACAATTTAGAAAAAGGTCAAACCAAGAAAATTTTAAATTTGAAAATGTGACATAAAAACCGGCCAAAAGAAAAAAGAACCGTACCAAAAAGGTTATTAAAAAACCTGCAGTAATGCTGCAGTACCTATTATGTCGTCTTTTTAATGTATTGTTCTGTAATCTTCTTGGGTGCAATAAATGGTAATAGTACATTACGATACAAGGATCGCAGGTGGCATATTACAAACGAGGCGACTTTTGTTAGCCCGAGCCGCAGGCGAGGGTTTATAATGTCACGAGTTTGTTATAAAACCTAAGATCCGTGTGTTGTACGACGTTATTCAATACACTTGTGAGAAAACTGATAGTAAATAATTAAATTGAAATGGTTAAGAAAGTACCCCTACAAAAGCTATGATACTACAGGTAAAATTGATCATGTATTAGAAGTTGTAAAAAACTAACCTTTATTATATCGTGCGCAGTTTGAGCATCCTTACTATTCACATTTATCACTAAATATCAACACTTAATCACTCATAAAACAACATTCAATGTAAAACAATTAAATTAAAATTTCACAAAATTGGCGCCAACCACAAATCGATATTATGTTTCTTTTTTATAAGCATAATTACGAAGAAAAGGCTCTGGCGGACATTCAGCCTCTACGAATTGATTCTTTGTTAAATCGAGATAATTTTATTTTTATAATTAAAATATTACTGGCTGATAATATTTTTGATACAATTTGTTGCAATAAAAAATAAAAAATACTTTTCTCTTTGTATGAATCAATTTAAATATTTTTTAGTGTTAAAATTATCCTGGCTGAATAATAATTTTGAAGACCGTAGGAATTTAAAATAAAACTGTAATAAAATCGCACTAGTGCGGTAAAACGCATTTACCGCACAGTTTACTGCCTTCGTAAGTTCAATTTTCGAGCAAGGTGTATTGAAAAATAAATAAATAAAACATAGACTATGATCATAGAATGTACGATGTGATAATCATGATTCGCTTTCCTCCTTCCTTATAAAATGTGTGTTTTGACTAGAAGTCAACTACCGAAACTTGGTGGCTCTGAAGTTAGGTTATAATACCCTCCCACGTCATCCTCTTTTCAAGCTCAAATTTATGTTCTGCGCAGTGACTTGCGTCAAGTTCTAAGCTGCAAAGTTATTTGGCACGATTTGAATACTAACAACAATGAACAGCACAGAAATCTGTTGAATTAGAGGCAAATTAAAAAAAAAACAATTTCAATTAAATTAATGACACACATATCTACCGGGTTATTATCACGATTTTGGTTTAAAATAACCCTGTAGATATAGTATATGTGTGTTATTAATATTAACAACCGCGAAAACCTAAAAGTGTTCAATTAAATTTATTAAATTCGTTAATAATATTCATTATGTTCGAAATTTACACCTAAAAATTTTAGACATCAACAAAATAATAGTTTTTAGGTAGATTTATTTTAATGAAAAAACTCTGCATGCGACTGGCCAGCTGCACAGCGGTAGGTCAACTAAAGAGGATCAGAGAGAGTTGGGCAGGCAAATCGGATCTAACTGAACTTCAATGGGTGCCTTATCGAGAGGAGCCGTCTATGAATAGCTGAGAATTATTAATGGATAGCTGAATCACAGAAACTAAAAAAACATAATATTATGTTTTATTAAGTATTGCAAATTTTCTAAAGCATTTTTTTACCCACGTATTTAAATACTATTAGACCAACAACCGAAATTAGCACCCAAAATATATACAAAAAATGTTTACGTGTTTGTGTCGATGAAAACCGTAAAATTATCTTGCTTAGTTTGGGAGATTAAATCCTTCTTTCTTTCGTCGGGTGACGGCTGGCACCATTCACAGATAAATACCAATTACAAGCTTCCAGATCTAAAAACATAAAGAAAATGAGCATTAAAAGACAAAGATAAAATCAGAACGAGAATTATTCGTCCATGGAGAAGAGAATATCTTTTTTCTTTCTCGCTTTAAACACATTTAAACTCTGGCGATTCAGAAACTTCAAACTTTAGCAAGTCTAACCATAATTATTTATTAATTTAAAAAGTTAATTAACGAACTCTATATGTGTGTGTGTGTATTGCTAACACTAATAAACGTTTTTTCTTTCTTCTTTCTTTCTTAATTTAAATAGTTTCCTAAATAAAAATATCGCTATGACATACACTAACCAATTAACTAAACTGAACACCCCTTCTCCATCAATATTCATGCAAATTGTTCACCTGTGTAAACTTACTAGGGACTATTGTAATGAAGAGCTATAACTACATCCACACACAGCGGCGAAACATCCCAAAGTCATTGTGATTCCGATCCCTCTCGCATATATTACCATCAATTAGTAGCGTGTATACGACACACCTAACCAGTCACACAGATCTCGCAGTTCCTATATCAGGGAAGGCGACGAGAGCCAACTTATGATAGATTTATGAGAAGGACGCTAGTGTCGACTGTTTTGTTACAGCTTCCGTTACAGTTGCTTCCTGTGGTAAGCTGTTTGAGAATTTGCTCATTAGGAAGGATATCTTCCTAAGCTGCCTACGCGAGGATAAAAATAATTAAAACAGAAACAAAAATGAAAACAAATATTTATTTAGTTTTAAACAAATTTACAAACTAGTGGCTTTGTGAGCTGTAGACCACGCAAGTATTTTTTTTTTCGAAATGGCTGATTTGTGTTTTTTTTTTACGTAACCCTAATAAATCCATATTAAAAAAAAAACAATAACTGACTCGTCAAAAAAAAACTATATATTTATCAAATCTGCTCACAAAATTTGACAAGAATCGGTTGAGAAATGCGACCTGTAGAGTGAAACAAACAAACAGATGGACATACAAAAGCTATTTTGGCTAAGCTGAAACGGAGGCGCTTCGCGCTCTTTCGGTCAATAACTTTAGATTTTTTTTTACTTTAGATTCTTAAACAAGGGTGTTTATCACCGAAATTTAAATTCCATTCCATCATCCTTAAATATAGTACATTAAACCTAGCAACTCACAAAAATGCAATCATACAGCCTTGGTAACATACAAACTTTTAACAGAGCTCGTAAAACAAAATATTTAGGTTAAAATATATGTCAAGATTTTCTCTCAATCCGTCCCTGAAGCGCCATAAGATGTACAAGGTATAAGAAAGAGGTAAACAGGGCTATTGTGCGCAGACGAACGATTCGCGAATTAATATCGAGCTGTTTGCTACTGTTTCGACCGAGTGGATGCTACACTAATATCAGCGACTGGATGTAATATTAACTTATTCTATGATTGGACGTCGTAAACTTTGTTGAGCGTGTATATACTTAGTAAATAAATTAATTGACTTACCTAGTGTACGGTATTTCAGCAAAAGTTAAGTTTTATTGAATTTTTTCTACTTTATTTACTTGGAAACTATTCTTTTCAAATATATTATGATAATGGTTGGTGAATAAATACTAGCCATATAGTAGATTTTTCAAAACCTATTGTGCACTATATATAGACAATGTTTCGTAAAATACTATTTCCGCATTTGGACTGAAAATTCCGTAAAATGCCTGACAGCAGCGGTCAGAACCTCCAAATTCAAAGCTACCATAAAAATGGATATGTAATATTTGTTGCTACGAACAGCTACGGTGCTACGCCGTAGCACTTTGCTACGTTCGTATAATACTTGAATTTCGAGCGAGCTCTACAAAATTGCTTGCATCATAAGTAATGTGAATTCTAGTTGATATAGGACTCGCAAAGAAATTGGGTTTTAGAATTTCTAGTTTCGTGAAACTTGTGAAGACAGATAAGATATGACCCGTGGATTGAGTTGGCAAGCAGAGAGTAAAAGATTCAGTTACAAAACTTATACAACTTGGGATATTGTCATTTTGAAGAGTTGGATTTTGAATAGTTTACTAATGTACCGAAACGAAGATGGAATGCAAGAGCCAGCAGACGAAATCAAAATAGTTTCTCTTATCTTTAAATATCTCACTTATAGGTAGTTTTCGAAGTAAGGTAAAAATAAAATTAACTCAACAATTTTCTCAAAAATATTTTGGTGTGTCCTGTCTGTAAGCCACCTAAGAGGCAAGGCATAAGAGCGTGAAAAAATTGCATTGTAGTTTATTTTATTATATTATGAACTATTGTTACACAGCGCCATCTAGTAGCTAAATGAATTATTAAGACAATGGCTTGTTAGCTTGCACCTGCGCCTGCTCAACTACATACTTACTTCCTAGTTCAATGTTTTACCTTCAGAGGGCGCCTCTGAGTCGCTGTTATAATAATAATAATAATAATGTGCTTTATTTCACTCCCACATACTTTTGTACTACAACTAATACAGTTAATTATAATAATATCATCGTACAATACAATATAATTTGTGGGAGTCAGGAGCCCAAACTAGGATACCCTATGCTATGAACTCCTGGCTCCCCCCTCTCGGAAAAATAAGTACATTGGTCTCGATTTGGGATGTTATTCTCTAGTTCTAATTCTAAAGTCCAGCTATCCTTTTCGTTCTTATGACTAATGAGAAAGAGGTGATGAATGAATGATATTAATTTGAACGAATGATAACCTATGTGTGTGTGTGTGTGTGTGTGTGTGTGTGTGTGTGTGTGTGTGTGTGTGTGTGTGTGTGTGTGCGTGTGTGTGTGTGTGTGGGTAACGTGTGTATACTTGTGTGTGAGGGAAAATAGAAAGTATGCAATATGTGTGTTTTATTTATATTATTACTTGTGCAGAAAACTTTCCGTCTTCTCGTAGTCCAAATCCATAAGCCACTTAATTAACTTATTTTTGCATTCTGTATGACATAATTTTGAAATAGAGAGGAGTTTGTTGGCTGTATTATATAATCTACCACTTCTGAACCTGAAAAATTTGCTTGCGAATGAAGTATTTGAATGGAATATTTTACAGACCTCATAAAATCTCCTACTGGTGTTTGGCACTGAAATATTAATAGTACGGTGTGCTATTAAGATCGTATTTAAAATATAAAGTTGTCTCACTGTGAGGACACTTGCTTCTTTGTATAGTCTGGTTGTAGGGAACAGTCTCGGCTTAAAAAGGGCTACTTTAAGAATCATCCTTTGAGCTCTTTCCACTGTTTGAAAAATTGTTTTATTTGTACCTCCCCAGACAGATATACCGTAGGACAATACTGATTGACACAGTGATTCATAAACCATTTTAAGTAATTTCCAGTCTGTAACATGTCTAAGGGTTTTAAAAATATGCGTTAGTTTTCTGATTTTTTTAATTAATTCTGTAATATGTTTCTTAAAAGATAAATTTTGATCAATTATTATACCTAGATATTTCATGTCATCGGTTTGTTGAATGGCTGGACAAGAACATAATGAATTTGAAAAGTGACAAACATGAGCATAAATATTAAAAATTAAGTTTATATTAGATGCTAAGTTTTGAATTGCAAAAGTGATATATTTGGTTTTTGACGCGTTTAATGAAAGTGTATTTAATGCCAGCCAATGAGTAACCGTGGCAAATCCTGCCTGGGCAGCAGCAAAAGTTTCTTCCCATGTGCTTCCATAAAAAGTCAAAGTTGTGTCATCGGCGTAAGAAATTATTTTACAATTTTTAATTTTCATCTGGCAAAGATCGTTCAAATAGCAAAGGAAGAGGGTGGGCCCTAAGATACTCCCCTGTGGCACTCCAAACGTTATAGACTTTTCATCACTAACCGTATCACCAATACGCACGAACGCAGAGCGGTTTCGTAAGTCGTCTTGAAAAAGGAGTAGTTGTGAGTCTCTTATTCCCATGCTTTCCAGTTTCCTGATAAGCTTAGAGGGTGAAACTGAGTCAAAAGCCTTTTGAAGGTCCATAAAGATCGTAAGACACTTTTGCTTTTTATCCAGATTGTCTACCACAAACTCAGTAAAATTAAGAATTGCGTCATTTGTGGATCTACACTTCCGAAATCCGTATTGTTCATTGATAATAAATTCTTATCTTCCAGATATTTAATCAGTCTTTTGTTTATTAATCTCTCAAGTAGCTTTGAAAATACAGGTAGTAAGGAAATAGGACGATAATTGGAAATTATGTTTCTACTGCCATTTTTGAAAATTGGAACTATAATTTACATAAATATGATTTTCAACTATTGTAAAAGCTTTCGGGTCCACCATTTTACAACTATATCATGGCTACTCCACCTTTCTTTTCAATTTAGAATCACTACGATTACATAGGGAAACCATGATTCATGGTAGACTTTTGAGATTATAAAGCAGCCACTTTAATATCCGCATCGACGGTGGCAGCGCTCATAAATTCTAGGCTTATCTCCAGTCCATAGCAATAGCGCCAACGCGGCCATAGCTCAGTGTTGACGCGTGCTCCCTCTTGCTGACAAAATGTCGGTTAAACACGAGTGTCAAAAGCGTATGGCAGAGGTAGAGAAGCTGAGTTTATTTAAAATACGTATTATTATACCTAATACTATTAAAGGTTACTGGGCCGGTGGATGCCAGAAGCGCAGAACCGTTCATTTTGGAAACGTATGGAGGATTATGTTCTGCAGTGGACGTCTTCCGGCCGAGATGATAATGCATCATGACTGGCTTACGAATGCTGTAAATGCGAAAGTACTATGTATGTCTGTTTGTTTCGCTTTCACGGATAAACTACTGAACCAATTTTGATAAAATTTGGTACAAATATAGCTTGGTACGAACCTAGGAAACTTATTATTTCTACGTAACAATGTATCTCAGTAATATTACTATAACTAACAACGCCATCTGGCGTTATCGCTTGGATGGATCTTCCTTCGCGCTCATACGAGGTCTACCTAGATGCTGGCGATGCTAGTTATAGAAACAAGAAAAATCAACAACCAACGCATGCAGCTATTATTTAAAATAAACATTTTCTCAGTAAATATATTTTTTACTTATAAATTAAATAAGGTTAAATTAAATGAAATAAAGAAAAAATAATATTTCATTTCAAATTTTTTTTGCAATTCATTAATTTCAGTCCCGGGCGTAGCCGGTTATACATATGTATAAAATAACATTCTGTTCAGCTGATCATAGTTTGAGCCCCAAATTTTTAAATCATTAAACGGAACGTTTAATGATTTTCTGTTCTTACTACGAGGGAAAACATCCTGCAGGCACACGCTCCCTAACTGAGAAGAAATTAAAAGATTGTGTTTGAAATCGATCGATAGCTCTGCGTAGACTGAAATCTGATCACCCTTCGATATATCGAAGAGTTAGTTATTAATTACACAAAAAAAAAATTACAAAAATATACATCAACCTTACAATTAAATTACATTACTATATACATGACGACATCTTAGTCAAATAGCCCGCCCCTTGACACTCCCGGCGCGAAGGTGCCCATGACACTAGCTGCATTCCCGCGCTGAACCGCCATCGACAACCTTTGCGCCAGAAATGACCCGGAACGGACATCAAAATCTTTGTCAACCAGCCGGTGACCGATGTCCCTTACGAAGGCCAATGCCTCTACTCCCCAAATAACTAGTCGTCTGCCCGCGACTTCGCTGGTGCGATCAACGTTTCCGAGAAGAACTTTATTCAGCACGAAACAGAAAAAGCAAGATAACTCGTCTTCTAGGCAACGTGACAAGATGAATACAACTGTGAAATTCGCATCAAACGTGCAGCAGTTTTTGCGTGATGCGCATTCAAACATACAGATAGACATAACATCTAACAAAACCTCTAAAAATTATTGCTTTGGCTTCTGTTGCTTTTATATAATTTTACCCCTCATATATTTTTTTCTTAAATGTCTTCTAAAGATATCGGCCAATAACAATTTTGATATAAGTACTATAAAATTGTGCATAAAGGATAGAATCAGAAATGATATGTTTACATTTTAAAACAACAGTTTCAGAGACTGGCAGAAAAGTTCCGAATTGATTTATTTGACCTTACCTGACTCGGTTGTAGTTTTGGCAGTATCTCGCTGTGCTCAGCCAACATTTGTCAGTTTGAGACGCGTCTACAATGAACTATGAGCTAGGAGATAAACTGTAAATTTATTAGAGGGCAGGCTATTGTAGTTCCGAAATTAAACAATGATCATCTTTAGACCGGAATGGAACATAATTTTTATTCAAAAATCCTAAATAACCTGGTCAGTGTGGTCAGTAATCTCTTCTAAATCGAAATCGGTGCAGCCGTTTTCTACTTATAAAAGGACAAACATTCAGTTTTATGATATACCTATATAAAGAGAAACTGTCTGACTGACTGACAGATCAACGCAGAGCCGCAACTTGGGTCTAGAAACTTGAAATTTGAACTTATTTTAGTAATATGAAATGCAATATTCATCTCAACTAGATAGGTATCTCTACTCTACAGCATCTGCTTTCATTGCACACGCTTCTTACTGCAGCGATGCAGTTGCTGAAAGAGCATATGTGCCAATCCACTAGAAGGAGATTGAAAACGTGGTGGCGAAGCAAATAACGACGGATGCAGGGATACATCAGATGCATGTGCACCAGTGGAACGACGGTTCATTTCCGAACGTCTGCACGTGGTACTCTATGTATTTCAAATTATGTATTATTTTTATGTAGAACTAGCAGACACGACAGACTTTGACTCGTATGTTGATTATATACAAAAAATTAATTTACACAAACATCCCATAAAATGAACAACTGTCAGTGTTTTTCCAATTTTCCAATATTCCAGGATTTTTTTTTATTTTTTTTTTCTTAAGTACGGTTCACTTGAACTACTATGGACATATGTTTTAAGGTTTTCGTGGTTGTTCACTACAGACTAGTAGGCTACTCGCGACCATGGAGCGTGTAACCGCTCCGAAATATCGAGGTAACAATATTAAATATTACCGTGGTAACAAACCCGCGAATTGTGAGAATGTTACTATGGACATTTCCAAAAAAGAAGTGGCCACTTTTCATAACAGAATTATCCACATTGGTTCTGGTGTTGCGATTACCAAAGTTCCTAACAGAAAGTAATACACAGGTTAAAAACTTTAACGTTGAAAAATTTACTTATCAAGAGACAATATAATTTAATGTAAGAAACAATAAGAGTATTTTTTCTATAAAAAGTGGTCAATTCTACAATTACTTTTTTAAATTAACGTTAATTAGATTTCTGCTAGTATTTTCTCATAAACTTGAGTACGTTTTACATTAAAGCAATCAGACAACTCGATGAGTTACGAGGACGCTAACACTATGCTTTATGCACTATGTTTTTGTCCTTTGTTCGTTGGATAAAAACGTGAGTTTGAAATTTTGAAATCGCATTCCATTTCACATCAAATCCAGGACCCCTCATTTAACGATTACAAACTCAAACTCAAACATTTTTATTTGCTTTAGACATGGTAGTTGCAAAAGTTTTAACAATTTTAGCATCAATATCAGTGTCACATATCTAGCCTAACAAAAATAGATAAATACATCACTAACGTTTTAATTTTCAGCATGAGAACCACAGCCGACTCGTCACAAGAGCAAGTTTTTAATAGCTTGTTTTTGCTACACTTCAGTTTAAATCTAAAATCCAAGTCAATTACTTGCGGAATCCCATCTAAACGGAACTTCCAGTGGTGCTCAAAGTTCACAACTGAGTTAATTGTTGACCGCAGTGTAGTGTGGCGGGTCCCAGTTTTGGCATCGCGTCTCGACTTGTGCCAGTTTGTGAGGTTATGCTGACAGCGCGGAATATGTGGCTGTCCTGATGTCTCTGCATTTGCTTACCGCAACAAGATTTCCCGCTTTATATTCTACATGTTTCGGCTTGCGGGTTCTCGTGTTTGCGAAAATGTACCGTTTGCTATTTGAACGAGCTATACAATTTCCAGTTCAAAAAATTCCATTCATCTCTGGTTAGATTTTTATTTTAGTTTTTTATTGCGCACAATTATTGTTTTATTATATTACACAAAGACAAATAATGTCAGTTAATTGTCAAGTAAAATTAAGAATATTGTATTAAAATTTTGCAACTTCACAGTAAAATGGCAACTTACATCTTCTAGCAAATATCCAATTCATATCATAGCTAGGCAAGTTATTTGAAGCTGTTGAAAATGTTTCAATTAATTGAATAATAATTGGATTATGCTGTTAACATGTTTTTAATAGGGGATCGGATTGTTCCTAAATTTATCATAATTTATGAATTATTTTAAAAAAATAGATTAGTAGCAAGCAGACTATTCGCGAAGAAAAAAAAATTGAATCGGTTGAAAAACGAATTTACAGTGATTTTTAAAAGTTTCAGTATGTCTGTCTCTTTCAAAATCGATTTTTTGTATGGAGATTATATGGCGTTACTAACAAATGAGGTCACAAGTGGGTAAGTGCCTCTCTGTCTAATCTTGAATTTTAAACCTTTATAACTCGGTCAATTTTAAAGATAGAGCAAAATTTCTTTTAGTGTTTGATAGCAAAAACTAAGAAGTTTGGATTTGTAAAATAAAAAGAAGTAGTCCGATCCTCTTATTAGATTTTATTTGATTATGTTAGGCTCAAAGAACTAAAATGCTGACTAAACGAAAAACAGTATATCAGACAGTCAGTTTCTCCTTTAAATACCAGATTATACCGATTATATAAAGATGCGATGGAGTCCTGATGTAAAAGTAAACAAGTAGACAAGCGCTCGAGCGTTGGCGTTTGGTGCATCCCATCTCGCCCACATCCGTCGCGATCCGGGTCGCGTCCTTAGCCCGGATTATAACCAACCCCACGACTCGTCCTTGCTGCAGAATGCGAATTCAAACTTGGTCATTACAGACGTTCGGTTTTTGTAAAGGGAATGACAGAACAGAATGTATGACGTCACGACACGCTGGATGTTCTTCTTCTTCATCATGTGGGTTCTTCTTCATCATGTTCTAACCAGTTATAGTAATGTGTAAAACAAAATTAGATGAGTTTAATAAAATGTTTTTGATCTTTCTTTATAAAATTACGTCCTTTGTTCCCATTAGTTCAGTTGTTCAGTTCAGTTCGTTTGACTGGTGACTATTTTAGTGAGATTCAAAATAAACTATAGTAATCCAAATGATAAAATTATTACTTCTTATTTACTCGTTCTTGTCAAGCTCATCTGCGTAATACCAATGTCAAGGGCCATATTATTATAAATAAATATGAACCTCATAGTCTCCTTGTATGGGAAGTATTTTTTTTACATCGTTCACAATATCCTATTCCTCACACTCAAGTTTATTTTCACCTCTCCACCTCGGAAAGATGGCTTTTCCTGCCAGAAAACAGGGCCGAATATCGCATATTCATTTAGATATGCAAACCATTTTCCTGTCTAAAGAGGACAATTCGTTTGAATTTAGAACATTTTATTATACAGGAAAAAGTTTTTCGTATTTCCGCGCGAAAAACAAGTGAAGTGCCATAAAAAAATAAAATTAAAAAAACATAACCTAAAAGTTTGTTTATTATCTTGGTTGTTGGTTTTTGTGTATTTAACTAAAAAATTAAAGAGTATTATGATAAAATACAATAAAATAGTCTTAATTTATAGAAGTATCGAAAATAAATTAACCCCTTGCACATTTTGGTGATATTTACACGTTCCTTGACGGAACAGGTGAAAAATTGTGTGCCAGGTTTGAGAGGGATCTTATTCTCACCTCGAACCTTAGAATGTCTCGCGAAACTCTGAGGAAAAATCGATATTCCTCTCTTACCCAACAAATAACTATTTATGGCAAAATCACGCGGAATGCAAAGTATACACTTACAACATTCAACAATAAATTGTTGTTTATCTCTTTACAGTATGATAGGACAATGTTGTATGTAGGATATGATAAACCATTGCAATCGTGAGCCGTGAGACGTTTCCGTTCGCTGTCGTCGAGACAAGTTCCATCTCCCGACGATTTCTCGCCTCGATTCCCGCGCCTGTACCGCGAGTCGACTAGTGCTGATGCGACTTATCTCGAGGCATTTTGCGACATATTTATGTACATATTTTGAGCTATTTCACACTGTAGGTTACTCGTATCTTTCTGAAACAATGTGTTGGAATTGACATTCTGTAGGCTGTGAAATTGTGATTTATGATCATAATGTTGTTATAGGTGCTCAGATAAGAGGAGTGACCATTGTAATACGTAGAAAGAAAGTTAAATACGTAATACAGACAGGTTTAAGTAGCTAGTGATACTTGCGGAATAGAACATAATCCCATATAATTAAGTAAAAAAAAACACTTTAGAATAGAACAGAAGACACTTTATAAATATCGAATTTTGTAATACTCAAAAAGAGTAGAAACAAAGTTATATTTTAAGTTCAAACTGCACTTACAAACACGCTCGTATAAAATGCAGGCTGTACGTGCTGACATAACGCCGCACATGTTTCTTGTAACCCAAAAGCTGCATCGTTCTATTATATCCAACAACATTGTTCCGAATTGTAGCAGACATTCGTATTCCGGGAGAAAGAGGAACAAGTTTAGAGGAGGTTCGGCCCAAAACTTTAAAGAAAGTTCTCCGGTTTTGGGACTTTTCAATTATATATGTGGTAAAGGATACAGCTGTCTGCTTTTAGGACTTACAGCTTAAATTTCATTAGGGCTACTTACATCGGGAAACTTGGGTTGAAATATGTTAAAAGATTGGAGTTTCCATATAAACTATTTAATGGGATATTTTGTAAGTCCGAATATTCTATTATTTATTTATTTTATTTTATTATTTTTTTAAGGTTTCGTTGTTAAGGTTAAATATTGAAATGAATCATTTACTTATTGTCAGTGACTTCAATCGAAATTATTATGTGTTCAACGACAATAGAAGAGTTATAAATATATTTTAGTTACTGTTTCATGGTCCTAAGTATTGGGCACTACTGCATTGGATTTATTTCAATTGGACGCTACTGCAGCTGATGTTTAAACGTTAAATGACAAAAAATTGTCTCGTTACCTAAGTTTGAAAATGTCAATGAAATAAATAGTGTGTATTAGCTCTGCAAAATGAACCACTACCTATAAAGAATGACCAGTATTTCCACTACGACCAACTGAACCGACCAACTAGTTGTGCAGAATGGAACTTGACAAAGTCATATGTTCCCATGGAACCAACTAGTTGATCAGACAAATTCAGATATTTCATTTGGTAAAAAAATATTCCTAACCAAACAACTGATAATACAAAACCTATGAAACAAAACTTTTTAAGCACGACACACTAGAAATAAATAAATAAAATTGGGCCGAAAATGTAAATAAAAATATATGATTACTTCAACTAAAATAATTTAATAGATACACTACTACTTTTTTTAAGTAGCCGTTTTCATGTTCCACTGCTGGGCAAAGGCCTCCCCTCGCTTTCGCCAACTGTCTTGATCTTGAGCCTGCATATGCTAAGCCTTGTGGAAACTGTCAATATAGGTAGATATGACACATTTTTTATTACTACTCATTTATTATTTTTATTAACTTTGAATATAGCCGGATAAGTTAAAACCAAATATGCTACCTACACTCGGGCGTGGTCCAACCCATACTTAGCCAGTTTGTTTAGATTTATCTAAACAGTTTAAAGAGGAAGCAACTGAGTAGCTAATCTTACATTTACTCAACACCGCAAACATGCGACAAATACCTAGATTACTTGTGTAAACTAAGCTGGCTCTCCATTGGAATAATCTTGTCAGAAGTAGCGGGCTTTCACCACAAAAAGCGCAGTTTTATGCATGCACACAGCGTCCCTGTAAAGCGTGGGTTTCACCCCGGAGCGAGACAAAAAGCTTTGTCGGAGAGCGACAAGAGCGGCCATATTTAGTGGCTTGGAAGAAAGAGATAGATCAAGTGGATGGCATTACCATGTAATACTATGAAAAATGAGGGATCTTCCCACAGTCTTCCGAAGCACAAATCAAAATATATAAGAAGAGAAACTACTGCTAAACCGCGGCAAGAACTAAAAATCAGTATTACATTGTCCAGCAAATGTCCATCTAAGAATAGTGTCACGAAATGAGAAAGAAACTAAACAATATAGTTTTTAAATAAACTAGCTTTTCGCCGGCTATTTTGCCGTTTTTGTTTAAAATGACAGAGTTTTACACAATCTTCTACAAACATACAGACAGACAAACAAGCAAATAAACATTCTAAAAATTATTGTTATGTATGACTTTTATAATTTATACAAACGGATCAGTAATTCTATAAAGTGTAAAAATAAGAAAAAAATGCTATTGAAAAGTAAATTATTTAGTTTCTGGGCTGAAGTTTGATACTATTTTTTATTTTAAAAAATTTCTAAATAATATTTGTTTCCGCAACAATTTCTCGAAATGTTAAAATCACTGCGCTCCCATTGTGGGATCGAGACTAGTGGAAAACTGTCCTCCTCGCTTCATGGTTACCAGCTTTGAATGGAGAGGCATTGGAGACGTTTGCATCCGCAGTCTGACCTCAGCGGACAAAAGAGACTACGACGCTATGTTTAGTAACTATTACTTGCTTGCTTGCATATTACAAAGATGTTTAAAAGGTCTTTTGTTTAATTTTTACTCTTTTGTGACATAAAATGGAAGTAAAATAGCAACATTTTTGTAATAAACCTATAATATTACATTATGAACTTTGCAAAGATTAAATTAGGTAAGTGATAAAAGATAAATAGTTTATATATATATATATGTTATTTCGAATTAACAGCAACTTCAATTGTTAAACTGGTAATGAAAATATTATTATTATGCAGCATTATAGATAGGTACATTCTATTTACGATATCGTCAAGATGACGGGATCTCACTGGATGAGGCTGGCACAGGACCGTGAGAATTGGCGCTATAGAGAAGAGGCCTATACTCAGCAGTGGGTTGATGTGGGCTGAGTATGAAGATGATGATGATGACATTCTATTTATTGACCAATAACGGTTATGAGATTGCGCAAAAATCGATTGGTGTCCGATTTTGTAATAAAGCACATCACACTTCACACTAATATTATAAATGTGAAAATATATTTGGATGTTTCGATGTTTGGATGTATGTTCTGCTTTCACGCCTAAACTCCATAACGGATTTGGATGAAATTTGGGATGAAGATAGTATGTAACCTGGATTAACTAAAACAATTTTTACGGGAATAAGTCTTTTTCCCACGGGAAAATCTTACACAACGCGAGCGTAGCCACAGGCGGACCGCTAGTATAATATAATTATAAATGTAAAAATATATTTGGATGCTTTTTCCGCCTTCACGCTTAAAGTACTCAAAGGATTTGGATGAAATTTGGAATGGAGATAGTTTTAAACCTGTATTAACACATAGGATACTTTTTACGAGAAAAAGACTTATTCGCGAGTATAACGCGGGTGTAGCCGCGGGTGAACCGCTGGTATTAAATAACATTACATACTTACAAATAGAATAAATAGGTGGGTTTTACTATTATCCGTGTTTTTCCATCGCTACTCATATTACAAAGCAGTCGTTATCTTTACAAAGCGTCAAAAGCAGATTGGACTAAATTGAGCAAATTACAATAACAACCCACACACATTCGGTAATCGTTTTTGAAAATGTGTAATCGATAAATCGTCTGAATCGATTCACTCAGACAGTTAAAAAATACGTGACAAACTTCAACGATTATTTTATAACAGCACTCCGCCCGCGGCTATGCTCGCTCAAGGTGTGTAAGATTTTTCCCGTGGGAATAAGACTTTTTCCAGTAAAAAATATCCTATGTGTTAATCTGAAGTTATTAAAATTAAACTTTATCTTATAGGAATAATGTGTTTCGAAGCCTGCTACAGATACGTGGCGTAGCCGACTACGGCGTAGCAATCTACGCCACCGTAGCCGTAGGGAAGTGTCTTCTTTCAACACTCATTTAGAAAGTACGGGATTTACTCATATTTAAAATTAGATCGCTTAAATGTGAATTTTTCATTTGTTCCTTGCATAAAAAATATTATTGCCTTGTACATGTAGTAGTGAGATATGGTACTACAATTTTAAGTGCGCAATTACGCCTGCAGCTTAGGTTATAGAACAGTGTACTACACTTGTTGGATGATTACTGATTTCTGCCTATGTTTCCTTCCACCGAAAGATACGAATATGCCCTAAATTACGAGACCACGCCAGCCCTGTGTAGATTGGTCGAGTTTAATTCCTTTTGAAGTCCATCGCAGACGTACGCCTTTTTTCCGATATTTTCAAGTACTTACATTAAGAAATCACGTTTAGTATTGAACCCAGTTCCTTTCCTTAAAAGCCCATACAACATAATACATCACGAACGCCGCCGCACATAGTAGAAACCAATTTATGAAAATTAGAATAATCACTCAAAAAGCTGAGTCGAAATAAATGATTGGAGCTGGTTTTAATCCGATTTAAGGCATTTGCAGCTGCCGACGTCGCAGCATCGGCCATTAATTTTACAACGACGATGAATCTTGCGGATGATCGCGGATGACAGAACGACTGTACTCATTGGAAATTGGCAAACACTGAAAGCAAAATATCCACGTCAATATTGTATTTTTTTTGTCGAACTAAAAGAAAGAAAGAAAGAAAATATATTTGTAGTCATGGGTACATAGATATATTACAGGTGGTAGGTATTTGTAGTCATAGGTAGATAGATATTACAGGTGGTAGGTATTTGTAGTCATAGGTAGATAGATATTACAGGTGGTAGATATTTGTAGTCATAGGTAGATAGATATTACAGGTGGTAGTTATTTGTAGTCATGGGTAGATAGATATTACAGGTGGTAGGTATTTGTAGTCATAGGTGGATAGATATTACAGGTGGTAGGTATTTGTAGTCATAGGTAGATAGATATTACAGGTGGTAGATATTTGTAGTCATAGGTAGATAGATATTACAGGTGGTAGTTATTTGTAGTCATAGGTAGATAGATATTACAGGTGGTAGTTATTTGTAGTCATGGGTAGATAGATATTACAGGTGGTAGGTATTTGTAGTCATAGGTGGATAGATATTACAGGTGGTGGGTATTTGTAGTCATGGGTAGATAGATATTACAGGTGGTAGGTATTTGTAGTCATAGGTGGATAGATATTACAGGTGGTAGGTATTTGTAGTCATAGGTAGATAGATATTACAGGTGGTAGATATTTGTAGTCATGGGTAGATAGATATTACAGGTGGTAGTTATTTGTAGTCATAGGTAGATAGATATTACAGGTGGTAGTTATTTGTAGTCATAGGTAGATAGATATTACAGGTGGTAGTTATTTGTAGTCATGGGTAGATAGATATTACAGGTGGTAGGTATTTGTAGTCATAGGTGGATAGATATTACAGGTGGTGGGTATTTGTAGTCATGGGTAGATAGATATTACAGGTGGTGGGTATTTGTAGTCATAGGTAGATAGATATTACAGGTGGTAGTTATTTGTAGTCATAGGTAGATAGATATTACAGGTGATAGGTATTTGTAGTCATAGGTGGATATATATTACAGGTGGTGGGTATTTGTAGTCATAGGTGGATAGATATTACAGGTGGTAGTTATTTGTAGTCATGGGTAGATAGATATTACAGGTGGTAGGTATTTGTAGTCATAGGTGGATAGATATTACAGGTGGTAGGTATTTGTAGTCATAGGTAGATAGATATTACAGGTGGTAGATATTTGTAGTCATAGGTAGATAGATATTACAGGTGGTAGTTATTTGTAGTCATAGGTAGATAGATATTACAGGTGGTAGTTATTTGTAGTCATGGGTAGATAGATATTACAGGTGGTAGGTATTTGTAGTCATAGGTGGATAGATATTACAGGTGGTGGGTATTTGTAGTCATGGGTAGATAGATATTACAGGTGGTGGGTATTTGTAGTCATAGGTAGATAGATATTACAGGTGGTAGTTATTTGTAGTCATAGGTAGATAGATATTACAGGTGATAGGTATTTGTAGTCATAGGTGGATATATATTACAGGTGGTGGGTATTTGTAGTCATAGGTGGATAGATATTACAGGTGGTAGTTATTTGTAGTCATAGGTAGATATATATTACAGGTGGTGGGTATTTGTAGTCATAGGTGGATAGATATTACAGGTGGTGGGTATTTGTAGTCATAGGTAGATAGATATTACAGGTGGTAGTTATTTGTAGTCATGGGTGGATAGATATTACATGTGGTAGTTATTTGTAGTCATGGGTAGATAGATATTACAGGTGGTGGGTATTTGTAGTCATAGGTAGATAGATATTACAGGTGGTGGGTATTTGTAGTCATAGGTGGATAGATATTACAGGTGGTAGTTATTTGTAGTCATAGGTAGATATATATTACAGGTGGTAGGTATTTGTAGTCATAGGTGGATAGATATTACAGGTGGTGGGTATTTGTAGTCATAGGTAGATAGATATTACAGGTGGTAGTTATTTGTAGTCATAGGTAGATAGATATTACAGGTGATAGGTATTTGTAGTCATAGGTGGATATATATTACAGGTGGTGGGTATTTGTAGTCATAGGTGGATAGATATTACAGGTGGTAGTTATTTGTAGTCATAGGTAGATATATATTACAGGTGGTGGGTATTTGTAGTCATAGGTGGATAGATATTACAGGTGGTGGGTATTTGTAGTCATAGGTAGATAGATATTACAGGTGGTAGTTATTTGTAGTCATGGGTGGATAGATATTACATGTGGTAGTTATTTGTAGTCATGGGTAGATAGATATTACAGGTGGTGGGTATTTGTAGTCATAGGTGGATAGATATTACAGGTGGTAGTTATTTGTAGTCATAGGTAGATAGATATTACAGGTGGTGGGTATTTGTAGTCATAGGTGGATAGATATTACAGGTGGTAGTTATTTGTAGTCATAGGTAGATAGATATTACAGGTGGTAGGTATTTGTAGTCATGGGTAGATAGATATTACAGGTGGTAGTTATTTGTAGTCATAGGTAGATATATATTACAGGTGGTAGGTATTTGTAGTCATAGGTGGATAGATATTACAGGTGGTGGGTATTTGTAGTCATAGGTAGATAGATATTACAGGTGGTAGTTATTTGTAGTCATAGGTAGATAGATATTACAGGTGATAGGTATTTGTAGTCATAGGTGGATATATATTACAGGTGGTGGGTATTTGTAGTCATAGGTGGATAGATATTACAGGTGGTAGTTATTTGTAGTCATAGGTAGATATATATTACAGGTGGTGGGTATTTGTAGTCATAGGTGGATAGATATTACAGGTGGTGGGTATTTGTAGTCATAGGTAGATAGATATTACAGGTGGTAGTTATTTGTAGTCATGGGTGGATAGATATTACATGTGGTAGTTATTTGTAGTCATGGGTAGATAGATATTACAGGTGATGGGTATTTGTAGTCATAGGTAGATAGATATTACAGGTGGTGGGTATTTGTAGTCATAGGTGGATAGATATTACAGGTGGTAGTTATTTGTAGTCATAGGTAGATATATATTACAGGTGGTAGGTATTTGTAGTCATAGGTGGATAGATATTACAGGTGGTGGGTATTTGTAGTCATAGGTAGATAGATATTACAGGTGGTAGTTATTTGTAGTCATAGGTAGATAGATATTACAGGTGATAGGTATTTGTAGTCATAGGTGGATATATATTACAGGTGGTGGGTATTTGTAGTCATAGGTGGATAGATATTACAGGTGGTAGTTATTTGTAGTCATAGGTAGATATATATTACAGGTGGTGGGTATTTGTAGTCATAGGTGGATAGATATTACAGGTGGTGGGTATTTGTAGTCATAGGTAGATAGATATTACAGGTGGTAGTTATTTGTAGTCATGGGTGGATAGATATTACATGTGGTAGTTATTTGTAGTCATGGGTAGATAGATATTACAGGTGGTGGGTATTTGTAGTCATAGGTGGATAGATATTACAGGTGGTAGTTATTTGTAGTCATAGGTAGATAGATATTACAGGTGGTGGGTATTTGTAGTCATAGGTGGATAGATATTACAGGTGGTGGGTATTTGTAGTCATAGGTGGATAGATATTACAGGTGGTAGTTATTTGTAGTCATAGGTAGATAGATATTACAGGTGGTAGGTATTTGTAGTCATGGGTAGATAGATATTACAGGTGGTAGTTATTTGTAGTCATAGGTAGATATATATTACAGGTGGTAGGTATTTGTAGTCATAGGTGGATAGATATTACAGGTGGTGGGTATTTGTAGTCATAGGTAGATAGATATTACAGGTGGTAGTTATTTGTAGTCATAGGTAGATAGATATTACAGGTGATAGGTATTTGTAGTCATAGGTGGATATATATTACAGGTGGTGGGTATTTGTAGTCATAGGTGGATAGATATTACAGGTGGTAGTTATTTGTAGTCATAGGTAGATATATATTACAGGTGGTGGGTATTTGTAGTCATAGGTGGATAGATATTACAGGTGGTAGTTATTTGTAGTCATAGGTAGATAGATATTACAGGTGGTGGGTATTTGTAGTCATAGGTGGATAGATATTACAGGTGGTGGGTATTTGTAGTCATAGGTAGATAGATATTACAGGTGGTAGTTATTTGTAGTCATGGGTGGATAGATATTACATGTGGTAGTTATTTGTAGTCATGGGTAGATAGATATTACAGGTGGTGGGTATTTGTAGTCATAGGTGGATAGATATTACAGGTGGTAGTTATTTGTAGTCATAGGTAGATAGATATTACAGGTGGTGGGTATTTGTAGTCATAGGTGGATAGATATTACAGGTGGTAGTTATTTGTAGTCATAGGTAGATAGATATTACAGGTGGTAGTTATTTGTAGTCATAGGTAGATAGATATTACAGGTGGTGGGTATTTGTAGTCATAGGTGGATAGATATTACAGGTGGTAGTTATTTGTAGTCATAGGTAGATAGATATTACAGGTGGTAGTTATTTGTAGTCATAGGTAGATAGATATTACAGGTGGTGGGTATTTGTAGTCATAGGTGGATAGATATTACAGGTGGTAGTTATTTGTAGTCATAGGTAGATAGATATTACAGGTGGTGGGTATTTGTAGTCATAGGTGGATAGATATTACAGGTGGTAGGTATTTGTAGTCATAGGTAGATAGATATTACAGGTGGTGGGTATTTGTAGTCGTAGGTGGATAGATATTACAGGTGGTAGTTATTTGTAGTCATAGGTAGATAGATATTACAGGTGGTGGGTATTTGTAGTCATAGGTGGATAGATATTACAGGTGGTGGGTATTTGTAGTCATAGGTGGATAGATATTACAGGTGGTAGTTATTTGTAGTCATAGGTAGATAGATATTACAGGTGGTAGTTATTTGTAGTCATAGGTAGATAGATATTACAGGTGGTGGGTATTTGTAGTCATAGGTGGATAGATATTACAGGTGGTAGTTATTTGTAGTCATGGGTAGATAGATATTACAGGTGGTGGGTATTTGTAGTCATAGGTAGATAGATATTACAGGTGGTAGGTATTTGTAGTCATGGGTGGATAGATATTACAGGTGGTAGTTATTTGTAGTCATAGGTAGATAGATATTACAGGTGGTAGTTATTTGTAGTCATAGGTAGATAGATATTACAGGTGGTGGGTATTTGTAGTCATAGGTGGATAGATATTACAGGTGGTGGGTATTTGTAGTCATAGGTGGATAGATATTACAGGTGGTAGTTATTTGTAGTCATAGGTAGATAGATATTACAGGTGGTAGTTATTTGTAGTCATAGGTAGATAGATATTACAGGTGGTGGGTATTTGTAGTCATAGGTGGATAGATATTACAGGTGGTAGTTATTTGTAGTCATGGGTAGATAGATATTACAGGTGGTGGGTATTTGTAGTCATAGGTAGATAGATATTACAGGTGGTAGTTATTTGTAGTCATAGGTAGATAGATATTACAGGTGGTGGGTATTTGTAGTCATAGGTGGATAGATATTACAGGTGGTAGTTATTTGTAGTCATGGGTAGATAGATATTACAGGTGGTGGGTATTTGTAGTCATAGGTAGATAGATATTACAGGTGGTAGGTATTTGTTGTCATGGGTGGATAGATATTACATGTGGTAGTTATTTGTAGTCATGGGTAGATAGATATTACAGGTGGTGGGTATTTGTAGTCATAGGTGGATAGATATTACAGGTGGTAGTTATTTGTAGTCATAGGTAGATAGATATTACAGGTGGTGGGTATTTGTAGTCATAGGTGGATAGATATTACAGGTGGTAGTTATTTGTAGTCATAGGTAGATAGATATTACAGGTGGTGGGTATTTGTAGTCATAGGTGGATAGATATTACAGGTGGTAGTTATTTGTAGTCATAGGTAGATAGATATTACAGGTGGTAGTTATTTGTAGTCATAGGTAGATAGATATTACAGGTGGTGGGTATTTGTAGTCATAGGTGGATAGATATTACAGGTGGTGGGTATTTGTAGTCATAGGTGGATAGATATTACAGGTGGTAGTTATTTGTAGTCATAGGTGGATAGATATTACAGGTGGTGGGTATTTGTAGTCATAGGTGGATAGATATTACAGGTGGTGGGTATTTGTAGTCATAGGTGGATAGAGATTACAGGTGGTGGGTATTTGTAGTCATAGGTGGATAGATATTACAGGTGGTAGGTATTTGTAGTCATAGGTGGATAGATATTACAGGTGGTGGGTATTTGTAGTCATAGGTGGATAGATATTACAGGTGGTAGTTATTTGTAGTCATGGGTAGATAGATATTACAGGTGGTGGGTATTTGTAGTCATAGGTGGATAGATATTACAGGTGGTAGTTATTTGTAGTCATGGGTAGATAGATATTACAGGTGGTAGTTATTTGTAGTCATGGGTAGATAGATATTACAGGTGGTAGTTATTTGTAGTCATGGGTAGATAGATATTACAGGTGGTGGGTATTTGTAGTCATAGGTGGATAGATATTACAGGTGGTAGTTATTTGTAGTCATGGGTAGATAGATATTACAGGTGGTGGGTATTTGTAGTCATAGGTGGATAGATATTACAGGTGGTAGTTATTTGTAGTCATGGGTAGATAGATATTACAGGTGGTGGGTATTTGTAGTCATAGGTGGATAGATATTACAGGTGGTAGTTATTTGTAGTCATAGTTTTATGTTAGTTACAACAGCTATCAAAACCATAGTTATTATGGTTTTAATAGCTGTTGGTTTTCCTGGAAATTAAAATAAATAAAAATAAATATATAGGTGGATAGATATATTAGAGGCTACATGTATTTTAAAATAGAGTCTCCATAACTGACCTTCATAAGGCGTACAAAAATTTGAACTATTAGAAGAAGCATAAAAGGAAGATCTGCATGGAAAATAAAAGAAATTAATTAGATACAATCTTTGTTTCGATCGATTATTACAAGATCGGACTGTTATAAAGATAATGACTTTTTAATTGATGAATTAGGTTTTTAATTTATTTTTTCTGGATAAAATTGTACACGTTTTGCATATTAATGCAAATTCAAAAGAACAAAGACAAATAAAGACCAAAGAAAGACAAAAAAAGACAAATGCAAGTTCCTGTTTCTTGTCTAAAAAATAAAAATACAGAAGAAACCAACAGATAGATGTGAGAACCAGGGATTTAGAGTATATTTTTTTTTTAAATCATATATTTAGCCTTTCATAGATAATAATCTGTTAGTGTATTTAATTTTGTTAATTGTATGGAGCATTACACGCCTCCTCTTTTATTTACTAAATAATTGATGATATACTGATCTCGACTAGTTAATGTCTTCTTTTTTAATCAATTTAAATTTATAATTCTTCGGTTCTTTTTTATGTATATTCTGCGGTAATTCTTTACCATGTTAGGTTTTTAATTATTCTTGTTAGAATCGGGTATACTTTACGGGTCGCCTCTTATAACTTTGTAATAAAGTACTTACTTACCTATATGCATTCATTCAACTTCACTCCAATCCTGATGATGGGATCAATTTTTTTACTGAAGCATCTGCATGAAATTATGTGCTAATAAAGATTTTTAAAATAAAACGTTTTTAATTTATTAGTTTTAGTTATAAAGCTTATTTTGCAAAAAGCTTCCGATTTGAATTAACCTACCTTCGTTCCTAGAATACTTTGAAGTTAGTCTAGCTATACCTATGATTAGCAATCGATTGAAATGTAATATACATAGTACCTATATAAGTGTAACAACCCTGTGATATTACGGTAATTTAAATCGGCTATTTGCTTTTTCATGTGCTAACTTATAAAATATTCCGTAGTATAGTGAAATAAAGATTTTACGCAAAGATAAAGCTTAAATATAAGAATAATATGATACAAATATTTCTTGACAGTTGTTGGTGCCCAAAATAATAAATTACCACCGAAGCAACCCGACAACCATTTCATATGAAGTAATATGATCCCAGAATAGATAGTTCGAGCATTCTGGTATCGTTATCTGTAATGGCCAGAACAGAAACTCCCCAATAATGTATCAGCTAGCTGCATTCTCACAGAAAATAAGGGAAGGGCAAGGTCAAACACAAGGTCTCGAGGATAGTGTAGGCAAATGAGCGAGTCTCGTGTATTTCGTCCTCCACTCAAGGCAATAACATGTCTCGCATTTACATAATTACATACCTCGCATACCCCCTTATTAGGTCATTGTCATATGAGGTCAGTTGCATAAACAACGTCTTAGAAACGATGTTTTTTTTCAAAGCGAGGACCAATGGAATTTCCAATATTTGAAGTGTGTGACAAACACGTAACGATCGTGTGCCGTGCGTGTCGCGAGGAGTTTCGGGTGCCATTCGAGCACTCCCAGAGATAAGCATGCGGCTTCCAATAACAAATGATGCGACTGTCATTCGATTACGTAAACCGACCGAGAAAAAATTATAAATAATCTTCCAGAGACGAGAAAAAGTTAGCAACAACGATCGATTAGCAACGCGTTTCTTTAAAGTGTTTCCGTGGTTAATGTACAAGAAACTGGCTACGGAGAACGGGTCACATTAAACACCATACAGCGCAGTCGCATTAATTGTCTCAGAGCTATTAATGCTATCGGAAAAACCATTATTTACTAACGGATTCGGGCGCGTCGGCGTTCGCTTACGCTTCCGCGTAAACAGAGTCGGCGACGTCGGCCGGCGGAGCTTCGGCCCGCGGCTGGCAGCGTGGACTCACCGGGAAGACGGCGTGGGCGGCGGTGTCTGGGCACAGGTCACCTCGGAAACTCCATGGATGTCTCGGGTGTGGGACGCGGCGATCACATGCAGCCGGCGCGGCGGCAGCGCGCGGGCGGAGCGGCGAGCGCGGCGGGACTGGCGACGGCCGCACGTGCTCGCCGCTTGACTCAGGTATCAGTCAATCGATGCGCGGCGCGGCGCGGGCGCGGCACATTCATGGCGCGCGAACAGCTGACGGCCGAACCCCGTAAACATGAATCGGGAGCGCCCCCGCGCCTCTCGCCGCCCCTGTCGTCCGCACCCACCCTGACCTACTCTGCGCAAGGCATCGCTGAACACCTATAGCGCACCGACTCGACACTACAGGAACCTTATCCCTTAAAAAGTCATTCAAATCTTAAATTATAAAAGTCCTAGATCACATCCTAAATTCATGTTTTATATCAGTTAAAGTGTTTTCTTCTGAATGGAGTATGCATCCTTAAACCTGTCGAATCAGATGTTTGTATTATCAATCAAAGGACGCTCAGTTCGTCTCTGTCCCCCGTTTGCGACGCTGCGTGTCGCGAGGGCGCCTGCGTCCGCCCTAAGGACCTCCTACTGTCCTATCGTCGCTTCTCAGATGCACAGTATTCGGTTATTAACACTGAAAGAAAGTTACACGTAATAATGGTTCGCAAAATAAGGTTCTTATGTTCTAAATATTGTACTTGAGATACACAGATAAACAGATGTAATCAGATAAGTAATCCTTTTAAACGCTGTGGATTCTGTTTTCCGTAAAATATGACCTACGAGAATAAGCACTTGTCTATCATAGCTTATAACCGTGATGAATTTTTTTATTTTCCATTTCAACGGTTTAACTTTATATAAAAACAAAAATTTACGACCGAAAGCTCACGCCCCAACATTTCCAACATAAAATCACAAACAATACACTTCAATACAAAAACTATTCGATAATATTTACTACCGATTCAAATCAAAAACTGTACACGGAATACTCGTATCTGTTGGCAGAACGACGGGAAGTACAATTTTGTATATTGTACTATTTGCACAAGCTTTCCGCCTGCGAATTCGTCCGTTTACTGTTCAAATTTTTCCTACGAGTATATTTAAATACTGATAGGCATTTCATAACATAAAATTATTTCGTGGAGTTTCTGAGGTCAGTTGTCGACCTTACAACCCACGCTATAAAGAAAAAGAATATAAAATTTATTCTCCCTATCCCCTCCTATCCTTAGAGGAATTTTTAAAACAGGTCCTTTTAACTCATTTAAAAAAAGTTTCTTAAATGCCTACCATTTTCAAGCTCTAAACTTCCTCCGTGCGTGGGGAAAACCTCATTTCCCCCTTAACGTTAAGATGAACTTCCCAAAGTCCATTATATTTTTGTTATTTTTATATATATTTTTTTATTATTATTATTTTTTCGACGTATCGTTCAATAATAAATTCCCAAAATCACTTTCAAAGCCACTGTCCAAACATAGTTTCGATTCTGGATTGATGTATCAATCAGTGAGTCAGTCAGCTTCTCTTTTTGTTGCCATTTCTATATACATAGAGGATTGCATGAGAAAGGTATCCCCCAGGCAGTGTGCCAAACGCCGCCAGCTACGTAATGGAAATGGAATTGATAAAACGCGTAACTCTACACTCGACTGGGCGAGTCGAGTGATTCGCCAAATTGGTTTATTGCTTCAAATAGCATCCAAGTATTTAAAGTTATGTTCATACGAAACTTAGTTCGACGTTGTTGGCTCGTTAGAACAGGGTGTATGTGTATCACGAAACGTTCAGGATTTCTGATAAAAAATGCTTAATTTCGTAGGTAGGCTTGTTTTTGTTTGCTTTTAAGTATTAAATCTGAAAAGGGTTAAAAAAAACTGTAATTCAATTCAAGTTTAGAATAAACAACACTTCTCTATTTAAAAAAACCTATAATTTTTAAACTATTCAATCATCAACCTTGTATTAAATTAATGTCAATCCAATTAAATCCCCATCGTATATTAGTAACGGTAGTAACTATAACGTAGAGTTAAAATGCCTTCACGGCTATACCAAACCCATTTATCGTTGTCCGATCAACACCCTGTCTAGTTTGCTAAACCGCTGTTTGGCACAGGAAGCGTTCGACCTAAGGGCGCGTTATCTCGACCCATCGCGGCACACGGCCCACTTCATTAAATTCATAATACATACACATTTTAACAGCCTACCCGCACGCAACGCTAACGACACTTACGACGCATATGCGTCCCCAGGCCCCAACAAAGGAACAAAGAGTTTTTTACTTCCCAGCGTAGAATCACGTGTGGTATGAGTGCGAGCTTATTTGGTAATGTTTGACCTCGAAACCTAGAAAACTTTTTTGTGTAAATGTTCTAGACGTGGACTAAGTAGTAGATGCTGTAATATGGCGTAGTACCTGACTACGGCTGCGTAGCGGTTTGCTACGCGATTATGCAACTTTTTTGCGTGCGACTTGGTTCATTTTTTAATTGTATAACATTAGTAAGCGGTTCAAATAACAAATAAAATTATTACTATTGTTACTAGTGGCTCTGTGAGCTGTAGACCTCGTGAGTTTGTTTCTTTATATTTATTTTTTCTCCACAAATATCCCCGACCCCTTGAAATTAATTTAACTCGAAATATATTTATTTTTATTTTATTTTATTTTTATTTCATTCATTGAGAAATGTAAGGAAAACAGCTTCAGCGGTAGACCTTGTAAGCTGGCAACCCCCATAACTCCGTCATTTTTTAAAATTTCCAAAAACTGACTCAACAAAAAAATTTGATTAATTTATCGAATCTGCTCACAAAATTTCACGAGAATCGGTTTAGAAATGCGGCCTGTAGAGTGGAACAAACAGACAGACAGACACACAGACATACAAAAGCAATTTTGGCCAAGCTGAAACAGAGACGCTTCGGTCGCTTCGCTCGCTCGGTCAATTACTATACTTTTTAAAATAAGTTTATGCTTAGATTAATAACAGCAGTAAAGACGTAAGGTTTTTATAAACAAGTGAATATACAATTTTGCTTAATTCCTTTCTATTACATACATAATTTATTTTTAAATTGATATTTTTGATAAGTTAACATTTCATAAACATATCTAAGTACATTTTGTTTCATATATATATATATATATATACATATAAGGTATATATAAACATTATTTTTTTCAGCCGAGATTACTAATAACCTAAGTGTAAAAACCTTTACTATTTGTCTAATATCTTAGAAAACAAATCAAACCAATTTTCAGAATCTCAGGTGAATTAGTAATGACTTCCTGAAGTGATCCATCAAAGCTAGCTACGAGCTAATCCGGCGTGATCTCTTAAGGTATTGATGTGATAGTTGGGTGTGTTTACGAGTCGGCAATGGACTGTACTAGATGAGTTTGGCTTCTTTTGTTGTTGTTGTTGTTGTCAACTCATACACATCCCATTCGAGGGGCTCGAGCCAACCCAGAATAGGGTATTTGACTGTTCCTAAATTTACCATATGTGCGCGTTAGTCGGAACTAAAAACTAGAAAGCGGTTGCTATTATTAAAAATATTTTCTGGATAATCATGGACGGAGGGTCCACAGCTGTCAGTGACGTTCATTTATATACTACTTCCGTAAAAACCACAGCAGCTTCACCTTGTATATTAGCAGGGCTGTTTCTAGAGTCTAGACTATATTTAGATCTAAGGTAGCAGGCTGAAAACTGTTGCGCGTCTGGCCGCTTTCCAGCGCGCCACATTGTCTCCGAGACAATGCCACTAACCGCCGCGGGCTGTGTAATTGCAGCCGCTTGCCAGCTTGCGAACAGGTAGATTAGGGCGAAAAAGAAAGAGATTAGAGGGATTTTTGTATAACTGCCTACGTACGAAATGGTAAGCTATGCTGTCAAACAACCGCCACGGAGTCTGAGTTAGAGGTAGACTTATCGCTATTTTTACCAGAGTGGTAATATAGCGGGCGCGGACTTGCGGGGGAGCGGAAGGCTCGTACCCCTTACAAATTTATGACGTGTCTGGGGGCGCCCTCAGACGGGCTCGGGCCTAGGCTCAGAGCGTTTCGGCAGGGCGAAAAACGCGTCACGTCGGAGAAGAATGACCCCTACCGGGCCTTACTGAATTAATTCTACTATTAGATCCGCTGAAAGTTAAGAGGCAGTAACAGCTTGCCCATTTTTACGAGTATAGCAACGATTTAGACTATACGTCCCGATGTTTTGATTGCATATACTTACGTTCCGAGGAGCTCGAACAGACCCGCAAGACGATTAGGCTAAATGTTGTCTGGAAGAAATTGCTACTAAGCAATAAGGCTGCCCATCTGTACACTTTAATTTGTTATTTTCAATGTTCTGTATACTCATTTTTCCGTTCAATAAAGTATATATTCTATTCCTTGCAGGCCATCGTCCCGTGATGCAGACTCGCACGTTTGAATTACTTCGCAGGCATCTGTGCAGGTTACCTATCGAAGTTCACCGTATATAGAACGTCGTATATTTGAATATGTATGTATGGATTGAGGAGCCACTCCAAATTATAAAACGCAGCTTACACCCTCATTTAGTAGCGAAAAAGCTGATTTTGTTGGACAAATTCTGGATTTTGTAGTAAATTACATCAAAAGTTATGTAAATGCAAAGGTGGCTCCTCAATCTAAAATCTGAATTGAGGAGCCACCTGGAACTCGAATAGTAATAGATGAATGTTTTCTGAAAATTTTGTACCATTTAGTAATAGATGTGTACGGTACCTACCTAAATCGCCACGTAGTGCTGAAATTCAAGAAAATATAATATTTTAGCGTAGCTCCTCAATCCATACACAAGAGCTTGGATTTCCATGACTATGATCTGTCAATTAATATATTTGATGTTCTACTAAAAATATATCTGTGCTGTTCATTGAGAATTTTAAAAAATATTTTTCGTTTGTCCTTAGGAAATCGCTATGAGGTGACCATATTTTGTGTTTTCACTAAGTTACGATTTGTTATCGATGTGGCACTAGTGTTCACATAGGGTAGCGCCTCGGGTAGCGCATAGTTCTATTTGTTGTTTATGAATAAAAATTAAATTCGATTGGGGTTGATTAAGTAAACATTTAATAACATTTTTACAGTGGATAGATAAGAACAATACAAAATGATCTTGTAACTATCTGACAAAATAAAATTTAGGACAATTACTGTAGTACTTAAAGTGATTTGAAGCATATTCTAAAATCACTGATCTCACTTGCCTATCGTACACAATTTTGCACTATCAAACATTCTAATCTGGATACCTACAATTTCAGTTGGACACATTCCTAACGGGATCTTTTTCTAATAAATTAAGGTATTTACACAGTAGTCTGTAGGGAAATAATTTCAAGCATTAATATATGGTGTTTTATTTTCATCGTAATTGTATTGAAAATTGTTTCTCTTGAAGCAGAACTGAAAGAAATGCGATGCGGTCGGAATTTTCGGATCAGGTATGTAATAATAATTCAAATACATATTATTATAAATAAGTATAAATTACAACTTTATGTATGTATGTATTTATTAAACAAAAACACTTCAACACATCTACTTTTACTTCACAATTGTTTTCTTTTAGGTAATTTTATTTTAAACGAGCTGCCCGCCCGTTATTCGCTTACATAAGTAAGATTTTCCTGTGAGAATAATACTTTTTCCCGTAAAACACACAGTAATGTGTTAACCCAGGGTACAAACTATCTCCATTCCAAATTTCATCCAAATCCGTTGAATACTCACGCGGAATAAACATCCAAACATCCAAAAATCACACATCAGTGTGATTAACAGAAATGTAAAAAACAATTTTTCCAACGGTTTGATCATGATTAATTCCATCAAATTGATTCAAATTCAAACATTATATTTAACGGTTTATTTGAAGGATGTCTTATGCTGTTCAATATAAATTTAAAATTGTACAATGTACAGTTGAACAAAAATACGGAAATACATAGTTAGTCGCAGTGCTAACGTAAAAACAAATTCTTTAAAATTTTCTTATTTAACTTTAAAAACTTATTAACTGACAAAATCAATTTGTATAAATTTTCTGAAATGTACTACGTTATTTTTTCCAGCACATTGTATATCTGTCGTGGCCATATCGTAGAACTGACCCCATCATGAAATTTTCGATCATTTCATGAAATGGTCACTTTTCATGAAACTTTCACTGTCCATTGGCCACATCATGATGTGCCTTGGGCCAGATCAATGATAAGAAATCGTTTGTCGATATGTTCAACTAAAACGCAGCTGCTTCATGAAATGGTCAAGATTATTAGATCATATCGTAAAATTATTACATTCATTGCCGATAGAGGCGCTGGAAGCGCTTTGTTTGTGTACCAAAATGGCGGCCGCGTTATTTCTCGCAGTGAAAAATAAAAATAATTCGTTATTAAAATGAGGAAGAAAAAAGAGTTTATGATGAAAAAGTACTCTGAAAATGTGTTAGAGAACAATAAGTACCAAACATAATTTAGAATCTTATTAAATATTTTATGGACGCCCTATTTTCACGATATGGCCAATCGTGGACGACAAAATCGTTAAATGTTTACGATTTAATGATCTGGTCAAATTTAGTTGCCCACATCATGAAATGATCGAAAATTTCATGATCAATTCTACGATATGGCCACGACATATCTACACATATCACAATGCAAAATTATAAACATAAATCTTAACATTTTACAATGGAGACCAGTATGCGTATGTGTATTTGCATATGTATCACACCTATTCATTCATCTCAAAAGAATTAAAAATATTTTATAGACAAAGCCGTAATTATTTTATACAGTTGAAAACACATTTATCTTTGGCATGATATCAGCTTCGTTAAATGAGAATTAAAACTCCAACTACGGAGTCAAAATAGACTGTAAGGACATGAATCACGAAGACCCAAACACGAATGTCAGCCTGAATTGGAGAATACGTAGATACTCGTGTTTAGAATATTTAATATCTGTGAAATTGTGAAATTTAGTTTTCAATGTCGACAAAAAGTTCCAGAGACAATTAATTTGTACATCGCAAGATTGAGTCACTTCGCTAGAGTTCCCTACAAACACGCGAGTAAGCAGTAGGAGAGTACCTAGCGAACCAGCGCTCTACGTCAAAAACTTAATATGGGTACGTTTAAAACCAGTACAAGAAGTCATCGATATTCTCCGAGATTATAGATAGATAGATAGATAAAAATCTTTATTGAATGACACATACTAACAGCACAGTATTGCACACCAGAAAGAAGTCCAAAATCATATAATTTGAATGAGATAGTCGCTCTAGTTGCAGTTTTCTTCTCATTACCCTATGCGCGCACTAGCGACTTTTGTCTCTCGAGACACTATGTGCCTCCCTTTCGCACTCTAGTAAACTTGACGAGAGAGGCATACAGTCGCCGCGACAAAAGTCGCTAGTGCGCGCTAGCTCTTAAAGTGACACATTCACGTTTTATTTCACGATAAGTAGCTATTGATAAAATTTTGCTTTGTGATTTTGATAGGCCATTGCCTAAAGTACACAAGTATGTAAATAATAATACATCAATCTTACACTTAAGAGGCATTTAAGAGGTATTTAATTCCAATCAGCAAAAACAAACCCAATCAGATATCGATGGATCAAAAAGATTTAATTAAATGTTTTTAAAATGTATACGACAAATATTTAACATCAAAGACTGGTTCAGAAATAAATTTATTCTAGGAAAAACACAATGATTCCGCTTAATTTTATTATCTAAATACTTATGTGAATGTTTCACTGTACGATTTTTAAGTATTTCTAAACGCAGCTTTCAGTGACCAACGTTGCTCTATTAGGATTGCGTTCCAAAACGGGTAAAGCAATTACTCGACAGCAGTCTGTTTCACTTGCGCTCACATGATTTGAAAACAGTGAAATACGCTATCACTCAGAGTGATACTCGTACGTTTTGGAACGCACTCTAGTGACGAGTAACATTGCTCAATTAGTGACGAGTAACATTTCTCAATTAGTGAGGAGTAACATTTCTCGGGACGTGACGAGCATCATTGCTCGGGAAATGATGAGCAAAATGAATGAGCAATTCGCAGCTTAGTAGTCGAGAGCCCACTCGTTATCCTGCATGAAGGCATCCACAACCTCCTTCATCGTAAAGTTGGGTATGAGCTGGTCCGATGTCAACTTCACACGGGTCACCGGGTCGAAGTGACCCACGCGCTGAAATAATAGACGAACAGTAGAGATATTTTGTTGATTATGGTTCAGCTGATATAGGTACGGAGTTGTTTAGGTCAAGGAATACGACGAGAATTAAACATACACTAAAGTAGGATTTTTAATTGAACGGAGTAATCTGACATATGGTGGGTTACCGCTTTTTTGAGAAAAAAATATAGTGTTGTGCTAAAAAGATATGATTCAATCACTCATCTGGGCCACGTTTCACGAAGCAACAATTTACTAGTAACAAGTTGCAATTTGATATTCATTGCGTAGCCAATTCGCCAAAACTGGAAGCCCTTATCGTTTTACCTCATTGTCTACGCAATGTACATCAAATTGTACTTGTAATTTGTAACTTGTAGCTTCATGAAACGGCTCCCTGGTGATATGGTCACTAAGTAATGTGGACGCCTGGGGGAAGGACTAATGTCCTATAACACAGGTTTAAACTTAGTTTAGGCAACAGCCCTCCACAAAAATTGTATCTCCTGTGCTGAAATGTACATACTTAGTTTTGTGGTGTGGAGATAAAACATTTTTTTATTTGTATTATGTAAAACTAAGTCTATGTCAAAGTAAGTATGCTTAAGCTAAATAGATAGATAGATAGAAGTCATTTATTCATCCAAAAAAATATTTACAAAAGTATGAAAAGGCAGAGTCTCAGCATAACTGTTGCTTTTCAAACTTAACAAAAAACTTAACGAAAAACTTAACGAAAAGTTCAACGATGAAATGCAAAGGCAAGAGAAACATTCGAACACTCAGACCGGAGGTAAGAAGCCGAATGACGAACAATAGGAAAGTAATAATAATAAAAAAATAGACGCTTCTCCCGTCATCCAATAGGAAATTAGTTGTATGGATGAGTCATTCGTTTGTGTCGCAGCTGCAAGTTATCTCTTAGAAATATAAAAAAAACACTAATTACTTTTATTACCTACCTACATAAAAAGCCTGACTGTTGTTACCAGTAATACTAAAACCAACTCACCAATTCTGATGGATTCCAACTATTGCGAACTGCATGATATGTAGACGAAGTCTATGTTTATAGGCTGGGGTAACAAGCATTTTTTTATATTTAATAGTGTGAATGATTCAACTCACTTGAGTTAGAATTGAACTGAAAACATCACTAAGATTATGGAGCTGGCAACATTATTTTTCTGTCTAATGTCAAATTACTCCGTTCAATTAAAAATCCTACTTTATACTTTAAGGTCTCAATGCCGCATTTTGATTAGTCGCTTTTCGCATGCGGGAACAGGAAACCTATCGTAATTGATCGTCAATCTCATATCGACCAAAAACAAACACTGACTGGTTGACGGACAGATTTACGCAGAGCCGTATTTATTAGGTCCAAAAACTAGAATAGAATAATTTTATTTATACATTTACAAAAATAGATCTTAAATAATAAACTATAAAGAAGTATTTCACCGAGTATTCGGTGTGCAAATATTGTGAAGTTCACACATCCAGCTGTAGAGGCCAGTACTGTAGTAGGCAAGCATTAAGGGGTTATAGGAAATTCATAAAAAGATAAAAAGGGGTATTGAAACTTTCCTTCAGTCACATTAGTAACTTAGAGTTTCATAACTAGCTACGTACGTAACGTAATAATGATGATAGTTAAAAGTTTCATAACCAGTAGTGTTACAAATTTTTCTTCAAAGTGTAACTCTAATGTGTAACTTTGTCGTTTTAAACGAAAACCATGCAAACGAAATTTCCTAAAAGGGAAAAGTGGAGGTTGAACATTCTTCAGCCACATTCATAACGGCTATGTTACGCCGCGGCAACACTGTGCGGCAATGCCGCATGTTACATATTGTGGCGTGCGTCAACTTGTGGTATGCTACAACTTGCGCCGAGGCGACATCGTGCTTAGATATTTGCAAAGCATCGTGCTGTAAAATTATTGTAAGGCTATGTAAGGTTATGTTTATCAAGTTTGGGTACCTCAATAATATATCGCGATTAGACCCGCCAGTTGAATTCTCGGTCTTTTTATGAGGAACATCTTATTTATTTTCATTATATTAATTATATTTTTGTTTTATTGAAATATTCTTAGGACTAAAACCAACTGAATTATAAAAAAATCTAGTCAAATCCAAGTCAATAGAGTATATTTCAACAATAATATGACCGGTAATCACGCTTTTCAAAACAAAACAAAACATAACCTAGAAATCGTTTTGACGCACAAAAAATGTCGCATGGAATCCATCGTGTTCGGATACAAGCTGCGACAGTCTGCTACATGACGCTAGGTGTTGCCATGCCGCACGAATCTTGCCACAACGTGCGACATATTGCCATAAAATCACTGTCGCATGCGGCCTTGTGGCATGCGGCAATGCCGCAGTGTTGCCTCGGCGTAAAACAGCCTTGAGTTTCATAAACAGCTACGTAAAAAAATCGTTCTTCACGGTTTCGTAGCTAAGTTACTAAACTACTATGATATGAAACTCTGTCGTTTTATATGAAAACCATGCGAAACTCTACTGCACTAGTTAACCTACATGAACTGAAATAAAAAAATAAAAACAAAAAAACGGGACGTCCCACAGTATTGACCGTCGCAACAGGGCATTCACTCACCTCCAGATGTTGCTCAATGTCCTTCTTCTCATACGTGATTCCGCTGGGTGTGATGACGGGCTCCTTGAGGATCTCGAAGCTGATCCTGCAGCACAAACAGTCCGGGACGTCCCGCTTCTAAAACATAATAAGAAAACGGCTATTTACCTCCAGATGCTCCTCTATGTCCTTCTTCTCGTACGTGATCCCGCTGGGCGTGATGACGGGCTCATTCAGGATCTCGAAGCTTATTTTACCACACAGGTAGTCGGGCACGTCGCGTTTCTGCGTCAAAAGTTTACGGTTCTCTGTCTCTTTCTCTATCTGTTTTCTTCAACACGACTATTAAGGTAACTTTAAAGGTTGACATCTTCGATCACAGAAATCGAAGGTATGTTTTTTTCACGTTGACATATGTTTTTTTCACGTAACGTCTATAGACTTTAGAACTATCGGTAATTCGAGTTTTTAACCCTAACGCCCTTGGGTTTTTTGTATAACACAACAACCAAATACGATAAAAATCATAGTTGACATCAAATTACTTTTATTTCATTATCAAGATATAAATTAAAAAAAGAATCCTCTTCCAAATATTTCGTTAATAGGCGACGATGAGGAGTTAGGAAATTTATAATAAAATAATACTCAATCTGCAACTATTCTTTTACAATATGTCCTATCGAAGATTAACAAAGCAGTTATGTAGTATTTTATTTAAAACTTGTAAACATGTGCCATGACCTTTTATCGTGCTCTTAACAGGATTCGAAATTATCAAGATCACTATTTTCATTGATAATTATCATGGTAATATCATTCTGATTCATTACTTGGTCTTCTTATTTTTTTACTACAAACGATAATTTAATTGCTAGAATAATGCGTAAAGATAAAAAAATCGTTTTCCATCTGTTTTATTAAGTATTGGAACTTACAAAAACAAGTTAATGTTGGCATTAGAGTTCTTTATTTAGATTTTTATAATTATCATGATAATTATCACAAATTAAATAACATGTAAGTAACTGTACTTACCCTTCGCCTGTCGTCTATTTTCGCAAACAGGTTATTTAATTCACTAGTGTAGTTATTCTGAAACAATCAAGAAATTATATCAATCAATTTATTTTTGCATTCAGTATGTCAATGTATTTGTGACTATCTGTCCGCCCGTGGCTACGCTCACGTTATGTAAGATTTTCCCGTAGGTATAAGACTTTTTCTCGTATCCTATATGTTAATCCAGGGTACAAACTATCTCCATTTCAAATTTCATTCAAATCCGTTCAGTAGTTAAGGCGTAAAAGCGGAACAAACATCCAACCATCCGAATATATTTTCACATTTATAATTTTAGTGTGATAGTGTGATTTGATATTAGGTATCTTCAAAAATGGTTAATAAAGATAAGTTTTGAGTTCGCAACTTTTATGCAGTTTTAGGAAACTAATACATCTTAGAATGTTTTATAGGTACCTATCAATTTATGGAGTCAGAGAGGCGGAGTTACCAGAAGTGGATTCAACAGAAATAGTAAGCTTTTGAAAAAATAAACGAATGTTCAGGCTCAAGCCTACCCCGAATTAGGGCGATTAGGTCTTAGTAGCCCACGCTGGCCCAGTGCGGAATGTTACGTAAACAAACAAAACGCATGCACGCAAATGTTTGCAACCAGTCTCCGAAGGAAAACATCGTGAGGAAACATGGGAAGAAATTCAAAAGTTGTATATGGTCGACCAACCCGCACTGGGCCAGCGTGGTCGACTTAGGTCTGATCGCCCTAATTTAGGGTTTAGTCTTGGACGCCTCGATGAGATATATATGAGCTGTTGATGATGAACTTACGCATTCCTCCTCAATTTTGGATATTTTGATGATACTCTCCTCCTCATTGTTGTTCTCTAGTCGGAGTTCCTCTATTCGCCGCTGTGTGTCGTCACTGATTAGCCTGAAAACAAAACAACACATAAACATGAATACTGGTGCCTTGGCAGTCGTTTAACTGACATAACTTGCCTACTTACATGTCGTTACTGGGTGCTCATATTGTCAACGACGTTTTTAAACATCATAATAGTATACATAAACGACAAGACAAAACTAATGCGACTGAGAGATAGAGCAAAGATAAACTAGTGGCTCAGTGAGCTGTAGACCTCACAAGTCTGTCGTTTGCGTTTTCATAAACGACAAGACAAAACTAATGTGATTGAGAGATAAAGCAAAGATAAACTAGTGGCTCAGTGAGCTGTAGACCTCACAAGTCTGTCGTTTGCGTTTTCATAAACGACAAGACAAAACTAATGCGACTGAGAGATAAAGCAAAGATAAACTAGTGGCTCTGTGAGCTGTAGACCTCACAAGTCTGTCGTTTGCATTTTCATAAACGACAAGACAAGAGTAATGTGATTGAGAGATAGAGCGGAGATAAACTAGTGGCTCTGTGAGCTGTGGACCTCACATGTATGTCTTTTGCGTTTTCATAAACGACAAGACAAAACTAATGCGACTGAGAGATAGAGCGGAGATAAACTAGTGGCTCTGTGAGCTGTAGACCTCACATGTCTGTCGTTTGCGTTTTCATAAACGACAAGACAAGAGTAATGTGATTGAGAGATAGAGCGGAGATAAACTAGTGGCTCTGTGAGCTGTAGACCTCACAAGTCTGTCGTTTGCGTTTTCATAAACGACAAGACAAAACTAATGTGACTGAGAGATAAAGCAAAGATAAACTAGTGGCTCTGTGAGCTGTAGACCTCACAAGTCTGTCGTTTGCATTTTCATAAACGACAAGACAAGAGTAATGTGATTGAGAGATAGAGCGGAGATAAACTAGTGGCTCTGTGAGCTGTAGACCTCACAAGTCTGTCGTTTGCGTTTTCATAAACGACAAGACAAAACTAATGTGACTGAGAGATAAAGCAAAGATAAACTAGTGGCTCTGTGAGCTGTAGACCTCACAAGTCTGTCGTTTGCATTTTCATAAACGACAAGACAAGAGTAATGTGATTGAGAGATAGAGCGGAGATAAACTAGTGGCTCTGTGAGCTGTAGACCTCACAAGTCTGTCTTTTGCGTTTTCATAAACGACAAGACAAAACTAATGCGACTGAGAGATAAAGCAAAGATAAACTAGTGGCTCTGTGAGCTGTAGACCTCACATGTCTGTCTTTTGCGTTTTCATAAACGACAAGACAAGAGTAATGTGATTGAGAGATAGAGCGGAGATAAACTAGTGGCTCTGTGAGCTGTAGACCTCACAAGTCTGTCTTTTGCGTTTTCATAAACGACAAGACAAAACTAATGCGACTGAGAGATAAAGCAAAGATAAACTAGTGGCTCTGTGAGCTGTAGACCTCACATGTCTGTCTTTTGCGTTTTCATAAACGACAAGACAAGAGTAATGTGATTGAGAGATAGAGCGGAGATAAACTAGTGGCTCTGTGAGCTGTAGACCTCACAAGTCTGTCTTTTGCGTTTTCATAAACGACAAGACAAAACTAATGCGACTGAGAGATAAAGCAAAGATAAACTAGTGGCTCTGTGAGCTGTAGACCTCACATGTCTGTCTTTTGCGTTTTCATAAACGACAAGACAAGAGTAATGTGATTGAGAGATAGAGCGGAGATAAACTAGTGGCTCTGTGAGCTGTAGACCTCACAAGTCTGTCTTTTGCGTTTTCATAAACGACAAGACAAAACTAATGCGACTGAGAGATAAAGCAAAGATAAACTAGTGGCTCTGTGAGCTGTAGACCTCACATGTCTGTCTTTTGCGTTTTCATAAACGACAAGACAAGAGTAATGTGATTGAGAGATAGAGCGGAGATAAACTAGTGGCTCTGTGAGCTGTAGACCTCACAAGTCTGTCGTTTGCGTTTTTTTTTCTCATTATTTTCTACCTTAACAAAAAAGTGTGACATTTTTCATCGTTTTTCTACCCCTATCTTAAATACCTATATTTTTTTACGTTTTCCACCCTCATATAGCCTTCCCGTTGAATTTTTTTAAATAACTGAATCGACAAAAAAGAACCTACTCACAAAATTTCACGAGAATCGGTTGAGAATTGCGACCTGTAAAAGAGAACAGCTGGACATCCGGAAATCTGGACATACGAAAGCATTTTTGCCCAAGCTGAAACGGAGACGTTTCGCACTCGCTCGGTCAATTAGACGAAATTATACTATAGTCGTGTTATTATAGGATGAGTTCTGACAGCTGCAAAATTTTTCATACAACGTTATAGTCATCGCACTGGGAGAATGCCGTCCTGAAGTTAATCACGTGACCATTTTTATGTGATGTACACTAACCTTGAATTAACGCTCCATGAAGCCTGGTCACATAAAATAGCATTTTGCGTACAATTTATATTTTTATATAACGAAACACTTTATTTTATTTGAAAATCAAATACAAAATATTAAATTTATCAATTATTTCAACGTGTTTCTCGAGATGAAGTTATGAATGAACGTCGATGCAAGGTTAGCCCGTTGGGTCCGCTTACGGTCCGCTGTTCCATTTCGATCCCGAAATATCCGAAAAATATTCGAATAATCGTATAGACTTAAAATAATTGGTATGGTAATACATACTTAGATGTTTAATATCAAATTGTCAATGAGTTAAACCGAATCCGATAAGGTAAAAAATAAAGAATTATACGTATATAATAATTTGTTTGAAATTGCGGTATTTCAAATAGCATGGTAGGATTCCAGTTGAGACTTAACGTTTAGAGCTATTAATCTATTGTTGTGTGGTTATAAGCTAAAAAAAAACTAATCATACAAATCGATTTTGAAAACTGAGTAATTAATATCGATTTTTGGATATTTTCGTATATTTTCATTACTGAATATTTTGTGCTACATCACTAAAAATAGTCACGTGATAACCTTCAGGACGGCATTCTCCCAGTGCGATGACTATAACAACTTTTTTTTATAATATTCAGTTTAAAAACCATAAAAGCTAAAATTTTAAAACAAAGTAACTTCACCTCTTATTTTATCACTAAACAGTATGTAATTTTACTTAATAAATAATTAAATAAACGAAATAAAATTAATAAGTTCTTGAAATTTTAATCTGTCAGAGCTCATCCTATAGTAACCCAAGTATAAGACTAGGTATGTACAATTAATTCAGTTTGGGTGGTGTAATCCTAACGGCTAACGTGGTAATTCGTTAATTGACCTATCGGCCACAATAATTACGATACCACAGAAGAAATGTTAGGTGCGCCGATTTAGAGTTCTGACTTCATGTAATTTTTGATCAAAATAATGCTTATTGTATGACCTGAATAGTAAGGTTTTGCAAAAAAATATTTGTATGATTTTGTTACCATGCCATCTAACTAACGAATGAATTCAATAGAGAATCAGTCGAACGTCGATAACATTTGGCGGTCTCATGCGACCGTCAACTTTATTCGATTAGGACACGCGACTGCGTCCGAATTATATTACTTGAATGCGCAAATACTAATAGACTTAGGTAACCCACGCATGCGTCTATTTTTGGATAGTTACGGCTATTATATAGGTCTTTCTCAAAGTGGGTGATAATGGCCCTTTGTGGGCGCTGGGTGCGTTAGAAGCTTTTTTCATATAAATAGAAATACTTCTGAATCATATATAAAGCTTGCTTTGTGCTCAAAGAGACATTCTTCTTTGAACCAAAAATAATAACAATGTAAATAAAAACAATGTTATGAATCTATTGGAGGGGCTTTTAAATATTTTTATACTCATAGAGGGCGATATAAGAAATTAAGTTGAGAATCTGTCGTATAAGACACAAATTCTATGTTTAATAAAGAACAGTAAAAAAGTGAAGGGCAGAAAACAATTTTGAGCGGTAACTTTTGAGTTAAACTTGGTTCCCTCCTACATAAAAAATGGCCCCTAAAATGCGGGGGCACAGACCGCCGGCTTTGGCTATGATGCTGATAAAGCCCGCCGGTTTTTCTGCTTGTTTAAGTAAGATTACATCAACTCTAAAAATTGGAATGAACAATCATTTAATAACCATTGTATTTAGTAAAGTTGGGCATGTTTTATCTGCATCTTATTATTTTCTTCTCTCTCTTCCGCAGGACTGCTGGAAGATATTTCTTTAGAAATATGCAAGCCTGTTGTGTCGTATTTTCAAATGTTATTTATTGTGTACAATAAATGGTTAAAAAATATAACCAAAATGGGCAGCGAGATTAATTTTATTATAGTATTTAATTTTGTCACAATCGTCATCATCAATTGCAATAAAAAAGGCATATAAAATATAGTTTATAAAAAAGACTTAAAAAAAAGGCATATAAATATAGGCATATAAAAATAAAAAACAAGCTTTTAAAGCAAGCTGAAAACAATAATGAACGAAAAATACTGGTATTATTGTGAAAAAAAGTGTGGGTTGCTTGATATACGAAACATGGCACAAAGCACCCCACGCTATTTTCACAATAATACTAGTATTTTTCGTTCATTATTGTTTTCAGCTTATATTGACCAACGCGACCAACCCGCACTGGGCCAGCGTGGTCGACTAAGGCCTGATCGCCTCGTGCCTAATTCAGGGTAGGCTCGAGCCCCTCGGTGGGGACGTATATGAGCTGTTGGTTGGTTATTGTTTTCAGCTTATATTAAGAATAATTTTTCACTTTTTAGTTTGGTGTGCTTTAAAAGCGTGATTTTTGTTTTTTTCAAACTATATTTTGTTTTTCACTTTTTAGTTTTATGTAGTGTGAAAGCGTGTTTTAAAGTTTTTTTTAAACAATTTCTTTTTTATTATTCTTATTGTATGTCACCGGTTCTTGATAAGTGTACAACGTTTAAATTAAATCTGTCCTTTTGAATTGGGTCAAAATCGAGTCCAAAGGAGTCGGTTACATACAAACAAACATACAGGTGAATCTAATAAAAGCGTGTTAAAAATCAACATTAAAATGGGTAACTACTTAGCCATTGCATAGTCTGACTAACGATTTTAGCTGAAAATGCCAAAAATGTATAAAAAATTACAAAAAACACTGAGTTTTAAAAAAAATAAAAAAAAATAAACACTTTATTTTCAAAACTTACTCTGCTAAGATTTCATCCTCTGCCAAACTACAATATAGTTTGTAGGCAGCAAGAATTGCTCCCTTTAATTTAGTAAATTATTTATCAGTAACTATTGTAGCATTACTAACTGCTTTTATACAATTTTGTTAGGTACAGTGATTACAAAACAAATACCCGCACGATAAGAATCGAGACAATAATAATAATAAGACGATAATGCTGGCACTACCCAGCCCCTACGATTATCTCTTGAGATCAATAACTACAGACTACTATAAATTATTGACTGGGTAGGTCAACTTATAAAGCGTCCAGTGACGCCTTATGACATTCCAGCATATGGGTTCTTACTTTTGAAGAATCGAGACAATAATAATAATAAGACGATAATGTTGGCACTACCCAGCCCCTACGATTATCTCTTGGGATCAATAACTACAGACTACTATAAATTATTGACTGGGTAGGTCAACTTATAAAGCGTCCAGTGACGCTTTAATTTTTTTATATCTTTAAAAATGACTAAGTTATTAACGATCAAAGTGCACACTTCCGCACGAGGCGTGGCAGCTGTGACGTCATACTGACGTCATATGCACGCAACGTTCCTATTACACCGCCTGCAACCGCCTGCATATGACGTCACACGCTCGGAACTTCTCGCGGTCATAACTTTGCTAATATTGCATGTATTGAAGTGAAATAAAAAGTAATGCAATGTACATTATATAAACTTTAATATAAGACATGTTTTAATGTGAAATAAGAACCTATCGGTGTTCTCCATTGTTGGGATGGGTATGTATGTATGTATGTATGTATAAGGGGGACGTCTGCGAGGAGCGCAGACGGGTGACCTGCTCCATATACAGGAACTATTTCACCCTTAATCCCAGTTTTGATGGATGCTCCTTTCATGATAGCGCCGCATCAGCTCAGCCGTATCGCGTGATACTCGTGGTAGGTGAGTAGTGTTAGGTCTATCCCTTGTTCTCTCCGCTTCTGGCATGGGGTGACCCAGTGGCCCCAGCGATTACTCAAGGAGAGCCAGCTTGGCAACGGCTATTGCTACTACCAGCCAACCCCCCCGAGCGCCGCGTGAGCCCCGGTGCCCCCCACGCCTTAAGCTTCGAGAATACCGGGTTCCCCCACACGATTGTTCTCCCCCCGTGAGATCGCAATCGGCCGGGCCTGCCATCGCCCACCCTCGGAGCACCCATCGAAGGAGTACTGGTTTTACTGTAGCTCCTTCGTGATGGCCCCCTCAAATCTGCCTGTTGCTTTGCAGTATCTCAGTATGTCCTTGAATGACAGATTGCTCAGTTCTTCCTTTTCGATGCTGTCTGTTCCTAGTATTTCCCATCTCGGCAGTGAGTACATCGGACATTCTGCCAGGAAGTGTAAGCTTGTTTCATCTTCGCCGCACTCTGGACATGAGGGGCTCTCTGCTCTCTTCATGATGCTGAGATGTCTCTGTAGCGTGCAGTGTCCTGTCACTATACCTGTGATGACTCTGACGTCTTTTTTCTTGTGTTGAAGTAGGTGCTTAGTTCGTCTGCGATCAATTGTCCTGATGAAGAGTTTCGACTGCCGGTATCCGGTGGCCTTCTCCCATCTGGCATTGGTTTCTACTCTTGTTTTCTTCTCAATAACTCCTTTTGTAATTCTTTGTGGTATTGGTAGGCGGGGCTCAGGACCTGTGAAGGTACTATCCGCTCCCTTTCTGGCCAATTCATCTGCATTTTCGTTCCCCTCGGTGCCTTGGTGTCCAGGCACCCAGGCGATAGTAACGCTACTTTTATTTGCAAGTAGGTTAAGTGCTGACTTGCATTCTTTAACCAGCGCCGATGTTGTCACTGGTTTATCTAATGCCCTAAGAGCTGCTTGACTGTCACTGTATATTACTACAGTGTCAGTCTGTAGATCTCCCATATTTTTGATCTGATGAGCACATTCTAGTATAGCGAAGATTTCCGCCTGAAAGATGCTCGCGTACTTTCCTAGTTCTATTGAAGTCTTTAAGGACCGCTCAGGCCCAGTGACGAGGATGCCTGCCCCTGAGAGTCCTGTTGATTCTTTCCTTGACCCATCCGTAAAACATATCAACGCGTTGTCATTATGCTTTACTTCCCATGATGTTCTTGGTCCTATGTGTATTCTGTATTTTTTGTCGAATATTCTTTGCTTCCTGATCAGATCATTATTAGCTAGAATCATCGACATGTTTCCCTCAAATTCTTTAGCCACCACAGAATGTCCTGTGTCATTGGTCTTAAGACACCACATTCCGTGTGATTTTAGTCTGTAGTATTGTTCTTGTGCTCTCTTTTTTGCTTCCAGATCAAGTGGATTGTGACCGAGTATCATATCCAGCGCTGCTGTCGGAGTGGTCCTAATTGCCCCTGTTGTCATTAGCCCTGCTAATCTCTGAACTTGGGCAAGCTCTTTGTAGTTTTGCTTGATGCTTGCTCTATGCCACCATACTATAGACCCATAGAGAAGCCTCGGGAGAATAATGGCCTTGTATATCCACTGTGATATACGTGGCTTCAGACCCCAAGTCCTCCCTATAGCTCTGCAGCACTGCATCATGGCTATCTTAGCCCTTGTGCATTGTGTCTTTATGTGCGAGTTGAATTGCAGTTTGCTATCAAGAAGCACTCCTAGATATTTAATTTCCTTAACTGTTTCCAGAGCCGTCCCATCTATTGTGATTGGGTTGGTCATTGTGTCTTTCCTCTTATTTGTGAATATGATGATTTTTGTTTTCTCAGGGTTGAGATTTAGTCCTTTCTCTCTGCACCATTTTAGTGCAGTTTTAAGGCCCATATTAACGATGTTCCTCATCATATTCAAGTCCTTGCCTGTCACTAGTATTACTCCATCATCAGAATACGCTTGCATGTATATGACTTTGCGAGTAATTACCCTGATCAGATCATCTAGAAGTAGACACCACATCAGCGGAGACAGACAGCCCCCCTGTGGGAAGCCTCTGTTAGCTCTTATTGTGTAAGTCTTTCCCCCTAGTTCTGCTGTTATCGATCTGTGTTTTAGCATGTTCATTATCCAGTTACTAACCTGGGGTGCAATGCCTTCTCTTGTTAGCGATGTCTTGATTGATGTGCTAGTAGCTTTATCGAACGCTCCTTCGATGTCAAAGAAGCACCCAATTGCTGATTCTTTCTTATCTAACGTGTTTTCTATTTTGGTTACCAGATTGTGGAGAGCCGTTTCGGTTGATTTATTCTCCATGTAGGCATGTTGATTGGCATGTAGTGGCCTGGTACCTGTTTCTATGCAAAGTCTAATATGTCTATCTATCAGTTTTTCTTGACCTTTTAACATAAATGTCGAGAGACTGATGCATCTAAAGGATTTGGGATTTTGATATGTCTTCTTCCCTGGTTTGGGGATGAACACAGCTCTGACCCTTCTCCAGCTTTTAGGGATATAGCCTGATAGTATTGATCCTCTGTAGAGTTCAATAAGCTCTTCCTTGATATACCTGAATGCTTGTTGTAGCATTTTAGGAAATATGCCATCTGGTCCTGCAGCTTTAAACGGTGCAAATGAGAATATGCTCCACCTAACTACATCTTCGTTAACAATGTTGTCCACACCATCAGCCATTGACGGTGCTTCCATTGTTTCGCTTTCTGTTTCATCCTTCGAGCACCCCGGGAAGTGCGTTTCCATCATAAGTTCCAGGATTTCCTCTGGCTCATTTATGATGTCATCACCTATCTTTAGACATCCTAACTTACTTGCCTTATCATTGGTGAGCGCTCTTGCTAGTCTCGCAGTTTCCGGATAGTCGGTTATGCTGTCGCAGTACGTTCTCCAACTTTTCTTGCTTTCCTTGCGACATTTGTTGCGCAGGTTGTTCCTGTTGGGATGGGTACAAATACGCGTGCATGCGTGTGCACCAACAGGTTCCTGGTAGTACCAATGCATTAGGTTGTAACATGACCCTACGCTATCATCACTAGTTTACTAACACTATCACCTTTTAATCATAACACAAGGTGACAGATAGGTATACCTAATGTTTAAGCATGTCGGAAAGACAAGCTAAGGGAGAAGCAAAAAACAAATTCACCTTAGAAATAAACTATAAATAAATAAATGAAAAATAAATTACATACCTATTCAAGTATGATTGTAGTTCAATTTCCTGCGCTATCCGCTTCTCCTCCTGGACGTTCCAGCGCTTCTTGCGCGCCAATCGGATCTGAGCTGCAATGTCGTCGCCGAAGTTCAACTTTTGATCGCGCGCCAGGTCGTTAGCTAGGTAAAAAATAAAAACTACAGCATACAAATGTTTTACCTTTTTTATCACTATAGGTAGGTAAAGACAATTTAAAGAATTTAAAAATTAAAGTTCTAAACGAGACACGAGTTATGATAGTATTTTATGCTGCATAAAACAAACAAAATATAAGTACCTAAACTTTTCAATTACTTTATCAACAGTTATTGAAGGGCTTGAGTGCCCCCATTGAAGGGCTCGAGTTCACCCTGAATCAGGGTGATCAGGCTTTAGCCAACCACGCTGACCCAATGCAACTTATGATTTATGATTATGATTTAAGTCCTTCTAAATCACAATTCGGATTCGGATTCGGATTGGGCAATTTATGTCCCAATGACCACTGCGACCCGAATGGATTCATTGTAGTCGGCCCTTCGGTATTAAATAGCCTCCTCTAGACCGCAATCCTCCTTTAGATGCGGCTTGGTGTAAGTATATTTGTATTCCAAATGTGTGGAGAAACATATTCTCCTTTCTCATAATTAAAAAACTTAAAATTGTCTATTTTGATTAATTCTTACACAATATACCTGATCCGGTCAGCTATGGCCAAATATACCTTGCAGGGTTTGATAAAAGTATGGCAATCATTAAGTACTGTATAGAATTTAACATCAACTAGTCCAGTTCAGTATTAGGATATAAAATAAAACAGGTCCTTAACTTATACTTACATTATAATAACGTCCATGAAGGACTTTGCAACATTTTTAAAGAAATCTTACCTCTGTGCAAGTGTTTTATGGCCTCGTCATAGCACTCTAGCTCGGCGAGGGCTTGCCCAAGGAAGAAATGTCCTTTGACATGGTTAGTGTCAATGTCCAGAGCTCGTCGGCAATCCTGGCACGTAGCCTCCCAATGCTTCATCTTCAGGTGGCATAGTGCACGGTTTGTGAAGTAAGTTGCTACTGATGGATTTTTTATCTAAGAAATTAGAATTAACAAATAATTAAAAGTAGAGATTTAGTGATTTGGACACACAACTCAATACAAAAAATAAATACATCATTCTATCAAACACAAAAAAATATTTCACTTAAAATTGTGTAATTTGTGGCAAATAAAAATTAAATAAGAGGAAGTTAATATTGTGCTAACATTTTGCAATACAATTTAAAAACATAAAAATAAATTAATCACAAATACAAACATAAGAAACACAAATTGAAGAACAACCGTCTGCACTCCTTGCAGATATTCTAAAAAATAATATTGCCTAATAGTAGATCAGAGTGGGCAATTTTAATGGAATAATTCATACAAACTTGTGTAGCAATAAATAAAACAAATAAAAAAAAATAATTGTATTTCCAGTGCGCCTAAACGGGCCATGTTTTACTGCAATATATGGCTATGACATACTACATAAATACATGGCTGTACTATCGGCTACTAATTACCCGGTCATCACAAAAATGTTTTATTGCAACTAGTGGCTGGGCAAACTATGGCCAGGCCATGTGTTGCACTCTGGCTGCAATAGTATGGTCCATGATGCAGACTTCCTAAACGGGCTACACAATCTGGCAACAATGGCTGACGAAGTCACACTCGCCACAGCCGCTACTAAGTCTCTGGAGGTCACTATTTATGAGACATCGTCTTCAAATCGTAATGCGATGAAATTTCATGGCCTAAATATAGGTACATCATATTATTATATGAAAAACTATTTCTAGTTTTCTAATTTAGAATAGATGTTGTAGCTGAACCAAATAGGGTCATTACTTTTGCGCCACCCAATATTTCTACATTCAAGGCCAGTAATGTCACAGGCCTAAACATAATAACTTCCTAGTTACCACTGGGTATTCTCTTAGTATGATGCAATTCTTCTGTTATAGATAAATTATTATATAGCGATAGCTAATCTGAGTCTAGGCTGAAGAATGCTAAAAGAACAGTCGAACCTGCGTAACTTTCACATCAAGATATTCTATTCAAAACTGAACATTCCGACATCAATTTGCACAAAATTTGATGGACCGTAAGAATTTCTGGTGAAAACTCACTATTGCCTTCGTGTAGCAGTTCATGGCATCTTCAAAGCGTCGCAAACTGAAGAGTCTATTGCCTTGTTCTTTCAACTCCTTGTCCGTCAGATTTGCAGTCGAGTACATGTGCTTACTCATGGTTCTTGCGTTATTTCTTACTGCCTCCTCACTGAATTTACCACTGTTACCATTATTTGATTAGAAATCTTGTGTTCTAGATATTTACGCAGCGTTTATAAACGTTAACACATTAGAAAACACCAGCAAGCAAAAATGTTTTCTTTCTGGAATTATTTGTTTGACGTATTATTATTGACTGACCAGACTGACAGCGTAGACACACGGTGGTCCACGAAACCACTTTGTAGAGCGCACGGGTAGAGCGAGAGTGCGGGCATCACACACGGCAGCTATAATATATATTATAGCACGAGGCAGCCAGCTCTCTCGTCGCCATTCACTTTCACGCAAAGCGGGGGTCAAACAAAATGGCGAATCAATCAGTGACCGGCCATTCTGCTTGACCTCCGCTTTGCACACAAAGTGAATGCTGTTGAGAGCTGTCGCGTTCCGAATTACTGTCAGCTGTCAAAACTCATACGTTTTTTTGCTTTTCTGATCGCTGACAGCGCTGAAAGTCTGATTCGGAATGCGCCCTTTATGTTGCAAATATATTCTGGCAAAGCTTTATGCCAGTCCCTGCCTGCCTTATGCTTGAGCTATGAAGCAACGACGGCATCAACAAACATTAACCCTATGCGTGCACTAGCGACTTTTGTCGCGGCGACAGTATGTCTCTCTCGTCAAGTTTACTAGAGTGCGAAAGAGAGGCACATAGTATCTCGAGAGACAAAAGTCACCAGTGCGCGCATAACGTAAAAGACGAACGCTTCGAAGTCGAACGCGACGCGACGCGCGTCTGAAATTTTTGCTTCTGATCTGACTGAACCTTCCATGATTTCTATCCCACTCATTCCTGCAATGCAGATTGATTTATTGTCTGGCAACATTAATTAAACAAGTGCGTGGTCCAAAGAGTATGTAAGTAGCGTGGTCCATTGTGTGTAGCAAGCAGACAGGCGACGACAGTTTTTTCTTTTACATATTTTTGAGCAAAGGTAATATTTTATCTGCCTCGACCTCGCAACGCAAATACCCTCAGGAGGAACAAAACGACGCCGCGCGTCAGAAATCTTTGATCATACCGGTGTCCGTAGATAGATACCTACTCTCTCACAAAAACATGACAATCTGATTGTCTTTCTCACAGTTATACGGAACGAAAGGTTATTGCTTTCCTTTCAAGCGAATCTGTCCTAAACAGAATCTGACGTAAACGTAACCCCTTTTTCGTTAAATGGCAGATTCTGGAAACGGCAGATTCTGTAAATGGCAGATTCTATAAATGGCAGATTCTTTGAACGACGGATTTTGTACAGTCGTTAGCTAAAAAGAAAATGTACAGCGATTTTAACAAAACGCAAATAGATGCATAATTATAAAATTGTCATTTTCTAAATGCAACCTTTTTGTTTACTTACTTAATTTTTTGTCTATTATTAGATCATGTGTCATTTATTACTCATTATTTTCGTCAACTATGATGAATTAATAATAAAGGCTTAAAAAATAAAGTGTTACGTTTATAAATATTCATAATATAAATATAAAATGGATTCACAGCCGGCTGGACCGAGTAGTGGTGTTTCTGAAATAAAATTTATAACAAGTCAAAAAGGTAGGGTGTCACTTCTACACGCAGGTTACAGATACAATTTTGTAAAAAAAAACAAGTCGGGAACATCCAATTTCCGATGTAACCAAAAAAATGAATGTAATTCGTCAATTACTTTGGACATAAAAAACAATATTGTCAAAGAGGCTAAGCACACATGTACGCCAAATATAGTAAGAAACTGCATAGACGAAGTAATGGAGGAGTGTAAAAAAGAAGTTTGCTCCAATCTCGGACCTGTTCAGAAAATATTTGAAAGTTATTTGGACAAATTTTCTGAAAAAATATCAGCAGATGACCTACCAACTTTTACAAACAAAAAAGATGGATTATATAATGCACGTTGTAAATTTTTACGTTGTAAAGTAGACAAAACAAGATGTAATAATTTCAAATATATAAAGTTACCTGATCATATTGTCAACGATTTCTTTTTATACGATGATGGTATCGATCACAAGATTATAGTATTTGGCACTTCAGAAGCAAAAAAATATTTAAAAACCGTCGACACATTTTACGGTGATGGCACATTTAGAGTGGTGCCAAACCCATTTTATCAACTTTATTCCTTGCACATTGATTTGTCGAATGAACATGATACTGTTAACTTTGTGCCGATCTTGTATGTGCTTTTGCCAAACAAAAGCGAAACTACATACGTACGCCTATTCAAAATTATGAAAGATCAACTATATTTACAAATGAAAGTTTATCACTGCGATTATGAAATTGCGGCTATAAATGCTATAAAACAAGTGTATCCTGAAATACAAGTCAGAGGTTGCTTTTACCACTACACAAATGCTATTTGGAAAAATAGTAAGAAAATTGGACTTCATGATTCTCCAGAAGGTGTCCACTTTACGAAACTTTTTGCAAATTTGGCTCTTCTTCCTAGAATCATAATTCCAGAGGCATTTCTTGCGATTTGTGAAATGGCGCCAGATACTACCGAATTTAATAATTTTAAAAATTATTTTGTGAAACAATGGATGGAGCTAGTAACATACCCCATTTTCTGTTGCTATGGTCATAAGTTTCGTACAACAAATTCAATTGAAGGGTGGCACCGTCGAATTAATGGATTGATTCCAAAAAAACCATCCCTTTATTATTTTTTACAGTTATTAAAAAAGGAGGCAAATTATCAAGATGTAAAATTGAAGAAAAATGATTTGTATGTAAAAGGGAAGAAACGTAGTAAATTCGACTTGGAAAAAGATCAAATGATAGAAAAAATTATCCAATTGACATTGAATAATGAAATATCTACTTTAGACTGCTTAGAACGGTTATGTCGTGTGAAAAATAGTTAATTTAATAATAATAAAATAATAACGGTGCACCGGTTGGATTTTCGTTATTGAAGAAGTTATTTAATTTTAAGAATTCTTTAATTTGATTTTAAGTTATATTTTAATTGTAAATATTTATTAATAAATAATGTATAGAATTACGACGTTGTTTGGTACTGTACTTCTGCCGTTACCAGAATTTGCCGTTTAAAGAATCTGCCATTTACAGAATCTGCCGTTTCCAGAATCTGCCATTTAACGAAAAAGGGAACGTAACCTGTTAACCAAACAAAGGTTCTGTAGTGGGAACAAAGGAATAGTTTGCATCCATTCGTGCGAGTAATACGGGTCTGTTCGGCACTTGCCCCCTTGTGGCCCGCCGAGGGTTCGGCTCTCATTGCGGAGGTATTGGGTTCGAATCTAGATGGGTACAAACTGTTTCCTTCTCAGTTTGATATTGCATGTAGATTCTGGGTTGTCCGAAGAAGTAGGTATAATTTGATTCTGTGCTTCGGAAGGCAAATAAAATTATTATTTAATTTTGAGCCATGTAAGGCATATAATCCAAATAACGACGATAGAGTCTTATTACATAGAGTCGAGAAACTAACAAGTGAAACCAGGGTTTGTGGGGTCGATACTATTTTCGTAGTAAGGTAGGTGCCTACATATAAAACAACATATAGTTTTTTTTTTAGTTTATAGACGATAAATAGGTAAGTGACGAAAAAGAAACTAAATGAAAAAAAGTAATAAATAAAATGTAGCTTTCAGAGAGGGCTCTGGTAGGAAGCAACTTTAAAGACTTTATAAAGACTGGAGAAGTCCCGACTCCACAAGCTGAAGCGTTTCACGTCCTCTTGGAAGGGCAGGTTAACTGAGGGGTAGGAGAAGTTACGTCGCGGCGCCTTGTGAAGCCCTCTGAAAACAATAAAGTAATTATACAGTTAAATATTTTTGAATCAATGAAAGCAATCAACAACGAAATCCTTCCTTAATTATACAGGGTGTAAGTGACAGGTCTCAACAAAATATTATATATATTATTCTAATAAATTGGGCCAAGAAATTAAATACTGGTTCCGATTCGGCGAGACGTCTGCTAAATAGTCAATTTTATTTGTAACTGAACAATCTGTTTGCGAGCTAGTATTCAGGCCTATGAGTGTATGACCTTATGTGTTTTTTTATGTTCTGGCACTTACATGTGGAGACCTGTAAATGGCTTTTTGGTACTACTGTATAAATACAGTAGATAAATACAGTATAAATACAGTTATCTATCTATCTATCTATCTATATATATAAAAGAAAGTTGTGTTAGTTCCTTTGCTTATAACTCGAGAACGGCTAAACCGATTTGGACGATTTTGGGTTCGTTGCGATCGTCTCGGCCTGAAGTTAAATAATAAGCTTTAAAAAAAGGAAAAAGACCCCGCAATTGCGATTTACAAATTATAAAGAGTTGGATAACCCGCCATGGTCGAGCGCGCGGAGCCATTTTTACTTCAAACGCGTTGCTAGGAGATTCACAAAAAAGACCCCGCCTGCTATCAGAGTTTGTGAGTACCATTTTCAAATAAGAATTTATTTTTATTTTTGTCTTTGGCAATCAATTTGCCATCACGGCTGTCATAATTTATGAGTGGTGCTGGTGGATCATTTTCGTCGTGGTACAATGCCAAAAATCGTAAGTATTTGTAATATTTTTTTATTGTAGTGAGAAACATATTTTTTCTAAGGATTATACATACGTATTTTTTTTTTCATAGCCAAATCTGCTCGCTTTTGGCAAACACCGCCATAATTGCGGCAAGTGGATGGAACGTAGAGCGTTGAGAAAAGATTGTAAGTATTCTACCACTGTACATTTTTCAGTTACAATAATTGTCATGTTTCATGTACATTGTACATACATACATAAACTCACGCGAGTGTTCCCAAAGTTATTACCTTTAGCACTAAAGTGCAATGTAATATAGATTAAGAGCATTTTACAGTTTGGTTTAGAAAATTTGTTTCATTTTATATTAATGCTTTCAGTGATTTGCAATTTTTGCAAGAAATGGTAGAGCAATGCAAATGTGCAGCAGATGCATAGAATGTGACAACATTGTCCTATGTAAGTTGTTAAAATATGTACTTAATTACTTTATAAATTTTTGTAGTGAAGTTTATTTTTTGCACTTCTTGCTCTCATGTGTGTTCTAGCTTGAATGTTCGTAAACATTATTATATTTCAGACAATTTCAACTACTGTGAATGCTGCGGCCTTTAAATTCGTTGGATTTGCCTGGCTTACCACCGCACAATTTAGAGTTAAAGGTTGGCTCGGTAGTCATAATGCTGAGAAATCGCAACGGAACGCGTTTAGTTATAAGAAAACTAATGGCCAACGTCATTCACGCGACTATACTGAAAGGGAAATTCAAAGAAGAAGAAGTCCTCATTCCAAGGATTCCAATGATTCCAACAGAAATGACCTTTGAGTTTAAACGTATTCAGTTTCCGATTCGTCTAGCATTCGCAATGACGATAAATAAATCCCAAGGACAATCCTTGACCATTTGTGGCTTAAATTTAGAACAACCATGTTTCTCATATGGTCAATTGTACGTGGCATGTTCACGTGTTGGCAAACCGTCAGCCTTATTTATGCTTGCGCCCGAAAAAAAAACTAAAAATGTAGTATATAATAAGGTACTTTACTGAAATAAATGATTATACATCTTAATAATATTCGTGATTTTCTAATTACCTTGATTGAAACCAAAAATCAATTTTAGCTAAGTAAGGCCGCGTCCGGACTGGTCTCGCGACGGCGATTTCAGTACATTTGCGCGACGTGACGCGACGAAAATGTACTGAGATCGCCGTCGCGCGGCCAGTGCGGCCGCGGCCCAAAAGCTTTCAGGCGGTACAAAGTTCGCCGGGTCAGCTAGTTTATTAATAATAGGAAGACCAACAGCTAAAGTTAACTTAATAGTTTACTAAATAAATAAATAAATAAATAGAAGGATTCTGAATATGTACTGAGTCATACACCTTTGTACCGCATTTTTTTTAGATTTTTTAATGGTTGTTTTTATTTTTATTACACGACGACTGCTCAAAAAAAGGAGTGTTATGTGTTTATGGTTTGGTTCATGTATGTAAGTAGGTATGTATTTTTGTATGTAAGTAAGTTGTAAGGCTTCCTCAATCGCGGTACTTACCTCGGAACTTACGCTGGGCTAGCTATAATATTCGAACTCTCTACGGGCTCGAAATACAAACTTACGCATTGGGACACGCAGGGTCGTTAGACAGTGGCACGGACATGGGCAGCTGAACGCTGTGCTTCATCAACGGGCATGGGAAGTGCAGATTGTTGCATCTAATCACGCCTTCATCTGGTTTAGCCTGTAACGACATTGAGAGGGTAGGTATTGTTTTCGTGATGGTGACCTCACAAACCCTGACGCCAGTATCTAGACCCGTCATAGGCTACTGACATAGCCCAGGTAGCCGTTACACCGGCCATGTCAGTAGCTAGCAATTGTCGGCACTTGGTGGAACTCATTCAAATATAAATATGTGGAACGAGTACAAGTGATTGTATCAAAATCAAAAATCAAAATAAAAAATATTTTCGACGTCAAATTGAAAGCTATCATGGATGGCACGTTCACTACCAGTGTACGCCCTCTGTGGAGAAGAACGTCATATTATACGTATCATTAATAATACTACCTATGTAAATTGCAATGGGATCACGGCTGGTTCTTTATATATTTTCCGATAGTCAGTGATGCATTACCCAACCCCACCGGGATTCGAACCCGGAACCTTCGTAATGAAAATCGGATACTTGACCTCCCGGTCACGCAAGCTGTTTAATGCCAATGAGACTCTCTCATTACCTACCTACTCAGGTAGTTAGATATACCTATATTCAATGATATTTTAAGAAAGATACGTCATGTTCATACCGCACGCACAACATTCCGCGTTCCGTGACAGATATACATACATATTTAATAACATTGTATATCTAAACACACGCCATAAGTGAAAGTCAAAGTCAAAATAATTTATTTCCATAGGATGTTATTACATCACTTAGATCCGTCATTACATTTTTTTGGGTGAGTTCACTAACACAATGGCGGAATCTGTGGAGAAGAGCTCACCGAAGAAACTCCACAGTCGTCGCATCTTTTGCGTTTCCTTTTTTAAATAAATGCGACAGGAAATAGGCAAAGCGTTAGAGTGAAAGAGACAGCTATTTGTCAGTACAGCAATCAGTACAGCCGCGAATAGTTCGCTCCGTTATCGTTTGGAAACATGCTGTGATTCATTAAAATTACAAATTATAGATTTATCTGTATAAAACTTAAATATTTTTTTACACTGATTTGTGATATGATATCCCTTCATCTTTTTTTATCTTTTAGTCGTAATTTTGCATTTTCTAAACATACAGGAAGGCATTTTAACTTTTTTTTAGTAGGTAGTCGACACGTGCGCTCACAATGACAGGCCACAGCTCGATTGACTGTAGTGGTCACAATTTGGACCAATTCACGGCACGCGATTCGTGCGTTGGTGGTGTATCTACACCTCTTGTATATAATATCATTGCCTATATTACTCATTACTTTAAAATAACTCCACGGAAACATATACCTACAATAAAATGTTGTTTTTTTTTTTACCTTTGGATGACGCCCCTTCAAATGTTTGAGGGCATTTTCGCACCACTGCCAAAGGTTCTCGTCGGCAGCACCTCGTCGTTCCAGCCGGTCGTTCAAGTCAGCCAGCTTTTGTATTGGCTTTGGTTTCTGTAATCAATGTTTAGTAAGTACCGTTTTATTAGAAACTGTAAAAGGAAATATACATAAAAGTCTTGGTACCCTTCATAACGGTCCGTTGGTACCCTTCATAACGATCCGCCCGCGGCTACGCTCGCGTTACGTAAGATTTTCCCGTGGGAATAAGACTTTTCCCAGTAAAAAGTAACCTATGTGTTAATCCAGGCTACAAACTATCTTGATTCCAAATTTCGTCCTAATCCGTCTAGTAGTTTAGGCGTGAAAGCGGAACAAACATCCAAACATTTAAACATCTAAATATCCAAATATACTTTCACATTTTATAATATTAGTGCTCGGAGGAAAAAGTACTTTTCCTCCGAGTATTAGTGTGATGTGATAGGACGATTTACTTTTCAAAGAGACAGTGCACTTTGTTATATTAATAACAAAAGCGCTCGCATATTTTGTAGAGAAAAGGATATAAAATACAAAGAAAACGTGTTTTTTATAATAATAAAGAAACAAATAAGTATACTATACGCTCTTGATGGCTTTTGTACCGATGATTGTGCTTATTACTGCACATCGAGCTTAGCCAATTCACATTTTTATGTTTCGTAGCTTTCACGGCTACGCTCGCTACGTCGTCGTAGCAAAGTCGTTGAACCAAAACATTCGTAGCCGTAGAAACTAAAGTTACAACAGTTGCATTATGCTATAAGGAAGCGTAGAGCTTTGCAATTTGTGCATCGATTACAATTTCCTAAATATCAGATGCTAGCTAAGTCATTGCTATTGCTATACTAATTTACCGTCTCAAGTACGACCCAAAAACAGCAATGTAATTCGAAAAAGTTACTCACTATCTTATGCGTAGGCTTGAGCTTTTCTACCACCATGTGGCGAAAAGAGACGCCACCAGCGGACCTCTCACTGGGCCGGAAGCTCGGCATGTGTCTTCGCGACGAGCGATCAATGCTCGGCCCGATGGATCCAGCTAGTGGCATCACGGGGGATGCAGCTAAAGTCTCCAAGCTTATATCGTTCTTTAGCATCAAGTCCTGTAAATTAATAGGATATTTTGGACTGTTCCGTTATTCTGGAACTTCAGCTGTCTTAGACACCGAAAAGTGAAGATAATCGGAGAGGACCTGCTAAAGCTCCAGTTCGCTGGGGTTGTTATTCGTATTAAAATTATTATTTTTTTCCACCCAGCTCCGTTTTGGTAAATATTAGGCCTTACCAGCTGTTTCTATTTCCAATGGAGTGGAAAACTAATAAGGAAATAATTCAAGGCTGAATTATCTGTTTGATACAAAATCGAAGGAGCGTGAAGTATGTTCTCATAGTAAAAGAAGTTGGATATTAAAATTAACGGTCAACCAAGCCATCTACGTGTATCTCATTTTTAAACCTTCGTATAGCTACAGTTTAGCTAACTGTTCCTGGTTACTAACATGGCCAACCAACTTATACGCTCCTGTGTATGTCGAAGGCCTCGATTCGGGATGTCATGCTCTAATTCTAATTTTAAAATCCAGCTATCCTTTTCGTTTTTATGACCAATGAAAGAAAGGTGATGAACGAATGATATTTTGAACAAATGATAACCTAAAATAAGGGCATAGCTGTCAGTTTAAGAGATTTTTAAGTCGCATGTTTAAGACTAAGTGCTCTCTAAAATTGTGCAATCGACACGGCCATAAGGTTCAAAATCGATGTTTGACGGCTCTAATATTACAATGGCCTGGCCATCTCCTGTCCCTTTTCAATCTTTAAAAGGTAAAAAGGACAGACTAACTTAAATTAAGGATTAGAGCGTGACAGTGTGAATCGGGGCCAGAGACACATTACAAATTATAAGAAGGACCACCGCACCGCCGCCGTGCTATTCGCAATACACTTAGCCAAACTCTGATTAAGTAATTTTCTTGTAGGGGATCGGACTACTTATTTTTATTTTATAAAACCAAACTTCTTAGTTTCTGCTATCGAATGCTATAATAATTTTTGCTCTATCTTTAAAATTGACCGAATTATAAAGGTTTGAAATTCAAGATTAGACAGAGAGGCACATACCCACTTGTGACGTCATTTGTTAGTAACGCCATTTATAATCTCCATACAAAAAGTCGATTTTGAAAGAGACAGACATATTGAAACTTTAAAAAATAACTGTAAATTCGTTTTTCAACCGATTCTGTTTTTTTTTTCTTCAAAATAACTGTAAATTTGTTTTTCAACCGATTCTGTTTTTTTTCTTCGCGAATCGTCTGCTACTAATCTATATTTTAAAAATAATTCATAAAACATGGTAAATTCATAAAATATGGGGAACAGTCCGATCCCCTATTGAGTCTCGACCTGTAATTTCGTCCTGTCCTGGTCCAACTTAATCCTGATCGCTTGCTCCGCTTTGAATTCCTCCACTAAGTACGACCAATACTTGTTCACTTTGGCGTAGTCTAAGAGGGTATTACGAGGCAGGTACGACAGGATCCGCATTCCAATAGATGAGGGCAGCAGCTGGAGCTAGACAACAAGATTTTGTCGTCTAAAGGGCCCCGGAGACGGTCAAACGGTTTGATTCAAACACGTGAAGTTTGGTTTGACTCAAACCATTTTGATCGTTTACAAAGGTGGTTTGAACGGTTTGTCAAACATTTACGTGTTTGATGCATGTTTGATGCGATTTCATATTTTTGTTGTGTTTTACGCGTCAGAAGTGTAATTACGACAGCGTGCAAAATCAGACTGCGCAGAGCCGTTTGACAAACCGTTCAAACCGACCTCAAACGGTTTGATCAAACACGTAAGGTTTGAGTCAAACCGTTTGACCGTCTCCGAGGCCCTTTAAAACAACAAGGTTCTGTCATACATGCTTGCTCAGATAATATAGAATCTTGTGGATCTAAACCAAAGACTTGTTATTATCATAATAATATGTATGTATGTAAGTATTAATTACGTATGTTAAATTTTAGTAGACGTTCTTGTCATCCCATTTTAATGACGTGTCTCTCACAACACATTGGTTGGCTGGAAGAGATCTAAGAGATAAGCTCGCCTTCGCTACTAATAATAATAGCTATTAATAATATCATTTCGGTATAGTGCAATAAAGAATATAAGATATTACCTGGTTAAAAATTGGAAATTGGAAATGGAGGGAGGGAGTGGAGGAAGTTCAAGATTTTATTTCAAATTTTAAGTTCTTTAACTCTTCAAAAAGGAGTTCAGATCGAAAAATTTAAAATAACACCAAAAACTAGTCAACTTCTGTAGGTTATTTTTAATTTCGTAATAAACTAATAAATAAAATAAACTAAATTTCTTCATTATCATATGTTGTGGGTTGTAAGGTCGACAACCGGCCCAACAAACCCTGGTATCAGAATTGTTATCCACTAATGTTTTCTGCCATAGATAGCCTATGAAACGACTATTTTGGCAGATTATAGCCTTATCATGCTTTCCAAAACACGGAATCATAATACTCGTGCTCTAACCCAAAGAGTTTTTATTAAATCTATCTTCTGACCGCTAAACCATAGAAGCAGTTATCAATCTCTTTTAGGCAAAATATTTATTGTGTGCGTACAAAATCCACAGTTTCAATGGCTTCGGGCTTCACTCGGTCGACTTTCCAAATTTTTTGTACAGTACCGTCCTTGAACGTCATTTCCAGTTCTTCTAACTTCTGGCTATTCTGGATGCCCTTTATGATGTGATCCCAGGCAGCTATTTTCGCCGCTAACTGTTGAAAACATAAAGTTAGGTAATATTCTTATTAAAGCTAGATTCAGATACAGCTGGAACTGGAACACATCCAAGCGGAAAAATCGGCTGTGCAGTAGGAATATGCATTAAAAAATGATTTCTTTTTCATAGTTCGTCTGAAAGTATACAAAAATAGAATACTGTCAGTCAAAATACTTAGAATCGAAATTAATCGAAAAACAAACTAGATACCTACCTACAGCATTATTTAACAAATATAATCTATCCCTATTACAAAAACAAAATTTTCTATGGCGGATATATGGCCCGTGTGTCATACAAGTATGACTTCAAATGACACATCGGACCTCTCTGTCTAACCATCAACTTTGAAGCATTTGTTTCTGAGCAAGATACTTATTTATTTGACAAAATATTTTTTATGTGTATTATCTGGAACTTTAAATATTTGAAAAAAAAGTGCCTATTCCCTGTTTTCAAATCTGCAAATATCTTTCTAGTAAGGGACACGAGACAAGTTTTATTTGCTAGGCTTTTGATTTTTTTATGTTTTCCTGTATAACAACTGTGTATTTGTTAGATTTTTAATGTTCAAAATCATTTACAAGATCTTTTACACATTTTGTCAAAACAAATCGATGCTTTGTGGTTTTTTGTGGTATAGTAACCTCCAAAAAAAATGCAGAGACACTGCTTTTTCATTTCATTACAATACAAACTTTATTTAATAAAGTAACCGAGCGAAGCAAGCTCGGGTTGTTGAAATACAGCATGAAATTTACATCGTTTTGTTCCCGCCGTGTAGTGATAGTACCCGTCAAACTGAACAACTTTAAACGAAAAAAAAAATCCTGTGACAAAAAAATTTTTGGTCTCTCCATACAAAGTGAGACTCCCGAGCGACCCATTTTGTATGGAGAGACTAAAAATTTTTTTGTCACTGGAATTTTTTTTTTCGTGAAAAGTTGTTCAGTTTGACGAGTACTATCACTACACGGCGGGAACAAAACGATGTAAATTTCACGGTGTATAACACATTGAATGAGACTAAGAGCGGTTACGCACTACGTCCGATCCGAGTCCGTGAAAATAAGGTTCCGACGTGGCCGTAGAAGTATTTGTATGGTAGCTTACGCACTCGACGGATGGACATTTGTTCTACGCCACGCCGGACCTTATTTTCACGGACTCGGATCGGATTCGGATCGGACGTAGTGCGTAACCCACGGAGATACATACAAAGACTTTACTTTTCCGTACAAGGAAAAGGATAGTAATGGATAAGAACGATAAAATTATAATACTATTCATGTATTAATTGAACATAGAAGCGTCGAAAAGCGATACCGTTTTGGCTTTACAAATGTATTACTTACCCATTTAGAAACAAAATAAATTTTACTATAATATTTTACTTTAAAATAAAAGATAGAGACCATTTCTAATCGTAGAAATGTTACCTCTCGAAGAAATAAAAAAATACACAACATAAACAAACCATTTTAAGCGCGAGCAGGAGGATGTCCGGCTGTTCTCCTCTACAGATCGCAATTCTCAAGCAATAGGGGATCGGACTACTTTTTTTTTATTTTATAAATCCAAACTTCTTAGTTTCTGCTATCGAACACTAAAAAAATTTTAGCTCTATCTTTAAAATTGACCGAGTTATAAAGGTTTGAAATTCAAGATTAGACAGAGAGGCACATACCCACTTAAGACGTCATTTGTTAGTAACGCCATATAATCTCCATACAAAAAATCGTTTTTGAAAGAGACAGACATATTGAAACTTTAAAAAGTCACTGTAAATTTCTTTTTTCAACCGATTCTGTTTTTTTCTTCGCGAATCATCTGCTACTAATCTATATTTAAAAAATAATTAATAAATTATGGTAAATTTAAGAACAGTCCGATCCCCTATTCTCATGAAGTTTTGTGAGCAGGTTCGTTAAATATGTACCTATATTTCTTAGTCGATTAAGATTTTTGAAAATTTTGAAAATGGCGGTATTGACAAATAATAACTGGCCAAGCACGTGTCGGACCACGCAAAGTGTAGGGTTCCGTAGTTGCCTAATATGCAGAAGTTAGCACACGGAGCTAATAAGTAATGATAAAAAATTTCCTTATTTATATTATAAACCCGAATTTTTGTAAGTAGGGATGTCTGGGTCTGGATGGTTGTTTTTTACTCTTTCGTGGATGAAATTTAGAATAGAGATCCCCCACTTCACGTGTACCAGAGAACCCTAAAAATTTTTTTTTAAGATTTTATTCTTTAGCTTTGACGGCATAATTAATATGTATGTCCATGCCAAATTACAGCCTTCTAACATTCGTCAAAATATTTTTCTACGATATTTGTAGTACCAAATTTCTTACTTGTACTACTGTACTTTTTATAAGTTGGTCTATTATTCGATAACCTGTAAAGCCTACTTGATGTTGATAGTTTTACTATTAAATTCATTATATACACTACTACCATGATTTTTTTCACGTTTCCATATATAACGGTTTCGCTGGTAGAGGGGGAGGAAACTTGACTCTAACAAAAATAAGCACTTTAAAACGGAATATTTCTAAAACTTACACTAGCATCGAAAAATAGTCTTAGCAAACCCCCATTGTTTTTAAAAGACCTATCCAACGATATCTCACAAAAAAAAATAACCCCCTCTTGACGTGTACCAGAGGAAAGCTAAAAAAATTTTTTAGGTTTTATTCTTCAGCTTTGTCGGCATGATTCATATGTATATTCATGCCAAATTACAGCCTTCTGGTACTAAGAGTCTCTGAGCTAAGCCGCGGACAGACAGACAGACGGACAGACCGAAACTATAAGGGTTCCTTTTTTACTACGGAACCCTAAAAAAGCATATAACTCTCGAGGTCTACAGCTCACAGAGCCACTATAGTTGGGTTATTATAGGATGGGTTCTGACAGCTTCAAAATTTTTCATACGACGTTAACAACTTTTTTATATTCAGTTTAAAAACCATAATAGCTAAAATATAAAAAAACAGTAACTTCACCTCTTATTTTATCATTAAACAGTATGTAATTTTACTTAATAAATAAATAAATAAACGAAATAATATTAATAAGTTTTTAAAATTTTAATCTGTCAGAGCTCATCCTATAGTAACCCAAGTATAGTGTATTAAAAGTTTTCCTTACTTCCTTCTGAGCATTTGCTAGCTCTGCAGCTTGCGTTTGAGAAACTGGCGTGCCAGGATGAGCGCTAGATGTGCGTGAATAAAATTCTTCTTCATCAGAATTAGTTGACGGTATTACCCTTACATCAATTTTTTTTTCCTGAAGGAGAAAAAAAAACTAAATAAAATTGGTAAATAAAGTTAATTAAACACAAATAAAATTCAGTATTAAACTATATTAATATGATATTTTAAAAATATTAAAAATATTTTGGTTTGAGGATATGTTTGGCATGACCTGCCATTTATTTAATTTAGAGAAACTATGTATTTATTTATTTATTTTGCAAATAAAAATTGTTAACTGCGTATTTAGCCACGAAACTATTATTTAACTTAAATATTATACTATTCTAAATAAAACTGGCGAAAGGCAATAGATTGTTAGATTTAAACAGCGATGATGACAGTTTTTTTGTCTATCAGGTAGATAATTAAAAAAAATTGAACATGTATTTTTTTTTCACGTAATCAAAAACTACGGAGATAATGACGTCATAATGTTCAAAATAATGCTCAAATACAATACTATTTGAGTTGAAGTAGCGTATGACGTCACGCTTGAGTCCATTTGTACTAAGTTGTGACGTAGGCTTCTTTGGACTGACGGTTAAACTTAGTATTTTTGTTAATCTGATAAAAGAAAAAATACGTATCTTATATTTTTTGTATTACCTAAATGACGGACAAAATAGAATTTCGTTTTCTCTACCTAGCCATCACCCCCAATACCAGGGCTACACGACGCCTGCTATGAGCGTGGAGCGAAACTAAGTAGTTTAGCAGGTGTAAAGGGCCTCGGAGACGGTCCAACGGTTTGATTCAAACACGTAAAGTTTGGTTTGACTCAAACCATTTTGATCGTTTACAAAGGTGGTTTGAACGGTTTGTCAAACATTTACGTGTTTGAAGCATGTTGGATGCAATTTCATATTTTTCGTTTGATTCAATTTCATATTTGGCGTCATCGTATTGGGAGCAATCCTGTAATGATGACGTCTTTTGTAATTATTAGTTTTTAATAAATACATTAATTTTGTTGTGTTTGACGCGTCAGAAGTGTAATTACGACAGCGTACAGAATCAGACTGCGCAGAGCCGTTTGACAAACCGTTCAAACCGACCTCAAACGGTTTGAGTCAAACCGTTTAACCGTCTCCGGGGCCCTTAAGCCGACGACGACATTTCAGCGCATTGTTCGCGGGTGGACTAAAGTAGCAGCGAGATATGAATGAACATAAAACGACGACAAGACTTAATACGTAATTAAGTATTAGTAGTTTGTAAATTATAAATTTAATCAATAGTAATAACATAATAATTATCATAATCCGTTTTCCTGTGTGCACCGGCCCGCAGTTCCAATGCAACTTTCTTGTACTCTATGTTGGATTAAGGTATGCATAGAGCGTATAGCATCATACATGTAGGGTTAAACTTGATTTTGTTGACATGGCAACACTGCCGCAACTCTATGACAGAACTTTTTTTATCTTCCCTCTCTCTTCTGCCATAATCTCCTGTGACGTGTGCTCGTTGCCAAATATTGTTAGAAATATAAACTTAATTAAATCTTTGCAATCTACATATAAAAAGTGTATGTTATGTGCTTTATTATTTTGTGCAATAATAAACGGTGCATAGCAAAGTGTCGTTTTTCCATATTCTACCAACTGCCCTTCACCACCTGCGCGTCAAAGTGGTACCACGCTCCACGGAACCTCCCAATACTCTAATGCTACCTTAGCATTAAGGCCGCCTATCTGTACACCCTTTCTTCTATCATTTACCCTCTTACTCTGTATATTTCTTTGTGTGCAAAAAAGTATACAACGTATTAGCAAAATAACGCAAAACCTCTCGGGGCTGAAACAACTTTTGTTCCACAAGTTTTGGTGGCCGTTCAAGGAAGTGGCCTTTCATGGGAAGTGGCCGTTCATGGGAAGTGGCCTTAGGTGACCGGATCACTTTTAAAACTTTCTTTTTAACTTTCATACAATAAAATTGTCACAACTTTCAACAAGTTAACGTTGAAGTTGAAGTTTGTTCAGTACGTGAACCTGGCGAGCGCAGTTTTAAAAAAAAGGCAAAACTCTGTTACCAGTCTCCTTAACCCGGAGACAATGGGTGAGGAATGAGACCACGAGCAAGTAGTATTCGAGCCGTAGCCCCACCACTCACATTCACGCAATCACTACTTTGTTACGAAGCGTGATCTAAAGTGCGACAGTGGAAACGCAAAAAAAACTAAAACTTAATATCTAAAGAACATAAATGGTCTAACGATCTGATATTACACCAGTGTTTAAACCACCGAACAGTACAAACAATCATTAATCAAATAAGAGAGGTCCGTAAGAACTACAAACGGTTTTAACAAAAAATACCGGAATTTAACCGGAAAACCGAAACCGAAACCGTCAAAGCTATTCGCTATTTATCCCAAAACTTATTAAAATTCAAAACCAAAATTTATATCAAAATTCCCGGGAAGTCGCGTTACCGTTATGTCGATTCGGAAACTCTGCCAGAATCAGCACACAAAAAATCCCGATCAAACTGAGAAAAGTTCAATTCTAAAATTAAATACTTACTATAAGTCCTCGGATATCAATAAATCAACGTACAAAATACTTTTACTTTTACTTTTAATACCAAGTCACGGGGTGTTTATACAACGTGTTACAAAAATACCAAAAAAAAAAAATATTTTTATCAAAGGCATTTAATTAAAGTTTTCCCATCTCTAGTGATCAGCTGTGTCAAAGAATATTCGGACCAGGTATGTAATTTTAGGTATATGTGCCTATTTTTACCGTTATGGTTAAAAATGTTTACGTACTACTTGTACCATAACATCCACATTAGAACAATTAATTTCAAAAGGAAAAAACTACAAATAAATAAAAAAAGCTTTGTTAAATAATTGTTATGAAATAATAAATTAATGAAATAATGAACTAAATTTTTCAAAATAATATTTATGTATCTAAATACGTAAACAAGATAATTAAGGCAAAAAAAGAAAATGTTTTCTAACATAAATAGATTTCAGTACATCTCTTTTAAAAATGTAGGCACAAATGGTGTACATATACTTTAACGTTCTGAGAATCGATAGTCTATATTTTAGGTGTCAATTGACACTAGAGATGGGAAAATTTTAATTAAATGGCTGTGATGAAGAATATTCTTTTTTTTGGTATTTTTTGTAACACGTTGTATATTGTCGAAATTCGTAACAAAAACTGAGACGGACGGACCAAACGAGTCCTTTCAAATCGCGTCGTATTTATACCACGGTATGATAATTTCATATGATAAAGTAAACAAGAACACACAAATAAATATAGGTTCAAACTTCACTGCCGGTCCGATTAATCGAATGAAATAACAACAAAATCAAATTTAAACCAATGGGTATAAAGTATCATTTTACGCTAACAAATTAAACCACAATATCCACCTGATCCCAATCGATTATGTAATATCGTATGTTTAAGGATAATTCAACGATAAAAAGGGGAAAATAGTCAAATTCAATTGCATCAAAAGGCACAATATAAATTAAATCAACAAGGCCGCAAGGAATTCAAAATGGCGAACATGAATTGCGTTTTATGTTTCACACAACGAACCAAAATCAAACAAATAGTTAAGTATAATCAACCAAGGTAAAAAATGAACAAAATTATATTAATAAATAAGTCACTGACCTTCAAAATACCGGACAGCTACCGGCGAGGGGAAGCAATGTAAGTGTGCCTAATTAATGTACCTACTGAGGTGATGTGTATATGAGTATTTTTGAGTATAAATAAATTACGTACTAAATACAATAAAAGTTGTGGTACTTCCCTGGATAAGGCGCTCCAGATCGCCTCCAATTTTATCCACCAAAGGGTCAAGTCCAAGGTTTAGGTGTATCGGACACCCCACCAAAAAGTGTTTTAGATTTCGCGTTCTATAATAATCGATTTTAAAACCGAACAAAGTTGACTGGATTAGCTGACGTTTGTATTGGAGCTTCTCAGACAAAAGTTGTCCAGTTCCATGGGCTGACCTACCACAACCGAAACGTATTGCGCTATTTTACTATCACGTTGTAGGTGTTCCATTCTGTGGTTATGTCATGTCTGGTCGTGCTACGACATTCAAAAGCAAACCTTCTTTTGTTCTGGCGCAGGTAGTGGAGAGGCCGGTTCCTTTTCGGGCTTGACATTCTGGTCTATCACAATGCAGTCCAGCAGGTTCTGCAGCTGCTGGTCTCTGTGGCGTTCGTAAATGCGCTGCCCTCTTCGCAGGACTTCCCACATCAGGGGTCCACCAGCTATAGTAAGAAGCTCCGCAAGTACTAAGGCTTGAGACTCCTATAAATTAATATTCATATAAATAGTAAGACGCTGAACTAAAAGAAATATAGGATGTGATGACGAATACAAGCGTCATTTTGGATGAAAATAAATATTTTATTCTATTTATTTTTTATAGCGGTCCGCCCGCGACTACGCTCGCGTTGTGTAAGTTTTTCCCGTGGGAATAACACAATTTTTCGTAAAAAAAAAGTATCCTGTGTGTTAGTCCAGGATACAAACTATCTATGTCCATTCCAAATTTCATCTAAATCCGTTCAGTAGTTAAGGCTTAAAAGCAGAATATACATCCAAATATTCTCATTAGTTCCATTGAAGTTCCATGATATCACATCCCAATATACCTACATTTTAATAAATATAGGTATAAGTGTGATCTGCTTCGCAAATTATCGGATGCATCGCAGGAACAGATGAGTCGGAAAGGACAGAGAGAGACTGTAAGCGACGCGGCACACATGTTATTTTAGATTGTATTTGAAGTAGACAGAATCATCAACAACTCATATTATGTCTCCACCGAGGGGTTCCAACCTAACCTGAATTAGGGCAATCAGGCACACCCTACAGAATCATCATAACCCAATAAAAGGAACCAATGTACCTACAGGGTTTAGCAAATGGAACCACTTGCGGTCGTTAGTCATGTCCTGTCCAAGAATTGAGACCGGCATGGCCGTCCTGTTGTGGTCCATTGGCACCTGGTCGTAAATACTCCAAGGGCGAGCTCTGCGAAAGAGTTAACGCGCCTTTAGACTTGGTTAAATGCAATCTAATTCGGTATACATTACTGTGGCTGGGTTGCAGTTGGGACGGCAAATTAAAACTGCAAAAGCAATGACCCCATTTTCAGACAATGTGGTAAAGCAACTTTTTACTCCTATAATCTTTCACGTGGTTGTCATTTCTTTGCTTAAGCAATATTTTTTTGTATTTTTTCTTTGTAAATTAATGTACAAAGGAGGGTCGATAAAAATAGTACTTTTGAGCAAAGAATAGGGCAGAGTGTCTACAAAACTGAACAACTTCTGTTTCACAATTTTTAGAAATTTAGATTTTACTTGCATCTCGACTATTTAACTTACACGTTGTAGTGTGGGTGCAAAGCATGAACGTAGCTATTATGTAGAAAAGAAATGCTAAATAGAAAAAATATAAGTACTCCATTGAATTAAATCACATCAAAATAAACACAAAATAATATCGTCAGTGGAAAGGTAAAAATACTAAAGCGCCAAGGTACAACTTTACAGGAGAGACGATTAACACCAAAAAGGCGTCGCTTTAGTCATCGGCCTAACGATCAGACCCAAAATCTTAGATGGCTAAAACGCCAAAATAAGTCCTCAGATTAACAAATCACCTAAACTAATCGACGCAGAAAAAAATGCAATCGAACTGTATATATAACTAATTTTCGCCAATTTGGCGCTTTAATACGAGTTTGAATTTTGAATTTTAGTACTTTTACCTTTCCTCTGACGATATGCTAGTGACATCTAACTCTAAGTAGGTACTCACTCCGCCGCAGACGACACGGCATCCTTCGGTCGACAATTCCACAAAGACTTGAGTAGCAAAGACAAAGCCCACGTGCTTCGGATATCCTCCATCAACGCCAGGATGTACCGGCGTTTGTTGGCCCAGGATATGCGTACGAACCAGTACTTAGTGGCAAACAGGTGATGGCTGAAAGAAAGGAACTCTTCCGAGTAGTCTAAGCTACCTGCAACAAGTTAAAAGTCAAGAAATTAAGTTTATTTTCTTTAAATTATGAATACCTACTCAAGCGGCCAGAATGGAGCGCCTTAGGCAAACCCAAAGTATTTCACTTTGAAGCTCAACGCCGCCGTTCTGATCTTGACTCAAAACGAGATGAATTGAAAGCTCGACCACCTGCGGTGATCAATTACACATACCTCAATAGTGTACTCTCGTTGCTCTCGTGTCCGGAATGTGCGAGGACCTTAAGGGCGTTTGCGCACTACACGTATCCGGTTCTTATTCGATTCTTACCCGTTTCTGATCCGGTTTGGCCGTCCTAGTAATTGTATGGACGCTTACGCACCCATACGTATCCGGTTCGTTTTCGATCCGTAAATTCTCACTCCGGATCGGTTTTTTTACGGATCAAAACCGAGTCGAAGTGGCCGCCATACAAATTGTACGTACGCTTGCGCACTACACGATTTTTTTACGGATGAAAAGTGAGGTACGGGGAGGGGAAAGCTCGCGCTGCTAGTGATGTGCCAAATTGAATATTTTTTGATAAACAAGTATTTTGTACTCGTTACAAAAATAATCGAATGCACACTCGAGACAAGAGACTCCAGGATTCTATTTACGTGAAACGAACTATACGAGTAACGTGAGCGACTTTATTGCGGGATCTACATTACATTACATTAAAAAAGATCAACCTAGTATTCGAATTCTTTAAGTACCCGAAATCTATACTCGAGTACAGTCGACTGCTCATCAGTCAGTGGTAAAGTGTTAACACTTTGACCTTGAATGCTTCTTGCTTCTATAGCATTATGGTCGAGATCAGCTCAGTCAGTCAGCACGACTCGGCACATCACTACGACAATATCATGCAATATCGTCTCGAATACGAATGATAACCGGAACGGATACGGATGAGTGCGCAAACGCTAGACGTGAATTTACCGTCTCGTTTTTTTTACGGATCAAAAACGGACCGGTTAAGAATCGGATACGGATGAGTGCGCAAACGCCCTTACTCACAAAATAGGCTTCGTGAGTCACATTCGAGCATATGAGCGCCAAAATCGAAGCTGAAGCAGTCGCCGTGGCCGAAATCGGTCTGGAGTTCATCACCTACTCATGTACTTTAGAAAGATTAGGTTAACCTCTAAAAAAAATATGACGAACGAATCTAAGAGATGTAATGGAAACATCCCATGGAAAATAAAACGTTTTCTATTCCTTTAGTTGTTAGCAAAATCATCCATGTGCTGTATTTTTTTTACATACATCTTGCTAAAATTCGTTCATGTTTGTGTATCATTTAAAGATTGGCCAATATTAAAATACTGATGCATGCGTTTTGCTACGAGCGCTACGAACACGCTACGTTGTAGTAAGCGTAGCGGATAATTAAATACCTATGGACTATTTGAGCAAGCTTACCGCATATCATATCCGAGAGAATCAAATCGTTCAATATATGCACTTGTTTTGTTAACTCAGCGAACGATTTTACCGTCATTGTTTTGTACTATAATTATAAAAAAATATGAAAAATATGTCTTGAGTTTTTTTCATCAATTTTGCACACTTGTTTTATTATTATTTACGTCAGTGTCAAAGTTATACAACAAAGTTTCTGAATCAAAAAAGAAATTAGTCGTTTCATATCAAGCAAGACACGCCTTGTTCTCTATGCTCTGTAGAGCTAAAGTAGAACTCTGAGAGTTTAAAGGATTTCTGTTTCGAAAGCTTTATTCACCGATGGCTGGATAAGTCCAATTATCCTGTTAGTTATACGAGACGCACGTTGCAGTCTTTATTAACGATTACACGCAGTTTGCTTTGTGGATTCAGGCGCAGGGTCAACAGTACAATAGTACTGTCCTCTTTGGTCGTATGTGAACCACGTGAAACACCTACGGCAGCGTAACTCGTTCTAGTTCCAAATGACTAGCTGACATTGTCAGTCGGGTGCCATGACGCGAGAGGATACACGATTCTCATCAATTTCTTTCGAAATAAAACGTAAACCATCTCAATTTGTTTGTCGGTATCCTTTATTTGGGTTAAGTTTGTTAGCTTTCGTGGCTCTCGTATATTTTATTGCTAAACAACCAGACGATAGTTTAAATGATGATCCGTCCGACCAATTTTCGGTTAGGAGTATTCCGAAGAAGTACACGAAGTTGGAAGCTATCGACCCTGAAGAAAGAGATGTTTTCGAAGGTTTCCGGACGTCGTTCCTACCACCGGAAGAAATAGTACTGGCTCGCAGTCGCCGAGATGCGAGAGCAAAGAAGAAAAAAGAAATCTTCGAAGGAAATGTAACAAGTGATATCTTCATCTGGGGAAAATCTAAGGAAGACGAGCGACCAACCAGAATGAAGCGTATGAGCCATTTTACCTTCACTTCACATAATTCTAAGTAAGTAAAATTAATTTGCATATTTTTAAAAGATGTTTTTGCTAGTGTTATTTCACTTTAACTCTGTTACATCAGCCTTATAAAGACTTGACTCCACTTTTGCGTATAGTGAAGGTGATACTCCTAAAAATCATAGACAAAGAGATGCACTTGAAGACTATTATGAAGAAGAAGATGAAGCAGAAGAATACGACTCCTCTGAAGAAGAAAACGAAGATTTACAACGGTAGGTACTTTACATATTCTGTATCACGTACGTAAGGGAACATGTTAACGATTTTTTTAAACATTTCAATATTAGCGCTATGCCTGAAACACACGTGGATAGAGGTCCTCTAGATGATGTGGTAGAGCAAATAAGAGGTCAGCCGGAATTGGAAGAAGGGGAAATTGGATCTTCACCTTGCGTATATAAATCAGGACAGTCATTTACTGGTAAGTACAACAAAGTGTCTTATATAGGATAGAGTAGAATGATATATTTACGATCGCTAATATGCAATTTTCAAATAAACGTGACCTGCGTGACATTTTAGCGTATTTACTCACACGCTTCAAGAACGTATTGTGTGATTATTAAATAGCAGGATCAGATTCACAATGGAATGTATGTTATCCAATTGACATTGACGAAAAGTGAATCAAGGTTACGTTTGAATCATAACAAAATATTGATAGTAAACGCTTCTTCTAACTCAATCACAAAAGGTATTCGATATGCACCATTGTGTTTGTTAGGTATATTCATATAGTATGTTGTTGTAGGTATTCATGCATTTTGGAAAGGACAGGGTGACAGAGACACAATTAGAATTACTCAAGCAAATATTATGAAGAAGTACATGGATGCGGAAGCTGATCCTTGCCATGATTTCTACCAGTACGCCTGTGGCAATTGGGCCTCGCTAAACCCCATACCCGCTGATAAAGCAGGGTAAGTTTCCTTAACATCAACTTCTCTATGACAAATATGGCAAAATAATAATTTTTCATGCACTTAATTTGCAGGTACGATACTTTCGAAATGCTGAGGGAAAACTTAGACACTGTCTTAAGAGATTTATTGGAATTCAAAGAAAATGAATTTGTTGCTAGCATGTATCCAGGAAAGCACCTACAAATGTACGACAATATCTTGAAAACATTTGATTCGAGCAACGCTAATACTTTAAAAGTACCAACGACGACGCCTAAAAGTGATGATGATTCTACAGAAATAAATCTCGATGACATTCTTAAAAACATGACGCCCGTAGATATTTTACCAACCCACATCACCAAAAAAAGTAGCTCATCGGAGATTCTAAGTAGAATACATTATTACCTAGATAGGAAATCGAGACAAATTAAGCGTATATCTGAACTGGGGTCTAAGTGGCGGCGTGGGTATTTAAACAAAAACAAAAAGTATGAAACATTGAGAAGATTTAGAAGAGTAACGTCTGACAATGAACCTCAATCAATTAAAAAGTTTTCTAAAATAACAACACAAAACCACGTACGAAGGAAGCCACTGATGTACTTAAATTCTAAATCAAAGAAGAGAAAAGGAAGACAAACAAACCAAAGCTCTGAGCATAAGGATAAGAAGGAACCTGTTAAAAATATTACATACGACTGCAACACCAAAGATGCGACATTAAAAGCCAGATACCTGTTCAAGTCTTGTATGAACTACGAGATACTAGAAAAGCGAGGGCACCAACCACTGCTTGACCTGATAAACCTTCTCGGAGGATGGCCAATATTGAATCAATCTTGGGACAGCAGTAACTTTGACTGGATTGATCTAATGGCGAAATTACGGCTTTACAATAATGATATTTTGATTTCAGAGTGGGTTGGGCCTGATATAAAAAACTCTGACGAATTCGTTATCCAATTTGACCAAACCAGCCTAGGTATGTTATTTAAATTTTACAATAACTGAACAAATTTTTCCCAAGGATCAATGTTACTTGATTCGAAGATCTGAATATTATATTCGTCTCATAACATGCGATCCCTGCAAAGAGTTATTCTGTGTCTTGTCTTGTGTCGTTAGATTGGATTTCAAGCTGAAAATTATTTTCAGGTTTGCCAACAAGGGAGTACTTTCTGCAAGATGCTAATAAGGTGTATCTGAATGCTTACAAAGACTATCTTATAAAGATAGCTAAGCTTCTTGGTGGCGAAGATGCGTACGTCCACGCCAGTGCTAATGAGCTGATTGAATTTGAGATCAAGTAAACTGATGTACAATGTATTGTTTTATACATAGAAAATACTTATATTCAGGGCATAGGCTACCAAATGAAGGGGTGAACAGAGCTTTAGTGGGCTTCCAAGGAGCACATACTAAAGCCACATTTGGCAATACTGGCTCAGCTCACCCCTTCAGGTATATGAACGTGATGTTGTGTGTGTGTGTGTATGTGAGGTTACTAAACGAAAGGTTTTGTTGTGTCCTTATGGTGTAAAAATGAATCTGAAATTTTGCAAATACCTGCGAAAAAGTTGACTAATTTTGTCATGTGCAACAGTGTGACCAATGTTGACAAATCTGAGCCTGTTTGAATTACAAAGAGAGGTCTGAATGATGTCGTACGCAGAGTTCAATACAGCTGATAAATTGAAGTAGGTATACATAAGCATAAATTTGTAGTTATTGTAGGCTGTTGATTTCAGGTTGGCGAAGATAACATCAGCACCAGAAGACCGGCGCAATGTTTCAGAGCTGTACCGACGGATGCCTCTTCGAAAATTAGAGAAGTTAGTGCCCGAAGTGAAGTGGAGGAGGTACTTGTGTGTTGTAATGAATCGAACAGTGGGCTCTGAAGAGACTGTTGTGTTATTTGCTCTGAGTTACGTTAGGGTAAGTACATTTTTCAGCCTAGTATCCTTTCTATTTTCTTGACCATTCTTGTCATTCTGAATAATGATATTTGCAAATATTAGTAAGCTTCTAAGTTTACTTGACTTTCTGATAATTACTTTATTAGTTACTTATAGATTTGGGCTATTATTTTTTTGTACAGCATTTAGTGAAACTTATAGACGAGACGGATCCAAGCACTCTCTCAAATTATCTTTTATGGCGTTTTGTGAGACACAGAGTCAACAACCTGGATGATCGCTTCCAATCGGCCAAACAGCAGTAAGTAATTAATATTATGACAATAAATATGAGCAAATCATTCGATACACTATTACGTTGCATTTTTTTTAGATTCTACTTCATTTTATTTGGCCGAGAGCAAGCGCCGCCAAGATGGAAAAATTGTATTTCCCAAGTCAATTCAAATATGGGTATGGCCTTAGGCTCCATGTTCGTAAAAAAATACTTTGACGAGACAAGCAAAAATGACACCCTCAGAATGACCAGAGAAATACAACAATCTTTCAAAGAATTGCTGCATATAACCGATTGGATTGATGATAACACAAAAAAACTGGCAGCCCATAAAGTAGAAGCTATGATGCTAAGAATAGGCTATCCAGATTTTATACTTGACAAGAAAGAACTAGACGATAGGTACAAAGAAGTGACTATCTATCCGGACAAGTATTTTGAGAATATTTTGAATATCCTGCAGCATCTGACTAAAATGGAACAATCACGGTTAGCACACTTTTTTATAAGCCTGTACAAAATGCAACAGAAAGTTATACATTTTTACTTACAATATTTATTTACAATATTCTGTCTATTGGCAGCTAAGCATAGTGTCGATAAACGTGCATATTTAAGTCATTGCTTTAAATATTTCATTTTGTTTCTGCAGACTCGGGCAGCCCGTAAACAAAACCCTCTGGAACACGGCTCCAGCAGTTGTCAATGCGTACTACAGCCGCAACAAGAACCAGATCATGTTTCCAGCTGGGATCCTGCAGCCACCCTTCTATCATCGCCACTTTCCCCGTTCTCTCAACTACGGTGGTATCGGAGTTGTTATAGGTTAAGTCAAGTATATTTTACGTACCTACTCCAACTAATATTTATTCAATGCACTACCTTGATTGTAAAATAACTGTCACAATTTTAGGTATATATTTTGAACGCTGTTATAAGGTTGTAAATTAATTAGCGCACAATATTTTAACGGAGGAACCTACGCATGAAACTGAATAATTTTCCCCAAGGAACGTAGGCTGAAATATGAAGAAAAAAGCTAATCAGCTGATCACATCACCGCGCCTGTCGATTCTACTTTAGTCATTATTTCTGTACGCGCTCGCTACCCCTTTACGTGTGTACACACTTATACTACTACTACATGAACGCGTGCGGGGCGACACAAAGGACGGAGTCATGATTACGCACAGAAATGGTATTTTTTTTAATTGATAGACATGTCGTGTTTTTCTTTTATCAGTTTTTTTTTCATATTGCAGCCTACGTTCCTTGGAGAAAATTATTCAGTTTCATGTATAAATTCCTCCGTTAAAATATTGTGCACTAATTAATTAACACACTATATACCTGTTATTTAACTTAATCATAGTCACAGTCAAAGGTTTGATTGATAGGCGTCGCGTTTCAGAAATCTTTGAACTGTATCTGGATCCCGATTACAAAGGTGTTTTTCTCTCCCAATCAGGCCACGAGATCACTCACGGTTTCGACGACAAAGGCCGCCTCTTCGACTGCGATGGCAACCTGCACCGCTGGTGGTCCGACTCGGCTATTGAAGCATTCCACCTCCGGGCACAGTGCCTCATTGATCAGTACGGGCGCTATGTCGTGCCGGAAGTCAACGTTAAACTGGACGGAATTAATACTCAGGTGAGCTATTTCTATTCAAGAGGGATTTTTAGCTAAGATAAATCACACCTTCTAAGCTCGTCAACTCATCAAGAAGAACAGCACTGAAGCCGACGATCACCAGTTATGAGGAGCAGGTGTAGGTGTGCGCAAGACCAAGATCAGCGCAAAAGTAGAAAAGCTTATGCCCTGTAATGAGTTTAGAAATGGTAGGATAATGATGACAACGACAGGAGGAAGACAGTCTCCGAAGAAGCGACCAAATGCTACAGCTGTACCATTGATGGTATGATACAAACGCTTTTGATTACTACTATAGCTACTACGAATAGATTCCTTATTCGTGTGTATAGATCATACACTATCATGGTTTGTGAGGTCGGTTGTCGACTTTACAATCCACACGATGAAGAAGAAGACTATCATGGTCACAATCACAAGTATTTTCTTGACAATGTAAAACTGTCGCTTTACTTGTTTTTTTCTAGGGTGAAAACATAGCCGACAATGGAGGAGTGAAGCAAGCCTTTCGTGCGTATCTTCATTGGCTGCAGAATAACGGTGCTGATGGTGAAACTCTACCTGGCCTCAATCACACGCACACCCAGTTATTCTTCTTGAATTTTGCTCAAGTAAGTTTTACTTATGCACAAGGATTTCTGCATTTGAGCAAAATATTGCAAACAGGGTAGCAGCGATGCCTTTTTCCACTTTTGTGAAACACGTTATACTCGTATCGAACAAACTAGTCTTTGTAAATCTCACATGAACATCTTTAGATAGAGCAAACGTTATGATAAATTACGATTGTTCTAAGATATAAAACCCCTAAGGGGGGAGGTAAGGAATAGCATAAGTCGATAAGATACGAGTAACAAACAACGCTAGGCTCTCATAGAGGTCTCAAGGAAGGCCCCAACTGAAAGTGGTCGAATCCAGAACTGATCATATCAAGAACCTTCCTTGCACTTAAAAGGTATTATTGACAGTTTTTCCCACAGAACTTTATTTTGAGAAATCTTAAAAACAGGTATGGTGTGGAGCGATGCGTCCAGAAGCAATGCGGAACAAGCTAAAGACAGCCGTCCATTCCCCTGGCAGGTTTCGAGTAATTGGGACCTTGTCAAACTCACACGACTTTGCTAGAGAGTTCAGGTGTCCGCCAGGGTCGCCCATGAATCCAAAGAAGAAATGCTCGGTATGGTGATAAACGAAATTTCTTACAGAACAAACAAATTTTTCAGGACTGATTGTGTGTAGGTATGAAGATTTGTAGTATTTTAAGTTGATAACGTAATTTAATTAGTAGATATGTTTACCTAGTTTTAGAGAAAATTTACCTCATTGTATCACGATTTTGTTAGTAAATTAATACTTATATACGTTTTATAAAGTTATTTTTATTTGTACAAATAGTACACAACATAATCAAATATGAAACTTTTTTGCATAAAATGTTCTCTTTTAAAAATATGTTTCGATTAAAGTTAATTTTAACTTTCAAAATAATCTAACGAAATGAAGTGAATTTATTATTTTTTTAAAAGTACATGGACACTATAATACTTTATAAATAAATTCAATGTTTATTAAAATAGTTGTTCTGAGGAGGTGAATCGTGGGAAAGAAGGGACCGCGACGGAGGATAACACGATAAAATAGCTTATATTTAGAGTATAATTTTATATAATTGTTAATACCTACGTAAATAATTATACCTTGAATGTTTCATTTGCCTTTTTCCGAAAATTGGTTAATAAAGCTTAGAAATAATACAGATTAAGTAAGTACCAAAAACTTTAATTTTCATTTCGCTGAACAGTAAATTAAAAGACAATTTATCTATAGTATAGAAAATGCTTCGTGAATGGCACCCTAATACACGTAGTTTCGCACCTCAACGCTTTGCACGTCATCATTGCTCCAAAGCGTCTCTACTTCCATGCCCGTCTCTCCAACGACGATGTTGTCACGCTTTTCCCAGCGCAAGCGCACCAGGCGAGCAACTTCCAGCCAAAGACGGGATTCTAGCACTAGGAACATGCAAGAGAATCTCTATGATTGATGAGAAGGGATCGGTAGACCGATGGCTGCGACCCGGGGTTCTTGTTGATTGTCACACCAGAGCAGAGTGACAAACAAATGGTCCGCAAGGTGGACATGGCAATCGGGGTATGAGATAGTATTCCATGAAGTAATATAATAAAAAACATGTTGATATCACAATGTACGCTTTTTTCGTTTTGTACACGTGTTACCCCCCTTCTTACTACTAGTATAGCTTAATACAGAAAACTGTCTACCCATCTTACTACTGCCTCGGCCATTTTCACTCAATCAACTCAAAGACCGGAGAAGAAGACGAAGAAAAAGTATGGCAGTGCTTCACCAGGCTCACTGCTCTAATTGACGTTAATAATTTTCAACAATGATAATTTTCCGGAAGCCATCCTAATATCAAAACGTAAATACCAGTTAAATAAAAATTAAGAAAACTGTACTCACAAAAGAGGAAGGAGACGGATGTCAAGAAGAGAGGGTTGACTTTCCCGTTGATGACGCCCATGGTGTAGAGTAGGGCTCCAGCCGTCGGTCCTTGGCGGAGGAACAGGCCGCGCAGGGTGGCGCCCAGCCACGGCAGGAACAGATACTCGCTGAGCGGCGAGCGCTGTGGACAAACGACATCTTTGGTCCCGGTGTCCATTAAAGGGAGCATCGGTGGTGTAGTGGCTAGGGCCGCTGTCTTCCACTCGGAAGGGATTCGATCCCCACCTCGTACCTGGGTTTTCAAATTCCGAATTAATATGTACGTTTATTCGATGTTTTTATGGCGAAGGAAAGTTTACACTTGCTTAGGTTCTGTGTGAAGTCGACCAACCCACACTGGGCCAGCGTAGTGGACAAAGCCTGCCTTAGGCCTGATCATCCTAATTCCGGTTAGGCTCAAGCCTTTTGGTGGGGACGTATATGAGCTGTTGATGATGATGATCTATTAATGCAGAGATGGGCGAAGAAAGGGATGTATTTTTTACTTTCTTTCACTCACTTTCTCCGTAAATGTTGAATACAGGCGTGAGGCAAATACCCCCTCCATTTTCACCAAGGCACCTCCGTGGCACGGGCTAGACTGTACCCGAGCGGAGTCTTCTTTAGTGTCGAGTTTGTATAAAATACATATAATTTCCGCCCATTTGCACTTTGATAGAAACCGGGCCTTACAGTATTCTTAGGTGGAGGGTGGAACACGATAAAATAAAATTAATGCATCTGATAAAGTATAGTTAAAACTGGTCGACACAATAGAAACCACTGTTGATCGATAACACTTTCATTTTCAGTAGATCCATTATCCAGATCCATCGTGGATCTGGTGAGACATTTTCTTCTCAAAAGATCTAATTTTTGTCACTGTGGAAAACTAAAGTTCGAACATAGGGATGCGGTTGGTAAATACTTTTCATTACCAATAATAACTAAAGGCGAGCGTTTGCTAACTGTTGAGGATATCCTTTGTCCACTTGCAGATTTATTTGACCCCAAAGTGAATAACATTCTTGAACTCATCTAGTAATATAGATAACCGTGATGTCCTCAGAACAAATTAGATAGGTAGGCTTCAAATTAGATCTTAGGAAAACCGGTACTGTTTTAAAAGACTTAAAATTATTAAAAGAGACAATTGAATAAGTTAATATAAAACCCAAATCCAAATCCGAGTGAAAAACGCATATTTTTATTTAAATCTAATATGTGCTACGACAGCGTAGCAAACGTTACAATGGCGTAGCAAACGCTACGAATCGACGTAGCGTGTTTATGCTACGAACGGATACAGGTAGAGCGAAACTAAATAAAATATGTTAATGTTTGTATCTTGCACTAGGATTTATGTTCGTCCAGGAACTAAAAAAATATAGTATTATATAGTATTATAGATTCTTCTACTAGTCCTGTCGCTAGGCATTTAAATCATCCCGCCATCTTTTACGGGGCCTGTTCCCGTCATGAGGTGTCCACTGGGTGACTACACTATGGGGAGGTCTTTGCCCAGCAGTGGGACCTTTTAGGCTAAATACAAGGTCGGTTGTCGATCTTACAACCTACCCAACCCACCATGAAGAAGAAGAATAAAATAATAATTAAAGATTCTTACCACATTACAGCTATTCCATATAAGAAGGCAGCTAAGGGTGACGACGACAAAATCGGACATTTCAACGCACCACATCACTTCTGCGAACAACATAAATATAAAACTTGTATTTCTAATAACTATAACTTCTTGTTAGAGACATGACATGAGTGAAGCCAAGTTTCAAAATCGGCCGTTTTTATTATTTGAAAAATTTTTTTTTTAGTTGACGGTACAAATACAAATATACAATACAAATAAATAATTTATTTTCTCCCACACATAACAATACATATACAATTAAGGCGTACAAGAATATGAAAGTATGAACACAGAATATCAACTTAAAAACAACAAAATAACTAATAAATAATGTTCAAAAGCGGATTTTTTTAATATTTTAATCCTAAACAGGACTCGAACCTGCATCCCTTCGGTAATTCGAGCCAAACACAGGCGCGCGGTTATTCCCGCTGCCCCCCATTTTTTTATTGCTTGGGAATGTGGGGGACAACGGGAATTTTTTTCTCGTTGTCCCCCACGACATAATATTGAATAAAATAACCAAAATAACTTGAATTTTTTTTTTACTGAAGTACAGACTATTAAAGTTGCAATCAACAAAATATTGTAGTTTTCGTTTGTTATCGTTATTTTAAATGTTATTCAAAGGCTAAACCCAATAAATATTTGTAATAAGAACAAGTTTAAGTAATTGAATATAATGTAATAAAAAACAGTAAAGTCACACGTAAGAACAAAAATTCACAAATATTATGTTTTGAGTGTTTTTAGTCATTTTCACATTTTCTTACAGTTACAATCAATTATTGTACATAATATTATAACATACATATTATTTGTATTGTGTTTTTGAGCATTTCGTTATTAACCTTAACTTTATTAAGCTATTGCTCTTCCATGTAAATCTAGCCACAAAACTAAAGAAAAACGTATGAAAACAAGACATTATATTTGTTTTCATTATTACAAAAATTATAAAATGTTTGTACTTATGTAATTTTTACTGTGAGTATTACGTAAAAGACAATTACAATGTTATTGCTTCAATAAATAATCGCTGTTGTAACCTAAACAAGTATCTTAAATAACCTGTTGTTGATTGTAATTGTAAAAATGTGTACATAATTTAATAGCACTAAAACATAATATGTGATTTTTTTGTTCTTACTTGTGACTTTTACTGTTTTTTATTACATTATATTCAATTACTTACACTTGATCTTATTACAATTATTTATTGGGTTTAGCCTTTGAATAACATTTAAAATAATGATAACAAACGAAAACTACAATTTATTGATTATAACTTTAATAGTCTGTACTTCAATAAAAAAATAAAAAAAATTCCAAGTTTTGGTTATTTTATTCAATACAGCATGAAATTTACATCGTTTTGTTCCCGCCGTGTAGTGATAGTACCCGTCAAACTGAACAACTTTTCACGAAAAAATAAATCCGTGCCAAAAAAAAATTTGGTCTCTCCATACAAAATGGGTCGGTCTCACTTTGTATGGAGATCAAAAATTTTTTTGTCGCAGGGATTTTTTTTATCGTGAAAAGTTGTTCAGTTTGACGACTACTATCACTACACGGCGGGAATAAAACGATGTAAATTTCACGGTGCATTATGTCGTGGGGGACAACGGGAAAAAATATTCCCGTTGTCCCCCACATTTTCAAGCAATTAATGAAATTGGGGACAACGGAAATAACCGCAGGCGCGCGCACCTAGGCATCCGGCTTTATAAAAATGTCGCGTGCCTTCATCAGATATTTTGTAACAGACGTAATCTGTATGAAAAATAATGAATATACTCACTGTCAACGTCAACATCGTCGATGTACAAGTTATCGTCCTTACTCAGCAACATGAAGTGTAGATCTTGAGGCAGCGGCTCATTATCCAAAGTCACCACTTCAAACTTCACATTCGCAACCAGACCCAACATTAGACAGACTGCTGCCAAGAAGGTAGCTGAAAGAGTAGCCCTAGAAGCTTTTGCATGCAGCCTTTCTGCTTGGGCGAAGGTCTTACGGCGGAGATATTCGAAGCTGGTGTCGACATAGTCTATGAGAGCACCAATTATTGGGATCTTAGATCTGGAGTAGGTCAAGTGACGCGGCAGGCTGGGCTGGTCGCCACTCGCCATGGTGTTATAGTAATATGCCAACGCGATAAATATTACAAAATGTAAGATGTAAATTGTTAGAAAATGTGCGACTTCAAATTTGGCATATTTGAAGTAAATTTACTTTTTTATTACGAAAAACGTGCAAAAAAATAGTTTATGATTCTTCTTTGAAGTTTCTGTTAACACAAAAAATACTTTTTTTAATCGTTCCGCTCCTTTCTGGAGCAGGCAAAGGCATATTCTTGTTTTAGGTTACTCTTTGGTTTTAGGAAAGCCAGGATAGCCATGATATTTTCAACTCTTGCGCGAGCCTTTCATTTATCTAACTTCTCTGGCCTTGCTCTGTCATTGCTCTGCCCTCGGAAGAACAAAAGACGATAGCTTCGCTCCGAGGCGACGACGCGCGTCAGAAATCAATGGCTCTGCCCTCCTATTTCCTTCGAGTCTAGCTGATATTTCTATCCGTTGGCTTATTTTGTAAGTGAAACCTAAAACTAACTAAAGGTTGCCTAAAAATATAATCTTCAGTTCAGTAGTATATAAATATAATATATAACATGAAAAAAAAAACGTATCCTTAGACCAAAACATTATATATTTATTATGTAATAAGAGTTACAGCTTACACTATAATTACCTAAAGTTATTTTACAGTTACTACTGAACGGTTTCCATTGGAGCTTTATTATTACTTCTATATAATATTATGCTCTCTAATATGCCTCAAGAGAATCAACAAGAAACATTACAATCATTACTTATTAATATAATTACAACTACGTACTGAGGCAGGCACCAATCTTGAACACTCAAAATCATCGTTGAGACTTATTCACATTAGGCGAATTTACTATTTAATACATTAACCTATTAAGAGTTTACAAAGAATTGGACAGCTGACTATATTAAAAATAAATATTTGTACTCGATGATTCGTATAAACTACCGTACAGAAACGAACGTGACGTCACTCCTTGCTATTTATTTTGGTCTTCCACATAAGTTACTTTTATGACATTTTATAAAAAGGTCGCAAATAATTTAATTCGCAGATGATCCCGTTCGCAACTCGCCCCGACTTAGTTTAATTTCCTGTTTAATGAACAGTACCTACACACTTTTTAAATTGCGAATGGGTCGATCTGCTACCAATCCATAAAAAAGGTGCACTACACGGTAAAGGTGGATTACACGGTTAAGAACGGGCATTTCGCAGCCAGATTTTTAGAAAATGGACTGCATTTTGAACCCGAGGTGTTACGCTCAATATGCCGGCCTCTGTACCACCAAATACCTTTCAGTCCATCTTATTTTTTTAAAAACTTACACATTCTCTACCTTTATTTAAATGTTTCTCCTATCTGCTTAGATTGTCTGCAATTCGAAGTTCTTATATTCCAAAAACTTAATTTATTAGTTTTTGGAATATAAGAACTTCCTAACTGCAGATGTGTCGAAATAACAAACATTATAAAGTCTCTAAACCATAGTAGCCTACGAATACTAGCACAGTTAGGAAAATGTGAAATCAAACTATGAATAAAAGCTATGTAACTTATACAAAAAATAAAAAAATATCGAAAGTAATTAAAAGTTAATCAGTTTAGTTATATTAATTCATTCATTAGGGTCTTGTTGTGATTCTAAGTAATCCTCGTCTCCTGTACCATACCTGTAGTTATCTCCTTGACTGCAGTAATGTATATTTTAATCAAAGAATAGTATTTACTTCTCTGGCTCAGTGACCCTAAGATAATCTACTATACTAGGAATTTCGATTTCATGAAGGTAAATAAATTAAATTGAATTAAATATTTTAAAAAAATCTGTCTATTGTCTGTTTGCCTTAGTCAAATCTAAAGTATTTGACTTTGAAGCTCAACCGCTCTGATCTTGACTCAAAGCGCGACGAATTGAAAGCCCGAGCACCTGCGGCGACCCGTTACACGTACCTTGATGGTGTGCTCTGGCGTCCGCGGTGCGAGGACCTTTACTCACAACATAGGCTTCGTGAGTCACATTCGAGCACATGAGCGCCAAAATCGGAGCTGAAGCAGTCGCCGTGGCCGAAATCGGTCAGGAGCTCATCATCATCATCATCATCATTTGTGTGTACTTATACTCTGTACTGTACTCATTGTGTTATGAATAAATTATTTTCATGAAATTAACAAAATTGATTAGTGTTATTAAACTTTCAGCATCGCCATCTCTAATCATCATCATCATCTCAGTCGAATGACTTAAATTAATTAAACTTATATCAGATTATATTATCATATCCTAGAAATCTAATTACCTGTTGCAGTACTAAAAACCGTCCCACGTGCGAAATAGACTCCGCATTTAGCTTAATATAAAGTTGCTTTAAATATGAAAGTAAGACTGCAAACAAAAATGATTCAAAATTTTCACAGTCCCACGAATCATTTAGTTGGTAGTTGGCACCTTTTTACTCTATACAATACAATGGGGTTATAAACCGGACCTGTTGAGTGTTCCTGATGTTGAGTGTTGGTTAAACAAATGTCAGAAGGTTTTTTGACGTTTTACTGTCCATCGCACACATTTAGGTACACTCAACATTGGCGCCATATTGGGTTTTAGTTTTTCCCCAAGATTTCACTAGTTCGACTCTGCCATTTAAAGTTTAAAATGTAAGTCATCAGCCTCAAGATACCAGTTCAAAATCAAAATCATCACTCATTTATCTGTACTTAAATTAAAATATTACAAGTATCAAAACCAATTCACGTATTCGCTTTCTTAGGCGCTGATCCTTCCTCTGAATCGCTGGCTTTGCGTTTCCTCTTGATGAGATGGGAGATGTTCGTTGCGGGTTTGTCGGAGGAAGTGCCCACGGTACTGGAGCTGGAGCCGGCGATGGACGATGAAGACTCGCCGTTTGCTGACGAGGCGTCGCTGGACGGACACAGAGTCTCGCGGACGCGTCTGATGGTCTGCAACAGGAGGTTGGCACAGCAGTGTAAAGGTAGCAGTGATATAAGTGGAGTGGAGTGGTGCAGTGGTAGTGGTAATTTAGCACTGAATTTTTTGCTTTGTGAATCCACCTCCGTACGAGTAAAATAGTATTTCTCCGGACAAAAAACGACAAAATATTATTTGAGATTTTTTTCATTATGGTTTCTAATAATAATCTATCTAACTTCACAACAGGTTTTTCGCTCAGACTTTTATTTTGTACCACCTGAGATACAGGTTTTTACCTAGTTTGGGTGGTACGGGTTTTATTTTATTTTTTCATAAGACGAAACTTGTTTTTTCTTTATCCTTAAGGGGGTACCCTATGTGAACACTAGCGCCACTTGAATAAAAAATCATAACTTAGTGAAAACACAAAATATCAAAAAATTGAACGATCAAATTGTTGTTGTTTCATTAGTCTTGTTGTATTTTTAGAAATGATAAATTCAGTTATCTATTGTTAATTGTAGTAACAGATAGCGAAAGTGCTAATAACGGCCGTTTTTAGCACTTTCGCTATCTTCTACTACACCGTATAAGATTTTATAAAATTCGGTATTTCTAAAACAACTAAAGTAAAATGATCGTCCACTTTTTTAATATATTTAGTCTTTTCGGAGTTTTGATTTTTTTCGAAGTGGCGCTAGTGCGCAGTCAGGTAGCCCCTTAAGCTACCTAATTAAGAATACTTTTGTAATCGCGAAGTTGATAGGCTATGATATGTAATTCGTTATAGTTGGGTTACTATAGGATAAGCTCTTATTTATTCGTTTATTTATTTATTTATTAAGCAAAATTACATACTGTTTAGTGATAAAATAGAAGGTGAAGTTACCTTATTTTTAATTATTAGCTATTATTATGGTTTTTAAACTGCATATTATAAAAAAAAGTTGTTAACGTCGTATGAAGAATTTTGAAGCTGTCAGAACTCATCCTATAATAACTCAACTATACTCGCCTTATATTCGGGACGGATGGTTGAACCAGATGGGTGGTGACATGACATCAATTGGCCATAATTAAGATTAAATAAACAAAACCACATGACCATCAATTTATTTATTTATTTAATTTTGGGTTGGGTATGAAACTGAAATAAAACATAACTTCAATTTCGATTAATTTTATTTCCAAAATAGGTATAAAACAGTACAAAAATGGCCGTGTGGTTTCACTTATATCTAGGAATACAAAAAGTCTTAGAAACTAAGAGTATTAAAATGATAACCTACTGAGATTCAAAGGCACTGGTTAGGCACAATATTCTTATAAAAACAAAATAATACTGGTAAATGGTAATACAATCACTAAAATCAATAGTTAATATGCATAAAAAAAAATATTAAGCTTTTTTCATAGTTTTTCATAGTTTATCTGAAAGTATACAAAAATACAATACTGACAGTCAAAACAGAATCGAAATTGATCGAAAAACATCTGTCCCTCTTACGAAAACAAAATTTTCTATGGCGGATGTATGACCCACGTGACATATGACGTCACATCTCACGTCTCGGACCTCTCTGTCTAACCGTCAACTTTGAAAACTCTGTTTCCGAGCAAGATATTTGAAAAAATATTTTTAATGTGTTTATCTGGAATTTGAAATATTTCGATGAATTAAAACAAATGTGCATAGGTATTCCCTATTGGCGAGATTTATTTGGTTAAACAGGAACATCAAAACCTACGTTTTGAATAAAATAGCCCTTATAGCTAACTGGAATGGTTCATTCATCACTATAAAAATCCCAGATTCAAGGAAAGCCTTGATAGAGTAACAAGGAACAGTAAAACTGGTTTTGTTAACTTGTGTGTAAAGTTATTATTATGAATTAAATAATTCACCATTGAAATACTTCAGTGAAACGCAATGTTTTCTTTGATACAACAATCTGTTCCTATTTTCTAAAATTATTTTTCTTCATGAGTAGAGGAAATTGTATAATTCTATACATACACATATTACACCAGCCAACAAAACTAGGCTTTACTTTGGCTGTTTACGAAAGGTGTCTTAACTACTCCTTGTTCTGAGATAAAAATTACTTAATACTCAGTCTTAAGATTGGCATGTTGCTACACATATATTCTTCTCCTTCAGCAACATATCTCTAAGCATTTTCCTGGCGTCCTCCAGGCATTCACAGGGCCTTACCTCTGCTTTGTAATCCATCATGTCTTGAATCTTCTCCTGGATCTCTGGAAGCAATTCCTTCAACTCCTTAATCTCGCCTTCGACGGAGTAGCCCGGGTCCGCAGTGGAGTATTTCTTAACAGTAGCGTCGTTGGCGGCGGCGGTAGGATTCTCCAGCGTTTTGATGCGGCTCTCTAGAATGTTCGCTGCGTTTTTGAAGTGAGTGATTGCGTCTTCGAAGTTCGACGCTAAGGAGTTGGCGAGACCTTGAAATAAATTTGTTTTGTTGTTAATAATTAAGCAAAATTGTAAAGAAAAAAATCACTTCATTATTTGTCCTACAATGGTTAATTAGGTACGATTATAACCATTGTAGGACAAATAACATAATAATATTAGCTAATAATTTAAAAAATAATAGAATTCGCTGCTCGCATCCACCATTTTTAGTATTAATAAATTTCTGTTGGGTTGAGCTTTCACGCCTGATAATAGGGGATCAGACTACTTTTTTTTATTTTATAAATTCAAACATCTTAGTTTCTGCTATCGAACACTAAAATAATTTTTGCTCTATCTTTAAAATTGACTGAGTTATAAAAGGTTTGAAATTCAAGATTAGACAGTCATTTGTTAGTAACGCCATATAATCTCCATAAAAACATCGTTTTTGAAAGAGACAGAACAGACATATTGAAACTTTAAAAAATCCCTGTATATCACTGTATGTTCAGTGGTTTTTTTGTTTTTCAACCGATCCTGTTTTTTTCTCCGCGAATCGTCTGCTACTAATCTATATTTTAAAAATAATTATGGTAAATTTTGGAACAGTCCGATCCCCTATTATTAAAACATGTTGTATATTATTTTTACCTATTTGATAGTGAGTTTCAGCAATGCGCCTGTCGTCAGTGCCATACAATTCCTTTTGCAACTCCAAGCAACTTTCTGTGAACAAAACAACAGCTTTTAGAATATGTTTATTTTAATCTTCTTTATCCATGGGTCTGATAAGATAGCGACTATATTTCGACCACAATCCAAAATCAAAAACGTTTAATAGCTGAGAAGATCCTATGACGTTCGCAAAAATCTGAATAATTGGAAAATAAAAGAGAAAGAAGACAACTTTTCGTCTTGAAATACGCTCACATTGAGCTTTCATTTAGTAGATCAGTAATTTATAGCCTTCACAGTATTGTAATTTGACCGGGAATCGAACCCGGAACCTCCGTAATGGGCGTCGAAATCTCGACCACTCGGCCACGGAGGCTGTTGTAATAAAACCTGTCATAGCTACACTCACGCATGTCAGTGACGGCCTTGTCGTAGGTCTCGCTCTCGAGCGCCACCTCCCCGAGCGCCAGCAGCGCGTCGGCCAGCAGCGCGCGCGCCGCCGCGCCCGCGCCGGCCGCCAGCCGCTTGTTCAGGATGCTGCGGGACATGTCTGGGGAGAAATTATACAATTTCCAATTCATTTATAAATTGGGGACTGTTCACGTGGCAATCTGATCATAAACCAACAGCCTGGCAATCAGACAGCAGACATACAAAAGTCAAAAGTTATTTTTTCTCAAAGAGCTATTCTTAAGGTTGCAACTTTTAAGCCATTTTACTATCCCACTGATTCCTTATGTAAATATTTTTAGGTCCTAACAGTACGGAAACTTTTCATCTTAAATATCATTCTCCTTCACGTTAACACTTCCTATAAACCCCAATATATCTCGTAAAACAAATAAAATGTTGCTTTTTCTAAAATTACTCATACTGAATTCAGCCACAGATTTTGTTATTTTCTGGGTCCGTTTCTATTCAATCGTATATTATATGCAACTTTAATGTCTACACCTGCCTGCAGTGTGAGCCATGACCTGATTGTAGTCATGGACAAGTAGAGAAAACAAAACTCACCCAACATTTCCCATGCCAGCTGAAGATTGTCTACATCATCATCATTTTCTAAGTCAGCTACTGATTCGTCATTGGCATCACCATTTGAAGTACCCTGCAGATATAAAAAAATTAAAGACATTGATTTCAGAGATTATCGTGAGTAAATACAACCAGGGTTCGTGAGGTTGGTTGTCGACCTGTAGGTAGTAACCCACAAGATAAAGAAGAATATTGACCATCAAGACATCAGTTGTCACACATACCGGGTGTCCAAAAAGGGTATTTGCACTTTTAAATATCAATAAATCGTCTTAATGAGGGTAGATAGCAAAAACAAATATAATGTCATACGTGGAATTTATTGGAAATTTAGTTGAAATGGATTTGTATACCGGAGCTCAGCGCGCATTTTGTGTAAGAGCTTATTATCAAAACAATAATTCGATAATAACAACTCGCCGCTTACATCGCGCGCAGTTCAATGTACGGGACATTTCTTTATCTCCCAGTGCGAATATCATTAGAAAATGGATTAAGATGTAATGGGCGTCATTTGGACAACATATTTTTTTTGTCGTTAACATTCCATTGTATGTACTTTTTGCAAATAGTAATAAAATTATGAAATTATATATTTTTCGTATATAATTTTTGGGTACAAACTGCCAACACCCTTTTTGGACACCCTGTACAATACATGCTACAGAATAAAAACACTATAAAATTAACCTCGACTGAGTACTAGAGTGAGTGATAAGGTTGACCTTTGTTGTTTCAATTATCTTGCTCTTTAAGTTGTATGTTTTTGGTGTCAATAAAGTATTATTGTATTGTAGAGTAGCCCATATACATGTTTTATGTTTGGAAGGCAAAATCAACAGCTCATATACGTCCCCACCGAGGGGCTCAAGCCTACCCTGAAATAGGGCGATTAGGCCTTAGTCGACCATGCTGGCCCAGTGCGGGTTCGTCGACTTCACACACAACGTGGTCCCCACCACATCGGACCCGCGTCTTCCGGACGAGACACTAGACCGCTATAGGGCAAAATGAGTGTGAATAATTAACATAACAAAAAAAGGAAATCTTACAGGTTGCTCATCAACATCCTGGGCTTTGCTGCTGCTGGGTTCATCAACCTTAGATGTTGACTCTGCTTCAGTCTTCTTCTCTTGTTCTCCATTCTCTTTCGGAGCTGCTTCACCGTTCTCTGCTGATTCCGCTTCTCCATTCTGTCCATCTTCACCATTTTCTTCTTGTCCTATAAAAAAATTAAGCTACTGTTGTTAGTTTATAATATTACCTAAATTGGAAAATTTTACCTAAAAGCTAATATTTAATTGAAGAAATAGAAGAATTATTTATTACTGTCTATCATGTTTTTATTTACTATTTGATAAACTTCAAAGAAAGTTATTAATCTGCATATTCTATTGTTATCTAGAGTATTCAAGAATTACTTTGAAAGATAACTTTTTAATATATTAAATTAATAGTAATAATAATAGATAACAGGTATTTTTATATAAAAAAATGTAGTTACCATTATCATCATCATCTTCTTCTTCTTCTTCAGCATTACCACCTCCAGGCATTCCATCACCTAGGACACCACTCTCTTGCCTTGACAACCCTAAAAGGGACTTGCCATACCTGGGAAATTAAATGGGAAGCTAAATAATATTAATTAAATTAAATGGGAAGCTAAATATGTTAATAGTTTTCAGAACAGACTGGATAAGTGGTTGAGACAAAATAAAAATAAAAGTGCTTCTGATAGTGGACAGTAGTGAGTTTTGAGAACTTATACACACACCAGCCTAGACATAGGCACATCAACCAGTGGCTGCTCGCCTATAGAAATATTATAATAATAATTAATTTTAAGATAAAAAATTACTTATGAAGTTTATAATGCAGTGTATTATAGTGAAGACCATAAAGAAGTACTTAAATAGTATAATCAACAACCTTGACCTTCAGAATAGGTTCCAATTGAATTGAAAGGGTCATCAGTGTAATGTAAGTTATTACTCTCTTTTACCATCATTTGATAAATGTTTTCATATTCTGCAGCTGGTGCTGATCATTATCAGTATCATTCATCAACAGATCATATACGTCCCCACCGAGGGGCTCGAGCCTACCTGGATTTAGAGTGATTACGCCTTAGTCGACCTCACTGGTTCAGTGCAGGATGGTTGACTTCACACAAAACCTTTGAATTTCTTCGCATGAGTGAGCCAGGTTTCATCACGATGTTTGCCTTCTCCGTCAAAGAGTGTCAAATAAACGTACATATGAATATGAATTTCGAAAACACATTGGTACATGGTGGGGATCGAACCCGTGGCTCCCAGACGGGAGGCAGCGGCCCTAGCCACTAGACCACCAACACTCTCAGACCACTGATGCTCTCAGTAGCAGTATCATCATTTTCGTATAAATTCTTATCATTTGATCTTCCATAAAGATGCATTATTTCTGTGCACTGATGCACTTTCAATACATTACTATTTTAACAATATTTCTTACCACAAATAAGCCTCAGCGCACTGGTCGGCAAAATCCCCATGTTCTTTAACCAGAAGCTCGCAGGCTGAAGCGAGGGTCTCCACTGCAGCACTGTAGTCCTTCACAGCAAGGTGCCGCCGACCCACTGCAAGCAACTCGGTTGGGTTTTCTGTACTTGCTACTAGAGCATCTGCCATCTGAAAACAATATACCATGGAATAATAATAATAATGTAGGTAGTAGTGAACTGCTTGTTTATACTTAGATAAAGAACATATCAAGTGCTTAATACGAATAACTGTAGACGAATGTTTGAAACTGATACAGTTCTAAATTATTGTATTTTGCCATTATGCAGCATAAGATGCCACCGATTCAACGCATCTTTAGAACCACGTGTCAACGACCTTGATAAAGGTGGTAAGCACCTATTTTTGAAGCAGACAATAATACAAAATTTTTATTTTACCATTGGATGCTATAACACAGTAAAATTATTGTAAATATAAATACATCCTCAAGTGCATTATGTACTTTATGTACCGCAACAAAGTAGAGCGAGCGAATACTTCAGATTTCTATCCCATATGAAGTCGTAGCAGGGGTAAAATACATACCTTAACAATTTCTTTCTTTAAGTTTTACAAGGGGTTTATAATAAATCACAATTACTGCATAAAAATGTATATAAAACGAGAAAACAATTCAATAAATTAACGTGTCAGACTCAGGCGGCAAGAAAGCCACAGAGAACCTTTTAATAATACAGAAGAAAGCGGCTATTTATTTTCTGAAAAAAAAAACGACTGTCAAGTCAACCTACTAAAATAGTGATGTTAAATGAGTTAAGTCAAATTGAACTGCTTCGTTCCAAAATAAAATATTTTAATAGTTTCAAACTGGCTTGTTCGCGTACAAATAAATAGTTTTTTTTAAATGCCACTCATTTTCATTTTGCCCCATTAGTAATATTAATATTACGATTAAACAAATCAAATAACCTCGAAAATCGATCGACTTAACTTTATGTGTAACATTTACCAACTCTAGTACTATTTTTCGCTTTTCTCTCTCGTTCTTGCTGAGGAATACATTTGTAAGCCAGAAAGAGACATATTCTTCTCACTCACGCTAGCCGAGTTTCCCCCACAAGATTCCCCGGAACCGGAACTTGTTTATTGTAGATTTTGACTTTTTGGATTTTGGTTGGTTTGGACTTTTGGGTTTGTCAATGAGTTTTCAAACACCAGAAAATTTTACTAAATATTTTTGATTAGAAGAAAAATTTATTGTAAATTGTTGCTTCGTAAAATGGGGAATACGCCTGCGAAGAAGTTCAAAGATTTGAAGGTGTTCAACCAACCGCACTGGGCTAAGGCCTGATTGCCCTAATTCAGGGTAGGCCCGAGCCCTTCGCTGGGGATGTATATGAGCTGTTAGCCTGTTAACGATGATACTTTATGTTAGTTTTGTTGGTTGGTTGTTACCCAAGCATGGATGTAGGGTAACTTTTACCGCGGGATTTTTTTTTTCCACGACAGTTATTATGTCATAGAAAAGGTCATAGATAGTAATTGTGTCGCGAAAATAGAGTTAACCTTACCTCTAAGAGTAAGATTGCTAAATTAACGCTGCCCGCCAGTGTACTTACCTACCTACAATATAGGCAAGGACCAATAGTTCGCGCGCGATCTGAATCATCTGAATGCTGCTCATTAATGACTATTATAGGACTATGACCAGGACTACTCGTAATTAGCTTAAGGGCGTTTGCGCACTCATCCGTATCCGATTCTCATTCGATTCTTATCCGTTTCTGATCCGGTTAGGCCATCCTAGTAATTGTATGGACGCTTACGCATCCATACGTATCCGGTTCGTTTTCGATCCGTAAATTCTCACTCCGGATCGGTTTTTTTACGGATCAAAACCGAGTCGAAGTGGCCGCCATACAAATTGTACGTACGCTTGCGCACTACACGATTTTTTTACGGATGAAGAGTGAGATACGGGGAGGGGAAAGCTCGCGCTGCTAGTGATGTGCCAAATTGTAAATTTTTTGATATACAAGTATTTTGGTGCTCGTTACAAAAATAATCGAATGCACACTCGAGACAAGAGACTCCAGGATTCTATTTACGTGAAACGAACTATACGAGTAATGTGAGCGACTTCTTATTGCGGGATCTACATTACATAAGTATATATAATTAAAAAAGATCACCCTAGTATTCGAATTCTATAAGTACCCGAAATCTATACTCGAGTACAGTCAACTGATCATCAGTCAGTGGTAAAGTGTTAACACTTTGACCTTGAACGCTTCTTGCTTCTATAGCATTATGGTCGAGATCAGCTCAGTCAGTCAGCTCGACTCGGCACATCACTACGACAATATCATGCAATATCGTCTCAAATACGAATGAAAACCGGATCGGATACGGATCAGTGCGCAAACGCTAGACGTGAATTTACCGTCCGTTTTTTTTACGGATCAAAAACGGACCGGATAAGAATCGGATACGGATGAGTGCGCAAACGCCCTAAGGCTTGGTGGTCGGATGCTCCAGCACGGCACAGGAAATATGAAGAGTATTGATAGATAAACAACATTTTTATTAAAAGTAGAGAAGATGCGAATCTTGTGGAGTTTCTTCCGGCTGTTCTTCTCCACAGTGAGCGTTCAGCGTACACTTGTTTAGTGAACCGGCCATCTTGCTTTGACGACGTCGAAAAATGTTTTTTTTTAATCTTACTTTGTACATAGACATTTTTATCTTTCTTTTTTTTTATTCGACGCTCTTACTGTGAAGGAATACATCGTCAGGATACCTACATTCATTCATACTCCTACCCTTGCGAATAAATTCAATAGTTGTGTCTGTGCTTGAAGACGGCAAATAATAATAATGGCAATAATTTAAGACCACATAAAAATATGACATCTATAAAAATGAATTCTAATACAATTTACTTGACACCGGTTACCACAAATGAAGTTTACAATTTAATTAAAGAATACTAAATCAAGCGGATATGATGACATTAATACAAATGTAATAAAATTATGTGCAAATAGTTTATCCCGTCCTCTTGCACATATTATAAACTTATCTTTTGAGCAAGGTCTTTTTCCAGATAACCTCAAAATATGATAGAAAAAGGAGATATACTAGACCCTAACAACTTTAGGCCAATTGCTTTTCCGGCTATCTTGTCAAAAATAATTGAGAGAACAATGTATTTATACATTTATACTGAATGATTTTATCATGAAGCATGACATTCTCTGCTCTCAACAATATGGCTTTCGTAAAGGAAGCTCCACAACACTTGCTTGTTTTAATTTGATTAAAATGGTATCAAAATCTCTAAATAATAGACAGCCCATCAGTTCAATATTTCTAGACATGTCGAAAGCCTTCGATTTTGTGGATCATGAGATATTATTACATAAATTAGAGAAGTATGGGATCAGAGGAAATGCATATAACTGGCTCAAAAGTTACCTTAAAAATAGAAAGCAAAGTACAGAAATTTCAAAAATTTCTTTAATTAAAAACAATTTAGTAAAACAAACATATAGATCCAAATTTTTGATAAATGGATTTGGGGTTCCACAGGGCAGTATCCTTGGACCATTATTATTTCTTCTGTATATAAATGACCTGCCTAATACAATATCACATGATATAATTTTGTTTGCTGATGACACTACCCTTAGTGTAGGGTGCAGCGGCAGAGAGGATTATGAATACACAATAAATAAGTCAATTAGCGATGTCATAGATTGGTTGAAATTAAATAACTTAAAGGTAAATATGGACAAAACAAATATGATACAATTTAGATCTTATAATTCAAATCCACCGAATATACAGATTAAACATAATAATAATATAATTAATAATGCTGATGAAGTAAAATTTTTAGGACTAATAATTGATAAGCACTTAAACTGGAAAGCACATGTAGATTTAGTATGCAGCAAATTAGGACGGTTTGTATACGCATTGAAGCGTTTAAGACAAACGGTTTCAATGGAAGCTGCATTGATGGCTTACCATGGCTATGTTTCATCAGTACTTAGCTATGGACTTGTATTATGGGGAAACTCTACGGATGTCGAACGAGCGTTTATATTGCAGAAGAAATGTATACGCTCTGTTTGCAATGCAAAGTTTGACGACAGCTGCAAACCACTTTTTAAAAAACTAAATGTTCTTCCCCTACCATGTTTATATATAAGAGATACTTGCTGTTTTGTAAAATCATTCCCCGAACATTTTACGCCATTTACAGAATATTCCACAAGAACACAAAGATCAAAATACAGAAATCAGTTATATCAACCTCCGTGTAAAAGTTATATTTATAAGAAAAATGTATATAATATGTGCATTGTAATATATAATAACTTGCCTAACTGTATTAAAGAATTAGATGGACATCAATTTAAAATTAAACTGACATTATGATTGACTAAAAAAGGTTTCTACAGTGTCAAAGAATATCTGACAAATAAATATAATTAATGACCAATTATTTTAAATGCATGCTGATAATTTATTCTTTTCATTCAAGTAGTTTCTTGTGTTTTTAAAAATAAATTACCTACTAGGTATATCACGACAAAAATAAATATTTGCACGCTGGCTTGCTGGCTTGATATATTGGTTCAAATGTATTTAGTTTTAAGACCTTGTTATTAACATATATCGAAGCAAATAAATTTTTCTTCCTTTCTTTCTTTCGGGCCCTCACCGGGCCAGCGTAGTCGACTTTGACCTGATCGCCTTACTTGGGTAGGTTCGAAATGGCCTATCGGGAAGCTTCTGCTTATAAACGCAATAAAAAACAAGAATAATTAATTATGCTGCAGTGTGCATCGCGGAATGATACCGGTAGGTATCGACTTTTCCCGCCCCGCGAGGACAGCCGCCCGCCCAATTTATTTATAGTGACGGCTGCTATATAAATTATGTCGATATACTTAGTTTAGGTTAGTATCGGTAAACATACTTGTCACTAGAAACAAATGCTATCATCATCATTGTGTGGGTTATAAGGTTGACAACCGACCACACAAACCCTGGTGTCAGTGTTATAGAGCCGCCAAAGGCCACTGACTTGGCTCATGTAACGACTGTATAGTAGCCGAGACCAACGCCTTAACGTGCTTTCCGAAGCACGGTATTATCTTTCTTTTCGGACAATCAGGTGATTAAGTCTGCAATGTCCCAACCAAACTGGGGAAAGTCTCACAAAGAGATTTTTGCTTGACAGTGTCCCCATAGGGAATCGAACCCGTAATAACCTCCGTAATGGGCGTCGAAATCTCGACCACTCGGCTACGAGAGGAAACAAATGCTAAGCCACATTAATTAATTACCTTGTTATATATCTATTTAAACTTCATCAAATTTACTTCATGGGTTTTGGGTAATAAGTATCAATTTCAAAAACAAGTGAAAAAGTTTACTAACAGAATAAGTTCAGGTTTATTATCAGGGGGAGTGAAATTTTGGATGAAGATTTGACAACGATTTTCTCTTATCGATATGTTCTCTCCAACCCTAGTAATAGCTTCATTTTCACATTTTCCCTGAAAGCTGCAGACACACTAGTACACGTCTAACTGAACGCTAGTCGCTTGTCAGTTCGCCCGCAGCGCTTGTCTAAAGTGCACGTGTTTTGGTTCCTGTGACTTCAACTTCGTGAACATTTTATAATAATCCTCAGATTCTCCAGAAAACTGTGAAAATATAATTACCAAACAAAAAAGTGACGTCAAAATGTTAGTAAGCCGTTGTACCCAATGCGTATCGCTAAGAACACGTAAGTATTCATTTTTGTTTTGTGATTATTGCTCTTCGAATTGTTTTAATTGTGGTACGTTTATAGTCACAATAACGAACTATTCAGCTATGCAGACAATAATTTTTGGGTAGGACGAAAGAACAGCCAATTTCTAATAAAAAGTTAGTTTAATTTTTCAACTTTTAGTGAATGTCGCTCTATGTTTCTATTCTTTACTAGCAAACAAAAAGACTAAAAAAACATTATATATTGCACGCCATTAGATCCCGTAAGACCTGCCAGTTGCCACTGATTAAAAGTACCTACACGATTAGCTGCAAAGAAAATTACCTCGCGATGCAAAATATGTTTTGTCGATAAAATCAGCGCAGTTCGAAGCTGACTGAATGCCATTTTTTAGGTGAGGAGTTCACCTCCTCGGCGACCCGATGAGCAGTTTCAGTGTGACCAGAAGCGGGATAAGGCTACGAAAATTGCTCCCCACGGCCACCACGGTAGCCCGGCTCGCGCGTACATCGCCTACCACAAACTCGGCGCCGGCGGCGCCGGCATGGAGGCTCACACGGAAACTCCGGCGCAGGAATGCGAGTGCGGCGTTCACCCCTCCGTCTTTTATCTGCTGGCAACGCTGCTGCTCACCAGGTTAGTTCATATTGTCATAATATGAACGTGATCCACATGCTAAAAAACGATTTCCCTGATTGCAGAAATTAGAAAATTAACCCTAAATCTATGAACAGTCAAATTCCCATTCTTTATCTGTTTAACATTGAGAGAGAACTCTTTCAAACGACTAAAGTTTTGTGCCTGATAGGTGATTTGATTTGATTTGAGCGTCGTCGGTGGTCTAGTGTCTAGGTTCGCTGCCTCCTGTCCGGGAGACGCGGGTTTGATCCCCACCACATACCAATGTGTTTTCGACGCTCTTACGGTGAAGGAAAACATCGTGTTGAATTACAAGTACTACTTTACCGATTTGTTAACTTTGTCGTAGTTCATGTTATAAGTAGGATTTCACTTATTTGCATGCCTAGAAATACTTATAGTCTAATTAATATAAAATGATACAGAAAAATCCTTAGTTTCTACAAGATAATTAGATATTAATAAAGTTTTACTGTATTTCTCATCTCACGTCGCACCGATACATCACAGTCCCCTGTCAACAGCATTTGGCGCCCAACTCGGGTCACAACCCAACTCAAATTCGACTGAAGATTTGACCTTTGACCTCACTAAAAGAAAAAATAAAAACTGTTTCAGCACGAAAAGCAATAATGCTTTCTATAATACTAGAGCTGCGTGTTGTGGTTTTCGTTAGCGTCGACCTGTGAGTATTTATTCGTACATTGAACTTGTGGTAAAGGGTGGAGTCTTAAACAATATAATAAAAATATGTTACTTTCAACTCGTTGATTTCAAGACTTGGAAAATGGGTTTTCATAATACTGTATAGATTGTAGGGTCAATGACCGGCTCACAAACCGTGTTTGCAGAGTTGATGAGTCGCCAAACAAAAACCTTTAAAAACTGGAGACAATCTTTCATAATTATTTTGATACTTATAACTGGTACTAAAATCCAGGCCCCTACACTTTCTCTTTACTTTTTGATCTACTGTACTCATTCATAAACGTTCAGTGTGGTATTTATCTTACTTGTCAAAATCGTTGCAATGGCACCAAAATCAAAACATGATTTCGTTTTCGAAAAACTTCAACCGTTTTCGCTTTACGCTTCATATCCAATTTGCCCGTCCCATTTAGCCACGAAGACCTTTTGTCGTGAACAAATTGCCCCTCGCGTCCTACGTAATATCCTCGAGTATCATTTACTTCATAATAATGGGTTACACACGGAGCCATCAATATTCATTACATCATCCGAGTTTCTCAAATAAAGGAGAAAGTATGACGTGGGCTGGACGCTGAATGTGGATTGTGCGGAAGCCGTAATATAATTTCTGAGATACTCGTAAATTTTGATTATTATTTTATTTCGAAAGTTGTTACCATTAACTTAGTAGTTTTCGGAGAAGCGAGTTTTTATAGATTTAAAATGGATGATTATTATGCATTTTGTAAATAATAAAACTAAAAAAAAACACACATTTGTACATTTTGAGAGTCGTGCTCACTTTGCGTTTTGCACATTATGCTCCGAAGGGGATGAATAGATATAACTCCAACGGATGAAAAAGCACAACCAAAAACAACAGAGGAAGCAAGTAATGAACCATGAATGTAGCTTTGGAGCGACAAAGAAGTACTCCCTAATTGAATTACGTATTACCTGTTTCCTTAGTAAACTTGTTTGGCAGACAATTTATGTGGCTCGTTAAACATTTCCAAATGTTTGGTTCACATACACATACTAAGACTCCAACACATTGATATTAACAGATGTTTCAAAACTAACAAAAATGAAGTACTTGAACTCTAAAAGCATTTAACAAAAAATAATTAAAAAATAACAAAAACTAGGCACTTATCGCCATGAGAAATATGAAAACCAAAACTATGTGACTTCTTTAGACCAGTGATGTCTGAAAAGTGTCTTATTTTTTCTTAAATAAATGTATGTTGGTCTTCAATAATGTAAGTACTTTTTGCAAGTATCCTATCTGTACACCCTTTTATCTATCTTCTGTACTTTCAAGCTATATTCTTGTGTGCAATAAAGTATATTCTATTCTATTCTAAGTATAATCTCATATTTGATACAAACAGAACAACGACCTCTTTTGTTACCATTAACTTTGTTAGCATTGCGTGTTATCGATTTATTGCAGAAAGCCTTTAATCCCGTATTTTATTTAAATTGCTTTTACAAATTGATACGAAGTGAGCTTCGCCATTTACTAGCAAAACAATGCATTTAGTTTACTTAAGCAATTTGTTTCGTCGGAGGTTGGTTGGCTTGCATTCAGAGCGTACCTAAACTGAATTTACTGTCTGGAGCAGTGTAAACGCTACGTGCTATTTAGTTCACTTACTTTGTTTGTACCTATACAGGGTGGCCCATTTAGATGGGTCAGTATGGGTAACTCTGATTCAATAAGATATAGAAAGATCTGTTCTAAGGAACCATGAAATCGATTTTAGTGAAAATAAAAACTGCGTTTATATATAAAAAAAATACACTAATTTTTGGCTTGGGAATCAAACCCGGTTGTGTTAAAGAAAATAACTAACATTATTTCTATGTCGATATCGATTGTGTAGATCGTCAGCAGTAAATGTTACTATGAAATATGATACCTAAAATCTCACTTTTTTCTTTAGATTTTTTCTTTAATACTACCGGATTCTCGAACCAAGAACGAGTTTTCTTTAAATCAATGAATGTGATTTTTTGTCACTAAAATCAATATGATTCCTTAGAAGATCTCTCTGTCTTGTAGTCTCAGACTTACCTAAATGGATCACTCTGTATACCAACTACCTAACCTACATTGTATTTAGAACCTGGGACCTGCGTTGTAAAACTTCGCTGAAAACACACTTTATTCTCAACGTATTTTCTGTATAAAATTACAAACATTTTAATCGAGATTTCATTTAAAAAATTGGTATGCTCGTTGCTCGTATTTCATAAAAACTCATGCATAGTTTGCATACTAAAACACGCAAACTGTAATGAAGGTTTTATGAACTGTTTTTTAAGTTGTGAATAAGTTGGTAGGTTGGTTATTTCGTGTAGATATTTATCAATGAAATAGCTGTCGACTATCGTTAACTCAGTCAACAGTCTTACAATGAGTAAGAGTGCTTTTTTGTCAACGAGTGTCGCTTGTCTCTTATATACTGACAGGCAGTTCTAAGCTTGGTACAGACGACCTAACTTTGAGATCCACTTTATTATTCATGGCTCAGTATTTAGGAATGTGTACTGTTCCAGGATTTCTAAACACGTTTCATGGTTTCATGTTGTACCATGGTATGTGATCTTGGTGTTTTGAAGGTATGTGAAATTGTGAGGCGTTTTTAAAGAAGATTTAATTACCGCACTAGATTTACTTAGCAGATATTATTTATTTTATAACAAAAGAGAGCGTCGGTGGTCTAGAAAGCGTTGGTGGTCTAGTGGCTAGGGCGCTGCCTCCCGTTCGGGAGACGCGGATTCGATCCCCACCACGTACCAATGTGTTTTCGAATTTCGAATTCATATGTACGTTTATTCGACGCTCTTACGGTGAAGGAAAACATCGTGATGAAACCTGCACACTCCTGCAAAAAATTCAAAGGTTGTGTGTGAAGTCAACCAACCCGCACTGGGCCAGCGTGATCGACTAAGACCTAATCGCCCTAATTCAGGGTAGGCTCGAGCTCCTCGGTGGGGACGTATATGAGCTGTTAATTATAACAAAGGAGTAATTAGTCTCTGTAGCAGAGCAGTAGAGCGTTCAGCTCTTAGGGGGCTCTAGGTTCGAATCCTGGCGGGGACAAGAAAAATTTTGGCTCTTGACTTTTTTTTACTTTTTTTTTGTGAGACTGTCTTGAATTTGGTTAGGACATTGCAAACTGAATCCGAAAATTAAGATGATTCCATGCCTCGTTGGAAATTATTCCATGCCTCATTGGGAAATGATTCCATGCCTCGTTGGGAAATGATTCCATACCTCGTTGGGAAATGATTCCATGCCTCGTTGGGAAATGATTCCATGCCTCGTTGGAAATGATTCCATGCCTCGTTGGGAAATGATTCCATGCCTCCTACGGAAATAGTCGTATATTTCAGTGGTTACCAAGCCATTGGCAGCTTAATAATTCTGACAACAGGGTTTCTGTGGCCGGTTATCGACCTTACAACCGAATGATTATGAACAAAGTGGCTTTATTGAACCATCATAACCTGTAGTAAGTAAACAACACGACTAATGTATCAAGAAAAAATCCGAGTCGTTAAGGTTTGTATTATGTAAGTACCTATCTACTTGATACTTTGCCATGTTTCTATAAAATAAGAAATGTGTTACGCTCGCCGGCTCTATCTTGCACATGAGATGAAATATCGATGCTGCAAGTGGGGCAGACTTTAATATCGAGTTCAAAGAGAAAACCCTCACTCCGATTCATCCTACATTTTGTTACAAAGAAGAATTTGTGTTTGAAATAGAATTGCCACGGAACGAAGTTATTATAAGTTAATATAATATATATAAGTGAGTATTCTAGCCGCGTCGTCTTATAATTTCTGATGTTATGTTCTCGTGTTTAAGCCGAGATGGGATAAGGGTGACCATATTTATTAAACTTTGTGTTGGGACTTTATATATCAATAGACTTGGTAAAACCACATTTGAAAGTTGCAAAAAAAGTAATTATCTCTAATAAACATAGTTAGAAATGATGCTCGAAATTAATCAAACAGTAAATAGAATTTTCACTTTGCATTTTGCATATAAAGTGAAAATTCTATTTTCTTTATATTTTCTCTTCTTTAATTAACTTACCATCTCTTATCATGTTTAACAACGTGAGGGCCGAGGGGCTCGAGAGTCCTGAATTAGGCTATCAAGCACAAGTTACAATTTGATATACATTGTACGCAATGTCGCCAATTCGCCTAACTAAACTGTAAGCCATTATAGTTTTCTCTAATCGTCTACGCAATGTACGCATTGTACTTGTAAGTTGTAACTTGTAGCTTCGTGAAACGGCCCCCTGGGCCGCGATCGCGTAAGTCGAGCTTGCTTCGTTCACTTGGCTTGGCTTCAAGCAAGTTGAACGGTATTCCGATTCCGATTGTAGGAATTGTCTAACTTTTGGGACGGTAATCGTCTTGGGGACAAAGAGTAAAAATATTCACTTGTAATCGTCTTCGTTGACTTGGCTTGCTCCTTACGCGATCGCTTGAAAGCCGCTGGCGGTCTTCAAACCCGCGCCAAGCAAAGCAAGTCCGCTTACGCAATCGCCCGGCTGGTCGGCCGCGCTGACCGCCGACTTAATTAATATCTATCAGCAGAATTGTATGAAACTATTGTTTTTAGTATTTCAAAAATTTTAATTAGCACTTTATTTGATGTCCCGTCACAAAATTTAGGTGAATATAGTCACCCTTTTCAGATCCTGGTTACAGGCATCAGTTATTTAGCTCTATTTTACGCTCAGTTGGTAAGCGAATCTAATATGGAAATGTTTCTGCCTTGAATGTCAAACATGAACACACTTTACTTGTGTACAATAAATCGTAAATAAATAAATGAAATTACGGTAACATTGCGTTCAGTCTGTGAGGGACGTGACGGCGACGTTAAATCTTCGGGCGTTGGCGGAATTGTTGGCTCCGTGCCTACCCGGACCCAACACGGCTAGAAATTTCAGCTAGGTAATTTTATTCCAACCATTTACTTAGCTAGTTTATAGTTAAATGCCGTGGCGTAATTAAGAAACGCGGCCCCGAATTACGTTGTTAGAAATATTAAACATTCTAGACATTCTGATACCTACGAGTTCTTAATTATAAATAAACTTTCTAAATAAAAAATCCTTTTTAAAGAAGCTTTTAAAGCCGTGGAGTTGAGTATCCTTGTTAAGACAAATCCAATGAGCCCAAACACGACTAGGTTGTGGTGTGTATTTAACGAATTTCTATGGCCACCTTCCGGCTCCATCATGAGACCCTGAACATCACGTATGACTAAAGATCTTGTTAAGACAAATCCAACGAGCCCAAACACGACTAGGTTGTGTTGTGTATTAGAGGAGTTCCTATGGCCACCTTCCGTGTCCATCATCAGACCAGCTCCATGGTACCATAATATTGCATTGTCTTTGCGGATACATAAGTGTACCAAATTCCAATGGCAGCTAGTGCTTCAAAATTGAGTTGCAAGATTTCGCCCGAACATAAACCCACATACAGTGCAAGTTAATTAAAAGCTTGTAAAAAAGTGCTTACAGTTTGGTGCAATGTTTTTGTCAGTCGGTCAGTCAATTAAGGATAAGATTGTTGTCTTATTTATTTATTTATTTATTATTAGTGATACTTGTTACTTTTCTTATTTTCTTTTTACTTTATCCCACTGCGAAACGCGTTTACTTAGCGTAGCTAAATGCTAGATTGTAACTGTGCTACGATCGTAGCACTCTGCTACGCCGTAGCAGTATTATAGTTGAGATAGACCAGTCATATGATATCAGCCAAATGTTCCGAAATGCGATCAAACTTGTTTATTAGAAACATTGTAAAAAACGAATCACTTTGCGATTAATGTTTACTATATGTAAATAGCAGCTATATGTAAAAGCCGTGTGGTGACGGCAGAGTAGAATACATTTGTCACCAACCCCTACTCTTCCCGTGGGTGTCGTAAGAGGCGACTTAGGGACTACACATTGAATAGGGAACGGGCAGCAGCGCTCTCTGATACAGTAACCTTTTAATCTGCGATCTCCAACCCGCCTGCCAAACGTGGAGATTATGGCAAAACCCTCCACTTGAGTGGAGGAGGCTCATAGTCCAGCAGTGGACTGTAACGGGCCATTGATGATGATGATGATGATATGTAAATATCATGTAGATACAGTTTACCTTGTATATGATAGTATGTTTACTTTGGCGAGTCTGGTGTCAATCTCCTCGCCTAGAAAAGTAAGTATGCATGTTCCGTCGTGAAAACTAGTTATAACGATAAAAATAGATTTCATAAAAATGAAAATGTTCTAAAACTGGTTAAGCCGAAACAAAAAACTTGCAGTCATTCTGTTTGGTCAGGGTTTTTAAAAAACTGAATAGACTATTTAATTATTTTTTTTGGGTGTTGTCCAAGTTTTGTAAAACCAGCACAAAATACCTACAGCTGAAATCAGGGTGGAGTCAGATGTCAACGACCGCATTGAGTGAGGTTATCTCGAATTGCATAGAACCTTTTCAGGACACTAGTCACGTACTTGGATAATACCTATCCTGCTGAACGTTAGGTTGCACTCAGATTTTCTTTGCCAAAAATCAGTTCTTACCTACGTTTGAATTTATAATAAGCGATAAATGGTTTCATTAGAATATTAAAGTTTAAAAAATGTTTGACAGGATTTAAAAAAATACTTTTGTCTATATATCATAGTTATAGGTTAAAGTAACTGTACATTTCCTTCACGCACTTACTACTCCGTTTCCGTACACTGTTCCTCTATAAAAAGAAAGGTTGTCTGAAAGAGACCGCTATTAGCGATAAGACCGCCTTTGCGCACATTTTATAATAATGTTTTCTTTATATGTCCCATATGTGTTATGCAATAAAGTGTTACTTACTTACTTTTAAGCTTGCATAGGTACATGCCATTCATCATACAAAGAGTTAGACTTCTACAATAATGAAATATTACGTACCTTCTGATAAAATTATTTTGTACTTCTGAACAAATATTCACTTCAAACATTTCCAATACAAACAGTTTTTTTACTGTACATTCACGTGAAAGACTTTCTTTCAAACTTTGCGAGGCTTTTTTAATTCAAGGCATTCGTTTCCTTGATGTTTGAAACTTGAACTGAACAACACATTTTTTTAATCAGCATTAAGTAAGGTCGAAAACCGACCTCACAATCCCTACTGTCAGATTTATTTAGCCAAAAATGAATGGCTTCTGACATGGCCCACGTAACGACTATTTCCTTAGATAAGACCAATAGAATATACTTAACGTGTCTTCCGAAATACAGAATTATTTTACTTTTTGGTCAATCAGGTGATACATGCAAAGACCTGCTCCTAACTAACTGGGGGCTTGCTTTCATGGTAAGTGAGAGCCTACCGCTCAGCTACGCAGAGTATATTTTAAAATACGGTGGAGACGTGTGCGTGCTTGAAATACTTGCCTAAAACAATAACTGTTGTGATGTAACAATATGACTATGAATTCAAATTCAGCAAAAGACCTTTCAAGAGCAATAGACAATAATTTATGAAGAGAATTTGACTAAAATGATCCTATAAATCTTTGTTTCTTCTATCGAAATACATATATTTTCAATTACGAATATTCAGTGAATAAACTACACCTAATATTACGAACTAAGTATAACTAACTTATAACTTATTCCTTATTTGCAGCAGGAAGGAGCTTCCTCAACAAATTTTCATGAGTGTAGCCGTGTTTTTGGCAAGATTTTTATTTACATCGTTTAGTGAATGGGCCCTGCGATACATTAGAGTTATGTTACAGTAATCTTGACGTACGGCGTTCCCCTTTAGCAGACTAGGAGGCGCCAGTAATCGATGTAACGGGATCGCGACCAAGGTTTATATAACTTGTAACTCTGAATATTTATAACTCTGCTCGGACCCTTATACTGCGGAGCCCTGTGCTATATATAAAGCTAGTTATGACTTGATGTGGGTTTTGCTTGCTTGGGCTCAGCATAAATGTAAAAGTAGTTTCGGAGCTCAGAGTCAGGGGTCTGAATCTCACCTAGGGCAAACATTTGTGTTTGCTGCGTCTGGATATTGTTTAGCTATACAATGGAATATTTTATTATAGATATACTCATTAAGTTAGTCTATAATTTAACTTTAATTTATCTCACTGAGCTGCTTGCTATGTATACATGTTGTGTTCATATCGAGTAGGGTACATTCACCCTTGTTTGACACTTTCTTTGCTTTTGTGCAAGTACTTAGAATAGTACCCAGTTTTATGAACCAATAAAAAAAAAAAAATAGTTATGTTTTAATCTATTTATGTACATCAGCAGTCTGATTAGTTTGAGATCAAGTGGCCACATGTGAGATGTTTCCACATAGTTTTTTTTTTCAAACGTTATAACATTTGTATTTCAAGATATTTTGTCAGTAGGTAGATGCTTCACACACATTAGAATACCTCCTCTATCCATAGATAATACATTCTATTTCTATGTAGACCTATGTTAACCATTACCATATATCACAAAGACCGGCAAATATATCAACGGAACGTCTAGCAACGCAAGCTGTTTAGCTTACGTTCACCGAGGTTGTAAGGAATTTCCGTCGGAGCTACAGAAACGGGCTTGCACGAATAAAACCACAACCCTTAAGTCATCATTTGTTTTAAATGAATTACTACGTTCAGTTGGATAAGAATGATAAGAGTTTCAAGAGAAAAGAAACCGTTGAAAAGATACCGTTGTTATCTAACTGCTTCCATGCCACCTTTGGGATACAAATGCCTAAGCAGGCACTTTGCATTAATCCATTTGTAAAAATGGAAAACTTTTAACTGTAATTCAGCGTAACTTTGCCAACTCGAACTAGGTCATCACGGTGGACTTAATGTTTTTTTTTTAATCTAGCAAATTCATGCTTCAATGTTGAATACGGTGTACCAGCTATCTTAGATTATAGCTGGTTCGTCAGAGACTCTTTCAGGAAGAGAACGCAATTGAACCTGCCCTTATAATCCAAGATGGCGGCCATGTTATTACTGTACATTGTTTTATCATACTGATTTTAATTGAGCTGGATATTGATGAATTAATATATAAGAACTGGAGATTTTTATGATTTACTCACACAAACAATTACTTGAAAAAGCTGCAGTACTCTTTTTAGTATCGTTATCTAGTTTAAAATGTATCTCTATTATTAAGGCATTCGTTATGTAACATTCCATTCATGTACATTTTTATCTCCTATAAAAATTTGGTATATACGAATGACTGAATGGAAACGCTCTGAAGTTTGGACAAATACGCTTGCCGTACTACTCAACTAGCGAAACAAATCGTTCATTCGATTCTCGTACAAAGGTCCTACCTTCATCTGTTATAACTGGCAAAGTTCAGCGATCTTATCTGAATCCATGGCACATTATCTGGATAGATACTGTCGTTATTCTTTTCCCCTCATTCTGTTGAGCAAGTTTCGGTCGAGCAGATAAACAAATTGGTTTAGTGTTGACAACTTGTACTTATTGGCTGTATACGACACAGTTTTATGAAACAAACATGTCGTGAAAAGTTATCAGGATAAAAAAAGCGTATAAATTTTCGGCAAAAAGTGCAGAACGTCACCTTATACGTGGCGGTAGCAATTCGGTAGCATGACAAGCTGATCATCATGAACTCGTTATTATATATTTTAATCTCTGTCGCGCACATTATAAGTGCTGTACCTACACATGTGTGAGGTGAAATCCCCCATCACTTCCGTCGAGCGCTCATAAGCTGTAAGCAGTTAAAAAAAACCTAAAGTTCCATTATTTTTGTCTCTTTGGATAGACAAGTCTTATTCTAATGTTCTTTTTATAAAATTACCAATCTAATTTCTTATGTTTCTAAAAATTTTTTTTTTTTTATTTCTGTCGTTTGAGACTGTCGAGTCAATTTGAACATGTTTTTATCGGAACTTGCCACAAGAATGTTTTCGGAGAACACCGATAGGTTCTTATTTCACATTAAAACATACCTTATATTAAAGTTTATATCGTATACATCACATTACTTTTTATTTCACTTCAATACATGCAATATTACCAAAGTTAGGACCGCGAGAAGTTCTGAGCGTGTGACGTCATATTATTATGCAGGCGGTTGCGGGCGGTGTAATAGGAACGTTGCGTGCATATGACGTCAGCTACCACTCGCCTCGTGCGGAAGTGTGCACTTTGATCGTTAATAACTCAGTCATTTTTAAAGATATGAAATAAATAAAAACACAGTATATTTTGTAATTTTTTATAGAACATTTTGGCATTTTTAGCTAAAATCAAAGTCAAAGTCAAAGTCAAAATTTTTATTCGAATTAGGATTTTTACAAATCATTTTTCGACGTCAAAGCTATCATGGATGGCACGTTCACTACCAGTGTACGCCCTCTGTGGAGAAGAACGTTGGTCAGACCCATTAGCATAATTGCTCTAGTTCCGGCCAGACTAATGTCTACGCTACTTCGTAATTCGTGACCCGTTACTTTTCTATGGATTACTGGGTCAAGTATGGATAAAACAACAACATGTCGTTAAGCATCAATAGAAATGTTTTCTCTTTATTCAACGTACGATTTATAATAGAAACCAGTTAAAACTGACATGTACACAATTGTCATCATAGATAATTTTACTGATAAGCATGGGTCCCGTTGTTCACGTTATTTTGTCCCCTTGTGGATAGCGGAAAGTCCACGCTACATTTAATATTTTGTCTAAGTAAGTAAGTTTTGTTGTGTTGTTTGTTTCGTGTTTTGTTTTTGTTTTGTTGTGTATTGCACAACATTGATCAAAAGAACTAGCTAGTTATGTCCCCACAACCCTTAAGAAGTATCGCTGTCAATGCATAAATGCTGTCAGGTCAGCATATCACGGGTGGCATGATTCCTGGACTCAGTAGATAAGAAATAGACGTTAGTTAGCCCTAAGCATTTTATATTCATTCGTGTCGCGCATCAAACTCTGTGTACACGTCTCATTTATTTTAGCAGTTTAAATAAAAACTGATTTAATTATAATTTTAGTTTTTTTTTAAAACATACTCCCGAGCTCCCGAGAGTTGACTGGCGCAGACGGTAGGATTCGCTTTCCTATACCGTGCGCTTCGCTCTATTTCACGAAAAGTGGACTAAAATCGCCCGCGTTGTGGAAAAAGTGCGTGACTAAGCGAATCTTGCGAACAAATAAATTTGTCACACATCGGACTAAGTGAAAAGTGGAGATATTTGGAGATGGGCGCTGTTGGGAAATGGTGAGTAAAACTTTTCGCCTCCCTTCTAGTCCCTATTACGTGTACTTGAGATCGAACCTCTCTCATTTCAAACGTGATCTGAATTAAATAGTATTAAGCTAATAGATAAGAGTACATAAAATATAAAAAGTATAACTTGTGATTTAAAATTGTTGATTGATTTTTTTAAAGTGTTATTGTATAAGTAAATTTGTAATTTATAGACATGGCGGAGGTTAATTTGGTTGTGATTCCTGGTGGATTTATAAAAAACCATTCCCCTTTTTAGTGGTGATCGCAGGCAACTTAATTTATTTTTAAGAGAGCACGAGTATATTATTTATAGTATATTTTTATTACTAAATACAGCTTAAGATTGATATGGAAGAGCGGAGCTCCCTATCATAAGTAAAAATCTCTTTGTTTAAAAGGGGAACTCCACTAACCTGATATAATACATACATACATACCATCCATACTTTTAGTTAATGAAATAAAGTTTTTTAATAAAGTTGCATGGCAATCGTGCCCAAAAATGAGTACGTTATGCAAGTTATTACGAGCAGACTTACCGAGAATGCCGCTGCACTGATAAGCGAGCGCGCGGACATAGAGACGTGGGCGGAGTTCAAAGAATTATTGCAGATACATTTCGGAGATCCTTGGAGCGAGGAATGTATTGCCATAGCACTATAGTACTAAAAATTATAACAGGTGAATTTTATTTAGATTTTTGCAATCGTGTACAATCTGTAAGAGCCAATCTTATTGCTAAGGTTTGATGCTTAAATGATAAATAGTAAAATTACAAATAGAAAACATGATGAGGATAGTGCGCCTCCATGAACTTAATACATTAGAAGACGCCCTTCGCGTCGTTCGGATTTCAGATATTTCAGATAATTTATTCATGAACAATATCAATTGTGTTTGAATAAAAAAAAATTGGCTAATTATAACTAAAACAAAAACTTGTCAAACTAATTTACAAAATTCGCATAACGAAATTACACCTACTAAAAGAACACCTTGTAAAATAAATAAATACATCATCAATAAAAACTAAAATTAATTAAATGTCATAAAAATAAAAACGTAAGTCACAAAAGCTATAAAACAAGAATAATTATTTTAATTAATTCTAGAATCTAGAAGAAGTAAATTTCCATGATCAATTACAGATTAAAAATAGATCAAACACTTCTTCATACTCAAAACCTCAGGTCCCACTTGTACCTATCCCACAATTTAAATTTGGTTTCAATATGCCTATTATGAACCATTCTCATAACTATGGTAAGTATTATATTATCTGTGCTATGGTGCACGGGCGCAGCAAAATCAATACGTGAACAATTCTCAAAGTGAATTTAAGTTTGGAACGCCTCAAGTAAGTACCAAATTAATTTTATAATCGTCCGCCCCAGCCCGTACAATTTGGATAGTCCTCAACAAAATCAAAAGGTAGCTCGTCCTTACCCTATGGTTGTAGACCAAGTGGGCTTGCAACAAATACCCCCTATGCGACCCCAACAAATTGGGCAACAACAAGGTTACAGACCCCCGAAACAAAATGTTCAACTGTCTTACCCCTCTGACGTAACCATGCGCACCGCGCCTCACGCGAACCCTGCTAGACAAGATTTTCAATTAAATGAAACTGACCTTTACGAAAACGACAACTCGTATTGTATGGAAGACCCCTACACATATGAGTATGCGTCGTACAGTGAAGATCCCTATTCTTATTATTCAAGTTCAAGTTCATTCGATATGAACGAGCAACCAACACCCACGCTTGCATTAGAGGAAGCAAGCGCCGATAACCCGGAGCACGGTGTTATGGCTACGGAGCAAAACTGTCAAGGTGCAAAATTTTCACGTAAGTACAAGTCTCGATAATAGGCACAAAGAAAGTATAGAGCTGAATTGTGATAATAAATAAAATTACTGTATAATTACTTAACGGAAATTGACTCTAAATTTATGATATGATTGATTGTAGTACCTACTTGGTCATTCACAAGCCCTCGGAAGGCTTATCAGTATTTTGCATCATGCGTGACTCGTGAATGGGTTACCATAGTCTGGAAATATAGGTCTTTATAGTAAATATAGGAATGCGGAGGGAATCTTAAACCGTCTGGAATTTCTACAAATAAGTGAAGTGTCAAATAAAATAAAATAAATCCAAATTATTTATAACTATAACTACATATAACATTAACTTTTATAACAATATTACTTCTGATATTTTATGCTCCCAGAAATATTGTTCAACACTTCCGAATTTTTAATAATTCATTTTGCAAGTCATATTTTAAGTACTGAGTTTTAAATTATACTGAGTTAAGAGAATCAACTTGACAGACTACAGAAAGCCTGTTTCTTTCCTTTGGCCATTCGGTTTGTTTATTCACTTGAACGATGCATAAGACTTAATATAAAATTGACAAGAAAGTCCGAAATTTTCATTAAATTATGTCTTGATATTTTAATTTTGGAACCCTCACGAACCATTTGAAATCATAAGTACACATGCTAGTTCACAATATAACGAAGTTATTCAGGTTCCATGAATGGCAACATTTAATAATCCAGCGACACACAAATTTTACTTATATGAAGTAGACTCACGTTATGATGGTTTAATTGGAAACGATCTTTTAAATCAGTAGACCAAACACAATAACAAAGTTCAAAAGTTTCCTAGGACTTATTGGGTATTATAGATATAGGATTTCACTAAGATCACACATTGTACAAGATCAGAAATTTATCGAAGCTTTCGAAAAATGTAAGGAGCTTTTAACAAGCGCTCCACTATTACAATTTCCTGACTCTACAAAACCTTACGTTTTGACAACAGATGCACGACAGGGCCCCATAGGACAAGACAAACCAGTAGCGTACGCTAGTAGGACACAGTGACACCGAGTGACGTTACAACCCTATGAGAAGGAGGCTCAAAACTTGCACGATGTAACCATACAAAAATAATTCAAACAATCATACCTGGTCTTTTAAATCCTCTTGGTTCTTTCATAAAAATAGTTACAGAAAACCTCGATCACAAAGGTGCTCTAAGATATGACAAATTAATCTCCCAAATAAAAAGCACTGAAGCAAAAACATAAAGTAAAATAACAATTATTTCAAAAAATGTTAGACAGTATGATAAATAGTACTGAGACCTTACATAATAACACCCTTATAATGATTGAACGTCTTAAACGTGTGGAAACAATTATTAAACACCAAATATATATATTATTAGCTACCAAAGAAAATAATTCGATCTACACTATTACATATTAAATTTATATTACCTTTTTATGAGTAAATTCCATTCAGTTTACCTTACCGTAAGTGAAATCGAAACAGCATTAGCATTAAGTAAAGTCTCAGTACTCTATCAGTCTATTGTAAACTCAGAAGAACTCTTGGCTATTTTAGAATCTATAAGTAAGGTTAGTTTTACCTGTCAGTATTAATAATTTAGTTGATATTGAAAGAAATTTTACTGTTAAGGCTTATATTAAGAAAAACCAGATTACGTTTGTTATGGAAGTCCCTTTAACTGATGGTCATATTATGTAACAATTACTTAAAAATCTATTCCTTACCTATTTTCATTCCAGTCCAAAACCTTACTTCTATAATAATTCCAAAATACCTGTACCTTTTGGCGAAAAGTTTGAAATACCTGCCCTTAAATAGCCCCTGTGAAGAAATTGCCGCTGAACAGTTCCTGTGCAAAGAGGGCGATGTAATCGCATATCCAGAGTCTCCATGTGTGGAACAGCTGATGAACTTTGAAGAAGAGCTTACACTCTGCAAGGTGCACACAGTCGAAATTGAAATATCAAAATTCAACGTATTGGTCCCAAGAATTGGATAGTCTACAGCCGTACCAGCCACATTATGATGGAGAGGTGCCATGAAGACATCATAAGAAGACAGGTGCAGGGAACTTATCTTATTTTCACAGATGACAACTGCGACCTCTACTTAGAAGACATAAAGTTAGACCGCCGACGACGGACTGCAGCTATAGACACTCGTATCAGGATAACCCCAATCACTAGCCTACCAGAGATGAAGAAGATAAACGTTAGTGAAGAAGCTAAGGTGAACATTAAAGGCGTTGATTTGGACAATCTAAAACTACTCTCTAACGTGTTAAAAAGTGCCAGTTTAAAAAGTGATTTCGATAAAGGAAATGTAAATGCATATCTATAAATATAGATACGCGAAGTGTTAGCCTAGCAACTGCATTCATTTATATAATCGTAGCATTAAGCTGTATAAATCGTCTCGACTCATAATCGTCAGACAATTTATTCATTTATATAATTATAGTATTAAGTTGTATAAATTGACTCGACTCAAAATCGTCGGACAATTTATTCATTTATATAATCATATAGCATTAAGTTATATAGGTTTCCTTGTATGTAAGATTTTCGAAATCGTCTCGACTCAAAATCGTCAGACAATTTCGAACTTAATGAGGGAGGAGTTATGTCCCCACAACCCTTAAGAACTATCGCTGTCAATGCATAAATGCTGTCAGGTCAGCATATCACGGGTGGCATGATTCCTGGACTCAGTAGATAAGAAATAGACGTTAGTTAGCCCTAAGCATTTTATATTCATTCGTGTCGCGCATCAAACTCTGTGTACACGTCTCATTTATTTTAGCAGTTTAAATAAAAACTGATTTAATTATAATTTTAGTTTTTTTTAAAAACATACTCCCGAGCTCCCGAGAGTTGACTAGCTGTCCGCCAGCGGCTACGCTCGAGTTATGTAAGATTTTTCTGAGTGAATAAGACTTTTTTTTTCGTAAAAAGTATCCTATGTACAAACTATTTCCATTCCAAATTTCATCCAAATCCTTTTAGTCGTTTAAGCGTGAAAGCGGAGCAAATATCCAAACATCTAGACATCCATCCAATATAAGGTATATTCACATTTATAATAGTGTATAGGTATAGGCAGTGTACGACGACGCAAACTATCGTATAAAGCTCGAACAGAAGTGGGTGTTTGATTTCAGAATGCTAGTAAAATAAAATATTCGATGTAGATGTATTTATATGTAAGTTTTATTTATAATATATTGATCTATGTACATGTTATTATTATGTAATTATAATGATGTGATGTAATTAGTGTAGAAGTCTATTTATATTTCTATTTTTTTATACGTAATTTATATAACACACTATCCCGAAGTATTCTTTGCGTTTTTTTTTATGTACCCGAAGGTTGCCTGGAAGTAATTGCTACCTTGGCAATAAGGCCGCCTATCTGTACACTATTATTTGAACTGCTATTTTTTCTGTGTATTTCTTGTGTGCAATAAAGTATATTCTATTCTATTCTATTCTGTTCATAATATAGCAAACATACGCAACAAGAATTTAACGTCAACTCCAACTTGATGTGCTTCACGAAAGCCCGATATATTTTATATGTATTTACGTGACAATTCACAAAATGCATCTTCTAAAGTAGGTCTGGGCAGATTTATTCTGAATTGGGATCCTTTTTGAACGAAATTGGAAGACGTTCATCTGTTTTTACGACTTGCTTGCGTACCCTTCCATGCATGACTCAATTTTATGAAAACCTTTTTACAACGTACACTACATGCTCAATCACAGTACAACGATTCTTAGAGCACCTCTTTTTTGTTACATAACAACTTCGTAGCAGCTACGCGTTCGCTACGCGCCCGTAGGACTATTGGAAAGCTGTACATTTTGCGACTTATTTGTGCTTATATCTTTGAAATGGTAGGTATGTGTATTGGCAAGTCTCCAACGGGTTATATGAGTATCACAATAACTTAATTTTCTCATACACAATGAAGACGTCTTGCGGTAATACGGAACTGCTACATAAGAAATTGGCTGAAATTTCTCGTGTACAGTAAGTAAATATTGGCACAGTTTAGAAAACAAACCGGTGGATGTAGGTAGATTTCATAAATCACGGCTTAAGGGAACTTTATGCGAAGGTGCAAAGGTTCGGGCAGGGAAAGCCTACGTGAGAAAAAGTTGGAAGCGACCGTAAATGAAACAGAAATCGAGAGATTTACAGGGCGGCGCCTTTTCGATTTATTCGCGTGTAATCCAAAGGGATTTCACAATATGTCGCACGCTAAATGTTTATATATAACATAAACGTACGCCTATTGCGAAAAGTCTATGAAAGAAAAATGTGTCGTGGGTCGGGACGGAAAACTACCTTTTATGATATTGATTTTTGTTACCAGCTCATGAACCTACAATATACAAACAAATTGTTTTTTCATCACACTAATATTATAAACGTGAACATATATTTGGATGTTTAAATGTTTGTTCCGCTTCTACGACGAAACTACTGGACGGATTTGGATGTTAAATTTGAAATAAAGATAGGTTGTAACTTGGAGTAACACATGGGATATTTTTTACGAGAGAAAGTTTTATTCCCACGAGAAAATCTTACACAACGTGAGCGTAGACGCGGGCGGAGCGCTTGTATTAAAATAAATTAGTACGTAATAATAAAACTGAATATAAAGACGTTTTCATAGAATATGTCTAAAAGCGCGACGAACGAGCGCTTTTTCACCAGTATCATTATCGAACTTTCCTATGACGAGCTTTTGCGTTTTTTAACTCTTCAAAAACTTTTACAAATCATAAAGCGAAGTTGAAGTAAATTAAGCATCGGAAGTTCATGCCAGCTTATAAAAAAACGTTTTTATACAAGATTTGACGTAGGTTATATTTTTTACGACCTAGTAGTAAGCAGTCAAAGAGTAGTAATGTTATCTCCGTAATATACCTAATAACGTGGATATAGGTATAGACGTTTTCTATCCTCCTGGTATTCTCTTACATAACATTTTTTATGAGGACATTTGTGTCTGAATATTTCGTTCGTTGCTAAAATAGTAAGTGGAGTAATATTGGTTTCAATAAGGAAAGTCAGTTTCCTGTTAACCTACTTATAGAAAAACTAAACTAAACTTCGTTTCTCAGGATTAACAATTTATTTATTGCTACTGTAATACCGCTAATATTATTTATTTAATTAACCTAGTTTATTATACCTCAGATGGATAAACTCTTTCCTCTTTGACCTTACTAGAACCGTAAATTGACTCATACAATACTGGTTATCTGATTTGGGAAATATTTACTAAGAAAAAGGATTTCTTTAAGAAAACTAAAAAATGAAAAAATTTTTTTTTTAGAAAAATTGTTGTTTAAGTAAGTAAGTAAGTAACACTTTATTGCACAACACATATGGGACATATAAAGAAAACATTATTATAAAATGTGCGCAAAGGCGGCCTTATCGCTAATAGCGATCTCTTCCAGACAACCTTTCTTTTTATAGAGGAACAGTATACGGAAACGGAGTAGTAAGTGCGTGAAGGAAATGTACAGTATGTAAATGTAATGTATGTAACTTGTTTAACCTGGTTATGTAAATGATTGAGGGAAATTGCTATTGACATTTTAACCCTGTCTGTCTTAAAAGGTTCTTTCAAGACTTCTACACAGTTATTATTAACTCATACCCCATGCTACAGTTGTTTCAATTTTTTCCTGTCGAAGTTAGATGCCTTGTTACGGTAAGAAGTATCATTTGTTTTAATTTAATATTCCTTTTTAACACTGATATTAAATTTTATAAAAGTCCACCTAGCTATGTGTTAAATGTAAATGACCTGTATATTCGATAAACATGTATTCCAAAGGCGTGGTAGTTGGGAACGAGTCGTGTTAAGGCAACCAAGCCTTTATGCTAATTATAATTAACTTACTTAGTTTTTATGTTGGAGACCGTCAAACATTTGAGTCAGCCCTGTTATCTTTGATAGCAAAATTAAATATGTATGTATATCTAACTTGTTCGTGCACTTACATATTTAAGCAGATTTAATTTTTGTTTGAAACAAATTAAATAACAGGCATAATTTTATTATGATAGCTTTTTCCAGTTTTAAAGATTGTTCGCTTTAGTTTGTTGAGACAAATGATGACTAATTTATTTATTTTTTTAACTTGACTTGACAACAAAGAAATATTCTAATTCTTCGAACATACGCAACTAAACTCGAAAATCAAATAGTTCTTAATTTTTAGTGAGGTTCTAAGACACCTGCTGGTCGGTGTTGGTACGAGGTTTGACAGGCAGTTACATTACAACCGGCGCCAAGTCAAGTTAAAGCTAGAAGAATTTTAAAATTACATGTAGTTTGTTTTTTATAGAGTGCCTTAGCTACGGCTACCTGTTACGGACTGTACCTATTAACATCAAATCCATCGCCTTCTAAATAACGGCAATTTGAGTCGACTATTCGCCATACTTTTAAAATTCCCTGATCACAAATAAATCATGCGGTGCTATGTCATTACTGGCTGAATAATGTATCAGTTCGATAATGGATTCAGATAATATTCTTTTGAAATATAGTCATGAATTTATCGACCTATATAACAACACAGAAGTCTTGCTACGACACAGAAGCTTTCAGATTTTCCTTTGAAGACCTCTTAGTACGTCCGCCCGTCTAAGATCGATGTCATCAAAAATTCTGGTGGTTTTCTTCATGATATTTGGAAAGAACACGCTCTCGTGATCTCTTAAAGCTGAGTCTTAGAGGTCGCCAAAGAAAATCGTCAAAAATGCTCGTTAATTATTATTTAAGTCATTATTGTATGTAGGTATTATATTTATTTGAAAACTGGTTTAGCGAGTTTAAACCGGCGAGTGGATTTTTTATCATGTTAATATCGTAAAAATTTCAAATGATATATTTTTTACGTCTCTTGGTAATAAAATAACTTATCTAAGGCAAAAAATTGTTTATGGTATCAGTTAGATTTTCCTAATAGAGTTAAAGTATGATAGCATGGCCTGCCCCTCCACATTACTTTTTAATGTACGCGGTGCTTAGAAATTTAGGAGCATCGATCCTTATTTAGTTTATTTCTATAACACTTCAGAATCATAAATGTTCTCGGGTAGATTAAAAACCAATATGGGTGTAATTAAACCATTTATCACATTTGTCTTCTTGTTACTAAATAAATCATAAGTGCAATTCATTCATTGAGTTTTATACAGGCTCTCTGTAACTCCGACTGAACTTCAATGCATTTGCAAACTTTACAGGGTGTAGGTAAGTACCAGGTCTCTACGATATAAAAGGGTACATTCAGCTCATGATTCTGATTCATATTCTACCGTCAGTTTTACTATGGAATTCCAACATTATTACGTTTTTTTGATTGACAAGTCTTCAAAAATACAGTTGCAAAGAAAATTGAAACGTGCACTACAAAGGTTTAGACATGTTAAAACTATAGAAATTGAGTTTTTATATTTTAGTTTTATTTATATAAGTATTTATTTATTTTTAGCCTATACTGTCCCACTGCAGGGCAAAGGCCTCTCTCTCCTTCCATTCCTCTCTATTTTGGGTCATCTCTTGCTATTTGTTATAAAAGGCGTCTAATTCTTCGCACCATCTCCTCCGCGACCTCGACGTCTTCTGGTGTTCGCGGGGGCCCAGTCGGTGGTAACCTTTGCCCAAAGATTCCCATAGTCTAGATAGAAGTTCTGATGGAATACCATAAAATTCAACTCCGTAGGCAGAATTCATTATAACATTTTGTGGACTGTCATTCCAACTGTCATTTACACCCTGTATAAAAATCGATGTAAAAATTCTCCATCTAGTAAACTAACATGGTATTGATATGAGGGGGGGTTAGTTACAATAGCGTAATTAGTTTGCGTGACCATGAACTGACTCGATTAATTATACGTACGTTGTTATAAGACCACTATCATGTTAGGAATCAGGGAACCTACATAGCCTTTTAAGCTAATTTGCTATGTAGATTTAATCGCCCCGATTTGAGAAGTCATGTTTTAATCCTAATAAAAAGAAACTAGCTATCCTTTTCGTTTGTACGACTCATGAAAGAGAGGATATGAACGAATGATATTAATTTGAATTGATGATAACCTAAATAGGAGCGTAGCTGTCCATATATTTCTTTAAGTCTGATGTTTTATGTCCGTTCTAAAATTATCCAATAGACGCGTGCGTAAGGTCGGAATTCTACGTTAAACAATTCTAAAATTAAATGTCACCCTTCACCCTTTTTTGTCTTTTAAAGGTGCAAGTTCGCGCCCGCTATATTACCTTTTTGCCAGAAATAGCGGTTAGGTCTATATAAAAAATATATATAAGCATGAATTTTAAATTATGGGTCAGGGCGTAACTTCTAGGATTAGCCCCAATGTCTGCCTTTCAGGCTAATTTGCCTTGTAGATATAATGTGGGTAGAACCTATACGGTTTGCGCAACTAGCATGTAAGATTATTTCTTGTCTGTCTATTTGATTGTAGATTGGATGTATTTGAACATCAATTTTTAAAATTAGATCTGGCTTACCAAGACTCTAATAAAAACTTATACTGTTTTGATCTAAGCTAATGAACCACCTGAGTTTTGACAAAAGTACAGAATTCAAAATTAGCTAATAAAATCTCTGAATGTACGATTGTAAAATGTGCCTGTACGTCTTTATTCCTTCATTTTTAAAAAGTCTATGCTAGTAGTCCACTTATCTTTTTCTTATCTTAGTCTAGGTATCAAAGCGTGCGCACGGTTCTTTTTTTATTTCAGATGAAAGGGACTTTTCAAACGCGTGCGCTCGCCTCGCCTTTCTCAAGCTTGAAGTGCTAAACCTCTTGTTCAACAAAAGGGATACGAAAGGAAAAGAAAATGTAAAGAAATAGCGTCAATGTGTAGTGACTAGTGCCCCAACACGTACCAATGTGTTTTCTTTTCGAATTTTGAATAATTCATGCCTACGTTTAATTGACGCTCTTACGATGGACAAACATCGTGAGTAAACCACACTTCTTCGAAGAAATTCAAAGATTGTGTGTGAAGTCGACCAATCTGCACCAAATCAGCGTAGTAGGCTCGCACCCCTAAGTGGGAAAGTATAGGTGCTGACTACAATAAAAGTAGTATGTGTTCACTGTTCTATTATACCTATACAGCATGATTTTGTAAAATTGATTGTGTATTATGTATGAAAAGTCGATTTTTTTGGGGGTTTTCAACCCATGTTCATCGGGAAAAGTTGTTGCTTATGATGGTCTGAAAATCATATTTAAATTTTGCTAGGGATTACAAAATCATGCTGTATAGTTGGATCCTTCTCTATTAAAACAGAAGTTAAACTGTCAGTAAGCCATTTAAACATACTTTTTCTTTCAGTTGTTCAACAGCGATGCTATGCGCAGCCATCATGACAGACCACTGGGAGCATGTGGCGTGGGAGCATGCAGCGCTGGCAGCGCTTGCCAACGCGTCTAACACAGCGCTTCAGTGGCTCCTGGATGAGAAAGTCGCCAAGGTGAGTGAATGAGATCGTTCAATATTGCAGTCAACCTCGATTAACAAGCAGCCATTTTTTTAATAATTAAGCGGTGGTTGTAGGATGTGAAATTGTTCCAGTAACCAAGTTCATAGCAACATTTGATCGCACTGCTCGCAGCTCTGCATCTGGACAGGATAGATGCTGAAGATAATTCAACCATGCTAATTGCTAGCTCATAAACAGCACTAGTCAAACTAGTCAAAGCTAATTTCGTTCTTGGTTATTAGACTTGCACTCGATATTAGTTCAGTGGAAGCTGAAGAAATTGTTGATTTTGTCAGTAACTAATATTTTAGTTCTCTTTAGCTTATATTACAAACTAACATTGGATTATATAATATATTGTTATATAACTCGAATCAATTTTGTATCGTGAATAGGCCTATAAACAATTTAAAAAATGTAGAGATATTTTTACAACAAATTGGCCAAGAAACGCTTCTTGTGGTCTCATAAAACGACACTTAAATGTCTAGCCTACTGAGTCATAAAACCTAGATCACTCTTCAATATACTCGTAACTCTTCGTAAAACTGAGTGAGCTGGGTTAATTCTAGCTAGCTACGGATCCACCACAAACTCGTTCCTTCGTTTTATCTTTTGCCGTGTCATGAAAAAGTCGTATAAAGGCTTTATAAGCCTGCCACTGAAAACAATTTACAAATGTCAAGTAAAGAAACCACCCTAATGAATACGTACTAACACTACACTGAGATGTGGTGAGCAGTCGTACATCAATATTTAGCTATGGACGGACACGTCAAAATTAGATATTTTAAGACAGAAGTAAAGAGATTATTAAACCAAACAAAAAAAAACTAAATTCGACAGCTTAATCTTCAATTTAAGTTGATCGTTAATTAATTAATTAATTAAATAACCACAGACATGATATTTGATAGCTAAACATTATTTTCACCATTCATGAACGCTACGGCCAGAACTGTCTCCTCTTGGTAAATAGCATGGGCACGAAATTTTGATTTAACATTTATTGATTGTAATGAAATCTTGTTGGACTTAGACATTCTTATAATAAGTAATAGCGAGATAAGTAGCGGGCTTAACTCCAGAACCGATATTTATACCAGTTATCAAAGCGAGTCATAAATCCCTTGGGAATATAAAAGATGCCTTATCTCACCGCGCGGGAAAATCTTTGAGCTATAAAGTTTAAAGTACGTGCTAGGAAAATATTGCACGGAGCTAATACGTTGAGATGCGATGCTGAAAACCTCAAAAGATACTGATTGAACTTTTTATAATATAGGTATTGTACGATCACTTCGCACATTGCCTTTCTGCTAATGCAGCAAATAGCGTTACTTTTTTATTATAATTTAAGACAGTTAAAGTTTATATTGTGTGCAAATCATCAACATTTATATAAATTTTAATAAACAATTATTAATCAATACTTTTTGACCGGGTTATTACCACGATTTTGGTTTAAAAGAAGCTATAAAAAATTAATTAGCTTACCGATATTTCGACTATGTTGCAATAGTCATGATCACGGCAGAACATAGTAGAAATATCGGTAAGTTCATTAAAAAAGCTTATTTTAAACCAAAACCGTGGTAATAACCCGGTAGATATGTGTGTAATTAAGTATTAAACAAGTTTAGCTAGTTTATCAAGAAAGTGTAATAGCATTCAAGTGCTCTTACTGTATTTTTAATATATCTACGCAGTTTCTATTTCTAACATCACAAAATAAGGATCGACAAGGCGAGACTGTCAAGCCATTTGTGTTTTGAAATCATAATAACTGGAGTGGAATGCTTTCAAAACGTATAGTGGATCAAAAGAACAAACTTCAATTCGAAGGATTAATTTGAATGAGAGCTCGAAAAGTACGTCGAGTTACGAATAATAAAAATTGACAACAAAAATAACAAATGGCACACTTTAATATTATTCTATACAAGTTCTATACATTGTAGTAGAGTATGTACAAAATTCCGCTTGCGACCAATTTTTCACAAACTTATCCGTCTTGAAAAGTTTGAGGCGAATTTTCTCAAATGTCTCTTTCAAGTGCCATGTTCTTGCTCAACACAATTTTATTCTAGACGAAGTATTGTAAAGTTAGCGATAATGGTATAAACATTTTTATACCAGACTGCTAAGCTAACGATATTGAGGCTAATTCTCACTGCCACGCTCTAATTCTTAATTTAAGTTCGTTCGTACTTTTCACCTTTTAAAGATTAAAAAGGGAACGGAGACGACCATCCTAATATTAGTGCTGTCAAACATAGAATTTGAACCTTATGGCCGCGTCGATTGCACAATTTTAGATAGCACTTAAAACATGCGTCTTAAATTCTCCCAATCTGACAGCTACGCCTCTATTTTAGGTTATCATTCATTCAAAATAATATCATTCGTTCATCTGAATGCATCTCCTCTCTTTCATAGATCATAAAAACGAAAAGGATAGCTGGATTTTAAAATTAGGATTAGAGCAAGACTATGTGATTCACAAATCGGGATCATTATCACACGATTGTAAGTAGATTAGGTCCGCTAAACCTTTTTTTTAATATGTAATGATTAGTTGTCCGCCCGCGGCTACAGCTGCGTTGTTTGTGGATGGAACAGGGGAACCTGTTTCTAAAACAAACAGCGCATAAGTTATATAAACCATACATATTTGTACTAAATTTATAAAATTTTAAATAGTAAAATAAAACCAATTTAATAAAAATTGGTTCAATAGTTTGTCGTAAAAGCGTAACAAATAGACAGACATACAGAGATACTTTTACATTTATAATATTATTAGAAAAAATGTATTTCAAACCACTTACCTATTCATCAACAGCTCATATACGTCCCCACCGAGGGGCTCGAGCCTACCCTGAATTAGGGCGATTAGGCCACGCTGGCCCAGTGTGGGTTGGTTGACTTCACACTCACTTACCTATTAAACTTCGATTATGCAAAAGCTCCGCTGCTCTTGAACAGTTTTCTTAGCGCTGCAAAGGCTATCCATCTTTCCTTTTTTCATTTGTAGAACACAAGAAACTTTTTTATCCATTAATCTGGTCGGGCAGCCAGCGGATTTCAGCCTCTCATTTCTGAGCCTTTATTACAAACGGAATTTTTCTTAGATATTATCAGGGATAGTGTATTCCATTTACCATTTATCAGATATTTTTTGTTTACTATCTCTACTTTCTTTCGAACTAATCTAGTTGGTATATGAGCTGATAACAACAATATAATATTTTCTGTCGTACTCAACTTCTATATAGGTATGATTAAGAAATTCACAAGGCAATTTTAAAACACTTTTAACCCCTACAAATCAATCAAAAAATGCTACAATCATAATAAAACAGTGGTAAGGGTTGATGTTTGGAGTTCTTTACCTCTAAGTGCAAAATTAAACCTTGTAGCAAGGGTATAGATTACTTGCTGGTTATTGTATCGTCGAGCACGTTCATTAGTTCGTATACTCGGAGGGTCATTAATTTCGAGGTTACAGTTCCAATTACATTCATACAAGCCGCTGTTCACATGACCAAGCCATAGGAAAAGTTTTCTTTTGAATAGAATATGAATACTTACACTAAAACACTTAACTCTGTCTTGTCATATTCTTTTTTGTATTTTAGCGTCTTAGCTATATGGAGAGTATTTTGTAACCCTTCGATTACAAAGTCCAGTCATCTTAAAATTCGACGTAAAGTACTATTTTACCTTAATTTCTGATGTTAAATGCCATTTTTTTTGTGTGAATAAGCTTTACAAAATAACAATTAAAATCATTTTACTGTGTGAAGTTTACTTCAAATTTACTTAAATGACCTACTCGAGTGGGCCAAGTGTCCAATCGTGTTGCATTCCAACTAAAGATAAATTTACAATTACATAAACCTGTAAAATAATAGGCTGTGTTTAACCTTAACTACTAGCTTAGCCGGCAAATGCTAGATTACAGGTATAGATTCAGTAATTATAGGCATTACCTTCCCTTTCAGCTACAAAATTAAAGCGCTGACCTCGTTGGCTGTTACGACTGACAAGAGAAGACGAGCAGCTGGTGTTCTTCATTGTATTTTATGTAGGCAGAAATGTCCAGTAAAATTAAACTATAGAAGTCTTGCTAAAAATTAAACTAGTGGCTCTGTGAGCTGTAGACCTTGCGAGCTTAAGAGATTTTTTTATGTTTTTAACCCTTATAATATCCGCCATTTAGAAAAATGTCGATAAACGAATCGATAAAAAATGCTACAATATAATTGTCGAACGACCTGTGAAGGAGAACAGCCGGACATCCGCCGCGTCGGACATCCTCCGGACATATGAAATCATTTTTGCCCAAGCTGGAACGGAGACGCTTCGCAACTATTTCAAAACGAATAATATATTTATGCTGTATGTAAGAGAAGTAGTATGTGAATTCTGGCACAGATTGGAGATGTTGCTTTGTCTACTGAAACTCTGACAGCGGGAATCTCAAAGCGATTCCGTTTCACGAACAATAGACATTGTTCCGATTCAGCAAAATAATAGATACACTAACTAGAGACATCGTCAAGTTGAGTGGTTTTGAATACAGGAACATACGAAGACCGGAACACTACCTAAAAGCTATATACCTATACACCGTGAAATTTACATCGTTTTGTTCCTGCCGTGTAGTGATAGTACCCGTCAAACTGAACAACTTTTCACGAAAAAAAAATTTCCTACGACAAAAACATTTTTGGTCTCTCCATACAAAGTCCCGAGCGACCCATTTTGTATAGAGAGACTAAAAATTATTTTGTCACTGGAATTTTTTTTTTCGTGCAAAGTTGTTCAGTTTGACGAGTACTATCACTACACGGCGGGAACAAAACGATGTAAATTTCATGCTGTATACCTATATAGTTTTCTCGTGTTCTCTACTCTAGAATTTAAAAAAAAAAAAAAGTTAGGTAACTTTAAAATCAATTAAAAGCAAGTTATGAAGTTCATACTTCAGAGTTTCACTTGCGAGTTTCAAGCTCCGATAATAATGAGCTTTAACTCGTGTGTTGACCGAGCGATCTGGCGCAGCTTGCAGGAACTTTGTTGAATGGTATGTTGACTGCATATCTGTAGAACGCCTAGATATGACCATGGGTGTGTTTCAAACTGTCAACGCCGTCAGCGATCAGAAAATTAAAAAAAATGTATTGGTTTCGCCTGCTGACAGTAATTCGGTACGCGCTTTGAGTGCACTAAAATGGATTTCAGCGTGTCTCGGAACGCAGGGCATGAGAGCCATAGTGGCATCATAACCAAATTATTAGAGTTCAAAAGTGGCCTAACTTAGGACTACAATGTAGTTTATCCACATGGCAAGAAACAAATATAGAATCTAAAATCTTTAGGATTTCTATGATCTGTGAATGTAATTTTTATATATTTTCTACACTACAAAGTGGTCTGCTGTTTAAGTCAACAAATCGTTACATGCTTCGGAACATTAATGACAAAACTTTTTTTTATGACGTTACACATAGTTAATGTTATTACATTCAGTGAAAATTACCCTGGAAACGATCAGCAAGTATACCTCTAATGATGTTTGTAGAAACACATTTTAAGGTTTTTTGTGACGAAGGTAATTCAAATTAGCCCTAGGGTATTAAACCGATTATTGAACAAATTGTGTATTCAGTCTGCAAAGAGCTTAAATAACGAAAACTGTACATACATTTCTGGATTCTATTTAATTCTACCATGTCATAGTACTGTAAGAATCGGCCTCCTTTTGTTGTTACTGGCTGTTGGTCGGTTTGAATATTTCGTTCTATAAATTTGTGATTTTTGAATTGCGAATAGTTCTTCTTTTGTTTGTGTGTCTTTATGCTTCCGTCCTTCGGACTACACACGTTTCATGCTCTTATGACAATCTCTAAATAAATACAATATTTACGCGTGTTCATTTTTTATAGTACCCAGTAGAGGGAACGAACTCCAACTAGCTCACTCAGCTTTTATATTGTAACAAGTAAAAGTACACATAGAGCAGTGTTTGTACGGCTTTTGTTCACGTTAGATATCGATGTCATGTCACAATACGTCGTACACTGTAATTATTGGAGATTGTGTGTATGATAGAGATAGTAAACGGGTAAAACGATATGTAGTGTCGTGTCATTGTCATCAACAGTTCATATACGTCCCCACCGAAGGGCTCGAGCCTACCCTGAATTAGGGCGATTAGGCTTTAGTCGACCACGCTGGCCCAGCGCGGGTTGGTCGACTTCACACACAACCTTTGCATTTCTTCGCAGGAGTGTGCAGGTTTCATCACGATGTTTTCCTTCACCCTAAGAGGGTCGAATAAACGTACATATGAATTCGAAATTCGAAAACACATTGGTACGCGTGGTGGGGTGGAACCCGCGTCTCCCGGACGGGAGGCAGCGGCCCTAGCCACTAGACCTCCGATGCTCTGTAGTGTACAATTGTTCTTTTTTACCCTCGATTTTGCTGAACAGAAACGTAGAGCTACTGTCACACTTCTGTGTTTTACGTAGTCAAGTAATTAAATTAATTAAGTACTTTGTAGTTTGAGAAGCCAACTATTATGACTGTATCCATAATAGAAACTTACCTTACTTAATTTTTGTGCTTGCAAAGACATCTTGCACACAGTTGATAATAAAATCACACAACTGAAAGACTTCAAAATAATGACCTTTTTGTTTTGCATAATAAGTAGAATCGAGTCACCTTGGTAAATGGTAAATACTCCTAGCACGCAACCACTCGCTTGCACGACAAAACCGTAAGAAACTTTTATACTACCGTACTTAATTTTTGTCGAAAGACAGAACTAGGAAGCTAACGCTAACGCTTTTTATTACAAGCTTTTATTTAGTTTCACCTGTCCCGTTGTCTGTCTGTCTGTCTGTCTGTCTGTCTGTCTGTCTGTAATCAAATCTTGCAAGTTAAATTTGATCCACTTCCCAGTTTCCGATTGAGCTGAAATTTTGCATTCATGTATAAATCGGATGACAATGCAATATTATGGTACCTTGGAGCTGGTCTGATGATGGAGACGGAAGGTGGCCATAGGAACTCCTCTAATACAGAACACAACCTAGTCGTGTTTGGGCTCGTTAGATTTGTCTTAATAAGATCTTTAGCCATACGTGATATCCAGGGTCTCATGATGGAGCCGGAAGGTGGCCACAGGAACTCCTTAAATACACAACACAACCTAGTCGTGTTTGGGCTTGTTGGTTTTGTCTTAACAAGATTTTTAGTCATACGTGATGTTCAGGGTCTCATGATGGAGCCGGAAGGTGGCCACAGGAACTCCACAAATACACAACATAACTTAATCATGTTTGGGCTTGTTGGATTTGTCTTGACTAGATCTTCAGTCCTACGTGATGTTCAGGGTCTCATGATGGAGCCGGAAGGTGGCCACAGGAACTCCACAAATACACAACATAACTTAGTCATGTTTGGGCTTGTTGGATTTGTCTTGACTAGATCTTCAGTCCTACGTGATGTCCAGGGTCTCATGATGGAGCTGGAAGGTGGTCACAGGAACTCCACAAATACACAACATAACATAGTCGTGTTTGGGCTTGTTGGATTGGTATTGACGAATACTTTGATACTAAATCAGACTCGATGATGGAGCTAGAAGGTGGCCATAAGAACTCCGTAATTAAACGACGCAACCCCACCGAGTTTGGGCCCATTTGATTTGTCTTGACGAGTACTTTGATACTACATGGTAACCAGGGTCTGATGATGGAGCTGGAAGGTGGCCATAGGAACTCCGGAACGACGCAACTCCACCGAGTTTAGGCCCATTTGTTTCGTCTTGTCGAGTACTGTGATACTATATGGTAACCAGGGTCTGATGATGGAGCTGGAAGGTGGTCATAGGAACTCCGTAATTAAACGACGCAACCCGATCGAGTTTGCGCTCATTTGAACCCCACCGAGTTTGGGCCCATTTGATTTGTCTTGACGAGTACTTTGATACTACATGGTAACCAGGGTCTGATGATGGAGCTGGAAGGTGGCCATAGGAACTCCGGAACGACGCAACTCCATCGAGTTTAGGCCCATTTGTTTCGTCTTGTCGAGTACTGTGATACTATATGGTAACCAGGGTCTGATGATGGAGCTGGAAGGTGGTCATAGGAACTCCGTAATTAAACGACGCAACCCGATCGAGTTTGCGCTCATTTGATTCGTTTTGACGAGCATCTTAGTTGGCGTGAATATGCAACTCCAACAGATTTGGGAAAAAGTTCGTTCCGTTTGTTATGAATGTGGATTATTATATTATTATGTCTGATTGATTAGATGGATGCCCCAATGCCAAGGTGAGCACGTGCCGAGGGCTGAATGGTATGAGAGTGTATAAACATTTCATATCGCTAACGTTGCGCCTCAGGGTACCAGGGCGAACCCTGTTGTACTGAAGCCCTTATCCCTCTACAATGGACCTCGGCAAGGATGGCATTCACATAATACAGCCTAAATCAATTCAATTTCCTGTTAAATTTAATTACGGCACAGCTGAAAGAAGAATGCTTCCGATTGTCTTGTCTTGGGCTTCAACTGTGCACAAAATGCAGGGAACTACTGTAGATCATGCTGTTATTTATCTAGGCTCTAAATTATTTGCTGCTGGTCAAGCTTATGTGGCTTTAAGCAGAGTTAAGTCTTTAGGAGGACTTCGAATCGAAGAACTTGACTGCTCCAAGTTGACTTCGAAGAAACCTTGTAATGTTGATGCATTAAAAGAAATGGATAGAATGAGAAATGTTACAAATAACTAACTTGTGATTACATAACTAATTTAAACATTAGTTTACCCTACTACAAACAAAAAAAATGAAATATTTAAATACAAATAAAATACATAAACTTTAAGTGCTCAAAGCAGCACATTATTATGTGAACGTACTACGGACTACATAAGGGAAAAACGCTGCTACGCGCTACTAACTACGTCGTAGTAAATCTCGAATTAAACAAACTAAAAAGTTAAAAATAAAATTAAAGAAAAAAAACCTTTTTTAAAAACAAGCTTTTATTATTTGTTAAGAAAATGAACTAAAAAGTTAAAAATAAATTAACTCTAATTAGAAGTATAACACTTTATAAGTTCATTGTAACCTTTAACGATAATTAAGCTTCTTTGTCTACGACAAAATAATTCCATATCGTAATCATATATTTTTAACACCAAAACTTTACACCTTAATTATTAAATCTTCCCGTTTTTATTACAGTCTCAATTTTATAAATAATAAAAGCGTGTTACATTTTGATGGTATAATTAAGCTATCACAATGTAACATGCTTTTTTATTTATAAAATTGAGACTGTAATAAAAACGGGAAGATTTAATAATTAAGGTGTAAAGTTTTGGTGTTAAAAATATATGATTACGATATGGAATTATTTTGTCGTAGACAAAGAAGCTTAATTATCGTTAAAGGTTACAATGAACTTATAAAGTGTTATACTTCTAATTAGAGTTAATTTATTTTTAACTTTTTAGTTCATTTTCTTAACAAATAATAAAAGCTTGTTTTTAAAAAAGGTTTTTTTTTCTTTAATTTTTTAAATAACTTTCCGGAAAAGTTTGTTTCTAAGTAAAATTCTTTATTTCCACGTGTTAGCATCAAAACTTATAACTTATAACTCATAAGTTAAGAGTAAGATATATCACGTTTGTATAAAAATCATAAAAACGGTCCATTCATTCATTCATCTATTCCAAATTACTACGTCTATGTCTATTCCAAATTTCATCCAAATCCGTTAAATACTTTAAGCGTGAAAGCGGAACAAACATCCAAATATATTTTCATATTTATAATATTAGTGTGATGTGATTACAATAAAGTAAAGTAAAAAGTATAGAATTTCTTTAGTCTCTATTTAAGTCTTAATTTTCCAATGTTGCATATTTCTAGTAAACTTTTTAATTATTATGCCACATAGCTATCTAGCTATCTTGTTTAGCTATTGGTAAGGCATAATAATTAAAAGCTAGATAGCTATCTAGTTTAGCTATTGGTAAGGCATGAGAAGATGAAAATAGCTCCGAAATGTTTCTACAATCTAAATAATATAGATAAAGAAGACACTGACTGACTGAATCAACGCACAGCCCAAACCGCTTCAAAATTCACCTCCTAAAGGGATGAAACGGGGGTGCAAATTTTGGGGAAACAATATTAGTTACACTATTTTATTCGAAACTTCACAGGAGTACTCCTACTCCTATCAGTAAATGAGTAAATACGTGTTTCAGGTTTTTTTCAGAATTCAACCTTTAAAAGGGGAAATGGGGTGACAAAGTCTGAAAATCAACATGAGTATCATTTGTATGGTTTATCGGGTCGCTGATTACAAAAACGATAACGATTTTAAAATCCTTCATATACGTGTATGGTACATGTAGGGTAGGTGTAGTGTATTTTGCCTTAGTTCGGTCGTCGCTGGCAAAAACTATTCCCACGCGGACGAAATCGCGGGCAACAGTTACTTTGGTAGAAACAGGGTACGGACAGGCTTTGTCGACTGGGAATCGATATCGACATCTTATTCGAGTTCAGAGGTTATTAAGAGAAGCTGCAGTCTATTTTAGGCTGTCTGAAGTAACCCAATTTAATTCCAGTAATACAATACCAGACTGAGATCTAAACAAGACACGTTTAGATGAGTCTAAACGTGTAATAAAACTGGCCGACGTCTGTACACAAATGATAATATTATTTTTATAATTATACTCAATATATCAACGGCCTGTTACAGTCCACTAATAGTTATGAAAAATAATTTGAGGGTTTTGATCAAAAACAGTTGAGGGGTCTTTAGAAGTTGAAAGTTGAAAGATTGTCTGTCTGTTTGTCTGTATCTTTGTAGGTGAATCATGCGAAAACTCCCGCACGAAATTGGATGTAATATAATTATGTTTTAAGAAAATACATAACACAAAGCAACACAACATGATATAACATGTTTCGATATACCTATATGCTTTTTTTTTGTTGTGTCAATTTTAGTGAAACTGGATGTGGTTGTCGCAGTTGTATCGCTAGAGGTCTAACTTAAAAACACTGGTGCATGTTTCCGTTGTTCTCACTAGTACAACCAAACTATATCACCAATAGTACAAGGGAGACATTTCTTTCTCTTTAATTAATATAACTGGTGGTTATATTAATTAATCTTAGTAGTACTAGTGAGTGTTGATTCGCCGCCGCTTAGAGGCTGAGTTTGTTTTGTTATCTCGAAGATATTACTTTAAACACTCAAGCGAAGTCGCGTACAGACGACTAGTTGAATAAATAAATACGAGCCTTCAAAAAAAAAAGCAAATTGGTATTCATAACCTCTGATTCATAATCTGAATAACATAGATTTTCAGAAGGCAAATAGCCTACTTCTAGCCTGGGTCAAATAATCTTAAGAAATGGAAAATCCATTTTCGTTATTAGACATCTATTGCTCCATAGAGATGGTTATTCAGTTTTATAGTTTGGTCGTTGTACGTAATGCTACAATATCATCTGATTCAGTATTTTCGCTTCTTTTTCTTACCTACATTTAAAATCAATCACAAATAAAGTATACCTTTTCAACGCCAAAAACTTTAATATGGTAATCTTTGCCTTTCGCTAATAAATTGCCAGGTGGACTGATGACCTGAGGAAGGTCGCTGGTGGAGGCTGGATGAGGAAAGCGGGTGATCGTTCGCTTTAGCATGGCCTTGGGGAGGCCTAGTTACGTCCAGCAGTGGACTGCAATTGGCTGATTGATTGATTCATTGAATAAATTGATTGAAAATGAATCATGATAAAATTGAAGCGAAATTCAGGTATTTCAAGGGTTGCAGAGTTTCACCTTCAAGTGAGCTCAGGTGGGCCAGACTAGAAATTTTATTGTAATTTACAAGCTTGAAGTTCAATAGGATTTATATTTTGATCAGTTCACTTTCCAGTAATTTGAATAAAGTACCTAATGATACTGAAATTGTAAATTTATTTATGTAAAAGAGCTTAAACGAAAGAAATGTGATTGAGAGGGCTAGAAATGACAGTGTTTCATTGAGAATAAGTTATTAAACTTTCCATGCGTGACTCAAACTTCTTTTTTTATTATGTACTGGTTTTATATTTGGACTAAGATTGTATTTCTTGCAGCACTACTCTAACTAGTAACTATTGTAATCATAGAAGTTTCTCCTTGCCATGCTTCGATCACAGAAAGGGACTTGCCGTGTTACAAAAACATTCCCAGTCAGACCACAGATTAAAATATAGTTGGAATACCTGTTATAAAATTGATAATATTATTCCACAATCACGGGTTGTGTACCAGTCTGAATAAGACAGATTTTCTCAGAACAAATAACTTTGTAATAATAACTCACTTCTAGAATTTGAGAAGGGTTAATCTAAGAAGGTAACTATGAAAATACAATACCTATTGCTTCTGATGCTATTATGACGTTAAACTAACATGATTTAATATTTAATTAAATTATTTTGTGTTTACAGCGTGTTCAATAAATAATGCAGAAACTCATGAAGCTAAACCACTTTTCTCAACAGATCGGTTGGGTCAGCCCAGTAAATTTTCCCAATTATTATACCCTGTGTTGGGTGTATTCGGGTATATGGAGGAATATACAAACACAAATATAAACCCGAACCCGAAACTGTAATTTTAAATTCATCACTCAAATGTTTGTCGTACCGAAAATCAAAATAACAATGCGAACAAAGCTCGCCAAACATTACCGAATGCATTCCAAAAAAATAATACTTTTCCCCTACTTATGGGTAATGAAACAAACTGAATACAAAACCACAAGGATACACAAAACAGAAAAAAAGAACAAGTTAAAAGATGACCTCATAACTGCATAAATAAAGTAGCAGCGGTATCTTGGAATTGTAATTCAGTGATTGGATTAATCTAAAAAAAAACCTATTTCAACTCGCTTCTTCGCTGTATTTTATTCATAGTCTCAAACGGCTATAATTTATGCTGTCTGCATTGAATTTGCCTCGCTGACCTCATTGCATCGGGCTTAAATTCTTCACGAATATATTCACGATCCAGTCCCGGACGTGCTCTTCAGGCTAATACGAAGACGGGTATTGCTGGTTTCAAACCGTTACCGCTTCTTGCAGTGACATCAGAATTTAAATGAATTTAATTTGGATTAGTTATAACTTATAAGCTTACTACTGCACGTAGTATAGCTAACACACTAAAATATTTGACCAAGAATTCTTGATTCTACTTTTCACTATCTTTTAAGTAAAATTGCAATGTAGCAATAAGGCCACCTAACTGCTTCCTGTTCTTCCTTTTATTTAACGTTTTCTGTATTTTTCCTGCGATAGTCTTCAAAAAGTATTTAACGTCGCGTCGTCTTTTCGACAACTCGAACAACGATAAGAAAAGTTTGTAATATCATTTATAATTTTGTAATATTAACGATTAAATTGAATTACAGAAACCATTTCGTTGATTGCTACGTCGTATTAGGGAATGAGATCATTCGTCAAGGACGGTCGCACCAGTCGGCTCGCAAACTTTGTTAATTAAAACTTAGTCGTTTCGTTTATATTAATGATAATTTATTACGTTAACATCTCATTTATAAAGAATACAAGTATATAAATTATAAGTATTATGTACAAGTACAAAGTGTGTAGAAGTCGCCGGTGTTTGTGTGGATGAAGTAAGTATGCTAGGTTAATTTAACAATCCAGAGACATTTTTTTACGGACTGAATCGCTATTTCTACCAATTAGCGGGTGCAGACTTGAGGTAATATAGCAGGCGCGAACTTGCAAGCCACGGACATGAAAGAAAAAAATAATATAAAAAAAAAAAAATTTTAAAGAAAAAATTAAAAAATATTAAAAAAATATCTGTTTTTTATTTATAGAAAGAACCAAGAAATTCTTCCGCCAGGTATTGCACCCACTTCTTCTGCGTAATAATCATTAAGCCTAAGCATTTGGATCATAATCATTAAGCATTTGGATCATAAAACATAAAACATTTCACTTCGACTTTGTATTTTCCTAAATTTTGTTTCCTCTCCTCTAATAAATAACACCAACTGTTGCAGATCTTTACAAAAGTCTGTAAAAGAAATCAAAGTGGAAGAAATATACGTAGCGTCTCATCGTAGCAATGTCTACGGTATTGCTACGATGTCGTAGCGGGCTAGCGGGGCATGATGGAACGAACCAAAGATTTCAGACGCGCGTCGCCGGAGCGAAGCGATCGTCTTTTGTTCCTCTGACGAACGAACACTAAATGGACACAAATTGACAATGTCAATCGATGTGGACTTTGTGTTTTCCGTGGCCTTTTTTTGCGTTTAACTAGTATCATCCTTTTCCGCGTCCTTTTTCCTCCGAGTTCTCCGAGCTCGTAACGATGACGACGAGTAGTTTGGTGTGCTCGCGGTTACGCACAAGTGCTTTTCTATTAAAAAAAAAAAACTTTTATTTCAGGCATTGCCCATACATAGTTAGTAACAAAAGACTTATGCTATGTTAGTAGATAAATTAAAATTATTATAATAAGACATTTTTGTGTCTTTGGCGAGCTGGAAACGTGTCCAATGCTGCATAATAGCACTGTCCACGTCCAGTCTCGCCGCAACAGTCTGCAGAAGGCTGTTGGAGCTGCCCCTCACGCGATGAATCAGGGATGCGATGCGCATCCTAATGATAGCTGGGAAACTTATTACTCTTATTTTTCGAATAAGAATATTTTGAGAACGTAATCATGAGTCATATTTTATCCGATTCAGTTGAGCATTTTTATTTATGTGCGGTTGAGTCACAAACAACATTAGGTTAATAGAGTAGTTTTTTTATTTTTTGTTTAAACTTCTTTTGTGCGTAATACTAGCGGCCCGCCCGCGGCTACGCTCGCGTTGTGTAAGATTTTCCCGTGGGAATAAGACTTTATCCCGTAAAAAGTATTCTGTGTGTTAATCCAGGTTACAAACTATCTCCATTCCCGTTAAGTACTTTAAGTGTGAAGGCGGAACAAACATCCAAACATTCAAATATATTTTCACATTTATATTTATTAGTGTGATGTGATGTGATCTGGGGGCACGGCAGTGCCCCCGCCAAGTCGAGCAAAAAAGCGGCACGGCCGTACCATACTTTTCTCGAAGCAGTTCAGGCCATTTTCGACCCCCCTATAACTTCGTTGTGGATAAAACTAGAAGCCTGAGTTTTCAGTAACCAAGCAGGCATTGTATAAATACGGTATATTTCAAATTTCAATCAATTTGAACCAGTAGTTTATGAATTATAACTAGTCAAAGTTTCTTAATTTTGTCACTCACTGACTGACTGACCGATCATCAAAACTTTAAGGCACTTCTAGCAGACATAGAAGCTTCAAATTTAGAATGGAATTAGTGTTTAGTGTATAAACCAAGGAAAAACTAAAACATTTTGCAATTTCGGCCCAGTTTTCTAGATACATCATTTGCTAGATAACTTTGTAATCCCATATAAATCTTGGGGCATTATATAGGATTACAAAGTTACATTTGCAGTAAATGAATCAGTGTACCTGTATAATGGAATATAATTGAATAAGAGGTGCAGGGTAGGTGTAGGGTAGGTGTAGGGTAGGTGTTGGATAGGTGTTGGATAGGTGTAGGGTAGGTATAGGGTAGGTATAGGGTAGGTGTAGGTTAGGTGTAGGTTAGGTGTAGGGTCGGTGGAGCGTAGGTGTGCATTTTTACATTGTGTTTTCATGCGATCTACAAAAAGAAATGAGATGCCATCAAAAACATAACTTGTAAAAAAACCAAGTCTCGCACGCAACTTAGTCTACCGTAAAAAGTTGTGAGATCCATGTAATACCAAGTCGGTTAATTTATTCAGTCCCTACTTAAGAGTCCTTCTGTCTTAAGTTATTACGTAATTAGCTCACCTAACAACAACTTATAGTGACCAGATCAATATTAAAAATCTCTTATGTTTTAAATAAATACATAGATTGACTTGGCAATCGCACTAAACAATCAAATTTAATATAATAATGTATTAATTGTGAGATACATTATGTTTTCATGCGATAAATACATAGATTGACTTGGCAATCGCACTAAACAATCAAATTTAATATAATAATGTATTACTTGTGAGATACATTGTGTTTTCATGCGATTGCCAGGTCAATCTATGTATTTATTTAAAACATAAGAGATTTTTAATATTGATCTGGTCACTATAAGATGTTGTTAGGTGAGCTAATTACGTAATAAGAAGAAGGACTCTTAAGTAGGGACTGAATAAATTAACCGACTTGGTATTACATGGATCACACAACTTTTTACGGTAGACTAAGTTGCGTGCGAGACTTGTTTTTTTTACAAGTTATGTTTTTGATGGCATTTATATGACTTATATTATGATTTCTTTACTATTTATTAAGGTCAAGGCCTTGTTTTTGATATTCTTACTTATCGATCTCATTTATTCTTCTTCATCAAAACATTTTTTTTTTCAGACATTATCCGTAAATGATACTCGTAGTAGGAATCTAATCCTTGAAATAAAAATTATATTGCTTAGACGTGGCTTAGACTTAGATAGATATCCACATCACTTTTGTAACCAGCAAAAATAAGCTGTCATTATAAGCGTGTGAACCGTATAATAACACACCTGTGTGTGTGTGTGTGTGTGTGTGTGGCATAATAATTGTGTTCTGAAAACCCCTACACCGTTACGACCTCATTAAGGGTCGTTACGTGCAATCGTGCATTCCTAACCTTATCGCCACACCTTAACTTCGCCAAAGAAGGTTGCCTTGATGTCTCTCTGATAAAACATTACAAATGTTTCCATAGCAGGTATTTATTTATGGTTTCTATAAATCATTGATCAATATCTGCACATAAAAAAAAAACAACATAATTCATCATCAACAGCTTAAATACGTCCTCACCGAGGGCTCGAGCCTACCCTGAATTAGCTTACACAAGTATCTACCAATAAATTTTATAAAAGACGATATCGAGTTTTAGAATCAAGGGCTAGTAAAACCTCCCTGAGCAACTCAAATTTCGATTTTGAGAAGCTAATGGTAACTTTTCGTTCATGGGTTTAATCTTATGTGTTCTGTAGTTATGTCAGCTCATTTATTCTATATTGCGGTCCGCCCCCAACTACGCTCGTGTTGTGTAAGATTTTCCCGTGGGAATAAGACTTTTTCCCCTAAAAAGCATCCTATGTGTTATTCCAGGGTACAAACTATCTTTATTCCAAATTTCATCCCAATCAGTTCAGTAGTTTTTGCGTGAAAGAATAACAAACATCCATCCATACATCCTTCCATCCATACTTAGAAACTTTCACGTTTTTAATATTAGTAAGGATCTTTTGAAGGGATGTTTCTGTTTGTGTATTTGTTCACCCTTAGCTTAATATGAGATCGTGATAGTTATAGCTACTTCACGTGCATTCTGGCAGTTATCGCCTGCCTTGACCTTGCCACCGCAAGCTACTGTGGTTGAACTCCAATGATTATATTGTGGCTTATAGTGCCTATTGACATGGACTGTAAAAACGGCGAAGCGTATTGCCGCGGTGCCGCCGCCTTCGCGAGCGAAGTAGCTTCTAAACAAAAACCGCTTAAACTTTTACCATTTTCACACAGCACGTGTAACTGGGCTGTATATTAAGCTTATTATAAGTAAAAAAACATCTCAATTTATTTATGGTGTGAAACTCGTTCAAAAACAACTCGGTTAAACCTTAGTTTTGGCCGAGTTTAGAAGGATGTCACTCGTTTTTTAGACTTTATTAATACTCGTAGTTGGTCACCGACCTTACAATAAAACTTAATGTTATTTCACTTATACATTACTTTAATCAATCAGTGAACTGAACTATTATCAAACTGAATATGTAACAAATCGAACCATAACTGAACGATCAACAAACTAAACAATAAACAAACTGAACAATTAACAAATCGAATAATTAACAAATTAGACATTGATGATTGACTGTTAAATTGATGATTATCTGTATTTTTTATTGATTAACTGATTGATTAACTGTGATATTGATTAATTGACTTTGACATTAATTGATTGACTGTAATATTGACCGATTCACTGATATTGATTGATTGACTGTGTAATTGATTAATTAACTGTGACAATGATTCATTAACTGATAGAATATGAAAATGATTGATTAACTGATTGACTGTGAAATTATTTATTGACTGATTAACTGAATTTAATTTGTTATATGTTTCGTTAATCTTTTGATTCACGGTTAAAGTCACAGTTAGTTAATCAATATTCACAGTCAATCAAATGCACTGTAAATCAATCAATATCACAGTTAATCAATCAATGGCACAATCATCAATGTCACAGTCAATCAACCAATGTCACAGTTAATCAACCTAAGTAAAAAAAAAAATACTCAAGTTCTCTCACTAGTGACTGAAACTTGAAATGGCAACAATGTAAACATATTTTTAAAACTCACAATCTATTGATACTTGATAATAATATTACTGCGGCAGCGATGTGCAGGGTCTACTATCGTATCCCTGTGTATAGCCTTTTCGATTGTAGCGTTAAGATACACTAAGCTGGCAGTAGAAATTCAAAAGCAAAACCTCGATAAGCCTAATAAACCTGTGGAATATTGAGAACTTATTGCTATTGGGCTTGTCAAGACGGTCTAAAATGTCCCCAGAGTTGGATAAATTACAGGGTTTAGGTCAAGGACATGTCTAGTTAGTGTTTCAATTTGACATGGGTTCGCAATAAGCATGGAATAGAATACCTTATAAGAATTTCAGATCAAACCGAAGAGACAATATCACATAGAATACGTAGGTTTGATTCATTATTTCTAAGTTATGCCTTTAGGTTGTAGGTAATTATTATTTATGGTGTGAAACTCGTCCTAATAATTTATTACTGAATCAATTCAGTTTCCCAAAGACTCATCTTTACAATACGAGAAATAATCCCTCGAGCATCCCAAAAAACAGTCGCCATCACTTTGCCGGCTGACAAAACCGTTTTTGCTTTCTTCGGCGCAGGTCTTCCGCTCTCAGTCCACTGCTTAGATTGTTCTTTTGTCTCGGGAGTATAATGATGTATCCAGGTTTCATCGACTGTTACATAACGCCGCGAAAACTCGTTAGCATCTCGGTTAAACAGCGCCAAACACTCCGATGAATCGTCCACTCGACGTTGCTTTTGGTCAACAGTGAGCAAACGCGGCACCCATCGCGCGCAAAGCTTTTTCATTCCCAAATGTTGGTGCAAAATATTAAAAACGCGTTCAGATGAAATGCTCACCATCTCTGCTATCTCTTGCAACTTCAAGCGCCGATCATTCAATACAATTTTGTGATTTTTTTTTATCATGTCCGGATTCGTGACTTCATTTGGACGGCCAGACCTGTGGGTGTCTTCGCAGCTCTGTCTTCCACGTTTAAAATCAGTTACCCAGGTGTGAATTGTACTCAATGCAGGAGCAGAATTACCTAAAACACTGTCTAGCTTGGTTTTAATCTGGGTTGCTGTTTTCTGTTTTAAAACGTAAAACTTTATCACCGCACGAATTTCGTTTCTTTCCATTGTTAAGAAAATTTACGACAGAGAAAGTTCTACGTCCTATCAAACAAATTCCACCAGTTCGATTAAATTCAAATTTGGCGTTCTATTTTCAAAAAGATGCCAAAATATAATGTATTTTATTTTTTGTGCGTATCATTTTTTTAAGTTCGTCGTTTCGGCCAGTTATCAATCAGCCCAGGTATGTTTGTTATTTTTTACTACATATATAAGCAGATATAGACACATTCAAATCTGAATGAAATTTTATATTTTTCTGGTTTAATAAATGTGACTTCAACTGCATAATTCTACCATGCTGCAAAGATCCAATTAGCATTCGAATTATATACGAGAGGTTATTTCCATAATAACTTCAACGTGTGACGTCGCTACTTATCTCTCGTATTTAGATTATATACGAGGCCTTTGTTGAACTTTATACAATTGCATATTCTTGAAGTATATAAAGATTTTTATAAAATACAAATCCAAGTAATATTCCTATGAAGCTTGGCTTCCTTTCCACCTAACGGTTTTATGATTTTTTATGACAGCTATGTGCTAAGTTGGGTACGCTATTTCGCAAAATGTGATTCCCTATGGGAAACCCTAGCCACGGATGGACGGGCAAGTATTACCAACTAACTTTCTACTGTAACTTAGATAAGAAAGTATGTTTTCCAATTTGGATGCTATTTTTTTCTAAAGTTTGGTTATTGTTGTTATTCAAGGTGATATTGTATGAAAAGTTAAAACGTGTCTTATTATCTTTGCATCAAGTTTATCAAGTTTTGGAGGGGTTGAAAGTGGCTAGAAATGGTTCGTGTAATATAACACACTAGTGCGTCTTCGCTCTTTTCTTTTGCGACCTTGGTGGACACACTACTGCCGTGTATCTAGATTTATTTATATAACTATTTATTTGTGCAATAATAAAAAATAAACGACACAATATGCTAGGTACTGTCTTAAATAAATTTTCATTGAACTTTTCTTAAACACATTTTGAAATTAGTGCAAGCATAAGAACAATAAACGTACATATGAATTCGAAATTCGAAAACACATTGGTGCGTGGTGGGGATCGAACCCGCGTCTCCCGGACGGGAGGCAGCGACCCTAGCCACTAGACCACCGACGCTCTCTTGCACAATCCTGCGAATAAATTCAAAGGTTGTGTGTGAAGTCGACCAACCCGCACTGGGCCAGTGTGGTCGACTAAGGCCTAATCGCCCTAATTCAGGGTAGGCTCGAGCCCCTCGATGGGGACGTATGTGAGCTGGAGCTGTTGATGTTGATAAGAACAATAAAGAACCCTTAATACTCATTTAAGCTGAATTCTCGTGCCCGGGGTTGAATTTGCCAAGCTAATTAGAACCCCGCAAGCGAACACGCTCGTAACTTAGCCGCGTTGTGACTGAGCTCAGCTTACTCACAGTGCAAGTTCCAAGTTACTGTAGCAATTACGTAACTGAGGTTGATACCTACCTGGCCAGAACGGGAAAAACTTTGTTAGGTCACACGTGCGTGCTTAGGGTTGCCAGTGCGGTATTTAAACTTTGTGCAAGCTCAGAAAGTCAAGGATTATACTTAGTGCGTAAATTTTCTTTCTGTTGGTACAGGTTTTGGACAAAATGTAAAATATAAGTGTCTAAGTACTAACTGGTTTCTGTTACAACGTTAGAAGTTATCTTTAAATAAAATACTATTAATTTTATTATTTTCTTTAAACAATGGATCGATTCGATCAACTAGTATTTTTCTATTCCTTTTTTAGGGTATATGAAAAAATAAGATTTTTGCTTACTGATTAAATCTTTTTCCGATTGGTTCCTAGTTTTACCCTGTCGTCAACGTCAAATAATCAGAGAAGGCAAAAGATTACATATTCTTCAAAAATTGAATTGAATTGAATCGAGGTCTCGTTTTGGGTGCTTCGCCCGGCCAATCAGCGTTCTTATTTCATAATAGCTAACGTTTCGTTTCGCAATATTACTAGAGTGACTCGTGTTTTTACAAAAACCCTATCTTTTTCCAGTAAGATTTAGAAATGTTTTCACTATTGTCTAAAATTCGAATTATCAAATCTTCCTACGACATATATAATATCATGTCTACCACCTGAAAGTATGCCTCCAAAACCGAATTTCTATTGTCTTTAAGAGAGCGATAGAGAAGTGAATGTAGGTCTAAACAAGTTCATGGAATAGTGTCCCACGTGAATGGTCAGCTGTTTGAAATAACTATGCATTCTTAAAGTTATAGTGACTGACCTCCAATAAAGATTGCCAGGTCAAGGACTCCACTAATACTATAAAGGTGAAAGTTTGTATGTTTAATTGTTTGTTACTCAATTGTTTGATTTTTATACAATTCGGAACGTCATGGAGGGTAGATTAACACATATGATATGGATACGGAAAAAAGCCTTATTTACATGGGAAAATACTTAAACAACGCAAACGTAAAATTATTGAGCATGGTAAACAAAATTCTCTACCTCATTGGAACCCCAAGAGTTCAGGTTCCAGTCAAACTAATAACTAAAACCATATTAAACGTAGATTTATTTTTCTTTTGCAAACCAATGTTTCGTTTAGCATTGGTTGATAGATTTCCACACAAATCGGGTCAAGGTCTCTGCTCGCGTTGCACGTCTATAATGGTACCTTATGTATACCGTGCTTAGGGTTAATGGTACCGACTACCTTGGCTGTGCACCCCTGGGCTTAGCGCATTTTATACCATCTTGAAAAAATTACGTTGCTGAGCTACAATATTTATCCCTTTATGAAATAAATTAAGCAAATGAGAAACGAGACACATAGCACGTGTCTCGTTTCTCATTTTGTAAGTGGTCTACGTCTATGGTTAGAAGCGATTAAACCTTCTAGATATAGTAAAAAACTCATTGCTGCTTTTGGGTCTGCATTTGGTAAAGTAGTCAACCGGTAGTTAGCATCCGAGCAAAGTTAACTAACCAATGCTTAATTCAAAGTAATTGCCTATTTCGAAGCTTTTCATTTTAAAACGTTATGAGTAAAAACATAATCATCAACAGCTCGTATACGTCCCCACCGAGAGGCTCGAGCCTACCTTGAATTAGGGCGATTAACGACCACGCTGGCCCAGTGCGGGTTTTATTTTTATTTAATTTATTAGGTTTGCCAACAGGTAGTCATCTTAAAAGTAGAACATTAATATTTACTAGTATTAATTTCGAGATGTAGACCCAATCACAGGCAAACACAGCATGCACATAGTGTTTTATCAATTCAATGATTCTTTTATTTATAATTTAACCAATAAATAAGTCCAATTTAAACTTGATTTAAACTAATTTTGAGTTGTGATCCATTTTCAAAGTAATGAGAGATTTTTTGAATTTACTGAGTGACGTGTTGAAGATATCAATAGGTGAAGATAGAAAAATGTTGTTGTAATCGCGACAAATTCTAGGTAGCAGGCTGTTGCGTCCCAAATTGATTCTTTAACTCTTAACATGCAAAGGTCTGTAGTTAATTAACCTAGCATTAACTCTAGGGACCACCGCTCCCACCCGCGCCAACAAGCAAGGGCAATCCAAATGGCCTCCAAGTATCTTGAAGAGGAAAACTTGGTCAAGAATCCAACGGCGGTCCTCAAGTGAGATAATTTTAAAGTGTTAAAGTCTATCCTTGTATGATTTTAAAGAGGATAGTTTTTTACTGTGAACAGAGAGGAAGAATAAGAACCGCCTTTGAATTCCTTCGATCCTGTCTATATGAATTTTATATTGAAGATTCCATATACTAGAACAGTATTCCAAGGTGGATCGGACTAAAGCATTGTATACAGAGTTAAGAGCCATATTATTTTTTAAAATTTTACTGTTCCTCCATAAAAAGCCTAACAGTTTATGAGATCTGCTTACAATATTATCGATATGGTGTATAAACCATACTTTACTATCGAAGATGACGCCAAGGTCCCTAATCTTGTCAACTTCTTCCAATACCGAGTTATCCAGGTTATACGATGAAAGAATTGGAACAAGTTTCTTGGTGAACTTTATATACTTACATTTACTTTATCAACCGACCATTTCGCAACTCGATCAAAGTCACTCTGCAGTAAAGCGGCATCTTGCGGGTTGGTAAACTTCACACACAATCTTTGAATTTCTTCGCAGGAGTGTGCAGGTTTCATCACGATGTTTTCCTTCACCGTAAGAGCGTCGAATAAACGTACATATGAATTTGAAATTCGAAAACATGTTATACAGATCTTTAAAGCCGTTTTAAAATGAGACGCAATGCAACTTTAACAAAAGATAATAAGTATTAGTACCCAATTTCTTTTTTAAGTTCTGATGAGTACTCGTATCGTCCGAATTAAATATACAAAACTAATAAAAATCATTCGAATTACTTTGCTACTTATGGTTACCTACGTATGGTTACTCTTCCCGTGGATGTCGTAAGAGCCGACTTAGGGACCACACATTGAACAGGGAACGGGCAGCAGCGCTCTCTGATACAGTAACCTTTTAATCTGCGATCTCCAACCCGCCTGCCAAGCGTGGAGATTATGGCAAAACCCTCCACTTAAGTGGAGGAGGCTCATAGTCCAGCAGTGGACTGTAACGGGCCGTTGATGTTGATGTTGATTGCCTATATTATTATACATCATTTAAACGCATAACAATAAAACAGGTCTGCGAATCAACTTATTTGAAGCAACTTTTAGTTCTTTCCAAGTATGATGTTTTCCCTAACCACAAACCGCTCTTTCCAGAACTTTTAGAACTTCTTCGGCGGGCAATCATAAAATAATAACGCGCGGAACAAAAGTTTTCCTCGTACACCTATACTGAAAGTAGTATAATATTTATTATCATACCTATATACAGGGTTTTACAAAAATACCCGTGGAGCGGATAGGTTGGGAGCTCAGTCCATGAAACTAAATAGTTTTCCTCAAGGAACTATTAAGTTGTCAGATGAAGAAAAAATCACAATAAATTGATCAGCAGATCGCGCTGTTTTGTGTCAGTGGAAACTTTTTAGTCATTATTATGACATATTTGTCATAATATAAGGTACATAAAGCCAAGGACGTTAATAAAGCCCCTTGGGGGAAGACTATCCCATTTCTGATTAACGTGTATTTTTGTAACACCCTTCGCCGTGGTAAAAGTTAGTAGAGAAACTTAATCGCATGGTATTTTAGCCAAAGTTATTCGTTACAAAGTACAATCTTGAAGAAGCAGTCATTTAATAACCGATACTGAAATTGCTCTTTATTTTTACGCAATATTCAATTTAATAACATTAGAAGTTTGGATGTTTATGTGTCACACTTTTAGTTATAATATGTCAAGATACAAAAATTTCAAAACCTATCCTTCATTATAAATAGACACACGACACGCGCGACTCTGAACAAGCAACCTCACGTGTGTGCGATTTTGCGTAAAATCCGGGAAACCTTATAATAACGAACACAATAACTGTAATCCATGCTCAAAACAAGTGAGTAATTAGGCTAACAGGTTCTTATTTTATAAGCCGTTTAAACTGTAATTAGAGCTATTTAAGTTCGTCGGTCCTTTTCACCCTTCAAAGATTAAAAATGGACAAGAGATGGCTATTCTAATATTCGATCATGGAGAAAGAAAATATCGTAAGAAACCTGCACTCTCCTGCGAAGAAATTTCAAGGATGTGTGTGAAGTCAACCAACCCGCACTTAACTAAATAGGGTCTGGTCACCCTGGGTAGGTTCGAGCCCCTCAGTGGGAAAGTGTATGAGCTGTTGATGATGTACCTAAATAATTTGCTTTCAATCAATCAATCAGTTTATTGCAGTCCACTGCTGGACGTAGGCCTCCCCAAGGGCACGCCAAAGCGCACGATCACCCGCTTTCCTCATCCAGCCACCACCAGCGACCTTCCTCAGGCCATCATCAGTCCACCTGGCAGGGGGGCGTCCCACACTACGTTTTCCGAGACGAACGTTTTAATTTGCTTTGTATTCAATTAAATAAGCTAACTTTGTTTTCAGATCGAGGAGCCAGGTCGGAAAGGCGGAGGGGGGACATTTCTAGTACCAATGAATGGTGGTATTTGGACCATGTGCGTGTCTCTAGAAGGTATTTCATTCTAATACTAACATCACCCAAATAACATATAATTTCACCAATTCACATCATACTATAAATAACCACAGCATCACAGCATTAATTTTCATACGTATTTTTTAGTCATCATCTTCATCGTGTGCGTTGTAAGGTCGACAACCGACCTCACAAACCTTTTTGGTTATTATGTAGAAAATAAATAAATCTATCCTTCCTACAGCACTTATCTATCAGCATTCTCACAATTTGACTCTCTAATTAATTATTTACGAAAGCAGACTTCCAATATCAAAAGTGGCGTTAAATCTTCTACTTGTAACATTTTCAAACCACACGTCTATATTTCGAATCATTTTTTGAATTTCTATTTGTTTTATCATTTTAGAGGAAGAAATAAGTATATTATCGCGCGCGGGTTTCCCGACGCAGCCGCTGTGCACAAACTATATGGCTGAGAGCGACGATGAAGAGCCACGGGCGGATTGGCAACATCGTGAGTACTTTACTTCTACACTATTTCTTCATTTCTACGTCTATCACAATCAGAATAAATCTAGAACTAGTGCTCCACAAAATAATTCCAAGTGTGACTTCTGCTACGGCGCGATGTCGTCGTCGTAGCAAACTCGTAGCAATCTGCTACAGCGTAGACACTAGACAGTGCACATTTTTATAAAATGAGAATCGTATAAATGTGCGAGGTGCGTTTAGATGTCTCAAAGTTTTAATTTCGTTGATTAAAATTTAAGTTCGTTAAGTGTAAGCTTCAATGTGTATGTTTGGTATGGGACCCAGTATACAGAACTGACTGGACCTATATTATTATTCTTGGGAACATCTCGTAGCAGTTGTAAACTGACGTTTCAACTTCGTAATATTTATTTTGACGCGAAAAGAAGTATTTATCTTTTTTCATAACTAAATAAAGAATAAGCTAAGTAAGATAAAAGTCTTGAAACTTCACTAAAATCACCCTAATACTCGCCCTAAACGCGAGTGTAATACAAGGAAGTGATTCAAAGCAGCAGTCCAACTAGCCGCTCCTATAAACAAAGAGTGAAAGAGCACTTCATCTCTCAACTATCGTGATTTATTTATATATTTACTTATGTTTATGTAACATGGTATTTATATATTAGTGATTAGGTATGTATTTATATAATATGTATATTTATGTATATACGTAGGTATAAATATTTAAGTAATTATGTAAGTCTACTTGCATGTATATATGTCTGTATGTGCATATTGTATAATATTTACACTATCAGTATTTAGTACACGTTCTTGTCATGGCCCTTTAATGTCACATCTCTCACGACACATTTTGGTTGGCTGGAAGAGATCTCTCTTTAGAGATAAGCTCGCCTTTGCTACTGTTTATATTTTTATTTTCTGTACTGTGTACTAAAGCAATAAAGATAAAATAATAAAAATCTGACTCGAAGATAATTCCTCACCTACATGAGGACGGTCATAATTTATTATCTACTAGCTGCATGTACTTCAATGTAATTTCCACGCCTTCATTGTTGGCTTGCGTGACACGAGCGTTCAATATTGTACGAGTAATATTAGCTCATGAAATCCCCTAGGAGTCTGTCGATTGCACGCTCTCGACGTCAACAAATGGCCAGATGATATAAGGCCATCTAGGCACGCGTCTGGCGAGTAAGTTCGCACCTTAATGTTTGGGATACATCACGCTGACTGATATCTTCAAATATATCTGTATTATAAAAGGAGAATCTGTCTGAGTAATAGATCAACGCAGAGCCGAAACTGGGAGTAAAGACTTGTTCTTAGGAGGTAGGCGCTAATAAAGGTAAAGGTTGTTTGGAATATCCACCTTAAGCTTAAAAAAAGGGGAAGGTTGAAGTTTGTATGAAATTCCGTCGTTATGAAAACAACGCGAAAAAAGTTGCTGGCACAATGATAGTAATTATGTGCAAATACAAAATAGGGGTGGTTTGTGTTATTGCATAAATAGGTATGTTTGTAGGATCATGTAAGCGCTCGACAAAATTGGTGGGGAATACTCTCGCACCTTACGGAGTGAATAAGAGTGATAGAAAGAAATTGTCACATACGAGGTATGAATTGCCCACGAATTGCCTAACAATTTCATATGTTTTCAGAAAATAATTCAATTTCGCGACCGAGTTCAATCTATGAATTCAATTTTTCTTGTCACTAAATTCAATGACATGGTTCCTTAAAACAGATATATATTATAGTTTCGGAAACCATACTGAGCCATTTAAATAGGCCACACTATCTATATATCGTGTCACATTGAGGTACAATTCAATTAAATCCACCGGACAGGCCAGATGGGTCTCCTGACAGCTGTATCTCAACGTCCACACGCTTACTAAGTTACGTCTGACTAAGCCTAACCAAACACCACCTGATTCTGCCGCAGTATTTTCGCAGCATGATAATTTTAAACTGAATTTTATTTTATACTTGTTACAAAACAATTTTTGTCCCACGACTTTTTAAAATTAGCATAAATATTTTGATTTCGAGTAAGAGTCGAAATGTTAAGTTAAGTAATTTACCCGTAAAAATACAAACTAACATACTTTTTAATTAATGAATCAGTAAGGATGTGCCGTATACTTTGCAACTCTTTAATTATATAGCCATTTCCCTTTCAGGCCCGAAGGCTTTTCTTTTTGTTTCTTTCTCACAATACGCTCGATCGTTTTAAATGACCACAAAAGGGATATCTCCAACAAGGAACTCATACTACCCTGATTGACTAATGTCCGAGACACACGAGGCAAGTTCAAGTTAAGATAGAAAGCTAGAAAGCTTGCAAGCTGGTTACTCCGGCTTTATGTAAACAGTACTAGCTTCATTTCTAATAAGCTAAGCTAGCCCTGTTTATACGAAGCCAGAGTTATTCGCTGGCTAGCCTACTAACACTAATTACTTCACAGAGTCCGCACATTGTGAACTCACACAAAAAAATATACTCACCGGCACAACTAACCGCTCACCCTTCATTTCAGGGAATACTCGTGATTCTTTATAATTCTATTAGTTACAGCTGATGTTAGTTAAAAAGTAGTTAACTTAACGTTTATTTTAGTGTGTTTAATTTATCGTAAAATTATCAATAAATCAATTGTAAAGTACAACAATAAGCGTAGTTTAAAATTAACCCGAAATACAAGGGTGGGCGGTTAGATAATGACGTAACGAAGAGATGTAACATCCTATAGTTAAATGATTATTCATTTATTCATTCATAGCCTCGTGTATCTTCGGCATTTGAGTGAAAACATCCGCACTGGAAGAAAACATAGTTAACTGAAGAAAACAAGAATAATAGGCGAGTATCGGTACACGGTTTCCGCATTATGGCATTCTCGATGCGGCGGCGGCGGTCCGTCAGCCAACTAAACACGATCCTGAATTAAAATGTATGAAAATTACGCTGAGTCACGCAATAACAACAGCACTTGACGTAAAAATATGCTTATTATTTTGAACTGACGTGGCCATTGATTTACAACAGGCCTAGATAGAACATGAATGTTTCAAAAAATGGACCGGCAAAGTGGTGCTATTGGCAAAGCACTACATTTCCGCAGTACATGTCAATAAAAATACTACTATAATGGTAGACAATAAGGTTGCAATTAATAAAATACACATGTCACTTTTTAATCCCAGTGTACCTTCAAATAGGTGACCTGTTGTAAATCAATGGACGTGGCAGTAAAATGCCGTGTTGGAAGATTTTCTTGAGTAAAATTAAAAGACCTGAGTCAAAGAAGGTTTTGAGTACTGTTATTTTCTAAAAAGATATACTTATTTATTTAAGCAAATTTACTTAAATTAGTTTTTTATGTATTAACTGCTACGGGTGGCGTAGCGTAAATAAGTTTTCAACTTCGTAATGACCGGTCACTTTCAGTTTATTTCAATAAGAGTGCAAGTCATTTTAAAAGTAGCGTTACAATAGCGAGTATAGCGACATACGAGTGCGGTTCATACCTACCACTCGCGTATCATTCATTCATTCATTCATTCATTCGCGTAATTACACTCACCTAGCTGTTTTGTTATTTTCTTTTAAACAAAACAATACTTTTATGTTACTGTTTTCTATCATTAATTACTCTTAAATGTAGGTACGTTTAGCGCGTGCTGCTATTCATTAGAATTGCACAAAATCGATTTATCTTTAACATCAAGCAAGAGTAAATTATGCAAAAGTCCTTAATCTAATAGAAGGTACCCTTTCACTTTATCAACAGAGTTCATACACATACGTTTTTATACACGCTTTGCTAAGCGGCTTTACGCTCTGAACGGATTAAGCTGTAAAGCGCTTCGTAGTGTTAGGAATGGTTTAGCTCTAATAGCGGTAGGAAGAGCGTCAGGGGTGTAGGGGCTAAAGCCACTGCTTCCAGTCCAGGTTCGATCCCCATCACGTATCAATTTGGAACGAAGGTGGAAGTGGTCTTTTTAACTGAAAGATTGATAATTTCAAGAGATGTTTTTATTTTCTTTTTTTAAGATTTTTACTCACGCGCAGTCTAACCTAGAATCTGCTCTTTTTTTAAGTCAAAACGTATCTTCCAATTTCAAATAAATCCAAATGTTTACGGCCAGCAACAGCCAAAGAGGCAAAGAGGTATAGGTATGTACACATACCTAACACAATTTGTTTTCGAATTTCGAATCCCGCTTTCTTTATGGACCAACTATACTTTATGGACCAACTATAGTATATGCACAACTAGTTGTGTCATTACGAATATTTTTTCAAAATAATTTCCGTCATAATAAGGATATATCTTGTCTTACGGATAAGGACAATATCGTGATGAATCATAAACACTTCTATGAAGAAATTTGAAAGCTGTGTGTGAAGTCGGTCAACTCGCACTGGGCCAGCGTGGTCGCCCTAATTCAGGCTCGAGCCACTCGATGAAGACGTATATGAGCTTTTGATGGTGATGTTGATGACTGATAGTACGAAATTATTACAATGGTCAAAAATACGCAAAACGACTTATCAATAGCTAAATGGTGACAAAAAGGTTGTTAGAAATACGCCGAGTGAGAGAAAGTAAATACTTCATCTGAAAATAAGTAGGTTTTTACGTAAAAGCGTTCTATCAAGGTCATGTCTTTAGAAAAATGCTACGTCCAATGAATCAGCAATGAGTGTTTTTCAACACCAACCAAGCCTAACTAATAATGCGACTACGTTTCACCATTATATTGCGCCTCGAATTTTTTTCAAGGACTTCGTTCTGCTTGAAGTAGTTAGTACATGTACAAAACATTTTGCTTGACACTATAGGTAATGTTCAGACAAGCGCGTTAGGGTTTTCCTTTCGGAGGTTCCGGAGTCAAACTAAAAATATTTTGTGAGGCTGTGCAGGCTAAATCGAATTATCCAAAAAAATTCCGTGCAACGCTGGTTCCGGCTATATCCACGAAAAATTGTCATTACATGAAACATGTCAGCGGTGTTTGGCAACTCTATAGGTATACCTCCATCAGGATTTGTAGCGTGTTGATTATCGAAATATACCGTCTTGAATAAAACATTTGATCAAAACATTATTCTCAGCTGTTTAGAATAATGAAAGTAGAGTACATAATTTAACAGAGACAGTCTTCATTAAAATTGATGTAGACTAATCAGTTAATTTGATCACTAGCAATTTATTCCTGTCAGGTTAGGTGTTATATTTCTAGCAAAATACTTAACTACCAGGCTGAAGTAACGATGGTAGGTATAATGAAGTACGCGGAACGTTCATAAATGATATAAAATAATGTTGGCATGGTTAAAGTGTAGTTAAAGTAAAAAAGTATTTGTTGTCGAAACAACTTGCAGTTAAGAGTAGTCACGTTTCAATATACTTATTTTTTTTTTATATTTAATGTAACTTTACAGAATTTAAAAATTAAGTAAAGTACTACCGTCTTCTAATCTGGAATATATACAGCGGTAAAAAACAAAGCTTATACTTTTCTTTCTTTTTTAATGGTATCTTTCTTTAAAATTTTCTTTTAATACTGTGGCTTTTTTTATCACAAATTACGACATCGTGAGCAAAAGAACTTTTTAAAGATTTGTGCTTTAATGAACCTCGGAGCGCTATCAGATTTTTCTTTGGAATTCTTCTTCATGGCGGCGCGCTACATTTAGATATTATCTGGTGCAGGTGGAGGGTCACAGCGGACAAGAATCAAAATGCTTATAAAATGCATCTTGTCTATGAAAAATTAAAACCGTCTAGCCATTAATTCGGCATATGTGTTTATTCACAAAATAGCGCAAAACCTCTTGGGTGGTTTTTTAGTCCGTGAATCTGCACAACTTTAGTTAGAGAACTTTTCCAAATACACATAAAAAAGTTATTTTTCATAAAAACTGTAGGACAGCTGACCGAGTCAACCTGCATTAAAAAATTGCAGAAAAATTGTTGAACAAGAGTTGTTCAGTTTAAAAGTCCTCGACTCGGGGAAGTTTACGTTAATTAAGTAACATGTTGATAAATGGCTTATTTTTTTTACAGGCATGCAGAACTTATCAATATCGTGTGCGCTGGTGTGCCTGATAGTGCTGGGGAGCGCGGCGCTGGTGGGTGCTTTTGGAGTCTGTAAGCATCAGATCAGCGCCGTGCTTATTACTGGAGTCATGTATTTATTAGCAGGTCAGTAAGCTAAACAACCTCCTTGGTTACAGCGCGTTCGACTCTCTCGTTGTTCTCTCTCTCTGGTATAGGGGTTGAATTCCAATTAGGCTGAGTTATTGGTTGAATAGCATCAGCAATCAGCATCGTCATCATTTCAGACGAAAGACGTCCACTGCTGGACACAGGCCTCTCCAAGGATTTTGATAATGACCCGCCTTGCACTGCCCGCAACCAGCGGCTTCCCGCGACTTCTCAGTTTAGTTAGGACATCTGAATCACCCAACTGCCCGAAACGTTACATTATTCCGAGCTTTGAAGGCATATTTCGTTACATTATAAGCCTTCAGAAGTAAATGAAATCAAGATGGAAATACCAAGATGTCATATTATGTTGCAAGGTGTCCGTTTTCACACGCAATTCGTATTTAAATACAATACAATACAATATTCTTGCAATTGATTGCAAGCCTGTTATTATATGGGTGTTCCTAATTGTGATACAATAACTCCCATCCAATTTAGTAACCATAACTAAGTCACATAACATGAAGGTAGAAAGATAGTTTGACATCCAAGAATTCGTCCCTAATTTTACCGCAAGATAAATTCTTATTTTCACGGGAAAAATCACACACGTTAGCTGCGGGTGGAAAGCTAGAACCTATTATAATACATTTTCCTTATTTATTGCACTTATTGTTTTTCATTTGTAAGGTTGTCTAGAGGTAATTCCTACCTTAGCAATAAGGCCGCCTATCTTTACAACTGTATTTCTATTCTGTTTTTTTTTTTATTTGCAGTAAAGTTTTTATTTTGAGAATAGTTCGATTAGGTATTCAACAATAAAGAAAATATATACGTTCCTACCAATAAAATTGTAAATTTTGTAATTAGAACGCCGCCTTTCTTTCCAGGTCTATTCGCGATGTTCACACTAATGATCATACATTTCAAACGGATCCAGCGGGTTTCCTCCAGAGGCACTCACGGCGACGTGTCCGGAGACGGCGTGATCGGCCCTCCCTCCCACGCACTCCCACTCCTCTCCGCGAGGGAATTCTCCACCTCATGGTCCTTAGAACTAGGCTGGGGGGGAGTGGCGTTGGCCACGACTACATCACTACTGTGGATACTGCTGTCCAAGATCATGAGGTATAACCCTATTTCGACGATGTTGTTGTAAGCCATTATTGATTGAAAGCTAGGCCATTGGGTTTAAGTTCAGACAAAAAACATTAAGTTTCACTGGTATTTGTCAAATCAACGGCCCGTTACAGTCCACTGCTGGACTATGAGCCTCCTCCACTTAAGTTGAGGGTTTTGCCATAATCTCCACGCTTGGCAGGCGGGTTGGAGATCGCAGATTAAAACTAGTATTTGTAATATTCTCTAAACTTAGAGCTGCGTTCTTGTCGGTGGAGTTCTTTCCATTCTCTTCTGCTCTCCACCATCTCCTTGACCTCCTAACACCGCACAACATTTAGGCTCGGTTTCCACCAAAGCGGAGAGGAGAGATGTGTTTGAATAACCAATCAGATTTCGTTATTGAAGCTAAGCGGAGAGGAGATGTGAAAATAACGAAATCTGATTGGTTATTCAAACACATCTCCTCTCTGTTTTGTTGGAAACCGGGCCTTACTCCTTCCTTACTTAATCTCTGAATGTTTTCTTGGGCCTTCTTCTCTTCCTTTTGTCATCCATTTTTCATTCATGTTTTTGAAGAAAAATGTTGACTTCAATGATCTTTAGGTATATACCCTCTTTCGCTGACTATGACCAGAACTTTTTCATTACTCATCCTAAATTAAACCAGGAAATTGGCATGGCAAGCGTATACCTTCACGTGTTATTGACTGTACAAAGGAACAGCATTTCTGATTTCATACTATTCCTTTTTGTTATAATAAAGCATTTATTATTTAATAGCATAGAAATAGAACCCAGTGGCCTTGTGAATAAAAGTATGTATGGAAAGAAAATGTTAAAATAAAATTACTTGAAAAAAGATGAACAAATACTTAACACAAACAAATAATAGAACTTACCTATTTATCTAAAAATAAAATCATCAGACAAGCTTTAGCTACTGAATTTAGTATAGTCTTGAATATAATTAATACTAAAAGGTAAAATAAAAGAGGCCTGCAAATTCTATAGCTTATAAAACACTGATTATGCTGTTCAAAACATATACGTAGTTTACAAATACAGTCAATTAGAAATACATTATTGTGCTAAGCAGAGCTTTTTCCTCTGTAAAATCGCAGCGTCAAATTTCTCTAGAATTCTTGTAGTGCAAAAGTCAAACACGAAATTATTCCTTCAGTCACTTAAGATGTATAAGTATTTTTATCAGTTCCTAATTTAAATATGGCACCTATTACACTAACATTTCCCAAGAAGCAAGAAACATGGGTGAAAAGAAGGCAAAAAATTCAGTCCTCAAAAATATTATTTATTGCCTTTCGACCCATATTCTTTGCTGTATTAGGTATATAACGGTTCTATATTTAAATACACATACTGATTTAAAATTAATATATGTATACCCAAAAACGCTCGAAGCATAAAGTCTACAATAAATGCATTCCGTTACGTTTTAGTATAGGATTGGATTAATTAGGATGCCTAATTTTTACTAGTACCTAGCGAATACTATAGTTTTATAAATTTTTGCCTTTTACTATCACATTTTGCACAAAATTTTAAGCTTGGTACTAAAAAATATTTTGACGACAAACAAGAACAAATTAATGTGCTTTTTTCCATTGTTCCTTAAAAATATTCATTTCAGTGATGTTGCGTGGTTGTTGCATTTTTATGAGACAATCATATAAAAAATATTCTAACTAAAACATGCTATATGAATAAGCGTAGGTAATCGCCGAGCTTTTCGCCGTCCATTGCTGCGTGTTGATGTTATTGTTATAAATCCCTTTCTAACCTTTACCTTTCTTAAATAAACTTACTTCATAAAATGTTGTAATAATTGTAAGCCGATGTTATACCTACTCGTATTCGAAAATTATGTTGTCTAAAATGTTATCTAAGGTGCTTTTCTAGAATCGATTTACACGCTTGCTTGAAAACCCTTACCCCTATTTATATTTTACGTTAAGCACGATATACAATAACATGCAAATAGAAATAGACGAAAACATCCGAGTACGTTTTGAAGACATGGTGCTGTGAATAAGTATTTTAGCAATATTAATTACCTACATACTTAATTCAAATGTTTAACAATACATAGTTGGTCTAGAACGAGTTAATATAATATTTTAGATATTAACTTAGATGATTGTGTTGTTCCTATACACCTTTTAGTTCTAACGCTAGAAAGAAATGGAATAATAATAAATAGAAAGTTGTGAACTCTCGCTCTTAAATATTTTTAGATTCATAGAAAACAACCAAAAACGTAAACCTTCCGGCGGGACTTGAAACCGGCGCATACACAGCCAACGTGCTTACCAACTACACCACTATGGGCATAGTGGCAGCGCCGAAATTAGTTCTTGCTTGTTTTCTATGAAGTTATGACGTCACCATTATAGGCAACCACTTGGCACGTTATAGCGTGCTTAGCAGCATCATCTCACTCTTAAGTTTTTAGAAAACATTGTAAAAAGTTATACTTACTGTGATAAGTTTGTTGTAAAAACTGAATTAATTGTTTTACTTTACTCCCCATTATTTCCAGTTTTTTAATATCGAGGACCTAAAACGAATTATTAATGAAGTAAAATACCTAATTACTTACATGTTAAAAATATGACAAGATCCGGGGTATAAGCGGCAAGGGGTAAAAACAATAATATTATTCAAGTACAAGTTGTTTTTTGCTGGACACTACTGAGTTAGATTCAAGTATGCAATGATCTCAGATAAACGACAGTCCTCAAGGGTGTCCATTTTACCCCCATACAAATGCCTATACCTATACAAATGCTTGTTGAAAGAAGAAAGAAAAAACATTTATTCGTATTGCTGTGACAATAAGTAAAAAGATTAATAATATAATTAATACTAATATGTAAGTCACAGCAGCGAAAAGGCACGACTCAGCATAATGCCAACCCCAGCTGAGGCAGGCGCTGTTATTCTGCCGCGCCCTAAGACGAGTAGAAAGGGGGGAATAGGTAAAACTTAAGGTGCAAAATAAGTAAAATAAATATTTATAAAAATAAATAACACAATAAATATACACACAACATTCAAATAAAACAACACAGTTGTTTGTTGCACAGTGAGATTTTAATTTCAGTAAATGTGGTTTGTTCTCTAATAATTATAATAATAATAATGTTATTTTGTAAGTATATTGAATGTTCTTTTGTACTTTAATTGAAAGCATAAAGCAATATTATTTTGTTTATCATCTGTTGTTTTATTTAAAATCCATTCAGTAGAAAGCATTGTGGTTTCTTTCTATGATTAAAATAAGAAAATAGTGGCATATTTATACTAAGCTACACAACTACTACGGCAGAGGTCCAAGGTAGTTGATATCGTCCAGAAGTGTAGCAAGCTGAAGTGGCAGTGGGCTGGCCACGTCTGTCGCAGAACCGATAAGCGTTGGAGCAGACGGGTTCTCGAATGGAGACCGCGTCTCGGGAAACGTAGTGTGGGACGCCCCCCTGCCAGGTGGACTGATGACCTGAGGAAGGTCGCTGGTGGTGGCTGGATGAAGAAAGCGGGTGATCGTGCGCTTTTGCGTGCCCAAGGGGAGGCAGCAGTCCAGCAGTGGACTGCAATAGGCTGATTGATTGACACAACTACAGTGTGACAAAAAATAGTAAACAAAAAATGAAGGCGCTGCTGCACGGAGTTAATTGGCAACACTGATGATTTTTCAGCCAATCATTGTAACTGTCTGTTTCTGGTGTTGCCTTTGGTAAATAATTTAGTTTCATCTTAATTTAATTTTTAGTCGCATTGTAAAGTGGTTCTTTACAAATAGGTACATAATTGACCGAGCGAAGCGTCTCTGTTTCAGCATGGCCAAATTTGTTTTTGTATGTCCATCTGTTTGTTCGTTTGTTTCACTCTACAGGTCGCGTTTCTCAACCGATTCTCGTGAAATTTTGTGAGCAGGTTCGATAAATTAATCTAATTTATTGTCGAGTCAGTTTTTGGAAATTTAAAAAAATTACGGAGTTATGGGGGTTGCCAGCTAACAAGGTCTACCGCTGAGGTTGTTTTCATCTACAGGTCACATTTCTGAACCAATAAAAGTAAATAAGGTAAAATAAAATATAATAAAATAAAATAAAGATTAAAAATTAAAATAAAATTAAAAAATCAAGGGGCCGGGAATGTTTGTGGAGAAAAAATAAAAAATAAATATGAAAAGATATACAGACTCGCGAGGTCTACAGCTCAGAGCCACTAGTATATAAGTTGTGGTAAATCTAAAGAAATCTAAAAAGATTCAAAATTTCAAATACATAATTATAAAAAGTTTTTATTTGAATAACTACTTATTCTAATATTTACAAAACAATAGTTCTCGTATTACTCTATCGAGACCAGCGATTTGCCTGTCATACAAAATACTACATTGTAATTGTAGCTTACCTTACAAATAAGATGACACGTTTTCAAGCAACTTGACATGCAGATAAGAAATCATATCAATATTGCTTTGCAGAGATGTGTAAGAAAAGTTAGTTATTTTTGCACGGAGACAAATACATTGGCCTAGATTCGGGATGTCACGCTCTAATCCTTAATTTAAGTTAGTCCGTCCTTTTTTACCTTTTAAAGATTGAAAAGGGACAGGAGATGGCCATCCTAATATTAGAGCTGTCAAACATCGAATTTGAACCTTATGGCCGTGTCAATTGCACAATTTTAGAGAGCACTTAAAACATGCTACTTAAAAATCTCTTAATCTGACAGCTATGCCCTTATTTTAGGTTATCATTCGTTCAAATGAATATCATTCGTTCTGGTCATAAATCCGAAAAGGATAGCTGGATTTTAAAATTAGAATTGGAGCATGACATCCCGAATCGAGGCCATTGTCTCCGTGTATTTTTCTGTAACTAGAAAACTAGTTCTCCAGCAACAAAAACTCTCAGCTGCGTTTAATATCAAACTCAGTCATCTTGCAGTAGCTGGTCTTCGAAGTCAATGTCCTCGGCTTTGCGTTTCTTAGGGCGTGGTCGCTTGCCGTGTAGCATTTCCAGTTTCATCTTCTTCGCATTCTTTTTCTTCTCTTTAAGCTGGAGTTTACGCTTTGCCGCTTTCTCGGGATTGTTGACTTTCTCTTGAAGGAGGACCTGTGGAATAAGAAATTCAGTAAAAAAAGGGTCTATTGGAAAATTAATAATAGATGAAGATAAATCTTTGCTTGACATACTCAACAAAATATAATTTATCTTCTCTTTCGTTACACATAGAAACGAAAAGGATAGATGGACTTTAAATTAAGGATTAGAATACTTAAATCAGGGCAGTGGTCTCGATTCGGGAAGTCATCTTCTAATTCTAAAATCCAGCTATTCTTTTCGTTTTTATGACCAATGAAAGAGAGGTGCTGAATTCAGACGAACGAATGATATTATTTTGAATGAATGATAACCTAAAATAAGGGCATAGCTGTCAGATTAAGATATTTTTAAGTCGGTTGTTTTACGTGCTCTCTAAAATTGTGCAATCAACGCGTCTATAAGGTTCAAATTCGATATTTGGCAGCTCTAATATTAGCAAGGCCATCTCCTGTCCCTTTTTAATCTTAAAAAGATGAAAAGGACTGACGAACTTAAATTAAGGATTAGAGCGTGACTATGTGAATCGTGACCAGTGTGTTATTACTAACATAGATAACATCATTGCAACTGTATAAAATTATTTGTCAGAGCGTTGGTAGTCTAGTGGCGAGGGCCGCTGCTGCCTCGCGTCCGGGAGACGCGGGTTCGATCCCCAGCACGGACAAATGTATTTTCGAATTTAGAATTCATATGTACGTTTATACGACGCTCTTACGGTGAAGGAAAACATCGTGATGAAACAGTGCGCACACTCCTGCGAAGAAATTCAAAAGTTGTGTGTGAAGTCGACTAAGGCCTAATCGCCTTAATTCAGGGTAGGCTCGAGCCCCTCGGTGGAGACGTATATGAGCTGTTGATTTATGTATGTGTAGCACAAAAATATAATGGAATTTACCTTTCTCCTCTCAGCCCTCTTAACATTCAGCCTGGTCTGCGCCACGGCCACCAGTTTACTATACTCTAGATCCCCGATCTTCCTCCTGAGTTTCTTCCCCAGTCTGTTCGCGAGTTGTTTGACGGGCGACGCGGGCGCCATCGCGTCTCCCGTGGACAGCTCGCGAACTATCGGCGGGAGGATCACGTCGATTATGTTGATGACGTCATCAGATTCTAGAGAGCTGATGACGTGCTGCCACATGGTGAAGACTGATGTTCTCTGGAAGGTTGAAGAATGAAGAGTTGATTCCGTTGCGTAGGCATGACAAGATTAAATATTGACGTGTTTTATATCAGTAAAAGCAACAAGACAAGGGCAAAGCAAACAAAGACACGAAAGGTATATCAGGGCCCCGTTTCACGAAGCAGCAATTTACTAGTAACAAGTTAAAATTTGATATTCATTGCATAGCTAATTCGCCAAAACTGGAAACCCTTATCGTTTTACCTCATTGTCTACGCAATGTACATCAAATTGTACTTGTATGCAAACAGGGTTATCAACGCGCGGCCACGATTCTATGGCGCCCATTACACGCTCAATCCAGATCGCGATCCAGATTGAATGTGTAACCAGGCAGATCAATCAATCTATTGCGATCCGTGACCTTGATCTAAATCACGATCTGGATTGACCGTGTAATGGGCGCCTATCTAGGTACTGTACGACTGACAGCGCGCGGCCATCTTGATTCGATACTCCTAACTCGCCCTCCAGCCTGTCACAATGCGGGCGGGGTGAAGCAGCGCCGATTGGCGGGGGGAGGTGAGTGGCTGTTCTGTACGGTAGTACTATATTAATTCTGGGGCATGGCCTCCTTTGACAGAAAATTGAATTTAAATTGCTTCGACTTAATAAAGATGGTTCATAATTTGAAAACAAAACTAACTTAGGTTTGTTACAATAGTGGCAAATACTTACAATATTCATAGCAGTGGGCGCCCTAGCAACCTCCACGTTCACAGCTTTGCGTAGCTTGAAGAGAATCCATCGGATGTTGACTTTAGCTTTCTCCTCAGATAACTCCGTGTCTGCCTGTACTTTTGAGGTCAACTTGAAACTTGATGACGACTGTACTAAGGAGAGTATTTGAAATAGTACTGCTGTTACCTGTAAAGAGTATGAAAAATTAAGGTATGTAGGTGGTATAAAAGTAAGGTAGGTGAAGCTTTTAGGGCTATTTAAAAAAAAACTGTCTTTTCTTTGTGTAGCGCTGATTAGCAAAATAGTGTAGTGCTCATTCCACAAGAGTTTCGTACGAAAAATAATAATTTTATATTTGATAAAAAGAAATGTGTGTTTAAATTATTCTTTTATTGTTATTGGTCTTCTAAAGTATAAGCTGAAATGGTCTCCTTTAGAGTACTAAAGGTCACTCCACGGTTTTTGAAGTTTTATTTTTTATTTGTTTTTTAAATATTTTTGTAAATAAACCAAACTTACCTGTTCTGCCATTTCCTTCGTGATATTAGGCGTGTACTGCGCACACAGATCCAAGACAAGACTCCTCAACACATTTTCCGTTTCGTAATAAATAAATCCTCTATCAGTCTCAACTTTTCCTTTGATTATCCTATCTAGTTCTTCGACATCGACCGCTGTTAGTATTGCTCCTAATATCTTCGCTGCTTTTAGCCTGACCAAACCGTGTGGATACGCCAACAAAGCTTGACATTGCTGCGCGACCTCCTCAAAGTCACTCGTGAACTTCTCATTCTTCAAACACGACGCGCAATGCACTGTTATTTTATCGATAAGATTTAATAACTGTATTAGACTATAATCTTTTTCTTTCTGATTTTCTTCGTCGTTCTTATCATCGGCTAGATCTAGTTTGATCTTGACGAATCTGCCTTCTGTAATATCGTTGCTAAGGAGGAGTATTTTTCCGCTGATTAGAGATAAGACGGAGTCGAGGCGGTTTTTGAAGTTTTCTTCTTCGACGTTCACGAAACGCATGCTGAGCTGCGCAGCCAGCTCGAAGTGGACGGGCTGTTGACGAAAACGATGTTAAATGTGGTTAATACAACAAAAATTGTGTTCCTATCCATTACCCATAAAGAGACAGGCGACCTAGTAAAAGTCGTGAGAAGCAGCTTGATGCGGAGAGCGCAGAACCGGTTGTCTTTGACTTTTAAGGTCTATCCACACAGTTCAGTGCCGTGTCAGGGACGGGGCCGGAACGTGGCAAATGTCATAGAAAATCGTCATCGTCACGAATCTAAAAAATATCGGTACATACATTTTCTATGACATTTGCCACGTTCCGGCCCCGTCCCTGACACGGCACTGAGTTTTGTGGATAGACCTTTATCCAGCAGTAGACGCCTTTTGGCTGATATGATGATGATAATGGTCAGATCTATTTTACATAAATTTTGACACGATGGCCATTTACAAATTACATTTTCAGTTCCAGTTGCACCATTGAGTTAAGCTCGGTATAATGCTTTGATAAGGCTTTGATAGTATATTGTACCCACATTATATAGGAGAGAAAAAGAGTTAGGGGATCGGACTACTTTTTTTTATTTTATAAATCCAAACTTCTTGATTGATTGATTGATATATACTTTATTGCACCAAAAAAGGGGTGTACAAAGGCGAACTTAATGCTATATAGCATTTTCTACCAGCTAACCTTTGGTGGTTAAGAGCAGGTTGAGGGTAGTGCCGCTAAAACAGCGTTCAACTTGAACTACTACATTAATCAGACAATTGATAAACTTACTAATACGTAAATATACATGCAAATATAAAAGAATAAACATAAAGGTACCTTAGGTACATAATATATAAAAGTACTACATAAATAATAATAATAATAATACATAAATATTAAATATAATAAAAATCAGTCATTCACACCACACTGCATTTGTAAAAAGTGTTCGGATACACGCGATTTGAAGACATCGATTGACGGAGCCTCCCTAATCTCAACCGGTAAGCTATTCCATAATTTTGTTGCTGTGCAAGTATAAGACTGCGCATACAATTCCGTGTGACTTTGAGGGGTAGTAAGGGATTTATTGTAATTCTTGCGGGGTACACCTCCGACAAACTTTTTGAATTCGAATCGCTCACGGAGATATTCTGGAGACCAGGCATTGTGAAGTATGTTGTATAACAAAGTGAGCGTGTGTACATTTCTTCTATTGCGTATGTTAAGCCACTTCAACTGAGTCCGGTAACGAGTCACATGATCATATTTACGTATTCCGAAGACAAAGCGTATACACAAGTTTAGCAGACGTTCGAGTTTATTTAAAAGACATTCAGTGACATCAGTGTAGCAAACATCTGCATAGTCGATGATGGGCATTAATAAGGAACAAGCTAACGTGATTTTAGTGGGCAAAGGAAGAAAGTTCTGCAGGCGTTTCAGGGAATGGAAAGACGCAAAAACCTTTTGACTAACCTTCGTGACGTGAGGAGACCAAGATAGATCATGTGCAATATGCAATGCTTCTTAGTTTCTGCTATCGAACACTAAAAGAATTTTTGCTCTATCTTTAAAATTTACCGAGTTATAAAGGTTTGAAATTCGACAGAGAGGCACATACCCACTTGTGACGTCATTTGTTAGTAACGCCATATAATCTCCATAGAAAAAATCGTTTTAGAAAGAGACAGACATATCGAAACTTTAAAAAATCACTGTAAATTCGTTTTTCAACCGAATCTGTTTTTTTTCTTCGCGAATCGTCTGCTACTAATCTATATTTTTAAAATAATTCATAAAATATGGTAAATTTAGGAACAGTCCGATCCCCTATTCTGTTCCATAAACCCGCACAAATAAAAGAACCGAACAAAGTCCACTGTACAACAGCAATCAACACTATACCTGTGTGTCTTCTAATAACCGCAGCACGGTTTCAAAAAGTTTGTTCCTGTTCTGCGCCGATAGCCGCCTTAGCATGGCCTCGATGCAGACGGCGGCAGACGCGCGACATTCCGGCGCGCTATCGTTTAGTAGACTCGCGCCTAGAGCTAGCAGGAGGTAGTCGCCTTGCTTCGATAGCTGGGGCTGGGAATAAGAAAGCCTTGGTATATTTACGCTCTGTGATAAAGAGAGGGATGTGATTTGGGAAAAGGGAAAGAGGAAGAAGGAGGGTAAGCGACTAACGCAGAAGACGCTGCCACCCTGGCAAAGCTGGAATGAGTTTGTAAAGGTTGTCGCCAACGCCCGTTAGGGCAGGGCAGCTAAAGAAGAAGATTAAGGGAATGTACTAGTTGACAGACTAGTTTTATCAGCGTTCTAAGTGAAAAATATTACATTTTCGTTTTAGTTTTTAGAAAGTAGGCAGGCAGCAGAGAGCACGCCAGTGGTTTAGTTAGTTATATAGAGAATAGTACTTCTAACATGCATTTTGATAAGTAATAAAAATATAACGTAGGTACTGTAAACATACTTGCATATTAAAGATTTTGTGGAATAAAACAGTCTATACATCAACATCATCAACGGCCCGTTACAGTCCACTGCTGGACTATGAGCCTCCTCCACTTAAGTGGAGGGTTTTGCCGAAATCTCCACGCTTGGCAGGCGGGTTGGAGATTGCAGATTAAAAGGTTACTGTATCAGAGAGCGCTGCTGCCCGTTCCCTGTTCAATGTGTAGTCCCTAAGTCACCACTTACGACACCCACGGGAAGAGTAGGGGATGGTGACAAATGTATTCTACTCTGCCGTCACCACACGGCAAACACTCTATACAGACGTGGAACAGTCTTTCAGGCTAACTTCCTGTCAAATTATAAAACATATTCGATAACTGATTAACAACTTACCAAAGGCAATTTATTAATAATCATTTCTATGAATTTCAACGACGACTCTCGTCCGTGTTGTAGTTCATAGTTCAACTGGGACACGAAGAACTCAATGAACTTCTCCGTACGTTTTCCCGGTGAATAGTTCGTCAAATAATTTACAAATATACCACGGGCTTCGTCTCTGCAAAGAGATAAAAATGACAAGTTAACAAAGAATTTCTGTAATAAACAGCATTTAATTAATAGAGGTGCATTGGGTGTTTGATGCTAAACGTATATTTTCAACACGAATTCTGTGCTTGCGGCAAAAACAAATCCACGTAAGTTCGATATTGCCCATCACCGAAATTCCGTTATTGAGCTGCCTGATATAGTTTATGAATTGACTACATCTGTAGATAATAGCCGCTTAACGTGCCTTCTGAAGCACATAAAAGTTATGGTCTGTGGCATGAAGCTCATTGTCTCGATACAGTATAAGTTACAATGCTAAAAAATCTTTAGAAAATTATACATAGGACTTACCTAGATCTCGCAGATGCACTTAATATACAAATCTTGGATACTTTATCCATAACTTCGTGCAGTTCATCTGACACTAGTTTAGCTTCTAATATGGCTTTTAGGAGAGAGAACGAGTTGGATTGTTTCTCGTCATTCTGGCAATCCTCTTCAGCATACAGCAATAAGGTTTTCAGCTGATCTGCTTCCAGAGTGTAATACTTAACGTTTCGGATAAGGACTGTCACAGCCTAAAAAATACAACAATAAATATATAAGAAACTTGGCGAAGAACAACAAGACGGTGACATACTGATAGTGTAACTCATTTAGGTCATAGACTCCTTATTAGGTCATAGACTCCTTAAGATTATTTGGATTTATAGTTGTAAACGATGGTCAAGATCATGCTAATATATTCATTCATTCATTCAATACGGTCAAAGGTAGAGTCAGAAGAAGTTGGTCAAGTAGTCCCATATAGTATTTTACCAAATCAGACACGACTACCATATGCCAACCAAACTTATAAGCTACCATCATAAACTACAGTTTTGAGAAGTACAAACAGATGTCTTACCTTGAATGCATTTCTTACTAAGTGGTAATTATCATTTTGCTTGCTAATCTCAAACGTCGCATATTTATGAAGAATTAAGAAAATAGTCTTCACTATATCATGCACCATTTCTTCTAAGGAAGGAGTGCTAACTTTAATAGTCCACAAAGTTGCTATGCACTTCATGGCTACTGTCGTCACTTTTACATGGTTGCTTTTCAATGCATCCACCAATAAAGGAATCAATGGATCAACAAAAGCTCGACAATCCATTCTGGGCACTTTCTCCCTCTTGAGAATTACATAAAGAATGTTCATACTGAATTCGACTAACACGTGAGCGTTAGCTTTGCCTGAAGTTTTAACATTTTTAGCTTGGGATTCTTTATTCCGTTTCGGTGTTTCAGGTATGATGAAACAATCAGGTTTTGCTCTTCGCATTTTGTCCCTTTGCGCTTCTGTTAGTTCCCTTTTAGGAGCGCTAAGTACTAATTCTGGTATACTTTCAGATGCAATACCATGTAAAAAGACAAACAGAGATTCGATGTCAATGAATTTATTAGTAACGAGTCCACTTGTAATATGCATTAATGCTTCTTGAACTTTCAAAACTATCTTCTTCGAATGATGTTTTTGAAGCACTTTTTTGAATGGTACAAGCAAGTTTATCAAACATTTTTCTGTGATATTTTGAGCTACTATCATTAACGTGACATAACTTTTCTTACTTGGTTTAGCTTCAGGAGTTTTATAATGAAGTTTTTCCACTTCTTTCTCTTCAGATAGAGCTCCAAACAAATCGTTAGTACATACATCGAGAATATAATGTAAATTATCATTTAATTCTCCTGGTTTGAAGTCTGCCTTTAGCGCATCAAGAACTGTGTGGATAGTTGCAACTAACACATGGACTTGGAAGCCTCTGGTCAATAGCAAAGTCAAATGCTCGAGCAAAATACCCATATATTGTGTACCGACTGTTAACATGATTTTCTTCACGATATCTCGCGCCATAATTCTCACTTGTTTTAGCGGAGATTTCAGAAAGGAGCAAAGTTTTATTATTATTCTGAAAAGAAAACATTAAACTACATTAAAAAACAGATAACAGATGTTTGTTGTAAACAAATATAAGTTAAAAAAATGACATACCCAGGCAGCTGGTGTTTTAGGATATCGCCAGGCAGTCTTTGCAGTAACTTTACAAGAGCCAAAGCGATCGGTACTCGTAACATATCTTCTTCTTGTCGCTCGATGCTTCTATGGCGACGATTTACTTTATGTGACCCTTCATGATCCGTCATTCTGCCGATCGCTCTGAAAAAAGATGACATTAAACATAAGTAATAAAATAATTGCTGAAAATTATAAATAACTATATTAAGTATTTCAAAGACTTACCTATTTAGTTGTGGTAATAGCCCTGCTGATAAAGATTTTATTATCCTTTTAGCAACAGATGGAGACACACTCGTTATTCTCTCAAACGCTGGAACATTTGTACTTTCTTTTGAAATCTCTTGGTCATTTGACATCTCTTCATCTGCAACTTCTAGTTCACTTTCTAAGTTATCTTCTTTTAGAGCTTCTTCATCTTCAACTGTTTCTGTGTTATTTAACAGAGTGTCTTCATTGACATCTTCTTCTCCTTTATTTTTAGATACTTCATCAACTTTGGGAACATCAACAATAACACCCGCATTTTTATTTTTTGCTGCTTTCTTACCCAATTTGACGTTAATGTCCATACTGCTAGTCAATGATTTAGGCAGTTCAATGTTCTTTACTTTGGAGAAGTCGAAATGGAATGCATCTAAAATTCCAACTAATATTCGGGTCATTTGCTTTTGATAATCAGAAGAATGGCGCATTTTGTTCAAATACAATTTGAGTATCACTTCATAGTGATACCACGGAAGCAATCTGCAACACGTGCTGATGACTTCTATACAGGCGTCTATCAAAGAATTCTTGTCTGAGAATTTTTCGTCGCATATGTACATTGTTGCCAAAGGAAGTATGAAGTTAGTGAGAGTTCTTGGCGATGGACACTTTTCTACCTTTTTAACAACTTTGCAAAACTTCATAAGAGCTCTCACTCTTCTGTGTTGCTGCAAATGGCACATATTCTCAAAGAAATCAACTTCTGTATCTTCCTTGTTAGCCAACACAGATAAATCTGATAAAACTACATCTGCATCGGGACATTCTCTAGCCAATTCTCCAAGCAAAGCAATAGCTTCGTTTCTGTGAAACTCATTATTTTTATCTCTAATTCCAGTCGATACTAGCGATAGAACAGTGTCTTTGACCAAGAATTGTCCATCAGTTGTTGACCAATATTTCAGTAATAATTTAGGTACTATTCTTTTCAAACATAAACCAGCGCTGTCTCGTAAACCGATGTCTTTTTCTGTGCGAATATTATAAAAACAGTTGTTGACTATTAGAATGGCAAGATCGACGTCAATCTCACCATTTTCGGAAAGTTTATAAATCTGTCTATACGCTTCCAATCTTCTATCAAAATCTGGTTGTTCAATCCATCTTTTGTTAAATGCATTCATTTCTGATACAATATTTGCCATTCTCGTCAAAATATCCTTGTTCATTGTAGATCTTTCAGCGATTGAAGCCAAAAGTTTTATAAGTAGCTTTCGGACGTCGACTGGTGAAACTTTGTTAAACAGTATTGCAACGTTTTTAATGTAAAGCTGAGGATTCGAGCTATGGCCCAGTAGATTAATTATAGTATTAACAGCATGCTCCATATTTTCTTCTGCCATATTCATACACACTTTCTTAACCAATATAGGCAATAGCAGATTTAGAAGTTCGTCACATATTTCGGGGGATGCTACTAATTCAGTTACCCTGGACAAAATTAGGAGATCTCGCTTGTTAACAGTATTTGATTTGGCAGAGTTTGCTATACGTCGCTTCATTATCTCTAGAATGCTAGGAATATGAGGAATGAGAATTTTGCTTCCAAAATTAATTTTATTTGTATCACTTGTGGTAATATCATCAACTTCTAAAGTATTGAATGGTTCAATAGCAGGAGCTTCTTTATCATCTTCATCTTCAGATAGTGTTAATAACTTTTCAATCATATCTAAGATCATGTTGACTACTCCAACAGTTACTTTTGGCGCCAGAAGCAGTTTAAATATCGCCGGTAAAGCGCTCTCAGCAGTAGACTTGTCCGAACAAGAGATCAGTAAAACATAGTAGCGAGGGTTTTGACACCACGTATTCAGCAGTTTCAACAGTACAGTTGGGCTATGAATGCCTTCGATGTGAAGTTTTGTTAATAAGGGCCATATTAATGTTTCGAATATAATTCGGAGTTCATCTTTACTCCATGAATATTTGTCAAATTGATCAAAAATTTTCTTTAATATGTTTAGGGTCAAGACTCTAAGATTTTTCATGACTTTGATATAGCCAACGTGGACTTTCTCGCCATGTGCTAAAACCGCTGCTACAGTACAGCAAGATGCATAGAATACTCTAAACAATTTCGTCAACAATTCGTCCTTCATATACCCTCCAAAATATTCCCGGACCACTTCAAATAAATTTAAAGTACTGTGCAATTTTCCTGGACTTGTAATTGCTTTCAGATCTATATTTGCCATAATATCTTCAAATATATTATTAGCTTCCATTTCCATGTAAGGTTTGAAATGTGAAAATGCCATCTCTACAAACACTTTCAATTCATTTTCGTTACATCCAGCTAAATATCTCATTACTAAAGATCTACGAGTTTGACCACCGCCTTTCTTGTCAGTTGCCTGTTTTGAAGTCATTTTTCCATACAAAATTCTCAAAATTATTGGAACCACGTGTTCTCGATCTTCAGTTTGAATATTTTGGGCATCTTCGGTAATTTTAAAAAGAGTCAATTCATCTTTGAATTTTTTGTCATCAACCAAATTATACAAATTGCTTTTGTAGGCTACAACACTCTTGTTCTTGTAGTTTAGAACACAATCGAGAGCAAATTTTTGAAGACCTGCATTTTTGTGTTTAAGAAATTCCATAAATAATTCCCAGAATATAGGTTCCTTGTACAAAGCTCTAGGGTTTTTAAATTGTGCTAAAACTTGCATAATGTTAATGAGTGTTTTAAATATAATTTTACCAGATGCAGATTCCTTGACTTCATCAATATCTTCACTTAAATCCTCAATATTTTCATTGGTTTCTTCAGTTTTGTTCTCATCCACTTCCATTTGAGAATTATCACGAATTTGAACGTCAATTTTCAAAGCATTGGCATTATCATTTCTCCTATACTCTTCTTCAATAAAGGACAAAAATAGTACCACAACATCTCGGTTTTTAGCTTCACAGGCTTGAATACAATTCGTCATTACTTTCAGTAAGAGATTTCTGTAATTATATAAATCTGGTCTTTCAGATAGGCTGTTGTATTCAGAGTATAAATCTTCCAAAACTTCGCAGTTGACATTAAATTCGTTATCAAATTGAAAGATCTTTAAATTCTTTTTGGCATTCGTGAATGAGGACTCAAGAGCTTTATGAAATGTGGGCCAAAATTCATCAATAGACAGAGCATTGCCATATCCAGCAATGAACTCGATTACTGGCTCCCAAAGCAGTTTGAAATTAATGTATAACACGCCCAGCATGTAATTAAGAGCAAAATGGCGGAACTCTGTTTCTTTTGCCAGAGTATACTGAGTGGTATTAAATGCAATTTTCTGTAAAAAGCTTATTTGAGCCCTGTATTCCTGTATGGTTGGAGGCATAGACTCAACGGAAAAGCATCTGCTAAATATAGAGAATCTCTCTACAGATCCACCAACTTCGACAGTCTTATTCAATTCTTCTATGTTTTCGAATAGCTTGTAAATATGCAAGGTCAATAGTCTAACCTGAAAAAAAATATATAAGATGGTAAACAAAAAACAAGGAGAATATATATTTTGTAGAAAAATAATAAGAGTTGTGGAAGAAAATACTTACGATATGAAAAGGCGATGCCACGTTACACTTCAAGTATGAATCCACCAGCGATAAGAAAGGATATGTCAATCCATTATCTTGCTCATAAGCAGTCAAAAACAAATCCACAAGGTGCAGTGCTGCTAAATAGTTAGGGTCGGCAGCACAGGGTAGTACCACAGGGAGCAATGCATCAATTTCACATATTTCCTTCATCCTTTTGCAGCTGGATACGTGAACAGCACTCTCCAAAGCATTTGCTAATATAAACAAGACACGCCGAGCGCATTTCGTAAGCGCTGTGTTATCACATTGAAACTTGTTCTCTTCCAACTGATTCTCAAGATTATAACTTGCCAGAACTTTGAGTAGTTTTGATATCAGTTGATTTAATGACTTAATACAAAACTCGACGTCAACTTTTTCAACATGAGGCAAACAAAATAGTACATTCATCAAATTATTTGGACTTTCAACAATACTTTCTATGTCATTGTTAATTACACTGTTACAATGGTCTAAAAACAGCGGAAGATTCTTGCCAAAATCAACAGGATATTTTACCCATTCAAATAATTTTATACCATTCTTTGATAGTGGTGATTTCACCAAACATATTTTTGCTAAAGTATTCATTGCATCAGCATCGAAATTAGACTGAACAACATAGTTCACAAACGGCGGCAAGATGTGCATGTCAAATTGAGAGTAATCTATTACATTTTTGACAAAATTTATGAGAATGTTAGGGAATGGTAAAGGTAACAGAACTTTGACGATGATTCCAGCATGTTCTTGTGACAAAGATATGTTTGAAGATAGAAGTAAGAGAGCCCCAATCTGAGCACACACTTCAAGTACACTCTCTGAAGACTGTTCACAGATGACTTTTATGAGTAACAGCACAAACTGTGGTGGATTTGTCAAATATTTCCCTTTCTGAAATTCAATAACTTGCCCTGCTAGTCTTAGAATATATTCAAGTCCTTTGCTGGCCTCATCATCTTCTTTTAAAATTTCTTCTGTGTATTTCATCACACTATTCCAGAAGATCCCATACTCTTTAGGTGAAATAGTTTGTAAGCTGTCTTCAATTGTCTGTGTGAGCACTTTAAAAAGATTCTCTTGGTTCTGTTTATTGTCTTTTAAATGTTGTAATAAAAGAGGCAAAAATGTTTCAATGCAACTGTGAAACTTCCCAGTGATTCCTCTGAGAATCTCGAATATTAAGTGGCCACAACCAGTAATAGCCTGAAAACATTTCAAATATAAACTACCATCTTAACAAAGAATGTTCTAACATAAAATGTATATAGTATAGTAGTAGTTATAATATAGTATGTAAGTACTTATTACTATGTATGTTTATTAATATGTATTTTATTCTATATATTTTATGTGCTTGTGTATATGTCTATTATTTCATTTATGCAATAGGTAGCAGGTAAGTACTTACATCATCATGACTTTGTAGATAATTGAGCGTGAGGTCAATAAATTTATTTTTATCTCTGATATCTCTTGCAACAAATGCAAAACTTTCTGCTGCAAAGTTATTTATGTACTGGGGTTGGGCCTCACTCAATAATGGTATTATCCTTTTCAATACCACTGCTATATCCTTCTTTAAATGCGGTTTAAGAATTTTAAACAGAAAAGCTAGGCAGATCAACGTCCACTCTAATCTTTCTGCATCTTTGGTGTCCAGCAGTTTGATAAGTATGTCAAGGAACCTCGGAAAATGTGGGTAGAAATCATCTCGCAGATCCTTTGCCAGTGATACTAGGATTCTAAAAAAATATCATTACAGTAATTCCTATCACATTAGACATTTTAAATTCAAATTATATTGTCCTTTATTAAACTAAAAGATTATTCTTAACACAGGCAAGCCCTTTACAGGCTCTGCCTAGTTTGAGAACAGATGGTTGCGTGTGTGTGAGATGTCAAAATATATTTATTTTTATTTAAATATTTTGTTAGAACCATGACCATTTTCTGTCACTCAGTTATAAAAATCTTTGTCAATAAAATGATACTAGTATACAGCTTAAAAATAAATTGTAAAGTAATTGACTTACTCCAACAAAGGTTGCAAACATAGCTGGTCTTCTAAATTCAAATACTTCTCCAGAATATCGAGTACTTCATTTTTCCTGTGCACTAGTTGCGGCACGGTTATGATCCCAAACACCTCCTTTCTGAATTTTTTAAAGTTGTCCGTCAAGTTGAGCGCATACCATTTTTGTATAGCCAAGCGGAAATGTGTTTCATTTTCTTCCGGTTGAGCCGTGTACGCATGTTCGATGTGATATAAAGCAGCATGGCGAACATCAATGGCATTTATTCGTTCGGCAAAAGGAATGAACTGTTGAAAATTAAATATAAATACAGTCTTGGTGCAAAAGATAAAAGTAAACAGCATATTATGTAGAGGTATCAGGGACTATAAAAAATCGGTAGGTATATCATTCTTATTTACTGTACTTACCTAAGGTAGATTATTTAGAATAAAATAAACTGATTTAGTTGGTAAGCATATTGAATACATATTGATGTAAAGGGTAAGCAATGTGAGGTGCATTGCTAATATACTACCTATTATATTTACTGTGCTAATAGCTAATTGTAATTACAGAGAACTTAACCATAACATAACTAACCAACCAATAGTTGTTTTATTAATTTGTAACCTAAAGCAATGATATCGCCACTTACCCGAAACGTATTAGTGGTTTTATGTTTTACAGGTTTAATCTTCATTTTGTCAGTATTACAACGAGTCTCTCACATAGCTAACGTAGATATTTAATTAGGAATTTTGTAAACGAACAAACAAAACCACACAGTAGCACAACCAGCAGCACGTGTGTTTGACAGTGACGTTTTCGTTCTGAAAAGTACATGGCTCGTATTTTTTTCTATCACACTTTACACACAATGGCCCATGCCGTCCATTCCTGTCGTTCTTTCAATGTTGTTTTCTCTCTCTCCGTCCGAGTCTCTCTCTCCCTCCAACCACAATAAACTACGCGATTTTGTTTTGTTCCTCGCTCGATCAAAAAGTGACAGAAAGCTGAACGAAACAGGTGAGTGACAGAAGATTGATAAGTTTCGTAAAAAATATTTTCAAATTCTTGTATTTTAATCCTTTATTAAATTCCCTTCCTGTTATGCTTGCTAGATTTGTAAATTACTTGCCAAATGCGGTTTCTCAACGGTTAACACAGTTTTATTTTCAAGGTACTGAAATGGCAAATAGTAAGTCATTTTTATTGCTTTCTTGTTTTGTTTTATACCTTACCTATCCCTGACGCTTTCTTCTTTCTCATTTTGTTATCCTTCCCTGTGTCAAACACCAGTTTTTTTCATGAAAGAAAAATAATTTATTCCTCATAAATAATAATACATTATCTACTACCGCCAATATGTGGAATAAATTATTGCTTCTATTAGTAATTGTTAGTTCAGCTGTGCCAAATGTTCTAGTGCTGAAAAGAAGTCGCCGCAAGCTTCACAGCTACCCAGAAAGCAATCAATATACAAACATGGATGTGAAAATACTGCCTGCCCTGGCTGATAACTACATGTATCTTTTGATTGATAAGACCACTAAACATGCAGCGATCATAGACCCCGTTGAGCCTCAAACGGTGATAGATGCTGTATCTGAAGAGGGAGTCAAGCTGGTTTCTGTGCTAACTACACACCACCACTGGTAAGCATACCTACCTGCTTATTATTCAAATACAATTAACTGCAGTTTTTAACTTTATATCAAATTGCTGTTTGTCGACCGTACAATGCACATAATGAAGAAGCCTGTACATATTACAATTTGTATCATAATCAAATATTTATCATGCATCTTACTTATAGTATGTTTGTTTAAGACTCAGTTGCCTTTTACATATTGATAATGATGATATGATTACATATTACTTACTTATATTATAAAGGTTGTTTTCAAATTACCTACCAATAAAATATTTAAAAAATCAATAATTTAAGTATACTTTCTACCTTATCTAACTGGGCTGATATTTTTAAGTATGTTTCTAACTAGTGCCATATTTAACCAACTGGCATGCTTGGCTTCAGACTTTTCTATTGAATATCTCTCCGTCCACCCCACAACATGCATGTTAATCACCATCATTATTGAAGCTTTTGATCTGTAAAGAGATAACAGACAAAATAAGGATATTTTTATTTATATCTTTGTACACCCGAAGATTTTTCTCGCGTAAACCTAAAAAGTTAACAAAGTTTTTGCTGAGACGCCAGCGCCATCTCGCGGCCCGATTAAAACGAGCGATATCGCGAACCATACATACAGCGCCATCTAGCAGTCTGACCATGGCTAGGTTTAGTTAACCCTGTAGGATTAAGACAATGAAACTAATTTTAATTTAATTTCGGGGGTTAATTAAATAGAGGGATAAGAAGTAAAAAGTACCTTCTTTCAGGGATCATGCAGGCGGTAATGAACAACTGAAGAAGGCGATGCCTCATCTTTTTGTGTACGGCGGGGATTCACGGATAGGCGCTCTCACTCACATGGTGGGCCACAACCAACAACTAAATATTGGAAACCTGAATATACACTGTTTGTACACACCTTGCCACACCTCTGGGCATATCTGTTACTATGTTGAGGCTCCAGGCGACACGGCCGATCGAGTTGTATTTACAGGTGCGTAAAATTTTAGATTCATGACTTGGCCACTGTGCACTCAGCCAATGCACTGCAGAGAGAATCAACAGATTTGTGCTTTGAAAAGCGCGTTAAGCCGTTGCTGGTCTTGCTCGACTATTATCTACGGATGAAGTCATGTCAGACAGAGACCATTGGCGGGCGGGTCTAATAATCTGACTCTTCAGGTTACGTGAGGTTGGTCCCATAGATGATACGTCCGCCCGTGAATACACCCGCTTTGTTTGTGGATTTTCCCAGTTTCTAAAACTAAAAGCGCCATCTATGAACGCGGAGGGAGATACACTTATAGATGACAATAAATGGCGCTGTTAGTTTAGCAATCTTACTGCGGTGAGGTGTTAGTGTTACACCATGAGCACAACACATTTACCTATGGTAAAAAGTAGCCAATGTCTGTCCTTGGGACCAAACTATCGTTGTTACCACATTTCATCAAAACCGCGTCAGGAGCTAAGCCGTGTGTAAGGGTAACAGATAGACAATCTGAGTTACTTTCGCATTTATACCTATAATATATACCTATTGGGTTTTCCTATATTTACAGGCGATACGCTCTTCCTGGGCGGCTGCGGTAGGTTCTTCGAAGGCACAGCTGAGCAGATGTATTCAGCTTTAATTAATATATTGAGCAACCTACCTGGAGAGACTAAGGTCTACTGCGGTCATGAGTACACACTGAACAACTTGCAGTTCGCCTCTTTCATTGAGCCAATGAATAACGAAATTATGAAAAAGTTGCAATGGTGTATGGAGAGGCGACAGCAAGGGTTGCCGACGGTACGTATAAGTCTTGACCTATATAGCACAGGTGTTGAATAGTCAATAAAGACTGCGTCGCGCTTTATTACATGTACACGTACGCTCTACATCTCATCTAAAGTTAAAACTAAATATTTGGCTAGATGAGTGATTATACTTTGATGGATCAATGAAGCTATTTGTAAATTTTTAATTTTTATTTTAGATTTGTTTTTGATTTTAATTATTATTTTTATTTGGTATTGAATTTTTTTTTATGGACTGTGACTGTGTGTCGATAGTATTATAAGTGGATCTGGTCAGAAATAAAGGTTATTATTATTATTTGACAATTTAGTTCTCTAATCACTTCTGGAAAAACTCTTGATTATTTAGGTACCACAATTTTATGAATGTCTGCATGTTTTAGGGAATATGTTATTATGAGGTCTTTATAGCATTAATCTATTTTCATGCAATGATTATCTAATATTTTCTCTTGTCAGGTGCCTTCAACAATAGCTGAAGAGAGAACATACAACCCATTCATGAGGGTAACAGAAACTTCGATCATGGAGCACTCTGGCATTGCCGACCCTATCCATGCCATGAAACAACTTCGACATGAAAAAGACAACTTTCAAGTATCATAAACTATCCAAGCTGTAGTATTTAGTTTTTTTTTTTATAAGAAATTGGGAAATTATTGCAAACAATATTTTGGGTTATTTTTGTGATAGTTAATAATTAATAAACAGTTTTTACTAAAATCATCGGTACTGTTTTTTTGTTTGTATGTAATTTAGAAGCTTAGCACTAAAATATTAAAAGAAAATCCTAGTTATTTACAAAATACAACTATATTTAATTATATAAATAGATTAGCCTAATCTTAAAGCCGACTATCACAAGAGCATTAAGAGCTATCGCATGGGGGCAAGTGTCATTGTTCCTTCTTTATGTATGCTGACATTTCTTCTGCATATTTTTCTTTTGATCTCTCGAACATAGCAACATACACCTGAAACAAATGCTTATTTTAGCTTTAGCACAAAACAAGGCTTACAGGATACATGAGCACATGTAAAGTCAAGAAAAATAAAAATGCAAGAAACAGAAGACATTGTAAATTAAATAATAATATATCCACAACTAAGGAAAACTAGATAAACAAATTATTACCTTGTGAAACATGAGGCAGACATTAATTTGTTTCTTGAATTACACTTTCAGGAGACAAAAATAACTTAAAACTAACAGAGAGCTAACAAAAAGTGCAGATACACAAGCGGACAAGAATGCCGTAAATTTATATACTACAAAATTACCCGTTTCTCTTCACTAGTAAGAGCCCTCCATCTGGATGCTAGCTGCCTCGTGACCTCTTGCTTTGTGAGTTCGGAGCCCATCTCCGAGCTTGCTGCAGCCACAACCACTGGTCTCTGTTCTTGGCAGAATTGGAAGAAAGCATTGCATGGTTTCTTTGGTGCATTCGGATCTTTTTCTGGCTAAAATATAAATATATTTTGAAATTATAATCTCAATATAACAACTAATAGAAGGTTGAAAATTAAGATGATATAACAAGCTAGTAACTATAGCAGGTAATCAAAGCAAATTTTTTTTGTACTGGTTTTAGGCAAGATTTGAATCTACGTTGCCTCTGGCTAACTAAGCATTTCTAAAAGATCATTGGGCTAAACTGGCCTTCATATATGTTTTTAATTCAAGGTTTTTGATGATTTAAAAAGTCAAGTTTTATTTGAATTAAGATTTTTACAAATCATTTTTCGCCGCCAAAGCTATCATAGATTCTAAAACAAAGACAACTCTTGCCCTAATTTAAGTAGGCTCTAGCCCCTTAGTGGTAATATATTAGGGTGGGCTTTAGAAATTCTCATATTGAATTTAGGGTTTTTAGGGATTGTATTATATAGAGGTGGTTGCCCTTTTCAGACAACAGCTTTATATTAAAACGTGAATTTCTAAAGCAGGACAATATATTGTTTTGAAAACTCTAATTGAGTAGATCCACATCACAGTAAAACAGGAATTATCTTGCTTGCTTACCTTGTCTGCTTTGCTTTTTCTTTTAGGCCCAGGTTTTTTGGGCACGGACACATTTTTGCTCTCAACCTGCTTAATCGCGGCCTGGGCTTTAACGCTCGGCCGGCCCGCCTTCAAGCCTACTTCTGGCCTAAGCAAATCCACTTCGGCAGCCGCAGTCCTAAAAGGATCTCCATGCTTGTCAAGCCTCCCAACCAAGAGAGTGATGTCTTTGCGATACCGCTTCGTAATCTTTTTGACTTCATGAATCCTGCAAAAGGCACGGTACTAGAACACGCCCAGGCTCACAAAATTAACAAATTCCACCAAATAAACGCAAACCTATTCAGTATTCTTTCGTTATCCTGCTGTAAGACTTCACATCGTTCCAATAACAGCTGGTATTTTCGCCTATAAATATTTTCTTCAGATGGTAAACTAACCATATCATCAGAGTCGTCAGAAATATTCGAGTTGACCTGTTGTACTGTCATTGTAATTTATTTTACGGCATCGAAATTCAACGCGAACGAAATTCTTTTTATTTAGCTGTCACTTCCAGCATGTTATCCCAAGGAATAATAATGGCGCCAGCCATAACTATTTGGAAAGAGAGAAATGCAAATAGTAATTTTGTATAGCGCTATCTCACTTAGAGTCTGCTTTTGTTTCTAAAATTGGAGTAATCGGTTTGTTGCGCGTTCGGATACACGATAACCATTAACTTGTAGTGAGTCAACTGTTTTTATGATTTGTAAAAAATCTCGACTGCGTACAACTCTACTAATAAAAAAACAGGAATATTATGCAGGCACCGCCGCGCCAACTTCAAATCAAGATGCGCGCGCAGCGTAGGTAGTTTCCCAAATTCCCTAGAAAATCACATCGATCCACGAATTCTGTCTGTACTGTAGTACGAAACAGCTGCTGAGCATGGCTGAGCTAACCCGAAATTGATTACATACTGCAGTGCTTCTTGTTCCTTTATGAGATGTGATATTATTACAAGTGCAATTTTATGTGTAGAGAAGTTTATGAAATAAAAATTAATGTAAGAAATGAATTCGAAGAACAGCAATGAAATGGATACCGGCTATTTCGAAACGAACTATGTTTATTTATTTCATATCGTTATTTCTATTATATTTATTATATGCGCTGAATACTTGTTTAGTTGACGAAAGAAAGGTGAGCTCTATTATATTATGTTCTATACTTACCCAATGGAACTTAAAATTTCGCTTTATTTTTTATGGAAGCCTTAATCTTTTTTATTACTTACTTTTTCTTTTGCAGTTCACACTGAAATATGTTTTTCTTAAACGGCACATCACGAACTACAGGAACTTTGCTTCGTTCTTTGGGCTCGGTGTTGACAATAGCACAGACAAGTACAGAAGGCTGCGGAACAATTCAGTGCCAGTGAAAAGACTGCCAGACGCTTTAATTATTGGCGTCAAAAAATGTGGTACTAGAGCTTTGTTAGAATTTTTAAGGTAAGGAGGACTTACTATGTCAATAAAGTAAATAATAATAAAAGAAAGACTGAGATTTTATGAAGCGGTGTTTAAAAGAATCTGCAGCTTAGCTGTTCGCCGCGTTGTTTGTGGATTTCCGTTTCTAAAATATCAGCGCCATCTATGAACGTGGAGATATAACCTACATAGTTTCAAACGCATTACATAGATGGCGTTGTTAACTAAAGTAATCTTACATTACAACACAAGACCTTTCACAGCATATATCTTTGTATCTGTTCCCGGCCATCCCCGGCTAAACTGGTTCATCCTAAGCGTATCGGGCAGGATACACCACCACCAGCAGCAGCAGCAGCAGCAGTTGCCTAGGCTGAACTTGCGTATTTAGGCCGGACTAGATTGTCCTGCGCTAAACTAATTTATCCTGACACGCTTAGGATGAACAGGTTTGGCCTAGGCCTAGGAGACAAACTAGTTTGGTCTGAAATCGAGTTTGGCCGGTATATAGGTAAGTATCATATCACACTGATATTATAAATGTGAAAATATATTTGGATGTTTGTTCCGCTTTCACGCCTAAACTACTGGACGGATTTGGAATGAAGATAGGTTGTAATCAGGATTAACACAGGATACTTTTTACCGGGAAAAGTCTTATTCCCACGGGAAAATCTTACATAGCGCGAGCATAGCCGCGGGCGGACTGCTAGTAGTAACATATAATAGATAACATATCCATCGAAACCGGTCTAAGCCGTGAAACCAGACAGATAGTTACTTTTGCAGTCATAATACTAAAAGCCAACCAATACATGCTAAACTGCATTGGGCCTTTATTGTCTTTTTAAATAAATAAAATAAAAATTGGTAATTTTTCTCTTTCAATTTCAGATTACATCCGGATGTTCGCGCCGCAGGATCAGAAGTTCATTTCTTTGATAAGTTTTATCATAAAGGTTTCGAGTGGTACAGGTAGGTCATACTTACCTAACTTTTAATTAAGTATTCTCACGTTTTGATCATAGTTTTCAAATACGAGAAGCTAGATCACCTATTTGTTATTGGTGAGGTGTGGTGGGTTAAATTTGATGAAAGCCCTCCCAAACTCACGGAGAACCCCCTGTTAAACCGCTAAGGGCCTCTGACATGGGTCATTTAAAAACTTTTTTTGTAGAGTATAGCCGAGACCAACGGATAAAAGTAACGATCCTTTCGAAGCATAATTTTATTTAAAAAAAAATACCTTACTCTAGTAATTCAGCCAAAACTGGAGCCAATCTCAGATCGTGATTTTTATTTTGACAGTACCGGCATCCCAGCTTGTGGACGTCCACTGCTGGATAAAGATCTCCACAATGACCGGTCCTGCTTGATCCAGTGACCTTCACCAAATACTCAGTCCATTACTCTTTCGTTGCATTATCGACACTGAATCTCTCCTACTTGACCTGCCCCAGCGGCCGTCAGTTCTCCGTACATTGGTCTCCGAGACATTGGTGCATGAGTTTTATCCGTTATTTGTTCGATCCAACTTTTAGGGACAAAATGCCTCCAACGTTGGAGGGCCAGATCACGATGGAGAAGACACCTTCTTACTGGGTGACGCGGTCAGCCCCGCGCCGGGTCTCCGCTATGAACCCTTCTGTTAAACTTCTGGCCGTCGTAAGGGATCCCGTCACTAGAGCCATCAGCGATTACACGCAGTCAGCCAGGTATGCATGATGATGTCACTTTAAGTCTTAAGCGAGTCATAAAATTCTGTTCAAATAAAACCAACGCTGCTGATGCGAATCTGAAGGCGTATAGAGTATAAACCTTCTTGCGTGTGTACCTGGATCTTCCATCCCTTAAGTTTCAGCATAGCTTTACCTACGCTTCGCTTCCAAATAACTAGCGTTCTTCACAAAACATTCAGTCAACTGTTTACTTTGACATATAAAGTCAGATCACATTACCATACTAATGTAAATAAAATTTTCATCGAACAAAATACTAGACTAGACTTCATCTTTATATAAAAACCTCGTCGGGAAAGCATGAATCAATTTAGTGTAAAGAAATTAAAAATTAAATTAAAGAGAAGAGAGCTCTGAGCTCAGTCAACAATTTTCTGTACTAAGCTTGTTCCCAGTCGATCTGCTTCCACACAGAGAATTGAGATTCTAATATATTTTTTTAAATCCCAGCAAAAAGCCAACCCTCCCGCGGTTCGAAGACCTGGCCCTAGTGAACAGTTCCCTGGGCTGGGGCGGCTCGGTCCCCGCGGTGGACGCGTCATGGCCGCCGGTCAGGCTGGGCGTGTACGCGCGGCCTCTCAAGCGCTGGCTCAAGCGGTTCCCCAGGGCCAGCCTGCTGCTCATCAATGGGGAGAGGCTGGTGGCTGATCCAGCCGCTGAAATGGCTAGAGTACAGGTACGAGTACCGATTCTACTGCTACAGAATAAATGCACTCTCAAACTTTTATATAAAAACTGTTATCAATAAATGCTATAAAATTATCTTAAAAATATGTGCGTTGTTTGACGTATATTTTCTAATCATTGCCTCTATAATTCGCCGTCCAAGTGGCTACAACAACAGTGATGGTAAAAATGCTCTTGTAGGTTTTAGCTGCTTGAGATAAACTGGAACCAAAATAAATTTTACTGTGCCCAAAACATGTTTATAAAATTGGTTAAACAAAATTGTCGGATGACCTTTATGAGATTTTACTATATTGTTATATCCAATATTGCGCCTTTCAGTTTCCTTTCTCAAACTATCATACAGCTTATATACGTCCCCACCGAGGGGCTCGAGCCTACCCTGAATTAAGGCGATTAGGCCTTAGTCGAGCACGCTGGCCCAGTGCGGGTTGGTTCACACACAACCTTTGAATTTCTTCACAGGAGTGTGCAGGTTTCATCACGATGTTTTTCTTGATCGTAGAGCGTCGACTAAACGTACATATGAATTCAAAATTCGAAGACCCATTGGTACGTGGTGGGGATCGAACCCACGTCTCCCGGACGGGAGGCAGCGGCCCTAGCCACTAGACCACCGACGCTCTCAAACTATCAGTTACAAGTTAACAGAGACTGTTGTATGCACGATTGGTCAGAATTTAAGAAGCAACGTTCATAGTTCTCAGTAGTTACATTGACTACTCCTATCGTCGAACAAATTGATAACGCTACAATTTAACAATGACTGTTTAGGTAACACTTTACTTTCATATTCCAGGCATTCCTAGGACTGAAGCGCGTCATAACAGAGAAGCATTTTTACTTCAATTCCACTAAGGGCTTCCCTTGCCTGTTGAAGTCTGAAAGTCGGCCTACCCCGCACTGCCTCGGCAAGAATAAGGGGAGGAGTCACCCCCACATTCACCCCGCAACTATTCAAAGCCTTAGGGACTTCTATAAACCCTTCAATGAAAAATTTTACGAATTGTCAGGCATCCATTTCGGATGGTGATCCAATTAAACATTTTTTATTTGTGAGTTTTGCTATTATTAGATAAACTGCAACAAGTAAGTAATATAATATCAACTTGTTTTTTATCAGTTTTAAGAATTTAAATTAGTTATGCAAACAAGATTGCTGTTAGCATTAAAAGAAGCTTACGGACATCATGTTCCAAAAACATAATGTGGAGACTGTTATGTGTCCAATGCGACAAATGCTCAAATTAATCTTTCAAATATCATGATTAGTCATAGTTATTCGCTTTCCAGTTCCTAGATTTAAAATAAGTAGGAAATTAATATTATTTAGTAGATAGTTATTTCTCCGTACTCACATAATTTATACGATTATGAAAAGGAATGTTAGCGTTTAGTTTCTACGCAAGTAATTTAAAATTAACTTAAAAACGATTCTAATCAATTATATAAATATTACTTCATATCCGAGTATCATTATTATATTACTGTGTAACTTACTGATAAAATGATAACTAACTTTAAGTAACTAACGTTAACTTAAGCTGTGCTCATCCCTTTAAGGATTAGAGCGTGACACTATGTGTAAAGAACTACGGAATCTATCCGTAGCAGGTATACGCATAAAAGAAACTTGAGCACTTCCTACTAAGTATATGTAGGTACTAATTTATTTACATTTACATATTAGCATTTACACGATATTAGTATTAGTACAATATGGTTGTGTAATTTAAACTACGAATACTTATTCGTAGAATTTAAACGAAATAAGATAACGAATAGAATGCATCGCCAAATAGCTATGAAATGTTACTTGCACTGCACTAAGCCCTCCATTTTTCACGTGCCATGTAGCCAATTAGTTTTAAGAATAAAGCTTTAAAAACTATACAATTAACGACATTTTGTTAAAAACAATAAAATAACATTAATAAAAATTGCTTTATTGGTGTTTCACTTATGTGGTACATACATGTTTATATGGTAATAAGAAATAAAAAATAACTTACGGAAGATCGTTACTGGGAATATAGACCGGTAAGTCAATAGGATTTATTTGGAGGTAAGAGAGTGATCCGACGCCCACGACAGCGAATATTATGGTGACGTCATCATCGTACTTTGAATGGAGAAAAGCGACATCTTTTCCATTCGGGAAACCCGACAATTCACTGAAAAATAAAACTTTGTATGTAAAATTAGTCATTTGCCGGCCGACCCCTTATACCCTAAACTCTGGTTTAGAGGTATCAGTCTTATGGAGCCGTTAAGCCTCTGACATGGCTTATTACGTCGTCGTAGCAGAACCCCGGCCTTTCTGTACTCAATTATAGATTAAATTTTATACCTACATAAACCATTATAAAATTATGATGTGACGTCATACTTTGGAGTAGGTTGCCCTTAGTTTTATGCATAAGTTTTAAGGCATGATAAAAGAAAACACGTAACCGTATTCTATAACAAATATAACTCACCTGACACAAATAACTCTGAAATGCGGCTTGGGTCGATTAGACTTTCTGAAATTTTGAACATCTCTGTTATAAACGTCGAAATCTATATTAAGACTACCCTCAGTATCAACTTCCTTATTATTGCTTATGATACTCAATTTCTTGAGTACAGAAGGCATGTCCGTGCAATCATCCGGCTCTACCAGAGATTTAATTGAAGCAACTTCTGCAAAGTCTTTTTCAATTACCATATTTGTGTCTTCAAAACTTTTTAAGAAGGACATTTTTATATCCAGCCAGCTATCGAAGTCGTAAGGTTGACTCTTTATAAATTCAAACAAAAATTCTTCTCTTTTGCTTTCTATAAGGTAGGAATTCATTAGATCCTTTGGCAGTATTTCTGCCCTGCCAAAATCATCTTCATCTGGTAACCAGTTCTTATCAAATATTTCTTTTGTTGTTGTGCTGTAGTTACCGCTTTTAGTTTCCTCCGAGGCAGTGCCATCTTTCTTAGTACTGGAACTCGTACAGATTTGTTTTCCTGAAAGCCTTTTCAAAATATTAAAAGGATTTTTTAATTTCTTGCTACTTGCATTTTTAGCAGTCTCTGCAATAACACAATCAGAATCTGATGACGACTCTAAATTAACAAACCTTCTATCTATTACTTCAAAATTACTATTGAAATAAACATCAGCACCATAAGATTTGTTAAATTTCTTGATGAGGGTTGAAAATGCTCTTCTGTGCCTAGAATTTACTTCCTCTTTAAGTCCAAGTCCTTTAAGTTTCAGAGCCAATTGTTTCAATTTGTCGAAGTTTTCTTTGTACTTATCATTATCATCATTCGTTTTTGCCCTCTTTGAACTTGGTTCCTCATCTTCATCCAAAGTTATAGTTTCGACTATTGTTTCATCGATAAATACATCAAAGTCTTCGGTAAGGCGTATCCTCATGTTATACTTTGAATTAAATGTGCTAATCAATCTTTGCAGCGAATCAATATTCTGTTGTTGTGTGTTGCCTGACTGCACGAGGTGGCGTAATCTCATGGCCAGGTTCTTAATAGCTTGTAAATGAGTCTCTTTTAGTTTATCGTTATTTCTTCTCTTTTTAGTGTAATTTGGCATATTTCTTTGCTCATTTGGCTGAAAAGAGTTAAATCTAGGATACATACCCAATAAAGGTGGTCTGGGAGAAAATACGCGAAATCGAGGTAAGAAGTTACTAGGCAAAAAAGATCGAAACATAAAATTATGAGGGAAAAAGTTAAAATTAGGTCGCCAAGGATTTTGATAAAGGGGCCTATTAAATCTGTTGTTTGGAAATAGAGGAGGATGGTTAGTCACCGGTGAGTTACCGCTCGGAGTGTCCTTAATCCGTTTTATATGGTCTCCATTAACCTCTTCGTTAGCACTGTATGATCTTGACTCTGATGACCGAGGTATAGTACTCTTGGTGTTATTTTTGATGCTTTCTAAATTTAGCAAGTAACTAATGTTATTTAAGAAAACTTTTCTGGGAATGTATTCATCGTCAGGCACATGGATCATAACTATTTGTTTATCAGAAACATCAGGAATTTTTTCGAAACACTTTTCAGTATTTTTCCAATCAAGTGCTGTAAATTTTCTGTTTTCTAAGTTTTTTATTCTGTGTTGATGATAAAGTACTGGTTGTTGATCTGATAATTTTGAATTTTGCTCTCCATAATTATTCGTCATTCTATTTTCGTTCTGAGATTCATCTGTTGGATCTACATTTTTAGATCTTGTTTCTGTATTGTTAACCATATTGTTGCAATTCATTTCTTCACAATTTTTAATTGCAGAATTATGTACGAGTTGTTCATTGCTTCCACATTCAGTACTAGTAACACAACTTGAATCTGAAATATTAATATCTATTATAAAAATGATAAAATAGTTGAATGCTAATGGTATCAGCCTTAATCAATTTATTATTTTTTACTAAAGAATATATAAAAGAATATGGTTAGGTAGGTATTTGTATTATTATAATGAAGTTAACTTATCTATCACTGTTATCACTTATGGCGAAAGCACTCAGCCTTGCCTGCGCCTATGCCTTGATTGATTAATGTGATTTCACAGACTGTTTACTATGTAGGTATTTGTTGTATCATTTATTACCTGTAATCATGTTGGCCTTTTCCTTATTTATTTTAACTTTAGTATTGTTATCTTTAATTATATTTTCAGTTGTATTAAGGCATTGTATTTCATTAGTTTTATCCGAATCTGCTACAAAAGTAAATAATAATAAGAATGGCTACAATATAAGAATGGGATTAAATAGAAGATTTAAAACATGATTACATCAAAATTTTGTATACTTAGATAACTCTATTAGAGCTTTACATAAATAACTGACTTATTTCTTTATTACCTTGATGATTAGTTCCATTCTCATCAACATCCAAATCCATAGTATCATTAAATTCTATATTGTTAACAAGAATCTCATTTCTCTCTGTACAATTACTCTCTGTATTATCACTTATTACTTTAGCAATTTCTGCCATATTTGTATCACTTTCATACTCTTTTGTGTCTTGATAACATGCATTCACATTTGGATCTTCAGTTATATTCATTCTATTGGATGTATTTTCTTTACAGTCCTCACTTTCATTTTCTGTTATTTTACTTTCACACTCGTTACTCTTTTGATGATGTGAATTTGCACTGGCATCATCAGCTTCAGTGTGTGTATTTTCATCACAATCCTTAATTTCTTTCTCTGTAGTTGCAATAGAATTGGTTGTGTCTAATCCTGTTCTACGATTTTCAGTATTACTGGTTGTCTTTTCACATTCAGTCACTTTTTTGTTATCGTGTCTATAAACTTTGTAGCCAATTCTACTGAGGGAAGCATACACTTTGTATTGGAGGAGAGATATTTTATCCCTCAAGAGTAAAGAATAAGCCTGCTGCATTGATACTGTCACATCATTGTATGTGAGCCTTAGACAATTCTGTAAGTATCAAATAAATATTTGCTAGGACATTGTGTAGGTATATTTATTTATATTTCTAGGTATAATTTAATGACCTAATATTATAATGAAATGTAAAAGTATGTTTGGATATTTAGAAGTTAGTTCTGCTCTGCAAATTGCAGGGAGCAGCACAGGATCGAGACGTGTGAAAAAGTGATAGAAAGGCCTTTGCCCTGTAGTGGGACAGCCTATATGCTATTAATAATAATAATAATATAGTTCAGCTTTTACACCCGGATTAAATGTAGATAGCTTCTACCCTGGATTAAAAAATACAATACTTTTTACAGGGAATAGTTTTATTCCCATGGGAAATATCTTGCACAAGCGCTTGCCTTGCTATCTACGCTTATAGACGCGGGTAGAAAGCTAGTATAAAATATCCAGGGTACACATACATTTTACATATTAATGATAGATAAAATTCCATTGAATTGGACATTTTAAAGAACATTTGATTGAACTCAAGAATAAGTAAACTATCCATGTTTATTAATTCTTTAAGCCCCTTATTATACACTCACCGGCACATCCAACCGCCCACCCTTCATTTCAGGGAATATTCGTGATTCTTTATAACTCTATTAGTTAATCATATGTGGGGGACATCTTCACACACGGCCATCTGATCCCAAACTAAGCAGAGCTTGTACTATGGGTACCAGACAGCTGATATATATTACACAAATAGATAAATACATACTTATATAGATAAACAACAACCAGACACAAGGTAAACACAAGTGTTCATCACACAAATGTTTGTCCTGGGCGGGATTTGAACTCGCGACCCTGTGCGTCGGAGGCAGATACACTACCACCTGGGCTACGGAGCCGTCATTTCTTGACTTGGAAACGGTTCTTTTTTTTGTTCTCTAATAATGGGAAAACAATAAATGATACGAGATGGCGTTGTAGGTATCGAATTTTTAAAACATACTATATACCAAGTACACTTTTTAATATACTCACCGGCACAACTAACTGCCCACCCTTCATTTCAGGGAATACTCGTGATTCTTTATAATTCTATTAGTTACAGCTGATGTTAGTTAAAAAGTAGTTAATTTAACGTTTATTTAAGTGTGTTTAATTTATCGTAAACTTATCAATAAATCAATTGTAATGTATAACAATAAGCGTAGTTTAAAATTAATTAACTCGAAATACAAGGGTGCGGTTAGATGTGCCGGTGAGTATATTTTATTTTAAAAAGTCGGTCAAGTGTTTCGACGTGCACAACTGCGACCAGTTGCGCATCGATAGTTCCATAAAAAGAAGGTCACTCCTTCTTTTTCTAACGAAAATACCTATAGAACAGATTTATATAACAAGGCTTTCCTATACTCTCCAACTGCAAATGTAAGTTTTATAAGGACAAAAATATGTTTTATAATATGTTTAAAAATCATTATTTTTTGGATGTCTGCCTTTTGTTGTGAAATTAGACCTTGCATCTTGCCAAATTACAATGTTTAAGTCACTTTGTGGTTGTACTTTTAATTAAATTGAAACAGATTAAAAGCTTGATTTTTTACAATCATAGACCTTGGTAATTATTTGATATTAATTTGATCTTGATACCTCCATGCAAAACAGTCTTGAATGATAGACAACAAAGCCTATAAGGATATTTGTTTTTATTTTGGGATACATAACACTAAAGATATTAAGAAAGAAAGAAAAATAAAAAATACAATATAACTTACAACTTCTATCAAGAAAAGGGCTTCCTCAGGTTTCAGAAACAGTTGTTTTCCAATATGGTGTCCGAAGTATTGCCAATGCCCTCCTACATTACGAGTCACTTCTGCCAGCATTAATTCTTCTCTCCATCTGGCATGGCTCAACACTCCACTGAAACAAGCCATGGTAAAACACAACTTGAAAAATCCTTAAATTTCTTGTTCTTATCGCACCACATTCCTTACATGGGATGAGTTCATCAGACAGTGTCAGGACATTTATCTTTATTTAATTGTCATCTAACAATACTATTACTTCATTTTCATGCATATAATATCATAATATTATATCATCATATCTTACACACAATCCTTTCATGTAATAAAAGAAAATGATTAATAGTTTTTAGCGAATAGAATACTTAAACAAGTTGTTTATGTTTATTATGTAAGCATCCAAATCAACATTTTCATAGAAAAAAAAAATATATAATTTAATTTAATTGATTCTATTGAACTGGACCTACTTAAATGTAGAGTACAATGTTTGTAAGCAGAGCACAAATGATAAGACAACTTGTGTGAAGATTGAAATCTCTTACACCAAAAAAACTATTCTTTTTGTAAGCACTATTGCTACTGTTACTGTCACATTTTTAGTAAAATAAAATTAATGTAAGAAATACCTTTTCTCAATCCTCTCAACTTCGATAATGTGTTTTCTTGCTTCCAACGCAGACTGAATCTGCTTCTGTTCCAACCAAGACCCATTGGGCACAACATCCTTGAGCCCAATTTCCGGCAACGAAGCATCAATTTTAGTTATCCCTCGAGCTACAAGTTCATGGCCGCTACAAAATAGTGGGTAAGAATTTTAATCATGATAAAATCGGCTAAACTACGGCTGCAAACAAGCGCGAGCTAGGCTGCAAATAAATATATTAACGGTAAGAATGCTTACGATAATAGTTTAGGTTTATCCATGACGCGTTATAGGATCATTCCAGGTTGAAAGAATTCTTGGTAATTTTATTTCTCGTGAAAATAAACCATTTCAACCGACATGCAAATCAATGCAAAATGCAAACACGAGTTTTTTTTTATTTGACAGCAATGACAAATGAATGACATACAATGAAAGTGTGTTCCAAAGCGTGCGAGAATCACTCAGGTGATTGCCTATTTCACTTCCTCTTCGTTCAAATCGTATCAATGCAAGTGAAACAGACTGATGTCAAGAATCGCTTGATTTGTTTTAAAACGCACTTTGACCATAGGCAATGACATTTTTTTTTAATTTCTTGACTTGGAAACGGCTCTTTTTATTCTCTTCTCTTATAATGGGAAAACAATAAATGATACGAGATGGCGCTATAGGTATCGAATTTTTAAAACGTACTAATACCAAGTACACACTTTTTAATATAAGATCGAAACTTTCGAAAGTCCAAAAATAAAAAGTTCCGTGCGAGGCAAAATTAAATCGGAAGACACGTCACATCGACTGTGAAAATAATAAAAATTATAAAAATACTTACCTACTTACCTAAGCATTTTTTCAGGAGAAGCAAAAGCTATTGAAATATTACAAAAATCTTCATACTTGCTTAACATATCTAAATTCTAACTCTTAGTAAGTATGTACCTATATTCTTTTTCTATAGCTCTTCTCCACAGATTGAACTCATCCAAAAAAATGTAACATGTCATTTGACGGATCTAAGTGATGTAATAACATCCTATGGAAATAAATATTTTTTTCACTTCTCATGGTCTGAAAGTGCTTATTTGTGCAGGATATAGGCTGCACAAAATCGAATTTTGTGCACAAGTGCATTAACGTATCTACTCATAAATGTATTTATATTAAGGCAAAGAAAATGAGCCATGCAGCCAAACACAATAAAAAGTTCATAGATAGAATTTGTTATTTCATAATATTTAAATTCAAGTACGGTAGGTTATTTAAATAATTCAAGAAAATTATTATTACAAAATTTATTTAATAGTAGGCTGTATAGGTCTGCAGCCCAAGCCTAATATCAATGTCGTATATAAGATTTAAAAAAATAAAGCGGCGGGAAACAGCTCTTGTTTTTTCGTGCGTTTATTAATTTCTGCAATTTACTAAATGTCCAGTGAAGAAGAGGATTTAACACTCTCTCCTAATACACTTATGGAAATTAATGCACAGAGAGTTGTGCAACAGATATTACCGCCAAAGTCTCGGGAAAAATATCACAAAGTTTACGATAATTTTGTAAATTGGTTAATTAAATAAATGTTATGTTATAGGTACTACTGTTTTATTTCCTCGCAATCGAAGTGAAAAGCAGAGTTTGTAACTCGTCCACAAAACCATTTTATCCTCGACATTATATCAGCCCTCACCTTCGGCTCGGGCTGCTAAAAGTCTTGGATAAAAATGGTTCGTTTTGTGCACTTGTTGTAAAATCTACTATTGATTTGATTTGATTTTGTATGTATGTCCCATTAGTTGTCAATACATTGGTCTCTGTAAGTTCCAATTTAGACTAGTCACAATCAAAACTGATTCAGTTTCATGAGCTGACCACCTAATCCAATGAATAGAGTCAAAAAGAGGGGGGTTACCTTACAAACGGTCTGGTAGTTCTAAATTTTTGATATATTGTCTAGAATAGTTATTAAGTGTTTAAAATGCAAAATGCACAATTCCCCCCCACAAATTGGCCACATAGTTACCTATAAAAAATAAAAACTTATTGGATCAAGTCTAAAATTCATTGTCTATCATCATCATGGATTTGACTCGTAAAAATTTTCGTGCTATGATTTATTACGACTTTCGGCGTGGATTAAATCAAAAACAGTGCATGGATCAACTTTTGTCGACTTTTGGGGAGGAAGCCCCATCGAAAACCACTGTGTATCACTGGTTCAGTGAGTTTAATCGTGGTCGTCGTATGCTTGCGGACGATTTTAAAGAAGGTCGCCCTAAATCGGCTGTTGTACCACAAAATATTGATGCTGTGCGCGAACTAATAATGCAAGACCGTCATGTTACATATCGCGAGATAGAGGCATTTCTGGGCATTAGTATGACGAATATTTATAAAATATTACACGAACATTTGGCCGTAAAAAAATTTGTTCTCGTTGGATCCCGCACAACTTAACAGTTGAACAAAAACAGGCTCGTGTTGATTGGTGCAAAAAAATGATAGAAAAATACAAATGTGGTACATCAAAAGCTGTTCATAATATCTACACAGGAGACGAATCTTGGATATATGCGTATGATCCCGAAACTAAACAGCAGTCAGCGGTTTGGGTGTTCCAAAATGAGCCAAACCCAACTAAAGTTGTTCGTGCAAAAAGCACTTTGAAGCAAATGGTTGCCTGCTTTTTTGGTATTAGTGGACATGTGGCTACAGTACCACTAGAGAATCGTAAAACGGTTAATTCTGAATGGTACACCACCATTTGCTTGCCAGAAGTCTTTGGAGAAGTACGCAAGAACAATCGACAACGAAGAATAATCCTTCACCACGATAACGCCAGCTGTCACACCTCGGCCGCAACAACGGAGTATTTAAATAGTCAAATGATCAAATTGACGGGTCATCCGCCGTACAGTCCCGACTTGGCACCCAACGACTTTTATTTATTCACAAGCGTGAAGAACAAATTACGTGGACACCGATTTTCGACCCGGGAAGAAGCCGTTGATGCTTTCAAAATGCACGTTTTGGAGATACCCGATACAGAATGGAAAAAATGCTACGAAAGAAAGAAAAAGAATGCGTCGATCATCACGGGGAGTATTTTGAAAAGCAATAAAAGTATATTTGGTTATAGATGTTTGTTATTTTTTGTTATTCCGGATACATAAATAGCAGCCTCGTAGTTACATACATGAGCCACATCAGAAGTCATTGGCAGCTCAATAATTATGACATCGGGCTTGTGGGGTAAATTATAATTGACTGTTGAATATTAAATAATTATTTACCTTACAAAAGTATGAAAAAGTAAAAGTAAAAAAGTAAAGTATTTATTCAGCTAAACATGTTCAAGTACAATGCACACTGATTCTCACACTAGGATATTTCCCTTCCTTGGGACAGATTGTTTACACTGAACAATTAAAATCTAAATGCAATAAAACTATTTTAATAACATAAACATAAGTGATGATGATATGATGATGATGATTTTCATTTTTCGGTATTACACTTCGGTATATTTTCGGTACATTTCGGTATATCTTATTTAGCTGGAAAACAAAGACAAAGGTGCTTTTGTTTGTCCCACCTGAATTCGAACCTAGATCTACCAGATCGAGAGCCGATCGCTTTGACCACGGATACTACTGTTAAAATATTTGTGTTCTTAAATTTTATATTCTGATAGTGAAGGTATGGGTAATATGGGTATAGTGAAGGAAACAGTCATGAGGAAAGCTGCACACGTCTGCGAAGAAATTCCAAGTTGGTGAGTGAAGTCAACTATAGGTATATCGCATGAGCTATCTGACATGTTGGCTTAGACCTCGTGATCTCGCTAATTTATTGCACCAGTAGACTAAATGAAGAATCTAATTCGTATACATTGTGTCAGGTATGTGTTCATACCTATACGTCTCAGCCTCGTTGGTTATTGCTGGCAGTAAATAAATACTTATAGAATCGTCGGGTTTATTTGAATTTTGAAGAAACAAATATTTTTGGAACGCTCAAGAGCTGATTCTATGGTAGGCTATCCTCGGGAAAACTGATGTTTTTGAGGAAATTATAATACAAAGACCAAGGACGTTTAAACAGTAGACTACTTCAATTTTATACACGTCTTGATTCTTTTATAATCCGCTCCTCCCCATGTCGTACATTGCTCTGTTTGGGTCGCACTTGAGACGGTAAATTAGTATTGCAACAGCAACGCCCTGTAGTTAGAACATACTTTTTATAAAAGAGTAAATTAAAGCAGCTCTAAAGAGTTCCTAGGTTGTCAGTATAGAGATGCGCGCTATGTTTTATGTAAAATAATTTTCGTACAAAATTGACTAAAATATTTTCAATTCAGCATTTTTCATTGCACAAGGGTTGACGACAGTTTGTTCGAATAGTACCTATACTAAGTATAATAATTGGTTTCTGTTTAATTAATTAGGATTCACCTAATTTGTTATTTTGTTCTCAATGAATCCTACATATTTTTTCAGTAATATTTTTGATAATGACAAATATATTTACGTAGTTTTACGTACTATTTTACAAAATAAAATGAATTGAGGCATATGGACAAATTATATTTTTATTAAAATAGCTAATTTATTTTAAATTAGTTTTTTTTTTATTAGAGTAATAGTAGATTGCGACTTTATAAAGAAAATGCTAAATAAAACTTTACTAACACTTAAACTTAAAAAAACAGTGACAATATTTGCCCGACCCACGCCTGCATCTTGATGACACATTCTAAAAGCTTGCATTTTCCTATGCTCTTTAGCATAAGCGGCGATCAACATAACCTAGCGCTTCCTAGACGTAGACGTAGCCGTAGCTACGCTACACCGCGTAGACTCGCGTAGTAGCTACGTGTCGTAGCGTAGCATGCTTGATGCGTATCGATTAGTCCCCCGGAATGGTCCGAAGATAGCCGGTTTCACCCGAACGAGACCGACTTCGCCCGACCACTACGTCCATACATAGCGGAAGTAATGAAATGTACAGAAAGATATGAACCGGAAAAATTGTCGCCCTCCTTTTCTTAGCGTCGCGTCTTATTCGTGTCCCTAAAATGGCTTCCTTTGTCGGTTTCTCCTTTCAGCGCTTTTTTTCCGCGTAACGAATGGATCTTGTATGCAACACGACATTTTGGTTTTTAGAGCGAATATTTCTTCGTATAACTAATGTTTAACTATTTATGACGATTCCGTTCCAAAGATAATAAAAGCTTTTTATGGCTATAGTTTATAGGTCATCAATGCCACCAAATTCAATGGCCAATTTTGAGGGTTCAACGAACTTGACTGCAGCACGTGGCTGTAGTGAAGTAGTAAGAGTCGCGGAGTTCTTTAATGGAAAAGCGTAATTAATGTGTTGTAAATTGGGAGTGCATGTGGGAGGCCGGCGGCGGCGGTCGCAAGTCGCGAGTGTGGCCGGCGCAGGCTGCGAGCGGGCGGCTTAACGTATTGTGTGATGTGATGTAGTGCACGCCTCGCGCCTCCCCTCGCTCCAGACGAGTCTCGCCGGCATTAATAGTCTCCCGACCACGCACGCTGACGCCGCACCGGCCGGCATCGATTTCAACTTCTTACAAATTTCGAAATTTAAAAATTCGTTGCCGACGATCGAAGTCGGGGGATGGGGCGCGGGTGGCCCTTCGGCGCACCCCGGATACGTACGGTGTTATTTATGGTATATTTTGACGTGCGCGCTCGTTGCTAACTTCAGGCCGCGGAGGATAATGGGGTGATGGATAGTGTTATCGGTCGCTATTCATGGTGAACCGTGTTCAAATCGTTCGTATCGTATAAGTGTGTAGTGGAAAACCCAGCGGCTTTATCTATTTGCGTTAAACTGGTGTTCTTTCAGTGATTTTCTAGGTCGTGTTGGCCGGCACGATTTTCAATGCGGTTTTCTGCTAGCGCTTAATAGACTTATTAAAACGAAATGTAACATTTTATTGAAAAAAGTGCAACTAATTAATTATGTGTATTTTGTTTTGTGTATTTGAGAGAGGACGTCATCTTTCAACTAAATTGTCGTCGAATTGATTTAAGGTAAGAATTTATAGTTTAATTAATATTATTGTTTTACGTTAAAATTCAATCTTAACGGTAAATATGCCAAATAAAAGAATGCAAGTATTTGATACGAGTAAAAAAGTTTCTAATCAAGTTTGTTGATTTCTTACAAATTGATTGTAGGAAAATAAACATTTTACTATTTGCAGTCAAAAATCTCACAACCACAGTAAACAGATTCACGAACGTTTGGTTAATTATCTACAACGCCATCTAGCGCGGGGCGTTTGAATGACTTCCTATGTTAGCATGAGCCTCCGCTGCCGACAGCGCCCAAGTGTCATTCCCGGCACGCCTGCAGTCACGCGGCGTTGACGCGCGTCGCAACATGTTTGCGTGGGTGTAGATCGCTCTGTGATATAAACATTTCCAGTGTTTTTCTTATTTTATCTATATCAAACAATGTTATTGATTTAACCGGCGTGAATTACCAACAACCTGTTTCGTGCAGCTGATTATTTGGAACCAAGTGCATTGTGGAATGAATGATAGTGCGGCTGTGTGTGTTTTGTTGTCGTCGAAACATAAGGATTCTGGCGGTGCAGTGAAGGTCTAGGGCCAGAATGCGGAAAATAAATGGTGAGGAAGCTGTTCTGAAAAAGTTTTAAAACGTAGTTAATCTTAACAAACCGGCCGCTTTAAGATAAGATTCGGCTGTAAAAAAACTGTCCTTGTACCGGCGGACAGAGAAGAGATAAGAATAATAATTGAAGGGACTTGAGAACCAGATCATGTTTTATTATAAATTGTTAAAGCGGCCTCTTTTTACGCGGATAACCTTTATGGAGCTTGCTTTCTCGATATGTCAGACAAGGGGTGGCAGTTGATAATAATGGGGGAACTACCTGGTAATAATAAGTGAAATGTGAGCTCGAATCAAGCTTAAGCTTGCCTCTGTTGCTAGAATTATTTTATGAATATATTTCAATGGCGATTTACTTTCTTGTTATTTCGTTTCCTTTTACAATCCTACTTCCTTGATCCAATTTAAAGACCTTGTAAGTTTAACGGTTCTAATTTCAAATTTCAAATATGTTTATTTTATTGCATGACACAGACAAACATTATAGAATTTTAATTTAAAATTAATACAATGCCGTCATATGACGCTCCGGAGGAGCATGGCAACTAAGATTAACTTATATCTAAGTACTTAGATTTTTATCCTGATTCCAATAAGATAACAACTATCCTTTATTCGACGGCATATCAATAAATATACTTTATAGCTAATCTACCAAGAAAGCAGGAACATGAGACTTAGCAACTTTCAGCGTCCAATTAAAAGCAAGGCACTTAAAACAAAGGACATTCTGCTGCACAAACAGTTTGCATAAAAGTCCAAGCTGCATCTCGAATCGGGCACCGGAAAAGATACTAGCCTTATGGTTATACGTCTCAGAATAGCATGGCTCAAGTCGGTCGAAATCATTAACCGTAGCAGATCCTATACAAATGGTCCATAAACGTAATCCGACAATGTTTGATGGGTCAGCCGTCGCCGAGACGCAGTTGCGTTGCGACACAGCGACACCCAACATCGATATGCAGTTCCTTATAGATACTGTGATAGCTCATGGCTACTCAGTAGACATCGGACACTCACAAGTACCAGAAGTAAAGCTGAATTAATGACCATTTCTAATTAGAAGCGAGTGTAAGAAGATAACGGTGACATTGAACTGGCCCGTACATTATTGCGGGCATTCCTCATGTGCCATAATTTTTGTTTAATCTTTTAGCCTCTAACTCGCATGCTACACGTTGGGAGGCCCATATTAGAAGTAAAGGCAAGATTTATTGTTTAACGATTGCGACAGACAGCACAGCTACGTCTATTTGTTTTAATACCACGCCCGAATGAAGACACATTCAGAAGGCAATCGTGCGCTTCCGTTAGATGATTGATAACGCTGCTGTTTTCGATTGTCAATTTTCGGCAGAGTGAACAAGATAGAAGCCTCAGATCTTTGAAAATCGTAGTAAATGGTTTGACCTGAAATACAACTAATGGAAATTAGCAACGTTGTCCTTAATATAATTTCAGAATAGAGTGATGTCAAGTTAGTAATAGAAGCCAACTGAAGTTCATTATATTGCACCGGGGTAAACGTGAGCGCCGGAATGGACTTTGCGGCAGTTTTACGAGCCAAGGAGGTGATGGAACAGGCTGCAGGGTTCAATGGCCGTGCTTAGTTAATATGCCTGCACGTACCGGCAGAAAATCAAATAAACAGTTGCTTTCATCTCCGGTTTATCGGCGATGCACTTCGTAGCCTTGCACTCTGCGAGTATACTGCGCACTATATGCCCGACTGTTCACCAGCCATTACTCACGTGTGAGGTTGTTGACTTAATAACAATAATAATTCATTTCCAACAATTTGCATATTGGATTACACTTTCAAGAGCTGCGATAACGCTGCAAGGTTTAAAAGCTCGATTAATTAAACCGAAAACCTTCGACATGTTTCTGGTAATTGAGACGTCGATAACAATGCACCGTTTTTATCTACCTTCGATTGACATGTAAAACTTACGTGCGAAGTAAAAAGTGTTAATGAAATTGTACGCTGTTATCATGCGCGTGGTTTCTGACAGTGTTGTCTTTTCAATATTGTTTTGCTTTGTCTCCGTGCTTATCTTTCATTAGGCAGCAAAACAATTTCCAGCAATCATACACCCAATAGCCGTTAATGTCTCTATTGATTTTACCAGTGGTTCGGAACAGCACTCCAATATTGACAACGAGCGGTAGTTTAGACGCTCCTACGTGCTCAGGGAGTTGATGAGCAGCCTACGTGACTCCTAGTTCATTGCTCCAGTTTTTTGCCACTTGATCTTGTGAATGAGTTTGCAGACCTTGGCTCGAAACGCTAAGACAAGGATCTCGACTGGATTTATTACCACAAAAACACTTCGCGCTCTCGCTTCTTAATTTACGCATAATGAACTAGATACTTAGCGTAATAAATGTCTGTAACGAGACTAACGACGATCGCAGACTGTTGTATTTGTAACACGAACAAGCGAATCGAAGCGAATATGCAAATTGGAGTTTTGTTAACATGACGCGTCGTGTGTGATGTGATAAGGACGTCAAAACAGGGTATCATATCACTTTCAACTTTAACATGGTATTAAATCTGTTGACGCGAAATCAATAAGTGTAACTAGGCGTGTTGGTGAGCCGCTGCCTTGAATGCTGATTTTCAATACTGACACATTAGCAGTAGTTGCGGCGGTGACGTGCGTGATTGCCATGTTGATTGAGATCGCACGTCTTTCACAAATTGTCGCTCCAATTCGCATGTGACGGGAATACATTTCTCTCCATCGCCGCCGTAGAAAGCTCTGAACTACCGGCTTACGAGATTTAATTTCCTCGAGGAACGATACGACACAACGCAACACGTTCCGGATTGTCTTTGTTTACAAGAGCGGCGTGTGCTGCGTTAATGAATATACCATCATTTATATTCTCAATCTAAAGCGCAGGTAAAGCGAGTAGCGGCCTCGCTCGTTTACCTCCAGAGGGTGGTGTGATATATTCAGGACCCATTTAAATATTCCCAGGGGTGATAAGGGGAAGGGATGCGCGCCGGTTAATCAAGTAACGTGATCCATTTATCTGGAGCACTCTTGATATGGTGTCGCTGAACTTTGGAATATTGTAGGCTCATTTGGGGTCGAGATTGAACGACAACGGAAGCAGTATTAGTGAGTAAACTGATTTCGGCTTCTATTAAGACGTTGATCTATTTGGGAATGCTACTTATCCGCACAATTTGAATCTTGAGGCTAAAGCAACAGAGGTTGATAGTATTAGATCCCACAGGATCCAAGCACAGGGTTTAAGGTGATTTATTGGTTATAAAGATACGTCATAGAAATAGTCCATAAGTACAATTACCAAGTCTTTTGAGGGATATTTTGGATGATATCATAGTAATGAATGCCTATTAACTGCTTTAAAATATTTTATCATCAGTATCTGAATAGCGCATCACTGAATGGTCTACTTGAAGTAAAAACTTTTCGTTAAAATTATTTTTCTTTATTTGCTAGTGGAAGATCTCATATGGCCATTAACAACAATTTAATCGTGCAGCAAACAGTTTGCGCTAGTATTTGCCTAGTCTCCTTGCCAATTGCCAGCAGTGTAGATGGCAACGCTATCGATCGCGCTGCAGTTGCGGGCAAATTGGAAAGAAGCGGTAGCGCCGCAACACGACAATGAGCAAAAAAAAACAACAGAAAAACACGCTAGGCGCATGACTTGTTGAGCAATTATTTAACCATTTAAATACATACAGAAATTCTCACATAGATTGGTGGCTTACTCTCTGAAAATTAAAGGGAATTGTAGGAAGAAAATCATTTAACTGACATTAACCATGCTGTAAGTGTTCTAAGGTCTAACGCAGAAATCGATTATGCTTTTTCAAAGTTGATCGCTGACGCTGTTTGCTAGGCTACAAGATTTAGTTTATAGTATCCCAATTTTCGAGATCCCAATGGATAGCAAAAAAGAAAAATTCGTACTGACTGATTAAGGACATAAAACAATAGATTTTATTAGAGACCTTACCTTGAAGCAAATAACATAAAGAGATTTTTGGAATAAAGATAAATCAAAACAAAATTTTAATCAAAAACAAGTAAGTAGTTTTGAAATTAGTACTCATTACATTAGTCTTTATTTCTTTAGATACTAACTACCAAACACCTCTCCAAGACTTAACTAAGAACATCAGATGCAAATGTTTTTGATTTCCTGGTATTTTCAGGAACATTTTTAGTAAGTCTGTCTGTTTAATTTGGATTATTCACGGCCATAGCAAAACGTGTAGTTTACTGCCACGTTTCGTTGCACTGGTAGCTGCATTCGATCTATTTACGGTTTACGAGACGATAAACTTAATGTCCGTTGAACTGAACGATTGCCCAATATACGCACCTAGTCGATGCGTTGAAATATCGACGTCTTTGAGAACATCAGCATCTAATCATGTGCACTTGTTGTTTTAGTTTTGGCAAGAGCAATTATAAATAAAATACGAATACCAATACACACAAACGGTCAGAGATCTATCCGTATGATGTCTATCTTATCCCTAATGTGAGGCACTCTGAGGAATTTGATCAAGTGAGATGAAGGAGCAAGAAATGGACATTTGGACTTAATTTAAAAGACTATTAGACTCGTAGAATACATTAGACGAGACTCATACTTACTCGGTATTTTGGCAATCTAGTTTGAAAATAATACGCGTGGCTCACAGGATGAAAAAAAAGTACAACATAGGTATTTATTCTTAAAGAAAGAACGAAAGAATCCACAAAAAGTCACGAAAATAACTCTAAGTGGTGTTAAAAAATTAGAAACGTTTATCACGGTTTAGCTCTAAACCCGTTTGCTTTACAAGTTATCGGTTGGAATAGCTTAGCATAATGTAAGTCGTTCATCGGCGTCGGCCCAGGAAGTGACGTCACTTGACCGCACGCACGCTTCCTCTCCACGGCCTTCACCTCGAAGCCTCTTTAAAATCTCTCATTCACTCATATTAAGTGTTGGCTTAGATAGAGCAAGACGAGTATTAACTAGATAATACTCGTAGATGCTATGTTAATTTAAAATCGTTAATTTGAAACAAACTCTTTGAGTCTTTTTGGACCGCCGCGCCCGCCTGTGCTATTATTTTTATATTAAGCTGGCGGGTAAATTAATTCATATGCATGAGTTAGCTTCGTACCAGGCTAAAGAGTAGGTATAAATAGCATATTTTGTTGTTAACAAAAAATTCAACAATTTTTTTTTTTACTATTTTTTGGGGTTTAACGACGACAAACGTTTCAGATGTTTCAGTTGCCAAGTTTTGCTATAAAGGTCGATTGAGCGTCGCACATCCAATGTCATTAACGTTTCACATAATGACTATCCTTTGTTTCGCGTCGTATTCGGACATACTCTCACGTCCCAAATCTGATTCTAATTAAAAATGCTTTCCCGTCAAGCTTCCACACTCACGGAACAAAGGATGCACCCAGGGTCACGTTGGGTAAATAAATAAGCATTTTGTATGAGTCCCGCTGATTGCTGCCGTCGTGAGTCACGAGGTTGGCAGTCATCGCTACCGTGCCCACGGTGAAGGTAGTTAGCTAGTACATAATGTCTGCTGCTGTAAGAGGGACATCTTGTCAGATGGTACGCGAAACAGAATGTGGGATATACTGTCCTCCGTTAAACTTTTTTATCATTTTACGGCACCACGCAGTCGTTTCTGGTCCTCTGTTAAGTCTCTTTAGGTATCCATCGAGTGCAAAGCTTCCGAACCTTCAGATGCATATGTAAAATGTTTTGCACTTGGCTCATTCCAATGCTTAACAAAGCACGTATTTGCTGGCAAGTAATTTTTTTGTCAGTTTCAATAAGTTGTCGTACGGTGTCAATATTAGAGTATGTAACCGCAGTCGCCGGCCGACCTTCACGTACTTCGTCATGGAGATAATCACGTCCACGTCTAAATTCTCCAAACCACGAATACACAGAGCTGCGACATGGTGCCTCATCACTAAATGCCAGTTGAAGTATCTGGCAACTCTCTTGTTGATTTAAGCCACTAAGAAAATCATAAAAAAATCATTGAACGAAAATGTTCACGAGTTAAATTCAAAATTTTCGAAAGGACGTCACAATGAAAAAACAAATAACAGTCTCGCAAATTAAAAAGTACCTCTCATGTTCCCAAAGAGTTCTATCTTTGAATTCCACTATTTTATTGTAAGTTAGCCAGATTAGATCCAGAGACTTTCAATATGCCCCACGTATAATATTTATGCAGGTGTCATATTTATCTCTTGTTTTAAGACTCTTCCTATTAAAAAAAAAATTAAATCATGTTTCATCTGTTCAATTGTAAGCTCCATTAGAACTACTTATGCCGTTGTCTAAGTATTTAAATTAACAATATATTTCATCTTTTTCTTTAAACAGTCCTAAAGATCTTCTTTAATACTAACAAATTCCTGATTTTCTTTTTGATTATTTTACCTAAGTATGTCTTTCAGGAAATAATACCACTGTGACCCCTTGAAATCCGCTAAAATTGTCATTTATAAAGTTTGGTTTTTAAAAATAAAGCGGTTTGAAATGCAGTGGAAAATTTGTTAAGTACATAGTCCATTATGTAGAATAGTGATCACAATAGCATGTTTTGACAATTAGATAATGACAACGTTGGCTTGAATGCCAATGCTTGTACAGTGGAATTTTGGTGGGAAACAGTGGGAGACATAATAATATGACATCGTATTGAAACACATCCCTTTCTAAAAAAATCATAAACTAGAAACTACATAGATGCTTTAAAACAAATATCGATAAACACATAAGTGTTGTTTAACAAAACGCTACTGCAGGCTGCACAATTCCAATCGATGTGGACATCCTTTGAGGTAGTTCAATAAAAATCAATGTAGCTGTTTATTTAATACTGATATGATATTTACTAATGTTGTTCTTTGACTAGTCTCTTTTAAATATAATACTTGCATTATCTATAATATATACATTATCTGTAAAATTTAATAAACAATTAGCTACTATCATAAATATTTTAAAAATCTACTGAAAGAACTGACGAATAAGATGTTCCAATCGAGTTCAAGTGGATTCACAAAACAAAATCTGCTTGCATTTACAGCAAACTATCTATAAATATTTAAAAAAGAGTTTTGTAAATACTAATAATTGTGTTGCTAGTATTTCTATTTATGTAATTTTCTTCCGAAACTAATTAGAGCTTCTACCAGGTATATCTGAATACCACGGCTTAAATTGCTCAAGACAGAATTTACTACCTTTTCTAAGAGAAACTAAATATATCTTAGAAAGTAGGCCTAACTGTTGATGCGTGTTAATTTAGGTGTTTTGCGGAATAATAAATACTTTGTGTCTTTGGTTAGAGAAATAATAACAGCCAGTAAAACAACAGTATGCCTGAAGAAAGCACTAATGTCATTGTAGAGAGCATAAATTAATTGTTTCCTGGATCGTCCCTACTTATTTACGTTGGCTTAGCGTAGTTACTGAACATTGTCCAACGAGCAGCAGATTTCAACGATAATGAGAGAGAGCTTGTACTCCGCGTCATGTCACGTATATCACAGCCCACAGACCAACTCTGCGCTGTTGTTCGCATTATCATCCACCTCTGGGAACTTGTATGCTTTTAAATTCACAATTTGCTTGCAGTTTCCGTTATTATGTGTTCCTACTGTGTCTATGGAATTCTTATGAAAGGATTGGTATTTTTATGAGATTTATGTATAGCACGGTTTACGTAATCATATTCTTTGCGTAGATTCTGCACTTATTTTTCTATGACTTCATATTCATTTTTGATAACGAAAAAAGTAACGTCTGCTTTGCTTGTTGTTCCTTGGACAGAAAAATATCTGCACAAAGTTTTGCGAGATTTGCTTTTAACAACAACAGCGGGTTCTATTTCATGTTTGAAAATTATACCTAGTTACTCAACTGGTGATTCGACCATACCCTAAGCTACTTGTCTTAAATCTTCACGACGTATGGGAACGTCTACAACTTTGCCTGTATCGCTATTGTCAATGTCAGTAACCACTTTGTACTCGGAACCAATACCAGTTCCTGTTGTGATTAGTTTACTGGACAAGCTTTGGTGAAGTTTCTCCTGACACGTTGTATTGTAATAGGTCTGGGTTCCAGGCAGACAATAGATCACTGTTAGTTGTGTGTATTGGAACGTCTTTCCGATTTGCTTTTGGTGTTTAACTAATATCCCTACTTTAGCAATACATCTATTTATTTAGTGCCTATCCGCAATTCATATAAACCTAATACAATGCTTGAAGATATCACATTGTTTTACTCTATACAGATAATCATACCTATTATTCACTAATACCGATGATGTAAATTTCAGCTTCTAATTTACCCATACTAGAATTATTTATTAATTCAAAATTTTACACTTACTACGATAAAATTGTTTGTATAATTGCTTGATTTTTTTCCAAAAAATATTCTAAAATATTCATAACATTGCTCGACTGCTTGCGAAAATACCGACATCGTCCGTGCCTTGTCTAGAAACTTGAGATTCCTTTAGCAACGTCTATCTTCCGTCAATATATACCAAGATATCTCATGTTCCTCCCACACAACTGCACAGGGCGTACTCTTAGAACAATGGCGTGCCCTTCTGGTTCAAGATCATGATTCCAAGCGCCGGGGTCAGCTCGTGTACCTTATGTAAAGCACGACAGGAAATTAATATATTCATTTTGCTTTGACAACGCTGTAGATATTGTTATTATTCAGTAGAACCTGTATCTACTGGTTTGCAGCCGGTGTTGAAGGGCTGAATAAAAGACATTTCAATTGATTTTAATTTAACATTTTCATTAAAAGATCAATATTTTTTAATAAATGCTTTCAGCGGTACTCTTGCGTCCACTTCTTATAGCTTGACTTAGTGCAAAGGAACTTCAATAGTCACCTAAAAATTAAAAATAACCGGCCAACAAAATATTATAGCCAGTGTTATTTAAGTTGATGTAAGAATTCTAACGACACCCCATACATACAAATCTGTTTAGGCATTTAAAAGTTATGGCGGATAAAGAAATTCAGTTACATTAATTACATACCAGTCGTGTATAAAAAATGCTTAATTTTTGGATAATTGAAGAATAAAAGCTAGTCTACACAACAAAATGTAAAACATACAATATGCTAAATAATCTTAGCACAGGGTTCAAAACCGCCGACCCTACACGAGTTACATAATCACGAGCCCCTAACTAGACTCCTAGACGCGTCACAAGTGAAATCAATATTGTATTTCTACCCGTAATACCTTATGATTACCCACGTAGTTTGTTTGTACAGACACATACTGAAGTAGTTATGAGACTATCATAGTTTTCAAGATACAATTTTCATCATGCATTGAACGAATTTTGTTTGTATAATTAATGTTTGCAGATTTATTAGTTTTGACTTAAGAATGTTGTTTAAACTAATTCACTATAAGTTCTTGTTTGTATTATTCTTTTCCATTTCAAAATGAGTGAGATTAAATTCATACATTTTCAAAATAATTTATTAGCTCTTAAGAATATTTTGCTCCCGTCTGTATAAAAGTTCATCACACTAGCGAGAAACATAGCACTGAATGGCCAAAGCTCTATAAAAGTTATCCAATTAAAACTACGGTGGTTTTATTGTTTGAAAGAAAAAATACTAATACTTTTCCTCGTTTCTCAACTCAGAAGCAGGTGGCATTCTTCATAATCCGTTAACGTAATGTCATGGGAATGTCGGACGACTGAAAACATGAGGTTTTTAATTAATCGTTCTGTTATTCTCACGCTTTACTCACTCAGAATACGCTTGCTAAATAATAACATCTCTTAAGCTTTACAGTATTCTGTTGCGATCGTATGCTCGTTCCGATCACGAATGTTAAGCATACCTATTTCTGTTTATGATCTTGCTAGAGCTTTGTTTATGCTCTATGCTTCAAAAGACAAATTACATTGTTGATAGCGGATACTATTAGTGATCTATAAAACAAAATATATCTAAAATAAATAATATAACAGTTTCGCCTTCACCAGTACTTCCATCTTGTCACTTTCGACTGCTGCTCGTGAGTCACGACGCTACTCCGCCGTGCAGGGTCATTGCTGTCAGAACCACTCTATCAGCAGCCTGCATTGTCTTATTACCTTTCATTAAGGTCTCTATTACGGTGACACGCTCTGACAGCTCCTGCACTGATCCTTGTCAATTAACTTTCGATCTGTCATTTGGCGGATTATGTAAGTTCATTAAAAGGTAGGTTTAGATTCATTGCCCTGTCTTATTAGCAGAAAGTAACATACATTATAAAGTATGTAACTGTTCCCTATCCTAAACAACGTAACGTGTATTTTAAATTTATTAAAGGAAACAATATTTATACCTAGATGACGTTTTACGTTTTAGACCTTAATTTAAATAAAATAACGATATTTCGATCACGTTTTTGTAGAAACGATATTTGTCTTCAAAACGCTAAGTTATCAAACTTTCCTAATAAGTACCCTCCTTTGCGGAGCGTGCAAAATAAGAGTTCCGTAAATAATTTCCATCCAAATTCCATCTTTGACTTCGTAATCACATTTCCTGGTGTGTTAAATCGTACCCAGAGTATCGGAAAATAAGGTCCGATGTCCCTTGCAGGACAGTCGAAATCGGTAAAGTACTTAATGTTTTCAATTCTGTATAATCGGTTTAGAATTTCCAGAGTTCCGCGCCAGTAATTGGATTGGCGGAAGTTGGCTCATGGCCGCCATCCCAGATACTCGCCTCGTCGTCGGGGGGGAATTTTTCAGCAAGCTTAACCGCATCCCTTACTTACGGTTCAACAGGGAAATGTTTTTAAACGATGCGCTTATCAAACTTTTATTCTCATCCTTTTCCAATATATCATTTTCATCACAGTTCAGCGTCATATTGGTTCATAGCCTCTTGAATTTTTGTAAACCGGGCGCGTACACATTCAGTACATTCCAAGGGGCATTATTAGCGACATATTCTTCCGCATCGACGCTTTTTATACACTTCGACTGGGTAGATCTTTTAATATTGCACGGGGGAGCAGATGTTGAAAACCTTTTACCTATTCGGAGGCGCTCACATATCACGGGGGAGGCCTATAATGTGCACTCAACGACCGTAGCGACGGTTTGGTAGCCTCTACACGCAAACTATTAAAACGACAGACATATCGTTTGATTAAACTTAATGCAAGTCTTAAGATTGATAAAGGATCTTAAAGCAATGATAACAATTTTTTTCTATTGTCAATGGGATTCAAGAAATGCAAATAATAACCTCTCATACAATCGTAACCTTATATATTGTAAACTTTTTCTTTTTGTTGTCATCGGCACTATGCGGTCTAACAAAATTTGAAAATATAACTGTAAAGCGTTTAATTTTGTAGCGTCAGGCAATCTGAAATCAATTTTAATGAAGAAAGTTAAGAGATTCAAGTTTTATCGTAATGAAAAAGGTCCATGGCGCGTTTTATTTGGCACCTTCTCCTGCACCGTCTCACTTTCTGTAACCCTCGGTGAAAATATTGTTATCGATTGAGCACAGGAAGTGGAAATATCGCGAGAAAAGTTCAAAGAGCCGTTTGCGATTGGGGGCCGTTCGTTCACCTTGCGAGTGCCACCGCATTGTGCAGACGACACGCAGCTGCTTGCATGGGCACAAACGTCACTCGTAAGTCTCGCAATTGTAATAAGTTCGCTTTGATGTCTCGTGCCTCCAGCTGATGTATTACGAAACCACTCGAGGGATAAATTCCAGCTTTACGCGCCGCTACTATTCTAGGCCTTTTGAAATATTACTCTTTAATTATAGTTGATAATAACTGAGAGGGGCGATCGTTCCGGACGGGTCCCAGGCACGTTTGAAATATTCAGAAGTATCCCAACTTAATTAGGGCGGGTACTTTTGTAGCGGAAGAGAATTTATGACGGCAGGGGCGGTCGTCAGGCGAAAGTCATGGCTGGAGCAACCCAGCCGCGCGGAGTGAGAGGTGTAATGTATGTAAGGGCGAGGCAATAAGCGCTCTCCCTTCTTGACCGGATTGAATTACCGGCGCCATGCTGTCTAGGGCTGACCGCACCCGTATCGATTTTTGGGAGTCCCCGTGTGAATTTGAATAATACAGCCCTATTGTCGCTGCACACGCAACCTTGTTTACCGGCTTGTTCAGGCATTCCGACGCAAATTTAATTAAAAGAGATTTGATTACCTTTTCGGGTTTTCATTAAATAGCCGCGTTTTACGGGACGGGACTGCTGCAAACAAAACAAGTATTTGTTATTTAGGTCATGAGATTGAACATGATATTTTCTGACTTCTGTTTCGGATTTACTTTTATAAATAGTGTAACCCCAGCTAGCATATTGTGCTATTCGAATATCTACAGATCTCATTAATCTCATAAAAATGAACTATGCAAGTTTAAATGTAGATATTAGTGTTGTTTCGCAGCACTAGTGTCTCTGCTGTCCCCAGGCCTGAGTTACACAGCCGGGAGCTGTCGCAGACCATTTCCTCTGCGTCCACTCTGATTCGCTTTCATTTATCGAATATTTCTCTCCAATGTCTTTTATGAGCCATACCAGTATTCGATGTGCCACTTTATTTTTTCTGTTTCGGAAATTGAAAAATCTTTTTGTGGATACAATGTTGCTCTTTCGATATTCAATTTTAACTTATTTTGGGATTCGGTTTGTACAATTCTGTTACTGTTTTTGTACTGTATGGGTTTTGCTTGACTGTAACAAGAGTACTTCTATACACATATAACCATCAATCTTCGTAATTGATATCACCAATTACCAGAAAAATCTAACAGAAATTAATACAATTAAATAGAAATTGAATTCCTCTGAAAATAAATACAAAACATGAACAATACGAAGCTACAATTTGTTTCTCAGAACAAAATAGAAAAAATATGCACTAGTTTAAAAGAAACAGCAGACTGTTAACTACAAATACTAATAAAAACCAGCTCCGCAAACAACCTGCTCAGGCTCTATTTGATGTTTGTGCCGCAAATATACGTCATCCACAGATGGTGAAAGAGGAATACGATTGAATGTGGTCGTATTTTTCAATAAACTCGACATTGTAGAGCAGCGATACAGAAAATCTTTCAGACGGAACACGGATATTTTGTAGAGAAACCTGATACAGGTACATACAATATCAAAGCTTTTACTAAATAAGTTGTTCATTATGGCGCTCTTTAGAAAATGCAAGATACATCTGACTGAAGCAAAAAGCTCTTAGATAACCGTACGTTTTGGGGGTAAGTTGAGCAAAACTGGCATTACCTATTCAGGTATATTTCACCAAAAACGCCATCATCCATTTGCCGCGGCCGACAAGGCGACAGGTGTTCGTTCTCGAGTAACTGCTATCCTCACGAAAGCTGACTTTTTACTCTGAATTATAAATCAGGGACGAGAGATGATCACGAGTGGGATTACCTCGAGAAACATGTTCCAAGTGAGATTACACTTGAAAAGTTTCGACTGACGGTCCTTTTTTAGAAGGAAAGTTTGGGAGATAATGAATTTTGGTTTAAAAGTCTGTAAGTTTCACTAAAGGCACTTCTGAAGGTGTAATAGTAGCAATTTAATACATTTTGGAAAAGGACTTAAGCTATACTCGCTGCTGAAATAAAAATGTGTGGTCACAGCTCAAAAATGAGCTTGACTATATTTGCGAAGGCCTTGGCAGTCTGGGAACGGTTCGGCGAATAAAAAAACGATTAAAAAGTAAAATGAGCGTAAAGTCTGCAAGGTCTTAAACAATAGCCGACGCCGAATGTTTGCTATTGGAATTAGCGTGTTTGTGGTTCCCATGTGATCCAGTGGATCTGGCTAAATCCGGTTTAAGACTGGGATTACTACGGGGTCGAAGTGACTTCATGCAAATCCGACCAAAAGGGATTGTGACATTGTGCGACTTTAATGTAATCCAGCTAGAATTTATGCAATAAGTATATGGCGAGCCAGTTAATAATGTGCATCAGAGGAAGAACCTACTTTGATTGATTGTGATAAATTACGTCAATCGGTTTCCATGGGTATAATAGTAGTTCATATCATACCAATAGAAAACATGTTGTTTGTTCTATCAGGTTCTTGTTATATCTTATCTATCCTATAATTTTAATCAATATAATTAAAGCCAATGTTAATTGATTGATTTATCTCTTATTTACTAATGTTCTAAATAGATACTCGTACTTTATATTCGGAAGAAGGAAAAATCGTTATAATATTATCCTGTAATAGCAAGACATAAATAAAAATATCGAACAAATATTTATATATTTATCAGTCATCAAATTTAAAGACTACAATAAAATTTGTTCATTTCATTTCAGATTTGCAATGCATAAAATATCAACATGAGTAAATGGTTACCTACTTACTTGCTTTCAACTAATCATACTCAGCTAATTAAGATATTTGCAGAGAGCGTTCGCGTGCGTCAGTAGCCGTCAGACCTGATGCGTATCACGCTGACACTCCATGAGGAGTTGTCGCGGCCACCTGATCACTGATCACCGGATAAACGGTGCCAGGTTCACAGTAACCAGGTGAAAATTATCCCGTTCCGCCGGACCGCATTCTAATAAGGATAGGTTTGGTACACGGCCACATAAATAGTCTAGCTGCACTGACACTTTAACTTATAGGTGTTAGATCTATCTCATTACATAGGTATGCAGTTGGTGGAGTTACTTCGCACTAACCTCTTTTCCCCTGCGTGGCTTTAATTAGAAATTTAAACTTGAGCAAATTAAAACGGAAGGCTAAGTAGATGAAATTCTAAAAACTTCTATATAAACAAACTTAACCTTTAACGGGATGAAAGTATAAGAATCTCAGCAAAGAAATGAAATTCCGCAAAGTAATCGAGAGGAATGCTTGCAATTCCTCCTTGCATGGCGACTGGCGACCCTTCGATTCGAGGAACTATGGTGCCGCGCGACTGCTTCCCAAAAAAGGCGAGACCACAGCCACAGTCCTGTCTCGGTTACGGTACGGTCTCTGCATTTCTTAGAAAATTAAACTTAGCAATACATACACACCACATACATACATTGGAGAATACAAAGGCGATACTTCCGGATGAGCTTCTTCTAGACTGTCAATGCTAATATTAAATTTGATTAGGGAGTAAGATTTATAGTTTCTTTTATAGTTTACGTATGTCTCTAAAGTACCGTACGGTCCAATTGGGCTAGAACAGACTGCTGTTAATATTCAATTTGTCGTAAGAAGTTTATAAGCGCTACATTTAATATTTTATAAAGTGTATTTAGCTATAACATTTATACTTGATTTGTTATTATCTTTAAAAGTATTCACTTTGACTTAAAATAAAGTACGCAAGTACCTTTTAAGTAAATTATTTACTCTACCTACTGCGTCGTCAATTTTATTACAACAACGCTACTTTTATTTCTTATCGGCCGTGACGACAACTTCCATTATTACATGTTGAAATTGGTCTGTTTTTTTTTAATCAAGAGTCGGTTGGTTGGGGTAAATGCACATTTTTTCCGACCACAACGTTTCAATTAAGTCGATGGAAGTGACGTCAGTAAAGCCTGTTCCAGTCTCGTTATGTGTCGACAGTAATTAACCCACCTACCCTATTAACGTGGTGCTTTGGGCGATGTCCCTGTGTAGCAGAGTAGCAGGGGTAACGAACTTGCTGAGCAAAAGGGAAAAATCTTTCATAGGTTCAACTTTAAAAAAAATATTATACCAGTCTACTTCCACTAGTTACGATTTGAAGAATGTGTTTTGAGTAGCTGAGATTTTACTGAAGGCTCAGGCCTACCCTGAATTAGGGTGATTAAGTCTTAGTCTACCACGCTGGCCCAGTGCAGTGAAAGTAGGTACCTACATATAATATATATTGAAATATATTGAAAATACAAATAAATGATTCTGATTTTTGTTTTCTGGAATCAATACTCATCAACGTAGCTGGATACAACTATGTTTTCTATCAAGTGCAAAATATAATAGAACAAAGCAAAAACGGATGTTCCCAGTTTGTGACAGCACAATATGATAGGTCTCTTTGTGGTTCCATCCACTATTGTAACGTCAAACAGCGCTTTCGTTTCGTCTTGTCTTATTATGTACTTTAAAGTTGGGTTAGGTTCCGACTTTGACACCATTTCGAGACAACACGTTACAAAAAAACAAATACAGGAAGTCCGTGTGTACCACAAAAATCGATGCTAATGTTGCAGAAAAAACAAAAGCCTATCACAGGGCGCTTGTTTGTCGTGTTTGCGCGGGGAATAATTCAAATCGTGCGTGTTTTGTTTTGCGAACACCCGACTTCGTTTTCCAACACCCTTTACCTTGGCGAAGACATCTTTTCGCATCCACTGGAGTTTTTGTTCTCTAGCGTCTTAGGAGTTCGAGTAAAAATCAGCAATGTATTTAATAATCAGGTCTGTTTTGTCAGCTCGTTCAATATACAGGGGTAGCTGTCACGCGATGTTTTCCCACCGAAATGAGCAAACCATCGGGCGTGTGCCGTGATGATATCCTGACATGCCCGCTCCGAGCCCCGCCATGTTGGCGCTGATATAAAAAATTATGGCACTTTTATCTTACATGCTAATACGTGGGACGAGAGTCATTTTGCGTTCGTCGCGTCTGTAACTAGTTATTTACATGCGATGTATGTAGACCATTTTCTAGTTTTTGAACGTATGTGGTCTACGGTTAATTTTTTATCATTATCATTATTTCATGCCTTTATTTTCAAGAAACCAATTTTGCAGTTTGGGTTATATTCATTATTCTGCCAACTTTACTTACTGAATATAATAAATAGACCTCTGATCTGAAGGCTTGAGGAAACACTATAAATAACTCTCCGTGCGAAAGGCTATTGTTTTTTTTTTTACGGTAACGTACAGCTATGATAACTAAATAAAAAAATATATCCCCACATACTTATTAATATAGAGGAAACTCTCCCTTTCACTGCAAATAGAATCTACAAACCATATTTATACTAACAAAAATGCTAATGACCTAACTTCACCCTCCCAACCCAACTAGACTGAAGTTGTTTGAAACGACGACGACGAGTTGATCTACAGCTTCTGAATCGCGCGTGATTGAAAGCAGAGGTCGCAAATATGGGGGCTTGAGTCTGAATTATTGATTGATTGATAGACTGACTGATTGATAGATACTTAGTTTGTTTCGTAACACTTATTAGGCGCTTGGTAGCTGTTTAATGTTTATGTATGTTCGTAATGGACGGGATTGAACTATTTATAATTAGTAAAATAAAGGACTTCCTTATTGTAAAATTAACTAAATCCTAAATCTAAAGTACTTTTTTTTTGGGAAATCCTTCACACTCATATTGCTCATTCAAGTGCTCATCACAGAAATCTTTGCTCAATGTGGGTTTCGAATTCGCGGCCTGGAGCTTCGTAGGCAGGCGTACTTCCAACTAGTCTACGGAGCCGACGATATTTGAAAATACTTTACCAGAAAATATTTTGTTATTTTATCCGTTGCCATGGCGCTTCAGAAGCGTGTATTGTATGAATTAAACATACGATAAAAGTTTTATCATCAAGCGATCGCTGCTTAAGATCCCATGAGAAAGTTATTTGGCGTCAATAAGCTGTAATTTTATTTCGAGGTTTTCTCGACAACCGAAATTGAAAACGTTCGACGTATTTTGTATTTTAAAATTTATAAAGTGGAAAATAAAATAAAATACGATTTTGAACAGGGCTCGATCCTGCATCTCTTCGGCAATTACTGACCGAGCGAGCGAAGCGTCTCTGTTTCAGCTTGGCCAAATTGGCTTTTGTATGTCCATCTGTTTGTTTGTTTGTTTCACTCTACAGGTCGCGTTTCTCAATGAAATTCTCGTGAAATTTTGTGAGCAGGTTCGATAAATTAATCGAATTTTTTTGTCTAGCCAGTTTTTGAAAATTTAAAAAAATTACGGATTTATGGGGGTTGCCAGCTTACAAGGTCTACCGCTGAGGCTGTTTTCCTCTACAGGTCACATTTCTTAACCAATAAAAAAAAAATAAGATGAAATAAAATAAAATAAAATTAAGTTCAAAAATAAAAAAAATAAAAAATCAAGGGGTCGGGGATGTTTGTGGAGAAAAAATAAAAATAAATATGAAAAGAATACAGATTCACGAGGTCTACAGCTCACGGAGCCACTGGTATAAGGTGGTCAGGTCAGGTAGGTGGTGTATAATATTAGTGTCAAATATTTTCAGGGCTGAGAGTAATAGTGACGTAAAAAAAATATTTCGAAAATCTACACGTTAGTTTAAATATTTTTTTTCTGACAAATAAAATAATCATTAAATATGACAAAAAGAGATCACCCTCTGCATGTACACTCTCATTACATAACACGTAATCTGTAAGAAAAATAATAAGTATTTTTTTGAATTCTCTTCATTTAATTCAGTGAAGTTTTCCAAAGAACAGGCTGTCTACTAAATTGTACTGTGATCTCGGCTCCTGCGTTACTTGTTGAAAATTAATCAGTTTTATAGATAAAATACACTTGAAAATCAAATTTTATCGATTTCATCCTGTACTGTTAGATGGGCGAACTTATATGGGATGGATGAACTTATAATTGGGCAGACACATTGCAGGTACATTGTGTAATAATGTTGTTGAATTTTAAACAGACACCATATAAGTAAGAAAACAATGCCATAGGTACACAATTGGAAGGCTGTAATAAGACATTGATTTGTTTCTTAATTAATATATTTTCCTTATTTATAATCCTGTACGTAGAGTCAAGCATGCATTGTTTACCTTTGGATTTTTATTTAGAATAATGATAATATTTCGAACGCGTCTAATAGGTTCTTTAGGCTTTTTCTGTAATCTATCCTTATTAAATTGATTATGTCTCTTCAATTTTGAAGTTTATCACAATCAAATTCTTGTGTTTGATACACTTGTCTCATTGTAATCACATTTTTACTTAGTAAATATTCAATTAATAGAGTTGCAGAATATGTTAATAGCTCTTAACTTCCCCTTATAATATCACTTTCTTGTAGTTGCGTATTAAACATGCACCTAACTCTAAAACGTAGTTTGGTTTGGTTTGTATGGCTCAATATAACCGTGGCACATTTTCTTGGCCCGCATCAACAATTAACGTTCAATGAAACAAATCGTTGTTTTATTTAACAGAGTGCAGAGACGAAAGAATTCCAAACTCTACAAATAAGATTAAAAAGTACATACTCTACCTTTCTTTTGTTTATTCTCTGCTTCTGTTTCAAAATACTGACTATTGACTAATATAAATGTAGAACAAACTTAAATAATCTAAACCCAAATAAGTAGTAAACAATGCGTGCCTGACTTTCTGTACGAGATTTATAAATAAGGATAGATATCAATTAAGAAACAAAGCTACCTGATTTTGAAAATGGATAATCCCACACTTTTAGTTTAAATATCTGTAGATAATCCCCTGGTTTGTAGCACTTGCTACGCCAACACTGACCAAATTTGGAGTAACAAGCCCGACTTCAAACAATATAATAATATATGAGAAAGTAAAAGGAAGAAACCTAAAAAATACTTGTTCCCACTTTGAGAAAAAGAAAGCAGAAACCAAAATAATACTTGAGCTTGAGCCCACTTTGAGAATCACAGTACTTATTTACAATACCTACGTGCGGTGCTCATTGGAATCATTAGCAATGATTGATCAGCTGCCCCCGCGCATATCCGTCGGTGGTCTGAATCGTCTGAATCAACTCCCGATCAGTTGCGACATTGCAATTCACAATGCAACTCGTCGATTGTGTACACAATGTAATGCATCGTTTTATAGTCTGTCGATCCGATTACCGTTACAAAATATACAAATTGTAGAACGGAACAATAAAATCGGAGAACATTCGTTCGATATACCTTAAAAATGGTGAGCCGTAAAATAAATCGTAGGACTGGAAATCGAGAAACACTTTGGTCTGAATAAGCAAATGTCTAATGAAATTAAGTTTTACTATAGTAACATCGTAACTGAAACTGCTTGGTTCTAAAATATATTTTTTTCTACCATATTGTTATACGAACCATTGATGTAACTTTTTATTAGATATTTTATACTCAAACTAAAAATTGTTGCTTCATCCCGAGCATAGGTAGGTATAAAATAATTAAAAGGCCAAACAAAAATTCGGTGCGAACTTCGCCCAATCCTCCACTTCATTTTCATTTTCGCTTCCGAACTATCCCCTAAGCTACATCTTCGGAAGTTACGGAGCTTCGAAAACTATTCCCGCTACATTTTATCAGGAAGCCAACACATCCTTGGTTTAATTTACGCAATTCGATTTATCTCCACACGTTCCCTCGCTAAATGGGGGTAGTTGGGAAGGAACTATTCGGAACACGGTCAAAGGACGGGCTGCAAGTTCAGACGTCGGCTTGGAGTCCCGGGCGCGCGTTTTGGGGTGTTTTTGTGCGGGTGAATTCCATTTCGATTCGTTTGATCTAACACGATGAGTCTGTTTACTTAGCTAGACAGAGACAGACAGACAGACAGGTGTTTGTATAATTGGCAAGCTTTTACTATGGTTTCCAGGTTCTGTATTTCTATTGCCTCTATGATGACCGATTTTTTGCTCCTTGACCTTTGCTGTGTGTAAACTCTAATGACTATTTATAACTGCAGTAGTGGATCTTTGTATGTTCACGTTTGCATCAAGCAACTCTCTTATCTTTTCAGAAATCTAACAGTTTTGTTTTTCTAATGCTTTTATTATGGTGCGTATTTATCTTCCTAATGGTAAATTCTGATTAGTGACTAGATAAAGGTACAGCAGTCTAAATATTCTTTGCCTGTACTGAATAGTTCTAAGGCAGCTTATATTTCTTGTGCCATATTAACCCCAACTCTATTCATAACTTGGTCCGTTTCTGCGGTCACGCTGTTCGCTATAAAATTGGAAATGTTTCTAGGTTAGTCATTCTCCAGGTCTTTGTTTTGTGTTATATGTGAGAGCTATTGTAAACCTTTTACGTTTATTGGTATGCAGAGAAATCGGGTCCAGGGGCCTACTTATCATAAGGAAACCAAAGATCTCTAGGAAGATAATCTAATTTCTAAACTTTCCCTGAATAACATTTTGTGTTGATTAATACTACCCCAATGCTCAGACATTTTGATTCTGTTTGTATTTGCCGCATGGTTTCAAACCCGTAAGATTTATCTTGTGTTCAATTATAGCTTCTCTTCTTGTTGTCTGTCTATGCCATAAGAGGCTCATAGTCCAGCAGTGGACTGTAACGGGCTGTTGATGATGATGATGTATATATATGTACATCACCTGTCTGATACCAATAGCTTTGCTTAGTTTGGGATCAGATGGCCGTGTGTGTACATATTTATTTAAATGTATTTATTTTAATACATTACCAAACTACTTCGTAGCAAATCGTAGGTAGTTTATTCGAACGTAGCACATTGCTGTCCCAGTTTCAATTTAGAGCAAAAAATGTGCACGGATATGTAAAATGGTTTCGGTGGATTGTAAAATGCAGTAACAAAAATCACGTCGGCGTGTTGTCGAGGAAAAAATGTGGAATGTTGCTGCGATGTGCAGTTTTGAACGTGCCTACTAGTGCCCGGTGTAGGCTGGGGAATAGTCACTGAATTCCGTTTTCAATTTGGAAAAATAGAGACGATATTGCTGTATAGAGCTGTTCAATAAATTTTCGAATTTATTCTCTTTCGTTATTTTATTACCTATCATTCAAACATACAAAATGTTTTGGTCTGAACTACAGAACATGCATCCAATGTAAAGAATGTACACGCAAGTATTACAAATTACATGCTACAGCATAGTAAAATAAAATTGTGAAAAATTTTATACAAGACTTGCTATAGTACTCAAAATGCTCCATCTATCTTCGATATCGCCATAACTAAAAGGACACTGAAATACAAAGTTTCTGCAAAAGCTTTGAACATTTTTGTTGCCAGAATATGACCACAGTAAAGGAGTAAAATTGTATTCTCTAGTGAAATTTTCATGCAGAATATTGTATAGTAAAGGCATTCAATTTGCCCAGGCTAGGTTGCATAGAAGCAACTGGAGTACCGGATGACAAAGAACGGCTTTTCCTGCTACAAGTTAATAAAGAACGTGCACCAACCACAGGCTTTAAGTCACATAAGATTCGAAATTAATTCGCAAAGCTTTAATATTCTATTTCCAAAAGAATTTTAAAATTTTAGAACCAATCTTAACGGTGCGCATAATAAAATTGCATTGTAGCTTCTTATTTTTTTCTTTGATATTTTGTACACCCAGCTCTGGTAAAAGTCAACCTATCCACTAAAAAGTTTTCATTAATCCAAAATTTAGGTAGGTAGAAATAAAAAAAGAGAAATTAATTAATTAAGAGAAATTATTTCTAAAAATTAAAAGTAGGTAGAAAAAAAAACAAAATAGTAATTTAGATAACAGATCTAATTTCAACACATATTTCTACTTTGACTTTCTTGTTTGTTAGTTTATTATTTATTTACTATGATTACTGCATAAATACTTATCGTTGTGCAAAAAATTACATAGTCTTTCTGTGATCGAGGTAATTTCTTGCTACTTATATCATTTACTCTCTTGAATAATAAACTGTGACGTCATAATCATAAAATTTAGGTAGGTACTTGAATATTTCGCTAGGCCGAAAAGATGGCAATTATTTTTACGTTGGAATTTCTGTCGAGTTCTTGGTGGGATTTAAGGTCGTGGTACTTGTTCAACCTCGCAGCATGACCTACAGACAATAGAGCACCTTTCCACATGTATCATACCCATAACATAGGTAGATTTCGTAGCACATTGTGGCCCGGTGCATTGTAAAATAAATAAAAGAGGTTTCCGTCACTGAAGCGGAATTTCATTTGCGTTTTACAGTGAAATAATTTTATATTGTTATTTTGCGGGATTTTGAGTGAAATAACAACGCAAGAGTGAATTTTGATTAAATAGGCTCTATTTAATTCATTCTAGTTGAAATCGGTCGAACCTTTCAACTTCCCAATAGTTTTCAAGTTTTTTATAATAATAATAATAATGGCAAAACTTTTCATGAATATAACAATCTACAGATAATTAGCTTTTTCAGTATGTTTTACTCACAAAATTAATACTTAGATTAACACCTAACAAAGCTGTTATAAAATTTGTCAGTAATCACTATTATCATTTCACTGCCGAGATTAATTCAAATTCCTTCAACGTTCAAGAGCTAAGGGCGAGGTAGAAAGTGGAATGGAAGGTCTGGATGACCCTCATACTGCTGTCAGGGCTGGTAAACTGCATGACGGAAAGACTGACACCACTGAACTGACAGATGGATGGTAAAGACCGTAACATTGACATTAGCAGGTTTTAAAAGTGGAACGCGCGATGTTCAGCTCTTTATTATTTTACAAATCACTTGATGGTCCCTTTAATATGCAAATTAAAACCAATACTGAGAAATAATATATCTACCAATGACTAAAAGTGCTAAACTCCCCCAATGTTTTAAGCCCTTCGTAAGTAGTATTTTCGGGCATTTTCGTATTTTATTGGCCCTCGAAAATTTAAATGAAAAATTAAGATATCCAATTATTTTACTTATTTTTCCAACCTGCCTTCCTATATACTCCATTAATTAAAGACATACCTAATGAAGAGTATCGGTTCAATTACCCACATTATCTAAAATTCAATTTCGATGTACCTTACCTACTATTCACACAACACGCTTAGTATTTCAACCGCAAATCTCGAGGCATCGAACACAAGCCTGACACACATTCATGGTTGGTATAGTAGGTTAATTGGTATAATTATTAATATTCATGCAAATAATATTGTTGACACACAGGTTCATTTCAGCAAAATGTAAGTAAAGAAATGTTAGTAAATCAAAGGTTGCAGACTCGAATTAATATGTAGTTATTGTTAGTTGTTTAACCAATTAAATTATTAGCATTATTTGACTTTCATGTTTACTAAGCAAAATAAAAATAACAGCTGTTCAAGAAATTTCCTGAGTAGTACATACAATTGTGGAACGAAGGTGGAGGTGGTCTTTTTAACTGAAAGATTGATAATTCACAAGAGATGTTTTTATTTTCTTTTTTTAAGATTTTTACCCACGCGCAGTCTAACCTAGAATCTGCTCTTTTTTTCCAAGTCATAACTTATCTTCCAATTTTAAATAAATCCAAATGTTTACGGCCAGCAACAGCCAAAGAGGCAAAGAGGTATAGGTATAAATTGTTAAATATTTCGAGTAAAGATGGGTTTCAAGGGGAGTTTTTTTTTATTATTTATTTAAGTGTTTTTACTTACACCGTACCGTATATGTTTTTTGTATATCTCCGGTACATAAAATAGGTGCTTATTGTATTAGTGAGCACATACTGTATTTCGATACTATGTAATTCTATAGATCGAAATAGTTCCATCAAACAGTATAAAATCGATTTTTAGACACACAATATTAATAACATGCCACAACTTATTATAAAATGTGAGTTGTGTTCTTCTCTCATATTACCAGAATGTGTGGTTTCGTCAAGTGCATTGCTCCGGTTGGGCTACACAAAAAAAAAATTAAATCGTTTTACCATAGTAATGACATAGTAATGCCTCTCAATGCCAGCTAATACTTAGTAAATTTACAGTTAGTTAAGGGCATAATATATTGTATAACATTATAAATTCTTTTTACTCATATATAAAACTAGCCGTCGGTCCGCCTGCGTCTACGCTTGCGCTATCTTACATTTTCCCATGGGAATAACACTTTTCCCGGTATCCTATGTGTTAATCCATGTTACAAACTATCTTCATTCTAAACGTTCAAATCTGTCCAGTAGTTTAGGCGTGAAAGCGGAACAAACATCCAAACATCTAACATCCAAATATATTTTCACATTTATAATATTAGTGTGATTATTTGTTTACCAATAAATAATATCGCGATTAGACCCTTAACCATTATTTTAAGAACTAAAATGTTTTGAACGTCGTTAATTTAACACAGATTACGTTAGTCTGCGTTCAGTAAACTAATAAAAATAATCACAAAGTAGTTGTTGCTGGTTGGTAAGCTGATATACTTAAACAATGGAATTATTGTTTACGTTTTTAACATATTAATAAATTTCGTAGGCCAGCTAAAGCCACCACATATTTATCATCTCGCTCTGTGTATCATTTACTTCTGATTAGGTATTTATAATGCCATTGAAAAATGATACCGACACTCGTTATGGTGTTTTTATGGCTACAGACGAGAAATTATGGGAGATACCTCGTTATTAAGAGAAGTGTTATAATACGTTTATGGTGTGAAAATTTTAGCCGATTTCTAATTTGTTTTAAAGCAAAACTAAAGAAAATTTATGGTTTGAAAAGGTAATTGAGAAAGTTACACATTTTGTTGACAGTTTACAAATTGGTCCGCTTTGATCCGGTTTATAAGTTGGCCCAACCAACTAGTTAATCGTTTTAAGGGCACTTATTGTGGTGAATTTCCATAAATTAACTGTATATAGTTAAGCTAAAAGTTAGGAAACGTGCGACCTCTTTATCGTGAATAAATGTATTAGTTATAATTTAAGTATATAAAATTTCTGATTACAAACGGACACTAAGATGATTATTATTCTACTTCTCCTTCAATATTTTTATTTTATTGTTTCAGGTAAGTACGAGCTCAATCTACCAATGAAAATAAAACTACACCAAGAAGTCCATTAATTTGGTAAGATTTACGTACGTATTGCCTATATTCTAGACTAGATCAAAATTATTGGGGCGTATCGGTATTAGGCCGACATTTTTTGTTCGTCTGCAAACCTATTGAACACTGACTTTAGATCTAATCGCACAAAAAAATATCGTACTCCGAATGATTAGCAAAAAGCTACTGCGCAGTCGTTAGAAAGGCGATATTCAGACAGTTGCTCTTGCTTTAAAGAAATATTGCTACTCTTTTGTGTTTAGTAACTAGATAGATATGCATTGTAATAGATCAGTCTACAATCGTCTAAATCGGACTGTTTTTGAAGTAAAGGGATCCATTCATACATCATCGCATGGTTGATGAGCTTGTAATAAATTAACTAAGGGTTTGATGTTCCTAATGAAACAAAAGCCCCTTGGTGGAGACATATTAGGGATTTGGGCTTAGTGCCAGATAAGCAATAGGCAGATAACCGGTCACCTCACTAGGTGCACTAAGAAACATGAAGATGTGCTCCTTGGAAGCATACTAAAGCTCTGATCACCCCTTTAGGAATATGAGCGTGATGCTATGTATGTATGCATGTATGTATGAGGGTACTCACAAAACACAGTTCTTTTGAATAAGCTGGGGTTTACCTATATTTCTAAACGGAAAATATCATCGCTTATAACTGATGACATCTTTTACGACCCCAGAATTGGTAACATCATAACCAGAAATTGCCCAATATCCCTCGTGATCAGACGATCTATCAAACTGGGCCTGTTTCCTGACTATAAGCTTCACACGCAAGTCCAGTTGACAAATGCCTCAATTGTCGTCCCGGATAAGGGGTCAGCTGGTGGACAAATCGTGCTGATGGGGAACTGGGGAGCCTGGTGTGGGAATCTGCAGAGTTCGATATTTAAGTGGTTTAACACCTAGATCGGTTTTCTGAAGTCAGTTCTTTTTACTTTACGAGATATCCTCTTCATTAATAAGCGAAAAACTGTTGGTATTCAAATCGATTTATTTATTTATATGAAAATATAATTAAACTTATAATTAAACACAAAGGGTGCAACAAAAACTTAATCAAGTTTGTCTGTACACCCAAATAAAGTGGTAACAAACAAGGCGTCACTTTATTCTTGGTTATTCTATTGTGTTAACTATTAAGCCTGTGTTATCGTAATACAATACAAATTGGTATTGCACACATATCAACAATCACAACGAACACATTGAAAACGGTTCCAGGAAAATGACGGTCTTTTGCTTTGAGATATTTCTTTCAGGCAAGCCAGCAAGGTTTGAGTTTTTAGACGATGATGCTGACTGCAGCATCTGGACATTTATAACAAAACATTATAAATGTCCAGATTTTCAAATCTCTTTCATTAGAGGCATTTAATTAGATTAAAAATATAATATTATATTTCTGCGTTTAACTTCGACTTAGTTTTAGACTTACCCGACCCAATATACCTTATATTCTTTATGTAACACATCATATCATGTGGGGTGTAAAGTCCTTCCATAAAATCAAATAATACCCTTTTTGCCAAATTCAATATTAAATACAAAAATCATTTTATATAATGTACAAAAGTCTATTTCCGTACTGACCCTGAATCCGTTCTCATCACAGGTCGCACTATAGGGCGGTTTATTAACCAGCGGATGTGTCAAATGGTCGGTATAGGGAGAAATGGTAGCGCGATTATGGGAACGCCCCATATTTCTCCTCGTATTTGCTATTTTCGGAGGATGCAAAAAAATATGGTGCTATTTTTCAGAAGATCATGGTGGAGAGGGTTATGCATCTGAATATAACATATGTTTAATTTTAGCAATTTTATTAGAAATATGATGGAAGTAAAAAAGCAAAAGCAGTGCCCAGTGATATTCTCTCGTAGAATTAGTATCTTATTTTAAGATAATGCTTAATAACTTGGATAGCTCTAACACAATACTACACAAATATACAGGTCTAGTAATGTAGCCGGTTGACCGCAATATTGATCTTCTAGCATTTCAAAGTATCAAAAGAGACTTTAGCTGGGTTTCAGAGTCACGTTCCGACTTCAATGCCTGACCCACTCCGGTTGTCGTCAATAACTTTCACTGGGAATCATTCATTCAATTCTATTTTCAAATTTTGAAACGTGATTGGCTCGTAATTAAACTAATGGAAAGCGAAAGTGGTCATCAAACATTTGGGCAATTAGAATAGGCGTATATATTTACACCGGTTCACTTTATAGTTTCGTGATGTTTCAATTCAATTTCATATTTAAAAGTTATTGATCGCTGTCTTATTTAACAGCCATTTTAAAATTATACGATTATTATTAAGTACACTTATATAACGTTTATGTAATTTTATGGGTGAAGAAGATCACTATCAATAGGGAATCGGACTGTTCACCATATTTTTTGAATTTACCATATTTTATGAATTATTTTTAAAATATAGATTAGTAGCAGACGATTCGCGAAGAAAAAAACAGAATCGGTTAATTTACAGTGATTTTTTAAAGTTTCAATATGTCTGTCTCTTTCAAAAACGATTTTTTGTATGGAGATTATATGGCGTTACTAACAAATGACGTCACAAGTGGGTACGTGCTTCTCTGTCTAATCTTGAATTTCAAACCTTTATAACTCGGTCAATTTTAAAGATAGAGCAAAAATTATTTTAGTGTTCGATAGCGGAAACTAAGAAGTTGGGATTTATAAAACAAAAATGAAGTAGTCCGATACCCTATTCAGAATTAAGACACATAGAACAAATGCAGGTTATTATTTTTGTTGTCAATCTTGTACGTTCCCCCCACCACCGAGGGGCACATGTCTACCCTTAATGACGGTGATCAAGCCATAGCCGACGTAAACGTAGTCAATAATTGGTCTACTTTATTACACACATTCTCTCAATTTCTTCACTGCACGAGTGTCGAATAAACGCACATTTATTAGAATATTACAACGCAATTCAGTTTCATAAAAACATTTTTCTTATTTTGGCACTATAGAACCTTGCGTGTATGTATGCCGAATTATAAAGATCCAGGAAAAAACAACGAACGACGTCTAAACAACGACTCTCGCCAAATCCGTTATAATAAACTTCAGGAGTTGGCGCCTCACAAACTCACAAAGCACTTTGACCGAAATATTCGAAAAACTTCGCTCTTCCAAAACAAAATGACCGCTCAAATAAACTGCCTTCAACTTCCTTAAGCACTGTTTCGTAAACTACATTTAGGATAAAAAGGAGTAACAATAAACTTAAATGTGGCTAAACTGTATTATTATTTTGTAGAAGGATCAATGTTATTGTACTGAATTAAGTAAGTAGAGATACCTAACATGAATTCTATGATGGAAGCTAAGAAAAGAAATCACTAGTTTGGAAAATAAAACTTTTCTACTATAACTTGCTTCCACGAGAACTTTATATTATTTTAAAACTCCGAGCCAAAAGAGAAATATGTTAAAAGTAGGAGGTTCACCTATTTAAAAATAAAGTTTTGTAATACACATTTGAATTATTTTGAATATGTAATAGGGAACGCAAAAATAGAGAATCATAATAAATAAATCTGCTAACGCAGCGGTTTGCTTTTGTTTTTATAATGTGAAAAATAATCTATATTTAATACTATAAACGTTTATTATCCAGTATTACCTTAACAGTTTTCTCTCTGCTAAAATGAAATCGTCAGACCAGACCAGACTTTAAGTAGGTAATATTAAATACTTTGTAATTACTTAAATTATGTAATATACTCTGTGAGCTGTAGACCTAGTATATATTTTTTTAAATGGCTGATTTATGTTTTTTTTTACATTTTCATCCCTATTAACACTGTAATTTTTGAAAATATCTAAAAACTGACTCGACAAAAATTATGCCTGTAGAGTGTAACCTGCTCACAAAATTGCACGAGAATCGGTTGAGAAACGCGACCTGTAGAGTGGAACAAACAGACAGACAGATGGACACATGGACATACAAAAGCAATTTTGGCCAAGCTGATACGGAGACGCCTCGTTCGCGCTTCGCGCTCGCTCGGCCAAGACTAGCTGGATTAATAGAACTACGGGACTATAATAATTTTAATTTCATCCTGTTGCGATAAAAAGTTTCTAACAGGATGAAAAGTAAGCACAATTTTAGATCGATATTAGTTACTCGTTTTAGGGTTTTGTACCTAAACCAAGGGGTAAGGGGCAAGGGGTAATGCGGCTTTTACTAAGCCACTTTGTTTGTTTATTTGCCAGCCTTGTGAACAGTAAATATGAAATACTATAAACATAATAATATAATGTAGGTAATTTCACTGTGTGTATCCCTATAGCCGCTACAACACCAATAATATAAATAAAATAAAATTTAAAATTAGGGCCCCCATACAAAGACGTAATTTTTTCGGCGTTTTTAACGTACCCCTTCGTGTGCGAGTCCGACTCGTACTTCATTTTTTTTTAATTATAAAATAGCACAGAGCGTAAGCTAGGCGTAACGAACTCGCCTGAAATTCCTAGTCCATAACTTGTACTAGTAGCTAGTTTATTGTGTATTCAGTCCGGGGCTGTAAAGCTGTCATTTTAATCGTATATCTCACTCAATTATGTGCTAATGCCCCATTATCTCGCAAGGTGGCTGGTTCCGTCGTGGTTTGCAAATCATGAGGTTTCTTGCTTTAGAATACAATCTGTGTTTCATGGTTTGTATGCTGGTTTTGGATTTGTTTTTCCGACAACAAGGCATTTTTGTTGCAATTTATAAATATACTAGCGGTCCGCCTGCGGCTAGTCTCGCGTTATGTAAGATTTTCCCGTGGGAATACGACTTTTCCCGGTAAAAAGTATCCTATGTGTTAATTCAAGGTACAAACTATCTCTATTCCAAATTTCATCCAAATCCGTCGGGTAGTTTAGGCGTGAAAGCGGAACAAACATCCAAACATCCAAATATATTTTCACATTTATAAATATTAGTGTGATGTGATAATTATAACATAAATTGCTTTGCATTTATGCGGTGCTAGCGTTTCTACCAAAATGTCGTAGGTGTCACTTGCTTTTTACTAGTGTTTAGTAAGTACTTGCATTTATCCAGAACATGGCATAACGTTACTGGAGAAAAAAATCTTACTCTTAAACCAGAAATAAACAATACAATACACTTTATTAACACCAACCGGAAGTAGAACAGGAAAATAAAACAGTAGTGTTTTTTTTTCTTCATCGTCAACCGACCTCACAAACTTTGCGTGCCTGTAAAATAGCGTTTAAATAAAATAAAAGTATAGTAGTACACCGTGAAATTTACATCGTTTTGTTCCCGCCGTGTAGTGATAGTACCCGTCAAACTGAACAACTTTTCACGAAAAAAAAAAATCCGGTGACAAAAAAATTTTTTTTAGTCTATACAAAATGGGTCGCTCGGGAGTCTCACTTTGTATGGAATTTTTTTGTCGCAGGATTTTTTTTTTCGTGAAAAGTTGTTCAGTTTGACGGTTACTATCACTACACGCCGGGAACAAAACGATGTAAATTTCATGCTGTATATTGTTAAGTAGGTACTACTTATCCGAAATTCTTTGCAGCACTTTGCGGCTACGCAACACCATGGGCGAAGCTTTTTTTTTTTTTTTTTTTTTTTGACGGACCTAATCACTATTTATACCAGAGTGGTAATATAGTGGGCGCGGACTTGCGGGGGAGCAGAAGGCTCGTACCCCTTAGGAATTTTATGACAACGTATCTGGGGGCGCCCTCAGACGGGCTCGGACCGCGGCCCAGAACGTTGCCAGGGCGAGAAGCGCGTCGGAGAAGAATGACCCCTACCGGGTCTTACTGAATTAATTCTACTATTAGTTCCGCGTCCCCGCCGGCGGGGGCGGTTTCTACCTGAAGGGCATTCTGTATTGGTGTGTGGCCTACACGCAATGGCAGCTTTAATCGCGACGGTGATCTCATCGTCCGGATCTGTGAGAGCGTGTCTAGGACGACGCTTGAATCGCGTAGTGGGATGCGGAAAGTAAATTGACGCTTTTCTCACCAGAAAGTTCGGGTGAGTAACGGCCGAATCGAAATATCGTTTAGACGCTTGACGCACGTACTCCTTAATGGAGGGGACCTCGAGGTCAATGTGGAGATTCCTATTGCGCACGTACCACGGACAGCCCGTGGCCTTGCGCATGAAACGATTTTGAATCACCTGAAGGGGACTCAAATTGGAACGAGCCGCATGAGCAAACACCGGAGACGCGTATGTCATTACGGGACGGACGCAAGCGGTATAAAGACGGACCTTACTACGTAGGGAGAGCTTCGACCGTTTGCAAAGGAGGGAGTGGAGCCGGCCTATAATGAACGCGGCGCGGTTGCGAACGTTTCGCAAGTGGTAGCGGAAACATAGCCTAGAGTCGAGAGTGACGCCTAAGTACTTGACGCGGTCGGACCACGGAATCTGGCGACCGAACAGAGAGACGCTTGGGTACCCCTGAACACGAGCGCGACGATGAAAGAGCACTGCTGTGCTTTTATCGGGATTGACTTCTATTCTCTATTTGCGGAACCAGTCGCCGATGGCGTCTAGAGCCGCTTGGAGTCTAGAGACAAGGGTAGAGGGGTCTCGTTCTGAGGTATAGATTGCAGTGTCGTCTGCAAATAGAGCGATCTGCGAATAAGGGGTCTTCGGTAAGTCGCTCGTGTAGAGCGCGAAAAGGAGGGGCGAGAGCACGGAGCCCTGAGGGACACCGGCGTTAATGGGGCGAGAGGACGAGAGGACACCTTCCACTCTGTAGCGAAAGCGACGATTCGACAAAAAGTTTCGTACAAGACGTACGAGCCTGTCCGGCACACCGAGCTTGTACAGCTTGTATACGAGTCCGCTGTGCCAGACCTTGTCGAAGGCTTTCGCCACATCGAGGAAGACTGACCCTGTCGGTTTGTGGGTATTCCTATTGAACTCGGTGTAGACATGCTCTACAATCCGATGGACCTGATGGGTACAAGAGTGTTTGGCCCGAAAGCCAAACTGCTCGGGTGGAAGGAGGCTGTTTGCGTCAGCAAAATCCCTAAGCCTGGCGAGGATGACTCGCTCAAACAACTTGCCAAAGTTGACAAGTAGGCTTATTGGACGGAAGGAAGAGGCCTCGGTAGGCGGTTTACCGGGCTTGGGTATACCGATGATAATCGCTTCCTTCCACGATTGTGGAAAGTAACCGATAGCCATAGCGGCATTGAAAATGTTAACTAACAGAAAAATGAGATGATCCGGAAGGATCTTAATGACTCGGTTGGTGATGCCATCCGAGCCGGGAGCCTTTCGAGGCGGGAGAGCTTTAATAAGATCGCGGACCTCCTGCTCCGTGACCGGGGCGAGAGGAGGATCAGAAGGAGGGAGAGCCTGTCGGCGCGCGAGTTCGGACTCGACTTCTAGCAGGTGGGCGGGGTCGCAGGGCAAAGTGCTTGGAGAGCACTGAGCCTGTAAACTATCTGCCAGGCACTCGGACTTTTCGTCGTCGTCAAAGGCAGGGGTTTGATTGGGTCTATTGAGCGGGCACATTACTGAAACCGTTTCAGATTTGAGGGAGCGTTGAAGCTTCCAGAAGGCTAGATGGGATGGTTTAAGACCGTCGAGGAAGTTATCCCAGCGACGCTCTCTCCATTCGGCCACGCGATCCCTAACTTGACGTTGCAGAGAACGCATGAAAACGCGATTGGAATCGGTAGGGGCTGATGCGTAACGACGCATAGAGGCGTTTTTCTCCGTTATCAGATCACGTATATCATCAGGTAGAACCCAACGACGGTCAACCGCCGCCGGGATCTGTCTGGAGCAGCCTGCAATGACAGACTGTACGTGACCTGTAAGGGAGCTGACTGCAGAATCGATATCTGCGGGAGTTACCAGAGTCTGAGGGACTTGGTCTAAGTGGGAGGAACTGGTCGATTGCAGAGTTTCCTCCACTCTCTTCCAGTCTACTACGGTTATCGGCGGCGCGGTAGAGTCTGGTTCTCCCGGTGGAGAAGAGCGCGAGTCGAGGAGCATAGTAACGGGACGGTGGTCCGAGCGTAGCTCGTGAAAGACGCGAATAGAGCGTACGCGGAGATTGACACACTTGAAGAGTGCTATATCTAGAATATCAGGTCGATGATTCAGATTGTCGGGATAATGGGTTGGTTCGAGGGGAGCGATAACGTCAAAATTCAGAGCCTCCGAAAAGGCCTCGAGCACGGAGCCTCTAGACGTAGTATAGAGGCAATTCCATGCTTGATTTTTGGCGTTAAGGTCCCCGGCGATTATGACGGAATCACCTAACGAGAGCAGAGCCTCCAGGTCGGCCTGCAGTATCTGCTTCGCGGGGTTTGCGGAAAGATAAACCGAAGCGATGGTAATCGATTGGTGGCCGGTCATGCCTAAACGGCAGACAGAGGCCTCCATATCGGTGAGAGGAGGGGTTGGTAAGGGAACGCAATGCAACGAGCGCCTAAAGTAAATTAAGGTACCGCCCGCACCTCCGGAGGTGCGGTCATTTCGGACGACGTGATAGCCAGCGAGGCATGGGCGAAGCTATAGTCAATTACAATATTCTAATACCTAAACACGCCTAAGCTTCTATTCGGCTTCTGTTTAGAAGTTTACAATCATAAACTAGACATAAAAGGTGGTGGTGTCTTTGTTGTGTACGACCAGTCTTTATAAGGAGGTGGCATTATTGTCGTTATCATCTGCGCATTTAGTTACGCAAAACTTCCTCATATAAATTACTAACATACCTATTTAATATTCTAACCACTAACCACGTTTCCACATTTCGTTTCAGTTTCCATTTTTACGTGAGTATTTCCGTTTTAACCAAATACTAACCACGTTTTTTTAATCTAAATAAATTTTGCCTTCTAAAATTTTTATTAAAATTGTGCAATCATTTGATTTTACCAGTGACTAAAGTTAATACTCCAATAGCTCCTGTTAAAGGTACTTAGTTCCACTTTAGCTGTTGTTATTTACTAAATAGACTATTATGATTAGCCGTCGTCAAACCAACTGTACTTTGGCCAGTGCCATTGATGGTACAATATAATAGTAACTAATTTTATCCCAGTTGTACTATTTCTCCCGCTGATGGTACAAATACCACTCATTCATTACCTCGAGATTATTCAGCAACAAGAAGTAAATTTGAAACGTAACTAATCTAACATGTAGTTTCTAGAATTTTACCATTACCAAAAATACACGTAGTAAAGAAATACTGTTGAAAAAAATTAGCACCCAATATTGCTAATACAAATCCAATGAATGAATGGATAAATGAAAACTTTATATGCTGCAGGCTGCAAACACGGTAAATACCTGAAAATAAAGCATAATGATTTGTATAAAGTTTGAATTTGGCCAAAAAAACATATTTCTGTATATTTTATGAATTTTTTGAGCGGACTTGTATTCATGGACATTCAGAACATTTTCTATCTTATTTCCGTTCAGAACTAGATATTAAGCTGGCACCTTGCATTATATTAAAACTTAAATGGGTTTGTCCGTGCAGTTGCAAAGAAATCTACTGCACCTCCGCGGTCGCCCGTGTCGCACGTGTTCGGTTTAGTAAACACCTTGGAGATATTATCCAAGAAATTCCTTCTTCCTAGTTCCTAATGAATTTTACTTCAGTGTTTTAATACTTACAGAGTTTATTTCAAATCAAAATCAAATCAAAAATATTTTATTCGAATTAAAATTTTTACAAATCATTTTTCGTCGAATCATACATAAGTCATAATTACAGTATACTCCGCTGATTTGGAACAAGAGTTGACCAGACGTTTTTATCATCTAATATTAGTTACTATTAACACCTATAAACACCTTGGAGATATTATCCAAGAAATTCCTTCTTCCTAGTTCCTAATGAATTTTACTTCAGTGTTTTAATACTTACAGAGTTTATTTCAAATCAAAATCAAATCAAAAATATTTTATTCGAATAAAAATTTTTAAAAATCATTTTTCGTCGAATCATACATAAGTCATAATTACAGTATACTCCGCTGATTTGGAACAAGAGTTGACCAGACGTTTTTATCATCTAATATTAGTTACTAGTAATCATTTATCGTAGAGGCCTACTATACTTAAATAATTAATACATATACTTAATTTTGTAGCATAACATATACATGGCTAGCTATTTAGTTCTCTCTTATCTCTAGAATGTTTGAAGTAGACTTCACATTTTTTTCTTAAATGTTTTGTATTTTGTTTATCGTTAAAATCTTTTGATTACAAGTCCGGCTTCGTAAAATTATAAACCTTCAATCCTTCAATACGTTGTTTAATATTTCACTGTCTGCTCAAGGCTGCGCCTGCGTTATTTGTGATTTTTCTATACGGTAAAAAGTAACCTGTCTATGTTTATAAAGGCATCTAAGAAATAATTAATTGTACATCAACAGCCTATACATCCCCACTGCAGGCCTTGAGCCTACTTAAGTGTACTTTTACTCCATATAACGTCTAAAAGGTCCTGGTTTTAACTTACTGTAGGTATTAACTTCACTATCCAAATGTTTGTAAGTTTTCCAAGTAAATAAATTCCTAGCTCTTCCATTTTATCGTGACCAAGTAGCACTTCTTCAAGATTCAGTAGTGGCAATCTAATTTTCTGCAAGTAATTGAATTAGTACGAGAGTAACAGATCAATTTAACCTATTCTCTAGACTAGACCGCAAGAGCCAGAAGTGTGCTTAGGAGTAATGGGGCATTTTATTGAACACGTTCTATGTTCAGCTTCAGCTTACGGAAACTGAAATAAATTTTTTATCAGATTTTTGCAGTCTCTGTGGCTGAGAGTTCGAGTCTCGATGGACACAGACTTTGTGAGATTGTCCTTGGTTTGGTTAGGGTATTGAAGGCTAATTCATCTGATTATCTGAAAAGCAGTGACTCCGTAAGGCACGTTCATCACATGGGCCAATGTCAGAGGTCTTCAGCAGCTCCATGACTCTGACTTTAGGGTTTGTGAGGTCGACTTTTACAATAAGAAAATAGAGAGGTCTATCAAAAACTGATACAAGTAGATTTTTGCTTGTAGTTTATCTGTCTTCTTTGCAAAACCTTTGCACAAAAGCCTAATGCTGTATAAATGGTTGTCCTGTCAATATGAGTTTGTTAGATTTGGACAATTTATAAACAGGGCCCGTATTCACGTCTGCCAAACTCGAATCCAATTGTCTCTATACCTGTACTCCTTAGTTAGACTGAAATGCAGATTTTATTCTTAACAGAATCACTGGCAAATATTGTTTGTGAATACAAAGCTCAGGATAAATTTAATATCTTTAGAATTACCGTACAAAGTCAAATACTTATGAAAAGACGTTAAGTGAAAAGCCAGTTCAAAATACGATAATTTTAAATCAATATGAAAGTTCAGTTTAAATAAAATACCACATCTAAATCTCCAGCTTTAATATGACACCCATTCACAATTTCTTCGCGATATCTAACGCAACGCTATGTTTTTTCAATCTTTTCCTATTTGGTCTAAGTTGAAAGCTGATGGCGGTAGTTCAATGGATTCGTTAGCTGATGGATAAAAATTATTTAATTCAATAAAAATAATCGTCTTTAGGCATTCCATTAGCGGTTTTCCCGTGGGAATAAGACTTTTTCCCGTAAAAAGTATCCTATTTGTTAATCCAGGTTACAAAATGTCTCCATTCCAAATTTCATCCAAATCCTTTCAGTAGTTAAGACGTAAAAACAGAATAAACATACAAACATCCAAATATAGTTTCACATTTTTTAATATTAGTGTGAAGTGGATGTGATTACTAATGATGACTGTATAGTAAATTCCAAACGAGTTCAAAGAATATAGTTTAATTCTTAAAACTTTACTCGTTTCACTATTTTTAATCATTCGTACATTCTACGTTTATGTTACGGCGATTTATAAAACATACCTTAATTGATGTTTTCAATGTCACTGATCAAGATCCCACTAATGACGATACCACCACAATTTTCAATCAAAAAACACCATTAAATGTACTTTAAAACTTTTGCCTTAACCCAGTCAAAGCAGAGAAGCAAGGATAATTTGCGATTTGCACAGCACTCCACACTTTCACTGGGAAGCACGACCCATGGGTGATTCGATAGGTGATAGACGTTGCGCCGACGCACGTTAGAATGCTACCATGTATTAGAGTAACACCACATTACTTTACTGGTGGCGATTCTAGCAAGCAAATACTAGAAATAAAAACAAATAATGGATTCGTTCTGAATTATATTTTTGAGCATGTAAAATTAACACGATCAAGCTATGCAGTATACTTGATCAGATTACGAAATGGCATCTTTTTCTTGCATTCATATTAACCCTAAAAGATTTCTTAAAAATTTTATATTCCATCTGTGGGAGGAATTTCATTTTTATTCTGAGGCTTCCTGATTCATTGGGATGTTAGGTATCTACAATGAAAACAGACTTTGAGCGAAAATGTAAAGCACGTTAAGCAGTAAAGTAATGTACCACAATATTTTGGTGAATAAAGCTCTTTTTTATTTATTTAATATACGCCACATGAAATGTGGCTAATTCCTTCAGGAAGTTTCTATTAATAAATAAGTAATAGAAAATTTTTATTAGCGTGAATTAACTAAACTTACTGATCTGGCTTAGGGACCCAAAGTATGCCTTGGCTTTTGATGCGAAAACTCACCACTCGTCTCGAACTGTAATAGGCACTTAAAAGATGTTGAACAGTATTATAAGTTCGTTAATCCAGTAATTTGTCGTTATTTTGACACACACCTAATTACATTCATGATTTCTTTGATTAAATTAATGGATGTTATAAACGTCAGAGTCAGTAAGTTATTTAACTACCAAACCGATACTGCTTTGAAACAGATGAGAGAACTTTTCAGTAGCACCAAAGCGCAGCGGAGGTCTCATTAAAATGTTAATTTAGAATATAAAAGCTAAATAAATGGTTTGTATTTTCATGTAAAACATAAATAGAAATTCTCTTATCGGACCAATCTTTCCACGCTTGTTATAAAGTTGTACTATTAGAAAGTGAAGATTATTGTAATTGCTTGTATAAATAAATATGGCGCCCCTGTTAGTTTCTGTGACTGGTTGAAACTATTTGAATTTTATCACTTTTATCAATCAATTTACTTTAATAGCTTGTTAAACTTGTTTCATTCAGAGTAATGGTAATTTGAGTTCTGGTTACTGCCCTGGGAATCGAAGGGACTTCGATCAAGAAACATCTATCTTATCTATGAATAGCCTATACAGATGTGATCGTATGATTTGTTTAATGTTTTAAATTTCAATAAGTAAATAAATACGCTTCCAAATATACGTTTCAGAATAACGGTCTCAAGACAGACCCTTGCGGTACGCTTTACATTCTACAGTAGTGATCGCGATTTCATTCCACATGTCAACTGTTAGTCAGCGTCATTTGCTTTAGTTAGAACTATTTGGTCTAGACATTGTAAGTTTGATATTAATGGCCAAATGAAGTACGGGAATGGAACGACATTTGCCTAACTGGTAGCAGTGGTAACTTTCCCCGCGAATCGGCGTGTCCACTCGATTCGCCATGCTCCTGCCGCTTTCCTTGGCAGTAAACTGTAGCAAATATCCATAGATATAGGAAATTAACTAAAATATGAAAATAAAATGTGATCAATGCAATAAGAAAAATGCCCTTTGTGGGTTACATAAGTACATGATACAGTGTTGGATCATGTTGATATTGTATGAATGACGTATACTTTGTTTTAATTGCCAATACATACTTTATTCGAGTAAATACAATTTCAAACTAAGTGATTTTTTTGTTTTTTTTTTTTTAATATCTTTTGGCTTTTAAATAAGTGTAGGCACGTGCCGAATTTCTCTTTGCTTCATATCTCTATGCAACCAGCCAACTGCCGACTGGCCAAGTCCACGATAAATTACGAGACAGCCCACTTCAGTTAGAATTAGAGCTCAGGAAATTAGTGGAAGCTAGTTGTAATGGTTTCACTGCTCGATGAATTGCTTTTTGATTAGATCTCTTTCTTATTACTGTGCATCTTTTACACCCTTATGTCATATCGGCACTTTATTTGTTCAATTATTTTTAAGCAAGGTTAATTTTAATTAACGTTAAATGTCCACTAGATACTTTTCTAAAGATAAGATTCTTCTAGAGATAAACAAGTAGAAATTTAATCCTCTTAGAAATTAAGTTCAATTCATTACTTAGCGCAAAATTTAATTTATTTTCTCTAGAAGTTTGTAAACCTTAAGCTTTTTAGGAAAGCTATTGATGAGTTGGGAATAAGTTCAATCTTTGAAGACTTGAAAATGGTATTAAATTGAAGTTGGCTTTATCCGTTTTGCTAACCTCGGGTTCACCTTGATAGATAACGATAATTGCACGGGCGAGGGCAGATGGAATAAATCTCCTCTGTTTCTAATGTATTCAATGAACATAAGTTCTGTTGGGCAAACAGAACGATTATTTAGAGACCTAGAGCTAGTGACCATTTGTTTTATGCAGTTAAATTGAGAAAAGTCGAGTTTTGTTTTTAATTCGTGAATGTGTTTGTAAGAAAATAAATGACAAGTATCAAGTGAAGCTTGGAGCTTTAAGCCACCCACGTTGGATTTTCTATAATAAAGTTCCTTGTCTGTTTGGAATCAAAACTAATACAGGATTAAGAATCTCATCAAAACATATTTTTTGTCAAAAATATGGTGTTAACCGTTTAGTTTTCTAAGAAAATTAAGCAATAGAATAGCTTAGATCCTCAGAGGCATCAGTACTTACATTATTTAGACAGTTTAAAGGTGAGACTGCACAGAACCGCTTAGCGTTGAATTTAGCACATACCTATTTGTTATTTGTTTTACCGCTTAGCAAAGCTTAGAAACTGTAAGAGGATATTTTGCTGTTTATTACTGAGAACTGTAAGGTGGAATTACAACTTTGCAAAGTCGGCTTATATCAATACGCTCCGGACCAAGTGTTATTTTACTTGGATAATATTTCTGATGCTAGGAGAATCTCTGGAATGTGCACACTGTTTTAATAAAATCGCAGTTCTATTCTATAGGTATAGGTACATTGTCGTAATTGTATATTGTGACTTGCATTAATTTTCAAAACATTAATCTTTTGTTTCTGTTTTGTCATTCGTTGCTCAGTGTTTATGTTGATCGTGCTAGCTGGACCCCATGCAGAGGTCAACCGGAGCTAAGGGCATGTAATTAAGTAATTAATGAGATCCCCATAGCCACCAGCCGCGCTTTCCTTCGCTTCGTGACCCTTAATGAGTTATTGTCCAGCATTAATATTGTGCTTTCATATCGAATCATCATTACTATTACCCGGCAGTATATCAGATGGAGTGTTGATTAGTTTAGGTTGAGATTATTAAATTTGTTCCTTTTGCGTTCTTTGGAGATTCATATTTTGATAACATTTTAATTTACAAACCTTTTTGATAACTGCTTAACCGGTCTTTGTGGAGATCCTTGGGCTCCCAACTCTCAAGGGCCTTTTTCTGGCAGTGGACATCTTTCGGCTAATAACCTTGAAAGCATTTGGTTATGACGGTATTGGAATCAGATTTCACTACTCATATAATAAAGTAGGTCAGCCAATAAAAGTCTGTTTCCTGTGGCCTCTTGAGACAGTTTTATTATGAATCTATCATTATAAGCAAATATGTATAATTATGTACGGGTAATATTTACACTTATGGCGTCTATCACGTCGTTAAAGTGAGCGACATAAAATTAATTGGTGTCATTTGTAAAACTTTCTCGAGAAAACTTTGATATGGTATATTCCGAGAAAAGCCAAATTCGTTTCCTAAGACGACGGACGTCAAAACATTCGTTAAAGTATTAATCTAAATACAATCGGTCTGGGATGACTAATTTAATATGTCACATTTTTCGATATATATGTATATCTGATAAACCAAAATGATCTCAAATTGATAATTTATTATCATAATAATTAAAAGATAAACCATATCTGCCAAATATTCATTCACACGGAAAGTGTAATAATGGCAATTTTAGCTAAATGAATGATAAACACATATCAAAGGTAAAACAATGTACACGTTAATGTAAAAATATCGTACCATTTATCAGTAGGAGTGGCTTGCTATCATTTTGTATCTGCATCATAAGATCATACCACTTAGGGTATGAAAATATAGTGGCAACTACCTGAGGACCCTCACGTACACCATGTCATTGGATCATTTGTCTATACAGTTCAGCTCCTTGATTGGACCATTGTTTGGCCAGCTGTTTACTCATTGTTGCAAAACTATCAGGTCTTCCCAGAATATGATAAGCCAATGACGTGATTATTTTATACTTGCATTAGTTAAGTTTCTTCCGGCTTCTTCAAGAGATTTTTCTTCAGTTTCTTCAAGAGATTTTTTGTAACTCGTATATTGTTTAATGTATTTGTATTAAAATAGGTAAATGCCTTGCCCGTCTCTCCAGAAAACAATACAAATATATTAGTATTTATGAATAATATTTTTTTTCTTTTTATAAGTAGGTATTTTAGCATACACGCTGGTTGAGCCTACACTCTATTTTCATTACTACACTACTATTATATTATGTGGTCGATTGGCTTCCTGCATACAAATGAATACGTACTTATTTATAACTAGAAAGCATTTTGAGAATAAATTAAATTTTATGTTTTAATTTACTTGTATACATTTTAATTGCAAAATTATTGCTTCCCGAACATAAAACTTCAAATGCTCTTTGAAGAACACTACTACTCTAAAGTAAATCTATCTTAGAGAAAACCTTTGGCTGTCGGAAATAATTTGATGAAATGTTGTTCTGTTTATAAACAAGAAATTGGATTTTCTGATGTTTTGCGGTTAAGTTAACTATATCTATCTATATTATTGTTTTCTTACTTTGAATACCTTCTATTACTAACTAAAATACCTCCCTGCTAGCTTTCTACGTAGACCTACCACCTAACTTTCCACATGATACGAGTTCAATAAATCTCCCAAAGAATTTATTCTCGTACAATCTTTAGAAGCTAATTAGTGAGAGGTAGTAACGTAATGGTTGTTTAGCAATACATTGCGCCAGTACAATGGCTGCGATGTTGAAGTCTATTACCATCCCCTGCAGCGAAAGCAACGTGCACGAATTTGTTGTTTCCTACTTAAAAGGTTGCTGATTTGTCAATTGTATATTTTCTGTGTAATTTGTCGACTTCTGTGGTCTGTTTGTTTTATTAAAAATTTGCGAAATCACTATTCTTAATTTATACGTTCATAAATAATTAAATTTAAAAACATAATTAATGGAAATATGAAGATACATACAACGATTTAAATGATGTCAACAATTTCGAAAATGAAATAACTATCTGATATGGAATGACCTGAATCACACATTTTGAGCACATACGTAAATAGAAAAACATTGCACACTTAAATCACAGCAAATGAACGTAATGACAAGGAATTAGTTACCATCAGCGCGTTTTACAACCAATGATTATACGCGGAGCATCAATCGGTTGCATCGCTGCAGCAGCGGTAACGATTACATCCAACAACGCTGCGTCGGCAGATCGGTTGCAGTATCAACTATCAACCTGGCTGACGCAACGCGCTCTATCACGATACGACTATTAGCGTCATAGACTTCAATCGATGTTATTGTAGGAAAGTTGGGTAGTTGGTTGGGGTTAGATGGTTGGATGTTTATAGATCTTTACATTTTTGTGAATTTAAGTTAGTTTTATCTAAGTATATCTATAAGTATATATCTTAGCATTATTTTAACCTAAATTGAAATTGCGTGGTTCATCCAAAAAAATTCCGTACCTATTGCTACCCACAAGCTATTTAATTTTGAATTTAGCAGAATGCTTTAAAAATTTTGATACATATTTTTTTTTACCATTATCTACTTAAGGTTTTATAGGGAATCTAAAGATTGCTACTAATATTGGCTAATGTACTGTGTTTGACCTATTACTGTAAAAGTCAAAATCGAAAACAATTAGGTTGTATACTTCAAAGAACTACTCAGCTTCTGTCTCCTGTATTATCGTACTCGTGCTTAATAACCAAATAATATACTACTATACACAGATGATGGATACTGCAAGTGGCTACGTCTATAAAATAATCCCCATCAGTGTAACTCCCACACGAGGCAACTTTTACGGCGCTCGTCTTCACACTATGGTGCTTTACGATTGTGTGCGGTTATAGTATAGTTCTGTTGCAGGTTAACGACTTTGGCTCCATCCCTATTATAGTTAAACCTGGTAAAGTGTGAGCGATAATAAAGTTGGTATTGTAGTGCTTGTCCTTGAAAATGGATAGTCCATTTCTTGCTTGATTTTATTATGATAGGCTGAGCTTGGGTGTTTCTGAACAATATTACTGGTGTCTTTCTGTGATTTGAATGCTGCTGAATTTTGAGCTGCAGAAATGTGTCCATCACTATACTCAATAACAGTAAGATGAAACCAAGCACTTCTCATATTTATTCATATGACGCTCCCTTGCGTTTCATAGATTACCTTTTTGGAATTTGTAACACAACTCACTGTATAGGTGTGAATTGTATAAAATATGATGTAACAGGGTTTTAAAATAGAACGCATCCTTTTACAGAAAGCCCACGCAAAACTGGCAAAACGCAATCAAGCTGAACCTTCCACTTTATGATTGAATTACCAGTCGCAGACTTGGAGCCCTTTCATCCGCTGTTCCGGCGTTTGGTTTATGTAGCGAGGTGGCCGTTAATCTCCGGCCCTTTGATCAGGCCTGGGCCTGTTCGATTCATATGACTCTCTAGGGAGCTTCCTCCATTGCTTGCATTCAAAGTTTCACGTTGCAGTGTACGAGGGTGAGGATTTTGTATTTTATTTTAGAAGGTTTTTGGTTGTTGTGTTTTTGTTATAGGTACTATTTAATCAAGTTAGCTACTATTACTTATTTTGTGGTAAAAAAAAAAACAATCCCCACTGCTGCCTGCGACTTTAGTGGATTTTTTTAGCTCTTTTTAGCTCTTTAGATTCTTCTTAGCTCTTGAATTGATGTCGAATTACGATTCAGGGCTTTACAACTTTACCAGTAGATGACAACGCTTTCGCTTCTTATACATTGTTTGTCTCTTTTTTAAAATTCACGGGTTTTCTGTTTTATCCTACCGCAATATTTATCTTTCCATTACCCAGCTACTATTACTTATTAACCATTAAGTAGCCTAACTTGGCAGGACCGGAGTCGATGAAAGGGGTCCCGACAAAACTCTTGCAGGAACTTATGCGAGCATTTCTCTTCCAATATTTCTACCCTTGCTGCGCTGAAATTTAGCCCATATTATATTTTCAATTCTGCTCTATTTGATCGAAGGAAAAGTGGAATTTGAAATATTATGCTGAAAGTGAAATATTTTACAACGTTACATCGAAAAGGGTTTCATCTTCAAAATGACAGATCGTTTCAGTTTTTATCGAAATTCGAAACTAAGTCACTCATTTATTCTGTTTATCCTGATTATTTGTCTTATTTAGTTGAAATGCTAGCTGTATAGGTAAATCATTGTTCTGACTATTATGTATGAATCACCATCATAATCGACACATAAATCCCTGACATTACTGTTTCTGATTTACAGTGTTTAAAAATGTCACAAATATAATAGCATTTGAGATGAAGTAGAATGAAAAGTTACAAACGTACAAAACGTTTCCGCAACATATTGCGCTCAATGGCAATAAATCACAAAAGATGATGGCACACATCCGAAACCGTTTAGCACGTAATATGTAGAACAGACCCTCCGAGGGCTCGATCGCTGACGCATCGAAAAAGGTGTTTGAAGGAACAATCAATAATACGACCAACCGCCCTGACCTTTGCTTCCTTTCAACCAGTCAATAGATTCACTTCAGCGCCGCGAGATGTTAGAGGTCGAGAAAGTCTGGTCTGTACCGAGTCTTGACTCTCGCACGTTAGGTATAATCCGGTCAATAACATAAATTTCTTCGAGGCACGCTTCTTTATTGGATTTGTCGGCGCCGGCAAGCTATTGAACCCGCCAGTAACCTATTGGCGCGTGGAAACTATCGAAAAATAAAATTTGTGGAAAAATCTGGTGAATCTGTAACGGGTGAACGAAGTTCGGTTCGGGAAACGGGAAATTCTCGTATATCTTTTTGTGACATTTTAAAAAGTGGGCGAAGGAAAGTAACGATGTTATCGTTGTTGCATTCGCCGTATTCCCAAAACTCCAGACGATTATGTATTTAATTTTTGAAAAAGGTTTTAAACTCGGAGTAAAATTCCGCATATTTGTCAAAGTGGTCGGAACTTTCTCGTAGTGTTTTGACAAATTGTGCTTGGGGAGGTGCTGCGCTCTTGGTTGTGTGGCTGGCTGGAAGTAATGCAAAACACTTTTGCTCCTACATTCCGTCTCGAACGCGACAAATGCTGGATAATGCTGTTCAATTTGTTCTTGTCGCGCCGAGACGTTGACAGCTTCTTCTAAAACCGGTACTACCTTCACGGACACTTTGCAAACGTTTCAATTGCATTCTATCAACAAATATTTAAATAATAAACAGGAAGCATTGAACTTAAATCTGGTTAAGTGATACAGTCAATTATAATTTCTGGAATAGTATTAACTTTATTTTATGAAATGTCTAAGGTGTAAATGTGGATACTAGGCCGTGTCTATAAATTTAGATTAACGACTGTCATAACTGTTATTGAATTTCTTATCAATGAACGTATAATAGTAGGTATCCAATCCAGATATCTTCTATTTGCGTAACAGTTCTTAGATTTACAGTCTCCAATTCGGTTGTGCAATGTTCCGTTACATATTTCACATCTTGTACGGTATAATTACATGAGTATTTAGTAAAACATATGCGAGCTCTTCTGCCGGCAAGTTTCCCTATATGGAGTCCATTTTTCTGCATCGAGAGAAAGTTTCTGTATGCAATCCACGCTTTCGTCGGCTCGGACATCCCTTGCCTTTAAATATTTGCATTACTTTCGCATAGAGTTTGCTAGTGGACTTTTTATAGACATTCTTTAGACAGTCTAGTCTCAGATGCGAACTTCGTATCTTTAATGAAAACTTCGTCGATATCTTTTGAGTCGAAGTTCTATTGAAACGATGCCAAAGCTCACAAAGCTAATGGTAGTTTGGAGTTGTTCGATTTTATGCAGGTTCGTTTGAAAAGGCCTTCTTAGTTAAGCAGGTTTTATAGAAATAAACCATTAGCATACAATAAGCCCGGAATCTCGGGTAGACAAAGGTAAACACAACTGTCGTGGCCACACAAGCCATACAAACTTATACCATCTTATATACTTTTGTATAGAATTTGAGTGAGTTTGGGTAGGTAGGTATAGAAAATCTGTATTTATATTTCTATTTTTTTATCTGGTCTTAGAATGGTAAGTTTTTCCGCATTACATAGCCTTAATTTTTATGTCATTATTACATTTATATTTACCCTCCCTTATGAAGCAAAATACCCATGTCATATTGGGGTTACCTGGTGGCGACGCAATTAAAATCCATCCCCACTCCATCCGGGCCACGACAGGTATTGTCTTGTCCTCCCATGTAAGTGACGTCACGACCGACCCACACTCTATTGTTTCGTGTAATTCATTCCTCTGGCCTATTCCGCATTCGAAACTGAGACAGGCCGTCTAATTTTGAGTACATTGCCACTTTTTTGTTAAAACTTGGCTCAAAACAGTTTAGAAAACATTGATGTATACAAAACATTGATGTATAGAAAACATTGATATATCATTAACTTCTGTGATTGCTTCCACGGATATGAGAATAGTATACTTAAAACAAAGGACTAATTATATTTAGGAAGGTACGCTTTGATTGGATTTTAAGGTGCTAAGGGTCTCAGGTTGATTGAGATGCCCAGTTTAAGCTGATAATACGAAAATAGGGTTAAGTCTTTGAGATAGCTTTTATGGGCGATGCAAATGGAGTGGATCCTTTTTGTTACATTTTATTTAGGAAATATACTTAATAAAGTAATAAGATATTAAAATTATAGTTACCGTGTTCGTTTTTGTATGGTCTAGGAGTCATCAAGACGCCTTCGATATTCTAAAACTGGTGTCTGTTATTTTTTTGTTTTGTCTACTGAACTTAACATGATGTGTCTGGTTGTTGTTTATCTATAAAAGTATGTATTTATCTATTTATGTAATGTATATCAGCTGTCTGGTACCCATAGTACAAGCTCTGCTTAGTTTGGGATCAGATGGCCGTGTGTGAGTGAAGATGTCCCCACATATTTATTTATTTATTTGTTGAATTCGGATTTTCTGGCTATTAAGTACGCTCATGTTTATTTATTACGTACCTTCTTGAGAATATAATATGAGATTAAGCCTTACATTTTTTAACAAACTTGCATCGCTTTGATAAATTCTATAACCCGTGATATTTTCAAAGCTGTTCAAAGACTTAATTTACTAGAACCATTAGCTGGTACCTGTAATTAGTGAGACCATACATCATTCTGTACTAATCAACGTGGGTTAGTACCAGGCCATGTAGCGAACGTCTTGGGAGATATTCATCATGCCACTATTTGTAATATAAATACAAATAGATTGTGTCTGATAAATTGTCATTTAGGTCGATGTTACTGGTAGCAGGCTAGTCCAGGTTATAACCCAAAATATTGTAACGAGGCATTCGTCCTCTTTCCAGTTTTATGACTGGCAACCTTTCTTGCTGGCAGTTTTATCTTTCATTTTCAAATTTAGATTTCTTACGTTTCGATTTTGTCTTTTTTCTGCCAAATTCTTCACTTCGTGTCCTGATCTCCAACAGTGAAAAGCTTATCCTTGTTACTATTTTCCAGTTTTATAATATAAATTACATAAATACATAAATAAATACCTTTTCTTCGGACTTAACCCTGGTTTTTGCCACGCTTTATATTATTATCCTCTACAACATCCTTCGTGTAGTGCTCAGCAGCTCCGTGGCGGCTGCTGGGCCACAACATTAATGAACCCAACCAACAGGCCAAATCAGTGGCTTTTGGCGACTCTATAACACTGATACTCGTATCTGGGATTGTAAGATTAGTTGTCGACCTTACAACTCACTCGATGAATAAGAAATGTACCGAAAGTATAAAAAACTATTCGTAGTTTGACCGGGATTTAAAAATCATATGTGATGTTTGGAGTAATGTCTCCATTGAAATTGGTTCTATTATTTTCTTTTAAATAGGTAGAACATGCATGACATCATACGGCAGTTAATACAGAGATTTATGTGGTTAAATTGAAAAGTTGGTAGTTACTACTACATGAGAAAATAAAAGTATAAGTTGTCTATGTCTGTAAAAAATAGAGCTGATGATCCATAGACACTACTGAAAAAGAAAAATCTCAACCAAAGTATGCTTTATCCATCACAATACATTTTGGCAACCAAAACTGGGTTGGCAATGATTTTCTTTCAGCATCTAGCACAAATAGTGGTCTGGGAGTCGGGTCCAACGTCCTCCGAAAAACTACCATCGATTTCCCTTCCCTGGCTCCATTCCAATTCTAGTCCTTACTTAATTTATCTGCGAATAAACCTCCAACCCACTGATATAGAAAGATTTTGGGTAGAAACACCTAGACCAAAATATAAACAGACTATGACACAATCCTGACTACGACACAAGGAATTCTTAGTCTTAGTACCAAATTATGTATTTAGAGTGATACAAGAATTATTATTAATCAAAATAACAAAGATTCAGGACGTGTCGATAAAGAAACTGTTCCGTACAGTCTGCTGCTACATTTATATATCATAGCTTTCCGCCCGCGGTTTCACCCGCGTTTAATGAGTTTTCCCGTAGGAATTAAGTGCTTTCCCGCGGTAAAAAGTAAACTATGTCCTATTCCAGGGCCTAACCTAAAGGTGTGCTAAGTTTCATCCCGATCTGTCTAGTGGTTCAAGCATGATTCGGCAACAAACATCCAAACTTTCGCATTTATAATATTAGTAGGATTGCCAAACGATAGCTGATTGCCAAATGCAGTTTGAATGAATCCTTCCTGTGAGCATTAAAATGCTCTGTTCATCCCTTTAGAGATAAAAGTGACTTTATGTATGTAGTAGGTGTTTTTTTGTCCAAATGATTTACGCCAGCTTGAAGCACTTTTGCTGCCGACACGTCAACAACAGTTGTTGACAGCCGCAGGAACGTGGGGAGAACGAATGCTGTTTAATTTATTAACTTTTGAGTCTGCGTTGTATTGCTCTGTCGTAGCACCAAACTTTTTCATACCTACTAAGGCAAAAAAATAATACCAGTATCAAAGCATACCACCGCCACGATTCTATCTTCTGTGCTCATTGCGTCACGGACACCCACTAACTCTGAGTTTCTGTATATATATATATATACGTATTTGTTTTTATGAAAACACGAAATCTGTCGCACATGAAATATGACCATGTGATATGGAAAAAAGTCCATAGATTTAGAGACCTAAAATAGAGACATACATGTCGTAAGCCGATGCCTAAAGAAATTTATTTCGGGGCGCGCGCTGCTAGCATGTCTTCAACTCGTGTGAACTATTGATCTAATTTACCCAAAACAAGCATCACATACCTAGGTGTAGTAAAATCACCAACCCTAAGAGGTACATCCCTTAGTTAAAAAAACATGGCTGTAAATCGAACCTTATAAAAACCACCAATCTGCAATGGTGTTCTAAATATATTTGAAGACATATGTATACCCGACGTAGATATAAACTTGTGACCATAGAATAAAGTTTATTTTTGCACTAACAAACAGATGCGTTTTCTTTACGAAAAGGCATCTGGTAAGGGTCTGGGTATATAGGTAGATGAAAAAATGCGGTCGTATCATTACTCCCCTGAGATGGTGAAGTGAGGAAAGTTTTTCAGGAGGTTACCCCAACCTCCTGAAAAACTTTCCTCACTTGCAGGTAAAATACCTATAGATGAAGCGGGAAGCAATGCTTTTTATTTGTTTTTTATATGATGATTTTTATATATTTATACATCAAACATATTTGGAGACACGAATCTGTGTGATTTTTGTCCTTTCTTTGGAAAGTATTGTTTAAGGATCTATAAACAGACAATTTACACTGTACACTTTCTGATGAACTGAATTGAGCTGTTCTAAGGCATTGGTAGGCAGGGATGCAGTTCATGCAGTAGAGGAGCGATAATGTGTGCAACTGCATTGGCAAGTCCGTGTGAATAGTTCGGCCAGTCACTCAAACGGTCTTTCGATTAGCACCACGATTGCAATCTTGCTGTACGAATAGGTTATTTGCATCACAACACTGCAGTAACTTTTCTTGCCCTATTTGGGTCGCAAATGGCAACTTATATTATAATAGAAAACATAAGACATTATTTAGGACATTTAACTTTGATATTCCCTCATCTCACCGACGCGACACGTTTAAAAAACACTAATTTGCTGCACAATATGGTAAGCTTGTCTATACCATTTGGAGTACCAGGCACAGACAAAGTTGCGGAATTCTCAATTATTCTAGTTGTTCTCTTGATCTATATCTAAATAAAAACCCGTAATCACACAACAAAATGCTACATGAGCCAGGTATCCAGTAAATCTAGATTGCTTTTAAAGCTAGCTGTAACTGATGCACCTATTTCACGGTGCACAGCCCAGATTAATGAGTTCTGCATCTCCCAGCTAAGCCAAGTCACTTGTAGCTGAAGATTATTGTGAGAGCGCAACTAAAACTGTATTGCTTGGTGCTTTAGTTAAAACTGTTATTTTATTTCCTTGTTTGTCTGCTGTTCAGAAGCTGTTCATATTTATGTTGGAATAAGTTTTTTTTTAATTTCATACTTCTTTCTTTTCGCTTTTGCCTTGCCAGCTCTGTTATTATAACACACTAGCTTTCCGCCCGCGGTTTCACCCGCGCTTAACGAGTTTTCCGTAGGAATGAAGTGTTTTTCGCGGTAAAAAGTAGCCTATGTCCTATTCCACGACCTAACCTATATGTGTGACAAGTTTCATTTCGATCCGTCCAGTGGTTCAAGCGTGATTCGGCAACAAACATCCAAACATCCAAACTTTCGCATTTATAATATTAGTAGGATACATCAATGAAAATCAAATTTTGAACTCATAACTTAAATTCAAATTGCAGTCAGGATTGATTTGATTTTGAAGTCAAACTACGTTCATCAAAGTCATTGTCTTCGTCTGGCGGGCGACATTGCCAATGTACTGCCAATATTTTATAGACTATTCCGACAGGACTCAATAATTCCTTTAGCTTATTCGCTCGTGCCATCATTCCAATATGCAGTGTCTTTGTTTGAACTTGTTTATGATAGTCGTTGGCGGACACCAGTCAATTTGTTTACTTGCCGCGTCTTCGCGTCGTGAAATTCAATGTATCTCAAACTCACGAAGTTAAAAGGTACGACTGTCTTTTGTAAATGTTCTTCATCATGAATAAATTTCCACAAGGAACAACATCCAAAATTGATGAAACTTTATGTACTACATCCTGTAAGACTTTGTTTTTATTCGGCAGGCGAAACATCGTGCTCACATGAAGAAATACTCTGTTATTTTAAATCAAAATTATCAGCTTACTTATTCTACATTTCCTATTGAAAGGACAAAAAAGCATGTTTAAATTGAAATGTGGGGAACAGAATTAATTTAATGAAATATAAAAAGGATAGAGAGACTTTAGTCTCGTAGATTTAGAGGATTTCTTTGCAAATCTTTCTCTACAGTAATTTCTCCTAAAAAAACTTTAAACCCCTAAAATCTTGTTCTTCTCGAGATTTTTGTTAAGGACCTTTACGTAGAGTCCCCGGTTGGTATTTAATACGGAGTTCCGGAGTTGCTAGGAAGCAACCTTCAGTAATTGTTACCGAGACATGAGAGTCTCAAAGGACAGTCGTTTGAAGGACGTAAAGTTTTGTAGGTTTCTAAAGGAACAGACCGGCCGAAGCCATTGGAAGAGAGGGCCAAAGAAAATTTAGACGTAACTTTCTTTGTGCTGATGTGCACTTTCCGATATTTTCTTGCTACAGTATAAATTGTTATGGATAATTGCCATAAAGTATCTATTATTATTTTTAAAGACCATTCATGAAACATCTCATTAACTCTACTTCATAACATCTGAAAATTGCGTCACGATAAGCAAAAAATATTAAACTTTTTATAACATACATTTTTTTTAATTTTCAGGTAAGAAGCCGTTACTGTTACGACATAATATTGTTTCTGCTAATCGTGAGTAATCGATTTCAAAATGAGCATTTAGATGGAAAGGATGCTGCAATATTGTGCTTTTGAGTGAACACTCAAACCATGCAGGTATTTTGTTAGTGGGCAAGACTGGGGCTGTGAACCGTGAATTGAATAGTTTATTGAATAAGTACTGTAAACTTCCCCTTCGTCCTTGTTCAGGCTATGGCTTGGAAACCCCGGAGTCTGGTCGCAAGACTGAAGCTTGCTAGCTAAAACAAAACACTACTCTTTTCCCACAAAGTCGCTACAACCAACTAAACATAATTATTTTTTTACATAACACTGTAGGACTGCATAATATATAAAACATTATGACAACTTAAATGGATATAAGGTATTAAGATTTTATTACTTACATAAAACTAGCATTTAAATTAAATACGCCGTGTGGTGACGGCAGAGTAGAATACATTTGTCACCAACCCCTACTCTTCCCGTGGGTGTCGTAAGAGGTGACTTAGGGACTACACATTAAACAGGGAACGGGCAGCAGCGCTCTCTGATACAGTAACCTTTTAATCTGCGATTTTCAACCCGCCTGCCAAGCGTGGATATTATGGCAAAAGAGGAGGCTCATAGTCCAGCAGTGGACTGTAACGGACCGTTGATTTGATTTGATTTGAAATTAAATATAGCACCTGTAACATATTATGCTATACGTTAAGTATTCCAGTTTAAAATTATTTATGAATGAATACGTCATGCTTTTGAGTCTACATAATTATATTCTCCAAATTTTTTTTTTTTATATTAAGTACCTTCTGTATAATTAATAATATATTAGTTTTATTTACTAAGGTTTAATATTTTAATAGACTAAGGCCTAGTCGCCCTAATTCAAGGTAGGTTCAAGCCCATCGGTGGGGACGAATATGAGCTATTGATGAATATATTAGTTTTAATCGCAAATAAACTTAATATTATCTGAACAGTATTTCATTTCACTAGATTAAATCAAGCCAATAGTATTCATTTAAATATACTTTTAATTGAATTGCGATTGATGAAAATATTGTTCTGAAAATTAACTCTCTCAATTCTGTACTATCAGCATCATGAATGATATTGATCAGTGATCTCTTCACTTTGAGATGAATTGAGATAAAACTCGACGCTCCGCCATTATTGTAGCATCTCAAAGCTGCACACTCGCTCGCCTGAACTCGTAGAATAAGCCGGGGGCGGCGGGGGCGGCGGCGGGGCAGGCTCAATGTGGAAGACTCTCCGTTTATGGCACCCATTTGCCGTTAAAGGCTTTCAAATGTCATGTGGATTGTTACTCTTCGATCAGTCCGAAGCTTTAGAGAATACGTTATTGAGCGATTGTGACGAGACATATTTAGTTCAATTCAAAGATTTTAAGACGTCATTCGTCAATTGTTTTCAGTATCTAAAGTATCTATAACATGTAAAATTTTCTATTACATGGAAATTCAATTTGTAAAAGCTACTTATGTCTTTAAGCTTACAGAGTAGAGTTGATCTGTAAGTCAACTTAGAGTCGCATATATAAAAGACTGCACACTTGTTCTCTAAAAACCAATTTACACACAACTTCCATAAAACTTTTTGCTGATGTGCTTAAATAAAAGTTGCTTTTAACTTCTCGTGTTATATAGGTGTCCGTAGTCTATCAACATAAAAATTATGTCAGGAGAGTATCCTTAAAAACACGCCATTTGGCAAACTCCTAGCAAAGTTGAGAGGCTCGTTAGAGTTTGTTTACAGCTTAGTAGTAAAAGCTCCCGTGGGAAACGCTGTAAAAAAAGTTAGACGTACTGTACACAATAGCAGGTAAAAAAGGCATAAACAATTTCTAGTCTACACCCACCTTTCCCTGAATTCTGTAAGTCGTTAACCAATGTTTTAGCTGGAAAGTTTAATGGTGTGCCTATCCTGTAAACAAGCGAGAACTTAAATACGTGTAAGTAATTACACTACTTATATTTGTATAATGGTGCACAAAATACTATAGTAAGTATACGTTAAAATGAAATGATTCAAATACCTAATCAATAGCAAGCAATCATTCAACATACAAGTGCAAATCCGAATGAGTTTGTGGGCGGCTAATTTGTATTTTATAAGGGATCTTCGGCAGATCTCAAAGAAACTAATTTCATGTTGGCAACTTATGCAATATTTATAGTCACGGTGGTCGAACAATAAAAGAGCGTTGTCGTCAAGGAAGCCTTCGACTGTTGGAATCCATTAGACACTTTGTTTCGAATATTTTATCACCTGAATTAAATTGTAATCCTTTGTAAGACGGAATCTCATTTGTATTACTTTTTATTGTACCCGTTTTATGGGCTATCTCTCACCTACCTCTGCGCAGCAATATTGTGAGAACTTAAGTTTTATGTGCGATCAAAATTCACGTGTATCAAAAACTGTTTCTCATCGCTCATGCTCTAAATTTAGGTTATTGTCCCTTCAAATTTGATTCTTAAATAACATCGTCTTTTATTTTCTGAATGATTTTCGTTAATGATAATTTATCTATAATGTACTATAAGTTGTTATTATTAATTTTAGCATAGTTCTCAAAATTTCCTCAATTCGTCATCTGATTTTTTATCGTAATTTAGTTCGTCTGATAATAGCTGGATAAGCAACTATGTAGTTTTATGGTGACAGGCGACAGGTTCGTATCTTCAAGATGAAAGCGGACGTCAAAGATAAGTGCAGTCAGTCCGTTTGGACTGGGTAACGTTTGAAATAGTTGGGTCTTTGTTGCTCGTTAGAATGGTGGTTGCTTGCTTAGCCAGGCGAAAGTCTTGGACTAAACCAGTCTGACCACTAGTTTGTTGTTTCTTAAATAGTGTGGATTTTAGAAGATTAACAATCTTTGAAGGAAGGAATAACAATGTTGTGAAAAGTGAAAATCCTTTTAAGGCAAAATTGCTAAATTGACTAGCTTTATAGATACCAGTAGTTTTGACTTTACTACTTCAATAATCTGTGACATTCAATACCATATTTAGTGGTGTTTGATAAACCTAAAATATAAGCGAAGCTAATATAAGAAATTTTAAAATCTGTTGTCTTGACTTGACGTCCACCATAAATTTGTGCAATCGAATGGACGCGTTCTTAAAATGTAGGTCTATATTTCATGTTCGATATTTCTTAAAATCTGATGTTCATCTCCATTATTTTTCTATGGTTATCTTTGCAAAGTTAGCGACTGTTAGAGCGGTTTCGTACTACTACGGTCCGTGCGAATCCGTGAAAATCGGTCCGAAGTATTCGTAGAACTAGTTGTATGGTAGATCGAATGGAAATCGGATCTAGTGCGTAAACTACCATACAAATATTTTTTACGACTACCGGACCGTATTTTCACGGATTTGGATCGGAAGTAATAGTGCGAAACCACTCTTAGGCCTCGTGCCTACATCGATCGGCTGGTTTTTTCGGTCACATCAGCTATGATGCTATATTCATATATCATTTATATTCATCTCCATTAAAATCTGATATTAAGGATTACAACAAAGGTTTATGACGCGCGTCGCCTGAGCGAAGCGATCGTCTTTTGTTCCTCTGAGGATTACAATTTTCAATCACAATTTCTCTCAAAAATTAAATATAAAAACATTTTTAATTCGTTATTTTCTGTTTACTTACATACATCTGTTGTTTGTGATTTTTTTTTCTTTAGCACACGGCGAAAATGTATTAGACAGGGTAACATTCCTTTACGTACTCTAACTGTAAATTTTACTATACCAATACCAATGTATTTCTACCCAAAGGATTTTGATGACTATCAAAAGTTCACGTTTTTATGTGTGTTTAACAGATATAAATGCTGGCATTTGTTATGTCGTTCGCGGTATGCGTGTTGTGCTTGTGCGCATGCGACGATCGCGGTCACAGTTCAAGTTATTTTATTGTTTGTTTAACCGTTGATCTAAGATGACCCATACAGACGAGCTAGGCATTTAATACCTCAATAAAAAAATATTGATACTTAAATGAAATAGATAAGTCGAGTTTATCAATACTTGCTTTGACTTAAATCCAGAATTTAAATTCTATCACTATGTAAAGGTCGCAGACGATGCTTTTGCATTTACAATAATAAGTATAGGTGTTCCGTTAATTAAACGGTTTTATTATAATTTGTACTTATATTGAATCGGCCAACCGTTATGTTTTTGATTTTACTTTTCATTTCCTTTACAATAATAATTTGGTGGAGACATCTCACACATGACCATCTGAGTTCTGATCCCAAGCTTTACATGAGATAAACTGATAGATTTATTCTTATAATTAATATATACAATACACTATTTCTATTTCAAACCTACACCTTTTACCACAACCATCACTATTTCTCTCCATACTTGTAACATTTGCATATTTACTCGTATTTCTCTAGTTTCTAGCTATTATGCATTTACGCACAGCGTTTATAGAAATCTAATCCGCAGTGGGTGCAGCGTGGCACTCCGGCGCACAGCGATGGATCGGCGGAAAAAAGTCCTTTTTTCAGAGTTCAACTTTAGGCAGATTTTGTATCATTAATAAATACTACAGTCTTCAACAAACAATGCTATATAATTTTTTTTTATTTTTATTATTGTGTTATTGGTTAAATTAAAGGCTAAAGTCAGACTTTAAAGAAACGTTATTTATTTCTTGAAAAATATGACTTTTTTTGCTTAGTTACACTAGATAACCAGTGTATTTAAAAAAAATATAAAAATTACTGGTAATACTACATACATTAGAGCATCTAAAACTAAATTTATAATTTGAGGAAAGTACTTAGTATTAATGTAGTATCGTTAGAGAACAAAGCATTTTTTTTTTACATAATTTCTTATTTCAATCGACCATATCTAGCTTGCGGCGCTTTCCGGCGGTGTCTTATGTAGTTTACGTGATAGGTACATTCCTATAGATAATTAACAAATCACTTCCAGCTGCTAATATCTGCTAACCTTGTTTTTGTAGTTCTATTAGTAAATGAGCTTCATATTGCCTACATTAAGAATTAATTTTTTTAATGAGGGTAAATTACCTAAAAAAAATAGTAATGGCTATAAAAGGGATAAACTTTTGTTTTATTTTTCATTACTTGTTCATAACCGGTACAGTGATAACAAATTTTACACTAAAATGGCGAATTTTACTATTTCTAACGACAAATTAGCCGAAATTGCTATCGCAAGCGGTCGCGATGTCAATAAGTGCGTTGAAGTTATTAAAAGCAATCATACTGATTTATCGGAGATCATGTTAGTGAAAATAAGTGAACATTTGATCAAAACCTTTTTTCCCAAATTTACAAAAAAGTGGAATGAAGCAGCTCGGAATAAGAAGTTCTTTTTTGCTAAAAATGAAAAATGGCTGTCAGTAAAGTTTACGGTTCTTAATGAAGATATTGCAGCAGGATCATCAAAACGATCTCACAGTGGAAGACCAGAAAAACCTATCGATGAATGTTGTGACCGAGCCAAAAGGTATAAAGTTAAAAAGCTATGCGAAACTGTCCAACCTGAATTAATTGCTGCAGCAGCTAAGAGAATAAGCGATCAATCAACAAGATGTGAAGCATTTAGTGCGGAGAAAGCGTGGGCATTAATGTTAGATGCATCATTAACAAGGCATCAATATGAAATTCTTAGAAAAGCTGCAAAGGAAATTGGATGTGATATTTTTCCAGCTTATCATAATGTCTTAAATGCAAAAAAAGATTGCTATCCTCCTCATATAGATGCAACAGAAAGCTACGCTTACGTAGGTCTTCAAGAATTATTAGATCATACTGTAAAGAGGATATATAAAACAAAAACTGACGATGAATTGGCAAGTATGAGTGAGGAAGTAACACTTTTATCAAAATGGGGTTGCGATGGCTCATCGGGCCACACTGAATACAAACAGTCATTTGTCGAAGATGGTGCTACAGATACCAACATATTTCTAACAACATTAGTTCCGCTCCGTCTTAACAACAAAATAAATAATTCTTTGGTGTATTGGAAAAATTAAACTCCTTCTTCAACCAGGTATTGCAGACCAGTACAGTTTCAGTTCATGAAAGAAACAACGGATGTCAGTAAAAACGAGATCTCAAGAATGGAAAGTGAAATAGCTAATCTAAATCAAACAACGATTTCCATGAACAACAGGATTTTTAGAGTGACTCATGAACTTCATTTAACCATGATCGATGGTAAAATTGCACAAACAATCACAGATACTTCTTCTAATGCAGTGTGCTATATATGCAAGGCGAAGCCGACTGAAATGAATAAGCTGGAACATTTAAAAACAAAAGAAGTAAATATGGACGCTTTTAAAGTAGGCCTTAGTCCGTTACATGCAAGACTGAAATTTATGGAATGTATTTTGCATATTGCCTATAATAAATCGTTTAAAAGCTGGAGAACCAATGCCAACACGCTGCCACTTAAAGAAGAGGAGAAGAAAAAAATACAAGACGAGCTTTTCAAAAGATTGGGAATTAAGGTGGACTTCGTTAAGCAAGGAATGGGCTCGTCGAATGATGGAAACACGTCAAGGAGGTTTTTTGATAATGTGGATATAGTGGCGGAAATTACAGGAGTCGATGAAAGGTTGATTCATCGATTTTCTATAATATTGCAGACAATCAACTCCGGGGCTTCAGTTGACTCAGAAAAGTTCGGGAAGTATTGTGAAGAGACTACAAGACTGTATGTTGGGTTATATGACTGGTACTATATGCCAAATACAGTGCATAAGGTTCTAATGCACGGCAGTCATATAATTTCAGCTGCTGCATTGCCAGTGGGAATGTTATCTGAGGAAGCCCAAGAGGCGCGCAACAAGGACTACCGTCGATACAGATTAAACCATTCTCGAAAATGCTCACGTGAATTGACGAACGAAGATGTTTTTCACATGCTTTTGGCTTCTTCAGATCCGTACACAAATAGTTTAAGGGCTATGCGTAGCCCAAAGCATTTGCCCTTGCATGAAGATGTAAAAGCTTTGCTGCATGGAGGAAATGAAGAATGATCCTCAAACTTAATTTAATGATTTTTATTCCTGTTCATTACTGTGTATGTATTTGTATGCTTTCTTTGTATATATATATTCATTATTGTATATGTCTTAAAAAATGCACAAAAATTAATGATTTAATTTATTTTGTTATTTATTTTTTAGTTTTCTTTCATTTACTGCTTTTCTGATTTTTACGATACTATAATATAACTAAAACATTATGAAAAATATGCTTTCTTATTATTTTATGAACTAATATCCAACATTTATAACATTCCCTTTCTATAAAACAATTATTTCCGCCGCGCCATACAACGTCCACCACTGTGCGGCGCAAGCGCAGCGGCTGTCGCGAGCATCCGTGCACAAATCACATCGTTAATTGAACCTAGTGGTTCCTGAGTGGCTTTAGAGTTTCCATCAAGCTAAACTAGACCTTCCTATGTACTATTGTTTCGACCGTCTACTATGTCGACCGGCCTTACAGACCCCTGGTGGGTGTCAGAGTTATTGACCTTTAAAAAGGCTCATGTAACTGTAGTTGATGATGCCTTCCGAAGCTTGGAATCAACTAGGAAACTTCAAGAATATGAAAAAAAGAAATCAAAATGTTTACTTGTTACTTACTTGTTGAATAGCGCGTTGGCGGGAACTCTATTTTTTTTTGTCTTAGTGTTTTGCTTTCTACGAGAAGTTGTTCCTGTTTTGTGGTCTGTGCAACAAATTGTGCATTGTGCAGGGATTTCACGTAACAGGACATCGAAATAGATGATCCGTTATTCTGGGACAATATCCTACGCTATTCAATGGCCGGTATACGGGTACTAATTGGACTCTAGTTTTAGATTCTACAATAGAAATGGTTTACAGGACACATAAAAAAAGTACCTATGGTATCAGTTGACTGATTTTTACTCTTGCTTCCTTATGTTGAAACGAATAAATGCGCACTAAATTAATAAGAATAATGTATGAATACAATGCTTTTTAGATTCTAAATAGATATTGGAAAACCCTCCTTTTCTCGGCATTTAAATTCTTTGAGTATTTAGCTTATTTAGTTACGCACTTACTATTCGATCTGATTTGTATGATTAACGTGGTCCACTTGACCTTCACAGTAACCGTTATTTATTTCATTGGGACCACTGAAACTTTCAGAAAATCCTAAACATATTGTCTGCATGCTGTGTACTACTATTATACGCTAATTTTATGATAGGTTTTATAGGTATAAAGGTAAACCAAATCGCGGAAAAGTTAAATTGTCTGTATTTGAAACCTCAAAGATCATAAGTCCCATTTTGTATAATTACCTTGCCTTATTTTTATTGGTTGAACTTGAAAAGATAAGTTATAGAGAAAAGCCTTAGCTATTCAAACTTCCAATTAGTAAAACGAAATTGCTTTTAGATGATAGACAGATAGCAGCTGTTGGTTCTTAATAAGATGTCTGGGATTAGATTTCAAAATAAAGCTGAATTTCATGAAGAGGCGGACTTTGCGAGGATCGTTATTATCCACCTTTGGACTGAGCTCGTTTAATAATCTCAGACAACGATAACCCGGGTCGGGGTAATGGAAAATGGCTCCATTGCTATGATATACTGCGGTTTTAGCCACTTCGCCGGGATTCTAGACACCCTCTTCGAATTGTGGTGAGGTCATATTTTAATATGCATTTTATTAAGTAAACGGTTGTTTTGTGTAGAATAGCGGAATTTGCCGATGGTTTCGTGACATTGGGTCATGATTATCGATCGTTTGTTTAATTTTAAACAACTGATTGTAGAAATCAGTGTATGTGAAAATAAAACATCTATGCTATTTAATTTATTAGCTCTTAAATTTTAGTTTCTTTGTATTTTAAGTTGTTTCAATTCAACTCTTGCTTAGTTCAGTTGGAACAAGACTATAATACATGGCTCTTTCGTTTCTATTAAGTTTTAAAGCCAGCATTCGGATTTTCTTATTGTATCAGAGACTGATTTACATCCCCATATTTCTTGGGTCTCGTTGACCCAGTTGTCGCTCGTTTTTTAGACGTCTGGCCAGAAAGGGTTATAGCCTGGATCCAGCCTAGCTACCGTAATAGGAGTCGGTTTATCAGCTGTGACAAATTCTAGACTCGTGCTCTTCTAGAATATAGGGCAAGATCGTGATCCATTTTAGGCTCTATTTTATTTAGTTATTTATTTTTATTTTGTTTAGGAAGCTTTCAGCCAATTTTACAATATAAATTAATAACTAAAATAAGTACATGCCAATTACAAGCTACCACAAATGTACAGAAAAAAATTTAACACTTCAAAATGATAACTAATTAGAGACTAAATTCGGTTCACTGCTAGTTTTCCTAATTTGTATTTTCTACAACAAAATAGGTCAAAACGATCGTCGCTATTTAAATCATTTGCTAAAGAAAGCGTTCTCGGTATAAAGCTATTATTTCTGTAATTAGTTCTGCTAAAGGGTCTGCTCCCCACCCCTACTCTTCCCGTGGGTGTCGTAAGAGGCGACTTAGGGACTACACATTGAACAGGGAACGGGCAGCAGCGTTCTCTGATACAGTAACCTTTTAATCTGCGATCTCCAACCTGCTTGCCAAGCGTGGAGATTATAGCAAAACCCTCCGCATAAGTGGAGGAGGCTCATAGGCCAGCAGTGGACTGTAACGGGCCGTTGATGAAAGGGTCTGCTCTAGTCTGAGATGAACCTTTTAGTTTCTTTATGTCCTGTATGTATAACAGTAGTATTATCACTTTTATGCTTTGTTTGTCCCAGTAGATTTTTAACGTTAGTTAATGACAGAGTAACTTTACTTTAGTAACTTCAAGCTATCTACAGACATTTTCCCTTTTAAATTTTAATATGTACTTACATCAGTCATCAACAACTCATATATACTTCCCCACCGAAGGGCTCAACCCTACCCTGAATTAGGACGATTAGGCCTTAGTCACAGTGCGGGTTGGTCGACTTCACACACAACCTTTTGAATTTCTTCGCAGGAGTGTGCAGGTTTCATCACGATGTTTTCCTTCACCGTAAGAGCGTCGACTAAACGTACATATGAATTCGAAATTCGAAAACACATTAGTACGTGGCCCTAGCCAAAAGACCACCGACGCTCTTGCCATGATATACTTACGTATTCTTAACAAAATCAGTAGTCAGGTTGTGTACTAGTTCAGAGATCAGTGACCTTTTATCACCTGCTCAATACGAGTAGAGTACTTACTACCAGTCTTAGCACTTACCTTATCTCTACGTCAAGTGTCTTTACTTGCGTCAGATAGAAACACAAATTACGTAAAGCCGCGGATTGATGGCCGCTGTTTTTCTTATCCTCGAAACTCTAAAATAGTGTTTAACAGTGTCAGACTAGTAAATCTATAGAAATGAGGCCGGGGGTTAAGCTATACCCAATCTCTCTCTCTCTCTCTCCTGCCTATGCAAAAAATACTACACTCCCGCTGCGGGATTTTGCCGCACGAAGGGATAAAATCCTGCCCAATATCTTTCAAAAAGTTCATAGTGGTTCTTTTTATTTACTCTACATGAGTCAATATTCATTATCATCAACAGCTCATATACGTCCCCACCGAGGGGCTCGAGCCTACCCTGAACTAGGGTGATTAGGCCTTAGTCGACCACGCTGGCCCACTGCGGGTTGGTTGACTTCACACACAACCTTTGAATTTCTTCGCAGAAGTGTGCAGGTTTCATCACGATGTTTTCCTTCACCGTATGAGCGTCGAATAAACGTACATATGAATTCGAAATTCGAAAACACATTGGTACGTGGTGGGGATTGAACCCGCGTCTTCCGGACGGGAGGCAGCGGCCCTAGCCTAACCTAACTTAACCTAACCACTAGACCACCGACGCTCTTATTCATTATACAAGGGCTGCTATTTATGTATCCGGAACTGGCCACTTACATAAACAATATTTAAAAAGAAATTATAACATTTAAAAATAGAACTCTTTGGCTGTAAAGTAAAGTTTGTTTCATTCATCTGTCAATTGTTTTTACATTGTGGCGCCATTTTTAAAATTCATTGTCTATCATCACCATGGATTTGACTCATGAAAATTTTCGTGCTATGATTTATTACGACTTTCGGCGTGGATTAACTCAAAAACAGTGCATGGATCAACTTTTGTCGACTTTTGGGGAGGAAGCCCCATCGAAAACCACTGTGTATCACTGGTTCAGTGAGTTTAATCGTGGTCGTCGTATGCTTGCGGACGATTTTAAAGAAGGTTGCCCTAAATCGGCTGTTGTACCACAAAATATTGATGCTGTGCGCGAACTAATAATGCAAGACCGTCATGTTACATATCGCGAGATAGAGGCATTTCTGGGCATTAGTATGACGAATATTTATAAAATATTACACGAACATTTGGCCGTAAAAAAATTTGTTCTCGTTGGATCCCGCACAACTTAACAGTTGAACAAAAACAGGCTCGTGTTGATTGGTGCAAAAAAATGATAGAAAAATACAAATGTGGTACATCAAAAGCTGTTCATAATATCTAACAGGAGACGAATCTTGGATGTATGCGTATGATCCCGAAACTAAACAGCAGTCAACGGTTTGGGTGTTCCAAAATGAGCCAAACCCAACTAAAGTTGTTCGTGCAAAAAGCACTTTGAAGCAAATGGTTGCCTGCTTTTTTGGTATTAGTGGACATGTGGCTACAGTACCACTAGACTAGAGAATCGTAAAACGGTTAATTCTGAATGGTACACCACCATTTGCTTGCCAGAAGTCTTTGGAGAAATACGCAAGAACAATCGACAACGAAGAATAATCCTTCACCACGATAACGCCAGCTGTCACACCTCGGCCGCAACAACGGAGTATTTAAATAGTCAAATGATCGAATTGACGGGTCATCCGCCGTACAGTCCCGACTTGGCACCCAACGACTTTTATTTATTCCGAAGCGTGAAGAACAAATTACGTGGACACCGATTTTCGACCCGGGAAGAAGCCGTTGATGCTTTCAAAATGCACGTTTTGGAGATACCCGATACAGAATGGAAAAAATGCTACGAAAGTTGGTTTCAACGTATGAAAAAATGCATCGATCATCACGGGGAATATTTTGAAAAGCAATAAAAGTATATTTGGTTATAGATGTTTGTTATTTTTTGTTATTCCGGATACATAAATAGCACTCGTAGCAGTTAGAAATACGAAACATTTAACTACCAGAATTCATTATCGTCAACATACCAAACGATATAACGATGATCAACTATAAAAAAAATATTCTTACCGAGAAGTATGTAATTAAGTTCTACCTACCCTCGAGTGAATGGAACATTTATTCATTAGATCAGTGACCCGTTATCACCAGCTAAACTTAGTCGAACAGTATCTTCATTCTGTTCAATCTAAGCTGCCGTCTTATCTCTTCGGTGAGTGTCTATCTACTCGCTAGAGATAGGAAAATAGCTTTCTAATGTTAACTTTATCCTTCTTAAAACGAATGCTTTAGTCTTTATCTCAGTTAGATCGTAGTACCGAACAAATAAGATTGAATTTAACCATAAAACAACGAAACGGAAAATTTTAAGATAATTCTTTAAATTGAATCTCGCGTGGTAGTGGTAAGAACGCCCATGAGACAATATTCAAAAGACTTTTCGGATTTTGTTATATTAACAGCTACGCCTGCTACGGCGTAGCAACAATACGTAGCAGAACAGTGCTACGATGCCATAGAAAACAGCATATTTGATCAAAATGATAAATCTTTTCTCTAAATGGCGTCTTTCCTAAGTGCTGTTATTTCTTAAAAACAATTTATCAATATCCAATCAATCTTCTATTTTTTCCAATGCCTATTGCATTATAAGTAAAGCAAATACAAGTGACAGATAACGTAAATACATGTTTGTATAATGTCCTGCGCTTGCTCTGGTATTAGATTATAACAGTGTTGCAGCGCGGTATCGAGTGCGTGTGCGTTTGACAGGTGACAGCTGTCAATTCCCGACCGCGGTGCGCAAACAAGCGCCATCCAATATTTATGTTGCGTTATTATTGTTGTATAATTGATGACCGGTATAGTGTCGTCGGTGGTGGTTCTGCCTTCTGCGCAGGATTCTTAGATTCGATTAACTTGATATTGCATATTGGGAGTATTCTGTTTCGGGTATGTTAATAAAAAAACGTTCGTCTGTTTTTTCTTTTTGCGAAGGATTATTTTTTCATGCCATGCCAGTACTATCATTACTTTCGAGCTTAAATTGTCTTTCGTTACTAAAAAGAGGAAGTTGTTTGACCTAAAAACGAAGACGAGGTTAATTAATAATACTGTGCCACAAAAATACGATTCAATAGAGTAAAATTATTGTAACTGATTACATTTTTCGGTAGATTAATACTGCAAATTTGACCTACTTAAGTAGTTACTACTCAAAATACATTTGTAGTGTTTTCATAATTGTAATTTATCCATGATAAAAATGGATAAATGAAACTGCTCAGTTCATAATCATTATCAACCGCTCATAATATGTCCCCTCTATCTATTACAGGATTGCTAAAGTTAACAAAGATTCACTTAACAACAACGAATAAACTAACTAAAAAACTATTAAAAGATCAAATGATGAACAGACAGACTTGCTATACTTACTAATGACTTTATAATAAGACCACCAACATGATAAATGGACTTCAAGCTAAACAAACATTGGTTGAGTCTGTTTGATAACCTTTGGTTTGACATGTTATCATTATTTTTATATTAATTTTGACGTTTTGCCCAGCTAGCCTGTTTCTACCAGACTACATTAAGCTAAAAGGATGGTTGTGTTTTAATCAACTATACTTTGTTTAAAAGAACTAAATATAAACTATATTAAATAAATTCCTTTTTAGTACATACTTACTTATCCCCACCTAAAAGGTTTTGGCGGAAGAAGATGAATAAACCGATGTAGGCTGATATAAAGTATGTGCTTATAAAACGTATAGTATAACTTCAGGCGTTACTTTGGGGAAGTCCCTTTTTACAATACAAAAGGAAATATCTAGCTACATGCACATTGCACAAAACGATGGACGTGCCATGCGTTTGAAACTTTGAAATGTAACCACCCGCCCATCAGCAATTAAATGTACATGCACAGTGTAACTGAACATCTCATCTCTAAAATAATAATCAAAATTGGCCGTTGATCATCTAATAACAGATCCTTTCTACGTTGTGAGAGTAACCCAAACTCTTTTAGAAATTTACAATGTGATCGTCTTTATATTATGTTTTCTAACTGCGGAATTACACATAGAGTCGCCTACTCAACTTCTATGTTATTCCTATATACTGATTTGTCCCTATCTCTCGCCCGAACACAGGAGTATCAGTTGCCAGCCGGCAAGCAGCCTACTCCTGATTACCCATGTTCGCGGACTGAAAGAATAAAGTCACCAGGAAATCCCAGCGACTTTATTAAACAATACTAACTTCGTATTCTGAAAAGAACTTCGAAGTTTATTGCTTCTGCAATAAGAGCCCAGATTCCTGAAATGGATCACAAGGATTATTACATGATATATGTAATTTAAAAGGTATAAAAGGATGGCTCCAGGACTGCCTCAGCGAGTCCTTAGAGCCGGCGACGGGTGTGTCGTCTGTAGTTCTGAATAGAACTTCTAGTTCTTAGAGGAACTTTCGTTGAGTGGCATTTCCTCAACAGAATGATCAATAACCAAGTTTCTCTAATGATACTTCCTGGAGACGACCATCCTAGCTCTACGCACCGGGACACCCTTTTCCTTAAGCTATGTCAATCGTATTGAAAAATACAGTTACATAATCTCTCTGTGTCTTCCATACTACCATCACACAAGGGATCCAGTAAGATCTAGCAAGATCCAGCCCTGACGAAGGAACTAGTTTTAGTTCTTTCAGCTAGTTGATTGCTAAGACCCCAGATCCCGAGCAAGACAGCAGTCTAGCAGCAAAGACCCGATACGCTCACACCTTTACAGCAAACTAACTGTTAAAGCATTTACGAGACGAGTGAGAATAAACGCTCCACCAACGCGCTCTCTGTGAGTCACTTCCCACTCTGTCCTTCAGAATGCTCCTGTTCTCCCCTCACCACAGAGGTGTAGGAAAAAGGTTAAAATAATAGACAACCCCGAAGGATTGTCTACAGCGGACTCTGGTCCGACCGGTGCGCCTTAAGCGATGGAAGGAGACCAAAGTCTCCTTCGTTGAAAGCATAAGCTTCTCGTGGTAAGCCGAAGCTAGTGGACTACGTCCAATCGATACTAGCCGTAGCGTTCCCGATACGGCTGAGCCGCTGTGGTAACCTTTTAGGAGGCTAATCCTGTCTTCCACCGAAGTGTCCAACGTATTGCGTTCAAGGGTGTGTTTATAGGATAGTCCACACGTGAACCAGCGCCTATGATGGTAAACCATCTTCCAACGAGCAAGCTCGAAGGGATGACCTCACAGCTGCTACTGACTGTGGGTCTCATATCTGGATTGCTCCTGCATACTGGATCTCCGTCTATCTAAACGGTACTGCCAGGGCAGATCTGCTCCAACTTCATATCTCCATATATATATATAACTCCTCCGCGCGTCTCCGTGCCTGAGACCGCATATGAATCTAAAGACTCATTTCAACTATCGCTCTGAATATAGCTTTACAGCCTTCATCATCGCTCGTCCAGTCCACTGCTGGACTATGAGCCTTCTCTCCTTGCAACCATATGTGTCGATATTATATCGCACAGTTGATTCAGTAATAAATCATACATGATGATATTAGCCAGAACAGTCCACGTCCAGTTTCTCGTTCTCAATTAATAAACTCGTTCTAGTATGCCTCTTCACAGACTTATGTCTTGAAGGAAGCCACTATGTCCTCCGCTACCTCCATTATCGGGGTTAAGACTTGAAAGACCATCATCGACACTAATCAGTCTGAGGTCCACCGCGCACGGCTGTGGACAAGTCCCCATCCGCGGCTATGTATTCAAGTCGCTGTATGCGTCTTCGGTCAATCAGCGGTTCAGAGCTAGACTTACAGTGGTAGCGGCATTCATAGCAGCCCGATGGTTACTCCACATCTTCATAGGTCAGATACGGAAATCTCTCCACAGACTTGCGTCTTGAAGGTAGCCACTAAGATATTGTTAACTCCACTATCGGGGGTAAACTTAGTGTACTTATCACGCCTAGGATGCGACCCATACATCAGCGGTTCAGAGCTAGACATGCAGTGCCAACAATATCATAGCAGCGATAGTTATACCTCGTCTTCATGCGTCAGATAAGGGCTCTCTATGAGATGGTCAAATATAGTGCATTATGTGATCAGTTTGATCCAGCGGCCGTGTCCGCTTTCATTAGGTCATCTAGGTGCGTCAAGTCTATGATTCCCTTGATTTTCATTTTTGACCATCTCGGATGGGATATGTCATCCATAGAGGCATAGTTAACCGTTCCCATATCAAACAGGCAGCACGCCAGTCTTCAGGGACCGAAATCCCGTCGAAAGGCAGTGAGAGGCTGTGCAGCGCCTGCGACTTTAGGTTCGGCAATTATTTCACTTGGTTTTCCAAGTATAGACTTATATTAGTCTATTTTTGCACTTTTATAATAATGTCAATTTTCTTGAACTTAACGTTCCGCCAGCCATCTATTCCTAGACGGCCGACTGCCTCCCACCATGTATATTGGCGATACGCATCGACGGTACGCGCTAGGTCAACAGGCCCTTTTCCTAAACTTGTTCGATATTTCTGAAACTCACAATGCGAACGTATCTCAGTCTATGCACCCCAAGTATGCATTTAGTTTTGCATTATCTCTTTTAGTTTCTGAGTAATTAATTTTAGAAATATCAAAAATGTCCAATACAAGAACGTATTAAAATTTAAAACATTCATTACAAGAACGTAATAAAATTAAAAACATTCATTACACGAACGTATTAAAATTATAAAAATTCATTACAAGAACGTATTAAAAAAACAAAAATTCTCTTAATTCGTCTCGAATCTTTTATTATAACTTTCTCTATGTCTTACAACAGACACACGTTGTTCTACATAGTTTTAATTTACATTAGGGTCGGGGAGTTACAACAGGCGAAGACCGTGAAACGAATAACCATCCACTACCAATCGAAACGCCTTAACACAACACAAGGCATCATCAGGAGTTGACTACTGCTGATCAATGCCAAGCTTAGAGGCAAAAATCATGCCCTACCTCTCGTATGTGATCAAAGTCATTGTTTTATACAACGTGTTACAAAAAATAAAAAAATAAAGAATATTCTTCATCACAGGCATTCAATTAAAATTTTCTCATCTCTAGTGTCAATTGACACCTAAACTATCGATTATCAGAACGGAAAAGTATTTGTACACCATTTGCCACTCAGGAGCCCCTGGTGACTACAGTCACCCAAGAAAACCTGCCGGCCGGCGTATGGGAAGCGTTCAGTATAACGCTTATATCGGCGAAAGTAGCTCGGGTTAGTTTTAGAGAATGAAACTGGATGACGCTTAATTGAATAATAATTTTCTACCTATTTAATATTTCAAGTTTCTTCTATGGCAACAAAATTCTTCAGGAAAATAATTTGAATTTGACGTTTCGTCTCTCTGCGATTTGTTGATTTCTCGGTACGCGATTGCTTGTGAAAATAACTGTGATTACTAATTATTTCTTAGGTTATTGTATATCTAATTGATCTTAAAGGTTTTTTCTTTATGAAATATATTAATCATTGCAATCTTCGAACATTTCAATGCGTAAAATATAACTTTCATGGCGTGGTATTGGAATGTGGGCGGCCATTGACGATTTTCTATTGTTTTAATCATTTCGTACCCAGTATTATTCGGTGAAAAAGCTAACTACTTTTAGTAAATTCTTCATTTTTCTAGCTTTCATAGCTATTTTTAACTTTCTTATAGGTCCATTAGTTCAGTAGTTACATTCGATTTTGTCGAGAAGGTCACAGCCGGCCGGCGCGAATGGCGCGAATTGAACCATAGCGGTAAAAATATGCACATTGACCTAAAATTACATATCTAGTCCGAATATTCTTTGACACAGCTGATCACTAGAGATGGGAAAATTTCAATTAAATGCCTTTGATAAAAATATTCTTTTTTTTTGGTATTTTTTGTAACACGTTGTAAATTACCTGTCTTGTAATTATCTTTTTTTTCCGTTAATCAATCTTATTATTTTCAATTTCAAAATGTCGTCGGGGTTTTTTTTTTTGTATCCGTGAATTTTATAGGTTATCTTACTAAGCTATTCAGATTATTAGGATGATTACTTTTAAGAAATCTGTTACGGAATGCTGAGACCCAATTAAAAAATATTTATTATCGTTCGCACATACGAACAACAAACATATCAGTGTGGTTTCTGGAACGCCTGTATTTATTTAGCAACAGTAGAAACAGTATTCGCAGTGTGTTATTCTTGATACGAGATTGACTGTATAAGAAATAAAAAGAGTTTTTTATAGTTCCGATATTTTTTTTATAGTTACTAACTGATAACAAATAAACCGACTTCAGAGCAAGTAGAATTATTGTACAAGTGCTAAGTTCTAAAATACAATTTATCTAAAATCGAAAGTCTTAACAAATGTGTTCCCCGCAGGTACATTTATTAGCAGAATGATTGGTGACCGATATGGCTGTGTAATCGGTGGTATTACTCCAATTAACCGATCACTGTAATTCACCGGTAAATACCGGTTTCTAGACGTAAACTATGTTTTCACTGAGCTTAGTAAATACTGTAAAGATATCGGAGTTTCATGTCTCTATTATTGATAGTAGGGTATAGTTTTTTAATTGTTCTTATTTGTAGCTTTTGTATGTGCTCCGAAAACTTTGCTCACCACTTTGGGGATGAGACCGTGATTTTATGTTTATATTTGCAATTAAGTTATCAATATAATTTCGACGGCTATACCACATTTGCATTCATAAATTAATTATAATTGATAATAAATTGTAATAGAGCGTCTGTCTAGTGGCTAGGGCCGCTGCTTCCCGTCCGGGAGACGCGGGTTCGATCTTCACCACGTACCAATGTGTTTTCGAATTTCGAATTCATATGTACGTTTATTCGACGCTCTTACGGTGAAGGAAAATATCGTGATGAAACCTGCACGCTCCTGCGAAAAAATTCAAAGGTTATGTGTGAAGTCGACCAACCCGCACTGGGCCAGCGTCGTCGAGTAAGGCCTAATGGTCCTAATTCAGAGTAGGCTCGAGCCCCATGGTTGGGACGTATATGAATGGTTGATGATGAATAAATTGTCTATCCAGATTTTTAAAGATGTAGGCCTTGGATGTAGGTATAATAGAATTCCATAAATTTTTAACCCAGCTGATTGGACGTTTTATATGTTAAAAGATCGCTTCCATAACGTACTGTAGCAGCTGAAGCCACTTTAGCTACAGCTCGTTACTTAATAAAACGCACTGTTTATGAATACTTCTATTATATTCGATTTTACAACTTTTGCACTGGGAAATAATACTATCGACCGCACACGAGGGCGGACGGCAGGTAAGAACACCCCGGCCAAGTTCGTATGAAGTTTCTATCGCTCTCTTTTTAAACCAGGTAGTTAAAAAGAGAACGAATATATTCTAAAAAGAATCACATCGCCAGCACCAAACTCACATAGACCAACGAGGCCCGATGCTACAGTACTTACGATAATATTGTTTCAGGTTTCATTACATACACTAAGTACTTAGATATAACGTACATTCAGCAAATATTTCTTCATAGTAGTTTGGTACCATTTGTATACCTATAATCGAGCGTTAGTGATTGTTAGCCTTTCACTAACAATAGCTAACGAAGTTTCTGTCACTGATAAGAGTTATATCGGTTGTAACAGGAATGTTACCAACGTAATAATGATCACTAAAACATGATTCGTAGCAGTTAATAGTGCACGCAGGTGGCCGAATTTAAATTATGTTTGTCTAGAAACGTTGCGCGTAGTTTCAACTTGTGCCTTCTTTGTCGGCGACAATTTGGCAGGTTAAATACTTGCTGTTGTTACAAGCTTGTATATACGTCCCCTACCCTCGACCACCCTAAACCAAGGCGATCAGGCTTTGTTTGAACACGCTGGCCCAGTGCGAATTGGTTGACTTCCAACACCGCCTTCGAATTTCTTCGCCTTCACCGTAAGATATACTTGCCACTGAAGGATAATCAAGCAGACTGTTATGCTGTAAATATACATGATTATTTAACCATGATCTAGAACTTATCATTTATTCATTCCTGATCCTTAATGTCAAGTCGAGTATTAAGTATAAAAATTGATTTAGCACTTTTTCTGCGGATAGTACTTTTAAGCAAGATTGACTTTTAATCGACTTTTTAGAAATAATTAGAAATCGTGAACCTCCAGGACGGCCCTCGGGGATCGGTACCCTCGGGGAGTAACCCATGAATTCGAGCTCATTAGGAATTAGGATAGTCATACTTTCAGCAGTATTTTTTTATGAAGATAACTACCTATCATAAAGGAAAGCATTTTCATTTAACTTCTATTTTATCTGTAAAAATATTTTATTTCAAGTGCGCTGAACACTATCAAGAGACATCATATCTACTCTCTTAAATCGGACTTATCTTGATAAAAGTTGAACTAGGAAATGAAACCTTAATCCACCTTACTGGTACCAGTAATTTTTTCTACCTAAAAAATCTCTCTGTACGACAAAAGCAATAAAGAACATCATAGTTAGATTATGAGCGGAGTAAGATAGCCTCCACCCAATCGCGGCGCGTCGCAGCCAGTTATTAAATTCTGATTTAGTGTCGCTTGCTGCGGGCAGATAGTATGCACTTCCGACCCTCCCCCTCCCCACCCTGCAACAACAGAGCTACCCCCTCCTCTTCTTATAGTTAGATACCGCACCCCGCGTTTTACGGGTACGACAAAAGCCAGCGTGAGGATCATCAGCTCGAAGAAAAAAATACAAAAATATGCCAAAACTTCCAAAAACTATCGATGTCTTCATTTGAATTGAATATTCTAGAGAGTGAAATCAATGTACAAAATATCAGTTTCAGAATTTTATGAAATTAAGCGCGCGTGGCGTCAGCTCTTGGTTTAAGTTTAGGACACTATAATTGAAGAAAGTTATTCAGCTTCAGCATGTTTCAAGGACGGAACAAATCTGTTCTTTCTTTATTTCTTCTAATAATATCGATTTTTCTCGTGAAGTATAAAATGCCTGAGATGTGCTGCAGCATACCCGATGCACCCTTTCATCGGCGTATTGCGTTTCAGATGGGGTAGGCTAATATAGTAGAGTGGGGAGTTCCTATCACATGTTTTCCGCTCTTGATTTTACGATACGTTTAACATTGATTGTGCCAGGACGTTGTGAGGGTTCATTGTTTATCGAGTTTGATGTTCCTGAATGACAAAAGTGACTTTATAGTGCAGCTTTTCAGTCTCATATTGAGTGTCATTGATGTTTATATTTATTTTTTACTTCTCTAATTGTATATCGCTACAATATCATGATATAAACCTTTTAGACACGCTACAAATAATGCATCGCATACTTTGGGATATACAAAAACATTTAGTTATTTCAACATTTGTAATATTGTATATTTTCCCTTGTCCTGATGTTGTTTTCATTGCGATATTATCTCATCTAAAGAATACAAAGTCTTTATTTAAAAGTTTTTAGACTAGTTCATCACTTCTTCAGCAATCAAAAACCAATTCTACCACTTAAACAAACAACAAAATTTCATTTCAGCACCTGCAATCAGAAAGAGCAAACCCCAACTTTGTATAGGAGTTCATTCATTTATATTCGAAACATCGCTCGAGGGGCACAGGCATATTTGCGAAATGAAAATTAGCGTGAGCGAGCGAGTGCTTGACTTGAGACAAAGGCTATTTTCATATCAGCCGCCGCCGGTGCACTTTAGTATACATTACCTGGCGTGTTTGTCTCACTTGATAAGTCTCAAACACATGAATCGGTACGGCTCTACGGCAACATAATGTCGTGTAGTCTGATCGGGTCTAGTTCGTATTTTTATTTTATGCAACCGATGATAAGTATTTTTTTCAATCTCAATCAATCAATCAATCAACCTACTGCAGTCCACTGTTGGACGTAGGCTTCCCCAAGGGCACGACAAAGCGCACGATCACTCGCTTTTTGAATCCAGCCACCACCAGCGACCTTCCTCAGGTCATCAGTCCAATGGCAGCTTTTTCAATTCTGTTAGGCACTTTAACCTAACTTTAACCAACTTATTAATATTACTTTTAGTTTGGAGGTAAGTTTAGGTTGAAGAAAAGCTTCATTTAACCTATAAAAAAGTAAGAGAGAAACACTTAACCTCGAAACGTAATTAGCAGGCATACAATGTATTTCGAACCAAGAAACTCGTGCTCAGCGCTCCGCCATCAAAATGTAGGAAAATAGGTAGTTTTGTTCATGTGTACTCAACCCGCTGCTTGTAGTATCTCTCTAGACAGTTGTATTTTGTATTAATAATGCAAATTAACGTCTTAAAACCCTCAACTACTTGAAGACAAGTCCTAACTCCACAAGTTTTCTTTTTAATTGCAATTTATAGTCTTTGAAAGTTTCACTGGGATTTAATAAATACGGGTTAAAACGGGGTTTGTGCACTGAATAACAAATATTTTATTCAGTGCACAAACTTTAATATGTTGTTCAGACCACGAAACTGAACAACTTTCCCCAAGAAGCAAGCATCCGGAAATGAAAGAAAATTGTATACCTTCCATACTAACTGGTGAGTTGGCTGCGGCAGCAACGGCAGTTTGTATGGAAGATCGTTTTTTTTTTTCAGTTCCGGACCTATTTTTTTCGGGAAAGTTGTTTAATTTCATGGTCTGAACCATATATTAAAGTTTGTGCACTGAAAAAAAAATAACCCTTTATAACAGCCTAATAAAGTTTAGGTTTAACTCTTACTATAATTTTATCAACTGTTACTATAGAATGAATCTAAGGTCACACAGTTTTCACGCTTCGTAGCACTTGCTACGCTGCCACAGCAGTGTCAGCAAGTAGAAGTATTAATTGATACATCAATTAAAGTTTCAATCTCGTACTAAAGTACATAATATAGTAGTTACCATAGATAGATAAACTATCAGCACGGCTCAAAGCAGCAAGAGCTGCATCAAAAACCTTTATTAGAAAATGATGTGCTCTGCGAAAGAATGATTATTTTTTTATTGACATATTCAACTAACGGATGAAGTAATCTGAAACTCATGTTTCTCCAAATCTCTCTGTCACAATGATAAATAATAAATACAGCCGTCTCACCCTCAGAACACCCCAATAGTACGACATTTTGAAAGGGATGTCTCCGCACTACGACACAGTGTCTGTCTACATAAGAGAGGCACTCCATTCGAATTTGTCGGAGGAGAAAAATAGTAGGCACCTGCAACTAAATGCATTCGAGGGTGGAGGGAAGGGAGAAGGTGACGTGTGAGGGGTGATTCTTTTGAAGTGCGCTTATATTACTTACAGAAGTAACTGTGGATAGTCTATAGATAATTAGATAAAGAACTTACTTTTGAAAGTGCAATCAACCGCATAGTAGATTTTCACCGTTTATTTGTCAAATCACATACTCTTGGTTCGTGGCTTATGATTATATTATTTTTTCATTTCGGCAGAGTGCTATAAGCACATTACCACATAATTATTTTTTGTTATCAATAAATGAAATGACGAATAAAGGATTGACTTTTGTTAGTCCAGTAGTGAACGTAGCGCTAATTATAAAGATATCTTGGGTAATGGACATTACATGTACGAGTAAGTATGTGTTGTTTATACTAGCAAAAACTTTCCTATAAACAAACTCTCGTTTTGAAGCACCTATTACTGAACCAATTATGTTTTTTTCCGATATCTCTGAAGCAACGTAGGGTGGATGAGGGCATTGAGGGCGTTACGTTTGAAGTGCGTTCATTTTACGCGTCTGGTAGGGCTAACATTTCGCATCGTTAGAGACATGTGTCGATGATTGGGGCTGCTACCCTGCTCGCTACTTCAGAGACCTGTCTTTTACGAAGCTACAGTCTTGCATGTACAAGTGTGATTTGGCATACACTACGTGATTAATGAGTACCTCACTTCGGTACGATTTCTTGGTATCATTATTGGCTACGCAGTGTACACCGAATTTTACTTATTTACAAAGTTGTAGATGTGTGAAAAGCTCAAGAGTTTCTTAATGACATTTTCTGAAACTGTCGATCTTTAGTGTGTGGGGAAAACATAATATCCCTAATTAGTAATTGGGAAGAGCTGAGCGTGGAAAATCGTAAGTATAGCCTGTTTATAGTTAAGTAGAAATGTCTGCAAGCGAAAAGGTACATTAGCAGTGGGAATAGTAAAAATGGTGTTGTCATGACAATACGCGAGTTTCTTTTTAAGCTAGTCTCTGTTTTAACCGAGATACTTATCTAAAAATTTTACATAAGGCCGAATATGGAGTGCGTTTCGTATTAAGAAAATAATATGTTTAAAAGTGTTTTGTCACATTTGATTTATTAACAAAATGTCATCTAATTGATTTCCCAGTAATGTAATTTTTAAATTATCTGTTATGTGTAAATGTTTTTTTGATTACTAAGAAGGTTTATATCTAATCCAATATCGCTGGAAAAGTTACAGACAGTACAATATTTAGATACATTGTAAACCACTTGATAGGTATTAATACCTAAAACAGACCGTATATCCTGCACTTACTTTCCCTCATCAGAAAATGTCTATAAAAGGTTAAATTTGATCAAGAGCAACTATTTCAAGTTAACTTTCACATCATTGATAATTTGATAGTGTAATATCATAGTACCTTCCATGAAATTTATGGCAGAATTCGCCAAGAAATTGATCGAAATGTTATTTCCGTTATTGTAGTTTAGACAGAATGAAGTACAGTCGACCACACACCAGACGTAACAGCTAGTACATAACATGTCACCCCTGGTGCTAGGGAATAAATGCACTTTTAAAGCTAAACTGTGGTCTCATGTGGACTTTTTGGTGGATTTTACAGTTTAAGAGCCAATTAATGTCTCCTGTGTGGAAATGTCAATTTCCTCATTAGGAAATTCCGCTTAAAATCCTTTTAGGTACATTCATACCATATTCAAACCATTAACAACTCCAGAAAAAATAAAAGGTTAAACTTACTTATTTTTAGGTTAGAATCCAGATGAAATGGAAATGTCTTATAATTACGACAAGTTCTAGGCAATAAGTGTCCAACTACTACACAGTCCAGACCAGTATCTATTACCAACAAAGTTTATCCAACTTAATTGCATAAAGGGCTCAATCAAGCAGAGGCTCATTTACACGCTACAAGTATCGCATGCCACTGGCCTGCCCACTAGCACGCAGACTGGCCTGCCCCCATCGATCGCGTAAACCGGGAGCCGATATTACTCGATAATTACGTCCCTCCAATTACACGTGCGATAAATAAAGTGGACCAGTAATTGATATTAGAGCGAAAGTGGATTGGCGAGTCCAATGAAGGCATTTTCAATATAGCCTGCGCCAGGACAAATTCGAAAATTAATTGAGTTTCTGTACGTCATATATATATACGTAATATTTTTACGTTTATGAGGATAATATCAATAAAAATATTTGTGTTACATATTAAATTTTGTATAGAAGTGGACATTTTCGAAAAAAAAAATTACAGGTCACCCCACAAAATATTGTACAAATAATTATTATAATTTTTTCGACTGCCAGAGCGGAAACATATTCATAGAATGAGTTGAATTGAAATAATACCGCAACAGGAAACTAATTTTATGTCCCAAGAAAATAAATAAAATATGCATCACGAAAACGACATCAAAGAAAATGAAACCGTTTAAATGGCTTCCCAGTCGAGTATGCAAATGAGGCACTATAAAAAACAAAGCGTCAGTTAAAAAGGACGAATAAAAAATTATTACAAATATCGAGTGGAATGAGAGAATGGAGACCGAACGCCAGGAAATTCAATAACCATGAAACGAGACAAATTATTCCAGAAAAGAAGATTATTGGCAGAGAAGAGAAGACATCACAGATGATGAGTGCGTTCCGGTTGAGACTTCTTCAGAAATTGACGGTACTATCTTTTATTATTATTTGAACTATATCGGTTTATACCTATATACTTTTGGTTTGGCTCGGAAGGTGCAAGCGCTCACAAGCAATATCTTATACCAGAAAAGAGGTTTAAAACAATTAAAAGCGATTAAGATCCTTATTCAACATACAAACATAACTTGGCGAAAAATGTCTAAGACTTGTTTCACGTTTAAAATTTCTTCATAATTCAAGATTAAGATTTAATTTCCAACGTTTTCATTCATTCTCAAACTCAACCCATTGTCCAATTTTTATAAATCGAAATAATGAATGAAATAGGTTCTACATTGTTGATACAGTAAAAATATAACCAGTTTCATTATAATTCGATATGCCTCTCATTTGTAAATGATACTTAAATGTTAGCACCGTTCACGTAATGGACTGCAATGTTAATAATGTTAATTAACGCGTTACAGTTTGCAGTGTACAATGTAATGTAATGTTTATTTAATAAACATGAGTGTGTTATGTTGATATTACTGCTACTAGTGCAAGCGACTAATTTTTAATTTATACTGTAGCGATCAATGGAAAATAAAAAATGCAAATCAAGATTAATTTTGGGAGGAGCTGGATTTGTGATGATGTTTTAGTAAATGAGAATAATTCCTGATTTTAAAAGAAAAATGAGGGTCCACTGGATCCGCTACTTACTTAGTACGATGGCTCAGTGACCCAAAGAGGATCTTGGCCTCCAGCTACAGGTCTTGGGGCTTTTTGAGGCCAGTTGGCAACTTGAAGTTTGCGCAGATTTTTTTAACCCGCTACTGAAAAATATAATTAAGAATTAAAAATAATGTACTTTATAATAAGTTAGTTTCATAATATAAAAACACTCTTTTTAGGGAAATGCATAAAACAGTTTTTTCATAAAGTTGGTTTCTGATTTGCGTTCATTTCGTTCTATTTTATCTGCGATACGTCGTATGGTTTATCTATTTTCGCATTTTACTGCATTCAATACAGTAGAGAACTATCCTATTGTTATCGTTTACCAAATGGAATGTATCGTGCAATAGGACAGCAGCAGCCACCAATAAAACGTCCCGCACAAACACTCTCTGTTGTCTTTGAAAACACCGCGTCCCGGTCCCGGGGATAAATGAGGGCGCCCCAACAAAAATATAGACTGGCAACGGGATGTAGGCGAGGTATTTCTAGTCCATTCATTGTTGTTTTGCTAGCTTAATAAATGTGTTTATAGCTATCACATTATTCCATTGATATTATGTCCGTCGTATAGTTCCCTTCCACCAAGTATTAGGGCTAAACACCACCCCAGTAAGTTTTCGTAAAGCAACTAAGGAATTTCGTGCCTATGTGGATATAGCTTTATTCGGGGTAATACCTTGAATTTTGCTGGAATTGTTTTAGTGCGTGCTAGTCTGTTTACGGGAAATTAGTGTGAAGTTATGTATGGTCAACTCATAGATATACATAAGAAATAATAGGTAGAAGCAAAGTTACACGAAAAGTGTTCTTGGACACCGCGTTCTGTATAATTTACTAACAAACTAATTACGAAAAAGTTGCGGTGCAGAGGCGCGGGGAACACGTCGTGATTGGTTCATCTCGCTTACGCAACGTATTGACAGGTCTCATAATTGGTCGAAACTGAAGTGAGCCGCGAGGTATTGGCCGCCCAGAGATATTTATATGTGCAAATGCACCTATGCGTTTCGGAAAGTAGCGCCCTGACATGTGGTGTTGTAAATCATAAGATCCGGCCAGTCAGATTTTACTGTCGTGAGTATCTGTCAATTTTGTGTTTTATGCTCCCGTTCAAAGCCATATTGGTTTAAGCAGCCAAGTTTATTATAATTGAAAACTACAAAATGTACCTCGAGTATCCGTTTCAGCAGAGCTTTCCAGCTAACATTGTTGCTGGTGTTGCCAGCAGTCAAGTTGCCGCGTTAAATGGATCTCTAAAATACGACCAAATAGGGAAACTGGTAATTTATTTAGCCACGGGACCACTGTCGCTTTTACTTGTAACTTCGTAAGCTGTGCACTTTCTCAAGGCAGGACACTGTACAAAATAAGTGTAGCGAACGCAAAGTGGCACATATTCTAATAATGCGGTAGGGCTTTTTTAAGTGTTATTTGCATGTTGCAGTGTCCAGCAAGATGGCTACACACCAAGTTAATCTTCATGACGGTTAGACTGCAATCAAATTAGTGTTCAAAACATAAACAGATATTTCTGTTTCATAGCGATACAAACCGCCGGCCTTGCAACTGCCTGATTTTCAAAATTTTCATGTCATGACTGCAAGGTTGTGTGTGAAGTTGATTGACCAACCCACACTGGGCCAGCGTGCTCGACTAAGGCCTTTAGCCCTAATTCAGGGTAGGCTCGAGCCCCTCGGTGGGGACGTATGTATATGAACTATAATTGTTGTGTTGTACTGTGTTTAATGTCAAATAAAACTTGTCTATGTCTATGCACGGGCTGACTGAAAACAACGAAATTCGCCTACACGTGCCGCCGATGTCAGCTGTATTAAAATTACGTCTTTTTTAACAACATGAAATAGCTTTTCATTGATTTCTGTTATTTTCTGAGAAAATCCTTAACTTATCCTTATTTAGTGTTTTCACCACTTCATAGTCATGTCATGAGGTGGAACTTAGTAGAATTGCGGCCCAGAACTGCTCCCAAGTCGCGATGTGAAAATGATTTACGTAGTCGAAGAAGGAAAACCAGCCGATTTCCCCGCGCATAAATCCGAGCGACCCGGCCTAAAAGAGTTATAAGCGAATCACATTTTTCCATTCGTTCTCGGAGTATTTCATCCACGGGATATAAAAGCTTGTCTTCACCTTGCCAGTATTCTCGTATCATAAAAATGCAATGGTTGTAACGCTGGCATGAATATCCGCGATTGAGTCTGGCTCTTATTTGGCTGTTTGATTAAACTGTCCAAAAATTTTTTATATTGGCTTTTTTTTAGATTTTAACAATAAAAACAGAAATTGCGAAGTTTTCACTTCCTAATCTCTAATTTAATTACCTTATTACAGCTAGAGTTAAAAAAATAATAATTGCCGTTTCGTTTTTGTTAGTAAATAACTTCGATCATGAACTATGTAATAGCAAAGACATGGATTAATATTGTAAATTGAAATCGAAAGTTTTATCTGGTAACTAAATCTCTTCTTTTAACATCTTTGAAGTAACAGTAACAGTACCAAATTAGAATTCCTGAATTTCTTAATTACTGGCATAATGTAAAGAGTCCTTTAGGATATAAGGATTTTATATTCCGCCGAGTGGGTATTTTATCTCGGCCTAATGTGTATCTTACGCGAATTGATTTATGCGAGAGGCGGCGAAGTCTCTGGATTTGGTGTCGTGACTTACTGTATAGGTAAGATAAAGGTGTGTTTGCTTATGCCAACTTCCAATCGATACATGAGTAAAGTGTACCTTTGTTTAGGTGTGGTTATAGCGAAAGTTAACGTTCCCAAACGTGGTTTCAGTGTGTGTTTTCTGCGAACCAACTAATCTTCTGCTCACCCTCGGTGATAAGAGCGTGCTTTTATGTAGGTATGTATGTAAGTACATTTTATGTTAAGCCTACAATAAATGATTGATGCTCATCTGAAAGTATACAAAAATAGAATACTGACAGTCTAAACAGAATTGAAATTGACTGAAAAACAAACTAGATACAACGTTATTAAACAAATATATCTGTCACTCTTACGAAAACAAAATTTTCTATGGCGGATGTATGGCCCGCGTGACCAAGGAAGTCACAGGTCACGTCGGACCTCTCTGTCTAACCATCAACTTTAAAGCCTTATTTGAAGCCAACAACTGTTTTAAATTTTTTTTTTTTTTTTTAACTTCTTGAATTTTTTTTTTATGTGTTTATCTGAAACTTGAAGTACTCGTATTTCGATTAATGATTCCCTATTGGCTGAATAGGCGCTTTTCTATTTCAGTTGTACTAGCAATATCTATGTTATATCAGCTTCCTTTTTATTTTATTTTGACAACAGACAGCCTTATACTTATACATTATACTGACTCTTCATACAATTTTCGACCTTGAGTGCCAACATAAAAATACATCAAGACAATTTCGGGAAAAACGTGCAATACATCTAACAACAAAGAGCTTACCTATTGTATCTACGAATAACAATATATATCTGATTACATAATGTGCAATAAAAGGTCATAATAGTAAGACATTTCAAAGTACAAAAACACATATACCTTTTAGCAGTAAAAAAGTTACAAATAACATTTAAATCAGCTCACATCCATCCACTGCAAGTAATGTTCCTCCAGAAAAAAACCAGGGTACAGAATACATTACAGAAAAAGTACCTCTACTTAGTTACGAGGTTTCAGTGTGAAAATCTAGATTTGCCTTGTTCCCAGTAAAAGCCACACATCAGCCACCGGACCGCGGGAATTTTATTTTTCTACACGACTTCATTTTATTTTCTTCTTACGAGAACTCTGCACGCGTCGTTAACTGCAGTGCTTTGCTTCATGGAACCTGCGTTACCGTTTAGAAAATAACCTCAGAAATTTCTGTGAAAGAGGCAATGGTTTACGAGTGAACAAGGCACTATGAGGAATGGTGAATTACAAGCACATGCTCGTTCAAATATTAGTGTTGTTATTTAAGTGCATATTTTTTGTTTGCTAAGTAACATTAGTGTTCTTACGTCTTAGTCCGTCAGAAAAAGGCAGACAAGGGCTTCTTCCTCGAGCGATATAAAAATAAAAAAGATTTCAGATATATTAATATACATAATACCTATTGCCGTGTGGTGACGGCAGAGTAGAATACATTTGTCACCATCCCCTACTCTTCCCGTGGGTGTCGTTAGAGGTGACTTAGGGACTACACATTGAACAGGGAACGGGCAGCAGCGCTCTCTGATACAGTAACCTTTTAATCTGCGATCTCCAACCCGCCTGCCAAGCGTGGAGATTATGGCAAAACCCTCCACTTAAGTGGAGGAGGCTCATAGTCCAGCAGTGGACTGTAACGGGCCGTTGATGATAATACCTATCTATATAAATACATATAAGAATTTTCGTAAAATTATCGTTTAATATTTGTACTTAAAGTAAAACCCTCTACTATTCAAATATCAATTATTATTTTCGCTATTCGGAATTAAATTTCATAAATTACACAAAGCTTTGCTTTCAACAGGGCAATATTAAAATTTAATTAAAATCTCTTCAGGGAGCAGTGATTCTGAGCTCAAAATGTACGAATTATCGATAGGCCGGTAACAGCGCGGTCAGCTTCCGATAATTGTTAACAATTAATGGTTCTCAATATGACGATCAAAATATTAAAGGTAAATATTTTTTTACAGCCGACTTCTGTTGTTCATAGTATGTACCTCAAAATGCAGCGAATTGCAGCTAATATAAGTACATACTCAAAACAGAGAGGAATTTCTGATTTGTAAATTGATTGGCCAGGTGATGAGGTGAGCTTTCATTAAAAGTGTTATTAAGATAAAAGTATCATAGGCGGAGGTACACGAGGAGTTTATTTAAAACTACGAGCGAGTGTTCGCGTGGTAGAATTTTATACGTTAACCCCCTTTTTTTGTTTGAGAATTTCCAAAAACGCCTTCTTAGTGCTTGCCTACGACCTAAAACCTCCCTACTGTGGAGTTTCTAGACCCCTTAGGTTATTTAGACTTTGCGTTGATCTGTCATTCAGTCAGTTTCTCCTTCTATACACCACCGTGTTTACATCATCGTTTTGTTCCCGCCGTGTAGTGATAGTACTCGTCAAACTGAACAACTTTTCGCGAAAAAAATACCTGCGACAAAAAAATTTTTGGTCTCCATACAAAGTGCGACTCCCGACCGACCCATTTTGTATGGAGAGCACAAAAATATTTTTGTCGCAGGAATTTTTTTCGTGAAAAGTTTTTCAGTTTGACGAGTACTATCACTACACGGCGGGAACAAAACGATGTAAATTTCACGGTGTATATTTATTTTATACAACAGTAGAATTTTTTCTATTCGATTGCACTCTACTGAAAGCGGAGCGGATTTAAGTACCTACAAAGGAAGAAACTTCTTGTTCCTTTCCAACTTCAGGAACTCGGAGGAACTTTTCTTATTTGCAACTCTAATTGATCGAACCTATGAGTCGTAGAATGAAAACTGACCAAGAGAGAGTTAAGTGCTGAACAGAGGATTCCGTTTATGTAAATCTTAAATGTGACTTTAAACACTTATGTAAATAACGAGACTACATAAATCGCGAAGTATAAAAACTAGTGGCTCTGTGAGCTGTAGACCTCGCGAGTCTGTCTTTTCATATTTATTTTTATTTTTTCTCCACAAACATCCCCGACCCTTTGATTTTATTTTTATTTTTAAACTTCATTTTATTTTATGTTCTTTTATTTTATGTTATTTTATTTTATGTTATTTTATTTTATGTTGTTATTTTATTTTATTGGTTAAGAAATGTGACCTGTAGAGGAAAACAGCTTCAGCGGTAGGTAGACCTTGTAAGCTGGCAACCCGCATAGCTCCGTCATTTTTTAAAATTTCCAAGTTAGTTTCCCTACCTTTATTTCTTAGTAAATTAAAAACTCGACACTGGCACAAAGATAGATATTAAGATATAAGATACTAGTGCCATAAGAAGAAAAAAAAACTGACTCGACAAAAAAAACGATTAATTTATCGAACTCGCTCACAAAATTTCACGAGAATCGGTTGAGAAACGCGACCTGTAGAGTGTAGAGTGAAACAAACAAACAAACAGATGGACATACAAAAGCAAATTTGGCCAAGCTGAAACAGAGACGCTTCGCTCGCTCGGTCAATAAATTTAAAAGCTGACTTAATAAATGAATGCGAACCATGTTTTCGTTACTTTATTTTTTAATGCTCTAGGTGTGAACACGAGCTGACTGAAAGCGGGTGATTCAGCTGCTGAAAAACAACTTACTACTTAAAAAATATTTAGTATAAAGTTTTATTTTCAAACAAAGAAAAATTTAAGGAAGTTTAGCTTAGGAAGTGCATGTTCATTTATAGGACCCATTTCATGCAATGCAACTTGCTCTAGATATTAAGTTTCATTATTTTTATTTCCGTTATAAAAAGGGCCCTTTTATAGTAAGTATCTACATATAAGTACTTGTATTTTACACAAAAACATGTAACAACTCAATTTCCAGAAGATGTTGATGTATTTTATCTTTACGAGCAACATTACTAACAGCCACCTTACCCTGGTAGCTCCATTTTTTTCTTTAACTACGGATCCCTACAGAATAAAGCGTTTACAAACTTCCAGAACTCGATTGAGATAAAACTGTCAACTAGCAATTTAGTCGTATAAATTGTATCTTTGCATTGAGACAGGCTTTGACAATCTGTAAGTAAGAGTAATTACGCGCTATCGACTTGTCTGAGACAACATTCGATTCTTGCTTTACTAAGACTTGAAACACAAGTTATAATGCCAAAGATTTACTCTGTGTAAAGGAAGGAAACATATATTGGAAATACGCTTTTCCTGAAAAGTATGTAGGGGTTAGAGATAGGATTTTTTCTTGATTCACAAATACTTCTTAGTCTAATATCTTTTATCATCATCAACAGCACATATATGTTCCCAACGAGGGGCTGAAGCCTACCCTGTTTTATTTATTATCATCGTGCCAAAGCCATCCCATGACACTTTTAACTGTTTATTCAATAACCATTATAATAAACAATGAATTTCATTTTATATTTTCATCGTTGACTTTATACTTAACCGAAAGGTTAATAGTTCTGTTACTGTGTGATCTTTGTGCTTTATTGTAGTACCTACTGACAGGATAATTTTATTCATCTTTATGATTTATCAGCCAGTGATCAACTTTATTTTTATTGCGGGCGTAAAGGTTTAACATGCAACATTTCACATTAATTCTTTTGGTGCAGATATATATTTAATTGAAAGGTCTGTAGACTATGTAGTCATTTGCAACATTGTCTTGTGGGATTATTTCCGAGTTTGTAAAGGCAGTTATAGTAATAAATCTCTTTCTCTTGTATTTGCCTAGATTCTCTCTGCTAAGTCTTTTAAAATGAATCTGAGATTTAGTCAATCTTATAATTGTCTTGCCTTATATTCCCTTCAGTCTACTTTCGACAAATTGTTTGGAAAACTCTCATCAAATTACCCTAATCGTCATTTCTGAATAGATCGATCAAATTATATAATATCCTGACTATTTCAGGATTTGTGACATCGTAAATTTAGAGATTTCGCGTAGGCGTCGATACAGCCGTAATCGGGTAATGTTCAGGAGATACTGTATATTCTGTCAGCAAATTGAGAAGGCGTATAGAAAGTTACTGTTCAAATTTACTACATCTACGGGGCCAATCGTAAATCTTTATAAGCTCTCAGATTATTTATGAACAGTCTTATTTTTTGCACCAGTATTTTTTGAGATAGTCTCAACCACAGAATTCTCTAATCTGAAGCTTTATGTGTCTTAGATGTGAATGTCTAATTTTACTTACTTACCTTTGTCTTTTATTGTTTTACAGGTAAGTCGGCGGTTGTTACCAGTTCTCTCTCCAATATTTTTATTTGGTGAGTTACAAACCCACTTTCGTTATTATTACCAACATCATTAATCTTAACATGTCATAACTTATTTTTTTGTTCGTTAATAAGAGGAATTTTGGTCGCCATTACCAAAAAGTTGGAAAACGTTAATAGCTTATTACGTTAATTATAGAGAGATTAATTAGCGTGTATGTTTTTCGTAAGCGCTATTTGGATTGCACGTACATGTAGCCACGCCTCTTGTAAACTATGTAAGCACGTTGGATGTGTAAGGTAAAATGGTTGACTGACTAAAATATTGCCCTGTATGAGTCGTAATTAGCCTGTATTCAATTAAGCAGGCACTCTTGAGAAACTTGAAGATATGAGTCGATATTATGTCGAAACCCGGTACGACCATATTTGTTAGCGAAAGTTGGCTCTCGGAGCGATGCAAAATTTCGCTATATTTGTATTGAGCGCCATGTCATAAACATTATATCGATGCGGAGTGCGTATAAAACATGCGCGCGCTGATAAGCCGCGGGCTGATACGGGGAAATTATTGCGCCGACGACCAGCACAGCTGTAATTCTGTGATTTCATGCTTAATAAGAAATCCTTGTTTTGTAGCTGTAGATGCCGACGATATCTCAATTTTGTGTCGAATACCTTTTCATTTCGCACCTCGAAACTCGTTTCAGTAGGCTATAAGTTTAAATTAGTGTCGATGATATTAAATTATATGAACTTGTAAATGGAAATAGCTTAGCATGATAATAACGATTTAATGAAGTGAAAATATTAACACTTTCCACTTTGGCGCTATAGTCACGGAGAAAATCGCCTGCCGCAGCCATTCCCGCTGTAACTTTCCCGCCATTTCCTTGATTCGCGCGCTTTGCAGTGGATTTTTCCGCTCGACTGGATTTGTTTGTACGGATTTTGTTTGGTATACAACTTGTGAACGTTTTTGTGCGCGACTGCAGCACTCCGCGGGGATGAATAATGATTTTGTCGCCCCCACGCAGTCCCAGGTGTTCAGACACACACACGCACGTAAGGTGCTCTCTCGTATTACATATCTCGCGTTCCATTCGCTTTGAGTTTTTTATCGAGCTCTAAATAAATAAGGCACGGTGCCTCGTCCGGTCAGACGATGAGAGGGCTTTTTGATTTATTTATACTTGTGCTCTCGAAGGGGGAACTGTTTCCTGATTCAATTATTGTAATTGTGCCGGCTCGGTGGCTGGGCCGTCAAGATATCGACGCGTCGAGATATAAGCTGACGGGTGATTATTATTGATAGGATGTGATGCGTCCTTCCGTTAAGAGAGTGTCGAGTGAGGCACTCTCGTGAACCGGAGTGAAAGCAGAGGCAAGGGTAGTGGAACACGGCATGAGCTTCGAGTTAAAGTTGAAATGAATGCAAAAATATGCGAGTCGAGTAGTCCCGATCGGGGATAATGTAAAGCGATATTAATCGACCCATTGCAGGAGACCCGATTACTCGATTGCAGAATGTAGATTACGGTTATTATTGATAGCAACATGTGTAGTGATATTGATTTTATACTAGAACGCCCTTCGGGATATTGGAACTTCCAGTCCGATTTAATATTTGTATAAGTTAGCATGATAATATTATTATGACTGGAAAAATACTCGGCAGGTAATATTATAGGGATATCATTCCAGTTGTGTTGAAAGTTGCTGTTAGCTTTAGGAAAAAAACAAATATCGCTATTTTCAAATTTTTATATTGCAAAAGTTGTTTAGTTTTATGGGCATATTTAACTAACACTAGTAAGAATAAAAACCGATGGAAATTAAGAAAATTACATTAGTTAGCCATAATATAATACAGAAACAATCACAGCTAATGCCACAGATATAGAAAAAGCTCTTTAGAACGTTGTAGCCTTTCTGATACTCCATCTTTTAGGTTAGTCACAAAGACAATAAGGTACAGGATATTATCTCCCAGTGGGTCAGCTGATAGCAAACCGCAAGTGCATCACATGACTACCATCGTTCATTCACGGCAGGATGACGCTCCCTACATTAAAAACATTAACAAACAAACTGCAGTCGCTGCAGACATCAATTGAATGCCCATTTGTTGGCACAATGGTAGTGATTCAAACGAATTGATAAAACTAATGTTATTCGTCAAATTTTCATGCTTTTCTTAAATAAAGTGGAATATGATTAAGACTTATAGGAACACTTTCATTTTGTGGAGATCTGTCGCTTACTCTATATGAAAGAAAAAACTGACTGACTAATTTATTGCAGAGCCGAAATAACTGTAACTAGAAATTTAAACAATAGATTGTTCCTAGGAAGGAAAAAGGGAGTGTTGATATTTGCATCTGAAGTTAAAACTCCGTCTTTTCAAACGAAAACCACTCAGACAAAGTCGTGAGCGCTTAGGTAGTTCCATAATAATAGATCAGTCATCCATCAATTCATTTCAAGAAGTGGACATTTCAAGAAATGGTCATTTAAGAGTGTTCATTTTTAGAAGTGGACATTTTAAGAAGTATTCATTTTTAATTGTAGTCATTTTTAATTGTGGTCCTAAACCGACGAAAGGAAACCAGAATTATAACATAGCACTAACTTCCTTTATCGCTCAAAAACTCTGACACCGAGTTTGTAGGATCGGTCGTCGACCTTGTGAACTTTCACGGTGTGATGATGATTATAAACACCTTTAACATAATCACGTGTAGTAAATCTTACCTAAAACAATGTAATGAGCAAATACATACTTTATGCAAGGAAATAAAATATCAAGAGACCTCATATTTCTGTAGAGAAGCAGCAAACCTAATTTGGGCAACGCTGAGCCTGGGCACTTTGCATCATTGCACTACACAATTGCACTAACTTTTTTTTCTGTAGCTTATAAATATTATGTAGATTTAATCTTTGTCCATTTTTTTGTGTCTGTGTGTGCAACTTGTTATCTATCTATCTATCAAACCTGCCTGTTAAAACATGTCTTATTGTAATTAGTCACAAAAGTAATATAAAAAATAGTGATGAAAATGGCGAAAGATACACGTTTGTTTTTTTCGCAACTTTGAATCTTTCCAGTAAAATACATGACACTTTAGAAAAATACTTGAAAAATACAAATTTACATGTATAATACGTGTTTTAATCAATGTATTTTTCATAAATTAGAATGAATGAAAAAGAAAACAAACATAATAATAATGGCACTGTTTATTATAATTATTTACGTTATTTATTATTACGATATAAGTTTGTGGTGTAAGTGAAGTGTTTACAATTTAAGATTATTAAATAATTAAAAAGAAACTATATTTTTTTTTTATAATAAACTAAATTAAATTTTTTTTTTATTTTTCGCTTTATAATTATTTGTTTACAATTTTATTATAATAAAAAAAAACAAGTCCGGATGCTGATTTTGTCATAAAACAGAACTTTTTAGAACTAAAAAAAAAACCTGTAAAGAATAATAATAAATAAAAAAATAAATAATAATAAAAATATTTATTTCTTTAAATTTTTACAATAAATGCAATAAAAGCAAATGTACATAGATAGACGTACTAGTAAAAGTCCTTACAGAGTTTGATCTCTGTCTCCCAAACTAGGGTAACCTGTGTCTTGTGAAAGGTGTGAAAGAAAGGTAAGAACGGAAACTTGCGAAAGATACATCGTGAGAACTCAATGAAAGTTTCTGTATTTTATTGAAAAATACAACGTCCGATTGAAAAATACATTTATGTCATTTTCAACCCTAATAAAAATGTTTGTAAGAAACGGCGTCATTGATCGTCGAATTCAGGTTAGCTTCACGCGATTGAATGGTTGTAAGTGAAAATAGTCGGTGCAGGGAAAACAGGAAATTACATTTGTAATGAAGTCGCAAGTAGGGCGGACGTAACTAGAAGACTACGGAATACTAAGCAATGTCATTGGTGTCCCTAATTAAAGACAACATTGTAGACAGGTACTTGAATTAATATTTTTACTTTGTAAATAAGCTTACTTTCCATCTAAAGTCATGTGGTTGCATTGTACTTTATTGACACCAAACAGATACAGAAACACAGAAGATTCAATAAGTGGCATTATTGCTAAAGTAGCAATCTCTTCCAGGCTAGGGTATAGAAATAGCGCATAAAAAAAGTGATGCAGGGCATTATGTAGCAAACAAGGCAAATTCAGGAATCATAAATATGAAAAATAATATTGTTACTAATATTTTATTACTTTTTTACTGTAAAAACTCACAAAGACCTAAACAATATATTCACCTACAATTTCAGGATTTTATTTATGGTATTCGTTCTTTTCAATTTATGTTCTATCTTGTTGAGTGCAGCGGGAAACATTTTTCACGTCCTGTCCATTTGTTTCATCCATCTTGCTTGCAACAGAAGTATAGTTGTCATTTACTATACAACATTGAAATATAACAACATTTTATACTATATTAATACTTAATATACTTATATAGGTAGGTATATCCATTTTAACTAAAGGCGAATAATAGGAAAAACTTCTCAGCAATACACATAACAACGTAAAATTTTACATCACTAGTGTTATTGCCAAAGGTTTAACACGACTACGTGCAGAGCTATCAAAATCTCAGTTGAGAAAACTTTCTATCTCAACACTGGTATATTCTTGTTGGAAGATGACTGGAGTTACTAGTTAGAGGAACTGAAATACTAGAGAGCTTATTGAATTTTACAATGAGAAACATGATAATTTATAATTCCACACTAGATGTTGCTCTGCACCTTCAATACGTTCCAACATCTCTGATCTGACGTCGCAGTCGCAGTTGCAACTAAATAACTCAACCGCCAAATAGATGTATTAATATTGGACCTTTATTGGGCACAAAAGTGCTGACTCCGCTATATAGTTCTGAAGTAAACAGTTTGGCTTCTGTTTGTGACACAACAATCGTAGATAAACCCCGGTACAGATGAATAAATCGCGGAATCCTGACTAAACACACAAATAGTAGGACGGCTATCGTGTTTGTTCCATAAACTCGGACTAAAGTTGGCGAATGGCCTAACTAACCTGTATAATTCGTTTGACTAACTAAACTAGCAGCCAACAACGGTGGAGTTAATGCCCTGCTGTGGACAGAAATTAGTATGCCACATGGAACACGAAATTTGGCTAATGACTCGATTATGCTAGTTTATATTCAATTGTCGGTATTCAACATTGTTTTGTTTAGACTTACCGCAAGTTACTAAAGAATTGAAATTTAAAAAAACTTAAGGATTGAAGCGACTTATCTGTTTAGAATATCGCATTATATCCTCACCGAGGGGCCTTAAAGTAGATAGATCAATTTGATGGCCCTAGAGGAGTTTGGAGGCATAATATGCTTCCAAACTCATTCTATTTTTTTTTTGTTGAAAGTTTAATTTCTATAGCAAAAATGATAATTATTTTATACTTGAAAAAACTAGGAAGAATGAGCCAAATTAATTATGGTAGTTAATGAAAATAATGCGTTGAAATAGTCTAAATTCAGTCAAAATCATCAACGAGTAACACCTGCAGCAGCGTAAAATTTCAATCCAGCGCTAGACGGAACTCCGGAAGCTGCCGGATGGGCGGAGCCGGACGGAAGCCGGCGGCGCCGGTGCGAGCGTGTGCACTTCGCTTTACTCTCAGCTCTTACCTATCGGAGCTGGAGACTGAAACCATTTTCTGTATATTAATTAGTTCAAAAAGCTTTTTATTTTATCAATGAAATGAGTTACCGTATTTGATAAACAGAATTACGAGTATGAAATCCACACTTCTTGAGTTGTTTAGAGCCAACAAAATGTTTATCACAAAATTTTCAACTTTTCAAAGTGTTACCGGAATTTAAAAAAACACCTTCGATTAGTTTTTATTTACGAAATTCTATCCTTTCCTATTTTTGTTATTGAAATTTTTTGATGACAAATAAATAAAAACATCGCGGGAGACAACCACCTTTTAAAATATGAGGTATACTACGATTTTTATAAAGATGTACCAAAGTGACAGATGCAAACGGATTATTTTTCTTTTAATGTTGCCACCTATAGAAAAATAGTGTTGTTAATGATTCAATTCAAGTTATTCATTGTATCGATATGACTTGAGTCATTGATTTTTTTTTAATAGCACTAATTGTACTTTGTGCCAGTGTCGAGTTCTAAAAGGTAAGGAAACTATCATCGCGTATACGAAAAAAATAAGTCGGGTTAATTTTACTGTTGGGCGTACATATTATATCTCAATAAATCAAAATTACTCAGGTCAATTATTTGAAAAAGTTTGAATGTTTGTTGCGATATCTATTAGAGCGGTACCTCTCTCTCAGTCACCCCACCCTTACTCTATGCGAGAAAGAGAGCCACCGCTCGCTCAGCGCTTAAGATACGTGCCGCTACCTATACGTCATCGCAACCAGAGTCGCGCGCGTCATTCGTCTCCCTACTTCGCTCGCGATCGGTTGCACGAATATTTTCTCAATTTTGCCCACGCTTGTTTCTGTTGTTATTTTCTGTTAAGTTTCCGTTGTTTCTTCCTTGTTACGTTATTCATTTGTTTGTTAAGTTTGTGCCTGCTTGTTGTTATTGTTGTTAAAACGCCACGCCATTTTTCTGACAAAACATGAAAGTATTTTACACTAGTAAAACTGCAATCTATAACAACAATAAAAACTGTAATTAACTAAGCATGCAAATAAGAACTTTATGTTTAAATATCAAACTTCAATTGGTAATCGAAACTCTGTTGTTGAACAACTAGTTTTGAGTGTTACAGTGTTGTAGAACAATCAAGTTCAATGAGCAAATTGATTCAATCACAAAATTGAACTATGGATCACTCAGGTACAACACTATTTTTAATTTGCGCAAAAGTGGCAACACTCTAAATGTCACTTTAGTACGTCTTTAAAAAAATCCGAGTATAGGTTTGGCAATTTTCGGCACATACATTTTACTTCACGCACTTACTACTCCGTTTCCGTACACTGTTCCTCTATAAAAAGAAAGGTTGTCTGGAAGAGATCGCTATTAGCGATAAGGCCGCCTTTGCGCACATTTTATAACAATGTTTTCTTCATATGTCCCATATGTGTTACGCAATAAAGTGTTACTTACTTACTTACTTACTTACATTTTAGTTAATTAATGTTTCGACATTTAAGCCAAGATTAACAAATTCAAAGTACCATTAACTATAATATGAAATAAATTCCTTTTTGATTTTGATGAATTCTGTCACACGAATTCTGTGTCTTAGTGGACTCGCCACTCAACAATTACCGACTCTCATAATCTCTACACTCAACAACACATTAAAGGCGTCGCGTACAAAGTGAAGACTGCAACATATTGGCTTGTGTAGTTACCTCCCGTGGGAAGCAAGGGGAGGTAGGTATTTGCATTACAAAGCGCCTGAGGAGAATTAATACACAACGCGCTTTGACACTCGGTTGTACAGGTACAGTCGCCGCCAAATTAACCTGAGAGACATGACGGCAAATAAAAGATCTGAATGTAGATGTATAGTTGACAAATAAACTTTTATACCTATGTTATCAAATCAAATTAAAAGAGAGTGGGCAAATTGGTCCAAAAATTAAAAACGTCCACCCCCAGAGTAGACACATAGCACGTTTGAAAGAGCGTTAAAAATGGAACATTTCATTATATAGAACCGAAAAAATCGCACCCTATAAAAATGAGATATTCAGGTTTATAAAACAATTTGACGGTTTCCGCGTAAATAAGGCCGCCCCCACAATAGCCACATAACACATTTGGTAGAGTGTAACATGTGTAATATTTCATTATATGGGACCAAAAAAATCGCACCCTATGAAAATGAGATATTCAGGTTTGTATAACTTTTGGTAAAATTCCGCTTAAATAAAGCCGCCCCCACAATAGCCACATAGCACATTTGAAAGAGTGTAACATGGGTAACATTTCATTATACGGGACCGAAAATATCGCACCCTATAAAAATGAGATATTCAGGTTTGTATAACATTTAGTCAAATTCCGCTTAATTAAGGCCGCCCCCACAATAGCCACATAGCACATTTGGAAGAGTGTAACATGCGTAACATTTCATTATATGGGCCCGAAAAAATCGCACCCTATAAAAATGAGATATTCAGGTTTATAAAACTATTTGACGATTTCCGCGTAAATAAGGCCGCCCCCACAATAGCCACATAACACATTTGGTAGAGTGTAACATGTGTAATATTTCATTATATGGGACCGAAAAAATCGCACGTTTTCATAGGGTGCGATTTTTTCGGTCCCATATAATGAAATGTTACGCATATTACATTCTTTCAAATGTGCTATGTGGCTATTGTGGGGGTGGCCTTATTTAAGCAGAATTTGACTAAAAGTTATACAAAGCTGAATATCTCATTTTTATAGGGTGCGTTTTTTTCGGGCCCATATAATGAAATGTTACGCATGTTACACTCTTTTAAATGTGCTATGTGGCTATTGTGGGGGCGGCCTTATTAACGCAGAATCTGTCAAAAAACTTTATAAACCTGAATATCTCATTTTTATAGGGTGCGATTTTTACGGTCCCATATAATGAAATGTTACGCATATTACATTCTTTCAAATGTGCTATGTGGCTATTGTGGGGGCGGCCTTATTTAAGCGGAATTTGACTAAAAGTTATACAAAGCTGAATATCTCATTTTTATAGGGTGCGATTTTTTCGGGCCCATATAATGAAATGTTACGCACGTTACATTCTTCCAAATGTGCTATGTGGCTATTGTGGGGGTGGCCTTATTTAAGCAGAATTTGACAAAAAGTTTTAAAAACCTGAATATCTCATTTTCATAAGGTGCGATTTTTTCGGTCCCATATTATGAAATGTTACGCATGTTACACTCTTTCAAATGTGCTATGTGGCTATTGTGGGGGCGGCCTTATTTACACAGAAATTATCAAAAATGATTTTAATATTGTAATTTTTATAGGGTGGAGTATCCATGTTAATTGATTAAAATGAAAAATTCACATCGCTTTTTATTTAATTACATTTTCTTCAAAAATCCTAAAATAGAGAAAAAAAAATTTTTTTTTATTTGTGCTTTATCACACTAACAACACATTAGATTTCAAATATAGTTAACACACATTATAATTAGGATGCATTAAGTCATTTGGCAGTACAGTTAATTTTGGACCGAGGCCCTTTGATTTCTGCCCACTCTCCTTTATTGCACATAAAAAAACACTCACACAAACACAGAATAACAACACAAGAGAAGGCAATTGGCGGCCTTACTTACCGCTTTAAGCGATTTCTTCCAGGCAACCATTTTTTTTTTATTCGATTTTTCAACTACCAACTTAGTTTGTAACTAAAATCTTTGTTCCAAAGATCTACATTATACAAATAAATTATACGTCTGCGAGAACTTTCTTTTACAACCGTTATACCCATATTTTTGTTTGCTAATGTAAATTAACTTTATGAGCTCCATTTTATTTGCGGAACGGAATGAAACGTAGATATTTACTTAGGTACCGAAAACTAAGTACTTGGTTTTGAATGAGCTTTTAAAGTTTTCATTGCCTTCCCGCCTCGTTGCTGCTGGAAATATTTCGGAGGTTAGGTAGTAAGTAACTTAGAACAAAGGCATGGACGAACGAACTTAGCCATGAATCACGATGATAAGCTAATTGCCAAGCTATTTTGCTTTATGTTACGATTCGTTAACCAAAATTCAGTCATAATTTATATTTATGTAGACTAAAGTTAGAAATTTTGTATGTGAAAGGCTGCCGCTGTAAGTTTCTGAAAGGAAGTCTAGTTCGTTCCACTCTTCCACTGTTTTCAGCAGACGTGATTGATTGGTTCATTACCTATTCCCTTCAAGTTTGGCAGATACAAATCTCGCTTTTCACTGTGCTAGAAATTCTAGCGGCTTACTCTTCTGCATAATGTGGGTAGTAAGGGTCGAAAACCGACTTCACAAACCCAGTGACAGTGTGTTATAGAGCCGCCAAAGGCCACTGACATGGCTCGTGGAACGACTAGATAGTAGCAGGGACCAGTGGCTAAACGTGCCTTCGGAAGCACGGAATCGTCTTTCTTTTCGGAAAATTAGGGGATTCAGCCTGCAATGTCCTAACCAAACTGGGTAAAGTATCATAAAGATATTTTTGCGTGACATTGGCCCCACCGGGAATCGAACCCGGAACCTCCGTAATGAGAGTCGAGATCTCGACCACTCGGCCACGGAGGCTGTGAGGCGGCTTACTGTACCTGACACATTGAACTGTAAGTGATCTTGTCAAATCTTGTAAACTTCGTAGTAAAGTAACGAAATCACTCCAGCGTCTATTTATTATTTACGGAAAACTTCCAAACTTTTCTTGAGTCCCTTCTCTTAGAAGGGTGTCACTTAAGTTGCCCAGTCAACAGATTAGGTACGATATAAAGGAGATTGTCAATCTAATAGAAAAACGCAGCGTTTTTTGTGAAGTAAATAAACGGTGAGAGACCGTACGTAACTCTGGAAAATATTTGTATGAATGGTTTCATGACAATTAAGGGATCAGAATGATATATAGGTAATTTAGCCTTATCCTTAGATCTGATCATCACGTTGACTACATATTGTACCTATAATATGAGGACGGTTTAAAATCTAAAATTGTCAATACCTGAAGATAAAATAATATCTGTCTCACTACGAGTAATAAAAAAAATAGGCAATTGAAAACAAAATCCGGCATATTTCTTGACAAGGTCTTACCACAGATTTTAGCAACTCACTTATCCATGTTTACCGCATCTTTATTTATTCCTCCCCGCGACCGAACCACTAAGTGTGCACACACCCTAAAGAGATGAAAGGTGTTTTTACAGGCATGAATTTTAAATTGCATTTTACGTAACGCGGCGAGCTTGTGTTTGTTTCCTTGTAAAGTAAATTATTTTGTGAATTTTGACGGCGAAATTATCGTGTGGTGTTTTCAATGACGAGATAATTTCGCGGGGGTTGCGTGGAGAGGAACGTCTTAAAGCAATTTCTTGCGTAGATTGCTTTTTGGTAAAGAGTGTTTCGAGTAAATTTTTAGGCAATCTTTTCTTTGTTTTTGGGAATGTAATTTTGACTCATATAGTATGCAGAGACGTAATAAAAGAATTAAAATAGGATAGGATTTAAATTTATTTAAAAACTATTATTTCTCTAAGTTACTTATTTATTTGCGGCGTTTTACAATAATATATAATAGTCATATTTATATAAAGCAGTTTATACAGGCAAACTATATATAATCTTGAAAATATATTTTACATGAGGCAATGCAATACCTAGGCGTGAGATTCTCACGGTGAGAATAGGATTGTATTGACAGTCTGCTGATCCTCTTTAGTGCTCATAATATCTTTAGTGCAGTGCGCGGGAGTTGACTGCGGGAGTTAAAGAAGGTATTTCCAATAACTTACGATCTCTTGCACATCACATCAACGGCCCGTTACAGTCCACTACTGGACTATGAGCCTCCTCCGTGGTTTTGCCATAATCTCCACGCTTGGCAGGCGGGTTGGAGATCGCAGACTAAAAGGTTACTGTATCAGAGAGCGCTGCTGCCCGTTCCCTGTTCAATGTGTAGTCCCTAAGTCGCCTCTTACGACACCCACGGGAAGAGTAGGTGTTGGTGACAAATGTATTCTACTCTGCCGTCACCACACGGCAAATAGGTGCAATAAAATATTAGGAAAGACCTTTGAATTGGTCTGGCCAGGAACGCTGATCTCTAAAAGACCAAAATGGCGCTTCAGTGACTTTTTCTCTTCTGTGACGTATCTTCTCCATCAGCCGGGCTAAGATGCAATTATGTTTACGATTATCTCTTCTAAAATGATATTGCATCCGAAGTCTATTCGGGATGTGAACACTCAATGAAAAAAAAATTGTCGCCTAAGAAGTGCGATACTTACACCGGTTTAATTGGTTGATGTTCTTTCAGTCCATTAAACTGAAAAACTTTCCCCAATGAAAACAAACGACAAAAAAATAGGCCTGCGGCCAGCTGATCGGTTTGCTATGTGGGATGTAATTTTTTTTTACATTTGTCAGCTCATGTTTTTTGGGTAAAGTTGTTCAGTTTAATGGACTGAACTTTAGCGAAAATCAACAAATTAAATTCCACGCACAATTATGTATATTTTAATTTTCTGCGTCAGAGATGCTATGAAAACACCAACATTGGAGAGTTCTTTTGAAAGGTAACGCATTTTGTAAAGACTATAAGTACTTATTTTACTAAATCCTGCGCAATACGGTGTCGCGTCGGTGGCAGTGGTAACCGAAATTATTCCAATAAGCACCTAATTCGAACGAATCTGGCGCATAGCCAAGGTCAATAAACCTTCACTATAGACAACAACCTATGTGCGCCTTCGATACGGTTCATTCCTAGTTGATCTTTTGTTCCTCATCAAATTGACTATTCCAGAAATCTAACTAACTGCAAATTCTATGTCATTTTAGCAGTGTTCTTATTCTGGTAGAATATTTTAAAGCATTCTGTGCAAGGTTTTTCGAGTGCTTCAAACTCGACTTTATTAGACGAGCGCGTCTTATATCCAACCGTAAACTAAAACTAGTAGCTCTGTGAGCTGTAGACCTTGCGAGTATCTCTTTATATTTATTTTTTCTACACTAATATAAATTCTACAGTAAACAGCCTCAGTGGTAGACCTTGTAAGCTGGCAACACCCTTAACTACGTCATTTCTTAAAATTTCTAAAAACTGACTCGACAAAAAAAAACTATATATGTTTAACAAACCTGCTCACAAAATTTCACGAGAATCGGTTGAGAAACGCGACCTGTAGAGGAGAACAAACAGACAGTCAGACAGATGGACAGATAGACATGCAAAAGCAATTTTGGCCAAGCTGAAACGGAAACGCTTCGCTCGAGCTTCGCGCTCTCTCGGTCAATTAAATAAAGCAGATCTATAGAACAAACAAGTAAATGAGAATAGCCCATAAAAACCACAAGCTCGACTACCGAGCACACGTGCAACCAGAGAGAGACAATTGAAATTCATACCTAATACACTGCAATAAGAATCCTGTTTCTCTTACCTAACAGCTTATGTAAATACTAAGGGACTATCCTAAACAAATAGTAGATACAGGGTGTCACAGGAGCTACGGATGCAACGCCAGGAAAAGATGAACCCGCTGTATCCCATGTTGTCTTATAATTTAAAGCAAGTTGGATGAACGTGGCAGGTCTTTTTAAAGTGGACAAGAATTGAAGATTTTGATTTTAAAGCAGTTTTTTTTAATTGTTTGTTTTATATACTTTAAGATTTTCGTGGTTGTTCACTACACTAAAATTGACACAATTTACGGGTTTGTAGCCACGGTTATATTTAATATTATTACCTCGATACGGTTGCATGCTCCATGATCACAAGTATACTGTTGTTTTATGACGAATTTTGTAGAGAAAAAGGGTTAAAATGCAGTTCATTAAAAAAACTTACTTTCTCACTCGTCTGCAGTTTCGATTCTCTACATTAATAAAATAAAATTGGTTCCGAATATCAATGTTAAACATTACCTGGTAAAAAAATAGTACATTACTGCTGCGGCCGCAAAATTTGTTATTGCTGGACGAGGGTACGTTTAAAGTTCGAGCCGCAGGCGAGTCCAGCAATTGCGGCCGAGGCTTATAGTGCTTTTCTCTGCAACATGCGAGGAAATTATAAAATGGGTACTAAAAAAATGTGGTACCTTGGATGTCTACTTGTATCGATTTTGTAAGTTCTAATCTTTATCACTTTAACCTTTACTTCGACTTCTTGAACCATTCATTGTTATAATATTTCCCCAATTCAATGATTAGTTAAATCATGAAAAATATAACAAAATATTACGATAAAAATAAAAGAGACAAAAATTACAAACCGCCATATTGCATGCTTTTCTTTTTTTTTTGTTCTGTGCCAGGGTCATACAGAGCGTACAGCCAACTCCAATCACTACGATTAGTGTACGATTCATATAAAATTTGAATTTAGACCATAAGAAATCTCAAAAAAAAATACAATTAGAATAAATAAGTAAATATGTAAAAATTATAACCTAAAAGTTGTAACAGCAGGATTTCCCTCAAAAGCCTAAACATAATGTAGAGATATGAATACGCAAGAATGTCTACACGACACAATATGACATGCCTGCGATATTTTATAGGCCATGTTTAGGCATTTCGGGCTCTGCCAGCGACCTGCAACCTTCCACAATTTTCTAAAAAGAAGCAACTTCAACCTTCAGTCCTTGTCTTTAGGGTGGTAACGCCTGAAATGCTGAGCTGTGTGTAAGTGCTATGGGTAACATAAAGGCAGCCATTCACGAGCTTCGAAAGCGAGGCATAGACAAGAGGCGACGCTGTAAAAATGATTTATACCGAGTAGATGGCTTATCGAGTGTTGTCGATGCTTGGAAAAAGGTAGATCGTGTTCAAAGATAAAAGATTTGTGTACCCTTGACGTATTGATTTTGTTCCTCGGTCCTTTCTCTTGTTTTTGAAGTTATAGGGCGAAAGGCTCCGCGGGATATTATAAGATGGTAACGTGGTTAAGATATTGTTATTATGAACACAGCATCTTGGGTTTTGATATCAAAAAAGCTTCTGAAATAATCCTCAACGTTTATCATTTCTGATTTAGAATCGTGGGCTGAAAGTACCCCGTGATTTTTTGAAGACGTATTACTTACACCATGTAAGGTATAAATCAAGCCACAAAAAGGCTTCCTAGTAATTCCTATTGCTTGGCCTGGTATGGTGGATTCAAAATATTTCTTTGTCTAATGTTTTTAAGTGCATTAATTCTAAAGTTTTTCGAGTTTAAATAAAACATTTTTTCTTTCACTGCAATTTTAGCATTCAAGCCAAAGAAACTTATAAACTAAGGTAACCTAAACTAACCTACTTTCCTATTTCTGTGCTAAGTCTGTACCGTAGATTTTGACCCATAAATTTTCATTAAAGTCAAATCAAATTACGTGGGTTTGCGTGGGCGGTGCTAAATTAGCACCATTCGAACCTCGCACTTACTTGGAACCGCTAAAATTGCTCATTTGAACCGCCATTCCAATCGGCCGAACCCAATTAAAAACAAACATTCAAAAGGGCTGCCCCAGATTGAAAAGCTGTATGGAGCTTGTAGAACATAAATTTTTGTGATGACAGCCTAATGCCACGAGCCCTAAGTGTATAGCTTCAGTGCAAACGCAAGCCATGAATGAAGGTACAGCTGTATTTATCAACAAGTAATTTCGTCCCAAATATTTATTTATTGAAATTCCCCATCGAGGGACGCGCGCGAGCTCGAATTATAGCTTTATTCAAAAGTCTTCAAACGTTTTTCTTTCAGTGTATTAAATTCTCAATCGGACTTCATCGATATTGCGTAGGCGCCATAACCAATTTGTTAAAGTAACGAATTTACACGCAAATTTTTCTCCTCACATTCACACGGTCAGAATAAATAAACACCATTTTCATAAGCTGGGCTTTATATCTGAAATACGCCATTTATATTTTTATTAATTTGGCACTTGTAGCAATGCACTTCGTATTATTGTAATTTTTTGTATTATCTTCAGTCGTAGCCTTTTCAATAGCACAGTTCAGCTTTCAGATTTTGACGTAGCTTATTTTTTACAAATTACACATCCTGTATTAGACTAACTAACAAAAGCTATGTTGTAGTAATAAACTATTTAATAGTTGTGATTGTAGAGTCACAAAGAAGCCTTGCTTTGTTGTAGAAAAAAGTAACAAGGGTCCACTTTGATAATCAGAGCTCTAGTAAAATTTTGTATATTTTTAAGGCAGAACTAAGCTACCTTTATTTCACCAACTTTGAGGACAGTGTGTATCAACAGAACGGTCAAGCTAAACGTGGAGTGATTGATGACGGCGTTCCGCAGTATCGGCAGATTGCGTCTGCCTGCATCGCGGTGATCTGTCTTGATTTGATTGCTCCATATACTGTAATACCACGACGTACCGTCTCTCCATCTATTTGATAGCGCTAGCTCTATTAAATATTGAATTTTGACTCTTTGGTGTTTACATTACGCAACACAAAGAAGAGAGAACGAAGCGATCTATCAGAACTCAACAATAATGTTTTAGGAATAATTTACTTCACCAACATATTTCATAGCTAGACGTATTTTTATCCAGTCACGCCAAGTTACAATTTTTTCATTCTCAGTTTCACTGAATTCTTGTTAGTCTGTTATGAAAGATAGGGCTTGCAACCTGAAAAGACAAAATAAAATATCATAAAGATATTAATCTTTATCTAAGTCTACTTTTTTATGCGATACAAAAGCAAAACCTTTGATTTATTGTGTAGCTCCAGACGGTCCTTGATCATGAAAGTCAAGGAGTCTTTCGGTTACTGGTTCACAACCTCGCGACATTGTTCATGGCTGTCTGCAATCGATCATGTCGCCGGAACGATGCAAATTGTCCGTAACTGATAGCTTGACGGCTTTGCATTCCAATATCGGCAACATGATAGAGAGTTTAGATTTGACCCAGTAATGGATCCTGAAAAGCCGTTTCGATCGTTTGACTTTCAACATAATTATGTGCTCAGATTTCGGCTCTCAGTACTAAAACAGCAAATACGTGCGGTTTGTTTTAGTCATTTGTAGCTACTCAATGTGACCTTTACAAACATTAAACGACCTTTTCTAGACATTACAATCCCGAAAAAGGTCGGTTAGGTCCTAACGAGCTCCGCATTTTTTGTGTTGGTTCTTTGATGTGGAATCTAAAATGTAGCACGTATTATTTGGATCGTATTTCTGTGAAGTTGTTGCGTTGAAACTGCAGAAGACATCGATAAATTATGAAATACGTTTAGTCATAACTACAAAGGATATTCGCCCTCGGTTGGACGCGTGGCAAGGCGTGGTAGAGCTTCGCCCTGTTTACCCCTAAAACCGAGTGAAAGGGGGTAAAGGCCCCAGTTTGGGGCCGCACCCAAATCCGTACTTATTTTAATCACACTTGTACCCCGCTGGCTTTTATCATGCGTGTTGTTGATGGGCTATTCTTCCCGACTTTTCTGGTTGCGAGAAAAAGACTTTTCGGCCTCTTCTTTGGGTCCTTTTTGGAGTGGAAGTAACTAGCACTGTGAATGAAAAATGGAGCTTGTGGTGAATGACGTGGTTGGTTGCTAAGGATTTGTATAAATCAAATCTGGATGAATCAAATGTCACAGCCCGAAAAAATATTTCAAAATTGCACATATTTTTTGTGTTTAGTGAGTGACATAAGCTGCCTGTGTCTTTAATTTAGGGTTCTGAGTGAAAAATTGTTGTAAGTTCCTCATAATCCTGTCTATTTCACTTAAATTACTTCTAGTAGGAACTGCACCAGGGAACTAATGCCCCAGCAGCGGGTGGTTTGTATTTTTTACGAGCGACCCAATTTGGTCGGGTCTCCCCTGCTGCTCGGACTAATTCGCGTATCTTGAGGCAACACACAAAAAATAATGCTTCGGATTTGCCCAGTCTACCCTAGTCCACGGTAACGACATGACAAGATGATGTAACACAAAATTGATTAGATGTTTACTCAGGCTAGGCAGGTAATTGATTATAATTTTAGCATCGGGTTTTAGACGAAATGTGTTGTGTGGTGTATATTTTCAAAAGTTGAATAAGAGCCTAGGGGCACTTTGATGCATTGTTTATTATGCATAATATGTATTATATTTCTCTGTTATTCAACTTACATCACGTCTATTTCTTTGTGATTCAGCTGATAGCAAATAAGGATATACCTACCCATTTTTGCTCTTCCACACCAAATAAATTGATGACTTACGTTAGTCGTATACCGTACGGTACGGTACGGTATTTCTGCACTAAATATCAAATGCAATGCGCATAGACTTTGGACAACTTAAACCCAATGATTAATGGTTCGTCATAATGATTCTGCCGGAGTGTTTCAAGAATCCCACCCGGAATCACACGGCCGCACTTAAATCAGTTTGATGATGTTGCATGTTTATGGTCACGTAAATCAGACTATATTTATTGTTATGTTATTGGAGGTATTGACCACAAATCGTGTTCGACATGTTGAGAGAGATTGTTCTTTGTTTTGACGATATTTTATTAAAATTATTTCCTTGTTTTATCTTTAAATAAATGGGTTTATGGGTTGTTTTTACTTACTTACTTACTTACTTTATCCACAAGATCGTTATCATCATCATCATCAATTTTAATTTATATGAGTTCATATTGGACATAGAAGCTTCTTCTATGCCTCTTTTAGAAATCATAAGTCTCTATAATATATGATCAATTTGTCATATTTTACTTTAATAGGTATTAAGCAGACAGATAATTATCAATGATCTAATGAAGTATCTACTAAACAACGTTTAGCAGGTTCTCAAGTCATGCGCGGTAAAGTTATAGCCGTATTCAATCCTTATTAGCTATCGTAGGTGTAGGAACAGTGTTTCATGTTTTAGTAAACTTACTACTGCATGACTCATTTTCATTCGGTATCTACTTTGTTACTACTGACTGTCTAATACAAGTGGTAATTAAATAAACATAAAAATAATAAATTGTACATATGTAAGTTATAAGTAATTTGTAGAATTTTAGTTGTTTTTTACAATTTTTTTTTGTTTTTGTTTTTAGCTAATTTATTTACAAAGTAATTTGTTTGTTTACAGGTAAAAACATTATTCATAGATCTTACAGCGGTTTGGGTATGTCAAGAAATGGTGTTTTGGGTATGTGCTTGCTACTCTTGACTATATCTGTGTGTGTGTGTGTGTGTGTGTGTCTTTGTGTGTTATTTTATTGTGCAATGAAGTGTTTACATACATACATACATACGGTCCTTTTCAAATATTTGTATGTAATGTAATTAATAAGACGTTTACAACAACCTAAAGTAGGTCTGGATCGTAGTAATCCGCAGGATGCGGGTAGCGCTAAATCTAATTATTGCGGAGATATTGGAAGCCTATAGCAGCAGTACAATATTATGATGATGATAGGATCTCTTAAGATCCATGAGGACTTGCAATCACTGGCCATCAATGGCTACAAGCCTCGCCGCCGCGACCTTTATTTGATTGTCAGCCCCAGGTGAGATGAGACAGGCGGGACAATCAAAAATTCAATTTGCATTTAAAAAATCTTTTGTTTTCAATCGTTTCAGGTGTTTAATTAAATTATTTATCTCGTCATTCAAATTCAAATCTCCCACGGGAAAACGATGTGTATCTTAGAAATTTAATTTTTAATTTTACACGTCTGGAGTGTTGAGATTTTGTTTTATGCTTTCTTTGCACATTTTCAAGTGGATGAATTTCAATTTGGCGTGGAGTGGCTTTGTTTCACGCTTCTTGGCTCGATGAGTGTTGATTCTGACGCGATCGCGGACGGATATGAAATTCAAATGAATGAGGGTATGGCGTGGCTGAGTGGGGGCCCTCCAGACTGCGTTTAGTAAGGGTACAGACACATAGCTTCAGAACACTAAAAGACAGTAGGAAAGATATGTTAGGATTTTTAATGCTTTATAAGTATTAATTAGAATAGAATAGAAAAACATTTATTTAACGTAGTACATAACATTTAGACAAACATGTATAATAATAATATCTCCTACTACGTTAAAAGGGGTTTTTAATATCGATCAATTTATTGAAGCCCTCTTTTTAATGAGATTAGAAACGGGAATGTTGTGATGTGAATAAAAATATTTCTTTGCTTCAATCATCCCAATCTTTCCAGCGCTTAATTCCCTTCTATCAGTATGGCCATTCTTAAAAATAGTATTTTAAAATTTTACTAGTTAGTGGTCCGCCCGCGGCTACGCTCGAGTTGTGTGAGATTTTCCCATGGGAATAAAGTATCTAAAGTATCTAATAAAGTATCTTTATCCCATAAAAACTATCCTGTGTTAATCCAGGTTACAAACTATTTTCAGTACTTCAAGCGTGAAGGCTGAACAAACATCTAAACATCCAAATATATTTTCACATTTATAATATTAGTGTGATATAAATATAATAAATAAATAAATAAATATGTAGGACATCTCACACACGGCCATCTGATCCCAAATTGAGCAAAGCTTGTACTATAGGTATCAGACAGCTGATATTCATTACTTAAATAGATAAATACATACATATATAGATAAACAACATCCAGACACAAGACAAACACAAGTTCATCACACGAATGTTTGCCCTGGGCAGGATTCGAACTCGCAACCCTGTGCTTCGTAGGCAGGCGTGCTACCAACTAGGCTACAGGGCCGTCAATATAATTTTATCTAACAGGAATCCGGGTTCGTCTTAGTTGGCTAACATATCTTTCTTCCTTTTTTAAATGGTGTATTTACTGTACAAAACTGTGGGAATTCCTGAATACGGGAGAGGATGTTAACTATCAAGACCTTTGCATAGGACGAGAGTGTTTAAATTTCAATGAGCTATGTGCAGGGGGAGATTTTTCTGAGGATTTAAAAAGAGCTTATGCACTATGGTAATTTTATATACCTACGCTGCTGTTTCCATGAACGTATTGGTATATATGATATAATATATTTGAGTAGATTACTTTACGATTGTACAAAATCAATCAATTAAGCATTTTAATTTACGGATCCCTTCTCAAGTAAAAGTCTAATAGGAAACAAAAACAGATTTTCCACTAACGATATTATATTATGCTTTTTATTTTAAATATATATTTTTTATTAAATTTGGTTTGCCTTTAAGACATCCAAAATAAATATTACAATCTAGCCTAAAGACTAATGAGTAATTAAATTTTAACTTAAATTGCTAAGTAGATGTTAGCTAAGAATGTGCCCATCAACACTTTTCTTATTGTCTCTATTAAGGGGAAGACACTTTGTTCGTGTGTTCTTTACGGGAAGCACTGACTGCAGTACATTACAATGTTTACTAAACTAACTCAAAGGGTTTTGTCCTTTTCAGTATGTCCGTGGTGTCGAGGAACTGGATAGCCTCAACGTTCACGTGATGATGAAGTCTTTGTTCGTGAGCTTCGGCATATTTTTTAATAACACTGTCAACTTCATTCACTTTTAGATCTCGATGAAGGTCGTCATTTCTTATGTATCTTGGTACCAAGGAGCATTTACGATACCCCTTAATACTTTATTTTGAAATCTTTGTATCATCTGAACGTTAAATAATAAATAAATAAAATTAATAAATATGTGGGGACATCTCACACACGGCCAATAATAAACAAAATACGTAAACATAATAATATGAAATAATGCATACAAGCAACGTTATATAAAATAAGTATGGGAACGACCTCATTTATCACATTTCTGCTGTCAAAAGAGTGCTCTCTCACGGTAAAAGTGTTGACGGGTGATTTGGTATGCACAACAAATGCTATCAGTCACTTGCAGTCGAATTCGAGGAATCAGCAGCGGCAAGGAAACGTCTCATTACGTACCGAACTCACGGACGTGATATCAGTGCACCTGAATCTACACCACATAAGGTTGAAGTCACGAATGTAATTCAAAGGAAGTTATAAGACGATACGTATAGGCGCATAATGAATGAAACCGTGGAAGTGCTGATTGTAGTAGTAATTATTATTGTAAATTTGAATGATGATGATCATGAATCAAAAGGTTATCGATCAGTCAATTTTGATGGTCATGTCGTAAGGATGTATCAATTATTTTTTGAAATTGTAAAATTGTAGCTTTATGAAAAGAGTCATTACTTAACAAGATTAAAACAAAACTAACAGGACTTCATGAATGAAACAAAACCTAAAAATACACGCATACTGACGACGAAGAAACTAAAGAATATCTGCCCACAGAGGTACTGTTATACTGCATTGCGTCCATCACGTGACCATAAAGAAGCTTATTATAAAACAAAACGAGTGTACGACTCACGTGCAAAAACTGAAGGTCACGTTAAGACTGACATTTTATACTTATACTTTTTATACACCCTAGCTGTGACTGTGATGAATGAAATACCTAACTGTACTGCGACAACAATAGAATTCACACATGTGACATGACTCAAAGCTATGACGGAGAATAACATATGATATGTTACAGATTCAGATATAGTTCTATCAAGGTCATATTCCACATCTGGTGCACTGATTGCTGTTCACATGCTCTTTAATTTTATGACTAACATCTTACTTGTTTCGTTATTATTAACGGAACAGTTACTGGCGACAGTTACTGACGTGACAACGTTCTTACTGGCACCTACTTAACTGCAGCTTGTAGAGGAAAGTTAATCACTTGGAGATTATAACATTACCCTACATTTAAGGTGCTATAAGACATGTGCTTGCTCTTGTCACGTTGGAGCGACGATAATAAACCAGAAAATAGCCTTGTTATGTGAAGAATTTACTGCTTAGGATTTTATGATGACAATCTGGGTTAACGTCTCAGGAAATAGGTATTAAATAAAAGGTTAATATTAAAGCCAAGGGTATAATGATATAAATTATACCATATACTCTGTAGACCTTACCTTAGTGTTGAGATGTAATATTTTGCAAGATCAGGTGATAAAATTATAAAGGACATATTGTGCTCTGTGCCTTTCGTCCTGTTCATACTTCTGTCATTCCTGTGTGTGCCATAAAGCATGCACAAGCATGCATATTCAAAAATCTTCTCAGCAGTATAATGTCTAGCTAAACCACAGCAAATATCCAAAGCTATGTAATACTTATAAAATTCAAAGCGTACAACAATACCCATAATTTAGAATCCTTGGGCTTCTTCCCAGGGGGCTGGTTCACCGGCAATTAAAATTTCAACTTCACTGGCCTTCAAACGGGCAAAAAGCGAACAATTACAAAAGAATGAATATTTCGTAACCAGTGTTTTGGCAATGTGGTCATCCGCCGACGACCGTGCAATGTTGTTTTAGATGTGAAACAGTTTTGCTAAATGCACAATCACCGGCATTGTGTAACCAAAGCTCCTTGATTTTGTTTGAAAAAAAAAAAACAGTTGAATTAGATTGCAGAAATTATTGTTTTGTCGCAGTATAGCGTGAAATGATATTCTTTTGGTAATTTCGAAGTTCCAATATCATTTTAAAATAATTATTAGTCTTTAATCAGACCAGCATTGTTTTATTTCTTCGTTCTCTGTAATTCTATCATTTCTTTCACTTTAATTTCCCAGTCGTATTTTGTTTCTATTTCCTCTCCCCGGCAGTCTGTTTCCTATTTCCTTCGTCATGGTGAACACGCGTTCAGGAATGTTACTGACGCGTCGTAAAAATAATGTCCATTATTATAATTGGAGCAAAGCCGCTTGCTTTGCCTCCACTGAAATAGTTTTTTATTTATTTTATCTTTTTGGTTTTCGGTTTGATATTCTAAGTAAGTAGTATGTATAATTAGTGTATTTTTATTAAAAGTGAATATCTTTCTTTTTTTATTAAGAACATGATCTTCTAAATTGGCATGTTCACTAACAAGGATTGGCACATTTCGCGTTTTTTTTCCGTATTGTATTTAGACCGTACCTAGAGCGTAACATCATTATTATCATTTGCACGATCTCCGAGTTTGTGCTATTTTGTTGAGTAATCTACAAATAGTTGTACGTACTAAAATGTCGCACCAGTAAATACAATTTGTAATGATATTTATCTTGTAATTGCACTCAGGCGCTAGCTCTAGCTATACTGATGAATGATGGTGACAAGTCACGCGGGTTTAAATGGGACAGTCTTTGTAGCTACTTGTTTGTAACCTTTTCAAAATTTCATGCGACTAAAATGTGCGGATAAAACTTCAAAGGCCAAATTCCATTAGTTTGATAAGATTACTAGTACTGATTACGATGTAGTATTGTGAAATTTGTTTTGGTTTGTTTTGGTGAGGTTATTTTAAATTTTAGTTGATGTTCATTTCAATGCATCGCGGTCATCGTTTCTTTTCAGCATCTTTACGCTTTTTATCCATTGCTGAACTCCACATTAATCGTTCTATACATATATATCCTACTAATATTATAAATGCGAAAGTTTGGATGTTTGTTACTCAATCACGCTTCAACCACTGGACAGATTGGGATGAAATTTGGCACACATATAGGTTAGGTCCTGGAATAGGATATAGGTTACTTTTTACCGCGGTAAAACACTTCATTCCCACAGGAAAACTCATTTCACGCAGGTGAAACCGCGGGCAGAAAGCTGGTAATATAGTCATGTCATGTTACGATTGTTAAGAATAAAAATGTTTAACCATCTTCACCTTTTTCCAACATAATTATGTTGGAAGAATATATTGAATATAGTATTATATTATATATAGCCAAATCTGTCGCCTCTAAATACCACCTATACTCGTATTATGACGGTCCAATTCAGTTTAATTATGAAACTGCTATTACTCGTAGAATCACTTAAGGTACTTTGTCGAAAAGGTAAAACTGAAGATGAAGTATCTTAATGTTGCGTTCGTTTAATTTTAACTATTAGTAGACTTGCGAAACATTTTTAAAGGTATTCTTTATTTTTATTTAAGCGTAAAAACACGTATCCGTATCTTCTTTAATTATTAACTTTTTTAAATTATAGTGAACTCATGAGATTGTACCCTGGGAAATGTGAAAAGCGTAAAATATCTTTCTGTTCCCGCGACGGAGTAGATATTGCATGGATAATCCAGTGCCTGCAATTCACTTTACTTGCTTGTATATTTATTTTATGTATCCTCATTCCACGCTACGCCAATGTACGACGAAAAGCACTCATAGCTCTATGTAACCTTACCTTATGCTAACTTTGACCCAAGAATGAAGAAACTGAATCTCAGGCGTGCATATAGTGGAAAGTATTTCCATATCTTATTTAACGCAAAGCCTTATTGATATTTGACCCTTCGCTAAATTATTTTAGCAAGGTAGATATCAATATAAAATGATGTTATGATCGCGCCAGTACCATTACCCAATTTGATCAGCCCCTATCAATTGAGCGTTAAAATATGTAAATAAAATTTACGAAAATATCCTTGGTCGCGCTTACGGCCTGTCGCATTTTTAGGTGACCAAAATTTTGGGAACTACAAAAATGTGACTGAAATTCTTAATTTTTTTTTTTTTATATTTTTAAGAGAATCATAATTGACTATAATAATTAATGTGAAAATATATTTGGATGTTTAGATGTTCGTTCCGCTTTCACGCCTTAACTACTGAACGGATTTGGATGAAATTTGGAATGGAGTTAGTTTGTAACTTAAATTAACACATATGAGTTTTTCGGGAAAAAATCTAATTCCCACGGAAAAATCTTACACAACGCAAGCGTAGCCGCGGGCGGTCCGATAGTTATAAAAATAATTAAATTATAATTTAATAAAATTAGAGATATCGTCGTTATGCCCTTTTCAGACTTGAGACATCATAATCTAAACCTAATTAAAAAACTTGTTATCAGTAGCACACCTAGTTACATAATTGATAATTTTGATAACTTTCACACCTATCACACTTCACAATAATAAATTAATGTGAAAATACATTTGGATGTTTAGATGTTCGTTCCGCTTTCAGGCCTTAACTACTGAACTGAAAAAAATTTGGATGAAATTTGGAATGGAGATAGTTTGTAACCTAAATTAACACATGATTTTTACGGGAAAAAATCTTATTCCCACGGAAAAATCTTATATAACGCGAGCGTAGCCGCGGGCGGTCCGATAGTTATAAAAATAATTAAATTATGATTTAATAAAATTTGAGATATCCTCGTTATTCCCTTTTCAGACTTGAGACATCATAATCTAAACCTATTTAAAAAACTCGTTATCAGTAGCACGCACCTAGTTACGATTGTATCTGGCTAAAACCTTCTGCATTACATACCAACTTCTACAAAAACGGTATCAAACTTTAATATTGAAATTAAAACTTGAATATTTAAAAAAGGAATGTTGCTTTTTTTCTTCGTTTATTTAATTTGTTTTTGTTTATTCGTTTCTAGAGTCTCAAGACCCCAGAAAAACATGGTGGCATTAATTTTGTAACCCTATCCTGGGAAATGAGGGCCAATTAGCCAACGACGTAGCGGGAAAGTTGGTATCGAGTTACCTCAGTTTTTGTATCAAATTGTATCCAATGAGCAGCGGAAGGTGCCGATGGCAATACCGGGAAATATTTACTTTAGCTACAATAGCAATTTAGTGCCTTTTGAAAAGGTTTCGTTTGTAAATTTCGAATGATTTCGCTAAACTTTGTTACAACTTAGGAAGTAAGGCTAAAATAAGAAAAAATAGCCGATCTTTTAGTCAGATTTTTATTTGAAACGACAGTTTTAAATCGTTCTTTCATAAATTGTTACATTTCTTTTTACCAACCTGCACTGGGTCAGCGTGGTCGACTAAAGCCAGTAGGCTCGAGCCTCTCGGTTTGGACGTATATGAGCTGATAACATAATAACATTTGTGCTTATATACTGACTTTTTTGGTAAAATTTTACTTGAATAAAATATTTAGGTCAGCTCAAAGAGGTTGTAGATAAGAAACGATTACAATAACATCTTGACTATATCAGTTTAGTTTAGATATTACCCGCATCAGTCACTCCATCAATCACTCACTATCGACATACCATATAGTACGTAATTTCAAAAGAGATGTAATACTCGTATAGGTGTGTAAGTATTATAGAATACTTCATCGTAGACAGAATGACTCCAATTCTTGTCATATCTTTGGTAGCCAGGTGTTATGAATAAAACCAAAAATTTTGTATTTATCTAACCTCGTTACAATATGATTGCTTAGTTATCTCTAACCGAAATCAAATAGGATCGAAGTGAGGCAGAGTTACTTTCGCAAATAAAAATAGTTAAACATATGAAAAATGTGAAGATGATGATGATCTTTCCGACCGTTTTTGCCATGGCGACTACTTTGACAAAGAAATATGAACCATAAAGATGTTACGGGGGTGTACGAAATAATCGATATGATTGTCTGTAGCTAACGAAAATCTGCCAACTTGCAAGAAATCCTTTTTGTAACCCTACTAATTTACAAAACTTCAAAAATCATCAAAGATTAAGCAACTGTTTCAAATTCTTCGTATTGGAGTAGTTATTTACCTGTCTAACTCTACAGCAAAAGTCGAAGGGTTGTTTAAGGGCTCCTTATTTTTCGTAGAAGCAAAGTCTAGACCTGTTTTGATTTGGTATTAGGGGAGTTTCGAGAAAAACTGATTCATTTTTTTATTATTAGATGTATAGACAGACTAGCTAGACTGTTTAAATTCTTAGTCATTTTTATGAAAAGATTTTACAGTATTTTTATAGGTGATGAGCGGTTACTTATACCAATTTATGCAAACATACCTCTACATTACTTAAAAAAAAAATTAACATACGATGCATATAAAACTGAATTTTTATCCCAACAATAAATGGGGACATGATTTTTTGTATTTGGTCTCGGCTAGGGTCACAATAGACCACTCACTGATAAGATTAGATTGGGAACCTGTTATCGTCCACCACACCACCACCGTGAGAAAATTTCTACGACACATTCCTGAGTTTATAGAAGTTAATCTTTTAAAAAATACAATACGACTGGAGTGTGTCTCATACTTAATTTTTCAAAATCTCTAAAATTCAGTAGTTTCAGTTTGCAGCTAAGCGATTTTTCAGAAATATGATGATATTAGTTTTAATTTTTACCTTTTAATGATTTTGACATGCAATGGTAATACTTAATGTTGTTTTTTACTCTTTTACTCAAACGCTACATCGTAAAGATATTGCCATAATCGATTCGAACATTGCCTAATGAAACACCATTTAAATGGCATTTTAAATTTAAATTTTTAATTGAAAAAGAAACAAATACGGCGTGAGTTATTTCACGAAATTTGTACAAAAATATTGTTAATTAACGTGACTTTGCTGCGCGAACGCCGAATGGGTTGACATTTTAATTATTATTTAATTTATGTCGGTTTGTGTCCCTTGCAAAGTGTGCGCGAATCATGCGCAGATGTAGAGTTACAAAATGAGGCTAGATTTCCGGCAAATTTTTCTCAATCCTGTTTGTGAAGCCTTTTAAAAAAATAAAAACGATTTTTCAAATAAAATTATGAAAATCTGCACGCGCCACCTTTGCTGTTCTTTTAGTGTAAGCTTACTTGAAAACTACGATTTATCCTGTCCTAAACAATCTAGTCTGGTCATCAATTCTGACTTCACATCAGATGTTTTGTTTAGGCCCGGTTTCCACCAAAGCGGAGAGGAGAGGAGATGTGTTTGAATAACCAATCAGATTTCGTTATTTCCCCATCTCTTCTCCGCTTAGCTTCAATAACGAAACCTGATAGGTTATTCAAACATATCTCCTCTCCTCTCCGCTTTGGTGGAAACCGGGCCTTACCCTTGAATCTAAGTTCTCCGTGCTGTAACCTGACATATCCAGTTAATTTATATCAATGCCTGTACCACTTAGTACTCCTTTATTTTTGCAATCTCCAAAAATTTAAAATGTCTTAACGCAGCCAGTGAGCTGCCAGAGAAGATTTAATTTAAAGATGAAACGGAAGACTTAGGTAAAGAATGCTTAGGTCAGTACTTCATGATTTATTTGCCAGCAAAAGTCTCGCTTGAAGTTACGCAAGTGCCTAACATCTGACGGCAAAAGAGAACGAAATAGCTTTGAACTCGAGAGATAGGAAGTGTTCAGACTGTGTGGGCCCTGACAAGTGGGCTTCGGTCCACGTGGGCGGCACGTCCCATTATGAGCTCGAGCCCATGAAATATTATTTCGTAAATGCTACGATTCAATTTGAGAATAACGACGAAGAAAAGCCCAAAGTAAACGATGACAGAAAGAGTTTTGAACACCGACAACCATAAACGCGCTCTGTGGCCGAGTATCATGCACAATTATTAAAAAATTCGCAGCTCAATTTATGCCTTTCAAAATGTGATCGTACTGGTTTAAGGAATGCAACGTCCTTAATATCGAAAAACGGTTTTTTCGTTCCCTTTCGATTCGAGTGCAAGAACCTCCAAAATACAGGTTTTATTAGCTAATTATTGGCCTGGCCGAGAACCCTAATTACAAGATGCGACACTTAAAACTGCGGCTTCTTTTTAAATCCAACATTATTATTAAATTACGAAATTCCCGCAATTGAATAAATAACAAGCGGTAACAAGTTTCCATCAGTTAGCTACGATAACTCAAGTTACAGAACTAATTAAAACTTAATTCCGATCATTCCTCAAGTCCGTGGCATAAGCCCCGAATCTGCGTTTAGATGTAATTTTGATAATCATAATAACGTTATGAAACACGATGCCCCAGTGGCCGGCGGGCTGCGAGCGACCTTGCGCCCGACCTTCCCAGAACCTCTTCACAGAATAAAACAAAAACCACGGAACCTGAACTTGATGAACGAGCTCGGACCCGAGTTAACCCGACTAGTTTAACAATTTATCGCTCCTGTACGATCTACATACGAAACGAAGACACGATAATACCACCTGATTCCCAAACGTCAAGGTTATGTATGGCACGGCTCGGGCGGCGCATCCAAAATTAAAGCTCGGAAATTTAATTTAGAACGTTTTATAAGACTACATCAAAGTATCCATGCTATTTCAAAAGAAAGCCTGATTTGATAGATGGCTCGACAAAGATTATAATAACGGTGTCTGTTCAAAAACGAGGGATTTCTGGCAGAAAATAAAGGATCAAATTGAAATATGGGCTAGAGGCGTGAAGCGCGATAACTCTTCATCAAGTGGAATTAGCACGTCGATCCGAGAGGAATAATCGCGGGGCAGTACCACCCATCCGATAAGGTAGCGTAATGATCACGATTATCTGATTGGCATATATTAACGATTTTCTTGTTCGTTATACCCTAGCTGTCGGGTTTAATACTACTTACATACTCGATATACTGTGATGATTTATCGAATGAATCTTTATTAAAGTTTAAGTACATGATTGAAGTTCATCAATCATCGCTTTCTCTATCGGTCTCTATTCGTCTAGAATGAACGTCATTGGAGTACCTGTTCGTCGTGTTATTCTTGGTGTAGCAATAGCAGCAAAACATGATGTAGAGAATGCCCGTCGCCGTGTCACATCGTTATCGATGCACTCGCCGATGTACCTCGAGTGCCAGCCACACGCCAGATAACGGTCTCGCATCGCAGCGTAAATAAATTTAACAATCTCAGTTTATTACATTATCAAATGGGCATCGCAAGCCCTTCGCCCACACGAGCGTGTCGCTGAGCCCGTCAAATCACGACCTACTCAGACGAAATCCCCGCGTAAAAACGAGAAGAAATTTCATACAAAGGTGGGTTTAATCTATTGCCGAGTCACGACAGTTCCATCGAACCGCGTCGTCGGATTTGTCGGGAGCAGTGCTAGGGATAGAGGGGAGCGAGGGACGTGGGAGCTTTAGCTACCGCGAGTTCTCGGCAACAGCGGCTTCGTCGCGAAGCACGCTCTGTCGAACGCTTTGGTCTGGTTGGTCGGTCAGTTCACCTCGCCGCCGCTCAGTCCGCGTCTTGCTCCGCGTAACACCGCACGTGTGTTCGCGCTTTATTCCTCTACGTGAGTCTAACTTGTGAGAAAACTTGGTGAATTTTGACATAAGTGTTTTGGATCATTACCGGATTATTTGCAGTGTTTAGTGACATACAATGATTGTTGTGGAGTGTTGAATTTATTTTCTATAAACGTTTCTGGAACTCCGAGCAGATGGTTCTTTTGAATACTAACATGAAAATAAATGGTAATGTTCCTTCTTCTGTTATTTGCATGAGTTAAATGGATTTGTTTATTGTTGGTGTATTGTTGTCTATGTGGATGATCTGATTATTTTGGCTTGCACGACTCATGACCACGACACAACACACGGTGAAAGATCTCGGGGGTCATCTCACACTGGAGACGGGAGCCCAGAGGCTATTTATTTAAACATTCATGAGCTCGACGATATTCTATCCGGACCACCAAAACGGCCAAAACAATGGCAGACCTTGGGTCTCAGACGACATTGAATCTCCGAATGTAAATTTGAGTATGAACAATCGGACATGGTGCGCTTAGAATTAGATTCGATATGAATAAAGGCTCATGTGTGACCCTGTTGCGCCTACGGGACCAACAGCGTCTGTGGGTGGACGGCATAGCACCGAACGCCTAGAGAACGACAGTGGGTGTTTGAATGGAGCCAGTTAATAATAATGGTGAGATTTAATCACCGGCGTAGAGGTTGTTCGATCTGTCAAAGAAGCAATTTGAAATAACATTTTTAAATTACTGCCACTATTCACTAACCAATCGCTTTTGGATAATGATCCATAAAGTTCGCTTTAGTTTATAATTATTTCACTAATGGGTTATACTAACACTGAATGTGTATATTCAAATGAAGCATGCCTCATTTGAAGCCCTAAAATCTCCAACATCCTGTTTTGTGCAACTGCCAAATTGGCACATGTTGCGGAACAGTGTTCAGGTCCTCAGATGTTGACTGACAAAAAACAGAACTCCTTCCCGCACATATGCGACGCTGAAACCAGGCCGGGCGTCTCACGACCCACATGTCAGCAACCAAACACCACAACTAACATCAGAACATAAGGCAATTAAAAGAACAAAGGGGCCAAATAGTAAACAAAATGAACAGTCGCCTACGTAAAGATATCAAATCCAAAGGGGAGAATGAAATTTAATTAAAGAAAGTATTAGTACTTTAGGAAACCCTGTTATTAGAGAACGCATCTGTTGTAAATGATGAATGCGCTCGTCGGGGAAATAAAAAATATGAAGAGAAACCTGCGCGGGCGGACGCGGCACGTGGGCCGGCAGATGCGCTCGCGCATCACCCGCCATCTCCGATCCGCAGCGCTCCTTTATCTCACCATCGCGTTAACCCTGCGTGCAGCTGAGATTTAAGTTCCATTATATTGCAGTAAAGTTTTTCGTTGCTTTTAAAAGGGCAAGATAAAATCTTTTGTTAAAATATGTTAGTGTATTGGGTCACGCTTCCAGGCTTTAAGAAAATTCGACACCCTAAGAGACTGATAACATCTTTAAAAATATTGTCATTGTAGAGTAATATTGTGGCATCATTAATTATGTTTACTTAAAATTGTACGAATATGATTTTGTTTACAAACGTCTACGTTACAAAGAGGCCAAGTCCGGCAAAAGGAACGCCTTTTTCCATAGATTACGATCGGCGGTATCTTACGACGACCGTTGCCATTTACGGCAACCAGGCCTGTGCCCGCGCGAGTCACTATTGACAACTGTGGGATAGTCGACATCAGCGTCGGACTCTCTCAGATAACTCTCCGCTCTCTAGGTGTTTTCATAAATTCTCTATCCTTATTCGAGCTTAGCAATTGAGATTGAGAGCATACCAAACGTTATTGCTTGGGAAAATATCTTAAGGTACCAACTTACATAAACGAAAGCAAAGTACTACCAGGTGCATTTTCAACCCAACCTAAATCAACCTTATTATTCAAACAGGTGAAAATAGCTTTAACGAGAATGAGGGTAGCAATAAAGCGATCCAATTTAATACTCCAGTAAAACATAGTAACAAGTTTCAACTCTTAACTAGAAACGTGTAACACAATACAGCTATTTGTAATACACAAGCTGTAAGTTGGCGTGGTAAACACATTGTAAACTGCAAACAGTTCTTAGGCAGAGTAACAGAACAAGCGTACTAAGTTTTGAGTAATCGCGTAGTACGCCGTATGAATATTAAAAGCGAGCAAATGCGTGTTGTCGTAGACGCGAAATTAATGCTGAATTCGTGCGCGAACTTATTGAGCTACAAGAATTTTTGTTATTAAACTCGAGAATGTTGGAATTGATGGTCCTTGTGCTTCCACGGAGCATGTGCCTGGAGAGAAACTCAATATGAAATGTTTTAGCAATAAAAGTGGTATTATGAATATTTTATTGCCCTTGCTAAATCGACAAATAATTACATTAAAAGATATTATCGTGAAATTATAAACGCCAAAATACAATACTATAAAACCATGAATGTATCAAAGTGGGCACGTTCCGGACACCTGCCTGGCAGCTGTCCAAGTTTACAACTGTTGAAAAATTACCCTCTCAGGGCACCCCGCACGAAGCAGATGGTGGATTAGGGCCTGCAATCCATGGCCACCATTTATAATTTCACCGAAACCAAAAGCTACTGTTTAAACATGGTTTATGTTGTTTTATCAGCTTCTTTATTATTGCTTAGTGTAACAAGTGACTTAAGCAATTTATTTAAGCTGGTAAAATATTATTTTTAAACTTATGAAGTTAACAATTTCTGAGTTAAATTTTTGCAAAGGCGTTTATTAGGAACAATATTTCCATTACACGGCGGGAGAGAAATTTCATTTCAACTTAATTTCCTTTAGGAATTTTGACGAATTCATTCATTATGTCTAAATTAATTTCTTAAGCAAGAACCTACGAAGGGACCTTTTAGCAGAAGTTCAGAGACGAGTCTCTTCTAATATAATTAACCTCATCCTACCTTAATCTCAAATTTTCTCCTTCATAAATATTGTTGAAATCAAATTGAATACAATACCTGCAAACGGGACATTTACAATTTTACATATTTAGTTTTAATTATTCTGATTTTAGGTATCCTTAATGAAATTACATAAAATTTATCTTCTTATTAAATTCTTTTTAGCTAATTAATTTTATTACGCTTTATTTGGATTCGATATAATGTATATTTATACTGTATCTTTCAAAATCTTACTAACGTGGAAAGCTTCCGGTTCTTCATATATACTAAAAGCAAGTCTGTAAATGTATCAAATAATATTTGTATCCCGATATATTTGATCAACACGCCAGCAGTAATATCACGTTCCGTGTCTGCAGAGGAAATAGGGCTGAAAATAAATCGCCCTTACACGGAACTTGTACTAAAATAGTCGCTTCGCCTCCCATGCCGCCTCTCCACTATTACCATATCCTGTGCTCAATCCAATCCAATATAGTCGGAGAGTTTTCTAGGTAATGATGCTTAGGTCTTTATCTATGTTTATGAGTACGGTAAATGTTTCAAGTTTATTACGTCTTTGATCAGTATGTTTTCAATCTTTACTTCGCAGCTAAACATTTTGAGTTTCATAAAAATAGTATAATTATTTTTCGTCCTTAAACAAATTAATTTTATCTTCATTAATGAGGTGCTGCTTTTCTTTATAAAAGAAAAACTTGGAGCCGTAGTGTCACCACTCACCATGATGCATTACCAGTAACACATTACGTTTAATTACATCGGAAGGTAATTTACTCCGCCTATTGCTATTATACTCCGTGACTTGTACATTGTGGCTTGGGGTGACATGTCGTTAATCACGGCTCTTTGGAAATTTTGATTTTCAATCTGGAAGGGCAATACCCTTGATGAATGACATCGGTTAATTAAATGAGTTTTTGATTCGACGACGGCCATTGTCGAGTACACGGTTGATAGGAGTGATTTCGAAGGTATTCTAATTAAAGACCATGACAGTTTCGGAAGAAAGTCCTGGAGTTTCAACGCTACAAAATTTTGTGAACGGCTTCTTAATATGAGAGGCTTATTACTTTTCTTCGTATTTTCAATAAGCAGATTTTTTACTACATACCTCTAGTCTCTACCATTAGCTCTACTCTACCTATTTTGAAATTTTTGCTGTATTTTGTTTAGTGCACTGTGAAAAATATTTTCTTATTCTTAATTAATATAACTTTGTACTCAGGACAAAATCCGACAAATCGAATAATGTTAACGTGAAAGTAACAAATGTTTTCAAGTTTTTATATCATAACGACATCTTATTAACCAACTCTTTGATTCCGGAACCGGATGTAATAACCTGTGACGTATGCACACAATATCCGAGCACACAGCCGAACGGATGTGGATAATTTTTTAAAATCCCCCAATCTTTCTCACAGCTTTTTTGCGTTGTTTGCTCGGAATAAATTAGTTTCAGGGATTGAGAGATCCTCACAGATGTCGCTTTTTTAATTTCCTCTGTTAGTATGCTTTTGGGGTGTTTTTTGATTCCTCGTTTTATGGAAAGTATTTTGAACAATCTCCGATTCGTTTTTGGTTTCCTATATTTTTTCATTTTAATGCTTTCTAATTTTGTCTTGTTTATTTTTGCTTTTTCAAAAGTAAAAAGCAGGGTTGCGTCGTTTTTTATACCTCTAGTAATTTGTATATTAGGTATATTTAAAAAAATGGTTTCAGAATATTCCGCTCTGGTTTTTAGCGTTGGAAAACATTCACGTAATGGTTTTTAATTGCCCCAGCCGGTTGTGTAAGCAAACCGTCACTCCTGCAGATGTGAAAAGAAAACAAATGAAAAACGTTGATTGATTGTTTTTCAGTCCTTTTGTACTGTACGTGAAATGCCCGTTTTTTGTTCCGTAACATGAGACCGTAACATGAGACCGTAACATTTGTTACACTACATTAACATTATATTTGATGTTTAATTTTTTTGTTTATTGGTGTTTATTTCGATTGAGTTTAAAATGTGTGTCAAAGGATTTATCACTTTGATAAAACATAATACCTTTATAAGCCCTATCTTTCACAAGAAAAACTAGTTTATCGGATTGATAAGTATTATTATTTATACAGGTACATGCTTATTATGATCTGTTCAATGAGTATTAACTAGATCTAGACGGTGTAGAGTAAGTAAATTTAGGTACTCCTAGTAGTCTAAATGGATAACATGTGAACTCATGGAGCTATTTATAATAATGGCTATTTATGATGTGTGAAATCTGTTCAAGATGTTCATAGGCGTTATTTCCTGGACGTAAAGTCCATGAGGCTTTTTACGATGATGTGGCAAAATAATGTTAATGTTCACGTCGTTTGACGTAAAATGACATCATTGCCTTGCTACAGTAAGTGTACTGCTTGTGTAGATTTAGAACTATTTTCGTAGACAGTAAAGTCAGAGTAGTCAAAATGAAGGTTATAAGTAGTTACAACCTCATTTTTTACGCGAATTTTTGATAGGAGTTTAAGCTTTGGCCTCCTTGCTTGCTTAATACTACTTGACTTCTTCGGTTCAATGACCTAAAGTGACTGAAGGACACTTTCTATCTGAGTTTTTCTAAGTTGTTAGTGTTGTTACTCTGCCACTACCAGCCTCATTGTCACTACCAGCTATATGTATCACTACTTGATTTACAGATAAATAAATTCTTACTAATCAACACCACGTATCTTCCTTTCTAACCTCAACCTTTGCCACAGTCGTGTCATCTGCCAAACTTTATAGCACTCTGCCATAATCTGCAACATTTTACCGCAATCTGTAACACTGCCAGCTCTGAATGGACACTCCACACTAAACTTACACCGAGCGACACTAAATCTGGTCTAGTGGGATCGCAGGTGGTCCAGCGATTAACGTCTTGGAAGATTGCCAGGAGCCTCGCTAGCTTGGTAAGGCTACCGCCTATCTGTCTAAAGAATAGGTGTTAGGTATTAAGTGGACAAACAAAATTACTACAAATAATTGCAACATGTAATTAATTTAATTCTAGATTCGCTAGGAACTAACATCAAATAACTAAACCGACCATTAATTCAACAATGAAACCGACCATTGATATAAATGTATTTAAGTACCGAATGTAGTCAATACTCAATAGTGAAATCTCCGTTATATAAATAGAAGCTATAGTACTCGTACTATTATCTATACAGTGTCATTTTTCCGTTAATAAATTCAGTTTTTTTTTACATTTATAATATATCGCGATTACACCCGCTAAACTAGTTTAAAATGTTTAAAATTATTTTTCCAACGCCATACTATATGTAAATGCACTCATTCATTATGCTGCAAAATTTGTATGCAGCCCTCAGACGCGAGTCGACCTTTTTAAAGACGTCTCCGTCTACCTTTGTCCTCAGCTATCTAGATATTTTAAAATTCATAGTTTTGGATGGTCCTTCGATTTACTACATTTTTATTATGATAACATAAAGTCTGTTATAGCAGCAACTAAAATATTTTTACGATTTAATAGTTCTAAAAATGTTTTATGTACACATTCATCTCTAAGTTGTCTGTATTCCATTTGGTAGAATTAAAGTTTTATTGTTCAATGTTTTTTTTTTTCTATCTACAATGTGTACACTAACATAATCACTACTTATTGTGGTCTTTTAAATACAAGTAGTATCTTTAAGACATAATCAATTATTAATCAAACTCTAATTTGCTATTACAACATCCGCTTCATCAGCTGTGTCTTAAGTAATTCTTATAGATATTAATTTAACATCAATAATTGCTGCAATAAGTACATTGCATCTAGACGTCCATTTATCTTGGCAAAGACTTTGACCGCAGTCGTTCCAACACGTGTACTTCTCTCACAGTTTCCTATGTGGCAGTCAAGTCACCTCTTCTGTCCCATTTAGCTCGTGTGCCGATTAGTCAAGGTGCCCATTTCTGTTGCGTATGCGCCTTATTCGGCGTGGCGTAATCTTCGAGCCATATTCGAATTCCGTGATCAACGCCCGCTTGACTGACTCTGGATGGCTTTTTGTTTGGGTTATGTTTAAAAAGCTTGAGAATACATTAAGACTTTATCTTTTTTTTCTAGTTTTTAAGTACAATTTCTTTGACTTGGTAATATTTTCAACTATGATTGATGATCTCAATTTCTTGGAAAAGATACAAGTTACAGTACCAATATCCACAGCAAATATTTTTGCTACTTCATTCTCTGCAAGTTATAAGAATTTGGAAAACGTTATTTAAGAACGTCCAATCATAATATTTAAGCAAGAGAAAAAAATAATAATTTCACCTCTACAATTACCTACTCATCATAACACTATCTTTTGTACTGCCACACTCTCTTACTCGCTCTGACTGTTTAATTGTATGCCTCGTGCGTATGTTGTGTTAACTTGTATAAATAACAGTACTGTATAACATCGTTTCATTGCTTAAATAAACTGTTGCTCTGAAACTAATGGACTTGTTTTGGGAACAACAGTTTGCTGGTCAAGTCATGTTGTTAAAGTTACAATCCATTCAGTCATCATATCGTTGTATATTTTTATTTGTATATGTATTACCCCAGTCAGTTGTATTGTTTCATGTTTCTGTAAGTTTATCTCTCATTTGCTTAAAATTACAAATCGCTGGCCTCTATTGCACATCAACATTTGATACGCTCGATGCGCCAGAGTCGAAATGCCCGACAATTCGTCAACCAACAGTATTACCAAAATAAATCAAGTGTCACTTAAACGAGTATTGCATTTAAGGAGTACAGTAGCAGTAATATATTTCGCAAGATATACTGGAAGTAATAAGTTTCTCGGTGAAAAGAAGCGCTCAATTTAAGACTTTAACGGGTGCGAAAATGCCTCATTTGTGCACGCACTGTCGACTGCTGTTGCCTCAAGAATTCATATTTTATAAAATTAATTTTGGCAGAAATTATGTGCCGGAGAGAAAGTTACCTTGCAGATTTATTGCGTTTGTAAAAATATATTTACAGCACTGTATTCATAATAGTTACTTGGAGAAGGTGCTGTAGTACCAACTTAAAAACTATGTATCTGTATCTTAACTATTATTTTCTGGAGTTCTGTATTAAAATATGTATCTAACTCATCTTAAAGATAGTATTTTATTTTTATTTTATTTTACTTTATTTGGAAAACAAACAGCTTATAATAATACAAATTGTTATAGAACATTATATGAAATTCATAAGCCAAAACAGTTTTCACTAATGAATATTCAAAAAACACACAACAGTAAACTTACACCACTGATTACTAATACTACATCAAGGTTACAGATGAAACAATGGTATGAAAAAATCAAGAACTACACATCAAACCAGTATTGAATAAAATAAAATGTAGATAACCAATTCTGTTAAACTACAATGAAATTCAACTAACATTGACAGCACATTTACATTGTAAACATACAAGTACAAAGTTTTCTGATAGCAGGAAGCCTTCGATAGCGTTGAGATATTAAGTTATTATTACTAATTAAACTCCGCCGATCAAACATGTGTCAGTGGAAATGTTTTATTAACTTTTATCACCAATTTGTTTGCTTTCTTTTTATTGAGCTCGTTTTATTGCATTGATTTATTTGCCGTGAGGCGTGAGCTACATTTATTAGTTTGTACTGATAACTTGTTTTCCGACTATGTTCACTTCACTCAGCGAACAAAGAAGACCAAACAAAATATTTTCTTAGTTACATTTTGTCTTTTGTTCATCTAAACACGTCATTTCAAGAACACGATCGTAGCCTTTTTTACCAACTGTGTCATAATAATACTTTGCTGAAACGCTACAGAAGATTTGCGTCCCTATGAAATTATTAAGTTCATGGTCAGCTTCGTTTGCAAAATACGTTGTTAATAATTATGTCTATGTTAGTTGGACGATATCATTGGCTTACAACATCACCTTTAAATAAGTATGACACGGTGTAAACAGAATCTTCACTTGACCGATGGCCTCATTAATCATTGATATAATTAAATCAGCATATAATATGGTATAAATATAATCAATTACCAGTTAAATAAGCGCCAAGGCAAAATTAACAATATATCAAATGTACAACAAAATTACGTACATTGCTATAGCGTTCCGCCCGCGGCCACGCTCGCGTTGTGTAAGATTTTCCCGTGGGAATAAGACTTTTTCCCGTAAAAAGTATCCTGTGTGTTAATCCAGGGTACAAACTATCTCTATTCCAAATTTCATTCCAATCCGTTCAGTAGTTTTTGCGTGAAAGAGTAACAAACATCCATACATACAAACTTTCGCGTTTATAATATTAGTAAAGATAGTACATGTTCTATACAAAGCACAAATGAGTAAAAATTTTGTCGTGACTGTGACTTAAAACGACAAGACCATTCCGGTTTTTTTGGAATTTTAATCACATAAGTTGTGCATGATTTTTATCATGGGACGATCTATGGCTTTAACTAATCTAACACTCACTATGACCACCAGCATTTACCTATAAATAGGTATACACTGTATAAACTTTTATTTAACATAAGAAACATATGAATTGACATAAAAAAAAGATAAAACAAAAAACGACCTTTTTATTTATCTTTGAAAACAAGAGCCAAGACCTTGTGTAACTTGCTTCACTCCTAACCACACATCATGATCCTCATTACCTTCATACGTAGGACAATTTATCTCCAATAAGATATAATCTTCGATACGGAACCTTTCTCCCACAACTCCACTCCGACCAATCTGTAGGGCATCTATCTAATCATCGTGTGTGTTTGAACGATTTATTTTGCTCACTAGAGACCTGAACACTCAATTTATATACCGCGATAGTGTCAACAGTACCCGGTGATTATCATCTGCCTGCGTCAGATGCACCGTTGGTTTCATCATGAGGTATAGTAACATTTCTGTTTTGTAGAACTGGCTTTATAGGATAAGATAATTGGGAGTAAGCATTACCAAGTCAAATTGGTTCAGTGTGATCTCTATCAGCTAAGAATTTATTGTTTCGTATTTGTTTTCATCGAGTGTTGTACCTACATAAAATGTCGTTTGTATAGTCTTCTACACAGAAGTTGGACACTAGTTACAAGTTAGAAGCAAGCAGGTTCTAACATCGAAGAATCTAAAGCTGAATTATAAATATATGTTCAGCTGCATTATTTTGTATCAGCAAGCAAAACTCTTTCAGAGGCTCTTAAATAGCAATGATACCTTTTCGTAAAAGTTTGTCTCAATGTTATTTAACTAACAAACGAACTTGAAACTAAAATAGCATTCAATTTGACATGTTTTTCACGACTTCACAAGATGATTGGAAGCTAAGTATCGATCAAGTGTTCAAAAATCTACAAACATATGCACGCACAAGCATTTTACTCTTGTCCGCTAAAATATCCCGAATCAGTAACTAACATGGCCGTCGTTAGTAGGAAACTGCCTCACCAAGCTAACGAACAGAATAAACAAACTTTGGTTACATAAATGCTTGCTTAACTGACAGCTGACCGTGAACGTTTGCAAATTGAGACCAAATTTAATATGCGTGACGAATGCTAGGCAAACCACGCGACGTCCACACAAAACATTCTATAATATAACAAAAGCAGTTGTTTTAAAATTTGTTATAAGTTAGATAGTTTATTCAATCATAACAATCACAATAATAACCGTTATAAATTGGTGTTTGATTAAAACATCAGAAATCTAGTGAAAACAAAACAAATAGAGTAAAATATAAACCAAACAAATAACTCATAACTTGTGATGAAACTTGCTGCATTCAAAATACTACGAAGATATTTCAACTGTACGGTAAACCTTGTAACGTAGATAATGTTAGAGTCGGTAACACGATACCATCGACCGATCTGTCATCAGAAGTAGGATGAATAAATTAGTAGCCAGTGCTTGTTGACATTCAACTATTCGTGGTGTTAGTTTTCTCAAAATGTTGGAGTTATAGAGAGAAACAAAGTAATTCTAGCTTGTCTAGTAAAGAGCCAGCAAAAATATATACGAAACAGGAAGTAGGTATATACGTAATATAAAGTCTTGCAGTGAAGTGGAGAAGTCTTAGCGATATTCTGATATAATAACAGACTTCCTTAAAATAATCTATAGTTTTATCAATTCGGAACCCATAATTTAAAATTGTTTGAAATTTTATATTCACAAAACCTAGGCAGATATTTTAAACAAATTTTACGACAGTCAGTATTAATAGCTGAGTTTATGAGAGGCATCTTACAAACGTGTCCTGACCACGACGCTATAAAAACTTCAGCATTAGCTTACACACACAAGGTGATTAAATTATTAATTTCGGGCATAATAAATATTAACTTTTCGAAATTGGATGGGTACAATGGGAGAGGCGTGCAGGTTGACAGGCTAATCCATCACCACTGGTTACTTACTACCGGTACAGTTAAACTAACTTCGTCCAGTCAGGGTCTGATCGAGTCAATGGCCGGCCACCAGCAACCGGATGACTGAATAGAGTACACTTACACCTATACCTATACAATCAAAGCAAATAAAAATTATATTAATCACCATACTCGTTCTGAACCTCTCACAATAGATTGAGGTGAAATCCCAAATTGTTTTTTGCAAACAGTTTTTGCATGATGTGCAATTACGGTTAACGATTCTGCTGGGAGTTCAGTATCTCGAAACATGTATTTATTAAACTTGCTCTGGATTTTAACGGTATTGAAATTCGGCTTTCTAATGTGCTTTGTCTTGAGGTTTCTAAACACTTGTTTTGTCGATAAGCTGAGGTGCTTGTTATCTGATTTAATCGACAAATCGAGACAATAATTATGAGCATGTCATGTTGCCTTTGAATTTTGAATCAGCTCATCTTTGACCTCTGTCGAGTTCCGGGAAAGCCCGAATCAGTGTTTCAAACATCAACATTAAGCATTATGATGTTCTTAACTGCCATGCTGAATCTGATAAAATTAACTGCACAAGATTTTAACATAAATTATATATTACCTATAATTTTGAGAATAATAACCTGCGATGTATCTAAACATTGTAGTAATTGATTTTACCAATTATACATGAACATTCAGGCCAGCCCGTTGTGGAATTGTTGAATACGTGTATCACGATTTTGCTAAGTACTACTAATGAAGTCATCTCGAGAACGCGGAAATTCACACAACTGTGCGACCGAAACGTCGTCACTGCGGAACGTTTGCAACATGTAAAAACATTCGAACATTTTGACAAAAAAGTCAGAACATTGTTGACACGACCGCACGTTGAGCCTCAAAAAATACATTTGAACATTACCCAACAAAAGCACCGGGAGAATGTTTAAATAACTGTCAAAGCTATCGTGTTTTTGTCAGAGGAAATCTCGTTAAAACCGAGAGGAATGCACAAAAACGGGCATTCATTTAAACAGCTGTCCGTTAAAAAGATAAAATAAAAGGTCCTCGCGTCGTGCGGTGGAAATGCAAACAAGTAGAGGTGGCCAAAACTTGGCCGAACGAACGGTACCGTATGCGGCGTGAGATTGCGTATCGCCTTTAAGTTGTCTGTTTCAACGAATTTCATCATTGTTGTATAAGTTTTAGTTTTGTTATTGTCAATCAAAATTGGTAAATAACAAAATAAATATTTTTTTCTGCTGCTATCTTCAACCAAAACAGTACATACCTATTAAAGTTAGTATGATGATTCTGGAAAATATTTCTCTTCAATTTGTGAAAGAATGCGTCCAAATTAAAGTTTACCCAAAATTGTTGAACTGGATGCTTTTGCATTCATATAACCCGCACAATGATGAACAAATTGGCATGAAGGACAGAATAATCTAAACGGCATGCATATCATTTGAAGTATTCACGAGTACGAATTACTTTGCTCGACCTTCGTGTCGTCATCAATCATCCATTCATCTTCATTCATTGCATGGTTTTTGTGCGATTTTTTGCAATCTAACTTATAAAGATAATAATTTACCTATTTGTTGCCTTTTTACTTTAATTGAAAACCGTTCATGGATATAAAATAGTTTATTTTATTTTTAAATTAAGTCAAGATAGGGTTTCCTTAGCATCACAGCAAAGTAAATTCCTATTCAATCTAGGTAATAGAGAGTTGTAGTGACAATGATACACTAATGTTGTACATCAATCATTCCACCTCACAAGTTTATATTCCGTATCTATGTCAATGTCGAGCCTCACGCTTCACGCTCCCCGAGGTCGGCCTCAACTACCCATTGACGGATGATTTGCAATTTCGCAGACCTCTTTGTCGAGCCACGAAGAAGGTAATTTAGGACTATCATTTTGCTTTCACTGCTTGTTTATGGATAACCTTGTCTGATAACCAGGTGTAGGAACACCTGCTGAGTAGTAGAATTGAATGGTAGAATTAAGCGTCTCAGCAATGAGGTGCACACCAGTTCCGATGTTCCCAAAAAATGTTGTTTCTTCACCTTTAATTACGAAAACAAAGTTTCCCTTTCATCTCAAAAAGCCTTGTTTAAACACGAGCCCACTCGTTAAAGCGTCAAAAACGTCAGCAATCATGACTTCTTCGAAATTGGAGGATTCTCGGTTCCTGTAGAGCCACTTGGAGATTTTGCAATCAACAATCGTTGGCAGTTTTGGCGAGTTGGCGATTATCAATTTTACAATTACTGCTTTCGATATCATCCGTTATTACCGGCTGTCTTTTATTGACCGCCTCAGGGTGTGCTCGGAGGGTTATTAATCAATTTATGTAGTGACTTTCTCCAGAGGTGAGGTATTGTTGCCTCTTTGGGCTGGCGAGGTGCTATGTATAGTAAGGTTCATTATTCAAACTTGTATCTGAAATTTATGGAGCGTATAAAATTAGTCAATGTGAGAGATAACAGGAGACCGTATTCTCCATAGCAACAAAAGGTTAAAATATTTTCTTTTCTCAAGGTTTCTCTAGTTACTACTTGTAACATTTCATGTGTAAAGTTACTAAAACAATCAAGTATACCCCTGCATTCTTTTCCCTCCACACCTGCGTAACGCAGTGGTCACCCTACCAACCACGTAATGTAGTGCTATCAGTCGGACAGATTTCTCCAGCTGATGGATGTTTGCCCCCGTCTCGTTAGTGGGTCTGCTCTCAATTTTTTACTTTGTTTTGATGTCGTACTTATTCTTATTGTTTGAGGTTCATTCTTTTTTGTTGTATTGATTCGAAAGTACTTGGAAAGTCATAGCAACACCACCAGTCAATGGATTGGAGGGCCGGCCATGTTGATCTTCTGGCTAAAAACGCGAGCGTGTAGCATTGTAGGAACGTAGTGTATTGAATACAAAATAATTACGTGATCGAATAAATGATTGAAACATTATCTTCATCGATAATGATATAATAACGCCAAAAGTTTCGAGCACCCAAAGGTCGTAATATTTTTTGCAAAGGTCGCGTTTATTTAATAAAGTCACGAAGATTCGATAAAGTGCTTTTAATGATCGAATAATGGACTTTTTCTTGCTAAAAGCTTTTCTTGTGATCTTATCGGAAGATGTATGGTTTCTTTGTAAGTGTCTCATAATCACTTCAGGTAATTTTCTGCTGATTATTCATTTAGCTTCAAATATCCGTTAACTTATTTTATGACCCATTCAGTATCTTATTCTTCTCATTTAATTTCAAATTGATTCTTTTGACAGTGATTTATTAATGCATACTTAAACCAAGTGGAATCTAAGTAGATTAATTTTAAACCGCAGAATGGATTTATTTAAAATATCTTATTGATCTTGATTTTAACCTACGAATATGTTAACAATATGATTTCATTATGTTACAAGTGCAGTAAAGTGTCTTAAAGTTGTCTTGACCCCAACGAAAACCTTTTAATTACAAATGGCTGATTCACTTAATCCTCCTGTTTCATCAAGTTTCATTTCCATTCATACGTTACATCAAGATTTCAACACGTGGCGTTTATTTCATTTTAATATCTGCTATAACTGGGTTGAAGGTATAATCCTGTCAGAGAAAATAAACTTTTGTGACTATATTGTAATTGAATTTAATATTGATTGTAAAAAACGTACATTATTGGTGATTGCTCTGCGAAATCCAAAGAATCCCAAAGAGTCGTAATATTGTTAGTCGGTGTTATGTTTGTTTATTGAAATGTTCGTATCCAGTAAATACAATGCTAAATAACACTCATATTAGCTTTAAAACTTTTCCAAAGTGGCAAAAAGGATACAATTTGTAACTTTTTTTTTGTTTGAACAAAATTTCACTGTCATGGGCTACACCACCACCCTCTAGACTTATTCCTAACTATCTCGGATTAAACTTATAAAAAAGATACTTCTTACTTATATATAAAGCATGTTTATTCATATAGAACCTGCTGCAACATGGTACACCGCAATGTCTTCAAGAACTCGTAGTGGTTGTGCTAAATATGCTAAACCATAAATAAAAATGTTGAAAACTTGAAACTAGTCACGTATGAAATTATTACTCAACATGCAGCTTACCTAGCATATTAGTAGTACATACTATATACCATATTCATAAGCACTATTTGTAGTGCATTGCAGTTGGATCACTATCTCCATCTCAGTCTACGAAGTAAAAAATAACAGAGATGGATGGAGTAAAGCTCTCGACTCTAAGCCGAGATTACGAAATTTGTACACTGATCCTGATTTTATAAAAATAAAAAAAATATCGAAAAAATGTAAACATAAGCACTTTTCGTTCTTAATTTAGTATAACATATACGAGTACTTTCTTGTATGACGTAAATTGTGCTATTGACTTAAATGGAATATAATAAAATACTTAGTAAAACTAAAGACCCATAATATCGTCACTGGAAAAGCAAAATTACCGATCCGCCAAATTGAGTTATACTATAAGATCCGCCAAATAGGCGATATTGAGTTATATATAATTATCATAATATATAACTCAATATCGCCTATTTGGCGGATCAGTAATTTTGTTTTTCCAGTGATATGAATGTATTTCTCGCTCAAATCTCAACCATCTCCCCTGCTCGAGTCCCCTAGAGCCTCCTCAGGTTAAATAATTACCTCGTTTCTAGACTCAAGGACATTTCCATATAACAGCGCAGTGCACGTTGCCCTTATGTTTATCTCATATAATAATTGCAAGTTTAATGCACGCCGAGCTTAATTAGCAATTCCAATATGAGCTGACTCAGTGCACGGCGGTGTTGGTCGACGACTCCACTATGAGCTCTGTCAGACTGATGTTATAGACAGCAGTTGTTTTTTTTATTTCTTGGAAACTCTTTTAATTTAAGTAGTTTACATGTATGTATCGCTGACAGGCATGAACGGCAATAGTGCCTCCGCCAATCAAATAAAAATTACGTTAAGTCTTTAAAAAAATACATGCAAAAAAGAACTCGACCTCAGAGGAACAAAAGACGATCGCTAGCGCGAGGCGACGCGCGTCTTAAATCTTTGAACTCGACCCCATACCATACTTTTCTTTATAACTTACCGCACTTTTGATTTCTACTGCTGCTAGTTAATACAAAATGACATGTTTTGCTATATGTTACAAGGTAGTTATAGAATAAAAAATAATCTTTGATTCAATGTAGTACTTATTTATTTATTTAACCATTTATTGTACACATTAAACAAGAAAATGACAATAACACAAAGAAAAACGACACAACAGGCCTACTTATTTCTTAAGAAATATCTTCCAGCAGACCTACGGAAGAGAAAAGGGAGATAACAATAGACGCGGACAAAACGTGCACAACTTAAGAAATAAAATATAATGATAATATAGGAAGAACCAGATAACCTACAGCTACTTTATAACCAAATGTACCTAAACATTATACGCAATAAATAAAACATTAACAATACTTATACTTACATATTATATTTATACCTATATACATATATATAAATCACATACATAAATAAATATATACTTATATATCACGGAGTAATTATGACGAACGTAACACTTTCGTATTTGCTGTTTTAGTAATATTCTAATCAAACGTAGCTGCTCGTAGCAAAGCTCTACGCGCCGTAGTACGGTTCACTTCTTCTTCATCGTTGATCTTTACCAAGAGCTCGATTCGGAGTAGTCTTTGAACACTACGGAACCTATTCACACCTCGCATACAACGCTAGTGCGATCGATTATCCTGCAGTCTAGACGCAATGTATGCACATGCACTGTCAATACATAAATGAATTTTAATAGGGCCTATTAGCACAGGAAAACAACGGGCTAACTGCTTTGCAACATGCATGTGAAGTACATAATAGTACTAATTAGAACCTACATTGAGCTTAGATAGTAGTGTTTATTATCTAAACTATTTTTCATCGTCATAACTGGAAACAATGTATCTAGAGTTTTTTAATTATATGAACCCCATAAAAACTAGAATAAGGAGTCTTGTGTAGCCTATACCTGGGTGAATGTTGTTGTATTTTAAAAAATCAACATCAACTCCGGCACATGATTTGATACAGTACGAGTAGTCCAGTGGTCCCTTTATGACAGTAGTGGTCCCTTTATGACCGACTCCATAGATTTTAAAGATTTTTAAAGACTAATTATTAAAATTCGTAAGTATTGAAACCATATAGCGTAGATAACCTTTTAACATATTTATTTATATTAATAAGTGGGTTCCACTCAATATAAGTTGTTATTTTTTTTGTTAATTTTTATTTTAATAATTTATTTTATATACCTACGTATTTCTTAACTAAGTAACATTTATCTACTTTTTGCCTCTTTTAGTCCGCTAAGTTAATTTGCTATCTATATATGTGGAGACTTATAATTAGCATTAGTTTATTAATTTATATACATAATGTAAAATTCAGCTGTTGGTCTTCCTAAAAATGAATAATTAAATAAATTAATTAAATTATATATAAGTATTACTTATCTACCCACCCATACTACCCAACCCACCTAACACATTTTCACTTTAATAACATTTGAAATTGAGCAATTTTTGCAATGAAATTATTTAGCAGTGACTTCTAATGAACGTTTAGAAAAGCCTGTAAAGTTTATTGTACAAATGTGTGAAATGTGTATTTCTTGGAATGTTGTATTGAAGTGAAGATTTTCATGAACATTATTGACTATACAAAGACTCAAGATGCCGTTAGACGGTTTGTATGGAGTTAAAGGAAGCTTAGAGTCAGTGGCGGGAGAGAATACTGTAGTAATACTGGAGATTGGCCGGGATTGTAGACGCATAAATGGTCATAAGTTGCTTTCTTGTTATCTCTTATACTTTTGTCGCATCGACGTAGCTTAGTTCGACTTTGTGTCTCAGACAGTATTATTGTTAAACCCGAGTAGCTTTTAGTTAAAAGAATCATTAAAATTCCTATCCAGTGGGATTCAATAGGCTATTTCCGAAATGTTAATCACTTTCTATCATTCATCGAAAGTAAATTCGAGCTATCAATAGTAGCAGCCTTGTGACACTTAAAAGTCATTATGTGAAAAATTATATTATTAAAAATAATAACAATAATTTAAATATTTCGATTTCTCGGTTACATTCTTTAAGTTTGTTAAACTTCGATGTAAATTGCAGCTGCATAATGTTATTCGCTTGAAAGGCGGATAAAAGAATAATTTGCGCCATATAAAGCTGCATATTAAACATGTCCCCCCTCTCCCTGCCCCCTGCACCCATATACGGCTTTGACCAACCTACTCTCCATTTTAACAGTTTCTTACATAACCCCGAAGCGTCTTGATGAAGCCGTGTTCGTTTTTATAACAATACTCCAGCAGTCCGTTTTTATGCGAAACGAATTTCGTGGAAATATGCAATTTTATAATTTTCATCGAAATTGATGGTGATGCGTAAATCAAACAGGATTTATCGGGCGAAATTAAGATCATATTTTGGACGTAATAACTGGTTGCGTAGTACATAGATGCAAATTATCGTATAAGCATGATGTAAATTATTTTGGCCTGTGTGTAATTACAATGAGATATACATGAATATAATGACTTTATTTTCTTTTGAAAAATTACTTTATACTCGGCATTTAATGTTAAAAGTCTCTACGGTAACATCAAGCTTTTTACTGGTTTAACATTTAATTTAATATTGGTCAAAGATAAATGATGATAACAGTAATATTGGTCATCAATTATTACTTAATACTTCAAGTATGTTCCTATTACCCTAGAATTAATATTTTCAGAAGAACTCAACTTACATAATTACCTCCTGTCATATTGTCGTTGTTAAATCATAGGTTATATCAATCAATCAGCCTATTGCAGTCCACTGGCTGGACGTAGGCCTCCCCAAGGGCACGCCAAAGCGCACGGTCACTCATTTTACTCATCCAGCCACCACCAGTGATCTTCCTCAGGTCATCAGTCCACCTGGCAGGGGGGTGTCCCACCCTACGTTTCCCGAGATGTGGTCTCCATTCGAGAACCCGTCTGCTCCAACGGTCATAGGTTATACGACAGATGGGCCAGCCCACTGCCAATTCAGCTTGCTACACTTCTATAGGTTACATTATATACCAAGTAAATATTCCGTGCCACATAAAAAGCTCTTTTCAAAGCATCATCGTTCATTTCAAAAAGAGCAATTTCGACAACAATGGGTTAATGGCTTTTAAAAATCCAATTACTATGCGCCACCGAAACGTTAAACACTTCCCGTTTTGAGCATTTAAAATGTTTGTTTGGGTTAAACATGACTATGATTTCCTACAAACATGGATTTAAGCCGCACTCATTACGACCGAGTTACACTTAAATGTGATTAAGCAAATCTGAGGTTAATTTTTAAAACGTGAATGAACGTTCTCTGTGAAGTACAAGATACATTAGCCGAGCAAATTTTTGGTCAAGTAAGTAAAAGCTCTTGAAATTCCTGATAAGTACGTATTTTATTTTTGAGTCACAGATTTTTATGTACATAAAGCTTTAGCTTCATTACGAAAGAAAATGCAATTTGATTTAAAATTTAATTTATTGATACAGTAGGTAATAAAACTTTTTTGGTGTACTAAATGTTTTAAAGCTAACCTCTAGTTAAATTTACTCTTTCGTGTAAGTCAGCCTAAGTAATCTTTAAGTACTTTTGACGTGCAAGTTGTTTAGTCTCAAGCTAGTCTTGAATCTCGACTCAAGTGGAGTGCACTTAATGTTCGGGGTCTAATTTTAACCAAAGTCTTATAGAGAGCACTGAGCTTTGTTTTGTATTAATAATTTCTGTGCTTGTAAGCTCACTACAGTTGGCATGTAACTGACATGCGTCTAATAAATGACACAAGCTTTTATGTGGCATAAGAGTTACAACTATAATGGTTATGTTTATTAGTATGTGTAAGATAACTATCAACTTAATGGCCGATAACTATCTTTTCTACAAACGGCAGATTTTACACGTAATATGAAAATGTTATTAGCCGGACAGTGCTCCTATATTATACGAGTGCTAAGACTTTTATAGTAAAAAGATTATGTTCAAAAGGCAGTCTATTTATGGAAGTTTATCTTCCTATTTTGGTATACTTTTCTCATGTTATGTCCCATAGATGAATAATTTTGTCGTTTCATCTTTTGAACTGACACTATCTCAAACAACATTAACCCAAATAAATCCTCTTTTTCACTGCACGTGCTACTTGTTTGCATAACCACGAAACTGCCTCCATAATTTCCATTGTGCCGTGCCAATAGCTCTACTGATTTCACGCATAGCTCCGCGGTTTGAGATCGACAAAAAATATGTTTACGGCCCTTTGTGTAAACCCTTTGTTGGTTCAGAATAAAACTCCGGTGATAGACTTTTGTTTTGGTTGCGTAATCTCCGTTTGGAGTTTGTGCTGTTTGGCCTCGGCGGCCTTGCTGGGGGCGCCGCGCCATGTTGTGGCGATGGATTGGTCATTTTAGTTTTCCTTTATGCATGTTTATGTTTTTGAGCTTTGACTATGTTTTTGTTTTGTATGTTGTGTTTCTTTTGTTCCTGTTTCTGACTCTGTTTTTGACTCTGTGTACACTGGGTTATTATTAACTCTACAATACAGGGCGCTACATGAAGCGTCTCGTTCTCAGAACTGACTTCATCTCTCACATTATGATGTTGATTAATATAATTAATTATTATACAGTGTTATCGCATATCGCGAGGCGCATTCGAACATCTCGAGAATTCGACGCGAACGAGTGACTTTTTGCGAGTTTCCGAGCTGTCCTGTTCATGTCTTCTGAACGCACCTTTCCATCACGAATCGTGTCGCTTTTTGCCGCTTGGTTATCGATTACTCCTTTCATTGGACAGGTGACATTTAATTTGTGTAAATCAACGTTTTTTGTCGAAGTTGTCGTGCAAATATAACGCTTGTGTATTTACAGTTTATTTTCTTCTTCAATTTTGACAGAGTGCTCTATACTCAAAGCGCCTGTAGCTGCACTTTTACAAGCTTGTAATTGTAATCGTTAACATTTTTGTACCATTAAGTACTTATATTCATAAAACACTAGGTTATATCTTTTTAATTGCGAGTACTAGCTGCACCGTAAAACCGAACACTGTTATGACTTCATTTATTAAAACAGCAGATGCTCCATAGTGTCTAGTAAAGTAATAGCCATGTTTTTATGGAAGTACTTTAGTCAAGAACACGGTCAACTTATAGTACCTACCTTCTATATACGTCTTCAAACTATTTAGTGCAACATTTCCCGTTTTACAATGATTAATTAAGGAAACTGAAACACTGGCGTTGTTGTATCATCCTAATATTAATACATACTTACAATAGATGTTCGGTCGTGGTAAATTTTCATTAATATTGCTTTTCTTATTTTTACTGATATACTTATATGAGTAGGTCCAGTCCAATTAGTTGCATTCATATCGTGTACGTTGGTAGGATATTTCACTTAAAAATGAAATCGGTAGGTATAGGTGGATAAATCACGAATTTATTCTGTTACATTTCTATGTGACAATTGTGAATTATAGAACCTTTACTGCAGTAATCCGTCCAATCATAATGACGTTAACCCATGTTTACCCAAAATCACCAACTAAGCGATTCCTAAAATATGAAATGAATGAATGAAATGAAATAAAGCACATTATTATTATTATTATTATTATTATTATTAAAACCGCGTCCTAAATTCGCCTAATGAAAAAGGATGTCGGCTAACCGCCCAGGAATGGGCCTGGACCGCATCGCCGGCTCTTAACTGCATAACTGCCCCTAAAGCAGGAAACAGTTCGTAATTCGATAATTGGTTGGATGCCACGAAGTTAATGGGTCTTCTTTGGATCAAGCTCGGAGATTGCAATTTAGTCGGTCTTTTCTATCTAGGTTTAAAGGGTCAAATTGATCGGCGTAAAGGTGCACTCCTCTACGCAATAAACGTTAACATAAAAAAACGGACTGTTATTTAGGTAGTATAACCAAAACATATTTAAAAAAAATAGAGGCATGTACCACGTTTCCGAAAATTCTCATAAATACCCAAACCCGAAACAATTTTGAATTCAGGATTCAAATATAAGTCATGAAGTCGAACAGGACTTGTTATTGCACAGAAATCGCCAGCTATATACAACGTCGACGTTATTTTTATAATTACAGTCATACTTCAGTTTATCGTGCAGAAAAAGCAAAGAAGAGACAATAAAATATACTAGAACAAGCTCTTCATTTAATTTCTAAAGTACATACTCGATGAGAAGTGACTGGCCTGTCAATTGCTCGTACCTCCGCTTTGCACTTGAACCAGATCGTTTCGCGGTCTTGAGTGCAGTCTGCAATTTCATTGCGAATACCATAACTCGTTATTTAATGTTCGCTGTAAATAACATATCGAATTGCATTTGTAAATATATAATTTTATATAAAATTTTATTTTTGTATTCAGGCAATTTCTTTGCATTATTATAATGCTTTTGACTCAAGCTTCTCGTAATGCTCAAGAGGGGATATTTAGAAAAAGTAATAATAGTCATCATTATATCAAACGGTAATCATAATTACTGGATTTCATATATCCCGCCAATATTTTAATTAGTGTCAATATTAAAATTGAAAATCTTCATCTTCAAAATATTATGCTGAATAATGATGAATCTTAAAAATATATCTGGGTAAAATAAACTTCCTCCGACTATTTAGTACAAGAAAATCGCTACCTACCTTTTGCGTGCTAAACCCACTAAATATATTCCTGGGAAACCAACTGTAGCCTTACATCATTTCCGCGCAAACAAAATGAAAGTCAAAACAATGAGCAGGTTTCGTGAACGCATCGATATATCGGTGTTTTTATCGTTCTTGGGCGGCGATTTTCCTGAAAAAGTTTCAATTTTCGTTCATTGCCACCCTTCTTGGCTGCTTCAGTTACTTTCCTCTACCGCTACCCGCAATAGCTGACGAAGTTTCGGCTTGTAATATTTCGCCGTGATTCTTCAAAGGGGTGGTTTAGGGATGTCATACAAATTTTATAGCGATATAACTCCAGAAGTTGGACAAGTCACGATATTGTGTTATGTTAAACGTCCGATACACACGCAAATGTAACACTAACCGAACCGTTATAGCCTGAAATAATTCACTTACAGGCTTTCTGAAATAGAAATGTAATTTTGACTTCCTGATTTATTGATATGGAAACAGAAATTAAATTAACGGAGTGGATTTAATCACATTAACAGCGTGGATGGTGTTGTATTTTCTTTGCTTAAATCTAACAAACGACAAAAATATCCTGCGAAAGATTTTTAAAAGTGGAAGTCTGCAAGCCAAGACAATCAAATCATCCGTCAAGGTCAATCCTTAATGTGACCGTTTCTTCATCAGGTCCCTGCTAAGTTAAACTCAAAATGACCATAGACAGAACTGGTCTTCCACCAACACCAAGGAGAGCTTCGTCTACCTACAGAAGTTACGACGAACTCGGTTTCATCGATAAAGCCAAACCTCTTCGCTACCGCCATGGAGGAGTAGAAGACTTAAGCATGGCCCCTGAACGTCCAAGAATGTCCAGAAACTACGACTACAAAAACATGGATGATATAACCGTGATCAGTTCTGAAGAAGTCCCGAAGCCTAAAAGGAAGACGATTGAAGGTATAGCCAATGGATTTCGAAGAACGTTCTCCGTGCGGAGTCGCCGAGAAGAGCCAGAAGGGATACCTTTGGAAACGTTTAGTACTAATGAGGATAGTTATGCGACTGTTCGAGGTGCTCCGTTTGGGAGGAGACGCTCTTTGTCTAGAGACAGGGGGTCTTATTTCTTGGCTCGGAGTTCCTCTGAGGGAGACGTAAGAACTGCCCCGCCTCGTGCCCCACCTGCGCCCGCGCCCCGTCTGCATCGCTGTCTTCGCGCGCTCGGCGGTAGCTGGAAGAATCTCCTACTATGTGAGTGTTTACTTGACTAAAAGAACAAAACTGTTCGTGGTGAATATTTTACACTAATTTCGTCTGGTAACAAAATTTTATTGACTTTACAAAATCCTCAGTTGTATAACGATCTCAATTAATGAATTTATCTGACCATGAAGACCATTAATATCTAAAAGTCAATGTTCCTCTTGCAGGAATCCTCAACTAAAAATACCATCCTGTCGGAGTCTATAACAGTACTCTTAATTGACGTCTAAATACGCAACCAACACGCGTAAACAGTTAAGTTGGTTCAGTTAACCCGGGTCCAGTTCATTTATGTTATTTAACTGCAGTTACACCGATTCCATCCAACTCGTGTCTGGTGTCTTCTTTGAAATACATTGCTATTCTTAGAGGAGATACCTCTAAATTAATTTAACTTTGTTGAAAGGTACGTTTTACTTAACATGAAAAAAATATGGGCTTTATGATTGGAAATAGAGACGTTACATAGTTATATATACATATAATATTTGTAACTTTTTAAATAGTGTATCTGTCCTTGCCTCTTTTATTAGTTTGAAAAGTTTGTAGTCAGTGGAAAATGTTTTTACAAAAAAATATTGTATTTGAATCTATTGTTAGATGGTGAGTTTACGTTTCTTATTTTTACTAGATTTATTATTCACTTGCTGTCCGCCCGCGGCTACGCTCGCGTTATGTAAGATTTTCCCGTGGGAATAGGACTTTTTCCCGAAAAAAGTATCCTTTGTGTTAATCCAGGGTACAACCTATTTGCATTCCAAATTTTACTCAAATCAGTTCAGTAGTTAAAGCGTAAAAGCGGAACAAACATACAAACATCTAAACATCCAAATATCCAAATATATTTTCATTAGTGTGATGTGATTTTTTAAAGCACTTTAACGTACTTTTGAAAATTTAGAAAACCAGCAATGTAACAAAGTCTTTACAAAAAGAGCATTAACCAAAAACAGCCTTCCTCGTCTCCTCTAATTATAGCATTGACGTTTACCGATTACTAACTACAGACCATGACTTACTGTAGCTTTTTTTATGTTAATTATCCAATTGGTTTTAAATGTTGTGCTGGGATTCCTTTTTTGAATAGCTTTCGAGTTATTTTTGACAAATTACATTTTCTATATCAAACCTAACAATATTTGGGCTACATTACCTGCAAGATCTAATGTTTTACCATAATTTCCATTAGGGTTAATGGTTCTGTTATATATTTCCGTACCATATAATACCTATACGTTTTATCAAATACAGTTCACGTTTTGTTTTTATATTTACCTATTTTAGCTAATTTGCGTTATTCTTTTATAGCCTGTACTAAGATTGTATACCGGATTTCTTTGTATAAAAGCTTTGAGCATAATAACTAATTTACTAGGGTGTGAAACAAAAAAACATAGATACTCAAAATAAATCTGTCAGCGTATAAACAGAACTTGAAACAAAATATGAGAAAATATATTTATGCTTAGTAGCTTCAATGGCCTCCAAATTACCTTAAATTAAGTTTATTAAAGTACTCAAAAGCAAGGTAAATACACCTACAGTAACGTGTAGGAGGCAGGTGTATATTAGAGTGTAGACCTTCTCATACCATATTCAAATAATAGCATAATTTGTACACTCTGTCATAAAATAATATAATTATATTATCTTGGTTATTGTTATTTCTAGCTTTAGATTCATATCAGTGAAATATTATCTTTTGTTTTTTTTAAAGGTAAATTATTACTTAATGACAAGCTCATAATAAAATACGTTCAGAGAGTTCTTTTTTATACCGTTCTAAAAACGATAAACTAATTAGCACTGCGTGATTCGTAACAAATTGCAAGAATTATAAATTGGCAATGTATGTGTGAATATAAATTGGCCTGCGCTGCCCGCATCCAATTGCTTCCCGCAACATCGTTTATTTGCAAATTTTATTTCATTAACAACTTTTCCTGCAAATCGTGTCATTTCCATCGCCCCTTTGCTAAAAGCTCCTCGAACGTTGCTTGTCATGTCTGCTTCATATCCAATCCAAAACAATGTTCCATCAAAATTGAATCAATATAAGCCTAACGCGATTCGGACCCTCGCAGCCTGCTCGGTTCCTCCTGTGGAAATAATACATCTAATAACGAGGGGCTGTGGTCTGTCAGCGATTATTCACCATTCATAGTGGCACAGGACGGCTACAGAACTCTTAGCGAAATTACTTTTGCTTCTATACAAAGATTTGTGTTATGATGATAATAATATTGAGATAGCTATTTTAGTGGGTGGTAGTTTAGGTTGGATTAGTCATCGGGAATCAGTACGAGAGAGTATAATTGCTGAAAATCAATGTATGCTACTGTATCAATCAGTGAAGGTACTTGAAGAAAATAAATAAAATATAAGATAATGATCTTGTTGAAAATTACACAGAAGCTAAGCTGCAGAATTAAACAAAAGAAATAAGCGTAATGTTATTGAGTTGAAATTGAATTCACTTAGATTGCTGAATACTCGCTCCAGTTTTCTCTATCAATTGCTGGCAATCATCCGAGCATATGATAAGGCTATAAAACTGCTAATCCTGGCCGCAACGGCTCACGTACCGGCCTGTTATCTCGACACGTTCCATTCGGGACGCGGCGGTACTAATATCTGTACTGCGACTCGGACATGATATTTGCTGTGAGTGGGACAAGCGATGGGGTTCGACACGTTTCATCCTGGTGTTTCGGGTCTAACAATCGTGTTTACGATTGTTTGAAGGTCTCTCTATTTTGTTTCGATTTCGACTGATCCTGAATTTGAATATATGAAATTATTTATGAATTTGATTTTTAATTGTTTCCTTATATTTGTCCTGCAGTGGACTGTAACGGGCCGATGATGATGATTTGTCAAATATTTTTACCCTCTGTTTCAAAACTCAAAAGCAACGTCACGCCACGCTGGACTAATTTTGTACTTCTTGTTCAAATCAATGTTATTCCTCGATTCTTATAACTTGCAGCAACCGTAGCTGCATTACAGAGATCATGGATAGATTATTGGGTCAGCCAGCGCAAACGCACAATTGGCACTGTCAGGTTTCACAGCACCTCAATGAGCTCGTAATAAGCTACGGCAATGCGTTATCGGCCCACATACCTATAGATAGTTCTGATAGTCTGCTCAACAGACGTAGATGCTGATATCACTTCCACTTGTTTATTTGGCTTTTTTACTGCGCTCTTATTTTTTGCACTTAGTTGTAATGACTGCAGATATAGTTAATAAATAGCTACATAATAATAACGTGGAGCATAAAGATATAAAAAAGACATTGCTTACTTATACGATATGGTGTATCTGGAGGGGTTATACGAGTTTTACGAGTACAACATGATCGCTTTTGATATTAATGAATGGGCGTATAATGAAAGTACAATTTCAACATTGCGTTAATCAATGATGTTAATATTGTCTAAGGCAAAACAAATGAAAAAAAGTTACATAACCAAACAATTTTAAACAACATAATTAATTTCACAATAGTAGATTTTGTTTAAGGAGGAACTGTCTACGCACTAATCACATCACATCACAATATATTTGGATTATTAGATGTTTGGATGTTTGTTCCGCTTTCACGCGTAAAGTACTCAACAGATGTAAATGAAATTTGGACTGGATATAGTTTGTAACCTGGATTAACACATGGGATACTTTTAAGGGGAAAAAGTCTTATTCCCACGGGGAAATCTTACATGACGCAAGCGCAGCCGCGGGCAGACCGCTAGTTCAAATTAATAGAGCTCCATTAGAAACATCCCTGTGGGTTGCATCGATAACTCATAAGGAACTCACGGGAATTAGGAGCAGTTGTTCGGGAATTGCGAGGGTCTAAGATACGCAGATTACTCCATTGTTTAGGCCCATAGTCGCTGGAATTAATTTGGGTAAAACCACGGACTACAAATTAGGACAACACCAATTTCTAGGACTTGAGATGAACTTTTACTCTTGCATCCAGCACAACTGGAATCGGATTACATTTCATGTCCTATATTGGCGAAAAAGACCTTGAAGTAATCCTACTTTATTTCTTTCAGTGTCGAATGTTTTTGTTTCATTTTAAAGATCTCTTATATTCAATCAGACTTTTGTGTGCCATCTGAAATTGTTTCTACATTGGGAACTCAAAATCCATTACGTATTTATTTTTTTACTATTTATGCTACGTCTGTTGTGTGTTCTTGTCTGTGGTAGATGCTCAGCAACTAGCAACTATCGTAAATCCCGAGGCGACGTTTGTAATAGAATCTGCCTACGTGTATCTCCGTCCATTATTGGTACTTGACGTGCAAAATTATTAGTTAATGCTAAACAACTGCGCCATACTTCTCATTTCATCTCCGAAAGACACTTTATGGTTAAATGTTTTAATTTAGCACACTGTCCAGTTTTTTGTATCAGTATAACATCGATATACATTTGTCACCAACCCCTACTCTTCCCGTGGGTGTCGTAAGAGGCGACTTAGGGACTACACATTGAACAGGGAACGGGCAGCAGCGCTCTCTGATACAGTGACCTTTTAATCTGCGATCTCCAACCCGCCTGCCAAGCGTGGAGATTATGGCAAAACCCTCCACTTGAGTGGAGGAGGCTCATAGTCCAGCAGTGGACTGTAACGGGCCGTTGGTGTTGATAACATCGATATAGTTGTTTCTCAGTATGCTTGTATTGGCATACTTGCGGTGATAAAAAGTGATACAATTTTTTATTGTATTAACTCTTAATAAGAACAATAAAATTACACGGCAGTTAATTACATTTGATTGTTGTTGATAGATTTGATTTATAGATCACAGTTAATAGCGTTTACTACTGATAAGTAGATACTATGACTTAATATAAACAATATCCGGGTATAATCGTAATCTTACAATAAATAGAATAGAATAGAATAATAAAAAAAAAGAATAGAAAAAATGGATATGATTATGGATATAGATCGAATAATGAAAAATTGCAGAGGAAAAGTATTAATTATATACTTTTAAACTATTTACTATTAATGTGCTAGATTTTTATCAATTTTTACACCACGAACTTGCTACGTACCTAGTATAGACTGTATAGCTTTTGACTGCAGTAAAGCAGTCACATATTGCTTGAAGTAAACGATCATAAGATACTTTAACTTCTCCTATAACACATACGTAATATTCAAGCCTAGAGCATTATCAAGTTGAGGTACACTCGGAAAATGTCAATTACATAGTAATTTAGTTTAAACCTTGTGTAATAACAGTAAATCACTTCGTCGTTAGTGTAATACCGCTGGAAGGAGTTATGTTTACTCAGCGGTTATAGAAATAGTGATCGTGACTGTGTAACTAAGGAATTAAGTTGCGCATACTCGTATAACTTAGAATGAATTCGCAGTTTACGTTGATGACATCCTCTCTCTGCCCTTATTGATGAGAGAGCAGAGATGGCTCCCAATTTTTCTAGTTTGTTAGGTTATTAGGTATGCAACTGAGGATAAAGACTGGAACTAAATGGCTACTGTTGTGTTAGATGTTCCTAAACAAATAATTAAATTTAAAAAAATACTATTAGACGTAGGTATTGTGTGACCAACGGTTATATTATAAGAACTCTCAAAAATTTCACCATTAAGATTTAGTTTTCTCTCAAATTCTAATTTCGAACATCTATAATTTGTTTTCACTTAGGTAAATAACCCCCGAGACCAGAAAAAAAAACACACCCCCGTATTGCACCGCAAGGTCTTCAATCTGTAGAAGTTGCGAACTCTACATTCGACATTTGGAACAATAATGACAGCTTATTATTTCGAATAGGTTAAGCAAGCAGTTATGGTGGCGTCATATCATTTAGTATTGTCATTTCAACCATTGTTTTCGAAGATCTTTATCGAGTACCTATCGTACTTTTAAATCGTTTCATGCATTCACAGTGGAAGTGAAAACAGTGAAGTCAGTATTGTTCGATTTAAACTTACTATAACTTCACTTAATTGACACTTTATGTGCGAAAGCTGTGAGCGCAATTTATTAATCGTGTTTTAATATGATATATCTGTTCTCAAATTGCGAAATTGCGTACATTTACCATCTTAGCAGTTTATATGACGGTCGTAATTCTTTATTTGCGTAAAAGTTGTCGCAAAAAAGGAGCGCAATATCAAAAGCTGTCTTGTGTGTGTGTTAGTATATTGCTGTGAGGCGTATGCATTCGTAACGTAACTTTCAATTTTAACTAGCTCTCCGATTGTGGATTTGTTCACTCACAGATTATTGTGTTTTAAACACAAAATACCATTTAAGTTATTTTGTGAAATATATTTTTTCATTTTTACATTTGGTTAAATCATAAAGCCAAAAAACCGAATTAGAAAAATATTTAAGGTTTACATTGCATTGTTTTAAGTTTATAAGATATACCAAAGTTTAATATTTACTTATGTACCACTTCCTTTTACCCCAATATCTCAACTACAAAAGCTTCACAATATTATCATCACAGCAAAAAGTTGACAACATTTTAATAAATGCTGAATGCCTTTTGTTATGGCCCCAAAATTTCCCTCCCTTTTGTGATTTAGACATCCCGGACAAAGCTCCCTGCAATCGTTTATAAAAAGTTAGCATTTCGTTCTTTTCTACTACTGTCCTTTGGGTCTTTCCTTGGGGAGACGGTCATTTGCATTAACTAAATATTCTTTTACAATCATTTCCCCATTATTATAACAACTTAGGGAATATTTTTTTAAAAGCAAAGAATATTCGCTAATATAGTGTACATTTGAAGGTTTGTTTGAGTAGTATATTTTACAGAGAAAAAAAGAGTCACCATCTATAAGTATGTAAAATAGTAAATCTAAGCTCAGACAAAATTCAACATCCCAACGCCACCAAGAAAAATAACTCAAAATGCCCTTATTCATAGACTGGCACCAACAAAACCACCATTAAACTCTTATCTCACCCCAACAAATGCTCATTTGTTTCACGGCAGACGACAAATGGTTAAAAAACACACAAATCGGCAAAGAACGCGACACGACGGGTTCGAAATTCGAATTCTCCTGGCCATTATTTGAAAGCACGCTTCGCATACCTACGCCCTTTACCCGTGAAGGCTCGCATTGTTCCTCTACGGGCCTTTGTGAGCCCTTCAAGAGACTCAAAGGCCTTAAAGTTCTCGAGGGGTCTAGAAAATTCTTTAGCTTAGGTTAGGCTGAAAGGGATTTGTATGGTTGGAGTAACCTTGAACTTGGTGATATTCTAGAGTGGGTTCTTTTTCTACTGAGTCAATAGAATAAAAGTTGGTTTAATGTTTTTGGAATTTTATGTGTTTTTCTTCCAATTCCATATTGAGATATTTTGCAAAAAGGTATACTACTTTCTACTTGAGACATACAGATACACAATCAATAACAAATACTCTTAACAAAAACGTCCACTAGATTTATGTCGCATTGCTTCCGCTGTTTTTGCTGATCCTCCCTATAAACAAGGGGCGTTATCTGTAAGCAATTTTAAACCTTGATTTAAATGCACCAGAGTTCTTAATAGTATCGAATTATTAAACAGAATTAGCTATAGTTCTCAGTCACACGTGTTTGAGCTTTAAGCTTACTGTGGACAAGGGATTCTTATTTCTATAGAAAATTTGCAAGCCATTGAAAGTTTAAACCACCATATAAAGAACTTTCTTTTATGTTTTGTTGGTTTTGTTACCGTGAGTTTCATTTTGTGTGTCAGTTTATGTATTTATATATTTATTGTTTTGTTTCAGGTAAGTAAGCTGTCACAATTGATTAAAGTTAAATCATAGTACTATAATTAATAGGTAAGTACAGCAAGGTCCAATTTATAATACTTATGTTTATTAGTTAAAGTTAAGTACGCTATCAATCTTTACTCAATGTCTTCACAAAATAGGACATGTCAAATAAATTATCTCTACTATTTAGAACTTTACCATCAGTAGGTTTGAAATGAAATAACCCTGTGGGTATTACCCTGTAATAATCCTGCATCGTAACAACGGTAACCTGACCTATAATAATTCAAATTCAAAAATTATTTATTTCCATAAGACGTTATTACATCACTTAGATCCGTCATTACATTTTTTTGGGTGAGTTCACTAACACAGTACTACACAATAGTACAGTAATAATAATAACCTTATCGAATAATACCCTAAACTCTACAGCAGAACATAACACCATTGTCTGTCATTATTGGAGGCCTTCAACAAACTTATCGGCCGTCATCGGTCGTCAAACCACCTGACCCGATGTAATCTATGTAATTATTGTAAATATACATTGTGCAAGCCCTATCGCCATCACCTAGTGTTTGAGGGTGATGTAGGAAACAGCAACTGACACGTTCATGACAAGTTGTACGTAGGGTTACCAGATAACAGAAATTTTTCTGCTTGTCCTCTTTGACCTTCTTTTAAGAGATCCGGAAAAAACGACTATGCTCGAATTTTTTATCTTTTTAAATGTCTTCATTCACATATTTTAAAATTGTACGAGATTTAAATATTATTTAAAAGATTATATATTTTTTGCTGGCGGGTATCGAACACGCGCATAGGTGGGTATCTATATGATTTTTTGCTGACTTTGACACGTCAGCTTACTTATAAATTAACCTAGTCCAGAAATTTCAAATTTCGATCTGGTAACTTTAGTTCTCTAAGTAAGGTTCTAAGACATAGCGCTATAAAATAGTTGGTCAAATAAATAAATAGGAACACATTCTTAATTTATCGGAGTGCCTAATTCCTATTGCACTGCTGGATCTCATAAGGAACATAGTCGGCAACGGTAGCGGCGGCACGTAACTTAGGCCTTGTAAGTCAGTGGAAAGACTATGATTGAATTGCAAAGAGCTACATGGTTACTAGTAAAAGATAATCACATATTATATTCCTGTTATGGCATTTATGATATATATCTTTTTGCATGTAAGTTTCAGTTAACAACCACAGAACTCAAGCTCAAAAGGCGTTAAGAAATCACGACATACAGCAATAATATCACCGGTACCAAATACCTTATTGTATCTAAATTGCTAATGATTTTGGTAGATCACGAAATTCTAAAACGACAGATTCTATCTTTCTTTCCAATCACCCAGTACTATTCAAGTTTCCGTAATTTGGACCGGGGCTCAGGCCCGAAGGGTTCCTCCCATGACATGCCCCGAAGATATTGTTTGCGATAAGGCATCCGCAGTCATCCGTTAGCTGTATACTCCGACGCGTTTCGGAAATGTTGATTATCTGTACAAGACTTAACTTTGGAGCAAACTACGAGATTTGGTTATTCATAGATAAAACTTTTTCTTAGCATAGAAAGGTCATGGTGAAAATCATTAAACAAAATTACTAAATATGTATGTATTTAAGCTAAAACATACAAGTAATTAAGCTAAAACTGCCATCCGTCATAATGATACAACTAACTTTCCTGTTCACATTAATGTAATCACAGATGCTGATTAGAAAGTTCATATTGCTAACATTGACATCGAGAGGAGTTGAACAAATGAAATAGGTACTTAAACTTTGAAACGAAGATTATAAATAGAAAAAAGTTTTTTTGTATGTACTAGTACAAAATATGGAGAGAATCTGTCTGTATTAGAATATTATATTATTACAAATTATGCCAAAAATGTTACACTATTCAATACAGGCTTTAAAGTAAGTAAGTGACCATAAATCAAACATTCTACAGGATTACAAATCTTCATGGCACTCTTATAGATTCGTAATTGAGGCGTCTGATCTTACAAGAACATGTATTGATCTGCTTGTATATATGCCTACACGAATAAATTGAATGCTTACCGTAAGACTAATTCTTCCGCTTACGGTTTACCTCCCGACATAATAAAATGTCTATTCCCGGACCCATTGTTTGGTACACGCTCCTAATGCCCGTAATCCAGGCCAATCTCTTATAAAAAAGAAACGTTGCTTCCGAGTACATTCGTAATCTAGCAGACGTATGAAAAGGACCAAAATGGAGTCCTGAGTATTATACGCGAGGACATTAAGCGGATTCTGCGAACACTAGCTTTCTTACACGTGATTAACGTCTTGTGATAGTGGGTAAATGTTTCTTCTAGCTACATGATTATGTCCTACATTATGTCCCGATATTAATGTTTGTGAAGCAGGGATGTCAGATAGATAGATGGCTTTGTAGAAAAGATTGTCTAGAATACCGTTTAGTTGTCTACCTGCGATTCCTTTTCTGTCGTAAAATGGCGCATAAAACGAATTCTGTTATGTTAAGCTTTATGCAGCTTTACTTTTTCTGCTCAACTTCTTGTTCACTTCCTGTTAGTTGCTTTGTGGTTAGTATTTTTTTATTTAATTTTGTTTGTAAGTAGGCGAAGAAGGTCGTTTTAATACTAGTAGACTCTAATACTGCTATGCTAACAGTACCAAACTAGACCTGCTTTTATAGTTAAAACATATAGCGACATTTACAAATCTGAACATTAAATTTAATAGAATTTGTTATTTAGAGGTAATTTCTGCCATCTTTTATGCTTAAACGAAATGACTCTCGTGAACTTTAGGTTTTATTTACCAATTCTTAATGGAATATAATATAATTATATACCAAGTGAAATTAATATTACGGTAGGGTGATGTTGATTTCTACAGGTGGCATGAAGAAAGTTGTTTTAAAGTAGTCAGAACAGAAACATGCTAAATTAAATTTAACGTAAAACTAATATAAAATGAACAGGTTGGTATAAACATAGCAATTTTGCACAGTATAATCGATGATAACTAGGCGCTGGTTAAAGAAAGCTTCAATTATCTTTTTAATAACGTGATAGTTTTTATTTATTTAAAACTACTAGTAACGCCCTTGGGTAGTAATTTTGCACGTGATCATAGCTATGAAGATAGTTATCCTTTATTAACTTTGATTGACTTGTATATTTGAAAGTATTTATGTTCGCGCAGTTCCAAAATGTTTGGAAGTAATTATTTTATTGCCAATCAAGGTGTCTGCCGTCGTATTAACTCGTCACCAACTTTATTATAGCCTCATTTAACATTTAATTCCTTTTCACAGATGAAATTTGTGATAAAATTTATTTAAGTTGAAACTTTCAATTTGTTATCTAGAGAATCTTTTCATCATTATTAACATTTTTGTGCCGCCAAGAAAACAACTTCATCATATTTTTTATTGCTTTTTATATTTTTTATTACTGAGAAAGCTTATGATAAAGGGAACTAGTTTTCTTCATTTGAATAAAAATATCAAGTACCTATACTTTATAAGTAGAAACATTTAGTTTCAAAGAGTATGAAGACAAATTTCCAAATTAGCTTTATATTATTCTACAATCCTAAAGGTTGACGAGGATAGAAACCCTGTAGCTCCTAAACTATTTATTAGCTTACAATTCAACTTGTAGCTCTCTATCAGCAATATGACACCTTCGTATATGGCAGTTTAATTGATCAACCGGGCCATCAATAATCGAAGCGTGGTTAATATCGATCATTGACCTTAATTCATACTCAACAAAAAATTAGACGACCTTGCGATATCGCGTTATTCTGTTGATAGGAAATCTTCAATTCCAATTACTATCGATATACATTAAGTACCTACCGGGTATTAAATAGTAATATGACGCCATCGATAAGTTTATTGTAAATTATTGTGATACGTACGTGCGATTGTATTTTCCACCTTCGTTTGTGTAGAACGCGGAAAACTTGGAACCTTTATTCCATGTTTGTGCTCGTTTCCCGTTTAGATAGAATTTCACAAAGTTGCGCAGAGACGACAACTTGAGCCTGTTTTCACACCACAAAAGATTCTTTCACATCATTTGCGTACGCGTCTTTCATTTCGAACAACAAACACAATTTTCCTTTCACTTTCGCATTACTAAAATCAAGTAAGCAAATATTGATAAAGGGCAAAGCCGATCGACTTGGCAGATGTCGTAGAGAAAACGTACCCTCCTGTATAATTTAATGCCAAAGGGGGAATCACAATAGATATCGATTCTTTTGTGAGGCCGGAAAATCGGCTCTCGGCCGCAAAGCACAGGTTTTTACACAGTCACCGCTAAGCGTCCAAGCACAATATGAAGATAGTTAATGACTTCGTTTGGAATTGGAATGATCACGTTTCTGCACGCAACCGCATTGTATCCGAGCTTTCCGACCTGTTCCGAGTATTTCCGATCCCATCATAATTCTAATTTCGAAGTAACATAGCCAGTGTTGTAACTTGTAACTCTGCAAGTCACTGACAATACGCATTACTGTTACTGTTTCGTAATAGATACTCGTAATCGCCCACAATGAAATTCCTGTGACTATTACCGGCTAATATATTACAATTGTAAGATCTTAATCGAGATCTGTATACTGAAATTGAATCAGCATTATATTAAATAGATCGCTTGCATAACATGCGTTAGATACCTGAACATGACTAAATAATTACCCGTAAAACCTACGCACAGTTTTGCAATTGCTGTTTTTATGCGAGTTAATACAAAATCCTTACTTATTTTAGATTGGAAACTGATTGCTATCAGTTTAAAAACAACTTTATACTGACGATGGAAAAAAGGATTTCCCAAATCGTGATATTATAGCCTTGAAATATAATAACAGTAAAGACATTATATAGTGTAGTGTTAAAAATAAAAACCGAAAAGTACTACTTTACACGAATATAATTTAGATTTAAAAAAAGGGTAAAAAAGCCATGATTTGATAAAAGGTTACTTACCAAAATAGAACACAAACAAAAAAACTGAAAACAAGGAACGGTAACACGGTAGAAGATGACTATTATAACAAAAATAATTTGGAATTAAAGTCTAACGGTTCCCCAAATTTAGTGAAGGTTCAACAAGTGTAAGAGATAGAGGAGTAAATAATGCCCTACCTGTCTAGGGAATCGTTGCGCAACAAATCTATAGACTAAATAAGGAGAAACGTTTTGTACCAAAAGTCTTTGCCAGGAGTGGTTGACGGTGGCGTGGAGAGCCGGTTTGAATTTAGGAAATAACAAACCAAACTTGCAACGCACCAATTTAAGGGATGGTTCACAAGATGTTCCTAACTGAGTTTAAAATGTTCGTTAAAAAAGGTACACTTCAAACTATAACCAAACTTCCAGCCGTAGGTCTTGAAAGTCCGCACGTGCAACTGCTGCAATCCCCAAGGCACCAAAGCCCAGGTTACCAATGTAGCGGCGGGTCTGCAGCCGGTAACAGTCACTCGTGCGACCACAGAAGCGACCTCAGGTCCAGTGTGCCAGACTCCGACGACTCGGCTAGGTCCGTTCGCACACGAGGGTTCGCGTTCGAACCCGATGCCCTGTCCTCAAGGCTATCGGTTATAGGATGGCTCTCCTCTGCTCCCACTCCAACAATGCTTCAAGAAGCTTTACAAGCTTTTGTCTCTTCAAACAATATTTATTGCAATATTTATATTCAAAATTGAATTTGCACAAAACTTAAAGAAAAAGTGCAGCATATACACGACAGCTCATAAACGAGTCAAGAAATCGAATGCGAAAAAAAACAAAACCAACCAAAAGCCTTTCAAAATCGAATTCAAAATTAGAAATTTGAAATAGAAAAAAACTGAGAAGAACACGAAAAAAGTTTCGAACACCGAAGCGTAACACAACGCTACAATAGGTACAAAATAGGAAATACTCTATCATACTTGTATCTACCTTATACAGGATAATTATTACTGTGATACCTGCCAAATCTAAAATTTCTAGTATTTTATTCACCCAAATCAGTTCTTTTATCCCATCACTAGCTCGATGATTTGCAAGGAATAGACATTGAATAATTAATGTGTTTGGGGTCGCTCCTAGTTCCACCTGACAGATCAGCGTTGTCGAGACCACCAGTTTCTCAGGAACCTCTAATTCAATGAGCATTGTTTGCGTGATGACTGATCAGATTACCTAATCCATTTTAATTATAACTTGTAATTGAACATTTGCGAATGAGATATTTTCGCTTTTGTTGATTTTTGTTTTTAGTCTAACTAATCCACAGTCTAATCTAAGTAATAGCACGGAATAAGTTACAACATTAGCACTAGCCATTGGCAATGCTTATATACATAACATCCGTGATAGATGGAGGAATATAGCTTCTAGAATAACTATGATTTGGTTAGTATACGATAGCACATCCAGTGGCAGCTGAGGTAGAAGTGCGATTAATGTTTAACCAAATTGCATTGGTTAAAAAGCTTAGAACGTTATTTCTTTGTTAAAACGTACGTAACACATATTGTTATAATCTGAATGTTTTTGATTGGGCTGTTTTTACTCCTTTACTATTGGATAAACAAGATAAACAAACAAACTTACAAATTTCAATTTAAAGTGTTACCAAATTCATTGTTCTATCTTGTGAAGATGTCTCCCATGAAACGAAAACAGTTAAAGCGACATCTTAAGAAGTTGGATACGGAAATGTCAGCAATTTTATCAAAATTCCTTTCCACAAAGGCAGGCATCGCAAACATTTCAGAGTCCCCTAGAGGGAGTAATAGGATATTTTCCTTAATTTTTCATTCAGCTCAGTATGCCACCGGAATCCCCTGGGTTTACTTTTACTTAACGAAACCTTATTTAAAATAAACAGGCTGGTGTAAACGCGAGACGTGCCCCAAATTCTGAGTCGATAGAGCTGTATTATTTTGGCTGGAAATAATTGAACGGGAGCTAAAAATGTTGCGTGCCCCTGTTGCTAAACCCTTTTTGAATCTGGGATTGAATTGGAGGGTCTAGATTTAGCTATTTCATGCTAAGTAGAGCTGAATAATCCGAGCGATATATTGAATTATCTGTCTACAGGTATTATTAATATCTGCGAGTTTACCAATCGCATTTATCGTTTCATCACTAAATATTTCAAAAGAAGAATTTGCTATTAACGCAAAATTTCACAAGGTGACTTTATTCGTTCCAAAAAATGCTTTAACAGACTGTTGAACGAATTTTAAATCTTTATTGCATTTCTTGACCGTATCTTTGACGCCTACGATGAAACTTTCTGAAAGCATGTTCAGAGATCCGCAATCCAATGTGATTCTTTTGACAGTTCTTCATTTTCGTATTTTTTAAATATACATATTTTATTAGTCCTGTTAAATATTCTGTGGTACGGGTTCTACCCAAAAAACAGAGTTGTAAATTGATATTTAATTTTTCGTGAGTGAGACTTGTAAGTACTTTAATAAATTCATAAGTACACACAGGCAAGAATAACGGCAATATTTCTATTTAAAAAAAACATTGTTGTAATAACCATATTTGAAGTACCTAAGTTATAAACTGAAATTCTCAACCAACTAAATTGTATGTAGTACTTATATATCGAGAGATGTTTTGTTGAAGGCTTTTATATAATTTAACAAGGTGAAACAATGCAATAAACTCCTACTCTGAGCCAATTGTGTTTATCGCTGTTTTATTGTCAAAATGTTTAATTTAAGACGTATTACATTCGAAATCACGACAAACGTATGCGATTTGTGGTTTTGTGGTACTAGTTTTAGATTAAGACTAATATTGTTCTAATAAATAAATAAATTAAAAAAAATAAAAAAAATCCTAGAACTCGTATTTTTGAAAATTCATTCCGTGGATTCTGCAACCGGTGGTATCAACCACTCGTTTTTCCATTTTTACTACAGACCTACCAACATAAAGATATTGACAGAAGCATAAGCAATAAAGAAGTCATTGATTTACCGATAATTAAAGTTTTGCGATTAATTATCGGTTTTTTTTAATTTGTATGGAATGTCAATTAACCGTTTTTAAATTGTATGCGTGTAATGAAATATGTTTGGAGATGTAGTTATAATGGCGACAGAGTATACGAATGGTTCAAAAATGCAGAAAACCGACATCATTCGAAATAAATAATGTGTTTGAATTATTTTTGAGTGCGGATTGCAAATTCACTACGAGTGAATCAAAAATACGTATCCAGACGTTTCGCGCCAATTTATCGACGCGTTTAACACCAAGAACTTTTTGTCTTCTACCTCCAACGGCGACGCCATTTCCAGACAAAACTGATTTGCAATAAAATGTGTTAAGTGTGTTCAATTTATTCGAATATTTCAATGTGATGGTGTTTCTTTACACAAATGGTTTGGTTACGATCCAGAATTTGTCATTAAAATTACTTAAAAATTAATAAAAAATAAAAGTCCAGCAGTAGAAGAGACGATGATGATGAAAAATAATAAAATGTGAACTATATAACTCAAAACTGAACAACTTTTATTCTTTTTATAATTTTTTCTAAATCTAAAAAAAAATTCTTTTGATTCAAACTGATCGGCTGACGACTGAGTTAATTTGTTAATTAAAAAAGAAATTGGAGAATATTTAAATGTAATACAAAAAGTATCGAGAGGTTTTGCGTAATTCGAATTCAATACAAAACTTGAAAACCCCCCTTTTTCGTTCTGTTTAGCCTGCTAAGAATCTTCTGATTCCACGCCTATTTTTGTATTAAACTTATAAAACATTCCAAGATTTCCTACCAATTTGTGTAGACGTTGTAAAGCTGCTTAATTAAGTAATTTGTAAGGCTAGTAACGTTTAAACCCTTTAAGTATTCATCGTAAGCCTCTTTCAGCTATTAGGACTTGGACGCTAAGTGGTTTCCTTTGTCTGTAGGAATATCTAGCAGTTTGAAAGTTGTTCCCAAAGCAACTTTGAAGACGCCGTAAGCATTACAAATTTCGAATCTGAATTTTAATTACTTTCAAATCACCTTCAGTTAGACAAAGTTGGTTCACTGCACTTTTAGATGCATCTTACTGTACTAGTAACATAACAAAGCTGGTTATATAGCATCCAGTGTAAGCAGACATGCAACTTCATCAGAAATATTGGCACAGCGAGATCTGTTTATGCAGGTCGCCTGGTTTTTGACGGTAGTAGGTACCCGTAGATCCAGTAGATCATGCAACCCACACGCCGTCTCTGCGGCGCCATCGTACGCGCAGGTTGCTGCAAACCATTTGTTTTGATCGGGACCGCTAAACGATCATTAAAATGGATGGCTCCAGCTGACAATTTACATTTAATTGTCGTCTATTAATAGGTATTTCTTGTAGTTTTAAGTGCTTTCCGTCTTGTATGATCTAGATTGTATTAAGCTGTACTTAGTTTTATTACGTCTTGAATAATTTATTTTCTGCCTTTTTTATTCAAATTCAGGTTGGCAAAGTAATAGATTAGGTAGAGTACGGGTAGAGTATATTTGAGTTGCTGCTGCAAAGTAGAGAAAGGGGTGAGGAAAATATCTTCCAATTAGTTTTGCATGCGGAGCTAAAACTTAAAGCTGAAACACTTCGCTATTTCATAATACTTTGTTGATTTAATGGGAAAGCCGTCTAAATGACACATTTTTTTTAATACATTTCGTCACTGAACTGTCAACACACAGGGCATCTGATAAATCTTTCTTTGCATTATTTAACCTCCTACTATTCATTACATGCTTACCACAGGTAGTTATCTAGGTAGCCGTCGCGCCGTGCTTCGACGCCAAATCAATCATACATGCGTCCAAGCGACCTCAAGCTGCCAATACCCGCCAATAGGGTTGCCAGGCGTTCCATATAAAGCTAAAAAGTCAGGCTTTTTGTTTGCGTGTTCTGCCAAATTAGACGGTGTCCGGCCTGTCCGGCTTTTGTTAGGCTATTTTTGCCAATTTTATTGTTTTTCAATAAAATTTAAGAAGATTTTATGGTAAATGATAAAAAAGCCTTGTTTTACTTTAAAAAGAGTGTCTGGCCCTTTTACCCAAATGTCCGGCTAAACTGGCTGGTCAGTCCAGCTTTTAGGTTTTAAGACCTGGCAACCCTACCCGCCAGTAATAGCGCACCGGAGCCTTATAATTGGCACCTTTTTATATAATAACACCCCGTGATTGCACTAACGAGGTTACCATGGCTATTTGTTGAACTATTCGAGTTCGTAATTCTTTGAGAACTGCACCACAAATGCACCTGATTTGAAACATTTTAAAATTGGTCTGATCTTATCTGAAAATATTGATGCAAGAAAAAAAGAAAGTGGATCCACGAAACATGTAAAACTTGGGCCGGTTGTGTCTGTTATTTGCATTATATTATAGTTTAATTTGATCATTGCATCAAAGTGTACTCTAGCAGTCTGTCTAGACGAGACAAAACCAGCTAAATATGATGTAATTCGTGTTACAAATGTAGGTGAGATATATTTTTCGTCTCATTCTTTTATGAAGTTTTACAGCTCGTTGCATAACTACAACGTCCCTTCGAAAGGACCCAGCGACCACGATACAAACAAGCCCTTTATGCATCTGTAAAAGTAATAAAGAAATACCTTTCCCGAATTGATCCTTGTTTTATCCTTTTTTCACTGAGATGGATTGCTATAAATTACCATAAATTGATCCAAGCCATGCTGACGTTATCCTCACAATATTTTTTCAAGGACTCTGAAGCCTGACTCGACAAAAAAGCGTAAAAAACTAACTTTTATTGTCCTTTATGTTCTTCAGACGAACCGAGTCATTCTGGAGCAATAAAACCTCTAAGTAGTTATCGACGTTTCTCCAATTTTTTCGGAGACTTGCCCTATTGGAATACCGAATCATAAATTACATGTAATGTGTCAATGTTCAAGTTTTTACGACAATCGTATGACTCTATCTTTAACTCGCAACAAGAGTTTGGGCAGAATTCTCGTGACGCTTATAGAATGCTATTTTGAAATAAAGCGATATGAAATGAATGCGAACAAGAATATCAATGTAACGCAAAACAAGAGATATGCATCCTACCGTAATAGATAATTCGGGTGGAACTTACGCGGGGTCGTAAATATAACATGGACGCTAGCACAATGCGTGAATTTTACACCGTTTCCGTTTTACGAGGCCGTCTAAAACATTTTGGCCCGTACAATAAAATCTTCCGGTGTTTTTTACGACACCTGAACTCGAAATGTTCGTGTTTCCAAAGTGATTTTCGTGGAATACAGCCAGGCGTACGGCGACGTAACTATAGGGTGGCAGGGGTTGCAAAATTCCGGGACTCAAAGCCTCAAGAGCCCCAAGAATTGTAAGAAATCTACTTTAAAAAAACAAGGATTAACTTGGAAATGTTGTTTCTTTATTGCTCTTGCAGAAGTTATAACCTCTAAGTCCATATCAGTCTTATATGGGTGGGAATCAGTAACAAGCTACGGTAACTTGCACTTGTGCATTACTCGTACATACAACCCAAATGAATCGCACTTTCTCTATTCACCATTTTACTCTTGTCTAGAGCTTGCCCTTGCAATAACATAAGTTTTTGAGTTAATAGTTACGTTGCTTTGTTTCCATTTATAAATTACTAGCTGTTGCCCGCGACTTCGTCCGCGTGGAAATAGTTTTTGCCCGCAACGACCGAACTAAGGCAAAACACACCTACCCTACACCTACCCTACTCCTACCCTACCCTACACCTACCCTACTCCTACACGTACCTTACACGTACCCTACACTTACCATACACGTACCCTACACGTACCATACACGTACTTTTCGTAATCAGCGATCCGGATAAACCATACAAACGATACTCATGTTGATTTTCAGACTTTGTCACCCCATTTTCCCCTTTTAAGGGTTGAATTCTGAAAAACCCTGAAACATGTATTTACTCATTTATTTATAGGAGTACTCCTGAGAAGATTCGAATAAAATAGTGTAACTAATCTTGTTTCCCCATTCAAACTTTGCACCCCTGTTTTACCCCTTTAGGGGGAGAATTTTGAAAAATCCTTTCTTTGTGCACCCCTAGATCTCTTAAGGAACCTACGTGCCAAATTTGGAATCTCTAGACCCAGCGGTTGGGGCTGTGCGTTGATATGTCAGTCAGTCAGTCAGTGTCTTTTTTTATTTAGATGTAGGTATGTCCACATGGATTTTAGCATATATCCCGCTTTTGAGCCAAAAAGATTTTGCTTTGGCTCTGACAGTGTAGGTAACACTGAAAACGACCTGACATCGAATGTAGAGGATATTGCTTCATATTTATCCTGAAACGCCTCACGTATCGTAATGCTATAACATTACTAGTCAGTCGACTGATTTCATTAACAGCTATCAAAAGTAAACTCTTCTTAATGCTGACGTGAGTTCAATGTTTAAAATCTTTTATCGAGTTCACATACAAATCACCGTTTTGTGGCAACTTTTGTTTCTTCTGAACTTCTTCTTTGCTTTTTTGATACAGACAACGAAATCGTTGCCTTCAAATGGTCTGCACTGCAAAGCTTTTAAAGAATGTACTTGTAAATAGTAATTACTAGTGTTAAGTTACTTTAATGAGATACTTTTTTGTTATTTATCTTTATTTCCATTAATCTTTCAAGATCGACATCATTGAATATTTGTGCAATAGTGAGATTTGTGCAAAAGTCTTTGAGTAGATATGAAATATTACAGGCACAAAAAGTGTGTCAAATATAAAAGCTATCTACCTACTTAAAGATTCTAAGTAGTTTAGTTACTTAAGTACATGTAAATGGTACTAAAAGTTAAACCATAATGATGAATGGTAAACGCTACCGTTCATATCTTTGCAGCTCATGACAATGGTCAGAGTGCAAATCAAATCGAATATATGACAATATGCAAAAGATTGATCGTCCATAAACTTTAAGTGTAGGAAGTACCTTAAACTCGTCATAAATTACACGCTTTTGACATTTCATAACAAATGGAATTGTCGGTTAAGCACGTAGACATGAGGGTTCAAACTTAGATTTAAATGCAACTTGAACAGTTATCAGTATATTATCCCCATTTATGACAGACTTTTGAAGTAAATTTTATTACAAAACACTAGATAAAGTACCTCTAGGTTGGTAATAATTCATCTTTTATAAAACATGAATAGCATTCAGGTGATGTTTAGCAATAAATTGTTATTACAAAGCTTATGCATATGACAAATAAACTATAAACGGACTAACATCATTCATATATCTGGAAACGTTAAAGATACCTCATGAATAGGCAGTCAGATACTCAATGTGTATTACTGGCTGAAATCCGGAATTCTCAAATCAAATCAGTTCAAGACAATTCCAAAGATTGATCGCCTATAACCTGTGGCGTAGGCAGCACATTCTGTGCATTCCGTTGTAAGGTCGCCGAAGATATTTATTGACCGCCCCGCATACTTCCTGACATAAGGAATTTATAAATCTTTTGTTGACACGTTCTCGGCTCGCCTTATAAAGAATCTGCAGGTAATACTGTTGGATGTTTATGCGCGATTTTTCTTTTTGCTGTTTTTGTGGCGAGTAAGTGATTGCTTTGTAAAAGTTTTCGAAAATGTTTATTTTAACGTTGTCGCCAAACTTTGCTTGAACTCTTTTAAATGGTATCTCTTGTTTTTATTCTCATTCAGTTTATTTTTTCTGCAAACTCTTAAAATATATATACAACATCTTACAAACCTATAATTTCATTGTAAATACGGATCTATTACTACGTAAAAATGGTCTTGTTGACGTTGTCTGTAATTATCGGCTTGTCTATAATAATGCCTTATACGAACAAGGGGCAATACGACACGGTGTCGACGATATTGATTGATATCTTTTTAATTATCTGCCGTAAATGCGGTCATTTTAACGCACTTTGCGCCACGATTATCGCAGGCATCATAACAAAATATACTTTTATAAATATACATTAATTTTCTACTTAGTTTGTTGGTACGTGAGAGACTTTATTGTTTATTTTTAACAAGCTGACTACTTTTTTTATGTTTATATATTGTTTTAAACATAAAAAAAAAATGTAATTATTATTATTATTTCAGCATCTTCATGATTTACGTCAACTGAGAGACAGTTCAACCTATTGCTTTAAATTGATGAAAAACAAAATTTACTTTAAGGAGAGTTATAAATAAATAGTGGAGTTTCTTCGGTGAGCTTTTCTCCACAGATTCCGCCACTGTGTTAGTGAACTCACCCAAAAAAAATGTATTGACGGATCTAAGTGATGTAATAACGTCCTATGGAAATAAATTATTTTTGACTATGACTTTATAAGAATTATGAATGTTTAAATTTTGGCTTCTGACATAAATTGCTCAAAAAAACATCCTCTGCAAAATCTTCCGTCAAAATACGAGAAAGCGTGCCATTCACGGTACTCTAATCCAATTGCTGCCTGTCCGAGTTAGAAGTGGCATAACAGCAAAAAGTCAAGCAAAAAATTCGTCTCAACAAATCAAACCAACAAATAGACGGAAAGTAGTCTGTTAAAATACCTGTTGTTATCGTAATCCTTGTCCATTTTAGTCAGTATAATAGACGTCTTTTTTTCGTATCTCAGCAAACGAATGGTAAAGGTTAGGTTAGGTTAGGTTTCATCAGATTTTTGTGCTTATATTCTTTTCTATTATATGGTTATCCATTGTTCTAGGTGATGTATCTTTAATGAAAAGGAAGGCTTTTAATATATACTTAATTAAGTTATACTACAAGAATTTAAGCAACGAACGATGCAGTAAAGTCCTCAAAAGTACTCAATGATGCTCAATAATGTTTTTCTTTTCATAAAATGTAGTAATCATTTATAGCGAACCTTAATTATTAAATTAATAATATAAATGAATGAATCATTATAAATGATGTAAATGTATGAATCCTAATGGATTCTGAAGAATTTCATGTAAAAATAATTACATAGGCCTCTCTCTCTTTATTTTAAGTACCTGACCTTGTAACAACTTTTATTTTTATTGCGTAGGAATTCTTATTACGATCAGCACAAAAACATAAGTAAAAAAATCTTTGTTCAGCACAATGATGTTGGATAAGCAGCGCCGTAGTCGCCGCGATGTCGGGAGATACGGGGTTCGAGTCCCGGCCTGGTAAATATTTCCGGCTAATTACCCGCTTAGCAGTCTGAGCTTCAAGACTTTAAGCTCGGCTTAAGATAACAGCATTGTTGCGAATAAAGTGCCTACTGGTCTTTTTGTACGAAGCTTACGCTATCTAACATTTTGTTCTTTAAGTCGCTTCCTTATATGTATTGATAGATAGATGATAGATAGATAGATAGATAGATGAACTGTTTATTCAAAGATACAGTACAAGAACAACAAAGACAAAAGAATGTATACAGCAAGAAATTTACATCGTTTTGTTCCCGCCGTGTAGTGATAGTACCCGTCAAACTGAACAACTTTGCACGAAAAAAAAAATTCCTGCGACAAAAAAATTTTTAGTCTCTCCATACAAAATGGGTCGCTCGGGAGACCAAAAATTTTTTTGTCGCAGGAATTTTTTTTTTCGTGCAAAGTTGTTCAGTTTGACGGGTACTATCACTACACGGCGGGAACAAAACGATGTAAATTTCACGGTGAATAATAAAGAGAGAGAGACAATAAAAAAAAAGCTATCGCTGATGTACTGCACTGCACCCCCGAATGGGCCCTAACTCAGCATAATATTGCGACGACACGAGGTACGTCACAACACAACGCTGTTCTTCCGTTAGATCTTCCGTACAAGTCCGCGCCCACTATATTACCACTCTGGTATAAATAGTGATTAGGTCCGTCAAAAAAAAAATTAGATCTTCCGTAGATGTAATTTAGTATGTTAACTCCCTAAGCACCCTAAACCCTGAATTTTCTGAAGAAATTGCTTACGACCTTGCTCACGCACTCTACAATCTGCTTGTTGGATGGACTAATTAGTAAATTAGGTATCTCTTTTGCCTCCAAATGATTTTCTAACTTAAGTTAAATAATGGAATAAAGCTGTCTAGAAAAATTTGTTACCTTAGCTAATAGCTATAACTGGCCCGTCCATTTCAAAATTTTGTTATACAATACAAACATACTATATACGAGTATACCTTCTACTTTGAAGTTTATATTGAAATAAATTAAATTAATACAAGCTTTGTTTAAAATATACATACTTACTTAATCTAATTATTATCTACTACATTGAAATGCATTACGATATCAGCACCACGATCATTGGTTGTTGGTTAGTTGAATTGCTATTTATTTCATATCTATTATGGTTAACCTTGGTCCTCTTTACTACGTGCTATGAGTATTCCTTCTTACAATACATTTTGTAATAGGTACCCATCTATTGAAACAGCACAGTCAATCATCAGTTCATATTTTATTTATCATTGAGCGGCCTTGTCGACGAAATATCTACAACCTTTTCTACAACAATAGCTTCAAGGAAATAAACTTAAAATTGATGGGTATCAGCGTGTCAAGAATCTTCTTTTACACACCTACATGCGTTATAACTTCCAAGACTTCCAACATATATTATTATGAATTTTATTAATGTTCTCAATACTATCTGGCTACCTTTATGTCATTTCTGGCTACACTTTAGGTTTTATTGATTCAGTTTACAGTGTCATACAATCCAATTTGGTCAATATGATAATCTATAACCACAATCTTATTTTTCAAAAAGCACGTCATTATCTCTATTTTTCTGTAACCAAGCAATTTTTCTTTTACAGGTAAGTCACGGCCTTGCTCCGTAACATATAGGTATATTACTATTATAGCGTTAATAACATTAGCAGAGCGTCGGTAAGTATCTAAATGTAAATCTTTACGAAACACCAAGAAATTGTATGAGCTAACTGTGGTTGGTATGATGGTCTTTTGTTTGGTAACATTACATCAATTTGTGTTTAGTGCAAGTGATAGGAGGTTAAGGTTACCAGTTTATGCTTATATCACTTTTATGTTTATAAAAAATCTGTTGGCTTTACAACCCACACGAGGATGAAGAAGAAGGAAGTAATCTAAACGAAAAAAAATAAGTGTTTTAACCAACTTGTTTTTCTTTTTCTTTTGTAATCAGGTTTAATTACTCTAAATCTTGAGTTATTTTTAACTCCAACTGCGAGTATATATTTAGTGATATATCAGTTAACACAGCATTAGCTTTTTGATCAATTGTTATTTTTATATAGATCAGTATGGCAGTATGTCCGCGTTTCTCGTGCCTTATTTTTCAGTGTATTTTGCGAGCTCACGTCATGACTAATTGTCGCGATTGCTCGCCACTATCGACTTGACCGGCTGCCCCGTGATGGCATCACCGTTTTAATGTACCACAGTTATATTGGTATATACACTAAAATATGAGTATTTTTTTATAATATTGCCCAGGATTTTTTCTTTTATATTTGTTTGACGGCAGAGTAGAATACATTTGTCACCAAGTCACCAACCCCTAATCTTCCCGTAGGTGTCGTAAGAGGCCACTTAGGGACTACACATTGAACAGGGAACGGGCAGCAGCGCTCTCTGATACAGTAACCTTTTAATCTGCGATCTCCAACCCGCCTGCCAAGCGTGGAGATTATGTCCCTCCACGTGGAGGAGGCTCATAGTCCAGCAGTGGACTGTAACGGGCCGTTGATGATGATGTTGATGATTTGTTTGCTTTGTTATTTTATTCTGTAATAATATTAATATAGTCAGTATCTTCTGATTCTATTTTGTGCATAATGCCATCGTTTTCAATACGCAAGCACTTGCGTTTTGTTTATTTTTTTCTTGGTACTTTGATTACGCTACTTGTTTTATTACTATGAGTGTAGTCTTGTAAGATATTTTCTTATTCTCTCTTTGTCCTGTCGCCGGTCATTACATATTTTTTATCAGATTTTTTTAATAATTAAATAAACTAAAGACAACCTAGTTAGTTTTTTTTATAACATCATCATCATTTATTTTTTATAAATATTATAATACGTTAGTTTGAAATATCTATGTTGAAGACATTCATTATAACAATGACAATCCACTAATGATAATATCAGATATTTTAATCTCTAGATATGATAGAGCTAGTTATAGTGAAAACTGATAAGTGATTAAATTACAGACTTATCATATACTTTGAAATAATAAAAATAACAACAAAATGCAAAATACTTTTTACTCACCCATACATAAATAGACTACAACAAGGAGAATAGAATTGCACACAAAAATACAAAACAGAAATACAGACAAGAGGTATAGTGTATAAAATTAATTTGTGTAACTAGTAAATTCATAGAGCAAGCAAACAAGATCTAGACTAATTTCAACGACCATAATCAAGGTAATGCCTTGACATTACACGTCAAAACTAGTTAAAACAAAATTAATTTGCACAGTAGCACTGCTGTATTCACCTCAGTTATCTGATCTTACAGATACAGACGGCCTTGTCATAAGTTCGTCTGTGAAATTAATTGTAATTACAGAGGAGCTCTTTACGAAGATTTGTTGCTGTGTGGTCATGGATCCAACAATATTTTGTATTTGGAACAGTAACTGAAATTGTAATAACTCTTCCACGTATGATATTTGTTTTGACTTGGTCTACGGCAATTCAAATACGACATAGACGAAGATATCGCTTAGTAAGATCATCTTATTCTAGATCTTGGCGCATGCGTCTACTTTTATCTATTTTATACCCCCAATAGATATCACACACTGAATGCAGTGAATGCTGTTACGTGAGGCGCCAGTAAACTATTTCAGTCTGGTCTAGACAAGATTTTCTTAATTCTTTTTTCAAATATTTATTTTTTGTTGCGTCTATTCATTACTGTAGCCTCGATGGCTTTAGGTTTCGTTTATAAATGGAATTCATTGACAAATAATTTTATTTATACCTTAGATTAATTGAAATCACTACAAGCATTTGTGTTTTCGCGCAAAATCGTGCCATTTATCCACTTCCTTACTAAGCCGACAGCACCGCATGCCCAATTTGTCCTCTTATAAACATTTACCACATCAAATTTGCTTTCATAAACTTTACTGTTGAGTCTTATTAGAAGGCAGTATAGTGCAATATCCAGTTTTATGGCTGCTAATAACGTGGCGAATGCATAACGGTGCGTCTATACCAAGTACGGAGAGATAGATGGCAAGATCATGATGTACGATTTGTTGCACTTTTATTGTATCTCTTTCCCTCATGGCTTTTCGCATATCTGTGTTCTTTATGCTTTTTGTCATCTTGTTTTGAAAAAGGACTTTTATCTGCTATGGATATTATAAAGATTACATATTGCTATATGATATTCAACTCAACAACATGTTAATCCTGTTTGTCTATATTAGCTTTTTGCTTTGTTCAAACTAACTTAATGCTTTAAAGCTTCGTTTTTATTGCACACCAAGAATTTCCGTTTCTATCTAAACCCAATCTTGCTCGTTACAACATTGGATATGAGATTTTTCACACCGGTCTTAAGTCTTCACTCGAGTTTCGACTTCAACGCAGTCTTACCGATTAAAGCGAATTAAAAGCAGCCGTTAAACGCTTCTATATTCTATTTATTACCGGATTACTACGTCTAAATGCCAACTTAAATAATATTTAAGCCGAAGCTTGAAATACTGTATGATCGAGATACACGCAACATGCTTATTCAATAGTTTCCCAACTAGAAACCCTGCTCGTTATAAAATTCCATTTTGAAATTTCTTGTCAGGAATTTCATGTAAAGGTTTTATGTTATCTTCGTCTTGAAGCTAAATTGAAAATCGTGGCGGATTGGATTCAGTCCTTTTGACAACTTACAGTTTACTTTCGCATTCCTGACAAAGCTTTAAGAAGCAGAATTGAGGATTTTGAGTTCAAGTGGTTCAAGGCAAAAAGGTGCAGAACTTTCTACCGCTTCCTTGACAATTTCATCAAGTGTATACGCGAATGCATCAATGCCTTTTTTAGCGATTTCTAACTATTAAGTATATCCGTCTTTTCACCTTCCAATTTGTACAAGCCTCTACATGGAGTTATTAAAACAAACATCTCGTCAAGTTTGGTATCGTCCGTCGCTAATGCAGAAAAACTGTATGATTTATTTATGAATGGACACAAACTAGTTCTGTAGCCTTGGGGGAAGTGTTAGTGATCTGTGGTTATTTAGCCAAGTGCACATTGGACAGTACGATACGATTCCCAAGCGTAATATTGACTCTTACAATTCCAAGGCAATCTTTGTTGATTCAAAGGTATCTTGCCTTACTCCCTGTAACGTTTGAAAATGACTTAATAACTGTTTGTCATTGTTATGGTCCGCGATATTTCCAAGTTCTTCTAGTTGTGCAATCTGTTTGTTTGCAAATTTGTCGAAAATGTGGTCGTGTATGCATGGCCAAGTTGTGTACCAGTTAGCGTGGTACATACTTGGAATTTCCGCTCTCTTACCCTGTTATGCTAACAAGGGGTGACTCAACGACAATGCGGGTCTCTCTCGAGATGATATTGTTGTTGGTTTTCCTTATGAGATGTCCAACGCGATAAGTATTATTTTGTTACGTTTTTGTCACTTTACTGTGCTGCTTTTTTTGTATAGTAATTTTATACTGATATGCCAGTCAGTATTGAAAATTATCCAAATTTCTGTCTATATTAATTCAAGTGTGTCAATGACTAGTTCATAAAACCTACTCATTGAACTTTTTAGTTCATATTTTTAAATTACAACTTCACCAACGCTTTAGCTGTCATCAATGTATTTGATTGCAGTATTTCCTGTTGCTTCTGATAAGAAGTGACTAGTGATCTCGTCTGGAGACGACATCTTTTAATCCGTCCTTCCAGTCTGGGCAGTGGGCACAGATCCTAAGCTGCTTGCGGCTCACGTCACGTCTCGTCTCCGCCAGTTTCTTGCCCTAAACTAAACCTGATCTTTCTTCGCGGAAGACTGGCGAAGGGCTGAACTCCAATTTTTGCAGTTCTATAAAATAAGCAAAGCTGCATATCCGAATGATAACTGTCTACTTGTATTTTACTAATGGTCGATAGACTCATTTATATTATTTTTAAATTAACCAAATATGGTGATCTTCAAATTCTGCGGTCTGCGAACAAAAAACATAAAAATCCTCTTCCCTATATCTAAAATTAAACTTATCGGTTTTAGTTTTTCCTGTTCAGGTGCAGTGCGTATTTTTCTGATTGTTCAAAGGAACTTTGTCTTTTATTTTTTATTGTTTTTCTAGGCACTCAACTCTCCTGCTTGATACACTGTCAAGTGTAACTCAACCCTAGCTTTAATACTTACTTTTATATTATCAGTAGTGCGTTTTTGCTCTATTACGCTGTTCGTTGAACTCAGAATCAAACGTGATTGTGATTCTTGCGCAACATTTTATTGTCGATACCACATTTTCTTGGAACAGTGTTTATCGATATGTGACTTAATTACTTTTATACTCAGGCGCAAAGCAATATGACTGGCTGGAATATTATAGTGTAATGTTTTAAGGTCTTATCTAGAGATACACTTAAATTGATAAATATTATTGGATATTTTCTATTTTGGTTGGAGAGGGCTGTAAAAGCAGAATGCATCAGCTGTTTATCTTTACGTGCGTGTCGTAAAAGACGACTGAGAGCTACCCTGGAAGGTAAATATTTTATATAAAATATTTGCTATTTTATATTTGAGTCCGAGTATATGTAAAAAGTTGGTCAGACTGACTCTCTGGCTGACGTCAGTGAGTGACACAATGGGCGTATTCCGATTCAGACTTTCAGCACTGTCAGCGATCAGAAAAGCAAAAAAACGTATGAGTTTTGACAGCTGACAGTAATTCGGAACGCGATTACGAGTGCTTTAATCGATTTCAGCGCGTTTCGGAACGCAGGGAATATAAACGAGCCTTCTTCCTTGTGTCAGTTTCATTGAACCATAAACTCTTTTATTAGTGTCATAATTTTCTTATTTTTCTCTAATTATTATGTTTCAAACACACGCACTTAAATATCTGTATAACATTAAAGAAAACGTCATAAGAGTAGGCGGAAGGCTTCAAAACTCTGATATTAAATATACACAAAAACATCCTATAATTTTAGTAAAATAAATGGCTCTATTATCACAGAATTAATAATTCGAAGCGAACATATTAGATTGTTGCACGCTGGTCCCAAGCTGTTGTTATCAATTCTCAACCAAAAGTACTGGATTGTGAACGGGATAAGAGAGGTGAAAAAGGTGACTCACAAGTGTATCACATGCTTCAAGCTGAAAGCGTCGGCATCTAAGCAATTGATCTTTACCCAGTGATAGAGTCTTTCCCAGAGTCTTTACCCAGAGAAGGTAGGCATGGATCTTGCAGGACCAGTCGAGGTAAAACAGTCGCGTATTAGGCGTTCAGTCATAGGAAAGGGATACATTCTTGTATTTGTTTGTTTCAGCACTAGAGCTGTACACCTCGAGTTAGCTTCAGATCTTTCTACTCCTACTTTCCAATGTTTAATGTAATCTTGAGGGAATTCTTCATGTAAAGACGATTGGTTTGTTCACTAGAATATTTATTGTGTGAGACGACACTGTTACACAGGGTGATACATACGGTAGGAAGAGAGAAGAGGGGGCAATGTTGCCATATAACAAATACAAAATAATACAGTTTTCAACAGGTAAGTATATATCTAAATAACCACAAAAATACCACGTCAAAGAAATTATTGCTTCTAATTTATTAAAGCTTATTTTCATGAGGCTTCATTTAAAATGCAAATCGCCTGATAGCCTTTTGCATGCCTCATTTAATTAGGAACAACGTTTATCTATCGACGGCAAATCGAATTCTCCTGTTAGTTCGTTAATAGTTTTATAACGACCGTGTGGCTGCTAAACTAAGATTAATTATGGTGGGTATTTTGTATGAGTACTTATAGTCAGAAATAAATAAATATACCTATGTATGTAGTTTACAGCTAGGGAATTGCACTCTACTTTAAAAAAAAGTTTGAAAAGTTTTTTCGAAAATTTATTTTTCTAAGTATCTTACTTAAAAACAAAAACACTTATAGTTTTCCTTCTGTATAAAAATATGTTTTATTTTTACCAAACTGTATCGAATAACGCCCATCTACCAATATTATAAAACAAAATTACAAAAACACTACCACAGGCACCTAAAAGTTAATTTTATATTACGTACTTTATTATTTAATAAATATTGAGATATTTCATAATACACAGAATAAATAATAAAATCACATTACGTGGTACTAAACACGTATTTTAAGTGGCTGATAAAGGCCTCCTGCAGGCAGTTTGTAGAACCACCCGTCGCTCTTTCGGCACAAAAATTGAGCTGTACAAGTTACTTTTCATGTTTACATACATTTTGTCACTTTCTCGATATCAAGCTGGTTTAATATGCTTGTTTTTTAAATAAAATAAGATATTATTTCACAACTTAACACACTTCAATCAAGATATTTGCTTTTTCTGCGACTGCGATTGGTTTGAGTCTGAGCGAATGAATTTATCTTTTTAGCGGTTGACTGAAGTTGGTACTGCAATGTTAGAGCGGACAGACCTACCATAGTATTTGTAAAACCGCCAAAATTTTAACCACAGCCATTAGTATAAAAATAAAAAAAATCAAAACTCTTATGATTGGTTGAAATACCGTATTATATGACTATAACGGTGCCGCCTTTAATTTCACAGATTAATTGCTAGGTCTGTATTAGACGTATACGTATTTGGCGATTGCGCTTCCAATAAGTTTACTCGTAGACATTGCAGTTCTAACTTCACTCAAATGCCTAAAAGATAAATTCGTACTCCTTAATTGGTTGGTGCCGAAGTTCTGACTGCTCATCCTGGTATCGTTAGAAATAACATTTACCTTTACATTATATTGTGTTAAATAACACATTTTATGTTTATAAAAAACAATTTAAAAATGTATACGAATAAATTAATTAAGATACCGAAAAGAAAACACTTCATGATTTAATCGACTTGCTCCCCAATTGTTTGAATGTTGGAACACTATATCGAATTTAATTTTTTCCATACTAAGTAGTCGGTAAATTAGATTTCTGTATAATTACGTTATACACAAACTGTAAACCATAGCGAAGGATTAAGCCATAACGAGTTATTAACATAATTTTTATCGTAATAAAATATGCGAAAAACGAGACGTCGTCATCGGGAAATAACCGATAGTATATTACGCTCTTTACTGCCATTTGCAAATGTAGGAAATGTTGGATATTTGAATTTAGAATGCGTAATGTGTCGATATTTATGATGGAGTTATGGACTTCTATCCACTCATACAAAAAAAAAACTTTTTAAATGTCAAATAACCAGTCATAATTCTATATCATCATCATCATCATAATGCGTAAATATACAATTGACTTTGCTCACCCAATTTCAGAAAAAAAAACATATTTCAAAATAAATAGCTAAAGTACTAGAGCTAAAATTTTACAAATCATCATTTTTTGTTATTTAAATACGTAAAACTAGTTTTCAAATTCCAAATTGTAGCATCACACTATAAATGACATGCAGTGGGTGAATGCGGGAGCTACGTGCGTGTTTACTATACCGTACACGAGAAGGTAACCGCAGTGGAAATAGTAGCATTAAGTTTCGTAACAAACTTGAGGATAATTTTACCATTGGTACCGCCATAATAGCCATATTTCCATGAATGAGAACCAGAAGTCAAACAAGATCTTAACCGTTCTTCTTATTGGAAAGTCGTACGTAACTGATATCAGTAGAATGCATAACAAAAATCCTCTTTGTACGTGTTGTTTTTCTTTAAACAAATGAATATAGGATATAACACATTTTTTATAGAAAGAAGAGGAAGAACAATAGCGTCAATCATAGATGCAGCCATATTCTTACAAGTCATGGCGCTGAAGTCAACCCTGCGTCTGCGTCCTAACGTGGCTAGTTTCCAGCAGTCTTCTGCAGCTATATATATCTTACCCGTTACCGCTTCACCTTACCTTTGAAAGCTATGTTGATAACCTTTACTCCATTAAATATAATTTTTGGATCCTTATCCTTGAAAGTAAAGACCAAATTAAAAATAAACAACATTATAAAACACAGCTTCAGTTAAAAGTTCACAAATAAAAAACTGACTAACAGTTCTTGTCATTAACACTTCCAAATCTAAATGACTGAATTAAGATGCTCCCAATGCAGTCTACTCTTTCATAAATAATTTATTTAGTGCTCTATCAACTTTCCTAAGGGCCACAATGAAGCGATCTTGGTTCTGTAATCACTTAACAGCCGGCCGCGGTTTTTAAAAGAATTTATCCAACCACAAGCACACACTTTCTTCCGAGAAGGTGTAGTAAACTATATAGGTAGAGTCAAGATAAGCGATGTTAATTTCATAAGGAACCATTAAGATAGCTATGGAAGTTTTTAATCATGTAGAGAACTTTCGCAGTAAGTAGATAGAGCAATGTTAGTGTAAAGAAAAGTGGTTCATCCAGTTTTCATTCTACTTCCAATGATATTTTAGTAAAGATGACGTATATTCATACTATTCGGTTTTCGATTCCTTTTTAATGCTGGCAGGCAAGCATTTTACTACTACAGTTTTCTTTTTTTTTTATCAAATTACGACAATTTTATTGTCTTAATTTGACCGCCTCAGTTTCTGAGCGCCTGTGCAATATCTACCTCACTTTATGTACCTGTATAACATCAATCTACCTACTTCATAATTTGTACGACAATTTTTGAGCTGCTAGCTGGTGATAGAGAACGCGCAAGTTTGAAATCATATATTCGTTATCATCTTATGATTTTATATTGTAATTTTCAAATGCAGCCATTTTAATTTCACAGGTTCTAATAACAAAACTAGCTCATCGATTAGCACATAGGGTACGTTTCTTCATTTCTCATAACACGACATGTTAGCAAACCATTGCAATAGCCACTTATGTTATGTACTTATTACGAACCTATGTCTAGAATAACAGCTATTTATCTACCACAATAGTAATTTGAGCCAATCTACGTAATGATAACACATTTGAATTCCACATCCACGAACAATTTACAGAATTCTGCAATCATTCGTTTCGTATCTTGTGTAAGATTATTTCGACCTGGATTTTGATACAAGTGGGGGCACAATCCCTATATGGCGTCGACAGCCTATTGACTACGCGACGTCATTGACACCAATGTGTGTATTAAACTGTTATTAACAGTTCGCAAATGCTCACGCGCAGTTTCTGTATAAATTAGCATTTGGAATTGATGACGTGTGAACGACTTCAATACCAAGACAAGATCGATAGTAATTACTATGTGTCCACTAGCATAGGGTGTCCCTACTTTAACCTACAAAATAAATATAGGAGACTAGCGGTCCGCCCGCGACTACGCTCGCGTTGTATAAGGTTTTCCCGTGGGAATAGAACTTTTTCCCGTAAAAAGTATCAAATGTGTTAATCCAGGGTACAAGCCATCTCTATTCAAAATTTCATCCCAATCCTTTCAGTATTTTTGCGAGAAAGAGTAACAAACATCCATCCATACTTACAAACTTTCACGTTTGTGATATTAGTAAGGATTAAAAGCTAAGTATCTTTTATGTTACAAATCTCTTACAGCTATAACCAAATACCATTGGACACTACAAAAACAGCAACCTTGTTGGGAATCGACCTGGACACAAACTTGAGCTGGAAACCATACATACAAAGATTGCAAAACAAATTATCATCTTTTATTTACGCTCTCCATCAACTTAAACGGGTAACAGATTTTAAAACTTCTCTTACTGCCTATTACGCATACGCACATTCCAGACTCATGGTGTCATATTATGGGGAAATTGTTGTGAAGTGAAGGATATTTTTATTCTACAAAAGAAATGTGTTAGAATACTTGCAAATATCGATCAAATGGTATCTTGCAGATCTTATTTTGTAAAATTTAAAATACTTACCTTAGCATCTATCTACATATTGGAATCCTGCAAGTTTGTTAGAAAAAATAGTCACCTATACTCCCCTCTAGAAAATAAAAATAAAAGGAATAATAGAGACCAGAATAAATTAAAGAAACCATTCACGAAGTTAAAATTAGTGTCTTCTAGTCCTCATCATATGGCCATCAAAATATACAATCACATACCGAATGACTTAAAAACCATAGAGAAAGAACCACTATTTAATAATCATTTAAAGAATTTCCTCATTGACAAATGCTATTATGATGTTAAAGAATTTTTCAATGATAAATTAGATAAGTAAATTGTTGCTTTAATAACATTAGTTTTTTTATAATGCAAAATGTTATAATTTTATTACTTATTTTATTGTTGATATTACTTATATAATTTATTTTATGTTTAATTTAGTCACTTTATAAATTTAATATTTTAATGCTTAATTATTGTGATTTAATAGGTATAAATGGGCAACTGATAGTCCTCTGCATGTTGCTGTGCCCTAGCAGGGTGTCACAATGTACTTACCTTTGTTCTACCACCTTGTGAAAATTTTGTGACTTGCAATAAATTATTATGAATTATGAATTATGTCGACGACATTATAAAATAGTAGGTATCATATAAAATCCTTCATTAATTTAGCTATGAGAAATCTTTATTTAGCAGGAAATATATTAAAAAATTCGTATAAAACACTACTTAAACAGTAGGCAGATACTAATTTACAAATGAATACCTATATAGGTATTCATTTGTAAATTAGTTTCAGTAGAACATATGTTCTCACTTCATTAAATACCAAACTTTTATTCATATTTTGACACACACACCCAAATACTCTTTCTTAATGAATATCCAAAATAAGCCATGAATAACACTGAACATTTCCCATAAACCATAGTAACACCGAAGGCGAAGCCTCCAAACCCCATGCTGAGATAGACACTATCAAAACCCACTTAATTTCAGACCAAGTCCCATAAGCCAAGGTAATTTGGTCGTTATCTTCACGGACTTAAGACCACGTTATGAGACTTCGTGCTTACTGCAATTGGTGAAGTAACTAAAGCCTTTAAATTAATGAAACAACATCTTTGTCTGAAAGAAATAAAGCCCATGTTTTCATGCTTCGACCATAAAAAGTAGGAAATAAAGCTATTTTGTGTGTAATTGATAAGCTATGGTCAAGTTTACGGCTCATAAATTCAATATCAATCGACTTAATTGTGGAAATATGGTATATGTCACGCGTGGTACAATTTTTTTTTTGTGTATTTATTGCTACTGGTAAATTTTATTCAAAATAAACTTAACTCATAAACTTTAATTTATTTTGACCTGTAAACTTTAACACAGGGTTTATAAATCATCTACAAATCTGTAAAAATAAATTGACTTTCTGAGTAGAAAAATGAAAAAGACAGAAAAGCTTTAATATTTATCAATAAATGTGAAATATGTTAACCCTTGCCTCTATTTCTTCAGCAACAAACTTATTCCCCGTCTATAATAATTAAAACTCTTTAAGATTTTTAAAAATAAAATTACTCTTGCAATTTTTAGCTCTTAAGATGGTAACCTATGGTTTGTAAACTACGTGTTACAAGCAAAACGGCCGGTAAAAAGAAAATATATTTCAAAGTTCTTTCTTTTTAAAAATGGAACTCGTTTGCGCCTACGCAGCCTGGAGCGAGTCAAACCAGCCAGCTCTATCTCTTATTGCTTGTTTATAGCCTAGTTTACTCGCACTGAGTGGCTGTATGGTGTAATTTCCAGTGTCATACATCGAATAGAAATTATCCTGTCAACTGATTATGCTTTTTAAAAAGCATCCAACTGAATATATAGGTAGGTAAGTTCTTTATACAAAATGGGCTTTCGTTGCAAGTAAATGGACGTTTCCTGCTATTATCCATAGTAATGTTGCCCTTATCAGGGTTTGGATTGAGTCGAACTGACACAAGTCTTGATTGATCGATATATGAGCATGAATTAAGACTTTGGATTAAACTTAATCGCTGTTTGGTAACTTACTCAATAAAACGACACATTTATACGAATATGGAAGCGGGCAAATACATTTGCGTCAATTTAACTGTTTTAATAAAGATAGGTTCCTATAAATTTAACGCAACTGAGTCTTTGTGATTTTGTCTTTGTTTTGAGTTTCGCATGAATGTGACTTACAACTTTATTAATACATACTGGATACTTTGTGATACTCAGCATCATCATAATACTTATGTTCTTCTCGATATAAATTCAAGTTCAATAACGCGCAGCACACGTACAAAACTTGTATAGCTTGTGCATTTTGTGGGCAGTGCTAATGGCCCCCCGTTAGGCCGAGGCCCCATTTAGTTAAGGCCCACCGCTGCGAATGTATCGAGGGGCCACGGGGCGCCACTGATATTAAACCGGCAAGGCCTTGAAAGCAGGTGAAGTGTATAGGTAATGTACAGATACAACAGTTGCTTAGAAAAGTTTTGTAACTGTTCCTATACAAAAACAGATACGAAAAAAGAAAAGACATAATGCCTGGGTAATGACATGAGCTAATCGTCATGGTCTTGCGCCATCTTCATTATCATTGATACTGTCAATTTGGCCATGAAGACAAGTGCAATAGAGAAGTAGCCTAATGTGGAAGTAAAAGAAGTAAAACTATGTAAAAATATTTTACAATCTTTCCCATTTGACTGATACAGTTAATATCAAATATCTGAATCTAAAGTCAGTGAGTGGGTAGGCTCGGGCCCCTCGGTGGGGACGTGTATGTGATGTTGATGATGACAGTGAATCTCGAAAAACATTTTTTCATGCCATACTTTGAATTGTGCTACGTCCCGGCTGCTACTTACGTTATAATTAACTAGATTACGAAACGTAATGTCGCCTATAATGAAATTATATGCGATATACTAATATCGCATAAACGATAAAATCATACCAAACCTGTTTGCAATAATAACAGAGCATCCATGAACTTATAAACGGATACTTGATATAACGATGGACTAATAAGAATAATCTATGACTAGTAGCCCAGCAGTGGGACACACAAGAGGCTACTTAAAAAAAAAAAAGACAAATAAGTAAACACTGTCTCACTTTTTCAGCACCAAGTGTTACCCTTATTCAAAGCCTATGTTGGTTTTGCCAAAATTGTACTAAATAAGGAGCCTTTTATTCAAATGCTTGTTATTTACATAAATTTATACCTACATGAAAGACGACACAGCATACCATACACTTAACTACAGTTTCAGAAGCAGGCAACAGCTGAAACTCGTTTGTGGAAACGCCGCTGCTGTAACGACCGTGTGTCACCGCTTTATAGTATATATTATACCTCTTGAATGCGTATTGTGCTATGTAGAATTAGCAATATTTAGTATTTAGAAGATTTATTCGAAAAGAAAAATAAAATAAAAAATATCTTACATTAATTGCTGAACAGCCTATCTAAAATCAGTACATGTACGTTTTTTCTATACTTTCCATTACGGCAACCATCATTTATTTAAATTATGAATCAATTCCAAATACTATAAGGCCAACTAAAACCAATAAATTGTTAGTTTAATACGTGTTGTACATTTAAAAATATTTATGTACTGGCTCGAGTACCTGAAAACATAGCAGCTTTTTATTAAACTTTATAAAGTATGGAGGTATTTTCGATATTATAGCAAAATATAATATGTAATAATATCTGATTAGATCAAATTAAATAAAAAATATTTTATTCGAATTAAGATTTTTGCAATTCATTTTTCTACGTCAAAGCTATCATGGATGGCACTGGATATCATGGATGGCACTGGATATCACGTATGACTAAAGATACAAACAAATACGATAAGAAATTTATTGCATGTAATTTTAATACGTATTTTATGGTTTGTTTACAAGCTCATAATGCGAGATCTTAGTTCACATTAGTTGCCTATTGGATAATTTCAGTGGCCTGTAATAGTTGCCTATAAAAGCTGGTGAGCTTCCATCCATACGCCGGATTATGCAAATTTACGTACAAAGCTACTCAAGTTGCCCGAACGATTGTAGGGTAACATAGGGTTAGTATGGTTTATAGAATTTTGGTATATCGTCTAATGGTTAACGAGAGATTTGTCTATATTCAATTATTTTTAAACTGTACCATTTGGGTAGCCATCATTTAAATTGCGTTATTATTTACTAGTGGTTCTGTAAGCTGTTAGACCTCGCACGTGTTTTTTTTTTCGAAATGGCTGATTTGGTTTTTTTGTACATTTTCAACCCTCATAACTCCGTAATTTTTTTTCATTTTTAGTTTGTAAATCTATTTTTTAAATTGGTAGCTCGTAACGTGTCTTTAAATTATGTAACTTTGATCAGGTCTTCCGTAAAAAGCAAACCTCCTAACCATCATATAAGTAGTCTTCTTAAATCACTCTTTGTTCTTGACTGTGAAATCGCCTAGCTCGAATAGTCTTTCTTCCTTTCTTTCTTATGAATAGAGGCCCCCACTTTAAAGCTTGTAGCGTTACTTTGCATTGAAAGCATCTGGAAATTCCAGGATAAAGGTGCAGCAGTTGGGACTGACTATATTCTTATAAACAGACGTGTTAAAGCAATAAAAATACCATTTGGGCCCGCCTCGGAACTTCGTATCCTAATAGAAATGGTAAAGTCACAAGGCAGTGGTTTTATACCTGGCAAAAGTGAGGGTAGTGTTTTTAAATTTAGATTTCTCATAGGCAATGCAATGCATAAAATTAACGCGTTGTCTTTGAGACTTGAGAGACTAGAGGTTAGATGTTACTATTAATTAGGTCCTTACTATTAACCTGATCATTCATGTTTTGTTTTGATCATGTACAACTTTTCTTCTGTTGTCAGTACTCTCCATTTAAAATTAATAGCGCCACTTATAAAAGGTGGTGGTGTACCTACCTTATGCTTTTACAACTATGAAATGGCCATATATCTTTTTTCTGCTTTTTACAGAGCTGCTTTATAAGCTTCTACTCTAGAGGCAATATTAAATACAATAAAGCTTACGAACTTTACTCGAAGAGGACTTTCAAACACCACACTCATCATCTTACTTATTTATTTTCCAGTTTACCAACACATCTTCTCACTGTTGGTCTTACCCTCCCATAAAAGCAGTTTGAAAAGCTTTAAGTCCCATTTACTTCAACGTTGTTTGTCTAAAGGTACCCATAACGATTTACCGGAGCATAGATTTCGAGAGCTACATTACTCTGAAGCGATCCTTCGCAACAAAGTTGTATATGTGTTGTGTAACCATTTTGTTTTGTCAAGCACCGACAATGATATGGTAATGTGAATTGTAGGTCTATTCTTCTCCAAGTTTGTACAGTAATTATGCATATGTTCGGGTTTTATGTGAACCTTACTGGCCACGGTGGTCACCTGACGAGAGTTCCCTATTCATACGACAGTCTAAGTTAATGCTGTGCAATTTGTAGGTGGAAGCGGATGTTTTGAAGTTGACAGTTAGTAATAAATTGGAGTCTCTAGTCTTTTGTTAGAGAAAATTGTTGTTGAACTTGAAATTTTCTTGCATAGGCTCTGTAACAAATATTTTAGGCCTGAGATACGACCTAAGGCGAGGTTTTTAATAGTAATAGACGTCTTTCAACTGTTATGTTGTCAGTTAAGTATATACTATTTAATCTATACATATACTTACGTGTTGACTCGAGCAACTCCATCATTAGTTTTTCGTCGTTTAATAGACATACAACATGCTACGTTTCTTCTAGCTTTTAACAAAAAAATGTGACAAAATGGTTCTAAAAGATCCAACGATTGTTTTTGGTGACTTTGTACAATTTGTACTGATCAAAAGCTTTAAAGGGTTTTTTTTATAGATAGGTAGGTGTACATCGCCGTCTCCTATAACTCACACAACCACAGTCGGTCTCCAACTCCAAGTCGAACTGACAATGGACTAGCATTGACTGATGCCTCGAACTCGTGTCCCTGAGTCTTCGTGTTCGTCGAGGCACGTCCGCTCGCTCTTGGCATTGACGATTCGAACTAGTTCCTTCCTTTGATGTAGCGCCTCGTTTGGTACTGTATGGTGCTAAGTATTCACAATCTGAAAGACCATTAGGATTCTGTTTTTGCTTAAATATTTTTGTTATATACCTACTTCATAAGTTTTACTAGTTTAATTGTACGTTAGCACGTTCTTCAAAAATAAGCTGCAAGTTTCTCAAATAAACAAACTATTTATAACCTAAAATATATACAGTAAAAATTGTTCATATAAAAGACATCAACGCGCGCAGTTACGTGTTTTTATTCATTTTATAATTTTTGGCACCAAATAATTCGTAACTAGATTAGAAATGTTTTTTGCAGTATTAACTCCCTTTTTAAATGTATTTCCGGTCCCACAGGATATAAATAATAATATTATCTACCCATCTATCTATTTTTATTCCGTTTTTTACTTCTTACATTATTCTACTCATCAGATTTCTGCTTGATATTTGTCTGCGACTGATATAATCAATATTCTTCAATTTGTTTACTTTATTGAAAGCATATTGAAATATAGTCTAGAAGAGAAGGAATTTATTTAATTTATTCCTGCAGTCCAGCCACGCATAAAAACACAAATCGTCATTCAAGATGCAAATGTAACGTCCCTAATAATTTACCAGCAATGGTACTAACAGAGGTAACTATACGATAGATCACAGCTGTATTTGCGTGCGGCTAATTCGCAACAGATGCAGTGGAACCACCAGCTGCCAAAATATGTTTTTGTTGTTGCAAACTACATGGAACACATTCTGCAATGCTAATCAATGTTATGCTTAGATTTAAACTGAACTAAGTGGAAATTGAAATAGGAATATTGTTGCCAGCTATAATACGACCTCATCGAGGGGCTTTAGTTGACAACGTTGCTGGTCCAGTGCGGGTTGGTTGAATTCACAGATTACTTTTTCTTCGAAAACAATTGTTGCATGGTGGAAATCGAACCGACCTTTTCCGAACTGGAGGCTGCAACACAGACGCAGAAAATATCACACGTAAGAAAATAAAATACCAATGACAGTAGACCAAGGTATAAAGATATTTCGCAGTGTATGTTAATTGAATTCAATATTTGTAGTTAGGTTTATAAGAGGTATTTGTAAGCGATAACAATTTCTTCACTAAACTTAAAAATTTTGAAAGACCTTTTAAAATTCTCCACCAAATAGAATAGTCATCTAAGTGAGTATTTCCCCACGGCCACTTAAACATACTTCAAATTCTTAGAACAATTCTGTGTTATATTATACTAATAAGGATATGTGTTTCAAAATAGCTCGGAAAGTTTTCTCATTCGACAATAATACGGCGAATTCGTGTACGACTTTCTAGCAAACAAAGGCGCGACTTACGACTCATGAAGAGTGGTATTAGTATCAGTAACTGTGTCACTTTCGTGCTGTATTCTCTACCGACTGAGCATTAGCATTTGATGGCTCAGAGACTAACGTGTAGGGTGACCAGATGATTGGAATTATCTTGAAATCTACTTGTTGGCTTTTTGTTTAAAAAATTACAACTGTTGACAAAGAATACGATATTAAAATATTGTGGTACGTACGTTAATTATATATTTTTACTACAATTTTGAAATTGTATTAAATTATGTTGTGTACTTATTTATTATATTATTCAACTACTCAGTATTATATTTTGCTTTAGGAATCCACGCGCTCATAAAACATTATACAGAATAACCAGAAGATTTGTCCGAAAAAATCTGTATGTTTTTTGGTAACCATATACCTACGAGGCGTTCCCACACAATATTATGTAAGTATGTAGATGCATACCGACTATCTAACAGTATTCAACACTGATGAATTTCACATGACATCATTATTATCATTATCACATCTACAACTACAACCCGCTGTGAATTAAGTGACCAAGATAGATCGAGTGCGCACTGCACTGTCTCATTATGAGACAAGATCATTGCTGTTATTTATTAGATAAATGGTATACCTAAATACTTGAATATAAAGATAGCACGGCTAATAGGTGGTAGTGTATCTGCTTCCGACGCACATAGTCGCGGGTTTGAAGCACTTATGTTTGTCTTGTGCCTAGATGTTGTTTATCTATAGGTATATAAGTACGTTGTAATATATATCAGCTTCTAATACCCATAGTACAAGCTCTGCTTAGTTTGGGATACTCCCCTCCCCATATATTTATTTGATTTTAATTTGTCTTGGTTTTTCGTTGTCTTTTGAACTAAGTAAACTACAGACAACTGATTAGACAATATGTCGCCTGGTCACTCTGGATTACTAGGATTACTTACTCGGTAATACGCTTCAAACCGAAGAGGTTATATTTTTGACATCATAATGCTTTAATATCATTACTGTTGTGGAACTGTTAGGACTGGCCTTGTGTAACACGTGTTGAATACTGAATAGCTACAGTGGCACAATGGTTTATGTGATTACTTGTCGATATCTTAGAACCGCTGGCTATTGTTGGCAAATTACTCGGGTTATGGAATAAATTGGTAACATTATATTGTACCAGTCAACACATTAGGACCTAGAATACATCACTCACTTTGATTGTGGGTAAGTACAAGCTGTATAAGAAAACTGCACAAAGATTCCAAGCGAATTTCAATAAATTATTCATTTATGGACAAACAATAAGCAATTACAACACGACAGCATCGGCAAAATCAAATGCAAATCTCAATAAGAACAAACTCCGTCGGCCCATTTATAGAAAATCAAATCAAATCGGACCGTCAAACCACTCTGGCGCACTCACATCCATAATTCAAGACGCAACTACACCACAAACCACTTTCCTTAAAGCTAACCCATTCTGGACTCTAGCTTTATACCACTAAATGCTCTTATAACTGTCTTGACGCAGAACACAAGTCGCAACCCCATATAATTACGACGTCGACTACATTACCGAGGCTTAAGAGCTCATGTTAAATATGTTATGTTCCATAAATAATGGAGCACAATGTTGCTTGACAAATAAGATGAACAGACAAGAAGAACAACTCTTTGGGCGGTAGAAAGTAGAGAATAAAACTTGAGTGTTCTATCGTATTGTAATTATGACGTGTAAAACTAATTACAAGTACAAGTCCGGTCTTGTATGGAGTATTATATTCTCATCTCTAGTTTAGCGAATTAGTTTGATATTAAAATACCTGAAGAAATAATTTTGTTTACATGTGTAACAAATTACAGCATTTTTTGGGAACGGAATTTTACGAATTAACTTACCAAATTACAAGTAACTTTATCCAAAACAGGATAGATAGATGACAATTGTTTATTCTAATATAATATCCACTAATAAATAGTTCAAAGATAATATCAAATATTTTATTCCACCCTATCTCATAATTCTTAATGGATTAAGCTTGTAGAATTTAACACATTACAACGGAATGAATGGAATATTCTATTCAATTCAATGCAAACACTTTATTAATTTGCGACTTTACGGTTCATAGTTGTTTTGAGGTTGTTAATTGGTACTATAATGGAAACATTGTTGTATCTTGTAAATATATTGTAAATGCAGGCGATTTGAGTTGACCAGGATCGCGTGGGCCGCCGGTCGTGAGACCAGACCCCGGCGCCACACTGGGGCAAACATAGACCAACATCTGACAACAGCCTTTGCTCTTAACACAGCTTTAATAGAACCGCTTAAAGACTATTTCGTCTAGTAACAGCTGTAAAGGAAAATATGTGAGTTATTACGCAAATATCGCTTTAGTTATCTGTTCCATATCTGTAAATGTTTATCTATTTGATATTTATTAGATGTAGCATCCTTAGATAGGATGTCCATTTCAGTAAGAGCTCTTTTGTCTTCCGGTTGAAATAATGAAAGAGTACTTAATGGGAGGCCAAGCTAACGTGGATGCTGTTGATCGGTGTGGCCATAATCTTTCATACTTATTATGGGTTTTTATTAGCTTTGTCCATTTTTATTTCGACAATAAATTCGATTGCTCTGAGATAAAATTGCAGCGTAGGAGTCCTTTCGGCTTAGTTTGTAATAGTACTTACAAAAATGGTCATAATTTCTACTTTTATAGTCAAAACGTTATAAAACTGTCATAGTAAAAGTGAACTGATATTTTCTCTATTTTTCTAAACTTTCTAGGAAATGGATACAAAAACGGATTGATAAAGTACAACGTTTCTAAAGCAATTTATTCAGTTTGATTAGCTTATACTCATGTTGGCAATCAAGGAAGAACTATAAATTCTAGACTGTCCTTAAAGTTGAAACTGAACTTGCCCCATGATCTGACTTGACATCGGACCCTGGGAGTTCATAACCGTATCACGTACGGTCAAACTCTAAACAAATCAGGTAGTGGATAGCTGCTGGAGTAATGCGTGGTACGAGATTCTCATTATAACTCGACATTACGCCCCAAAGCGGCTTCCCAAAATAAGAACCTCACTTTTTTATTTCAGGTACGAAAAAATACAACATGGAGTAATCTTAATTCTTAGCACCTTACAGTTGCTGTTAACCTCCGCGATATTTTTACCCTATCAGACTTCTTACAATAAACCCTACCGTCTTGCTTCAAAATAGCTCTCGTATCTCAATACAGGTTGTACTGATACGAGGCAGGTTGGCAATTCGGCATTCTCCATTAATCAGCTCGCTGGTGGTGGAGGAATGTCGCTGGACACCCACGATAGCGCCGCTCGTGGGTGGAGTGAAGGGACACGGTATTTATAGAAAAACTGGACACTGAGTTTCCTGTGGTTACGTCACCAGTAGTGCTGTACAGATCTGGATTATAATGACGCGTGAATATGTAACTTTTTTAAGTACTCTCTTTTTAATATTAGTAAATGGCTTTGCGTTTGACCTCAGTTGGCATAGTCTCACCTGATGGAATGTTATTTTGAAAAGTGTGGCACGTATCTAAATCGTGTACTTCTCTAGCTCTACGACCAAATATTATTTTTCATAAAATTGGGCTGATGGAAGCACGCTTATAAGATAAGATTTAGGTACGCACGATCTACGAATTATACAACCTTTATATGAATTTGGTCAAATACCGTATAAATTTGAAATATTCGACATATACAGTGCTAGACCTGTCACTCGTATAGGTCAAGGATTTCGCCCACTGTCATCGTAAGTCGCCCACTGCGCCGGCGCCGGTGTTTGGATTATAATGAACACCTTTGCGAATTAATAGGGGATATGTTATCGAATACTAGAATTCGGACATGGACTAGATAAGACTAATACTTGTTAGTGCTGGTCTTTTAAGTATGTTAAGGATTTCGCCCACTAATACTAAGACTATAGGCGCCCACTATGGCGTCGAGTTTTCGGAATGTCAATAAAATTAAAATCCAGTCATATTAAGTGTAATTAATTTGGTAGCCACATTTTATATATAATATGTATTTATTGTATGTAGTGTAGTGCTACGAATTTGTATTAATATGTTTTCAAATTTCGATGTCATTATTTACGTATATTGGATTCTCTTACTATGGTAAAGAAAACAATCGTAAGGAAACCTGCACGCACCTGCGAATAAGTTCAAACCCGCACTGGGCTAAAGACTTGATCGCCCTAATACTGGGTAGGCTCGAGCACCCATGAGGACGTATATGAATGAACTGATGATAACATTGTAACGTGGCATTCGTCCTCTTTCCTGTTTTATGACCAGCAACCTTTCTTGCTGGCAGTTTTATCTTTCATTTTAAATTCATTTTCAAATTTAGATTTCTTACGTTTCGATTTTGTCTTTTTTCTGCTAAATTCTTCACTTCATGTCCTGATCTCCGATAGTAAACTTCTAAAACTTATGTACTATTTTCCATGTCAGTTATATATATATATAACTGACTATATATATATACCTTTTTTCCTTCGGACTGTGCCCTGGATATTGCCGCATATCAACACTCTACAACATTCTTCGTGTGGTGTTCAGCAGCTTGTCACAACATAAAGCAGTACGATTTTAGTTTCAAAAGAAGGATGTGTTTCGAGCAAATGTCTTCGAAGAGTGGGTGTATCACGATGATAGTGGGCAAAACCTCTGACCTACTTCGAACTCAGAAATTCTTTTGTTATATTTTTCGTAACGAAAGACTTTTGGTGGTTTCAAGTGGCGAGTGATATTCTTACGTTATTCAAAGTGATAACTTGTATGATTAAACATAATATTAGGTCCACAGAGAAAAACTCTTTTGCATTTATTATCAAAATTTACACGTTCACTAACAAAATTGCGACAAGTAATGTAATGTTAATAAAGTATGAACGAGCCTAAAACGAATTATATCAAACCAGACATATTGCCCAATTCTTCACGGTGACCAACCAAAAAGGACTCGCTCCTAATATAGGCGTTGCCAATGTGGCATTGTGATGGGTAGGTATTATAAAATCGTGAGTTTCGGTATCAAAATCCTACAACTATGGCAATACTATGGCACTCCTTTAAACGGTATGGGAAAGATGGCAGTGATAAAACAGGGATTTATGTCTCCATTGCAATGGATAAGGCGGTGAACATTAATAGTCTTATTGTGAAATCTTTGTGTATTCCTCGAAATGATTATGTTTAAGTGGATTTTGTTGTTGATAATAATGTTAACTACATGTTTAGTTTAGATGTTTAATTGGTGTTAGCTGCCTAGCTGCGGCTTTGCTAGTTTTGTTTTTGATCTCGTGAAAATCCTGTCTTTCTATCAGCCGTGAAAGAATGGCATTTTATCTACTTATATTTACTAAGTATTGATTTTAAATTGTGTTAGGTTGAGTAAGCGTCACGTATAACAATACACACGATCTTCCTTTTCGAAGTAAAATCTTTAATCATAAGTAAACGTTCCATAAATAGCGTTATCGTGGTTTATCATTATATCAGTTTCAAACCGCCAATTTGCGAGTGCTCACAATTTAACGGTAAAGTTCACCCAGACCGCTAGCAATTTCAATTATCCTTGGCGTCAGCTGATACGTTATGCAAACTTTTTGCAAGCGGCCGATCTACGATCGCTCGTTGCGCAAGCGGCCCGCTGGCGCCATCTACCGTGATCTATTGGCGCCGGCAACCGTTCGCCGCTCTTACAGCCTCTTATCGCCTCAATGCAAATCCAACCGTTTTAATCTACTCCAATATAATAAATCTTTGTCTGTCTGTAGATTTTATTTTTAGACATAATTGCTTTCTATTCTAAATCAATCATCGAGATAAATGTATGTGGTTTACTTGTAATAGATAAACAACGTGCGTGTATTGGAAATTATTGGATAGCTCACATACTTACACAGTTCGATATGGAAATGATAATGAGTAATGACTATAAAGGATGTAATTTCATAACTATTAATCAATGTATGAACTTATTTTGTACCCTAAATATTTATTCCTGTTACAACTTTATAATTTTTTGTGTTATTAACATTCAAAGCATTGATTGAGTTTATACTCATATTAGTTATGCCCTAAATCTAAAATGAATCAATCAATCAATCAGCCTATTGCAGTCCACTGCTGGACGTAGGCCTCCCCAAGGGCACGCCAAAGCGGTCGATCACCCGTTTTCCTCCTAAAATGAACCTAAAATGAATAGGTAGATATTAAGTTAAGCAAACTGTGAATTTAGGAACTTGCCTCTAGAATAAATAGCCAGCTAATAAAATTTTATTCGTTTCCAATTTATCGATTTCAAGTAGCTAATTAAAATTGTGTTTTGTTAGAAGTATTTAGAAGTGAGTGACGTAGGCGGCGCGCGCTGTTTGTGAAATTCGTCCGCTTTTTCCTGTGCCTGCGCGTGGGCCGGTAATTATACGTCTGGGGATTTATGCCCACAGATATGAACTAACTTCGAAATTATGTCTGTTAGTGTTGTATTTACTATTTCGAAGGGATAGAGCTATTAGGAAAGCTGACAACATAACATTTGAAAATGTACAAATATAAAAAATCTTTTACTTTAAAAAAAGAAATAGTTGACAAAAATGATACATGCGGAGGATTTAGGAAGTATTTACATACATAAAAATTCATAAAAATTAAAAAAAAATCTTGAATGCATGAAAAATTAAGTAGGATGTTTTCCCATTGCATTTTATGAAATTTTATCTTATTGTAAACCTATTGCCATTGTATTGTAAAATATTTATGATTTTTTATTTGTTTCAGGTAAGTTCACAAAAACATCAATGAAGCACGCCATATTAAAACTCGACATAAGTAAGTTTTTTAAGAATCTTTTAAATTAAACACCAAGATCCAAATAAAACGTTTTATAACATCACCCCTAGCTTATTAAATAAACAAACAGTCCAAAATAAAACTAGATTTTACACGGCCGTACAGAATTCAATTTATTAATAATGCAGTCGAGAGGGTCGAATAGAACGGAGCTGATTCTAAAAGTCGCATGCGACTCGTAAAAATCGTAAACTCGAAACGAAATGGGAAAAAACGTTTACACGCCCCCTCCGGTTCTAAGAAGGCTCAGGAGGCAGGCAGCAGCTCTCCTTGAGGAGAACACGTAGAAAGGATAAACATGGTTTCTTCAAAGAGCAAGAAACGTATTGAAATTTTGTGTTTATTCTAAGAAACCTATTAAATTATTTTATAAAGGAGCTCAACCAATATGGATTTACAAAGAGAATACTTGTGTCTACAGAGAGATATAATGTAGAATCATATCTTTTGAGTATTGCATCGAGCGAATAGGTATATCTATCGATCCATTTCGATTGTTTTGTTTTTGTTTTATATATATATATATATATATATACAATCTGGCTCCTAACTAACTACATTTCAGTACGATTTAAAACAAACAACAAAATAACACACGAAACAAACACGACAATAAACCATAAACTACACCAAAAAGGTTTTAATCCAATTTATATTTTTATTTAAACTGCTTTCGATATCCGCCCCCAGCGCATTGTAATCTGCGTAGCGAATGCTCGCGCGCATAAAAAGCTCGACGATTGCGTAGGAGTGCTCTAATAAGCCCCTCGAGGTTTAAAGATTTCACACTCGCGATTTTATAACCCTTTTTACCTTGCCGTGTTTCTTTTTATAATATATTCAATTTATTGTAAAGATAAGGCAACGCCTCCACATTCTAATCTATCCATCTTTGCTAATGTATAAAGTGCTATCTTTGGTGCCAAGTAGATGATGCCGTGTTTTGTTTTGTTTGCTAGAGAATTTCTGCGGTGGCTCCATAACTCGGACACCAGAGTTTGTGAGGTCGGTCGTCGACCTTTACAACTCACACGATAAGAATGAAAGAATTTCTAATCCTTACTTTTTAGTTACCAGTGATCATGGGTGTACGTACAATACAATGTTTTCGATATGACAAAGAAGATTCGTCGTTCTCCTGCTTTGGAAAGAATATAACAGAAAAATACATTAGGTGTGAATTATCACCAACAAATAAACATTTCAAAAACTGAATATCCCAAAAATAAAATTAATAATACTGTTGACAAGCTTTCAATGTACACAAAATTAAATAAGGGTCGCCGCGTTTTCAATAAGCAGTAGCCAAAGAGCCAATGACAAAAGTTCTCAATGCACTATTGAAAAAGTAACCATAAATTCAGTTTGAAGCATTCGCAACTGCGGCGCGGCGACCACAAAGCTTTGATGCAAAATAAACTAGTTATACATAAATAATAATTTCAAATTAAATATAACCCGACACTTTTGTAAAAAAATGAAGTAAAAAAGATGAAAATATATGATAATAGAGTACTGGTAATTCTTTTCTCACCAATTTATAAAACGTTCGGGTATTAGATTAAGATTTAGCCTGTGTATTTGTATCCGTGGTTTAGCCTTCAGTATTTCACTGCAGGGCAAAGGCTCTCCTATTGCGATTTTTTTAATAGTCATCAATCAATCAGCCTGTAACGAGGCATTCGTCCTCTTTCCTGTTTTATGACTGGCAACCTTTCTTGCTGGCAGTTTTATCTTTCATTTTAAATTCATTTTCAAATTTAGATTTCTTACGTTCCGATTTTGTCTTTTTCCTGCCACTTCATGTCCTGATCTCCAACAGTGAAAAGCTTAACCTTGTTACTATTTTCCAGTTTTATAATATAAATTATATAAATACCCAAATAAATACCTTTTCTTCGGACTTAACCCTGGTATTTGCCACGCTTTATATTAATATCCTCTACAACATTCTTCGTGTGGTGCTCAGCAGCTCCGTGGCGGCTGCTGGGCCACGAGCCTATTGACTGCTGCCTCCCCAAGGGCACGCCAAAGCGCACGATCACCCGCTTTCTTCATCCAGCCACCACCACCAGTTTAAAAGTCACAATTATGATAATGATACTTACTATTTGTATGAATCCTTAAAAAAAATACAAACATACACCAGAACAATCCTCTTTTTTCTTCGCGCATTCAGGCAAAAATACAAAATATTTTATTCACCATGCGTGTCTAATAAAACCCACGCAAGATGCACGTTCTGAGAAACGCCGACAAAATATGGAAGTAATAAATAGCCACTTTATGGGCAGGCGCAGATGATTTAAGACATAAGGAATAGGTTAGGACTCCTCCCTTTGAAAAAGATGAAAAACGCAAATAATCTACTCTATAAACAAAGGTAGATGTGCCGTGATCTGAGAAAGTCTTTGAGAAATGAATGTTGAGTCGGACATTTTTATGCAGCAATGTTTACAAAATCTAAATCTTTCCAAGAATAAAACAGTTTGGTTACAGCGAACCATGAAAATGAAGAAAATAATGCAGGTTAAAAAAATACATAGTTTTTGGACAAAATGGCGTACAAAAAGACTGAGAGAAGGCTCATCAAGTGAACCAACGCGGGATCGTTTATTATATATATATGTAGTCAGTCAGTTTTCTTTTCTTTGTAACTACATATGTAGGTACATAGGTATTTATATTTTATACTCAGGAAAAATTTCATATTTACTTGATAACTTTACCCTATAACCTGTAAGTATAAAGTAGCCTGAAATGCATTTTTATTAAAATTCCGTTCTTAGGCCATAAAATTTTCTACAAAATAAAAACAAGCCGGAAGATTGCCGCTACAAATATTTATTATGTAAAGCAATTTTAAATCCTTTTCAATCCCTTTGTTATGCAGTACAAACTCTTCCCTCTCCGTGTTTACCCTTAGATCAGAAAGAGCAAGAGGCACTCTTGAGAATCGCTGATAAAATGCAGTCCCTAAGAAAGGGAAGTTTGATAGGGCTGCTACACGCTTTGGTTTGATTCGGCACGAAGTACACTGCTGAATATCACTATAGTACAAAGCTGGAAATCTGAAGTAAAATGATAAAGTCGTGATGACTTTATACGGTACAATATTATTAAAAAATACTTGGAACTTTTATATGATTTTAAGCAAAAAAAAAAAAAATATTCGAAAATTTCGTACAAACTCACGTATCGTGATACAAAGCCCAAAGAAAGAAGAAACATATTGTGACTGTTTACTCCGAATAGAAAAATTAGTAAATGACAACCCTAAGGAAGGAAGTAAACAGCAAACAGGGGGCGATTCTTTTACTTTGTATAAATTATGCAAAACCCCGGCCCAGTGTTTAGATGCGGATTTCATCAGCTGACTTATTCGCTCTTTATTCGCATCGCATGCGCAAACAAATTACTTACGCAAACGGATTTAGTAGGGACGCACTAAAACAAAATAATGGAACTTACTTTTTAACGGAACTAATCGCTATTTCTCCTAAAGTGGTAATATAATATTATAGCTGACACGGACTTGATATCTACCAACCTATGTTAGGTTTGGGCCTTATAATAATAGATTATGTAAAAAATACTAACAATTTTAACGTTATTCAAACTTACATTGTCTACAAAATTCTTCTTGTAGTAAATAATGAAAGCGGAGTCTTTATAAAATCATTCATTCGTTCAACAGCCATTTAGCTGCTAAAACAACCATTATAACATCCGATACCACCTACGATCGTCACATCTGCTTCAATATATTAATCGATTACGCTATCTGCATGCTGATATGCTCACCTACATGCATTATGTTTGAATATCGAATTCTCATGGATTATTGGAATATCAAATCACCAAGGTTGATCAACCCACAACGGTTCTGTCACCAAATAAGGCTGCACCCATAATTGAGTCGTCTTATCAGCAAAACCGCAAAAAAATGTTTGCAGTTCTCCTAACCGATAATGAGGGCAAAATTTATCGTTATTTGCAATAAATATCGGTTTTATCGGTTCTTGCCAAAGTTATTGGCTGGTCAAGAAGTTTGTGAGAAAATTAAGACATTGACACCCAAATACGTTAAACGATAAGCTTATACCGACGTATATTTTAGCCTACATGAATTATATAGTAGCTTAAAAATAATATTTTATAAAAAAAATTTTTAAGGTTTTTTGTGTAAGTCAGTAGGTAAGGTATTTTTTTTTTTATTAAATCGTGTCATTTCATAAATTTCCCTTATACAGTAATTATTAATCATTAAACAATACACGACTGTCGACTGCCATGAAATATTAATTTTAATTTGCAACGTTAAGAAACATTCGCATTTAACTCTTTTCATTAACATTATGTTTTAAATTATACTCGTATATAGAGACAAAATATAATATAGGTACGTATTTCATGCAAACAAAACCTTACCAAACCAACCCCAGCCTAATATTCATGAAAGGCTAGCTGACTTTGTTCATGACGAGTGTAAACCTATTTAGTAAACTAGAACGGTTTTATCTCCTCGCTAAACAAAGCAAACCCTCATAATGTCAATGTCCCGGGTTCATTTAGACAGAATTCCACATTTAAAATCTTATTAAGGCGCCTGCGACGAAAGAGTCCTATTGAGATTCTCATTTCGAGCAACGTCTCAAAATTACGTGGGGAGTGCAACCTTGCCAGCTCGCGAATTATCTTTCCACGAATGAATTAGTCAGCAAGTAACGATTGTAGACATTCGTTTTCTACTTCTAAAGTGTTTACAAGGAACTTTAGTATCGCCCGCAAGAATAAAAACAATAACAAATCTACAAAGGAAACTTGGGAAAAATGAAACGGAGATGGCAACCAAACGTTTGTAAGATGAGATTTCAAAGTCGCATTAAAAATATTCACGAGATATTTTTTTATTATTTTACCGATTCTAAGAAAGAATTAAGCGAGTCGGTCGGTATACATACTGGAGATAGGTAACGTAGAACAACATTTTTATTAATCTTTTAATTTACGAATTCGAGATCCGTCTCAGTTTGAAGAGTTTTAGTAAGAATTGCGGATCTTGGGAGCTGTAAAGATTCTCAAAAGTTAATTTTGTTAGAGGGCGCAAGGTTCGAGTAATTTTTCTTTCATTACTCTTCAAAAACGGTTTTCCCTGGAAATGTAATATTGCGCGGAATGTTCCGTTTCTCTCGACTCCTCGCGACATGTGAGATTAAATTTCTTTGGTCTTTTGTTTTTATCCGTATCTTTTTATTTCAGTAAATATTCTGGCATGAGATTTTCCTCATGAGAAAAGTTACTTTACAACATTACACGGAGTGTTACAACCCATGTTTGTTGCTATGGGCACCTTTTGAAGAGATTTACGCGTGTCTACTCTACACATCAAAGCTATTGGCATTCTAATGCTTCCGCTCTTTGCACGCTGTCATCACGAAGTTTTTCAGTAGTTTGCATGCTTCATCAACGGCCCGTTACAGTCCACTGCTGGACTATGAGCCTACTCCACTTAAGTGTTTGGTTTTGCCATAATCTCCACGCTTGGCAGGTGGGTTGGAGATCGCAGATTAAAAAAGTTACTGTATCAGAGAGCGCTGCTGCCCTGTAACTGAACATCTCATCTCTAAAATAATAATCAAAATTGGCCGTTGATCATCTAATAACAGATCCTTTCTACGTTGTGAGAGTAACCCAAACTCTTTTAGAAATTTACAATGTGATCGTCTTTATATTATGTTTTCTAACTGCGGAATTACACATAGAGTCGCCTACTCAACTTCTATGTTATTCCTATATACTGATTTGTCCCTATCTCTCGCCCGAACACAGGAGTATCAGTTGCCAGCCGGCAAGCAGCCTACTCCTGATTACCCATGCTCGTGGACTGAAAGAATAAAGTCACCAGGAAATCCCAGCGACTTTATTAAACAATACTAACTTCGTATTCTGAAAAGAACTTCGAAGTTTATTGCTTCTGCAATAAGAGCCCAGATTCCTGAAATGGATCACAAGGATTATTACATGATATATGTAATTTAAAAGGTATAAAAGGATGGCTCCAGGACTGCCTCAGCGAGTCCTTAGAGCCGGCGACGGGTGTGTCGTCTGTAGTTCTGAATAGAACTTCTAGTTCTTAGAGGAACTTTCGTTGAGGGGCATTTCCTCAACAGAATGATCAATAACCAAGTTTCTCTAATGATACTTCCTGGAGACGACCATCCTAGCTCTACGCACCGGGATACCCTTTTCCTTAAGCTATGTCAACCGTATTGAAAAATACAGTTACATAATCTCTCTGTGTCTTCCATACTACCATCACACAAGGGATCCAGCAAGATCTAGCAAGATCCAGCCCTGACGAAGGAACTAGTTTTAGTTCTTTCAGCTAGTTGATTGCTAAGACCCCAGATCCCGAGCAAGACAGCAGTCTAGCAGCAAAGACCCGATACGCTCACACCTTTACAGCAAACTAACTGTTAAAGCATTTACGAGACGAGTGAGAATAAACGCTCCACCAACGCGCTCTCTGTGAGTCACTTCCCACTCTGTCCTTCAGAATGCTCCTGTCCTCCCCTCACCACAGAGGTGTAGGAAAAAGGTTAAAATAATAGACAACCCCGAAGGATTGTCTACAGCGGACTCTGGTCCGACCAGTGCGCCTTAAGCGATGGAAGGAGACCAAAGTCTCTTCGTTGAAAGCATAAGCTTCTCGTGGTAAGCCGAAGCTAGTGGACTACGTCCAATCGATACTAGCCGTAGCGTTCCCGATACGGCTGAGCCGCTGTGGTAACCTTTTGGGAGGCTAATCCCGTCTTCCACCGAAGTGTCCAACGTATTGCGTTCAAGGGTGTGTTTATAGGATAGTCCACACGTGAACCAGCGCCTATGATGGTAAACCATCTTCCAACGAGCAAGCTCGAAGGGATGACCTCACAGCTGCTACTGACTGTGGGTCTCATATCTGGATTGCTCCTGCATACTGGATCTCCGTCTATCCGAACGGTACTGCCAGGGCAGATCTGCTCCAACTTCATATCTCCATATATACATATCTCTGCCGCGTGTCTCCGTGCCTGAGACCGCATATGAATCTAAAGACTCATTTCAGCTATCGCTCTGAATATAGCTTTACAGCCTTCATCATCGCTCGTCCAGTCCACTGCTGGACTATGAGCCTCCTCTCCTTGCAACCATATGTGTCGATATTACATCGCACAGTTGATTCAGTAATAAATCATACATGATGATATTAGCCAGAGCAGTTCACGTCCAGTTTCTCGTTCTCAATTAATAAACTCGTTCCAGTATGCCTCTTCACAGACTTATGTCTTGAAGGAAGCCACTATGTCCTCCGCTATCTCCATTATCGGGGTTAAGACTTGAAAGACCATCATCGACACTAATCAGTCTGAGGTCCACCGCACACGGCTGTGGACAAGTCCCCATCCGCGGCTATGTATTCAAGTCGCTGTATGCGTCTTCGGTCAATCAGCGGTTCAGAGCTAGACATACAGTGGTAGCGGCATTCATAGCAGCCCGATGGTTACTCCACATCTTCATAGGTCAGATACGGAAATCTCTCCACAGACTTGCGTCCTGAAGGTAGCCACTAAGATATTGTTAACTCCACTATCGGGGGTAAACTTAGTGTACTTATCACGCCTAGGATGCGACCCATACATCAGCGGTTCAGAGCTAGACATGCAATGCCAACAATATCATAGCAGCGATAGTTATACCTCGTCTTCATGCGTCAGATAAGGGCTCTCTATGAGATGGTCAAATATAGTGCATTATATGATCAGTTTGATCCAGCGGCCGTGTCCGCTTTCATTAGGTCATCTAGGTGCGTCAAGCCTATGATTCCCTTGATTTTCATTTTTGACCAACTCGGATGGGATATGTCATCCATAGAGGCATAATTAACCGTTCCCATATCAAACAGGCAGCACGCCAGTCTTCAGGGACCGAAATCCCGTCGAAAGGCAGTGAGAGGCTGTGCAGCGCCTGCGACTTTAGGTTCGGCAATTATTTCACTTGGTTTTCCAAGTATAGACTTATATTAGTCTATTTTTGCACTTTTATAATAATGTCAATTTTCTTGAACTTAACGTTCCGCCAGCCATCTATTCCTAGACGGCCGACTGCCTCCCACCATGTATATTGGCGATACGCATCGACGGTACGCGCTAGGTCAACAGGCCCTTTTCCTAAACTTGTTCGATATTTCTGAAACTCACAATGCGAACGTATCTCAGTCTATGCACCCCAAGTATGCATTTAGTTTTGCATTATCTCTTTTAGTTTCTGAGTTATTAATTTTTGAAATATCAAAAATGTCCAATACAAGAACGTATTAAAATTAAAAACATTCATTACAAGAACGTAATAAAATTAAAAACATTCATTACACGAACGTATTAAAATTATAAAAATTCATTACAAGAACGTATTAAAAAAACAAAAATTCTCTTAATTCGTCTCGAATCTTTTATTATAACTTTCTCTATGTCTTACAACAGACACACGTTGTTCTACATAGTTTTAATTTACATTAGGGTCGGGGAGTTACAGCCCGTTCCCTGTTCAATGTGTAGTCCCTAAGTCGCCTCTTACGACACCCACGGGAAGAGTAAGGGTTGGTGACAAATGTATTCTACTCTGCCGTCACCACACGGAGTTTGCATGCTTAACCTTTGTCTATACATTAAATATCTGCCAAACATACGACATTATTAAATCAGTTTAGATATATATTTTAAGATTTTCGTAGTTGTTTACTACACTAAAATTGTCACCAAACATCGTCATCGTCATTGTTAAATATAACCGTATGCAAACACTTAGATATTTGTTCGATGCCTTTTTACTTTATTTTAATATGCATTCACATTTGATTGTTTTGTTGTGTTGTTATTGTTTAGTTCATAAAAATTATCATGTTAAGTATATATTTAATGTTTTATTAAATTTCAGTTCTTCTTTTGTGAATACACCTATAAAGGTAGAGTTTAGTGAAACATATTATAAGCAAGTACAACCGCTGTATAAACCTAAGTTTACTTCACATAATAAAAAAAAAACATTTCAAAAATTTCATTTCACAGAATAGAAATACAAACAAGAAGTAGAGCGAGTGTGCAATGTATTCCTGGGCCCCGTTTCACGAAGCAACAAGTTACAATTTGATATACATTGCGTAGCCAATTCGCCTGAACTGTAAGCCCTTATCTTTTTGTCTACGCAATGTACGTCGAATTGTACTTGTAGCTTCGTAAAACGGCCCCCTGCTAGTAACTTTACGTTACAAGTCAGTCGTTACTAGAAAACGAATTTTCTCAGCATTTAACGTTCTCTTATAAACTTTTTTCTTTAATGTACGCACACATGATTCTCGCTCCGGATGGTTCCTGGTACAAAGGTTGGCCATTGCGATCCAGCGCGGTAACGCTGCCAGCGTTGTGGGCACCTTTGCACCGCGAACGGTTAGGGGCGGGTTATTCGACTGATGTGAAATTTATTATTTTTTGTCAATTTGTATTTGACATATGAATTTTTAATAATAATTTAATTATTAAAAATAAAATAAAATATATTTTATTTCAGGCACTAAAAACATAACAATGTTGTCCCATATACAATTTTTAAATAATATAAACTCTATGCTTTAATGTACGTACATCTCTAAACACCAGATGAAGTGTTTTGAAATGCGTCTGGATGTGTGCCAGAACGATTAGTCAAGTCGTCGCTGTTTGCGCTACAGATTAAAGGAATTGAACCGGATTGAACCAGATTCTCCGTTTCGATGATTTGCACCAATGGCCGTCTGTAAATTATAACCGGTTGTTTTTTCTTTTATTTAATCTTTGGTGAGAGGCGCCGGATATTTTATGTGACAGTTGTCAAAAAAGAGATAAAATAATACTTACCTACCTACTTACACACATTTTAAACGATTTAGCACATGGTAACTTATGCCGTCGCATGTTAGTAGGCAGAGTCACTTCCTCTTGCTGTCCAGACATAGTTTCTTTCACTGGGATTATGGATCAGGATTTTGATAAAATTTTATATACAGATGTGGAGAGGACAAAGGCTACATCTTACTCTTACATGTGGAAAAGTATTTTATTTCCATAGGAACATCTGAAAACCTTAAAAGCAATATAGCAAAGCTTCTGACTCTTCGCAAGCGAAGATCAAATCAGTTATAATATAAATTTATACAGCATGATTTTGCAATCCCTAGCAAAATTTAAATATAATTTTCAGTCAGACCATCATAAGCAACAATCTTTTCTCAAGGAACATGGGTTGAAAACCCCAAAAAATCGACTTTTCATACAAAATACACAATCAACTTTACTAATTTGTATGCGAGGTCGAAATTTTTTTGGGGGTTTTCAACCCATGTTCCTTGGGAAAAGTTGTTGCTTATGATGGTCTGAACATCATATTAAAATTTTGCTAGGGATTGCAAAATCATGCTGTATAGGTACCGTATCTTAGATTATCGTGCTGATGGTTTTTATGCCTGGTTAGCCTGGCCTAATTAGCTGTGCGCCAAGGCTGCAAATATAAAACGAAAATATCACTGACTTATTTTCTTGTCCTACTTCCAATATTTGGGTCAAAACATGCGTCAACTATGATCAGGCCAATAACATTACAGTATTTTTTAATTATGAACTCCGAGCGAACCAAAAACCAAAACCAATGACAATCTAAGTACTGGCCGTACCAAACTTTAGATTTGAAGATTTGTTAGCAGTGCTGTGTTGTGACTGTCTTCGATGGAATATGACTTTTAAATAATGGCCAGCAGTAGCAAAAAGTGGCCTGGCCAGTAGATATAAGGGAATTGCATAAGCAGATGTGACAAATAGAGAACTACTTATCTTATAAAGTATATTCATTCATTCATTCATTCATACATACTTTTGGTTTGGCTGGTATAGCTTTATTAATAAAATAACTGTTGCATTCCAAAATATAGCTTATTTAAACGTATTCATATTTCACGTCAGCAGGTAATTGCTACAAATTAGTAAATAAATACACTATCATTTAACAGTACATTCAAAACTGAAACCATATTTCAAACCAAACTCGTTAAATATTTTATTACTTCTCAAATATGGAGATCATAAAAGCTTTAAAAGGAAAAGATAAATCATTCTTTCATTCTAAAATACTGTTGACGTGATGTCAGTAATCGCAATTTGAAAGAAATAAATGTGTTTTTTTTTCTTTTTATGTTACAGCGACATCTGTCCGCAATTAGACCAGAATCAATTTAAAATAGACGATAATTTATTAAGCGATAAAACTACTCGTTTTGATTAAGGCGGTTACACAGTGAAAGCTATATTAACCTACGCGAAGCAGCTTTCTGAAGATTTAAACAAATAACGACAGGAAATATCTGAGAAATAATAGATTCTAACTAAATGAGGCATATGTAGTGAAGAAAAGTTATAAAAATAATTGTCTAATAATACGCAGGAACAATAATTTATAAACTTATTTACATAAAATAAGCATAGCCGATAGCGTTTATAGATTAGCAGAGTTATAATATCAAATGATACGCAAGTATGCGTCTCTAGGTTACTTATAAAATTAGTTTACGTCATGGTCTATAATCAAGCTACCAAGGAGTTTTGGCCAATCATGGTTATAATATCATAAATGTCCCATTCTATAATCTTTACTACATCTTTAAGTACGCTATCAGCCTAATATACTAAAGGAAACTGGAAGGAGTGTTATTTACAGCCCTCATTTAGTCCACTCTCAGCCATTTTGGGGCATAACTCACGTCTGCTCACACACGATAAATCACACCTACCGGATACTTAGTATTCCCGATGCTACTGCTACTCCACTCTACGGTGTGCTTTTGTTTTTATAAGCCATAGTTTGAGAAACAAAACAAGATAAATAGATACGCTAGATCATCTGTAATTTGTTTGACTCAATATTAGCTCATACACGTTCTTGTCAAGAGGTTTAAGCTTATCCTAAATTACGACGAGCGGGTTTTATTTTCACGGCTGGCCACTTTAGCTAGTGCGAGATGGTCGACTTCACACAACGTTCAACGTACATTACGGAATCGAAGTTGGAAAATACATTGGTATATTACTTGGTGGGGTTCTTCGATCTATCCCAAACGAGCGGCGTATGCTACAGCACTGAGTCTGACGCTTTCAACTTAGTTTGTTTATGGGCATAATCAATCATTTCCAAATTATTATTGGAAATCTTAAAATGTCCCTTAGCCGCACCAAATTGGTTTTGTTCGTTAGCTTGTTATAAATTATTGCTGTTCTACGTTCAATTTAACAACTACGTATTTTATAATAAAATTGTTAATCATCAACAGCTCATATACTTCGCCAGTAAGGGGCTCGAGCCTATTATGAATTAAGGCTATCAGGCCTTAGTCGACCATGCTGCTGGCCCAGTGCGATTCATATGCAGGTTCATATTGGTGACAAGTCAGACAAAATAAAATAAATAGGGCACTTAAAAAAAAATAGGGACCTAATAAACAAAATAGGCAGAATTACAGAAGCACATTTATTATTACGAAAATCTTCTTCTTTGCGTGTCGATGACAAATTAAATAATTCCGGCCCAGAACTTAGCCACTTCGACTGCACTATTTGGGGCGTCCTTCCTGCTGCAAACAGGTGACAGGGCAGGCAGGACAGGTCACTAAATAAGCCATGGACTGCACCACCCACGGTTAAATTTGGGTTTTCCGAAAATCCCCACCTAATTATTCTCCTTGCTCCGGCCCACCTGAGTCCGAAGTCGATACGAAAATGTCCAGATAAAATAAAAAGAAATACTCCACGCGCTGACCTCTACCCCACTCGCTCAATATCACGTGTTCTACAATTTTCTACACCGTGCTGAGCTGAAATCACAGCTCCGTTTTAATGTCAAATGCCGTATTAAATTTCAATAAACGACATAGCGTGGACATGCAAAAGCTTTCCCTGGAATACCTTGCGAAGGTTTTCACCATAAAATTCAATGGCGCATCATACGAACACGCCTCGACCTCCGAGGAAGACCCGGTTATTAAATACCTGTTAAAAGTAACTGTTATGGTAATAGGATTATGAAAGATATTTTCAGGGAGAATTCAGTTTACGGTAATGATAGTGTACCTATACTATTTTTTTATATACAAATTTGAGGTGTAAACTGTATCTTTGATACAAAAGATGCTGTTTGGTTAGACTTGTACTCGTACGATATCTGATGTAGCACATGGTGAGTTGTATGAATAATATGATATGCTTGATGTCTGCAATAATAATTAGAGAAACTTCATAAAAGCATTAGGGTTTCATTTTTAATTCCATTATTAATTTGATCTTCACAAAATATTACAGACTTATAATTACGTCCAGCAAAAAAACAATCATAATCATTCTTTTAATTTTATTGAGCGTAACTGTTACTAATTAACAAATATTTATGATCCCATACATCTCTAGCAAAAGTCGCTTGGTCCCCGGCGTTATAATTTATACCCCATTGTCTGCAACTTTGCGAAGAGGTGAACGTGAGCTCGGCTAATTCTTACCTTTTCCAAACCAATTTTGTATGCAAAATATTTTGGCGGGAAGAAAGGGTAGTCCAGTAATGAAACTTGCAACAAAAATGCGTTGCGGCATGTTGGCAATATTGTTACTGGCAGTAAGACGCTTCTTGGAAAAATATGAAGAAAAATAAAATACACTCTTAAAAATAAATTCTGTCATTTATCACGTTTTAATGTTATGCCTCTCAACTTCATTTCATAGCAATAATATTAGGGTTAGGTGCTTTTTAATTGGTATGATTCAATCTACTAGTTTTTACAATACACTTATGTAAAAAAACTGAATTTCTCTCTGAAAACTTTGCTATAAACTCCTACGCCATTTTCTTCTATCAAGGGCATTCCTAGGACAATCATAGGCTTAATAAAACTTTTATCGCGATATCATTTTATTTTGTACAGTTAAAATTATTAACGTTTGTAACGCTATTAGCGATATTAATGAGCATGCTATTCTATAACAGTTTTAACGATTAAAGGAAGTCGTTCCCAGCGAGCGTGTAATGGGATATTTTATTTTTTTTGGCGCCCATAACTTCTACTAACTAACTTCTATCTTCAATGGTAGTTTATATTTAAACTGTCTCAACAAAATGGAGAAAAAATTTGTTACACGCATTTCTTCTTTGTTATTGCCGGCCCGAACTACAGTTATCGAACCATTTCAGGCAGGTAAAAGAAAAATAATTGTTTTCGAGTAAAAGATTACTTCATTCAAACCCCAGTCATCTCTGTCACGATTTCTACAAAACTTATTTACATTCGATGCCGATATTAGATGCGCCGAGAAGGAAGTGAACGTCATAGCACGTTTGGTGTTCTTTTGTATCAAGTCATCAAAATTCATAATTCCTAAATAGAGTCTAGGCAGGCGGCGTCTTCTGATATGGTGATTGTAGGCAGCTGGTAGGAATTATGGAGTCGTACATTATAATGAGTAGCTACCAGTGGCGAAGGGTCCATACAAGCCGATTCCCCTCGGCTTACCTTTCGAAAATCCGCTCCAACAGCCTCTAATGCTGATAGTAATTTACGTACACACGAGCGCAAGATACATTGTTTTTTTTTTAATATAAGTCGAGGCGGACGGCGCTCTACAAGCACGTCAATGTATATTCTTGGATTAGGATTTATATGGGGAAGTAAAGTGATACAATACATTTAATTAGTAAGTACGTGTCCGCCAATTTAGTGTGTGCTTGTTTGTAAACAGTGATGTTGTTTTTACTGTGTTTTTACGATCTGTTCAATACGGTAAGTTGTTGAGTGAGTGTTGTGAGTTCTGTATGCTATTATGGCATTAATTCACATGGATTGCTGATCAACTGACTATTTGACTACTTGTGTAGCGATGAATTCCATTTTCCGAACTCACAGTTTTGAAAACAAAAAGCATGTCATTTAGTTAGGTAGGCCGCGCTCTTCCGGCTTACCTTTGTCAAAATTTCACCCTTCGCCACTGGTAGCTACACAAAGTCTTATGCCCTATGTATCGCAGTCTTCCTATGACCTACACTAAATCTATAGGTGTGTGGCCCAGCAGCCGCCACAAGCTGCTGGGCACCACACGAAGAGTGTTGTAGAATAATAATACAATAAAGTGTGGCAATTTCCAGGGCACACTCCGAAGAAAAAGGTATTTATATATTATAAAACTGACATGGAAAAATAGTAGATAAGCTTTAGGTGTTTACTATCGGAGATCAGGACATGAAGTGTAGAATTTAGCAGAAAAAAGACAAAATCGAAAGATAAAACTGCCAGCAAGAAAGGTTGCCAGTCATAAAACAGGAAAGAGGACGAATGCCTCGTTACAGGTGTACTTAAAAATGCGTATCTGTGGACTGCGAAAATAACTACATAAAACTATTTCAAATAGCACTTCTGTTGTACTGCCTGCCTCGTTTTATCAGGACTTTTAAACGAATACATTCTAGTCTGCTCCCGTAGGTACACCTTTTTTTTTATTGACATAAAAAATAAACAGTATTTTGTAACTTATTCTAGCATGCAAACCTCAGGGTCTATCTGTGTTAGAGAGTCGCCTTATATTATATCCTTATATCTTAAATTATCATCTTTTTTGTACTGAATCCAGTTTTGCCTTTTCTTGGCTTTATTTTATTTTAAACACAGTGATAAGTATTAATGCTTTTTATAAAGCTGGTTTATATATTGCGGAGGTTGGTCAATATTCCCATCATGTCTCGTTATGACATCACTGCCCACCTAGCGACTATCATTTCATTATAATATTATTGTGTATTTGTTAACATTGTATTATTATTGACTGTTTAATATTCTCGTGAGACCTTCAGGCTCGTGTCAAGCCTAGAAATAACGCTCACGACTGGATTGAAGCCGAATGTTCCTTGTGTTCTGATGACCTGATAAGTTTTTACTGTATATAAACGGTATTCAATATTGTAATCCATCTTGTTTTCGTATATTTTGTAAGATAATAGCATATCTGTTAAAATGTGTGTACTTATATTTAGTACAAACAGAAGTACATTAAGTTAAATAAAATTGAAATATCCAAATAGTATATATGTATTATATTATCTAGATATACACCGTGAAATTTACATCGTTTTGTTCCCGCCGTGTAGTGATAGTACCCGTCAAACTGAACAACTTTTCACGAAAAAAAAATTTCCTGCGACAAAAAAATTATTGGTCTCTCCATACAAAGTGAGACTCCCGACCGACCCATTTTGTATGGGGAGACCAAAAATTTTTTTGTCGCAGGAATTTTTTTTTTCGTGAAAAGTGGTTCAGTTTGACGGGTACTATCACTACACGGCGGGAACAAAACGATGTAAATTTCATGCTGTATGTATATACCACTTAGGTATTACCGACCATAGAATACTTAACAGTTCATAGGTATATAGGTAGGTACCAGAGTGTTGCCTCTAAAATTACAAAATTTCATATGCACATATTTAACGTAAACGTTTATTTACAACGAGAATTTCAAGTTTAAACTTGCTTATTTCCTTACACTTAGGAGATAATATTGGACATCATGCAAAACATTTAAGTGTCTAAAATTGCGTAATAATATAAATTTATTTCCTTAAAAGAATGTTAACGCGATAAGTGTTTTCTCAACGTTTCTCAAAGACGCGAAATTTACTGCGGACTTTTACATTCGACCAATAAAAGTCGTAAGATGATTGTATAAAGATCTCCAGTAGACTCGCACTTCAGAGCCTCTTGTGTGGTCAAACATTTTAGCGACAGATGTGCTTTTTTGCCGTATAAAAGTTATATACGGAAGTTTACTAAATAATAGATAGATAGATAGTTAACAAGCTTTATTGCATTAATTGCACACACAGACACAAAAAAATGGGCAATAATTATAAACTACAGAAAAAAAGAAATTCATGCACATGTGTAGTGCAATGATGCAAAGGGCCCAGGCTCAGTGAAATTTGCCCAAAATAGGACAACACTGATTTTCAGCTTTCACCCTGGCTGGAGGTAGCTGTATTATTATAATAGTTCTATTATTTTATCATTTCGCTATCATGTTAATAAACGCAATCTGGCGATAAACGTAAATTTTTGTCGAACCAAATCTCTGATTTCTTCTGCTTCCTTTGTCGTATTTGGATGATATGACAATAATACCAGTTCTCAATGAGCTTAATATCAATGGTATTTTACGGCAAAAGCTTACGTTTTCAGTTGACATTTAAAGTAAGGCGAATTTTGAACTTAAGGAAACATTTCTTTGATTACTTTACTGTCTTACGAACCTTTTCTTATAAGTTTATCAAGCAATCGAAATGAAATAAGTATTTTATGGAAATATCAGTCATCGCCATCAAGATGCTTTTAAAAAGTTCCCAAATAGTCATGACTTTTATTTATTGAGCGTTAAAGTCGTGGGTGGGTTGCTACTTGAACGATCACGCGATGATCTTTGCGAATAATTCAAGTAAAATTATGCCTTTTCCAGTCTCCACTAATTTGGAAGGTTTGAGGTTTTATATTCATACATAAAGTCAGGGGTGAGTCAGATTAAAAACCACGTTGTGCAAAATTGTGGGTAAAATTTCATATCCGCTCCCGCTATATTGCCACTATAGTAGAAATAGCGATTAGTCCGTTAAAAACAAAATTAAAGGGTTCTGTCTCAAAATAATGTTAACCATTCATATTATTCAGTCTGTGTTAGTCCAAATAAAGTGAAAAAATACTATTGAAAGTGGTAACGTCAACACTAGAAAACTCTTCCATTAAGCCCGATATTCGATTGGCTTCCAATCAACTATAGTCTATGCTTCCAACTCTATGACGTCATAATTGGTACAACCACCAACCAATAAAATGTGTATTTTTCTGTACCTAAGTAATTGCCTCTCTTGTATTTCTATTCCAAAACCTACTCTTTAAATAAACCATATTACTCAATTAACTTGCAAATAAACGCTTGTACTCATTTCACAGAAACGCTTACATCAATCTCGTTAAGAACAAAAACGCCGTAGCAAGTGTAACAAATCAAAATGTAACACGTAACGAAATGTAACAAAGTGGTAACAAATCATGCGAGGTAGCAGCCCGCGGCGTCTTTCGCCGAATTTCAGAAGAGATGTTTATTCGGAGAGCGTTATCGATGTACTTTATTATAAAAATATCTGAAGTAGGTACCTAAAGAGAGTCTGTTCTTTGTTTTTCGAAATTAAACTGCCATTGTGCCGTGATGGATTTCGTAGAAGCGATATTTGAGGATTTATCGACATAATTTAATAACTTTTTCTTTTCTTTTCAGGTACGTATTTAAAGGTGTATATTTGCCTTGAAGAAGCCTTTACTTTAGAGGTATAGTGCTGTAAATTATGTTACGTAATTTATTGAATTTATTTATTGCATTTCACAGTGAGTTAGCTAGTAGAGTAAATTTACACGAAACGTTGAATTTTCTTTAAAGGAAACTGACCAAATACTCCTAGAAAGTGGTTTAACTATAGGTACAACGTGGTAACTACATAACGCAAAACATCTTGGGTAGTTGTTGACATCTGTGAAAAAAAAAAAAGTTTTTATATAACCTTTCAAAAAATATTTTTCTACACATTTCTTACAAACCAATCAGCTGAACGGATCAATTTGTATGAAAATAACCTCTAAAAGTTGTAGAATAAAAGCCTTGCGCTATTTATTTACATCTTTTTTATAATCACATGGCATAGCATTGCTTCAATTCAGTTTCTAAATAAAAATAAAGTAGCTTACTTATTTTTAAATTACAAGTTCTTTTCTTTTGCTGTCCAGTCGTAAATTGTTTCTATTTTTCGAAAGAGAATAAAAGAATCATTCATGCAGATACACTACTTACTCATCAAGCTGTAGCATTGTGCATTATGAGAAGCTTGTCAGAATTTGGGCACGGTTTGTAAATTCGCGACGCCCACGGCTGGGCTTGCCTGGGTGACAAGCAGGGTTACTGCTGTAGACATTTCTTGGAATATTCTTGGTAAGTATGAATAAAAATTGAGGAAAAATGTAGTGAACATATTGTTTTTGGTCGCTAAAATATAAAAATATCTGTGTTCGTATTTTGACTACAAAAAAATATTTTGAAGAGTCCTACTTTGAAGAGTTTTTGTCTTATCTTTACACAGTTGGAAGTTTTATAAAACTCTTCGTGTCCGTTTATCTCGTAGTTTTGGTGTGTTGCTTGTTATTACTGTCAAAGTTTATTGGTCCTGAAACAAAAGTAATTTAGGCCACCAATTCCAATCCAATTTAAAAAAATAAAAACAATTCATTTTTTTTTTCAATTTTTTATCCAATATGGTTTTTATACCATAGTTAGTTTCTAAAGTGTCATATAATATCAAACAAACGCTCACTTCAAAATAATATAAGTATTATGCGTCGCCGACCACTATACGAGTATTTATACTAACTCGACACTGCGCTAAAATGCTCTTCACCTTCCAAATACAAGACTGTGTATTCATTAGGTATTCTGCGCTTCTTGAGTCGAACGTGCTGCGCATACGCATCCCTTGCACAATGCCAACGTGACGCTCCAAGACCAAGATCATGCAGATCGCCTCGGATAACGTTTTGTTGCGATTTTTTTGGTGCACTCCTTTAAATGCAGGAGGGATACGTGTTAACAAAATGATGCACAACATCTTGCAAGGTGGTTATTCAGTTGAACAACATATTTTGTCCAAGCCAAAGCCATAGAGTGCCAAAGGCATTGTTGCACCTTTGAAGTATTTCACATTTCAAGAACAGAAAGTCAGATCACTTTTATTTATGAACTCGCGGTCCGCCCCCGGCTACGCTCGCGTTATGTTAGATTTTCCCGTGGGAATAAAACTTGTTCTCGTAAAAAGTATGCTATGTTATGTGTTAATCCAGGGTACAAACTATCTTTATTCCAAATTTCACCCCAATCCGTTCAGTAGATTTTGCGTGAAAGGGTTGTTATGGAAGTGCCACTTCCAGTATACAGGCGTTTCCAGTTGTTAATCCGTGTTTTTAGATATCTGTTTTATGTATTGGTTGCTATGGTTTTGTTATAATTATATTTCACAAGGTGGCGACATCGTTGTTAGCAAATTTGTTTTTTTTTCCGGTTCCCGTAGGAATGAGATGTTTTTTCGAAATAAAAACTATCCTATGTCCTATTCTAAGGCCTAACCTAAATGTGTGCCAAGTTTCATCCCGATCCGTCCAGTGGTTCAAGCGTGATTCGGCAACAAACATCCAAACATCCATACTTTCGCATTTATAATATTAGTAGTATTTAGTAGGATAAACCTTTGAGCTAACCATTACCTATTGTAGTGTTAAAAATAAAAACCGAAAAGTACTACTCAATACGTATATAATTTCGATTTTTAAAAAGGGTAAAAAGGCCAAGATTCGATAAAAAGTTACTTACCAAAAAAAGCAAAATATAGAACACAAACAAAAACAGAAAACAAAGATATAGTCTAACTTTAACAATTTTGACGCCAGTTAATCAAGCTGGAATAATTATGTTTATGACGCTACAATCATAAAATTCAGACATAAAGAATTGTCTCAACGGTTGTGTGGTTTGGACTGTCTCCTTTTAATTTACTGCCCAAATAAATACAGACAAAGGGAAAATTCCCACTTGGCTGAATTTACGACGGACGTGGCCAGTCAAGTTAACTGCGTTTAGGGGTCCGATATTCCAGTGCAAAACGGGTATCTGTTGAACGCGGGGAGCTCCTTTCAGGATACTTATCCGTCCCGAGTTTGTTGTTTTCGCTCTATGTAACAAATACGGCGCACGTGGAAGAATTTGTAGTTACGGAACTGAAAGCTAGGCACTAGGAACATTGCAATAAAAACCCTTTTTGTACAAGTCGTTGACTAGGTTAGTCAGTCCCTATATTGCATTCACATTTTACCTCATTTTGGTTCGTATTTTGAACAGCAAAAATAAAAAGTTTAATTCCGAGTTGATATACTTTACTTAAATTAATTGACTTCTTTATTCAAATCGTTGGACAAGTTTTTAAGTAGCCAGCGCGCCGCCGCCACCACCAGCAATCCAGTATAAATTTTATGGAAGTGCTTACAGATCGTCAAGCACTTAGGATATCCGTGTCTGAATCGGGCCCTACACCTATTAAAATATATATATATCTAAAAAACAGACCTACACAATTTGTCGGCCAATTTAGACGTGGGGCACGTAAACGTCACCTAACTGGTGCGCATACGACCCGTATGGTCGTTCCGCCGAAAGTCAATAGCTCGGAACGCCGCGCCGTGGACCAATCAATTAAGTCCAACGCGTGCCGAACTGCCAAGACTGCGCCACCCGTGTGTTGCCGCCCTAATTATGAGAAAACTTCCACGTACTTTGAACTTTCGCATTCATTGTACGTTAGTGATGAAAATACCGCGAAATCTTTTGCCCCAGCAGCGCACCATTCTCATTGCCGTAACTTCCGAATTATAAACCCGACATTTTTTACCTTGGCGGTTATTTAAATGTATGACTGGTACGACTACTTCTGGACTATTTTTTGGCATCGTTATTGAGTTAGACGTAGTGTTTAGAAGTGAGGATTCTGTAGTGAAAGGCACGTAAATACCACATTTGATTGAATTTCGAAGTCAGCGAAACTTTTCTATTGGCTCCATGTCTCCATATACGTACTGCAGGGTATGCTTGTATAGCACAGCTCAATGGCTGCATAAAAGCCAAAATAGCCTGGAATTGCGTGGTCCAGTAATCAATTATCCGAACCGTGCGTGCCTGCCAATACAACACGTTTACGCTCTAATTTACTCTTCAAATTTGGGCAATATAGGTATACTCATTTTCTGTTACTGTCCTGTGCAATAGGGGATCGGACTGTTCCTAAATTTACCATATTCTATGATTTATTTTTAAAATATGGATTAGTAGCAGACGATTCGCAAAGAAAAAAAGAGAATCGGTTGAAAAAATAATTTACAGTGATTTTTTAAAGTTTCAACATGTCAGTTTCTTTCAAAAACGATTTTTTGTATGGAGATTATAATGGCGTTCCTAACAAATGACGTCACAAGTGGTATGTGCCCCTCTGTCAATTTTAAAGATAGAGCAAAAATTCTTTTAGTGTTCGATAGCAGAAACTAAGAAGTTTGGATTTATAAAATTAAAAAAAAGTAGTCCGATCCCCTATTGCTTGCTGCTAGCGGTGCGGTTTGATGAACAAAATCTTTATTACTGGCTAATTTAGTTATGCACCTCATGAGCAATCTGAATGAAAATTGTTCCGTCACCCCGCTTTTCAAAAAAAATTGAGACGGAAGGAATAGTATGATGTTTTAAAGTCTATTCCCATCTCATCCCATTACGTGTATTCGGAAAAGAAATCCCATTTGACCCTGGCGAGAGAAGCGTCTCGGGGGCCGATTTTAAGCTTATCTGTTAATTTTAATATATTCCAGTAGGATAGTTAATATTTCCATTATTTTTGAACGCGTAGGTACTTCATCAAATTTTAAATTTAATCGACAAGTCAAAAAACCGCATGTTCGTCCAACCCACGGACCAAGTACTTGGTCCGTGGTCCATCCTCTGAACCGTTTCTTTCTGAGAAAAGCTAAATCGATCGGAATAACTTCATTTAAGCTTAGACCAATTTTACTGCAATTAAAACAAATGACAGGGGAATAGTCTATTTCATTATAACTGGGGAGGGATGGTGAAATAACACATGTACCATGGTTCCACCAAAAGTCAATGGTTTGGAACGGTGTGGCCCAATCAGCTATAACGCGGGCACGGACAACGCGACCCGCCATGGTGTAATCAAGTTCACGCATCGATTGTCCTGTTGCTTTTAGGGTATATAATAGTAAATAAATACATACGAAACTGTAAATAAATAAACGTAATAAATAGTGTGAACTCTTGAGAATTGGCGATTTTTTAGGAAAATGCTTCCGCAAACCTCTCGCAAATAAAAATAACGTTAGTGTATAATAGTATGCCGTGTGATGACGGCAGAGTAGAATACATTTGTCACCAACCCCTACTCTTCCCGTGGGTGTCGTAAGAGGCGACTTAGGGACTACACATTGAACAGGGAACGGCAGCAGCGCTCCCTGATACAGTAACCTTCTAACCTGCGATCTCCAACCCGCCTGCCAAGCGTGGAGATTTCGGCAAAACCCTCCACTTAAGTGGAGGAGGCTCATAGTCCAGCAGTGGACTGTAACGGGCCGTTGATGTTGATAATGTATAATAGTGACTTAGGCTTCCCTATAGGTGTATTTATTTTATTATTAGTAATCTAAGAAATCCTCGATTTCTCCTTGATTTTCCTGAGAGATTTTCACGTCAGCGAGGTGGTCTTATGATATTTTTAATCAACTATCTTTTTAAAATTTCTAAAGGATGCAGCTACCATGTAACTTTGTATCAATGAGGACTATACGGTATAGATATAGCCTATTAGTATAGGTCTATCCATGCTAATTTCATACAAATGACCACGGCCAAAGGTAGTCGTAAAAAAATATTGTTATGACAGGTCAGGGACGCTTTATTTAGATCTCCCGCGTTTTGGACGCCGATTGGACTAAATGTGGGTAATTGAACCGGTTATTTAGGAACACTTAGATTTTACGATAATCATGTCAACAGTTGTTTGTAAAAGTAGTAAAGTAGCTAAATGGGCTTGAATAAAAGGTGTATCTTATGTAGATACTTACTTATTTCGGTCACAACTAAATCTAAACCACTTTCGTGAAATATAAAACTCATTTTTAAATACCTCTTCTTAGTAGCAGTGCTTTTAATTTTAGTTACAAACGTACAGTCAGCTCACAAATTACCTGACCCCCCTCGCTCGAAACATGTTTTTTTTTTCAGGCGATAATTTATATTTTTGCATATAGGATTCTACATACTTGTACAGTTTATTAACTTGCATCATTATACAAAATTTCATGACAAAGCATAGACTGTACTAGGTATTTGACTTTCAGTCGACTGTACCTATCGAAATTAGTGCCTGAGACAGATACCTACATCTACGCCACTCTACCAACGTATTAATTATAACGTCTAGGGCAGTTCAAAATCAACACCTCAAAAGCCCCAGCCCAACATGGCTTTAAGACGAATATGCGCAAATTGCTATGATAAATATGCTAATTCACACTTGAGTGGCTAAATGATTACATATTACGGTGTCGAGTGATTTTAATACTGGCCTACGATCTTTTTTTATACGTATATATATATATGACTGAATGTAAGGAATCGATAGATCTTAGAATTTTACATAAGACAAAAAAGTATTTGTTACCAAAAACAAATAACGTGTATGGTTCGAGAATGCTTAGGTCTTTGATCCCCAACTACCTTAACGAATTACCCGATGACTTACAACAGCTGTATTGTAATTCTGGATTTAAATTGAATTAAAAAAAATACTGTTTAAAAAACCATAGTATTGGCTTGTAGTATAAGGTAAGATAAGTTAAGAGCGGCTCTTCTACACAGATAAACCCTGTGAGGTTTTCGTGTAGAAACATTATTGTTTCACATGTGCTTTTATTTTGATTTTGAACAATAAATTAAAAAAAAGAAAAAAAATATATATATATTTATTATTCGAATAGAGCCGTATATATTTTTGGGTTCTTTAAACGGACTTGATATGTTATGTGCTCAGACCCTGTTTTAATTAACTGTTTTAATTAAGGACAATCGAAGCGTATTTTCAACGCTCGTTTTTATAATATTTAATTAAAGGTTTGGATTTCCCACAGTTATGTTGTTTCTAGGTAACAAAACCATTGCCTCCGTTTTTCAGAACTTCTCAGAGCAATAATCACAGCAGATTAGATGGTATAGCCTTGCGTTCTGATGCTGGTAATGTAGGAATTTCCCGCCGTCCTGCTTTCCTTTTAATGGATTTCTTCCTAATCAAAAGAGGAACCACATTTTTCGTGTTATAACTTGATGTTAATGTATAATTGACCGAGCGAACGAGCGAGCGAAGCGTCTCTGTTTCAGCATGACCAAATTTGCTTTTGTATATCCACCTGTTTGTTTGTTTGTTTGTTGGTTTGTTTCACTCTACAGGTCGCGTTTCTCAACCGATTCTCGTGAAAATTTGTGAGCAGGTTCGATAAATTAATCGAATTTTATGTCGAGTCAGTTTTTGGAAATTTTAAAAAATGACGGAGTTATGTTATGGGGTTTGCCAGCTTACAAGGTCTACCGCTGAGGCTGTTTTCATCTACAGGTCACATTTCTTAACCAATAAAATAAAACAAGACAAAATAAAATAAAATTGAGATTAAAAAATAAAAATTAAAAAAAAAAACAAGGGGTCGGGAATGTTTGTGGAGAAAAAATAAAAATAAAATATGAAAAAATATACAGACTCGCGAGGTCTACAGCTCTCAGAGCCACTAGTAAATAATATGTTTAGTAATACACGAAGTTTTTATAAAGCTTTTCAAGTTTTAAGCCCAAGTCACACAGAGCGGGAGCGGCGCGGTCCGGGGCCGGGAAAGCGGGACAGTGCTACGCCGCGCCATACAAAGTCCCGCTTTCCCGGCCCCGGACCGCGCCTCTCCCGCTCTGTGTTGGGCTTTATACAGTTGACTGACATGTATGTAACAGTATTCGCTACACATCTACAGTAATTAAAGCACCTTATAAAGCCAACGCAAATCCGTTACAGGCTGCCTTGCCTGCGTCCTTTAAAACTAGTTCAGTGTGTTTATAGCTTTTAGTCTTCTTTGGATACTGTTTAATGGATTCATATTATACACCTTTTTACATAATAATTGCTACTTTTACGGTATTACATTAAACTTAAGGTTATTAAAACATAACGTAGTACCAACCATATGCCCACCAAGGGGCACGCGAGTTATTTTAAACCGATGAAAAAAGGGAGGAGGTTCTCAAGTCGATGCGAATATATTTTTTATTTTGCAAATACTTGCCTAATTCAATCTTTTATTTCTGGCGTCTTATTGTTTCAAACTCGGCTCAAGCATACCCCGAATCAGACCTTAGTCCACCACGCTAGCCCAGTGCGGGTTGGTCGATTTCACACACAATTTCTTCGCTGGAGTGTTAAGGTTTCCTGACGATGTTTTTCTTCACCATAAGAGCGTCGACAAAACGTAGGTACATCAAATCAAGTTTTCAGAAATAGCATTACAAGTATCTGCGAGTAATTTTGCAAGTTTTAAGTTCCTGCAATCTAGTTAGCGATAGTATCAAATATATTGTAAAACAGAGTTATAAGTTATGACTTGCTACGTTAAAACATAGATAGGCAGTCGTAAACTCATATAGTTTAGTGGTTAGCATTAAGCTAGCTTGTTATTATGACTTACTTGCGGTCCGCCCGCGGCTACGCTCGCGTTGTGTAAGATTTTCCCGTGGGAATAAGACTTTTTCCCGTAAAAAGTATCCTATCCTATAGTAATCCAGATTACAAACTATCTCCATCACGAATTTCATCCAAATCCGTTGAGTACTTTAAGCGTGAAAACGGAGCAAATATCCAAACATCTAAACATTCAAGCATCCAAATATATTTTCACATTTATAGTATTAGGTAGGTATATTAAAAAAGTATGTCAAACATCAGTATGACATACTTTTTTAATATACCTACCTACTAACTAATTCTATCAAGAATTAACTCGGGCTTATTAAAAGCTAAATCCAAAGTTGGTATGTTTTGGAAGAAATCTTATTTGATAACATAAATGACGTAGCTTAATTTCAGAAATTTCTTAGTCTTAATTTTCATCCAGCTTAAATTGTGTAAATGACGCAATCTTAGATGTCCAAAGGTCTCATCTTTAAATCTGATGTCATGATTATCGCCTGTCCCTAATTTTCTTTCAAATATGAAAAGGATGAAATACTAACTAAAGTCTGACCTTTAGACGGTAAACATAAACTTTAGAGCACTAAAGATATTGGCAATATTGAATCATTTATCGAGTGGGTTGGCGCCAACATGCGCCGCCATCTTTGTGAAAAATGCACATGAGTTCGCCGCTAACAAGCAGAATGCGCGCACAACTGATTAATAAAAACAGCTACAACGTGCACAACCTCGCATTCAAACATGGCGCCAATTTACCGATAAATCTCTATTTTGAGCTTAATTTGGTTAAGCTTGTTTATTTAACGAATTCTAACGGACCTGTTGAATTCCCAATACTCGTTCAAATAAATCGGTTAGTGAATTAACACCTCGAGTGTGGACAACTGGCGGTTTGGTAACATTATTGACAGTTATTGCATCGTAAATAAGCAATTCATAGGAAATAACTGAATGATTTGCAATAAAACTAAGCTTGTAATGACTGTATTAACTGACCCGCTGAGCTGGGTTGCTTGTAAATAATATAAGGTAATGAGAATTTCGAAATAACTGAACTGTCAAAGGCTATAAACACAATAGCATAGTACAGGTTATAAAATAAATGCTAAAGTCAATTGATATAAATGTACTCTTAGTACTTACAAACCTATTCATTCCTATACTTAAACGCATAAAATAAGTACTTACAACAACTAGATACGTAAAATGTTTGATATTTATTCCTATTTCTAGTTCGAATACTATTATGTGTTATTATTTTGACTATATTTGAGCTTTATTGCACCTTACCGTTAGCCAGCGCCTTAAGTGCGTTCTTACTCTATTATTTTAGTATTATAGCGAGAGCTTTATGCTAGCATTCTAATTTATTTTATTTTGTTCGAAAACTCCAGCGTCATATCGGAGTTTTCCGCTTCCACGAACAGAATCGCTTGGCGTCTCGGCAGGTTTAGAGTGCATTGAAGGAACTTGGCGGTGGTTAACATAAAATTTACTGCACATTCACTGAGCAACTCTCACCATCCGTCATTTGTTTTAGCATGGTAGAGCGATATGGAAATTATTGAACAAAAACGTTAAAATTTAGCACGGTCAAAGGATTAAATATATAAAGTTTTACGAGTTATTGAGTTTAGATAAGCATTGTCATGACAGAAGTAGAACGGCCTCTGACCATACGATTCCACGTTAAGGCACGGAAGAAGTGCTTTTTCCAAAATTACAAAGATTTTTATTTGACTAGGTCGTGGATGGATGAGATGATCGTTAGTAATTGTCATATGGATTATCTTACTTTGAAAGGCAAACATTGTCTGCGATAGTAACCGCTAAGACAGTGGTAATTTAAACTGGCGAACTTGGCGTGAAAACTTTGACTATGACATTATAACAAATCTGGCAAGGCTGACCACTAGACCAGCTACATATATGGTACATCCATCTGTTTGAAATCCCGGTGATCCACATCGTGTACCTAATACTGCCTCAAGACGTTTTTCTTTTGATAAAAGCAAAAAAGGAATTTATATCAACCACTTGTCAACTACGCGTCAGTAAAGTTAAAAACCTTTCGAAAAGTCGGCGTTCCTCTATTTCTTGGAAGCAAATAACTCCAATTAACGGTGAAGCCGATCAATTAAGTCAATCACAACAAACTGCTAAGATTCCACCTGCCGTTACACTATTAATTCTAATCCAGACTAATGTTGCCAACCTGTCTTAGCTTACTCTGACTAAAGACTGATTCAGAAATATTATTAGCAAAACAAAATATGTCATCTATCTATGTGCATCTCAGATTAAAGCAGAAAAAGAAAAATTTTGACGATCTTGGACAGGACTCGAACCTGCATCTCCTTGGCTATCCATATAAGCAGTGAAAAATTTCGTCAACCTTTCACAGAGCTTGGTGGAATAATTGGTAATGCGCCAAGGAGATGCAGGTTCGAGTACTGTCCAAGATCGATAAAATTTTCCATTTTCTGCTTTATAATTATTAGTTAAACATCCTTTTTTATACAATTTCAACTAAAGTTTCTTAAAGAGTTGGCAACATCCAGACCAGACCTGTCCCTCCTACGCGTTGAGTGAGACCTGTCCGTACCTCTGTGAGATAACATTTCACCGTAAATAATTGTGTGAAGGAAGATAAGACAGGAATGTTGAGATCTTTTGCGCTATAAAATTAAAGGTGAGCACCAATTTTTTGTAGAGAATTTGTTCGGTAATTTCACCTGAATGACATCCAATGCTGGATAAGACCTCCCCTTCCGCCTTCACTTTATACCTAATTATATAATAAGTAATATTTTCTTCCTTCTAACGATAAGTTAGGTAGTCAAACGACTTCCTATAAACAAACCCAACTGCTTCCTTGACGCTACGTAGAATTAATCATTTACAATGAAATTCCCTCTCTATAATAATAACTCATACAATATCTCTACTGGACTCAGGTAAAACTTTGTTCGAGTTGAAACCATTGTGGTACCATACCATTGGAGTTCGTAGATTGTAGCGAATACCATTAATATCGGCATGTCAACCGGCAATGCCGCGGCATACCTACCGATAACATTTGTTAACATCGTTCGGTGTAGACTGTAGAATAGAACTGAACATTACTAGGGATGCAAGTAGTTTTCAATATCGATATTTTTATCGACACTATACCGATATCGATATCAATAATATCGACCATTTCAATATTGTCGTCGTAATATTGACCATTTTAATACCGATATTTTGTGAACATGTCGACTTTAAATTTCCAACCTTTGAACGTAAAATAAAAACAAACTCGTTAAAACATATTCTATTCGTACTAATGTACAAAAAATGTCGCGTAACTTAAAAGTCTATTTTTATACTTACCGAAATATCGATATAATTACACCGGAAGTTTAAAAGTTTCATTTTATTTCAGTGGCCAACCTAGAATGTAAAAGAATATCGATTTGCCTTTAAATATCGATATTTTAACTTCTATATTTTATCGATATCGATTGGCCTATACATTATTGCAACGCTAGAGTTGAACATTACTAAGCCGGTGTTGCTGTACTACCGTTTGGATATTATGTTTTAACACGAATATCGGTGGTTTTCAATTTTACTGCAATTGTCATGCGATTTAGGCATATAGGCACAGATATAGGTTTAGCGATTGAATGAAAGAACCTATAATCGGGCTTAATGGCAGGCATACTAGCATGACACGGTGAAAGACAGGTGAAGCATTGGACAGAAGATGATGATTGTGATGAAATTAGCAAATTACAAATATTTTCTTAAGGCTACAATTAAAGTTGTGTCGTTACCAGTTCTTGTAGACATGTATCGTGGTATATGCATGCATCACTGTATGTTTCCTTGAAAAGCAGTACTTACGTATTATTGATAAATTTCTTTAGATCGAAACGATACTCTAGCAAATCTTGTCAAAAAAATAGTTTATGTTTTTTAGCACTTATTGTTCCGCGGAATAACTATGCTCTTGCAGTTTTCGTAATAGGGAATGCATCGCGCAATGCAAAACGCGATTCGTTTACGATCACCGATAGCTTTTGACCCCCTGTGGTCGTGCCATCTGGCAATATTGTATGCAGGTTAACTTTGAGGCTTTGACTACGAGGCCGAGGTCCGAAGGTGATATGGAATGATCATTGATAATCGTAAAAATTGTATAAAATTCTTCATCGAATCTATAAAAGTTATCAAAGTGGTGCGAAATTTCATATTTATCAATTGTCTGACATCCCTTGACCCCAAATTTAGCAATTATAGTTGGGTTATTATAGGATGAGTTCTGACAGCTTCAAAATTCTTCATACGACGTTAACAACTTTTTTTTTATAATATTCAGTTTAAAAACCATAATAGCTAATAATTAAAAACAAAGTAACTTCACATCTTATTTTATCATTAAACAGTATGTAATTTTACTTAATACATAAATAAATAAACGAAATAATATTAAAAAGTTTTTAAAATTTCAATCTGTCAGAGCTCATTCTACAGTAACCCAACTATAGACTCTTTTGATTTTTTAATGATTTACTCAATATTTCTATATTCGTTGCCATCTAAATCTAAAAGATCCGCTTCCTAGCAAGATTTGATTTTGTAACAACCCGTGGCGAATGGATTAAAATCACCGATATCTGTGATTAACATTATTAAAACCACTGATTCAAACCCTGGCGAAACCGGTTCACTCTTATAATTTGACGAACGAATAGTTTAATCCAATACCCTTTTAAGAATAAATAGTCCTATGGGAGCTCATAAATAAATTATAGCGTCTATTCTATCGGTAGTAAATCATCGTACAAACGCACGGGAGTTCAGAATGATGGATCGAGGCATGCCTATATGAAGATAGTCGTAGCTATTCATCTTATAATGGTTCGTAGAAGTACTAGGCAATGTTGATAAATTGATGCACGATTGTATGTCGTATTAGATTGTTAAACTTGCATCTTGGAGCAAGTACTAGCAGAAGAACTTCGCATTTTTACAACAGGGGTATTTCCTTTATGTTAAATATCTCTAGGTTAGATATTTCAACAGATATTATGTAATTTAAGGGGATCGGACTGTTCCTAAGTTTAACTTTTTTTTATTATTTTTAAAATGTAGATTAGTAGCAGACGATTCGCGAAGAAAAAAACAGAATCGGTTGAAAAACGAATTTACAGTGTTTTTGTGTGTTTTTAAGTTTTTTAATTTTTATATAGAGCAAAATGGTGTTCGATAGCAGAAACTAAGAAGTTTGGATTTATAAAATAAAAATAAAAGTAGTCTGATACCCTATTAACATAAACTTACTGACTGGCTATATCTACCGAAACCAAAGCTAAATAAATAAATAAAAATAAATATGTGGGAGATCTCACACACTATGGTTACTTTTTTATCGTAATTGCCATTAATTGCTTAAGATTTTCAAATGTCTAATGTAAAATATTCATTATTCCTGAACAGAGTTAAAAGCAAATAAAGTTTTGCTTCTCTAGTTACGAAAAATATTGTCGTCGATGCATAAAACAGCAGGTGTATTCAACCGTTTAATAATAAATTTTACTTATTATCCGTATGTGTTGGTGGAGATGTTAATGCGCGATAGTATGAACTCGTTACTGACTGTAAGCCGATAGCGGAGGCGACAGACTGTGTGGTCTGCGCTTGCGCCTAAACTAATTTTATTTTATTATCTGTGCTTATTTATACGCCTATTTTTTGTTTTATTAGCCCACGCTGTTATCGATTAAGTGCCAATAAATTCAATTTAGTAGCTTGAAAGCCAGTACGTATTAAAGCACTTACGTGGCGTAAAGTGATCTTAATGAAGTTAAGCACGGAAATGTGGGCTGATAGATCTTTATTGACTTGTAAAACTGTCAAATGTTTTTATTGTACTTTCACCAACGAAAATTAGTTTTCTTTTTTTAAAAACATATTATTAATTTATTACTAATTCTAATAGATAACGGAAGTGTGATAAGTCTATTGTATTGCGATTGTTTGCCTCCTTATCTGATTGTAGAGCACAAATGAAATAGAAGAACCATTTGTGGCAAATGGTGATTTTAACAGCCTTAAACGATGGTATTTGCGGTATCGAAGCTATTACAAGGTATTACGAGATCTGCTACAATCTCTTACAAGATATCGGAGCATTACCGTGTCAAAGGTTAATACTTGTAGTAGCAGGTAGCATATAGGATAAAATCTAGGAAATTGAGGTTTCAGCACTTTAAAGATAATATTAAAGAAAATTAGGATAATTTATAAAGTAATACAGGTTCTCTGTTCTAACTCTTCTTGACAGACAGATATAGCAATTCCAATTAAATAAAACGTTCATAAATAAACTTTATGTCAGTCACTACTATACCGAAATATACTTAAAAATATTAGGTATTAAAAAACATATTGCAAAACATATGTTTGGCTCTAAATATTTTCATTATTTTTTCTACTCTAAGTACAACATAAACTCTATCTATCGAATTACTCATGTTCTTTTCCAGCAGTACGTATCATATGCTACGTTATGTAATATTTCTATCCACATACCTAAAGTAGAACATTTTAGGGATTATACATATTATACATCTTACCTCAAAGAGACTGGCCTACTCTGGTAGGTCTCCTATAAAATTGGTAAAAGGTACTAGCCTCCTTCCTTCCACACAAAGACACATTAATCCCAGATTAAAATCTGCCGTGGACAAATCGCCACGTTTAGCTTATATCTGTTCGTGATTCAGGGGTAGCCAACATTCTAGGGCATTTGATGTCCATTAAATTTCTTGTGCACGTGATCAGATATTCGTAAAGAAAGGTCTTTATCGTTATAGATTATGAGTTATCTTATTATATTTTGAGTAAACCAAGCTAATTATCAGATTTTAAATTTAGTTAAAAATCATAGTCTTTCGTATAGCATCTAAATTAAACTAAATCGTTTATCAAAATGTTGGTCACCTCTGCCTAGACCATATCGTTGTGCAGAATTTATACGACATTGTGAAGTAACAAATTGCGCGGCCGTATCAAAGCCGTATCGAAAGATATCGCGGGGTCACTGACCCTACTGTTTACCCGCACTCTACAGCTGTTTTAGTTCTCACAGCTTTTTGGGGTTACAACTTCGCGTGTTTGTTATTTTAAACTGTGGTTAAGTCATCGGTTAAGATTGTTTAGGCAACCTCAATGCTTTACGGGATTTTCAATCTTGTTGCGTTTAGTTGGTTTGATTAGTGAGATAGATTTTACAAATGTAGTGCTATCATTGCTAGCGATTCCTGCAAAATGTTCTAACAAACCTAAGATTTTATTAGATTATTAGAGCCGTCAAACATGCAATTTTAGTATTAGACATTAGAGTTCAAAACAAAAAAAATATACTACGACCTTATTTTAGTTTGTTATTTAAAATATAATTCGTGTATTACAAATCCCTTTTATTACTCAGAAAAACGAAAAGGGCAGATATTCGCCAATCGCCAATCATGTCCGTAGTTTAATAATAATTGTAATGCACTTTCTTTCCCGGTGAGATTGTTCCCACTCTCTCAAAGCGCAATACCAGAAAAAACTCATTTGTTTTTTTTTTCTTGTCCCAAACGAGCATTGACACCAATCTGCCGCAGGCCAATCCGGCACGCTTTCTCCACATTAGAACAGTGTTTGGCGCCAAAATTCTTAACCTCTGATTGGACAATAATCACACCGACGTAATGCCTCGTTGAGCTTATCGAGTGCTTGTTTAAATTATCAAGATAATGACAGGGAAAGTGTTTACGAGAAAAATGTAGTTGATTCTCTTTTTTCAAGACTTTTACAATCTTCATTGATGTAAACCTTTATTTATGTAGCATTCAGACAGTCAAAAGGAAGAACCATAGTACCTCTAATAGATTTTGAATCAAAAGCACCTGCGCAACGTTTAGCAAGCAAACTACGGCGACATCTTGATAATCAAAAACATGTGTCTCTACTTTAAAACATGTTTCAGTTTTGACAGCTCAAGCAAGTTTGCTTAAACGCATCGCTAGATCCTCAACTTGAACAAGTATAATCTGTCGATCTCCATGCTCCCAGTCGAAGTACGTGCGCAGACGACCGGCAAACATAAGATTTAATAGATCCTCTTGACCCACTGTCCAGTCACGATCATTTAGATCTAATCACTATAAATATGTATGACGAAGTAATTTCTAAGCATCGTATTGACATACCAAAGCTGCGTCTAAAGGTGAAGGATGAAATTTTTTAAACTTAACCGGCAATGGACGGTGATTTTATAAATTTTAATATATTGGCGAATAGAGAAAAGTTTTCGATTGATTTGCAATGGCATGTCACGCGTGCCACTAATTTAAATATTTTAACCGTTTAAGATAATAAATGACATATGAAGTAAATAAATATACATGACATTAATATTAATAGACTTCTATGTAATAAATAAAAAATTTTTGTTAAATCCAGATCGCGATGGCGCCTCTATAAAATTTTATTGACGCATCTAATTCATAACAAAAGCTACACTGGATGAATCATCAGACACATTTTTGTGTGGGCATAAATATTTTATATTTTTGTGTTCTTATCATAATTCTAATAATGTTTCTGTTATTTTTTCAGGTAAGTTCCTGGCTTTGAAACAAACAAAACAAATGGGTAATTTACGAAAAATAAAGACATTATTAGGGACATCTTTTAGGGAAATATCAAAAAATAAATTTTGAAACTTCATAATTATCCAGAACTTGATCCTGAGTTTATTATGATTTTGATAACTGACCATAACGAAGTTACCTGTTATGTAACCCATAAATGTGAAACTCAATCAAACTTACACCACTACGAACGAGCCGCGGCAATAAGGTTAAACACAAGGTAGCCTGCGTATATTTCCCATTATAGCAAAGTCAAGGCTGACTTGTGACTTTCATTTATTTCCAAGATTACAGAAATAGATATCATCATATCACACTTTAGATCGAGAGATAGACATGGTAATAATAAAGGAAAACCGTTGATAAACCTTATTAGAAAATTGATACAAAATTCTTATGAGATGAGACAAAGCCATGATGATACCTAATCATGATGACCAGCATAAGCAGTGAGCATATTTTGTCGACTGACATTACGGTGCGATGATCATTATACGGTTGGCCGAAAAGTAGCGAGTCGAAAATATTTTTAATAATCCTCAATTTACAACTCAATAAAAAGTACGTATTGACGCAAATTGGCCATACTGCCAGGATTCTTTAATGGAGATAAATTAAGGCAACATTATCCGACAAAATTAAAAATATAATTAAAATTGCTTCAGGGCAGGCCCGACCCGACCTCATTAAATGGGCAGGTAATTAGCAATTTTGTAAATGGGCTTATTCATTAATTTGGAGGGTGAGTTAAATGCAGCGTTGTACAAAAATACTCGTGTTTGCTACCGGTTTGCCCGGGTACAGCTGTTGTTTAGAGTAATTTGGGGTTTTCTTTTTCTTCCTGTTTAAACCCCTTGCCTTTGTCGCTAGGAAGTAAATGAGTGATATTTTGAAGGAAAGAGTTTAGAACGTTTAATTCGTGTTCTCTACCGTGCGCCCCCGATACAAAAGTTTGCCGTTTTGCTTGTATTTAAGTACTCTCTTAACATTTTTTATTTTTCATGGGAAAAATAACCATGTAGAGCAATAATTCAAAAGCAAAAATTCTTAGAATAAATTCACCTCCAAACAGCCTGTCGTGACATGGGTAATGCGGCGTGTAGTTGTCACGAATTAAAACAGGATTAGTGTCAGTTTTGCACGCAATCCCTGCATAACTATTACCGTAATTAAGATATCACCCAGGATATCAAGATTCATAGGACTTATCATACACATAAAATATAATTAAAATTAATTATCTTTCCACTACTCAATTCCAGTATGTTTTTCTACCAAGTATGTAGTTGTAGATGAGTGCTCGTTAGATGGATTTATAGGATTGAATAGAAATTGTAATTGACGGCTCCGTACCGTAGCCCAGGTGGTAGTGTATTTGCCTCAGACGCACAGGGTCGCGGGTTCGAATCCCGCCTAGGGCAAACACTTGTGTTTGCCTTGTGTCTGGTTGTTGTTTGTCTATATAAGTATGTATTTGTCTATTCATGTAATGTGTATCAGCTGTCTAGTACCCATAGTACAAGCTCTGCTTAGTTTGGGATCAGATGACCGTGTGTGAAGTTGTCCCCACATAATTATTTATTTATTTATTTACTAGCTTTCCGCCCGCGGTTTCACCCGCGTTAAACGAGTTTTCCCGTGGGAACGAAGTGTTTTACCGCGGTAAAAATTAGCTTATGTCCTATTCCAGGACCTAAACTATATGTGTGCCAAGTTTCATCCCGATCCGTCCAGTGGTTCAAGCGTGATTCGGCAACAAACATCCAAACATCCAAACCTTCGCATTTATAATATTAGTAGGATAATTTACAGGGTTTTAAAAAGTAAGTCCAAACATAGTTTTATGATGTAGGAGCACGCTATAGCAGCTTGAGAAAAATATGTGTCAAAAAGTTACAAGCCTACAGTGAAAAAATACAACAGTATAATAAAAAAACAATATTTTATGCTAAAGTAGCAATTTAGTGAAATTTTCCTCGTGCCCGCGTCGATCCCGCCCCGGGGTGCGTCTGAGCAAACAGTTGGTACGGAACAACTTCCAATAAAATTTCTGTTTGTTGTTTCACGGCCAGTCACTGTAAATAAAGCTATTACCAAGTTTCCAAATAAAATAAACTTCGTTTGAAAACGGCCGGAGCCGTTAATCTGTGATGAATTCGTAATACAGAAGCTTGATTTTGTGCAATAAGCTTAAATTAATTTGTTTTTCATTATACGCCTATGGATATTAAAATTTTATGAATGGCAAAATTTTGATCCGTCTTTGCCAATTTATTGGAGTTGTCACGAAATATAGATCGGATCATACATGTGCGGTAGGTTTGTTGTAAGGTAAAAGAACTGTTTTAAAGAACCAAGTTAATACTTCTATACGTATAAAACATATATTTTAGAAGACATCAAGAGACAAGCTTGAATAGAATTCGACGAAATAATTTATTTAAAAGACGTTGCTGCCAGAGGGCTTCCGCTTCATCTACTTGAGTAGGTAGGTAATGTAATAAAATTTGGTTTGATAATTCCTTACTCGTGGCCGTCTAGGTTCGTTTGTAAATAGATTGTTACAGATATCGTCTGTTTAAAAAAAAACTGCTTTATAATTATTCGTTTGTAAATAGTCTGTGTTCGTCTAAATTCTAAGTAAATTCTTCAGTCGTCAGCGTTTCTTACAAATAATTCATCCCAACAAAATCAATTTAGTTCAAACTCTCTTATTCTACATCTATTACCACTAGCAAACACTACCTGTCATTGTAAATTGAAGCTACCATAAATAAGGAGCCAACTTGCCAGTAGCCAAGGGGGCTAAATTACTATAATTTCATTTTAAAAAGGAAGTTAGCGACTTAGTCGGCCATTTTATTTGCGTAAGCTGCGGTCGGGTGGCATGTCAGCGAGCGGACGATGACGACATTGCGTGAAGGAACAAGTGAACAGCCGCTTATTACGGATGGATAAAACTAGAAGTTAGATTATGTTGTGCTAAGAAGAGACGGGTGGACGGTTGGACGGGTGGCAGTTGCGTGAGAAACTCCATGGCATCTTGTAAAAGGAGTTAAAGGAATTCTTGACTGCTCTTATTGGTTTCTGTCTCGTCTTGTTATTATGAGAATAATGGTAAACTTTAGAAAATGTTAGTATGCTTCTTGAACACGAAAGTTCTAAAATATTTTCTAGTACTGGGAGTTATAAACAAGTTACACTTAGGCCTTTGATTTAAGTATGAGAAGTAGTTAGTACACAGAATTAATTTCAAGTTTCTTTCGAATTTAGTTCTAGAAGTCAATAAACTCATTCAAGCAAGACCCATAAACTCATGTAACAGGTAACAATACAGGGCCTAGTAAAATCATAAATTAACTACCGTGTTGTGACGTCTTACTAACTAAACCATGTCCAAGCAAGCATGTCTAGCAGGGGAAGCTATTGGTCCAGGCTTCAGCCCTTGGTGGGGTGTAGTGTTTTATTCTGAATATGATGAAACTTGATTTTATGGAGCATTCGTTCGAGTAACTATTGAGAATATTGAACAAATATAATTTTACTGGCGGTTTTTCCCGTGGGAATAACACTGTTTCCCGTAAAAAGTATCCTATTTGTTAATCCAAGGTACAAACGATCTCTATTCCAAATTGCATCCCAATCCGTTTAGTAGTTTTTGCATGAAAGAGTAACAAACATCCATTCATACATCCATACCATCCATAGGTACTTACAAACTTTCGCGTTTATAATATTAGTAAGGATGTAATTTTCTCCCTTGTATAAATCCCACGTATATTTTATCATATTATTATCACTGATCATTAAATGTAGCGTGTACCTAACTTGATTATCACAGGAAGAGAGTTGACAACCGGAAAAAGAAAGTATTAACAAATAAGTTATTTTACACGAGACAAAAATAACGTAAAGTTTTTGATCTCGATTGCGCTCAGAATAAGCCCCTTGACCAAACCCAGGTCGAATTTGCTCCACTTCCTTTCTGTTAGGTCTCACGCTTATCAAGATCTCGTGACGTTGCGTGCGACACTATCGGAGGAAAGGAGCCGGAGAGAGTTTCCGAATATTGTCGACAACCGGATTCTATGGGAAGTAAGAGTCCTACAAGTTGTTGTATAATCAACGGTATTTTACATAACTTGTTAGCTGAATTAACGTTTTGAATAGATGCTACCTATATCTGTATATAATTCCATTTTCTTTTGTTTACGAAGAAGTGAAGTAAATTACACCTATCTATGAGATTTGATTCGAACGCCTCAGACTGCAACTATTTAAGTGGAAAGTAGTCCAGTAGGTTTCTTTACAAATCCGAAATAAAATTGCAGAAAATAAAAATTAATTTATTTTTGTATTGTTAGCTATCACCAACAGATGGCGCTTTATTAAATTCTCTACACGCCCGTGCAAGGCTATCTAATTTTAGCGCTTGTCTTCAACTCACTATGTGGCGTAGCGGTCAGTGGTATGGATTGCGCGCATCGGTCGGGAGTTCAATTCCGAGCGGAGGATAAAAATTTTTCGTTTATATTTCCCGCAAATTCAGGCGTCGAAATTATATTGTTTCGATGCCTTGCACACGTGGGATAGATAGATGGGTGGTAGCAACAAGTAGGTATTGTCCAACGTGGCGCCTTCTTCTGTTGTAGCCCGTACATTTTTGTATTATTTTCAAAGAACAAAATTATGTAGTAAATATGTATTTATTTGATAAAGCAAAAAATAAATACGTATTTTTTTATTTAATCTAACTGTGGGGACCAAATAGAATCGATTTCTTTATACCCAGGAAACATCCCTTTTCATCTGCATAATTATAACTGATCAAACGTTATATGAAAGTTATGTTTAAGGTTTTTCTGTTTACTTTGACCTATCACCAGAAAGATTTATAATTAGTTTAAGTATTAGGTATTGTGTTTTAGATTGAAACGACACAATGCGTCATAAAATTATTTTAAAATTGTTGTTCTATTTGCCAGACATCAGCTGTTATTGCTATGCCAGTTTTACTATGAAGTCGAGTGCATTGCGCCAATGGGACTAATTGTCGTCTCGGTTAAGCCATTATCCCGTCCCGTCTAATTGTTTCTTCGTAAATGCTGATAACGCCTTTATTGTCTTCAAGCTTTGTTGGCTTGGTAGGGTGCGAGTTCGTGGAAGTACCAGACTTTCACTAGTAGGTGCGATGTGCGATATGGATGTGTTTAGCAGCATTTTGTAAAAGCATTTTCGGTTTAATGGGCTTTTAATTAGTTTGAGTCTGTTTGGTATTTAAATTCGGTAGATTATGTCTGTCTGATGGATGATTGACTTTATAGAAAATACCTACTACCGCCTATTAATTTTTAATCGAGTTTTAAGTACTCTCGTCTTTCAGGTGTTTTAATTAATTTAAACATTTCTTTACATTACAAGATACTTACCACCTACTTAAAGGGATTTTGAAACGATAATGAGGTGAAAAGCTAACACCTGTAGGGCTAATAGCTTCCATTAAACCCACTCTAGATATTCAAAGTGTTCTAAATGCAAATGACTCATAATAGTTGTTGATTGCATAAATCCATTAGGGATCCATATGAATCACATTATTAGAGCAGCCATTTTAAGTAGAAATGTAGCTAGTATAAAAACAGATTCATGATTAAAAAGAATCGATCCCAATGTATCAAGACCGAATAATTAATTTTCTTTACTTATCCATGGTCTTATTAATCCTACAAGACAGTGCTTGCATAAACTTTTTACAACGTATCTTCAAACAAACAACACAATTTTGAAGAAAAAATGTCTCAATCAATTTCACAACTTTTTTAACAGACTTCCGTAGATATCTGTTACGGATCGTAGAGGATTTTCAAGCGCAGCGTAGGCCAATGCTACGTTGGATAAGAAACCTTCTACCTAGCGCTAATTCTTTTTATTTACTGACCTAAATTATATACCAAAGTGGTAATAATAATATATCAGACGCAGACATTCTGCAAGGACTTTTACATACGGTAGGACTAGGACCATCTGAGTAGGTAGGTACATACGAGCTGATTGATAAGTTTCCGAAACGACAAAGAAAAACTTTAAAAATCTATTTAAAATAAATTTATTTCTCAACGTAGTTTCCTTCTACCTCGATGCATTTAGTCCGGCGCTTCTCCAATGCCGTTACACCAGTTTGATAAAATGTTTTCTCCAACCCCTCAAAATACTCGTCCACGGCAACAATGACTTCTTCATTTGATGAAAATCTCTGGCCACCTAACCATTTCTTCAGGTTTGGGAATAAGTGGAAGTCACACGGGGCCAGATCCGGGGAATAGGGTAGATGCGGCAGCAATTCGAACCGCATTTCATGGAGTTTGGCGACTGCAACCATTGACGTGTGTGCAGGTGCGTTGTCATGGTGGAACAAAACTTTTTTCTTGGCCAAATGTGGTCGTTTTTTCTGGATTTCTTCACTTAATTTTTGCAGCAACCTTGCGTAGTACTCTCCATTTATTGTTTTTCCTTTTTGCAGATAATCCACTAAAATAATCCCTCGAGCATCCCAAAAAACAGTCGCCATCACTTTGCCGGCCGACAAAACCGTTTTTGCTTTCTTCGGCGCAGGTCTTCCGCTCTCAGTCCACTGCTTAGATTGTTCTTTTGTCTCGGGAGTATAATGATGTATCCAGGTTTCATCGACTGTTACATAACGCCGCGAAAACTCGTTAGGATCTCGGTTAAACAGCGCCAAACACTCCGATGAATCGTCCACTCGACGTTGCTTTTGGTCAACAGTGAGCAAACGCGGCACCCATCGCGCGCAAAGCTTTTTCATTCCCAAATGTTGGTGCAAAATATTAAAAACGCGTTCAGATGAAATGCTCACCATCTCTGCTATCTCTCGCAACTTCAAGCGCCGATCATTCAATACAATTTTGTGATTTTTTTTGATCATGTCCGGATTCGTGACTTCATTTGGACGGCCAGACCTGTGGGCGTCTTCGCAGCTCTGTCTTCCACGTTTAAAATCAGTTACCCAGGTGTGAATTGTACTCAATGCAGGAGCAGAATTACCTAAAACACTGTCTAGCTTGGTTTTAATCTGGGTTGCTGTTTTCTGTTTTTTAACGTAAAACTTTATCACCGCACGAATTTCGTTTCTTTCCATTGTTAAGAAAATTTACGACAGAAAAAGTTCTACGTCATATCAAACAAATTCCACCAGTTCGATTAAATTCAAATTTGGCGTTCTATTTTCAAAAAGATGCCAAAATATAATGTAATATTTTTTTTTTGCGTATCATTTTTTTAAGTTCGTCGTTTCGGCCAGTTATCAATCAGCCCAGGTAGGTATGATAGGTAGAATCGTTGTCAAATCTCAAAGTCAAATGAGTTGTAACACCCCAACGTTTTAATCAAGTAGGTACTTAATAAAGATGTGTTAACACACTAGCTCTTTCAGAATAATGTGCATCGTCATTAATTAGTGTGCACTCATTCCGAAGCCTTAATTGGACAAAGGGGACGCCAGAGAATTAATAAAGACGCAGTCGCCTGAACATGTATCTCTAATCTAAAGTGATGTATGCAATACCTAATTTGTATTGTTTTAAATTGATACGATACGAGTACCCCAAGGTGTTAATAGATAGAATTGGAGAATGTTAAATATATGGCAATATTGTGTAAATAATATATGGCAAGCGGCAACCATCTATACATACACAAAAAAAAAACGATCGCTTTTAAAAATTAAAATGACGGTTTTTTAATATGACAGACATATTTCTTTTTTTGGGGTTTCGTACCTTAAACGGAGAAACGAAACCCATACGATCACTCGCGTGTCCGTTTGTCACCGTATTTTTTTTAACTCCTCATTGTAAGTAAGAAGATTAAAAATTGGGAGCAGGCCTTTCAGAATTCAAAAAGAAATCCGGCAGAGGACCAAGGTGGTGGATATTGTCCAGAAATGTAGCAAGCTGAAGTGGCAGTGGGCTGACCACGTCTGTCGCAGAACCGATGAGCTTTGGAGCAGACGGGTTCTCGAATGGAGACCGCGTCTCGGGTAACGTAGTATGGGACGCCCCCCTGCCAGGTGGACTGATGACCTGAAGAAGGTCGCTGGTGGTGGCTGGATGAGGAAAGCGGGTGATCGTGCGCTTTGGCGTACCCTTGGGGAGGCCTACGTCCAGCAGTGGACTGCAATAGGCTGATTGATTGATTGTGTCACCGATAACTAATTAATTTTTAAACAATACTTAACTCGTGTACCAAACCAGGTTTGTGCCACAATACTCATCTATAATAACGTATATTTTCTTCCCTTTTTGTGTCTTCCAAATATTAGCTTTCAGTAATGGATAGTTATTTGGCCAAGCTAGTTACTAAGTTAAGTATATTGACCGCGCAGAGATTGAGTTTTGGTAAATAGACATACTGGTTGAGTTTTTTGTTGTATTGATTACCTACATTAAACTATAGGTACAATGAACATTTTTCTAGCTGTTATTTTACATCAAGTGTTTGTGTGTTCTATCTACCCCCTTCCTTTCGGGCTTTAAAAATATACTCGACACTTTATGTTGTTGTTGTTGGTTAAATTATTTTTTTTTGTTTTTTTTGCCGGTATGACCGAGCTACTCTCATCTCGGTGTAACTTGAATCCTCCTCTATTAATAATGTATCTGGCCAAGAAACTTTGTTTACTGGCCACTTTGATTTTTACTATTTCCCATTAAAAAATAAATAAGCTCTATAAAGATGGCGCTCCATAATTAAATTAATAATACAGGCACCTCTTAAGAATGCCGTTAAATTGTTATCCAACGCGTAAGATCACTTCGATACCCTTAATTGATTCCGATAGACGCCTCTAGATGGCGCCCAGCTCACACATATTTTAAACTCCCATTTTAAACTTAGTTTAACTAGAAACTTAATTTTAAAAGCTGTAGGGTTCATTATCAAAGAGAAACCGTACACCAGCAGTAAATATGACGTTGTTGCAGAAGGTAATAGGCGTCTAATCGTGGATAATTAGCAGATACGCACATATTTATTACGAAGGAGACACGCTACCGTTTCGCTCTTTATCGGCTATTATATTAAACGTTGTCGGTGTCAAGATCACGAACGATTTCTACACCGTTAATCGAGATAAGCACTTAGATAGCGAGTAATGTTTAATTTGAGGTTAGGTAAGGTTAGAGATTTGATCACGACAAATTGACTTTGATTGTTTCCCTTTGTGGATAAGTCAGATTTTATCATGGCCTGGTATTACGTATTTGTTCCAAGTATGTGTAATAGCTACGACTTTCTTATTATTAATTAAATTTAATTAAAAGCTAGGTACCTACCTATTCGGTGTTTCCTGCTCCTGCAATACAATGAAGCAACTTTGAGGTCACCCTCTCATGTATTCTTCATCAATAACTTCCTGTGTTAGGTTACGGAACTTTTTTCTGTCCCCTCTTTATTTTATGCATATTTATTTTTGTCTCTCTTAAACTCATCTAATGTTCTTGTTTACCAACTCTTACAAATTCATTGTTTACCGGAACAAAATCATAACAACCTTTTACGTAGACAGGACGGGATTGTTTACCTTCTCCTCGAAAAAACTTAATTTGTTAAAGAAGCGAGGCGAATTAAGCATTCTTTATCGAGTTTGCATCGCAATTAATTCGATGGCGATTTTTTTCCCGCCCATTAGATAGCAGCGGTATAGCGGTATTGGGATTAGGGTTACCACTATATCGAAAATTTAGATTTCTGAACAAATCCCTTACTATCCAGCTTTTCTAACATTCCGTGAGAAAACTAAAGAAGTAGGTACGCGGATTTGTTGGAGGCAGCTAACATTTCAGAAATACGCGCGTCATTTTGAATATTCAGACAATCTTAAATGTAAGACTTAATCTAATATAATAATAATAATAAATAATAATAATAAAATCTTTATCTAGTTCTCCACAGACAATCTTATATTAATACAAATTCTAACTTAATTAGTATGGTACAAAGAAAGAAGGTACGTGTGAAGACTGGTGCCTGAAATAGACGGAGGTCTGTGCTTCAGGTCACCAGAACCCCAGGTGTACTTCCCCAGTAAAATTATGACTTAGCTAAGTATTAACTGTGTGTGTTTTTTCTAGGAGAGTAATTTAGAAAAAGAAAAAGAATGTACTTAAATAACAAAAATTGACATGAAGGATAGAGAAAGGAAGCTTCGTAACTATGTCTAACCACAACTATATGTTGAGTAGCCTATGCGTAAAATATGAGAGAATGTAACGTAGAATGTAAGTATAGTGAGATATTAAGGTTTGTGAGTGTGTATGTTTGTGTGTTGATGAGGGCGTGTGAGTGTGTGTGTGTGTGTTTGTGTGAAAGTGTGTATGTAGTGTATATTGTCTAGCCCTGCGACAAAATGTCTTGGGATCGGATTTCAGGCACTAGACAGGTGAGTAGCTGAGTAATAAACCATAAACAATAACACTGGCAGTGCAAAAATGCTAGGTATGTATGCTAAGTACATACTATACATACGAGTATATATATATATATCAACGATAATAAATATAATAATAATAACATGTAGTATGTACTAGGTCACAGGTTTGATAAGGTTTTCTGTGTCAGTGTAAGATAGTCCCATTAACCAGGCGGTAATGACTTTCTTGCAATGGTGTCTATATAAATTGTAAATGTTGTTGACTCTATTTGCACGGTTGAAGAGAAATGGACCAAGAAAACAGGAAAATCTGTGACTAAACTCAGTGCGAGTGTTTTTAGTGAAAGCTACATTTTTGTTTCTTTTACAAGATAAAATGGGTGAGAAAGGAGTTTTGACGTGTTGGAGAAGAATGGTATTTAAAATAAAAAGTTGGCGTATTGTTAGGACTTGGCAAGATTTGTATAGGGATTGAGTAGGAAAATAGAAAGGTTTAAAATTTGCAACTTTGTGAATGGCTCGCTGGGCTCTTTCCAGTTTTATGAGGTGGGATTTTGATGCATCTCCCCAGACGGTGATACAATAAGTAGTCACCGATTGGCAAAGTGCAAAATAAACCATTTTAAGGATGTCAGGATCCGCAACGTGTCTAAGCTTTTTGAAGACATAAATGAGCTTATGTACCTTACCGGTCAGACTACGGATATGTTCCACAAAATTTAGTTTATCATCTAAGAGAACGCCAAGATATTTAATTGTATGGGTTTTAAGAAGTTTAGGACAAGTGCATAGCAGTTTCTTATCATCGTGATCGTGTACAGTTATGGATAAGTTATTTAATGGGTTTTGGGTAGATTCTCGGATGGAGAAAGTGAGGTATTTGGTTTTGTCTACGTTTTGAGTAAGGATTATTTAGGAGCCACTTAGTAACGTTGTCCAGTCCTGATTGGGCGTAGTCATATACGTCAGGCCAAGAATTTGCTGTAAAAATTAGTGCAGTGTCTTCAGCAAAGGACACAAGTCTTCCATTTGGTAATGGTAGGTTACACAGATCGTTTATAAATGACAGAAACAAAGTTGGACCCAAGATGCTGCCCTGAGGAACACCATAGATGAACGGTAAGACAGAGCTCGTGATTCCATTGATGACTACACATTGACTCCTGTTACTCAAATAATCCTGGAAAAAATTAAGTGGGAGACCTCTGATACCTAAGGACTGTAGTTTATTTAGAAGAATAGGTGTTGAAATAGTATCAAATGCCTTGGCCAAATCGAGAAAGATGGTCAAACATTTTTTACCTGCGTCCATATTTGTGACAATAAAATTGGTCAGGTCTTGGACAGCATCTTCAGTAGATTTTTGGGCACGGAAGCCATATTGCCTTTGGGATAGGAGGTTTTTACTCTCGAGGTACTTAATCAACCTGATATTCGCAATACGCTCTATAATTTTAGATAATGCAGGAAGGACCGAAATTGGGCGATAGTTGGATGCAATTGCCTTGTCTCCCGACTTGAAAATAGGGTGAACTAGAGCTATCTTTAGGGCATTAGGAAAAATATATTTAGAAAAACACAGATTTATGATATACGTTAAATGTGGTGCTAGAACATTTTTATGGGTTTTGAGTATATTCGTTGTAATTCCATCCCATCCCGCCGCACAATCGGTTTTTAGAGACATTATTGTACGTTTTACCTCTTCCTGATCAGTCTCTAATAAGACAAATAAAGCATTCGGCTGCTGCAGTTTTAGAATTATTGCGGTTATTATAAACAAGGTTATTCTTCTGTTGTATCGCCTCAGCCAAAGATTTACCTACATTCACAAAAGTAGAATTAACGTAGTCTGTCGATAGCTTTGGGGTGGGTTTCACCTTCAACAATTGCTCAGCTGTGTTTTTACTTTTTTTCATATCAGTGACATTTACTATAGTGTTCCATAACTGTTTTAAATTCGTCCTTGACTTTTGTAGCTCTGCTCTGTCGTATTCCCTACGTACTTTTTTTAAGAGTTTGTTACAAAAATTTCTATACCTTTTAAATGTGACCTTAAGAGTAATATTAAATGGGTTGTTTTTAAGATTTTTGTGCATATGATCTCTATTTCTAATACATCGTATTAGTCCAGAAGACATCCAGGGTTTGAGAGGTCTATAACGACAAGGAATGTGGACAATTTTGGAATGTAAGCTTATAATATTCTTTAATATATCGATAATATTATCGGTAGCACTATTCGGATCATTAAAATTAAAAACACTATTAAAGTTTGCCTCTTCAATTGATTTATTTAGACCGTTAAAATCGATCTGTGTACGTGCCTTTGTTGTTTTGGAGCGCATTTTTGTCGCTAATGAAAATATAACCACGTCATGATCTGTAACAGCAGTCTGTGCAACAATGGCGAGCGAAGATAATTTACTTTTCAAGATGATGTGGTCCAAGCATGAGCGGCCATGGGTCGGAAGTGTGTGCGCTGGTAACATTTCATGGGAAGCAGTGAGATTAAGATAAAGCTCTGTGTTTCTGTCGGTTGACTCAGGAATAATATCGATATTAATATCGCCAATAACAACAATATTTTTGTAAGTTCGCAAGTTTGGTAGAATAGAGTTAAGCGATGCCAAAAAATTATCCGCATTTTTGAAGGCCCATGGTCGATATATTGCGATGACGACTGTGTGTGAACCAATTTTAATCATAATGCAACTGGCATTTACCATAGGCGGTTCCTCAATATTTATATTATCGAGTTTATTGTTGACATAGACGACGACACCGTCATTTTAATTGGAGGGATTTGACGAAGTATAATTCAAGTAGTTTTCGATACTAGGGATCGTAGGTTTTTGAAGAAGCCAACATTCCGTTAAAACGAGAATATCAAATTCCGTTTTTAATTGACACATTAAAAGTTCAAATTTATTAAAGTTTGCGGACACACTTCGTACGTTCTGAGAGAGAATTTTCAATGATTCTCCGTGACCATGTTGGATCATGTGCGATATACAATCTTCAGGAGCCAGGGCTATACTTTGAGATACTGAAATATCGTCTATGTTTTTAATTAGTTCATTTGTATTAGTCATTTTTATAAAGTTGAGGGCGGTCGCTGATCATTTAACTGACATGTAATTTTGGGTTGTAGGTAATGAAATAGGGAGGATGACGGGGTAAATTTCCGTACTTGTAATTTATTTTATGCTCTCGGTCAGGTACTGAGTATGTAGATATATTGTGTTGTTTGCACTGCGTTTTGTGTTTTGGGTAAGTTCTTGTGTGTGTAAATATAGTGTATAGTGTGTTTTGTTTATAGTAAATTTTGTGTTTTAGGTAAAGTAGTGTGTGTAAAATAAGCTGTTTGTGTGTTCATGTTTAATAATAGTATACATTGTGATATTGAGATAGGTAGTAGAATAACAAAAAGAGAGGATTATATTTTAATAGTTGTAGCTAGGAACTTGTAATTTATTAAAAGAAGATAATCAAATTTAAATAGTCAATTTTTCTTATTTTCTAATTCATACAAAATTTGCTCAGATTTAATTAGAATTGGTTTGTCATTTTCATTTTTACGTAAAAATATATTTCCGTTTTTAATCCAGCAAAATCTATAACAATATTTTTGTGCAAAGTCTCGTGCTGAACGATACAATTTTTTTCCGAAACATAGATAGAATATAAATCTCAAATGTATATATTTTTCAAAAATACCGGCCATATTACATTTTTACATATTACGATACAATTTTTTGGTAGTTCCTGGTAGTTGTTCCGAAACATAGATAGAATAAAAATCTCAAATGTATATATTTTTCAAAAATACCGGCCATATTAGATTTTTACATATTATTCCAGTATTGTCCTAAAAATGCTAGTGATATGGTAACCCTGATTGGGGCAAGTAATTAGTTGTCCGATGCGAACTTCCGATTCTGGCGAGCTCCTGAACATGATTGATGGCGTTTTTACTCTATTACCAACTTTTCTCCCCCTTCGGCTTATCGCCCATCGCAGGTCGGTAAACGGGGATGAACGTGATGAAAACGGGGGTACTCCGCAAGATTGCGGACACTCTGACCAATCAATGTTAACGATGTTGGAAAGGTTGATCGATGATAGATAATGCTTCATTAGTAGGTCTGGAAGTTAAGAAACTTTGCATACAATGCTTGAAACCTATCCTATCACACACAGAGTACCTACCAAAACGACTACCAAGTTGCAAGATCAGTTTTTATAATTAACATTTTTAATTAAGTTAGCAATGGCAACAGCAATGTCCGATTATGAATGGTGAAGCAATTAACAATCTGGTTACCTAGTTAAAAATGAAACTATAAAACCAGGCAATAGTGACTTAGTACTTAAAAGCATAGGTAGAGTTTAAATTCAGTCAAGATGTCGAACAACAATTTTATTTATTTATTGCTTGAGAAGGGTTAATAAATATCTGTATAATTTTATCAATCACAAACGGTAGCGCCGGTGTACGGTGGGTCCGTCACGAAGTATTTTATTTATGTACATATTATTAGAAATTTCTGTTTTCAAAATACTTATTTGTCTATTTTCTGTTTTTCCAGTGGGTGGGATGTCGCGCGGCGGCAGCGGGGCTGGCAAAACGGTCACTGCCAAACGCGTGCCGCCGCCAGCCGTGCCAGGGGACGCGTTTGGCACGCCACAGCATCGCCACTCGGGATCCAGCTTCGGATCCCAGGGATACGCGTCCTGCGAGGAGCAGGCCTATCCGCAGCCGCCAGATACGCCTTCACACACGCGAGGTAAAATCATAATAATATGTGTGGTTATTCGACGCTCTTACAGTAAAGTAAAGCATCGTGCGGAAGGAGATATTCAGCATAGGATCGAGCCCCTAGATAAAGCAATGGGTAAAGACGACAAGGATTGACTCTACCCGTTTAGACGCTGAAATGACGCTGCTCCAATCACATTACTGCCAATCGCTTCCAACCACTTTCTGTGGCTTTTTAACGATTTAGTGCCTGTATATGTGGTATTTGAGTGTATTGAGCACCATCATCATAACGTAACATTTAACTTCTACCCTTTGAAATCGATTCCTGCAACTCAAGTAATACCAGCAAAGCAGTTCTATAAGAAACTCTGCGTGTGAAAAATTTGCAACTACCATAGCTAATGTTGAATTCACCTTTTCACACCTCCACAGTGTAATGGCAATGTATGATCGCTAATTTTCGCATTATGCTGTTACGGTAAGCTTCTATTCTATGGGAATTTGGAAAGTTGCCTATTCTTGTAACTTCCCACACAAATTAGTGCTTGCGAGCTAATAGGTACCTAGGAACACCTGTCCATTCAGTTTGTATTAATCATTAAGAATTTGTGGGTGGTTCGGCTCAAATAAATATACTAATATTCCACAATATTGTAATTTCCAGATGACCATTCAGACTACGGAAGCACGGTGTCGGGAGTGTCAGGAGTCAGCGGCGCCAGTGGGAGTCTCGGCAAGAGTCCAGCTGGTGGGGGGACCTTTACATTTCCCCCACCATCCCAGCCCCTCACCCATAAAGCGGCAGTTTACTATCACCACCAGTTGGCGCTCAGTGATGACCAGGGGATCGATATGACACAGGTGATGATCATGCTAGATGACAATTTTTATTCAATGAAGTCTGTGATAGCTTAGACCACCCTGTCATGCTCAGGCGCAGCTAGGAGTTCTTACATCCATGCTATATCGTATCACGTAACTCGTACACAGCAATATATAACAACCGTATTATTTTAGTAGCTCTTTGTTGGCTGGTTTTTCTGTTTTATTCTCTCTATAAAATTTTAAATTATAATGGTAAGTAAATTATTATTTTGACGAGCCTACTAACTGTTATACCTATATTATAAACAATAGAATTTGTCAGAAAAAAATTGACAGAAAGTGTAAAAGAGAGGCATTCAATCCTAGCCTAATCATTACATATTTATGTTATTCCAGAGCCCTGGCCGCGACAGCCCCGGTTCATCATCAGGGTCTGCAGGGTCCGGGTCCAGGCACTCCTCAGCTTCCCTGGACAGCGGCAGAGCGTCAGGCCGGATGCCGCATCACCACCACGCCGCGTGTCATTGTGGAGACACAGCAGATAGAGTTCGTGCTATGATTGCACAGGGGCTTCCTGTAAGTACTTGCAGGATTTAGGCTCTCCATTGTTATTGCATTGTGTATTTGTGTGAAGCATTTTTTAGATCGAAGCTAAAAAATAATTTTGTCGACTTTGGACAGGGACAGGGTCAGAGTATTTCCTCAGTATTCCGAGCCTGACTCAGGCGCTTCTTATTATGCCACACTGTGAAAAGTCGAAAATAAAAATGCCATTATTGCTTCCATATTTGAATGTTTGGATTACCGAGAAGATACGGTTCGAACCCTGTCCAAGATCTACAAACTTTTTTTCGTGAATGGACTTTCTATAGAAATACTGCATTAATTATAATAGCAGTTGCTTCAAAATCTTATTTAAATAATTTGTTGACCTTTCAGGATCCAGACATCATCCACGCTTGGCTAGCTGATCTCCAGATGGAAGAATACGCAAGGCTCTTTATAGAAGCTGGATATGACCTGCCCACCCTCACTAGGATGACTCCCGAAGACCTGACGGCTGTGGGAATTAAGAAACCCAACCATAGAAAACGTTTAAAGGCTGAACTTGCAAATTTGAATGTGCCGGACAACTTACCAGACTATATACCGGTGCGTAGACCAATCTTGATATAATTTGTTGATTGATTCCAAATATAATATGAATTATTATAGGCGTCGTATCAACAACCGTTCGCTTTACTCGACAGTGCTTTCAATGATCTTTATTTTTAATTTTTTGTACTACCTAGAAAGACAGTAATACAAATACTGTTCTCTAAGATTGTTCCAAATCAATTTCGAGACAATGTTCCTCAATAGAAGAGTTACAATCTCACTCATCCTACCAGGTGCGCCAGATATTTTCCAAATTAAAAATGTTCTTATTCTAACTGTAGATGTAACCGAGTACCTACCAATAATATTCCAGGGTTCACTAGAAGAATGGCTCCGATTGCTTCGGCTGGAGGAGTATGGACCGGCGTTGGTGGCGCAAGGGTATCGCACAGTGCATGACGTCACACAACTAGCTTGGGAGGTGAGCAAATTATTCCTGTGCTACTCGCATTGTAAAGAAAAAGAAAAGACATCATCAAGAGATCATCTGATTTACAGCTGTCAAAATGCTGACGACGGCTCAATGGCATAGTTCTAGAACTAGGTTCGGAACTCGCTATATAGTAATAGAGCCTTTTAAAAACTTCTTCAAATTCTACGAAAGATGAACAACACACACTTACTGAACAATTACGATTGCCTTTATTCATTAAAAAAACATGAACACTTTAAACTACATATTTGGTTAAAATTTACTTTATTCTCAAAACCAAATTTTCTTTCCAAAATTCCAGGACCTAGAAGACATGGGCATTGTCCGACTGGGACACCAGAAGAAAATTCTTCTTGCCATAAAACGGGTAAAGGACATCAGAGCCGGCAAGAGAAGCATCAGCACTCAAGGCTCATTGGACTTCACAAGGCTACAGCCTGGCCAGGTCTGTACCACCACCAGCATAACTTAGACCCTATTGTGTTTGTTGTGATGTTTTAGAGTTCTAGTTACCATAGATAACTCTGTGACACTTACTATGAATATGATTGCGGACGATATTTAGGCCTCCAGTTTTATGAAGAGAAAGATTATTCAACTTTTAACGTCCGCTTTCATTCCTACATAATTAAATTTTTTTTCAAATTAGAAATTTCCTTTTTCAAAATTTAAATGATTTATTTTAAAAAGCATCACTTCAAGTCAATGTACCTATGATTTTCTTTTTTTTACATACTTGATATCATTCATTTATCATACATTGGTCACCTTCATTCGAATTAGCAATGAAACGAACTAACAAAGTTTAAACAAGCGATGATTTAAAAAAGTATTAATATTTTCTTTATTTTACTAACTATAACTAGCTTGTTTAACAAAAAGCGATATAGCTTTGATATTATTTCAACTAATAAGAGATCATTTGCTGACTTTTATATTGACTTTTGTTATTGTTATTTTAGACATGTGTTAGCACAAGCTGAAGTTTATTTGCTCAGCCACTGGGCACATGGAAAAGTTGCGTCCTTGGAAGGGGAAGCAAATGTCCTGCAGGACAATAACATACCCTACCAGGACGACTTCAAAGATTTTATTGGCGTAAATCGTGAAGTTTTCAGTCAAAATTCCCGATGTCACACTTTTCCCGATGTCCCCCGATTACCATTCGTTTCGCTTAGACTTTAGGTCTACCTCCATTGCCATAGTCGTTTCTGTTCTGGTGGTAAATGGAACATCTCTGCGATTTTATATTTTAATGAATTATAAGACGCATAGATCATTTTACCTACAAGTATACTTACAGAAGGATATTGTAAAGGCATTATCCAGAGTTTTCAAGCCACCTATTGGCAATATCTGGAATAGCGGTTTCCCTTGCCTTTTAAAGCACAGAAAGTGCTCTACATGAAACCACGACCTCACCAATCCAGAATTAATTTCTGATTGCACGATGTAAGTTTCTTAATACATATTTGTTGCCTGGATTATTTTCGCGTTAAAAATCGATGGAAAATCGCAAAGATGTTCCCCACCGGCGTCCACACATCCATCCGCTGCATCCACATACCACTAGCCAAGAGCAGCATGTGAATGTTTTGTTTTCTTTTCTTTTTCCAAACACAAACCGCACCTTGGACATAATCGGCTAAAGGATTTATATCCGAGGGAGCTCCATTACCAGCCTCGGGAGAGACACGCAGCGAGTTACCAAAAACCCCCCGATCTAAACTTTGACGCCCTACAAACGTCCCTATGTGGCACCCATTTGGTCCCCATTCAGGTATGAGAACCTCCTTTGGCACAGTCTTGCCGACGCACCCAAGCACCAAGCTTTTACGTGCACCCGTTTTTGTGTGATACTTTGATATGCTGTGTTTTTGTTTGTCTACGTTTGACGATTGTGAATATGATTCTAATATGTTTTGATTAAATTTTATACGCTGTGATACAAGCACTATAATATGCCTGCACGGTAGATTTTAAGAATATAATTTATTTACATACAACAGTAACAATACTGTACAAACACTAAGGTCGTATTCTATTCATAAATTTAATCAAAATTTTGAAATGTTGCTGATATAATAAAATATAAACGCGGTTAAATAAATGTTAATTAGCTGGTTAAAATTGATCTTTTCCAGTTAATCTTTTAATTTTATGAATGGAGCACCATTATAATGTTTGCTTAGAATGTGACAAGACAGATTGTAGGTAGGTATTACTTTATTAACTATAATAACAAGTACATAATTTTAAGTAAATAAGAATGAAACACAAATCGCATTCGCATGGAGTTTTGAATAAAATGCTAATAAATTTTAACATTATTAAAAGTAAGCATTAAAATTTATTGCAACTAAAATTATAGCATGAGATAAGTATCTGACACAAAACCCACTGTAAAAACAAGAAACTTACTCATTATTTTACTTATACCATATCTAAAGTATGTTTATGCAATTTGTTTTGTTAAGGTATTTTTGATAATATACTTATTCATGTAAATTATGTATTTTTTATGTACAGTCTACTTACATAGCTCTACCCTCTGAATACCTAATCCCAGAAATTAATTCGTGATTAAAACCCTCGGCAGATTCGTCACCCGCGCGGCAAATCTCTAGAAAGCCTAGAGGATCCTTCAGAAAGAGCTTCACACACCACATTCTCTCCCGACGCCGGGTTCTACTACGGCGGAGGTCAGTGGAGGCGCTCCTACGACGACGGAGATATCACACCCACCAATGACAGCTCGTACGAAGGGGGAGGGACCTTGCCCCGTCCAAGGGGTCTCGTGCGACCGCGTCCCGTCGCCAAGATACAAGCCACCCCCGCCTACAGAGACAAGTCTCCAGATTACGCTTATGACGAGATTGCGTATTCAGCCAGATTACAACGCGTGGCGTACGGAGCGAGTCCTCACGTTGCTAGAAAACCTCCGCCGGACCCACCCAAAAGACAGAGCTCTCAGTACGCTCCGTTCAGCAGATTTGGTCAGACGACCGTAGAAATTCATCCAGAAAAGAGCCTTCCCTTAAGTCTTCCTGCGTACCCAAGCTCGGACTCCTTAAGCGTGTCTTTGGACAGTACGGGACTGCTGCCTCCTCCCCCTGCGCCGTCTTCCCCGCCCAGAAGATACGAAGAAGATAAGCTGAGAACTGGATCAGATGCCAGTTTTAAGGTAAGGTTTAAGCACGCTAATAAAAAATAAAATTAAAAATAGCTCTGCTTTGGTAGCCATTAGTGGGGTATTAAATAAACATTTCAACTCGTAACAAAGGTGAATCGTGATCGTCTATATCTCGAGTTTAGTTTTACGCTCAACGGACTCATGTTAACGCTGTTAAAACAAGCTGATTTTGAATAGAAAACTAGAATATCAGTTATCTATATTAGTATGTCAGTAGGATATTTTGAAAATTAACAATCGCTTCTCTTCCTCAGTCGAGTTCGAGCACGGAATCGGACAGCATCCCATTTGCAAACGAGAATGCGGGCACGATAAAGCAGAACCGAAGTCAGATCGGCGGCAGGCCTCACACCGTGGACTACGGGCGAGGTGGCATGGGGCTCGCCAACCTCCCGCCGAGGAACCCCGACATCAAGCCCACGACGCCGCACTCGCTTCCGGAACACAAGGACGAGAAGAGCACCGAACCAGTCGACGTCCTCAACGACATCGGCAACATGCTGGCCAACCTCACGGACGAACTAGACGCCATGTTGGAAGAAGAAAAGCGCCAAGGCCTGGCCGACTCCTAAAATGAGAAATCAAGTAGATAATTCAAATTGACTGCAACTCGAATAACTAAACGATCCTGTTTAGAAATGAATATTCCAAAGAGTCAAGCTGCCATTTTCATCGGCAATATTTTGGACGTAGATACCTGCTATGATTTTATGGACATTGCCTATCTTCCATTTATCAAGTCAACGTACATAAGCAAAAATTACATAAGCTGTAAAGATCTGTTTGTGTACAAGCAGCTTTGTTTTCGAGGGATATGATTTTAATTTTATCATTCTGTGGCCATTACTAGGTACGCTTAGCAAAAGAAAGTTAACATCTTTATACATTTAATGTATGTTGTAGTATTACCAGACAGGTATAAATTTTAGACCCGTCTGTAACACTACAATAATAAAATAGATTCCTATACATTAGTATAGAATTTTGTAATGATTTAGTACATTTTTATACAATTTTCCAACGGTAGCTATCATGACATTGTATAAACTCCTAAGAGCTGTGTGTTTGTTGTTCTATTTATGACTAAATATTGTATTTAACTTTTAGTTCCTTTTAACAATGCGTTTTTCATATCTCACCGGGGTAAATTAATAATTAGAGTTTAGTCTCATCCGGAAACAGATGAAAATGGCTATTTTTGTAAATATCGTTTTACTTGAATTATGTCATAAAATAAAAACATATAATCCGGTAGCTAGATTTCATGTACAATAAAATTGTAGAGTACTCGACGTAGAATTGATTAGGTAGAGTTTATACAAAAGTAGTTTAGATATAGTGTGACAACCTAGGGATTACTGTGTATCATAGAACTTCATTATGATAGTGATAGACCTCATAGGAATGTATGTTAAAGTTATTGTATTGCATTGAAGACCAGCCTGTTTCTGCCGTTTTAAATAAGTAATATGACAACCAATTTTAATAAGTAATCGTCTTTTTATAGTTTGAGCCTTTTGCCATCATTGCCACGCTCCACATTTTACTACGCAAGCTAAAATGTTAAAAACACAAGCATCTTTTCCATTATATATTTTACTATTTAAAGTAAAAACAAGGATTTCTAATTTACATAGTTTCAAACGGAGTTGCCATACATTTTACAGTGGACATTTTTTTTCTGCTTCTATATACTTCTAACAAACCTTCTCCAGCATTTATTTCACCCACCGTGTGGCATATGCATCCTCAATCAACTTCGATATTCCTTCTTAGTTTTGGAAGGTTCGTTGCGTGATTCTATAGATCATCGGACCATACGGCTGGTAGTCTACTTAACCATCTTCTCCCCAAAAGCCGCCTTAGTCCATCTTCTATCATATCGGAGACCTTTCCTATAGCCAAATACCTAATAAACCGAGTTCTGCATTTTTTAATACATATCGAAAATGAGGAGACTTCCCAAATACTTTTAAATCAAAAAACATTTCCGTACTCAGTAAAAACGTGGGTATTTTTTAAATTAAAAAGTATAAAACTAACTGCAAATAAGGTCGACTTTAAACGTTATTTCAGACATGTAATTCCAATTGTATTCTTTATTATGTAAAAAGCAAGTTTTCAGTCATTAAATGTATTAAGACACTCCAATAAAACATAACGTACAATAAACTACTAACGCCATAAAATGTACAATATAATAACAAAAAAATATCATGTAATAAATGTAGCATCAACATTTAGCATACTTGTAAATATATTAGGAATCAGTGTTATATAAAGTCTTCTTTGATAACAGTTCGTATTTAGACGTTTTATATACCTTGTAATAACACTGTAATTTGATTTTGCTGCCACTGTTTCGCTTTTTCTTGTAGAAAGGTGCTATGCTATCAAAAAACTTTATAATTTCATGACTTTTTTGAAGTTACTTTACGAAGTAAACTATAGTGTCCAGACGACCGTACAAAATGGAGAAAATGTCGATAGAAGAGATAGTATCTAGCTCTATGATCACCATCTCTATAAAAAGAACACCTTATTAGCCTCGATTCGGGATGTCACGCTCTAATCGTTAATTTAAGTTAGTCCGTTTTTTTTACCTTTTAAAGATTGAAAAGGGACAGGTGATGGCCATCCTAATATTAGAGCTGTCAAACATCGAATTTGAACCTTATGGCCGTGTCGATTGCACAATTTTAGAGAGTACTTAAAACATGCGACTTAAAAATCTTTCAAACTGACAGCTATGCCCTTATTTTAGGTTGTCATTCGATCAAATGAATATCTTGAAAAAACAACAACAATCAAATGAATATCATTCGTTCATCACCTCTCTTTCATTGGTCATAAATACGAAAAGGATATCTGGATTTTAAAATTAGAATTACAGCATGACATCCCGAATCGAGGCCATTGACACTTTTTCTATATTTTGTCACTAATTTGACTGGAAGTTTACTATTTTACTTTACATTGAGCCTTTGGGCGATATTTCGTGTAGCGAGTTTCATAAACTTACAAAAACTAGTCAAAAATTACTTCAAAAGTGGCGGCAGCGGACATGTTTTAAATAATTTAATTGAATGTAACAAAACTTCGTAACGTGTTATTGAAAACAGCATAACATAACATCATTACTTATTTTATAGTTCAGTTCTTATTTGAATAAATATATTTGTAATATCGATTGCGTGTTATTATTTACCCTAAGATTTAATATCGATCTACATTTCGTAGTCACACAATTGTAATTGTAACTAACTTAGTGAAAAATAGGCATCATCACCATGGCCGAGTGGTCGAAATTTCGACGCTCATTTCGGAGGTTCCGGGTTTGATTTCCGGTGGGGACACTGTCAAGCAAAAATCTCTTTGTGAGACTTTCCCCAGTTTGGTTAGGACTTTGCAAGCTGAATCACCTGATTGTCCGAAAAGAAATATGATTCCGTGCTTCGGAAGGCATGTGCAGTTGGTCCCGGTATTCATTATAAGCCCCTTTCCTTTAGACTTAGCTAAAGAGTTTGGGAGGGGAGAGTAAACTGCAAGCAACAGCAATGACTTGTAACTACAAGCTAACTAGCATCCGATATTTAAACAAAGAGTAAAGCGGGCTTTACAGAGAGAGCAACTGAAAATTTACTGAAAAATACTGAAAATCAATTTCATTTTATAACAGCACAACACAAAACAGCACTAAATAAACAGGTACCTAGTTCTATGAAAAATCAAAGCAAAATTAAATAAACTTAACATTGACCCTACAAACATAAAATATGTAAGTAGGTAGGTAGGTAGGTAGGTACTCATACCTGCTCATACCCTCTTGTACTCGAGGAAGTAGTACTCGCTCACCTAACCAGACAGGTCTCACTCAGCTTTTTCAGTAACTAAACACTGACTGGATATACAAGATGTTTTTCAGAATTAATTCTATGTTGTAAATACTACAATATATTTTTAACTAGAACCAAAATCAGTAAAATTCGATCCACATAAAAGTTTTGGGAGCAAAAATAACTCCGATTGGAAAAACAAACTCATTAAATTTCGCGCCAACATTCTACTTCCGGAAAATTCGATAACTTTCTTGTGATTGGTCAACTCAACCCGTCAAACGTCGTTTGGCCAATCAAAAAACAGTATGGTCGATCAATATGGGCATAGACAATAGAATGCAGCTTTTCCTAGTTAACTGTCACGTCGCGTGAAGCGAATGTCGCCTGCGCGATCGATAATACAAATTGGTATTCGAGATTGGGAAGTCATACTCTATTGAGCCTTTGATGGTCTGCGAGATTTGTTGGTGCAAACTGTTCTAGTGCTGAAAAAAGTGCAATAATGGATACCACGGGAGCGTACGGCGGAGGAAAGGCTGGAGGCGCCTTTGATCCTCAAGCTTTTATCCAGAGACCTCCTGTGATCGTTAGGGCGGTTTGTTGGGTAAGGCCTTTCTCACTTTTCCCTAATTCTTCATGCTATAATCAAAATAATCAAATTTTTCGAGTTTTCTCAACGTTAGTACCGATTTTAAATTAATCAATACTTGCTGTGCTTCTGGTGTTATTACAGCGAAGTTAGGCTAATAATTTACATGATTAATCAAGGGCTTTGGGTTGAAGCTGTATTATTCAACCGTTTGTTTAAATCCACTTGAAATTAAATTTTGAAAGATTTCCATTAATTATGATCTATTGATTATTAGAAAATATTACGATTTACAGTCATGTCTATAAGTATTAAAATTAGAAAATATTCTAAGAAATAAAGCATGCCATGCCATGGATCTGCAACATGCTATGACTTAGTAATATGGAACATGAAAATGTACCTACTGATAACATGTAATATGTTATCGACCTTGATTTAAATATATGTAATTGAAACTGCTACAGTGCACTGTTTCCTCACTATTATAAACATCAACATGGTCGCGCATGAGTTATCAAAAGCATAAACCAGTTGGAATTATTATTGTAATTAGAAATTACTGTAACTTAATTAAAAATTAAAAATAGTAGGTACCCAATAACATTTTTTAACTCTAAATCAGAATGTTGGAAAATACTACTCCAAAATCATCATCATCATCATCATCATCATGTGGGTTGCAAGGTAGACAACCTAATTAAAATCCCTTTTAAAAGTGAAGTTTACAATGTGGGTCAGTCCCTTTTCTTTATTTGGCCTTGTAAAGTTATTTTTTATTATTTAAAAAATTCGTACAAAACATATTCAACGCAGGTATAGGAAAAGCTTTTAAAGACTCAGAGAGAAATGTTAAATTAATTCTTCACAGCTGTTCAGTGTGATTGTAATGGGGTGTATATCAGCCAAAGGCTGGTACATAGACAAGGAGACCAAACAAGAATTCTGTGTGTACAACAATGACACTAATGCCTGCAACTACGGAGTGGGCATCTCGGTGATCGCTTTTGTAGCCTCCATCGGCTTCATCGTTGGTGAATACCTGTTCGAGCAAATGTCTTCTGTCAAGACCAGGAAGCATTATGTGCTGGCCGATATGGGCTTCTCAGGTAAGTGTCACATAAGACCACTCCTTTTTTTTCTGTGCACTTAAACAGAAACTCAGGAGTTAATTTATTTTGACTTGGACCATCTAAGACGTTCTGTACATTAGTTTGATTTACTGATTATACCTATTAGATCTTACAAAATTAAGTTTGTTTAATATTTCACTATACATATCTTTTTTTTATATATTTTCCAAAGTAATTTCATTAATATATGTAATCTATAGTATTTAAATTAAAAATAATTAATTTTAGTAATTTTCATTTCTTTTAACAATTATTTCAACACAGTAATTTTATGTTAATTATCTTGTTAGATACCTTGGAGACAAACAATTAACAAATACTTAACACCTTTGACATTAACCTTCTAAATATAATCAAGTAAAAAATTATGGTAGGCACTACAACAAAACATAAGAGTAGTAAGTGACAGATCTTTCCAACTTATTGATATTCCATGAAACCTTGAAAATATGCTAAGTGCAGTGTTATACAGTGAACAAACACAAGTAATCCTTTTGTAGTCTAAAAGCATCTTACTATAATATTGTAGTGTTTGGAATAGATATAGCACCTGTTCCTACATCTTGTCATTATTTATTATAGGTATATCTTGCCATCTTTTAATTTATTACCACCCTGCCTAACATTCCAAATTATAGTGGACTAGCTATTTTTCTTTTTAATTATTAGAGAGGAGATGTCTAATTTTTCTATAGCTGTGCGAAGATGTGTGTAGCCAGGCGGCGAGCGGCGAGATGCGCGCGGCGAGCGGCGTGCGAGGCCTCGCGTCGGCGCCCGCGCTCCCACTCCCCGCCCCGCTAATGCCCGCGCTTCGCCGCTACGGACGCACAGCTCACATCTCCTCTCCGCTACACACAGCTCACGTCTCCTCTCCGCTTTGGTGGAAATAGCCAGCCAGCTTCGCAGCTCAGCTCGACACATCTCCTCTCCGCTCAGTTTTGGTGAAACCGGGCCTAACGCGGATTTTCAGTCGTGAACCTAAAAGTGCGAGTGAGCGAAAAGCGCCCACAAAAAGCAGATTACACAGTTTTAAACAAACAAAACAAAACAAAAATATATTTCCACAAACAAAAGACAAAAAAAAAGACAATTTAAAACAATCTTTCGCACTCTTATTGTATTATCGGATTTTTTTGTACACGATTCAGCGACTCTAATTCGATCTTTTCTCTCCAACCTGTCACAAATCAACTCTATAAGAAGCACTTGGATGAAAATTAGGCCACTTTATCTTGCTGCTTTCAGAGTACGACCTATATTTTTGACCTTTCGAATCTGAAGGCTCAAGAAAGGTGTGAGAGCAGATGTGGGTCGTCAATTGATAGCGATTGGTTCCACTTAACCTTTACTCCGCCATCGATTCTTGTTAGCTACTTCATTACTGACTGTGGTATTATTGTATCGATTCACTTAGTGCAGCAGTGATTGGAAAACGTGCGGCGTTTTTAATTTAATTGGTTAATTATAGTAACTTCTATCTAAATAGGTAACTACTACTGGTGTAGCGACTAGGACTGTTACGTTCCATTTGGAAGACAGCAGTTCGATTCCCACCTACTAATCTGACATCGAATTTTCAATTCATATCGTATGACGTACTGTAAAGGAAAACATCGTAAAAAACAAACCTGGCTCCCGGAAGGGAAGAAATTCTAATATTTTATGTGAAGACAATCATTTCAAATTCCGCCCCGTGTGGCCCAATAAGAACTAACCACTCTAATTCTGGGTAGGCTCGAGCCCCTCGGTGGGGCCACACATACGTGCGCTGATAAGATAACATATTTATCCAACCAATGACATGGTTCTTTTATTAGCCGCTACATACTTACATACTCTTTAATGTAAATCTTTGTACCTATTTGAGCAAACTCATCTCTTCAGTCACCACCGCCGTCTTTGATCAGCAGATAAATAAATAATAAATCTTTATTGGCAAAAAACAAACAAAGTTGACAATGGTTGCACACTGATCCCCACACTAGAATTCCCTGTATGGTGGGTGGTGGGATATCAGCCTCTACCGTAGGATGTGATCATTAGATGACTTTTATTCAACACGAAGTTAAAAAATAGTTAGATCATTAATAATTAACAAGCACACCACCTAACCGTCTAGTTAAAATATGATTCATAAAATTAGCTACAGTTTTATTTAATATTTCCGCTTTATGCCTGTAATGATGTCATCGCCGCCGGTGTAAACTATAATCTAGGATAGAGATAACGTTTTCGAATAGACCTGTGCGCGGTGGCCGATCAAAACGTCTATTTTGGCCAAGGACATGCCTAGTTTGTCAGCTCTGGAAAAACAACGCATGGTAAACACAGTTTCAGTACTCTACTTGTGCAAACGCATGAACCTATCGAAGCAATGAGGAAAATTTTACCTTTGAATAAGGTCCTATCTCAAATGTAGGTGGACTACAATATTATCGCAATAGAGGAAAAAGTGTGCAAACCACAGCCAATTCCATATAAAATGACTAAATTCGTTAGCGACTACAATTATTACGCAAACAAAATGAAAGCTGAACACACAAGTTTATAATTTATATAAATGTTCCTAATAAGGGAATTGTGTTGTAGGAGTTAGTGAGGCTAAATTAATTATTTTATTTATAGTTCATTTCAATAAAAGGTACCATTACGATAGGTCGCTGTTTAAAAAAATCTCTTGATCTGAAGCACTTATGATCTATGCACAGAATTAGTATATTATTATGCTCTAGGCAAGGCATAGCTCTAGGCGTTTAGCTCCAAGTCTTCAATTTGGGGTCTGATCTAATAGTCAGAGGTTAATTAATCTAATGATTTTCATAGAATGAAATAGTATAATATACCTTATCTTCTTTTTTTCTTCTTTATTTATATAATAGTGTACATATTTTTCGTAGCAGACGGGTTCTCGAATGGAGACTACGTCTCGGAAAACGCAGTGTGGGACGCCCTCCTGCCAGGTGGACTGATGACCTGAGGAAGGTCGCTGGTGGTGGCTGGATGAGGAAAGCGGGTGATCGTGCGCTTTGGCGTGCCCTTGGGGAGGCACACGTCCAGCAGTGGACTGCAATAGGCTGATTGATTGATTAGTTGATTGATATTTTTCGTAATATAGAGTGTATTATTACAATTTTTTCAGCTTTCTGGGCGTTCCTGTACTTCGTGGGTTTCTGCTACTTGTCCAACGCTTGGGGCAAGACCGAGAGCCCACCGATGGGCACCGCCAACAACATGCAGGGTGCCATCGCCTTTTGCTTCTTCTCCATCTTCGCTTGGGTATGTATTACCCATTTATTTTATTGCACCCGCAACTACGCTCAGGGTATTTACGATTTTTTCTGTGGTAAAAATAGCTTATCTCCGTCTTTGGGTTATTGTAGGAATCTGATTTTTTCTTGCAGAAAAAAATAGCCTGGCTCCGTCTTTGGTTGTCAAACTATTTTAATACTTCTTAGAAATAGTTTCAACTCAGTTTCGTATAATCCAATAAAATATCTATCTTTTCCAGGTGGCGTGCGCATTCTTCGCGTTCCAGCGCTTCCGAGTGGGCGCCGACGCGGCCTTCGCCCCCGCCTACGAGGTGGAGAACACCGTGGGCAGCCCGGGCGGCTTCCCCACCTACCCCGGCGCCCCCGACCCCATGCCAGCCTACAGTGAGCCACCCTTCAGCCAACAGCCCGCCGGCGGTCAGTATTAGTCAAAGAATGAATATAGCACCAGAACGATCCCTTCCAATCCCAGACAACTCATTCTGCCAATCCCAGACACCTCACCCCGTCAATCCCAGAATCCCAGACACCACCCCCCGCTAATCCCAGACACCTTTTTTTTATGTAAAATAGGATCGCATTTGACCACAGTCTCACCTGATGGAAAGTGATGACGAGGTCGAAGATGATACACGCTCACCCAAAAGATGTCTATATACCTCACCCCGTCAATCCCAGAATCCCAGACACCACCCGCCGCCAATCCCAGACACCTCTCCCCACTAATTCCAGACACCTCACCCCGCCAATCCCAACTATTTTTGTACACTAGAACAACAACAGGCCCACCTATTTATTTAGTTATTGTCCTTGACGGACCTTATCGCTACTATTTCTACTAATAAAAACAGGGGGCGCGGACTTGTATTGTACACCATATAAGCAGGTCCACGGAAGCACAGAATAAATAAAATAGTAGCTGGAAAGAATATAATCTATTATTAACAATACATGGATAAATATGGCAAAACAATTTTCAGAATACAAAGAAAATTCCATTTACGTTTTTTAGTTTATAGGTAGGTAATTTTAGAAACAGAACTTTGTTTAAATTATTATATACCTACATAATATTCTCACACCGAATACTCTGTAAAATACATTGTTTTAAGGTTGCCTGGAAGAAATTGCTACCTTAGCAATAAGGCCGCCTATCTGTACACCCCTTCATCTATTCTTCATTCTATTACACACTATTACACTCTTTACATTCTATTATTCATCTATCTTCTGTACTTTCAAGCTATATGCGATATTATATTATTTTATTATTTTACTTTTATTATGATATTCAAGTATGCAATAAAGTATATTCTATTCTATTCTGTTTTTATATTGTTTTTTAAGATCTATATTTGTATATGTATTTTGGCAAATAAAACTTATTCTATATTTTTAAATAATTAAAGTTTTTTTTTTTTTTCAGGAAACATCGACTATTCAGCGCCTACTTACTAAGCACGCGGGATTTCAGTAGTTTTGTCCGTCTTTAAGTTTTTGCATGACGCCTGGGCCATTTCACGAAGCTACAAATTACAAATTACAAGTATAATGTGATGTACATTGCGTAGACAATGAGGTAAAACGATAAGGGTTTCCAGTTTTGCCGAATTGGCTACGCAATGAAATGAATATCAAATTGTAACTTGTTACTTGTAAATTGTTGCTTCGTGAAACGGGGCCCTGGAGTAAGTAATAATAATTAATAAAAGACAGCCGGCTGTTTGCTAGTCATCAAAACTAAATTAAAATAAAACAGTAGGTATATTCTTGACAACAACGGTTTAGGTTGTCAATAGACAAGTAAAAATGAAAATGTAGGAGCACTTTATAGTTCAGTAATTTTTGAGAAACTTGTTTTTATTTTGTAGTTGAAAATATTATTATGCTACCAGACAGGCTAATATTATATATATATTACTTTTTAACCTGCCTTAAAACTTTATATTCCGTGCTTAAAACCAAGGCACTAATACCAATTTAGTCACAAAAAAGTGCATATATAATTAAGTTAATTACAATTATTATTACTTATTCGTGTCATTGCTAGACGTTTGTTCTGTGATTATTTTTTGTGTATAATTTTTTTATTTGTAGACATGTGATTATTTTTACTGAAAGTTACCATTATTCCTGATAAGAAAGGGTGTATCTATAATAATCATGTATCGCTTCACAGTACCTGCTTGTAGTATGTATATTTGTGACAATATTACCCCTGATATCTATTGTAATATATGATATTTATGTGTAAATAACTATAAGAAATAACCTATACAATTATTTATATTATTATTCATTTTATGATGTGATAGTTTTTTTTATTTATACTTGTATTATTTATAAAACTATTCCGTTTACATGTGATAAATTATGTTTTATTATTTTTATAACATAGTGTTTTTTAAATAATCTTATATCGTTGTTTTCCTTATTATTTTGTATACAATGTGTTATAGCAATGCATTGTTTTGTAAAACTTTACATAGTCATCGTGCCATCGTCAAAACTTATATTTTCCGTATTAGATTTGCGTAAGGTGATATACATTTTAGTGTGGTCGCCAAAGTATTATTTCAATTTGAAATACCATCATTTGATGTTTTTTTTTTTTAATCCAAATTAGTTGTTTTTAACAAGATAATATTTATTATCCTAATATTTTTTTTTGTATTATTATTTTTTAGAGATGTATTATAGGGACCGCATCGCAGTGACTACGAAATTTATGCTATAAAATAAATAATATAGATCATTTAATCTCTCATTTGGTGATCATACTGTGTGCATATTGTTGAGGAATAATCAAGCTTCTAAACTTCTCTTATTAGATTTTAAGGATATGGGCATGACAGCATATCGATTGATATATAGGTATTCAATGTAACTATAATTATTTTATACTGTTTTCCTCGGACGTCCGAGTAACAGAGACTGTCTTGATTTACCTTCAAGATCAATCACTTTACTTACTCTATAGAATAGAATAGAATATACTTTACATAACATTATTGTTAAGCAGGCATATCATCATGATTGACACACTGGTTAGTTATTGAAAGATTGTTTTGTGAGTAGAAATGTGAAACTACACTCACCGGCACAACTAACCGCCCACCTTTCATTTCAGGGAATACTCGTGATTGTTTATAATTCTATTAGTTACAGCTGATGTTAGTTAAAAAGTTGTTAATTAAACGTTTATTTAAGAGTGTTTAATTTATCGTAAAATTATCAATAAATCAATTGTAATGTATAACAATAAGCGTAGTTTAAAATTAACCCGAAATTCAAGGGTGGGCGGTTAGATGTGCCGGTGAGTATGTTTTGTATGTTTCATTACAGTCTCTGTTACCCTGGTAGTTTTTACATAATATTATGTATTGACATTCCTGATTTGAATATTGATATGAAAACTTTTTACTTGTACGAGTATTCAGTTGCTTTAACGGTTCGAAACTTATTTTTAAGAGGCTGTTTTTATCGAAGCGTGCAGTATTAAAATTTATTATTACCTATACATAATAATTATGTAGATATACTATTAGTAAGCGCTTAATCCAAGTTCATAGTATTTTTTTAAAAGATGATATTTTAGGGATATTGCTATCTAATAAAACTTAATTGTTTTAAAACTGGGTTGAGTCTATCGTTGTTTTTGCCATTTTTAAGGGTAACAGTCGAAGTATTGTTAGGGGTTAGATTTTTTCGTATCTACTTCATCATAATCAGCAACCCACTGCTGGGTATAGGCCTCTTCTCTATAGCGCCAATTCTCACGGTCCTGTGCCAGCCTCATCCAGTGAGATCCCGTCATCTTGACAATATCGTCAGACCATCGGGCTGGTGGTCTGCCCACTGGCCTTGTCGCCCCTCTAGGCCACTACTCTGTGACTGCTTTGGTCCATCATCCGTCGTCCCGTCTAGCCGAGTGCCCCGCCCATCTCCATCTCAGTCTACTTATCCCTTTTAATTGTATAGGGAAACGTCGTGCGCCAGAAAGTGAAAGAAAACAACTCACGAGCATCTAGCGCTCTCTCCTTTTTGTAAACAACGTCTCATGTGTTTGAAAAGAATAGACAATTGAAAAAAAAAAACCACGTCGGTATTTATCTTTTTTTATACTATAATTTTATGGTTCAAAATCAAAAATATTTTATTCGAATTAAGATTTTTATAAATAATTTTTCGGCGTCAAATACTTATATCATGAATGGCACGTTCACTAACAGTGTACGCTCGCTATGGAGAAGAACAGCCAGAAGAAACTCCACAGGAATCGTATCTTTTGTACTTTTCTTTTAAATATATAAAGAATTATACTTATATCATAATTACAATCTACTCCGCTGATTTAGAACAACAGTTGACCAGACGTTTTTTACTACTGACGTTGGTTACTAATTGGCACCATCCTTTGACTGTTATCCCAAAATGGTGCTCTAAAACAGCCCCATAAAGTGACTTTTATCACTGTTAATAGGTATTAAATAAATCTCAAATATTACTCGAAATGCTATGGTCTATAAAATAAGTACAAAAATTAATATGTTGGCAACAAACAACGATGGACTTGTACCATCTTAGTGTCTAGCTTGCCTTGTAGCTTGCTATCATATTGACAGTCCTACTACACTGTTTATAGTGTTTTGGCCTGTCAAAATGATAGTGAAGCGAGAAGCAGTAGTCTTTCACTTCCATAGCTTGCACTGTTATTTGTAAACAATCTTTAGCAATAAAGTTTATATTTTGTTAACATTCTGAGGTACTTTGTTTCTTAGAATTGGCTTTAAGTGTTCCGTATCCGAATTCCGTATTTTAAATAATATAGTAAACATTTTTTTGTCTAAATTGGCAACACAAAGCGATGCTGGTTTCTGATTTGATATTTCGTAAATGTATTGCCAACTTAATACAAAAATGTAAGTGCTTTATGTATTTCCAAAACATTTTGAGAAACAAGTACATCGGAATGTGTGTGTATGAAAGTGTGAGCATATCAGTCGTGTATAAGGGCATACACTACTCTAGTAAAAAATATATTAAGGGTCAGACCACGTTGGTTCCATAAATCCAGAATCGTATGTGGTCCTACCCTATTTAATTATTGGCGTTAAAAAGAGGACAAACTTTAATATTGTAAGTTGGACGAGGACAATGATCTCTGGAACTGCAATACAGTATCAATAAATATTACTAATATGAAAATAATAATGTTTTATAGTCCGATAATCTATAATATAAGTATAACAAATTAATTATGTATAACTTATTATGGATTTGTAACTTCTTTCAATTTTTCCTGAAGATAGTGGGTGGTATATCATAATATAGCATAGAAAATTTTACTTATGAAAGTAAGCAATAGATAATTTAATTAAAAATTACAAGAATTCGAAATTTGTATTTTAATTAAAACTCGAAGAAACAAAAGAAAAAGCTTTTACCAGATGCTCGAATACATGATTGATAAAACTGTTGTGTTGTATTTTATATTTAATTATTAGAGTAAAAAAGTATTGTAAACAATTTCTTCTGTACACTATTATCGTAAAGTAGCAACAGTACATTATACTAGATGTAGGTAATCGTGTAACGTCTGTTGGTTAGAAGTCTGTTCTGATGATAATAAAATATAATAAACAATAAAATTTCTCAAAAAAAGATATATTGTATTAAGTGTTGAATATTAAATGCTAAATTCAGTGTTCGGTGAGGTTTAAGCATAAGAATGTAAGATGTAAAAAGTTTGGTTCTCTTGTTACGGTGTTTTTTTTTAACCAAAGAAATATTAGTGTAACTCGACCCTTTACTTAAATGGGTGTCCATTCCAAAAATGTAAGGAACAACTTAACTATAATAATATTCATTCAATAATTTCATGTATTTTAATTAACTCTAAGAAAGGAGACCGCTAGGTTCTTGTTCATTGTGTGGCTCGACAACCGACCTCACAAACCCTGGTGTCAGTGTCGTAGGAGAGCCGCCAAAGGCCACTGACATGGCTCGTGTAACAACTAGCTCCGTTAATAGCAGCTGGGTGGGTGGGACCCTCAGCTTTAACGTGCCTTCCGAAGCACGGAATCGTATTTTTTTTTTCGGGCAATCAGGTGATCCAGTATTCATTGCAGGTAATTTGTGTGTCCATTTAAAAATGATATTTTATTTAGGTTCATCTATGGTTATCAGATATGATGTAAATTGCAAATGTAATTATAAAACAATTGCCAGTGTGTGGGGAACGTTACATTTAAATGATCTTGCAAAGAACAAGATAAATTAAATGATGGATGGGCCCTTGGAATCATTGCGCACAAAATAGTCCTCTATATCAGATTTCATTTGCAATTTGTATATTTTAATTTTTGTTTGTACAAGTATTATTTTTGGGTGTTTAAATGTATAACATATTAAGAGATATGGTAAATAAAAAATAAATTGAAATAGATAATACGTGTAGAGTATTTTATTTGTCCGTCTGCGTTGTTTTTTCTGTTCCTACTACTAACAGTGCCAGATGGTAAAGGCAAACGGTAAAGGTAAAGGGCTTGGGTGGGTTGGGTTTGCCTGGAAGAGATTACTACCCTAGTCCCTAGCAATAATATCGCCTATAAAATTATTTCTTTATGAACGTATATATAATAATTAATAAAAGCTTGCATATTTTTTTTATAAGGCATATATCTGGATTTTTATTATTATATTACTATCAATTTTATATTCGTCGTCGTTTTAATGGCTTCTGCTGTTTGGTTTAGCAATTGCCAGTGTCAAGTAATCAGCTTATCAAGGTAGGTAAGTTGGTCGCACTCGCACTAAATTTAACTTGACAGCTAACTAAATCTAAGAATTAAGTTTAGTTGCAGTTTTACCATAAATGAAAAAGTTTTTTCTATCAAATCTTTGGGAATTTTCACAAACTTCTTGAGTACGTATAGTCATGTCAAGATGACTAACAAAACTTATATGCTCAGAAGATGCTCAGTGTGACTGGCCTGGAAGTGGTTTAATCTCATGGCCAAACTCAGACCTTACGTTTTGTCAACCCTGCGGTGAAAACCTATTATGAATTTTCGGAGTATTTCTTACAACATTTTTTTTATTAGATGATGCCAACTACCGGTCATAGCCGTTGCAGCACTAATATACCGTAGCAAACAAGTGCGACACAAATACAGTATTCGAACTATTTTATTTGACTAAAAGATTTTAATGTAATCGGTGCTTATTTTCCAAATGTACATACAATATTTTTTTTTATTACTGTTTTCGTAGCGATGAGCGGTAATTAATAAATAGCAAGTTCACTAATTAATTAGTACAAAAATAATAAAATAACCACCAATTTATTTCAGATTTTTATTTGCATTTTAAAACATCTATTATTATTTAGAACTATGACACTTTCACTTAAGAATACAGAATCATCACAAAAAAACAGTGAAAACTTAGGATTCACAGAATCTAATAAACAGCAATGAAATAGTCTTAGCATTTTAGCAACTTGACACAATTCTCAATACACTGGCAAATTGTTAAGAAACTAAAGAAGCACATTGAAAATACCTACTTAACAGTTTGAATAGTTTTAGAAAGCCGACATTTCTTTCATAGCTAAAATAAGGTACTAAACCTTAGGAAATAAAAACAAAACGGCTCTTTTTCAACTTGAAGAAATGTCAACTTGAAAAGAAAACTTAAAATGAACCTTATTGAAACTAATAAAAGTCGTGCGTTGTTCAGTACGTATTTCAAAAATAACTGCGATTTCACAAGCGTGTGTTCACCTGAATGATGCAATGTCTAGCAAGATTTATTCTGAGGACATGTGCCAGGTCAGTCACTTACAAATTGTAGGTAGCAACTACAGATTATTATTACTGATTGCTAAGCTAAAGAAATGGAACAACATTTATAAGCTTATTTTATACCTACTTTATTGGCATAATAATTTTCTGACAATATTTTCGAAAATGTATTATTCTACAATTAAATAAGTAGGTATCCAACAATTCTTTTATAAGTATAATTTCATTGGCTCATTACATTAATGATTTCAATTATTCTTAAAACTAAATAATACTAATAAACATTGCAATGATAAGATGCAAAGAAAAATTGATTTTCCTATTCAAAATTAACTTAAATTTAATATCACTATTATTCAGTAGGAAATGAACTGACAAAGCAGATGTAAAATAAAATAAAAATGTGAACATGGCATTCATATTAATAACTGCTGCAACACTTACAATAAAGCTGGATAAGTGACTTACAATGTTGCTATGAACCACAAAATAGGCATAGGTACATAATTTTAAATTATTTTAGTCCGATTCAAAATACACTAGTCTCAATTTTAACTGCAAATATTTGATTTGAAACTAGGTAACGTGCTTATTAAAATTATTCTTATTTTATTTTTTACATTTGCTCACTTAGTATCTACTAATCTAGCAACCTAATTAAGTAAACTCAATGGAAATGCTCAATTTTACATCAAATAGTAATGTATTTTAATACTCTACTACAATGATTTCTATCAAAGACAAACACTTCGACTACTATTTCATCAACAAATGCAGTGTGTAAGAATTGTTTAAATACTTAAAACTGAGAATGTCCCTATTAATACCAACTTTGAACTAACATTACTGCATTTTAAGATATTTTTAAACAGGCTTGTACCTAGAGAAAGTCCTTTGTTTGAGTAATATTATCATTCTCTAGGCCCTGCCTGTATCCCTGTACTACTTTTTGGCTTTAGCTGCATTCCCCTGTTTATTAGGAGGTGTCCACCGCAAAGCTGATGGATCAACTGTCAGCCGAGGTTTCTTGAAGTGAGAACTGTTCAGCTGCTCAGCCACAATCTTGGGTGTCACGCATATGACATGCTGACCTTTCCAATATTTAACCATGTTCATAGACTGAAGGGTTGATATTATATCAGTCTGTGAGATGCCAGTCATTTGACTCAAGTCTTTGATACTCAAAGTGCCTCGACTAGCACTTAATACCTCCAATAAGACATAGGACCAATAGGATCTGTAACTCAGTTTGCCAAGATCTGACAATGGTTTTTCTGGACTTCCAACTACTTCCTCTAGTCGAGATAATTCATAACTGAAGGCAATAAGAAGTTTTCCATAACCTTGTCTCTGATATGGTGGAAGTGTCAATATACAAGCAACATTATTACATTCCGGAGAATCTCTTTCTTTTGAGAAGTAACCAACCAGATGTGCACCATGCTTGTCCACTTCACACAAGATGTAAAACATAAACTGTTCTATGTCAAAGTACAATGTTTTATGGTCCAGGAACAATTTTGCAAGTAAACATAAGTTTTGACAGTAGATTTTGTCATCCCTACCATCTGCTTCAAATATAGCTATTGTGCCTTTTCTATAAATCTCACTACCCTGGGGTTGTCTTGATGTGCACTCGCTCAAATGATATCTGTATGTTTTTTCCATCCGCATGTACTTTAAGCAATATTCACAAATCCAAAGCTTCGACTGTTTACCATATTCGTCAGGGTAGGGACTGAAGTACCAGGTATCAATTTCGTATTTTCCTATTTGAATCCTGTCAATATATTTTACTTTTGTGATAGCTTCATGTTCCTTCTCCAGAGCTGCGGTTGTTGGGTCCATTTCAGCGTAAGTCATTTGTACATGATTGATCTCGTCGTGTTTACGCTTTTGGTTGCGGGTTATTTTGCGGCCGGACTCGTCGGTAAGCAGGTGGTCAGAATTGTTGTGGACCTGCTCGCCCATGTCAAACCTATCAGACATGACCCGGTGGCGAGAAACCCACTCATCGAGCCGTCTATCATATCCCACATAGTGTACATAGTAATCCCAGCCCGCCTCAGCCGCTACGTACCGAGTTTGTATAATCTCAGCCGGGTGCCATGACTCATCCGACCGTCGCACTAAATAGTGCTCTCCGATCTCCAAAGGCTGATCGTGTGCGGACCCCGAGTCTTCATCATCTAAACTTTCACACTCAGGATTGGGTAATTCATTGTTCACTATGGGTTTTTCTAATTCTTTATCGCCTTTTGCCATATTAAACCGCTATAACACAAATCACGCAATACCGCGCGCAACAGACAGACGCAATCAGCAGCCATAATATTCATAGACAATCAAGAGTATTCTAGATCTGTCAAGTCAACAATGCGGGGGTCGTAATGTTGTAATCCAATAACATATTAATCGGTAATGTACGGTATTAAGTTTTGAATATTAAAATATTATTATTTTTATTACATACATACTGTTATATTATATTATATACTTTCTTCTATTCTATTCTTAATAACAATATTTTTTTGAAATTTTATTATTCTATAATATGAGTTGTTGAATGATTTTTTCAGCGTGTCTCGGAAATTCGGAACATTCGGGAGGGTTGTCACTCGCAGAAAAGTAAAGTTGTCTATCAGCTTGAATAGAGCCTTAAAATAAAAATAAAAAATTGTCTATGGAATTAGTGTAGCCAGACATCGACAAAGTAATCCTCCGCAAAATATAGGAAAAATTAAATGTGCTGATTAAAAATTTCTACCTAGGCCCCGTTTCACGAAGCAACAAATTACAATTTGATATACATTGCGTAGCCAATTCGTCTAAACCACGGACCAAGTAGGAAGAGGAGGAAGTAAGTGTAATTGCGACTATGTGAGCTTTAATGTTTATATTTCATTAGATTCTGTCACGAAATTTAGAAAACTTATTAATTTATAAACTAGATTTTCTGATAAACTATTATTATATTCGTCGAAACAATCCCCGCGGTCAGATGACACGAGATCGCCATCTAGCGTGCAGAAAATGTACTAGTAAGGAAAATATGTGGTAGTGTTATAAATTCTCCCGATTTGTCGGGAGGATTTTATGCACGGACCAAGTAAATATCCTAAAATGTCGATATGTAAAAGAGGTTCTCAAAATAATCGCAATTATTGGTGTTACGTATTACTGATTTTGATTCTACACTAGCTTTCCGCCCGCGGCTACGCTCGCGTTATGTAAGATTTTCCCATGGGAATAAGACTTTTTTCCGTATCCTATGTGTTAATCCAGGGTACCAACTATCTCCATTCCAAATTTCATTCAAATCCGTTCAGTGGTTAAGGCATGATAGCGGAACAAACATCTAAACATCCAAATATATTATAAATTTTATAATATTAGTGTGACGCACGCTTTTATTAAGTAAACATGTTAATTATGTAATAACCCGTGCAGTCATACCTATTTGGAATTGTTTACTTTCATCTTCTTAGTTTTTCGTCTTAATTATTACATATCTTTTGTTTTTAAGTGTAAAAAAGACACTATTATTATTTCAAAGTGAAATATCCATTTTCATTGAGGTATTAATTTATAATTATACTCTGTGCAAAATCTCCCAACCTTCCCTAAACAGGCAATACTTGCGACAACGGGCCGCATTTAGAGAATGAATTTGTGAGAATATTCGAGAAACGAAAAGACAGCAGTTAAATAAAATTGTTCTATTTATGGGTGATTAAATGAATTAGGTACAGGTTTTAAAAGTCGCTTATTCAGGTCTATATACATCCATACATCCAACCAAACAACCATACATCCAAACATACATGCATATTATATTAGTAAATAGTAAATTAATAATATGTACTTACATCAAAATGATCTTCACATAAATGTCTTGTATTGTAGCCTAAGCAGAGAGTGGAGTTTTATCAACTCTGTTTACGACGGAATACCATTTTTTACGAAGTTTTGGAAGAAAGAAAGAAAGAATTGTCCTTATTTCTTTATTATTTCTTGTACCTATTAAAATTATTCCTTGTTATAAAAATGTGTTTGTAATCTGACCCACGCGCTAATTTTTCCAAGTTCATCACTGTACACGATACAGGTACTTTGATCTAAGACTCTGAGCGAGAACACGTACTTATTTTTAAAAATAAAATCTCAGTACGGCCCTGTATAAGTATGTTTTAACACGTTGCGCCCTCTAGTGGTGAATAGTGTAACTATCCGCAATATGAGCGTGACCGTTAGTTCTGGTTTTCGCCACTAGGTGGCTAGAGATAAAAAGGCGGTGTCACCCTCCCCGCGTCTCAGACTTCGACCCCGCGCGATGTCACACTCAATCTGTATGAAAATGTTTATAGCGCCTAGTCCTCTTCCTACTTGGTCCGTGGTCTAAACTGTGCGCCCTTATCGTTTTATCTAATCGTCTACGCAATATACGTCGAATTGTATTTGTAACTTGTTGCTTCGTGAAACGGCCCCCTAAAAGTCGAACAGTCGTCGGCCCTGTGCCCCGTTTCATAAAGCAACAATTTACTAGTAACAATTCGCCAAAACTGGAAGCCCTTATCATTTTACCTCATTGTGTACGCAATGTACATAAAATTATACTTGTAATTTGTAACTTGTAGCTTCATGAAAGGGCCCCAGGCGTCAACCCGCTAGTTAGGGAAAAATCAGTGGACACGAGCGATGTTAGCGCGCCATCCTTGCATGTACCAACTGCGCGATGTAAGCGGTGCCCGTGTCGATGCTGATACAAACCTACCAAATCTGTAAAATGAAAGGAGGCGTCATATTAAATGGTATTTCAATCAATCACATGGTAATTTAGTAATAATACGTACAGTCTAGGAGTAGGACAACCAGAGCAATACAATGCTAAAAAAATAATAATTTAAAAACAAATGTGATTTTGCGATGCATTAGGTCGGGTGCCAGGGAGGCAAAAGGGAGTTAAAACTTTAAGCTGGCAACATATTTCTTTCTGAACGAATTCTTGTGTCTCTGCCTGCTCTGTCTGTCTCTGTCGGTTGGTTGGTTGGTTTGATTCGGTCGGCAAATGAATGACAAAACTGGACAAAAACGTTTCTTCGCTCTCTCTCAATCCCTACTAAAAGAAGAATTTTGTGTGCCGAACGAAATTGTTCTTATCTCTTGGATGGATAGAGATATGAAAATATTATCTAAAAACTGTGCTGTTCATTTTTACAAGTGTTGATTGTGTTGTCAATGTGTATTAATTGCATTTAGACGTGATAATCAGTGAAGTGTAGAGTTCCAACTCTGATTCCTCCCTTGTGAACTTGTGTTTCAATCGTTGTAAGCTGTATACGTTTGGCTAAATTAAGTCTCGGAAATGCAGGCGATCAAGTGTGTGGTAGTCGGTGACGGGTAAGTCTTTCCATACAAACTACACGAAATATGAAAAATCTGTTGAATACGATCTGCTTTCATCATTGTAAACTGACGTCATTTTTAAATTGAACCGTGTTGATTTGTGCTATACCCAGCATTTATTGGCCGTTGCTGATAGCGCACGATCGGTTTATCGGTGTATTGTCCTATTGTACGGACCATGGATTGAGTAGATCTTTGTGTTGTAAGTGCCTATGACTGCTTTTAACATCAAGCTTGGTCATATCAATTAGTTTTGCAGTGTTTGTTTCAACCTGCAGAATAAAGGCACTTGCCTATGACAAGGAATCTCAAATTTTGAACTGGATGGACTAAATAGTTAACTAAAAGTATTTTCTGTACCTATTTGCTGCAGAAAGAGATCCTACCTAACAAACAATAAAATTATTCCCAGCAAAGTATCTCATCCAGTTAGGTTTTTATTTCAATATTGCACTTTGTCCATTCCATGCTGAGGCTCATCGGTGTTTCGAAAGGAAATACATAAATTTATAAAATACTAGTACTATTTGATCAGGTGATAGGAATAATAATAATTGATTAATTTCAAAAATTTACAAAACTACTTTTACTTAGTCATGCATTTTGTTGTCATTTAGGTGAAAATTGCTTAGAGTTCAAAATACTGCCACTGCCACATTACATTAAAATTGTAATTTTCAGAATTTACAATAGGTACCTATCTAAATTAACCGAATACACCTTAATTACCCAGCAAAGTTAAAATTATATTTTATTTGCTATTTAACTGTATAGTAATTTGTAGCTAAATTATAGCAGCCTGCCGTTTAGTGTAATATATGTCTTTCGGTCATTTAGACAGAACTTCTGCAACTCTCAGTATTATACCTATTGTATCGGGAAACCTTCATGACCGCCCCTGGTTTTGTACGCCACGTTTTTGATGTACATGGTTTACAACGAATACGCATTCATTCAATATGAGGATGCCTAAAAAGTTGCATCCAAAAACAGGTCTGTACAAAAAGTGCTCGTGCAGTTTTAAACGCAACTGTTTTGGTACGCCGCGTTTTTCTAAGCCAATGATTACATGTCAAAATAATGGCTCGACTTTAGGAAACTGTATTTTTTCGCTGTTTTTTACTGGGCAGCACCCGAAGGGGCGCTATAAAAAGAAATCCACCAAGAAAGAATACACTTCGGTTAGGTTAGGTTAGACTGTTGTCAATAACAGGCGCAGCGAGCGTGCCGCGGCAGCGGCCGGCGACCGCAGGAGATTACTTCTCAAAAAGGCTAATGGTTGGAAAATTCGAGTGCGCAAAACGTGGACGAAAAAAAAATGGTTGCAGAAAACGGGTCGGTCATAATCTGCTCGCACAGTTTTTCCCGTCCAAGGCAAGCATGTAGTACACAAAAAACTGTCTGTACAAAACTGTAACACGAAAAACTGTCTGTACAAAACGGAAACAAGCATGAACCCCACTCATCGTATCGTAAGACTTCTGTCCTGACAGCTGTCATACACATACAAATTTTTTCTGTCTCTTTTGCACCCATTTAGTTTTCATATTTCCTGTCTGCTGTCAGGACAGCATTCTTACGATGCAATTACCAAATCTATTATAAATATGTGATTTATATAAACTAAAGGGCAATTCCACACAAAAGTCTCCAGAAATGAAATAAATAAAAAACTGATTTTGGTATTATAAATACTTAAGTATGGTGGCAGCACTATTGTTATTTCTAGTTTTTATAATTGCAACAATGTTTTAGTTTTTTTTTTCGAGTAACACATTCGATATGGCATTGTGAGTAACAGCTGCTAGTGGATTTTGGGGTGGAGTTTCAATAGCATTTTTACAGTAAGTACTTCAAATTATCGATAAGAATTGCTACGTACAGATCAATTAAATAATCAATTACAGATAAATTGTCTGTAATTCATGTAAACCCTGGGTTTATAAGAGATATTTGATTTGTAAGCCCACAGTGTCGAGGTGTAGTGTCGGTCACAAAATAAACAGATTTTTTCTCTAACTTAAGATAAATCAATTTTTTGTCACAAAGAAAGGTATTTTTTCCTACTTGACATGATAACTCAAATTATGACGATGTTAAAAAATTATTATCTTTTTTTATAATCAATAAATTTAAGGAAACATTTATGTAGTGTCAGTCACATTGTAGTGTCAGTCACGCAGTACATAGAGTCAGTCATGGCCTGTATCATAGTAAGTAAAATACGGCTTTTTGTTTGTCTTTTTTTCTGATAGATGACCAAAAGAGCTGCAGAAAGGAAGAGACAGCAGAGGGAGAAGCTGAAAGCTATGGGATTGAGTTTTAGTTTTCAATATTTTATTTTTTATTTTTTGAGAATATTTTTATTTTGAAACTGTTGGTTTCCATTTTTTATGTTATTGAGAATGATTTTATTTCGGTTTAAGTGCTGGTTTCCAACAATTTTTAACATTTTATTATTGATTTTCAGCATGTTGCAATTTTGTTGAAAAATGCATTTTTGGAGTTTATGATTACAATTTGTTATGTTTAAAACATACTTAAAAGTTCATATTTTAAGACAAGTGATTTAATTTCTAAGTTTCTATTTAAATATACACCAATTTCGCTCTTCAAAGTGATGGTAGTGTCGGTCACGTTTTGGGCTGTAGTGTCAGTCACGATTTGTTTTCTCAATAAATAATTTTCTAAAAAACAAAAGATTATTATTTTACCTTTTTACAATAATATGTTTCATGTACTTTGGGTAAAAATATATTTTTTCATAAAAACGCTGGTAAAGAGGAAGATTTTTGAAGTTTAAAAACACTCTCGAAAGCGACTTCCTTTTGCGTGTAGTGTCAGTCACGTTTACATTTTAGTAAATAAATCATATTTTGTAATGTAAAAGATCGTAATTTTCTTCTACAGGGAATAATTGGTTCATCTGCATTGCAATTATACTTAAATTGAAACTAAAAACATAGTGGTATTTGTAATATAAGGTAAAACAAACCGAAAATTGGGTCAGATGTAGTGTCAGTCACATATGGAATTGCCCTAAACAAACAAATAAACAACAAATTTACTTAATATTTAACTTAATAAAAAAAAGCGCTGCCATTATGCCCTGCTAGGCCGAAGGTCATAGGTTCAAGTCCCGCCAGAAGGTTGAAGTATTTGGTTGTTTTCTATGAATCTAAAATATTTAACTTAATAAGTGCCAGGTAAGTATAATTCTAATATATTCAATTTTATCTTATTAGCCGTAGATTTAAAGGGGTTTGAAGATTTTGGCTTAGTCATGTTGTTGTTATTGTTGTTATTTTATCAAAATGGCGGCGCACGTTAAATCCTACATATATCGATTAGAGATACTTATACAAACAAAAAAACATTAAGGTCAATATATCCTAAAGTGTCACGTTACAGAGTTATTTGCAAAAAAAGATCGATGATGATAATATTTTAGCAAGAGCAAGCGGACTTTTAACATTTATTTTATTTATTTATTGTATAAAGTGTAACTATGTTTAAAAAGTTTGTATGTAATTCATTATAAAATCCGTTAAGTCTTTCCAGTTTTTACAATCAAGATGAAAATACGAATCAATAAAACAAGCATTTTACAGCCATCTATTAATTGATCCAAGAAAGATGATTTAGGAAGTAAAAGAATACACATACCTACATCAGTATTTTTATCTTTATGCTTGATCTCTCTTAACATACTAAACGATTGTATGTAGACAATATTATAATTGAAGATATATCAATTTATAATAATTATAAAAAGTTAAATAAAAAATAAATAAATAATACAAAATAATAATATTATATTTTAAATCAGTATTGTATTATAATCATATTTACATGCTTTAATCCTTTAAAGATTGATGATTTCTCCTGAAGACAAATGATGAAATCTACCACTCTACTAAAAATGTGGCTTATTTTTACATAAAAAATATATTATACAGCCTGACTATTGAATAACAAAAATTAATTTCAGCAGTATTTACAAAATGTAATCGAACACAGTTGTCGCAGACTCCTTGCTGTTTTTGATAGATTGTGTAGTTTTTTACTCTTTGTGATTTACGTCGCTGTCTTTTGTAGTTTTGCTTGAGTTAGTTGTGGTCGAATACAAAATCATATAAATTCATTATTTCTTTCATTTCTTATAGGATTAGCCTCATTTCCATTGCATTAATAGTTTTGTGCGTAATCAATCTTTACAGTTGTCATACATATATTTGTTTTTTATTAACAAAATAATAGGGTCATGTTAATACAGTAGTAGTAATATTTACGATTTTTGAACAATTCTCGTAAGTCAGTTTTGTACTGCAACACTAAGTGCATAATTTTATGCGGAAATGTTCATGAAATTTTACGAATTTTATTAACCTAACATATCTGAAATATATATAAAATAACAAACAATGGGTAAAATGTAGTCCTTTATAAAAACTATAACAATTCACAAAATCATTTTCACATACTTTTATACATAATATTGAAAGACCATCCGAACCAAAAACCTAGAACATGTGATACTGCATTCAGTTTTGATCTTCATCGGATAAAATACCTTCATCCAAGAAGGCTGCTGGTTGTTGAAAGGGTGTTTCTTGGTGCCGGGCCCACGCCATGTACCAAATAATACACATCACGTGAGCACAGCACCCGAGTGTTCTCTTTCCCATTAAACAGTTGCAATGAACTTTTTTTGCCAATAACTCTGTAACATGACACTTTAGGATATATTGACCCTTATGATTTTTTGTTTATATAAGTATCCCCAATCGATATATATAGGATTTAACGTGCGCCGCCATTTTGAAAAAATAACAACAAATAACAACACGAAAACGAGCACTAAGCCAGGCTCCATACAAAAATCTTCAAACCCCTTTAGTCTGTTGAATTACAGATAATACTTTTGAGTTCAAGCCTACTCCTAGCATAGGCATTGTAAAGGACAACTATGGCATTTCAACTGTTGAAGTGCTTACACTGAAAAAATAAAACCTGAAATAATAAAACCTAAGAGAGATTTGTTGCATACTTCGACTATTCCGGGTTACTGTTAAGCCACTATTGAACCATGTTCCGAGGTCGCACACTACCTAAACTTGTTTTAGTTGCGTGATGTCCCAATGAAAATTTAGGTAAATTATACTCCGTATACAGGTCTACCTATGATTGAATGAAATATACTTTATTGCACAGAAACACAAACAATCAGAATTATCAAATAGAAATTTAAATTAGTATGCTGAAATACAGCAATATGGTTTATCTTTGAATGATAAACATTATTTATTTTTACTGGGAAATGATAAGGCCGTAGATAACTTGTGATAACAATGATTATTTAGAACATGAACACCTGCTCAGAACTGCTTAAATATTTTTGCCTCCATTTATTACTCTTACACTCTATTTACATGTATTTGTATTACATTACAACAACCTCCAATTGACTACAAATACACACATAATCATTTGGATAGAATATGGATATAATTTTAACTACTTACTATAAATAAAAATACCTATATATAGATAGATTGATAGAACACATTATTGTTCTCAACACAACAATGTAAATAAAAACTTTACAATATATATACATAGTATACATTTACATTACATAGATCTCTTTTGTTTTGACTGAAATAAGTAAGTATGATATAGCTATTATTATCACAACCTATTATTTAAAATCGAATCCTAACATCACTGAGTTATATTATAGGCATTTAGTTTAACTAGTATTCATTAAGTAACTTACCTAATATTTTTATCTAACTTCAAAACATGAAGTTAATAGATAATTGTGTTGTGCCACAGACATGATATTTAAAAATAATTGATGTTTAAAACATAAAAATATTGCAACTTACCTCACAAACCCTGGTGATAGAGTTATGGACCTGTACTGTTTAAGGCGTAGGGCCTAATATATAATAAATGTAATTAAAATATATATTTGTTTAAATTTACATTAATTAAATTTACACCAACCTTTTGAATAGCTATCTAATAAACTTATATACCTATATAGGCGGGATGCATATCCCTGTACCCGATGTTAAAAATGTGACTTAGGCACTAGGCGAAGTATTAATACCTAGAATTCAGGTCAAGCCAGTTAATTTGCTATAGATTTCTAGTAAAAGATTACAGTACTTGAGGTGAACCCTGGAAAAGGTCAATGCTACCTGTTTCTAGGTCTATTCTTACAACATTACATCATCTTGAAATCCAAGTATAATATAAGTGCACAATACTTTTGTTGTAAAAACTTAATCATAGTTTTTCAATTTGAACACAGTTTACTTCTAAATATTTACCTGGTAAAAAAGTGTTTTTATTCTAACCATAACATTATAGAACAATAAAATATCTAGTTACTCAAATAAGCTAGATAAGTTTTTAATAAATTATTATATGCCATTCACCACCTCACCAGATAGCTATGCTGATACCTACCTCACATCTTAGAATATTGTAGTTGTATCAGACCTTTATTTAGAATCCCATTAAAGCATTTATTTGTAGTACTACTATGAATCACAACTTACTAACTAAATAACAATGCTAAGCTCAATATTAAGTACTATGTACCTATTCAGTTTATATACATACCTATATACAGTGGCATTAGAATTGCACCAACCCACCAGTGTAACTTTGTTAAGGTGCTGAGGTTCCCAGGCCCCTGCCGAGAACGACATGTGCCCTCAAACCCCCGTACAGCTTCCGAGGAAGGTCCAGCAACAGGGCCTTCTGTTTGTCTTGAGAGTCCGACAACATTGGTTCCCCCCGCTGGCGCAGTCCGCCCATGGTCGTTGCTACCCCTTCCATGAGGCATATTCCTTCCCGCGGAGTTCCCCTCAGTCATCGCAACCTCCGTGTCCTGTCCGTCTGCGCTCCGTCGCAGGCGTCCCCCATTAGACATGCGTAAAATACATACATACATACATGGTTTTAATGTGTATTAAGAGTGGATAAGAGTATGATTTTATGTTTGCATAATATGTGTACGAAGTCGAAGATACCTTAACTCTGACAAATGGTGTGAGATATACCTAAGAATTGATTTCACCTACCGACATGAAGTTAACTATAATCTCTGTTATAATAGTATAGGATACTGACGCTACTGAAGCGTATCTACCTGCAAGTTACTGAAGCGTAAAACAATAATTCCTATGCCTACAAGTTTTTTTAAGCCTGTTTTTAACTGTTATATTCTAGGCAGATGTTAGGGCTCTTTCTATTCTTCTTTGCGAGTAGATGATAAACATTTAAATTTTATTAGCCCAATAGGCAGCCACTAGTTATAGACTACATTAAAAGTTAGACATTTTGCTATTTATAATTCTAACATAATTAAATAACTATTTATTTAATCAAGTAATAAATAACTTATTTACACTTTGTAAGTTGCATTTACACTGTTTTCGTGCGATGTAACCTCGGAAGAAATAGGACACTTTTGATTAGACACAACTGCATTTTTGTTTCAATATGTATGTCTTATTGTTGTTTCCACCGACTCCAACCAAAAACTATAATTTGCGGCATCCAATGTAGCGTGGACATGGCCTTGCCAATTTCAGACTAGGGTAATAGAGCAATAGGTATAATAAAAATATATTTTTGGAGTCATAATCATAATGCAGAGCGGTGCAACCAAGGTTATTTTATAAATGGATTGTATACTATTTGCTCTGCACTTTATGAGCGTAAACTATGTTTAATGATCACTTAATAACTAATGTGTGTTTGAGTACTAGTTTTGTGTTCACTTTATCCATAGCTGTTCGAAATTACTCCTTGCGTTTTAGATATTTGTACAAGTTATTTATTTTATTTTTTATTGTACACAAGAACATTACAAAAGAAAATACGAACATAAAGAAAAACGACACAATAGGCACTGGTTATTTCTACTTATTTCTAGCGAAATGTCTTCCAGCAGACCTAAGAAGAGAGAAATTGGTACATGAAAGCGGATAAAACGTGCACAATAATTTAGATGTAATATAATATATTATTACGTAATACATAGCTAACCTAGCTAATTACTCTAATAATGAATTCTTTAATAGCTTGGAGTTCAAACATTGCCCTTTTTCTAATAAAATAATCAGGTGTAAACATTATATTGCCCTGATAAAGTTTACATGACAATAACGATCAGTATTCTCCAAAGAATATCCGCGATGTTGCACAAAGTGTCTTATATCAACACAAGACACATCTTCACGAACTAGGTTAATCTCCTCTTCAGTCTTCCATCAGGTCGGATTTCCCTTTCCTTTCTGAAAGTGTCTGTAAGACTTCCTTCATAATGTAGGATTTGTGTGGTATTTTTACTTATTCATCGTGTGGGTTTTAAAGTCAACAATTGACCTCCCAAGCCCTGGTGTCAGTGTCATAGAGCCGCCAAAAGCCACTGACATGGCTCGTGTTAACGATTACTTCCGCATAGATAGTAGCCCACAGCGTAACGTGCTTTCCAAAGCACGGAATAATCTTTTCGATCAATCAGGTGATTCAGCCTGCAATGTCCTAACCAACTGGAGAAGTTCTCACGGAGAAATTCTTGTTGTACAGTATCACCACCGGGATTCGAACCCGGTACCTCGGATAGCTCGACCACTCGGCTACGGAGGCTGTTAGTATTTCGCTTTTTTAGCTATTCAAAGTACTAGGCAGCCATAACATAGCAGGACCGAATACGCTAATCGCACCAATCTAACAGCGTAGAAAGTCGTGTAGTGACATAAGGTACGCGAACGTACGTGTGAGAGTTGATTCCTGGTCGAGTCATGTTTTTTACAAGCGAAAGCGACTTTATCTGGGCAGGGCACGTAGTGAGACCGTACGACATAAGGTGGACTTTGGCCATTAGATATAACGGCCAAGGAATGGGATAACACACTCAGGCCTAGCTCAGGTAGACAATTAGGCTGGTTGATTAGTCATGTGGGTGGAGTATTAGATGAGGCAGCAGAGGATCAGACAACATCTCACAAAATACGAGGCTTGCGACTACACCCGCGTTGTTATTTTTTTGTTTTATCACAGAATCAATATAGTACTCTCCGGTCTATAAATCTTTATATCTAGTATGTAAAAAATCACGTTGAAATTACGAAAGAAAGAAAACCAACTTACACATTTTCGCATTTATAACATTAGTAACTACCTACTTAAGTACGATATTTAACAATTTATTTTATTTAGGTGATTCGTGATTCACACTTGTCAAATAATCGAGATTGACATGTGACTTTTCTAATGTTAAAAAAAATTAAGTACGAGTATAGATGTGAGATACCTAGTTAGGTAAATAAATAAATAACACTAAATCGCCAGTCGTCTTACCTTGAAACTTAATAAGAAACACGTTTCTCTAGTAGGCAGTGTAAATTGTATGTAATAATGATGAATTTGAATTAACATGGGCGTTCTACCAAGTACAAGTTCCGGTTTTTCACTTTTATTAGTAAAGCCTTGTATTTAGCAAGGTCTAAACAAGCCGTGTTTAGCTCCTCAACATTCAGTAGCGGTGGAAATAGTGAAAGCGACATCTGATCAAATAACCATTACGAGACCCCGGTTTCCTAAACGGCCGAAGTGTATTCAACGTTGTGTGAGGAAAAAACTCGTTAGTACAATAAAGAGGAGGGCGGTAGCCAGATGGGCGCTAAGCTAAATTGAAGATAAAGCGAATGTTATGTTATATTTGTTTATTTTTGCTAGATCAACTCTCCAATATGAAAATATCTTCTACTCGGTAGTCCGTTGACGTCCCGAGTCAAAACAACAAAAAAAAACATTCGTATTTCAAAATATTCAAATCCAATCGAACTAAACGAACAGCCAGTCACCTCAAAGGAGACCGCTCCTTACAGTACCCTAGTAAGATAAGCAAGCACTACACTAGACATCTAAAAAATGTCGTAATACTTTTATTGTGTATGCTAATTGTAATGCTTTCGAGGAGTATTTTACACTTTATTATTGATAGGAATTTAATGTTTTCTTACTGTGTTGTCCCTAGATTATTCTTATATAGTAAAATATATTATCAATCAGTAGTGTTTTTTTAACTATAGTTGAATGGTTGCTTGCGTACCTTGAAGTCAGAAACTTATGTCCTGTGACTATTTAATGCAAAAAATATTTTGTATTCTGAGCAGTTAAGTTTATGGCATGGTTTGTATGGTTTATTTTTGTTATTAATAAACAATCTAAAAACCTAGCCGAATACGTATTAAAACCTAGATAAAACCAACAACCTAACAGCGTCAAAATGTAATATAATTGCTGTGTCAGTGTTGGCGCTTGCAAAATGCGACGTGCGACTGAAAAGTAGTCGACCTTTATTTGCATGGTTTTGGCGCAACACTCAATAGTTATTCATAGTAGAGTGATAGCGTTGCAATCAGTTGCAATAATATTAATTGTATTGCCCTTACGATGATTATATAAGAGGAAGCTTGAAAGTGGCACCCGTAGTGGACAAGTTGAGGAGGTTACTCCTGTCGTGGTATGGGCATGCGAAGAGAGGAATCCCATACCACCAGACGTAAGCTAGATATGAGAGTGAATGGAAAAGCAGGTAGGGGTAGACCCAGGAAAGTATGGATGGATTGCGTAAAAGAGGATATGTGTAAGAAGGGAGTGAATAGTGATGTGACGTCTGACAGGGATGAATGGAAGAAGAAAACATATTGCGCCGACCCCAAATAAAGGGAACAGGGCAGGAGAATGATGATACTCCTTCGATGATTTAGAAAACAAAGGGCTCTATAATGTTTTAAAATGTTTGCGATCTCCCTACATGTTCTCAGAGTTACAAACATGCGCAGGATCACCCGCATGTCAAGCCAGTCCCTCGGCCAATCAAATTAGTACACATCAGCCGTTAGGGCAAATCGCAGTACTTCGTATCGGTTTTGTACGGCCATTGTACCAGGTTCTTGACAATCAGAGCTTTTATTAAGTGATTGATGCTGCGCTTGCGACGACGGGCGGGCTTGATTTTGTTGTATTGTTGATTCGATAGCCTGTAATCTTGTTATTGGTGGGATGGGAGCAAGCGTAGATGATAATAGGGTAGTTGACAGACGTAAATGGGCTTTTTAAGGTTATGTTTTGTATCTAAAACGGAAACCTTATTAGATTATTTTTATATCCGTTTTGCCCTCTGTCATAGTCTGTGACTCACCCTTATAAAAAAAAAACCTCTGTGTGACTCACAGAGTTTTTTTTCTATAAGGGTCAAATCACTGCTACAGGTTGTATGGGATATCCGATGTAAAAGAATATTTAATATAACGTAACATCATACCTGCTATAAGCTGGAGAAACATTTTTAATTTAACGCTTTCGAAGATAATTTCATATTTCGAATTTCATATTTCGGTTAAGTGTAAAAGGTTTTTATGATGTAAAAGAAATATTTTGACATTTTTATTGTATTTTTGTGACTTTAATTATGGCATTTTAACTATTTGCAAGTATGTACCTATTTATAAAAAGTTTTTATGACGTGAAAGAAATATTTTGAGATTTTTTATTGTAATTTTGTGATCTTAAAATTGTATTACACTAATTTGTCTTTATAATAATGTATTTGCATGCTACTATATTTAGCAAATCATGAGTACCTCTTAAATTATACTACAACATCTTTATACCATGTTTTTATCAAATAAAGATTTAGAATTTTATTATTTATCAATCTTTATTAAAAACTAGCGGTCCGCCCACGCCGCCCTCGCGTTGTGTAAGATTTTCCCGTGGGAATAAGACTTTTCCCCATAAAAAGTATCCCTTATGTTAATCCAGGGTACAAACTATCTCTGTTCCAAATTTCATCCCAATCCGTTTAGTAGTTTTTGCGTGAAAGAGTAACAAACATCCATCCAATTCGTACATTATAAGTAATATTTGTAAGGTGTACTTTCGTGGTCTAGATTAAATAATCAACATTTATAATTTTTTTTTTATTTCCCTACTCTATGTTTTAGATTAAGCTTTAATTGAAATGAATTTTATCTTTTTTCTAAAACAACTTATTTCTATTATTTAGTTAGTGATAGACCAGATCTCATTTGCGCTCGTATGGTGATGATAACCATACGAGCGCAAATGTTGCGTTTATTTTCTAACTACTTGAGAACCGACAGCGAACAAAAACCATCGTCCTAATTTAGCTCCTAATCTAAATAGTTCCCTTTGATGTAATTAATGAAGTTGTTCTTCGTGCGCGCCCTCGCTAGTTGCGGAACCATTCCATAACCTTAATTTGGGTCGTACCGGTCGGTCGGTTACTCTTTTACCGATTACACGAATATAAAAGGAGATTTGTGGTAACGTAATTAGTACATGGTGTCACGCTTTTATCCCTATAAAGGTTAGCAAAGGTTTAGTTGCAGTTACCTTAGACCGTATCCTTATGTATTAGCAAGTTGCAGGACAGCTCCGTAGCCCAGGTGGTAGTGTATCTGCCTCCGACGCACAGGGTTCGAATCCCGCCCAGAGCAAACATTTGTGTGATGAGCACTTGTGTTTGCCTTGTGTCTGGTTGTTGTTTATCTATATAAGTATGTATTTATCTATTTAAGTAATGTATAACAGCTGTCTGGTAACCATAGTACAAGCTCTGCTTAGTTTGGTATCAGATGGCCATGTGTGAAGATGTCCCCACTTATTTATTTATTTAGTTAAGTTACACAGGAGGACGATATTTCCGATGTAAACTAACTAAGATGTAAAGCAAAGAAAGCTCAAGACAAAGTTCTTCTAATACATTTTTATTTAACCCATTAAATAAGCTACGCTAAAAACAGACGAGCTGATTTTACGCAATGGCGTTTAGATAATTCCTTGGAGAAGACGAGGACCTCACAGATAATGTCATTATTAGAACTATATTATATGTATGACGATGTTTATTTTATGACCTTATTCATTACAGAAAACCGCAAAATGCAGTAATATCAGTGATTATATTTCCTTGCAAGTTCAATGCATTTTGTGGTTGAATATATTTACAACCAGGAGTAAATTTATCTTAAATTCCTTCCCTGACAGCAAAAATAGTACATTAAAATTTAATTAAAACTGATATTACATAACATAACATTTTAATTAATAAAAATTATAGTATTTTTTCTTTCGTATCAAACGACGACAGCGTTATTATTTACATAGTTTAGAATATTAACTTTGAATAAAAAAAAAAGACATTCTAACACACAACATAGCGTAAATATTGTACATGTATGATGCAAAAAAAATTAATAGAATGTTAAATACTATTTTATTATTGAACGATACGTGATTCCGCGTGTTTCCGTTTTAAATAAAATAATGGCCTCGATTCGGGATGTCATGCTTTAATTGTAATTTTAAAATCCAGCTATCCTTTTCGTTTTTATGACCAATGAAAGAGAGGTGATGAACGAATGATACTTAAAATAAGGGCATAGCTGTCAGTTTAAGAGATTTTTAACTCTCTAAAATTGAGCAATCGACACGGCCATAAGGTTCAAATTCAATGTTTTACAGCTCTAATATTAGGATGGCCATCTCCTGTCCCTTTTCAACCTTTAAAAGGTAAAAAGGACAATTTTAATTTTTCATTTAAATCACACCGATGATAAAAACATGTACAGTCACTTGCATAAGTCCATCCATATCACGTGCGTCTATACTTCGAAATATCTTTTTAATGCTATAACCCTTTTCGTATTTTTTTTATTCTTCTATAACAGCAAAAACCGAAAAGAAAATCGTTTTAGGAAATTAGTTATTTCAAAGTATAGATGCACGTGATATGGATGCACTTATGCAAGTGACTGTACGTCATCATAATCCTTTCGCTTGCCAAAGATATTGGAAGCGTTCTTCGAAAGGAAATTGCTTCAAACCGTCAAAAACTTTCAACTGTCTAATGGCTACTGAAACCAGAACAATCGGGTATTGAGTGTCTCCGGAACCGAAACAATAGAGACACGGTCGGCAGCAGTTACGTGTATAGTTTACAACACTCTGTTCTAAGTTTAAGCACTTTTTATACCAAAAACGAAATTCAATGGCGAATTATTATGATTGTTGGCATTTAAAGAATACAGTTTGCTTGTGAATCTCAACACTTGAATTACGAATACCGTCCTTGCTAAAGAACAAAGGCGCTCCAAAGGTTAAAATATTTTTTTTATTGTAATCCAAAGCAAATGACACATAAATTGCTATGGCAAGTATCCGGATAAATTGACCAACTCAGATTTATTTTATTAACTATGGGTTTGCGTAGGCTCGAGCCCCTCTGTGGAGATGTATATGAGCTGTTGATGATGATGATGAGCTGATGGAATCTGATGATTACGTCACCGAAGATGGGACATGCTTACCCAGAACATGCATTTAATCTTATGACAATAACAAAAATCTCATTCAAAGTTACGCCTTTTTTCATAGCTTTTGTTTATGAATTCATTTTCAAATGGACGAGTTTTAGAATGATATTTTATGGAATTCTAATTTTGCTTGGCAAGTCGTTCCATTGCAACTGAATCTTTCGAATTTTTCGTCTCGTCGCGTCGCAATGCTGCAGTTAATCATGAAATTGTTATTAAAAATCTTCGTGCATAATTTGATTCTTTCCAGGATTTTTTACCAGCATTCTCGGTTCTGGTCGAGTTCTTTTGGCTCGAATGTCTCGTTTCTCTCAATCGTCCTTTTTTCGGCCCTAACCTCCAGCTCGTAATTGGAGACCAATGTTATTTGACCTCACATGACTCCGAAATTCCTACCGCTCTCTAATACAAAGAGTGTGGAAGGGAGACCATTTCATCGTTGAAAGTAAAAATAATTTACTGGCGTTCGGCGGTTGAAACGCGACACTTCTTATTGCATCCAATTTATTTGAACTTCGCTGACAAAACATCTAAACATCGCCTACCTTGTTATCTTAATTTGTTGACTTGGTATTTAATGACGAAGATTTTTAAACGGTGGGAGTTCTATTGTTATGTGATGTTTCAGTATATTCATTCATTCATTCATTCGGGTTTTTACTGCTTGCTCTTAGGTTCAATCGTTTAAAACAACTCTAAAACTATTAATTTTAACCATTAGCTACGCGACTAGCTTTTTATTAGGCCGGGTTATTGCAAAAATTAGCAACTCAACGCGGTTTAGTTAAAAGTTCAACCAACGCATTACTAAAATAACGTTCATATTAGCGTGCGATGCTTCACGGTGGTTACGTCCGACGCCGCGCAGGAATCGTGCGAAAAACTCGTTTTTCTTGAACTCTTTTGCTTATTAACAGAAAATGGCAGAGTTTATAAAAAATGTAATTGATTTAAAATCTAAGTCAATAATTGGCAAGTTATATTAACGAAAAAAAAACTATGGTTATCGCTTTAAGTTACGAGAATAAGAACGTCAAAAATCTTTGTTGCTACTTTTTTTTTTAAATCTTGTGCTTCTTATATCTAAATTATTATAATGTATTTAAAAATTCTTCTCGATTTAAAATTTAATTAAGGATATATTCTATTAGCATATATTTTTTTTACATTTATAGAATCAGTACAAGTGCTAGTATTTGATCGTCAAAGTAGCGACTATGGGCGCTATTTCAACTTTGTTAATTTACGCTCGAGCTCAACAAAGTCGCTTAAGTTAAGCAGAGATACCGCAATCCCTTAAGATATTTAACAGTCTTATGCCTTTTTATCTTTAATAGACGCCAAGTATGTGTCACACTCATTTACATAATGGCTTATCTGGTAGTGCCTCGAGTGCATGAGACCGGGGAGCGAGATTAACCTCGGTACATCACTCGCAGTCAGCGATTGAGACGAACGTGGGAACTGCACCAGCCACTTACTGCGCGCATGGATATCGTGATACGCTACACTAAGTACCCACACGCATTTACAGACAAAGCAACCGGCCAGCAATAAAAAATAATAAATAGCTTCGAATTTGAAATTGGAACGCGAATCCCCATTTGATGCTGAAATTTGCGTCGCAGCGCACGTGCGTGCTAAATAACCTGCAACCTTGCTCTCCCCTCGTCCTGCGGGAACCGGTCGATCCAGTACTTGCCAGAGTTTTGCTTGGTTACAATAGCATGCCCAAAGTATTTAGGCCTCGCGATCCTCTCGAGTTACGCTTCAAGTCGGGTCAGACGTACATCGAGCGTGGCTCAGGCGCACTGGTCGGGTTAAAGAACGCGTCGAGTTATAAACATAATATTGCTATAGGTTGTGTGAACGAACTTCAGGACTATGCACTTCGTGCGCACATGAATTTATAGCGTACAATCACAATGCTTAGATCAAAATCTATTCGAATATTCTTGCATCATTTAACGCTACACCACCATTGCGATGTAGACAATCAATTAAATGTACGTGCGATATGATAATCGGAGAATTATGAAATGTAGAACAGACCACATTCTTTTTTAGAAACGCTTAACAATGTGCGTGGGTTCCGCCAAGGTTGTTCTAGCAAAAATAAAAATGTACTAAATTTAAATTTCCGATCGTGTTTTGGTTGGCATCTACCGAACGGAACCAAGATACTGCAAATTGCAATGGCTGGAATTACTTTTGCGTAGATCTGCAAAGAAACCAATTACTTACTCATAAATTGAGATAATAACTAATGCCTCATGACTACTTGAAAGTGTGTTGCTGCTGAGAAAATCACTGTAACTACATACTTACTCATTTTCTTTTAATTTTATCATTAAGTTTTGCCTTAGTCTATTTTCGTTTGCGGTTGTCACATAGAACGTGTTAACTATGACGCAAAATATATCAGGTAGTTCAACCCATGTACTGAACTAAGTACTTTTATTTGACAAGTCGACTAATGATTTTATATTTTTTGAGATTTTGAAAATATTCTAGAACAAAAGTAGTTACATCTCACATGGACTGAGCAACCACCCAAGATATTTTGCTTTATTCATTCTATTTTCAAACAACAAATTTCATCATCCACCGAATGGCAAACCTTGAGATTGGAATTGGCAGTTTGTTTATCTGCAACAATACGTACAGGAAGCATCCAGGTCAGCGCGGGATCAGGCGCAGGGCACAGGAATTGGGACAGAATAGTAATTACTTACACGGCTGGTTCTGACCCGGTGTAGCTGAAAAGCTTTGTGAATAGGGTTACCATTAGAGAAAAGTCCTGATAAAAAGCCGGACAGTAAAGGCCGGATATTTTTATATCACAAAATGCGCGGTACACGTTACCTACGCGAGGGGGAATTTACCTACGCAAGGACATTTCTTATGTATGTTTTTTACTCGTATTCTGACGAATGTAAAAATCTGGACATAATTAAAAGCCGTGCAAAGTCCGGACATATCTGGACGGATGGTAACCCTATTTGTGAACCCGTCCTCACGACACGGTTTGTTGAGCAGCATGCGATGGGAACACACAGAAGCTCGGAAAATAGCTTAGAATATCTTTGTGTAAACTGTAAAATTGCTATCATAATATCTCGGTTACTCACCAAGCTCTTACATGAACATAGTCATTTAAAAAAAAACTTCATAATCTCCGTGAGTAAGAAGAGATCATACAAAGACTTTTCGATATGTGAAGTAATCGTACATATTTCGGGTTGAACCCTTCACATGATCTATTCATAAATCATGCTTGAAGAATATTTTTACCTTGATGCAGAAGCAGATTGACTCTATAAAAGGTACGTCTGCTATGACAGCTTTTGATTCTAGCATAATTAAGTTTGAGTCATGCACGAATTCGTTGTAATTGCTTGACATTCAGATGCAGTCTGTTTTTATTGAGGTCAACTGCACGACGACAGCAGTGATGGAATTTTGTCATTCTCAGTCTAGCGATCAGACCAACTAGCCCTGTTATTGAGAGTTTTCAGCTTGCCAAAATGGTCTCTAACTTGGCTCAACGACCACTAACTCAATCAATCAATCAATCAGCCTATTGCAGTCCACTGCTGGACGTAGGCCTTCCCAAGGGTACACCAAAGCGCACGATCACCCGCTTGCCTCATCCAGCCACCACCAGCGACCTTCCACGACCATTAGTGGTAGTTAGCTACGCCGCCAAAATCGACGGCAACGTGCATTCCAAAGCACGAAAGTCGCTGTAAATGAAAACCACTAATTGCCGGTCACCCATCTGCGTCCTGGACAGGCCAATGACGGCACGTTTGTTAATTTTCGTAATCTCCACTGAGCTACGGAAATGTTTATACCCACCCATCAAGTAGAGTCCACCTGAAATCGTAAGATTTATAGCGGTCAAATAAACATGTGACGTTGGCGATGATGGTTTGGGTTCGCCGAAACTGAAATAACCGGAAATAAATCTCATTTTAAACTATTTTAAAAATGCTTCTTCCTATTAGTATTTACTTCTAAAGAATTCAACCTCGAAATGCTTCCGAAATTTCATTTTGTAGTTTAATCACGTGCCAGAAAAAAATCTGAAAATAGCTATAAAAATTGTTGCTGAATGAAATTAAGTTAAGCTACGGAATTACTTAATTAACAATGCGGACGGAATTTCGGCCGCGCTGAAGTTTCCGGTTTTAAAAATACTTCGGATTGCGATGATGTCGGAACAATTTTTAATTTCAATTTCAATTTATTTATTATACTAAAATATACAAAATACATTGTCTACAGGTAGACCCAAAGCGACAATGCTAAAAAACACTAAATACTACCTATAAATTATAAAAAAATACTTAACACCTTATTATATAAAAACAATTATATAAAATCAACAAGTTACTCCGAATCAATCAGTTCAGTGATTCCTGCTGGTATTTCGTAGGTATAATCGACCAAAAAAATTGGTTTAGCACACTATAAAGGAGAGTGGGCAGAAATCAAAGGGCCTCGGTCCAAAATTAACTCTACTGCCAAATGACTTAATGCATCCTAATTATAATGTGTGTTAACTGTATTTGAAATCTAATCTGTTGTTAGTGTGATATAGCACAAATAAAAAATATATTTTTTTTCTCTATTTTAGGATTTTTGAAGAAAATGTAATTAAATAAAAAGCGAAGTTATGTGAATTTTTCATTTTAATCAATTAACATGGATATTTCACCCTATAAATATTACAAAATTAAAATCATTTTTGATAATTTCTGAGTAAATAAGGCCGCCCCCACAATAGCCACATAGCACATTTGAAAGAGTGTTACATGTGTAACATTTCATTATATGGGACCAAAAAAATCCCACCCTATGAAAATGAGATATTCAAGTTTTTAAAACTTTTTGTCAAATTCCACGTAAACAAGGCCGCCCCCACAATAGCCACATAGCACATTTGAAAGAATGTAATATGCGTAACATTTCATTATATGGGACCGAAAAAATCGCACCCTATAAAAATGAGATATTCAGGTTTATAAAACTTTTTGACAAATTCCGCGTATATAAGGCCGCCCCTACAATAGCAACGTAGCACATTTAAAAGAGTGTAACATGCGTAACATTTCATTATATGGGACCGAAAAAAATCGCCCCCTATAAAAATGAGATATTCAGGTTTTTAAAACTTTTTGACAAATTCCGCGTATATAAGGCCGCCCCTACAATAGCAACGTAGCACATTTAAAAGAGTGTAACATGCGTAACATTTCATTATATGGGACCGAAAAAAATCGCACCCTATAAAAATGAGATATTCAGGTTTTTAAAACTTTTTGTCAAATTCCACGTAAACAAGGCTGCCCCCAAAATAGCGGCATAACACATTTGGAAGATTGTAACATGCGTAACATTTCATTATAAGGAACCGAAAAAATCGCATCCTATAAAAATGAGATATTCAGCTTTGTATAACTTTTAGTCCAATTCCGCTTAAATAAGGCCGCCCCCACAATAGCCACATAGTAAATTTGGAAGAGTGTAACATGCGTAACATTTCATTATAAGGGACCGAATAAATCGCACCCTATGAAAATGAGATATTCAGGTTTTTTAAACTTTTTGTCAAATTCCACGTAAACAAGGCTGCCCCCAAAATTGCGGCATAACACATTTGGAAGAGTGTAACATGCGTAACATTTCATTATATGGGACCGAAAAAATCGCACCCTATAAAAGTGAGTAATTCAGCTTTGTATAACTTTTAGTCAAATTCCGCTTAAATAAGGCCGCCCCCACAATAGCCACATATCACATTTGAAAGAGTGTAACATGCGTAACATTTCATTATATGGGACCGAAAAAATCGCACCCTATAAAAATTAGATATTCAGGTTATTAAAACTTTTTGTCAAATTCCACGTAAACAAGGCTGCCCCCAAAATAGCGGCATAACACGTTTGGAAGATTGTAACATGCGTAACATTTCATTATAAGGAACCGAAAAAATCGCACCCTATAAAAATGAGATATTCAGCTTTGTATAACTTTTAGTCCAATTCCGCTTAAATAAGGCCGCCCCCACAATAGCCACATAGTAAATTTGGAAGAGTGTAACATGCGTAACATTTCATTATAAGGGACCGAATAAATCGCACCCTATGAAAATGAGATATTCAGGTTTTTTAAACTTTTTGTCAAATTCCACGTAAACAAGGCTGCCCCCAAAATTGCGGCATAACACATTTGGAAGAGTGTAACATGCGTAACATTTCATTATATGGGACCGAAAAAATCGCACCCTATAAAAGTGGGTAATTCAGCTTTGTATAACTTTTAGTCAAATTCCGCTTAAACAAGGCCGCCCCCACAATAGCCACATAGCACATTTGAAAGAGTGTAATATGCGTAACATTTCATTATATGGGACCGAAAAAATCGCACCCTATAAAAATGAGATATTCAGGTTTATAAAACTTTTTGACAAATTCCGCGTATATAAGGCCGCCCCTACAATAGCAACGTAGCACATTTAAAAGAGTGTAACATGCGTAACATTTCATTATATGGGACCGAAAAAAATCGCACCCTATAAAAATGAGATATTCAGGTTTTTAAAACTTTTTGTCAAATTCCACGTAAACAAGGCTGCCCCCAAAATAGCGGCATAACACATTTGGAAGATTGTAACATGCGTAACATTTCATTATAAGGAACCGAAAAAATCGCATCCTATAAAAATGAGATATTCAGCTTTGTATAACTTTTAGTCCAATTCCGCTTAAATAAGGCCGCCCCCACAATAGCCACATAGTAAATTTGGAAGAGTGTAACATGCGTAACATTTCATTATAAGGGACCGAATAAATCGCACCCTATGAAAATGAGATATTCAGGTTTTTTAAACTTTTTGTCAAATTCCACGTAAACAAGGCTGCCCCCAAAATTGCGGCATAACACATTTGGAAGAGTGTAACATGCGTAACATTTCATTATATGGGACCGAAAAAATCGCACCCTATAAAAGTGAGTAATTCAGCTTTGTATAACTTTTAGTCAAATTCCGCTTAAATAAGGCCGCCCCCACAATAGCCACATATCACATTTGAAAGAGTGTAACATGCGTAACATTTCATTATATGGGACCGAAAAAATCGCACCCTATAAAAATTAGATATTCAGGTTTTTAAAACTTTTTGTCAAATTCCACGTAAACAAGGCTGCCCCCAAAATAGCGGCATAACACGTTTGGAAGATTGTAACATGCGTAACATTTCATTATAAGGAACCGAAAAAATCGCACCCTATAAAAATGAGATATTCAGCTTTGTATAACTTTTAGTCCAATTCCGCTTAAATAAGGCCGCCCCCACAATAGCCACATAGTAAATTTGGAAGAGTGTAACATGCGTAACATTTCATTATAAGGGACCGAATAAATCGCACCCTATGAAAATGAGATATTCAGGTTTTTTAAACTTTTTGTCAAATTCCACGTAAACAAGGCTGCCCCCAAAATTGCGGCATAACACATTTGGAAGAGTGTAACATGCGTAACATTTCATTATATGGGACCGAAAAAATCGCACCCTATAAAAGTGAGTAATTCAGCTTTGTATAACTTTTAGTCAAATTCCGCTTAAACAAGGCCGCCCCCACAATAGCCACATAGCACATTTGAAAGAATGTAATATGCGTAACATTTCATTATATGGGACCGAAAAAATCGCACCCTATAAAAATGAGATATTCAGGTTTATAAAACTTTTTGACAAATTCCGCGTATATAAGGCCGCCCCTACAATAGCAACGTAGCACATTTAAAAGAGTGTAACATGCGTAAAATTTCATTATATGGGACCGAAAAAAATCGCACCCTATAAAAATGAGATATTCAGGTTTTTAAAACTTTTTGTCAAATTCCACGTAAACAAGGCTGCCCCCAAAATAGCGGCATAACACATTTGGAAGATTGTAACATGCGTAACATTTCATTATAAGGAACCGAAAAAATCGCACCCTATAAAAATGAGATATTCAGCTTTGTATAACTTTTAGTCCAATTCCGCTTAAATAAGGCCGCCCCCACAATAGCCACATAGTAAATTTGGAAGAGTGTAACATGCGTAACATTTCATTATAAGGGACCGAATAAATCGCACCCTATGAAAATGAGATATTCAGGTTTTTTAAACTTTTTGTCAAATTCCACGTAAACAAGGCTGCCCCCAAAATTGCGGCATAACACATTTGGAAGAGTGTAACATGCGTAACATTTCATTATATGGGACCGAAAAAATCGCACCCTATAAAAATGAGATATTCAGGTTTATAAAACTTTTTGACAATTTCTGCGTAAATAAGGCTGCCCCCACAATAGCCACATAGCACATTTAAAAGAGTGTAACATGCGTAACATTTCATTATATGGGACCGAAAAAATCGCACCCTATAAAAGTGAGTAATTCAGCTTTGTATAACTTTTAGTCAAATTCCGCTTAAATAAGGCCGCCCCCACAATAGCCACATATCACATTTGAAAGAGTGTAACATGCGTAACATTTCATTATATGGGACCGAAAAAATCGCACCCTATAAAAATGAGATATTCAGGTTTTTAAAACTTTTTGTCAAATTCCACGTAAACAAGGCTGCCCCCAAAATAGCGGCATAACACGTTTGGAAGATTGTAACATGCGTAACATTTCATTATAAGGGACCGAAAAAATCGCACTCTATAAAAATGATATATTCAAGTTTTAAAAACTTTTTGTTAAATTCCACGTAAACAAGGCCGCCCCCACAATAGCGTCATATCACATTTGGAAAAGAGTAACATGCGTACCATTTCATTATAGAAGACCGAAAAAATCGCACCCTATTAAAATGAGATATTCAGCTTTGTATAACTTTTATTCAAATTCCGCTTAAATAAGGCCGCCCCCACAAAAGCCACATAGCACATTTGGAAGAGTGTTACATGCGTAATATTTCATTATATGGGACCGAAAAAATCGCACCCTATGAAAATGAAATATTTTAGGTTTTAAAACTTTTTGTCCAATTCCACGTAAACAAGATCGCCCCCAAAATGCGACATATCTTATTTTTATAGGGTGCGATATTTTGGTCCCATATAATGGAATGTTACGCATATTACATTCTTCCAATCGTGCTATGTGGCTATTGTGGGGGCGGCGTTATTTAAGCGGAATTTTACTACAAGTTATACAAACCTGAATATATAATTATTATAGGGTGGGATTTTTTGGGTCCCATATAATACAATTTTACGCATGTTACACTCTTCCAAATGTGCTATGTGGCTATTGTGGGGGCGGCCTTATTTACGCGAAAATCGTCAAATAGTTTTATAAACCTGAATATCTTATTTTTATAGGGTGCGATTTTTTCGGTCCCATATAATGAAATAGTACACATGTTACATTTTTCTAAATATGCTATATGGCTGTTGTAAGGGCGGCTTTATTTAAGCGGAATTTCACTAAAAGTTTTACAAACCTGAATATCTCTTTTTTATAGGGTGCGATTTTTTCGGTCCCATATAATGAAATAGTACACATGTTACATTTTTCTAAATATGCTAAATAATAATAATACATAAACAAACACCTATTGCTTCTACATCCACAACTGTTAATTCGTCCCCTGTTACGCCTTCTTATTCAAACGTCACAACTAGAAAGAAAGTACCGAGTCAAAAGACAGCAAAGAAAACGTCAAATGACGATCCATCAACAACACCCACTGAATTACAGACTGAGCAGTCTAATGTTTCTACAGAAGTGATCAACGTACCAACTCAAAATTCATTTGATTTACTTTATGAACAGTTTGAGTTTTCGACCCCCCCCGTAGCGGATCATGGACAAAATAGAAGTTGTCCTAATTTAGGAGCACATAATTCGTTATATGTAGAAGAACTATTAGATAAAATTACGAGTCTGGAGGAAAAGTTACTTTCTGCTGACCAAGCCGTCGAGAATTTACTACATGAAAATTTTTGTCTGAAAAAACAATTAGATAAATATGAAAAAAAAACACAAGTGTTGACCACGGTTTGCAAGTCCACTCGGAAAAACAGGCCAAATAATAATAATAATTCCGCAACTTTTCATAGTAACAAAGAGGAAATTAAACTAAATGCGAGCTATGAGGATTTACACGTAGAAACAGAGAATAAAACTGAAAATGGTGAGAATTGTGATCTGAGGCAGAAAAACCCAGATTCTTCAAGAATCTGCATGATTAGCAACTACCGTCAAAAGGACATCCTTAATATAGCGGAAAATGTTTTAACTACATCTACAGAAAAGCTTATGCACTATAAATACCCAAATGCAAACATCGAAGCCATGCTACAAGACATAGAAAGGAAAGTTAAGGATTACACTATGAGGGATTACCTTATCTTATTTATAGGCCAAACAGATTTTGAAATAACGGAAAATTACGAGCTAATTGTTCAGGAAATGAGAAATAAATTATGTAAGATAAACTACACAAATATTATAGTCTGTTCACCAACATTTAAGCTTGGAACAACTTCGACCCTAATTAACAATCGCATTGAACAATTTAATAAAATTCTAGACAGTGACAATATTCGACATAATTATTGCTATATAATTGACTCCAACAAACACCTTCAGTATGATTACAACATGTTCAAGAGAACTACTGGACAAGTAAACAAGAAAGGATTAAGAATTATCTTTGAAGATCTTCGCAGGTTTATATTACAGCTGAATGACTATTACATATCTAGATTAGACAATTTAAGTTTTTTTCGTACCTAATATCATATACCCAAATAATATAAATACAAATTTTTGTAAAAATGCACCAGATGTATCGTCTAGATTGTATATTATGCACCAAAATATGCAGGGTGTTCTAAGTAAGCTGGATATTGTAGAGGCGACGCTAACAGAGTTGAGGGGAAAAGGTCGGGATATCGATGTGCTGTGTGTTTCAGAGAGCTTTATTAAAGAGGGCAATGAATATAACTTACGTATACCGGGCTTTAAAATAGGTGATACTTACTCTAGAAAACTTATAAGTAGAGGTGGATCATGTATATTAATTAAAAATCATTTGAAGTTCAAGCCAATAACATACTGCAAAGAAATAAGCTTAACTAATATCTTTGAATGTAGCGGCATTGAGCTGTTGGATCAGAAACTAATTGTTGTCAACATATATCGCATACCTGTGGAAAAATTTAAAAAACCATTCCTTACTCGTCTCGAAATGCTGCTGTATTTCTTAACAGTGACTTCTAAGAGATATAAACAACATAAGATCGTTCTCTGCGGAGACTGGAATTTTAATATTTTGGAGAAAACCAGTCGCAATCTAGAATTAATTAGTTTATTAAAAAACTATAATTTAAAGGCTCATATTAACATACCTACAAGAGGGACCTCGTGTATCGACCAAATAGCGAGTAATATACGTAGTGTTACTTCCGAGGTATTAGAGCTGGGAATTTCGGACCACGAGACGGCACAAACAATTTCTTTTAAATCAAAAAACTGTAAATTACAATCATATTATGTACAAAGAAGAGACTATTCTTCTGAAAATATTAAAAAGTTTTGTGAGTGTATTGACTCTTTATCTTTCTCTGACATACTATGTAACAATAACGCTAACGAAGCCTTCAGTGAATTTCATGATATTTTAACATTATTTTATAATTTGTGCTTTCCGTGGATAAGAATAAAAACCAGAACTAAACATACAAGAAGTAGATGGTTATCACGAGGTTTAAGACTTTCATGTATTAATAAGAGAAAACTTCATATTAAAAGCACTCGTCAGAATATAAACAATACTTTGAATAAAACGTACTACAAAAATTATAAACAACTTCTTAGAAGATGTATCAACAATGCAAAAAAGAAATACAATAAAAATATGTTAGCTAATGCAAAAAATAAAGGTAGAGCTATCTGGCAAATGATTAATGACTCTCCCGTTTCCGAACCAAACGTTATTACTAGTGTAGAGAAGGATAGAGTAATCTATGACAACCCGATTACAATAGCTGAATTATTTAATAATTTCTTTATTGATTCTACTAGTAACACTGATACTGGTATTCATTATAAAACTTTTCCCATAAATAGCTGTCCAAATACGATTTTTCTTCAACCATGTGACTGTAAGGAAGTACATGACATTATTAAGTCTCTGAAAAACTCGGCCTCTGTAGGTATCGATGGAATCAGCACAAAAATTATTAAAGCATGTGCAAATTCGTTGGTTATACCGTTGACCCACTGTATAAATTTGTCTTTTAAAGAGGGTGTTTTCCCTGAAATTTTGAAACACTCCATAGTTAAACCTATTTATAAGAGAGACAGTAGAGCTTCCATGGACAATTACCGACCTATTACGTTGGTGCCTATTATTTCAAAGATATTTGAAAAAGCTATGCTTACACGTCTTGTCACATTTTTTAACCGTAATCACACACTAGACGCTAATCAATTCGGATTTAGAAAGGGAGGCTCTACGAGTCTTGCTTGTTATCATTTGGTTAAGCTCATTACTGAAGCAGTAAATCAAAATTGTGCAGTCGTGTCTATTCTATTAGATTTATCTAAAGCTTTTGATTGTGTTGACCACGAGATACTTTTAGCAAAGCTAGAGGACTACGGAATCAGAGGTAATGCCTACGGTTGGATTAAAAGCTACTTAAAAAACAGACAGCTATGCACGGAAATAAATAAAATAGAAAATTCGGAACTTATCTCTTACAGATCTGAGTTCAGACGTAATCAATGTGGAGTACCTCAAGGGAGTATTCTAGGGCCTCTCCTTTTTCTAGTTTATGTAAATGACCTGCCGAACCACTTAGATCAAAGCTGTATCATGTTTGCTGACGACATTACTTTATTGATCAAATCCGAAAATACTTCCACCCTTTCTGCAGCTATCATGAAAGCCCTTGAAACAGTAATTAGATGGTTAAATGAAAATAAACTAAAATTAAATGTAAAAAAAACTAAATTAATCCAATTCAGGACGTATAAATCTAAGGACAGAGTACTGGATATAAAGTATCTTAATAACAAAGTTGAGGAAGTAGAATCTACTAAATTTCTTGGCATATTTATTGATAAGTTCTGTAGCTGGAAATTTCACATACAAAAGATCTGTGAAAGACTTGATAAATATGCATTTGCCCTGCGTAGGTTACATAATACAGCCTCTAAAGAAATAGCCCTTATAGCATATCATGGACACGTCTCGTCGATACTCAGCTATGGCTTAATTATCTGGGGGAATTCAGTTGACGCAAATAAAGCTTTTTTGGTACAAAAAAAATGTATAAGAGCCGTTTGCGGCACTCATTACTTGGAACAATGCAGACCTCTTTTTAAATCTTTAAAAGTTTTAACTCTACCGTGCATGTACATTAAACAGATTTCCATATTTGTTAAGGAGCACCCTGAATATTTTGAAAAATTACCGCAACGACCGTTTAGACATGCAAAAATATGTTCCCTATTTAGGGTGCCACGAGCACGGGTAGACATTTACGGGAAGAATGTTCATTGTATGGCCGTAAAAATTTTTAATAGGTTGCCAAATGAAATAAAACTAAGTTCAACGAAAAAATTTAAAACTTTACTGACGAAATGGCTGTTAGAAAAATGCTTTTACTCTATTAAGGAATTTATGGAATGCTAATTTATTTATTTAAAGTCACAAATTACTTAAATAATCTATCTAATTTAAATGAAATCACAATTTTACATATTTATTTTTATATTTTATAGAATCAAATCCAAATCTATTTACAATTTTACATAATTATTTTTATCTTGAACCCTATTGACATTAAATCTTGACCTTGGAAAATAGAATTATTATTGCACTTAGTTTACTTAATGATTTGCATGCCTATTGTGGTAGAACATAAGACACTATGACTGTTTACAATAAGATCTATTAATGACTATGTTTTATGCAAATAAACGATTGATTGCTATATGGCTGTTGTAAGGGCGGCTTTATTTAAGCGGAATTTCACTAAAAGTTTTACAAACCTGAATATCTCTTTTTTATAGGGTGCGATTTTTTCGGTCCCATATAATGAAATGTTACCCATGTTACACTCTTTCAAATGTGATATGTGGCTATTGTGGGGGCGGCCGTAATTAAGCGGAATTTTACTAAAAGTTATACAAACCTGAATATCTCATTTTTATAGGGTGCGATTTTTTCAGTCCCGTATAATGAAATGTTACTCATGTTACACTCTTTCAAATGTGCTATGTGGCTATTGTGGGGGCGGCCTTAATTAAGCGGAATTTTACTAAAAGTTATACAAACCTGAATATCTCATTTTTATAGGGTGCGATTTTTTCGGTCCCATATAATGAAATGTTACCCATAAATTACACTCTTCTACATGTGCTATGTGGCTATTGTGGGGGGCGGCCTTATTTAAGCAGAATTTTACTAAAAGTTATATAAACCTGAATATCTCATTTTTATAGGGTGCGATTTTTTCGGTTCCATATAATGAAATGTTCCATTTTTAACGCTCTTTCAAACGTGCTATGTGTCTACTCTGGGGGTGGACGTTTTTAAATTTTGGACCAATTTGCCCACTCTCTTTTATAGTACAAGATAATTTCTGACAGATATGGAGTATAAACCTTATTGAAATTGTCACTATAGGAACCTCAATAAAACATAGTAAACCACTTGTTTGACCGACCGCACAATGAAATAAAAATGATTGCCTATCTTATAGTCAATCAACAAACAATTCAATCCTAAATTGGTCCCCCGTTTTTACTATCACGTATTCGATAAAACGTTTAAAACAGGAAGTAGCTGACTAGTACTTCTTATCTGAAAATGTTTGTTTGCCCCACAAACATGCGGTTAAAGGCACGCACGGCTGAACAAAATTAAACAACGTTTGCTAAAACACTTCTCACTAATTAAGGGTTCACAATATGGGCTGGCATCCTACGCTGCATGCACAAGGGTGTTAACTTGAAATAATCAGTGCAAATTGTTCGCCACACCGCCGCCGTTTAGCTAGCAAATAAAATAGCTTTGTGCAGAGTGTCGATAGCTTAGAGGTTTGGCCCGCTGTTAGTATATATGAATTCTGTCGGTCGAATTCATATATACGTTTATTCGACGCTCTTGCGGTGAAGGAAAACATCGTGATTAAACCTGCATACTCCTGCAAAAAAATTCAAAGGGTGTGTGTGAAGTCGACCAATCCGCACTGGGCCAGCGTGGTTGACTAAGGCCTAATCGCCCTATTCAGGGTAGGCTTGGTTTGGTAGGCTTTTATATGTAAGCCGTTGATGATGACGGCGCATACACAGAAGGAGAAGAATTTACACAGAGAAGACCAGCGTCGCGTCGCAGACATGTCTTGCTAATGTAATGAACCTAAACAAAAGTGGATTGATCGTTTAATACTTTGTCCACTCTAGCGCTTCGCATTGCCGGCAAACGGGGTGTCTGAGACGAGGGACGCGGACAAAATGAAAAGAACAAACAAAGGTAAAACCGTCATCGATGAAACAACATTCGCTTTAAAGTGTTTCTAAATTACCCATATTATTATGTAAGAAACCCATTGCATAAAAATTCCGTATTATTTAATTATAATATGCCCATTGTTATAATTATAAAGGTTCACCGCATTAGCATGTGACAAAATGTCACTCTTTGCATATCTTGTCTGCATAAAAGGCGCCTAAGATTTGCGAAAGGTTGAAAAAGGGAACTGAAAATAGATTTTGAAATACTTCGCCCACACTGTCTGTCTATGGATTCCAAGAAACAAGTGAGAACTCTGTCGAAAGTTCACCTTTGGACTCCAAATTTGGTTCTTCGTGGGAGGATTTGCATCTCATTTGTATCCTATTTTCGCAAACATGTTTGAAGGATTTGTTACACTGCAGTATCTGTGTGCCGTGTGGCAAATTCTCCCTACATCTCATGGCTCACCGTAACATGTAAAAGGAAATATTATGGAAAGATGTTTTGTTTCTGTTGTAACAGTTATTTTAGAACAAGTGTCGTAATCTCTTTGTGTCTACTGATTTGTGGACTCCACCTCCAATGTTCCGTGTCCGCAACACTGCGACCTACATTAGAGTAAAGAGGTTAAATATTCGTACACCTTGTACACCAACTCTTCACGCCTTGAAGGGATAGGATGCCATGAAACCAACATTTTGCTGCACAGCAATTAATAGGCTCACTTTATATAAATCGGGCTGTTTTTAAGTTATATTATATGTTGTTTCTTTAGATTCTTATCGTTTTAGCTAATACTACTTGCCAAACCCTTAAAACTATTTTTTTTATTCGTCGATGCCTATCCAAATTAAGAAGAAGGGGAATGTGCGATAACTATTTCGAAGGCTTATGACGCGACATTAGGTAATTGGTATATTGAGCTGAATCTTGAATTCCTTTCACTCCGATCTTAAAATCTAAATGTCAGAATAGGTAAAAGAGGAATTTAAGTCAAGTTCTATCGGAGGTTGCTACAAAACGTGACTAAGTGATTTGAGCTGATACTTCAAATAATGTTACAAAATCGTTGCGTACTACGTATAAGATCATGATTTTGGTTAGCGTCGTGATCCTAATTGAGACTCAGCAAATCACGGAACTTGTAAATTCAGCTTAATTAGATCAAAAAGGCTGTTCAAATTAGCTGGATCCCGAATGCTTTAGTTATTTTAATTAGCGTTTCGTATTACGCAAGTTAAGTGGTGCAGAACCAACAGCCTAATTGGGGATTCAGAAGTCGAATCCACTTGCTCGTCGACTTTAAGAGCTGTAAGTATTACAAAGAAAGATCTACCTCGGTAGTAGACGTGCAGCAACTCTTTTTTTGCATAACGTAATTTAGTTTCGATTTCTGTACACCATATTTACCCTTCGGCCGCGTACGAAACCGATGGTTCGTACGTAACCAGTTACGGTAGAAGAAAAAACATCTTCATATGATAAGTACGAGTTACATTGCACTACTTTTTTTTTCTTTATTCGATACCGGAATTATTTTTCGTAACCGAGTTTCGGCATAAAAAATAAATCATACTCATAAGTAACCTTATTGACATGATGCGTTCGTTTGTTTATATCTTGGATTTCGAAGGTTTATTACATACTCAAACTGATGTTTTCAAATAAATCCTAACCATTTATTTATATTATGTGTACCATAAAAAAAAACTATTCTAAAAATATATTAAGATTAGTTAATATATATAATATTATGTATAGTCTTGATATAGTCTTGATGAATAATTTTCTTATTTATATTTTTTTTGGCATGGATACATTGTTATATTCTATTCTAAATTATTAAAAATTCAGTATACTATAGTGTAGTGTACATCTAGCGTGCTGTGGTAGCCTTTAAGTGTGTGTGATATATAGTATTTTTTTATTACCGCAGATTGTATGTAAAGTCGACCAATAAATTGGTTTACCACCCTAAGGTTGAATGTCAGTTGCAAATTAGAACAACAAAGATTATTTTCGTTTGCAGATCTATCTGACAGATACCGAGTATAAACCTTATTGAAATTTTCGATAACTAGGAAATTGAATGAAAAATGGTAAACCACTTTCTTGGTCGACCTTACATAGTTTTAAGCTACTATATGTTATGTTGGCTATCCATTATAATAAATAAATAAATAAATAAAATAAAAATATAAATAGGAATCAATAAAAAGATTGAACTCAACATAATGTCCCTTGTCAAAGTCAAAGTCAAAGTAATCTATTTCCATAGGATGTTATTACATCACTTAGATCCGTCATTAATTTTTTTTGGGTGAGTTCACTAACACCTTGGTATTTTAAGTTGAGAAGAATTTTAAATTTAATATCGAGTAATAATAATATCTAGTATAACGTAAACGTAAACGTTTTGTCTATGTCTAGTATACGAATATTATAATATTTGGCGATCTAAAGCAGAACGAAACCTGATAAATTGATAGTGCTGACGTCATTATACGTATGTACTGCAAATATTATTACACAAACAAATAACTACATTTTATGTAGTATATCCTTAAAGGAAAACAAAATAGCAACCTAATTTTGTCGAGGATGAGGCTCAAAACCCGGATAATAAGTATATTAATTAAGTATTCCTAAAAGCCCAGGCACAGTTTTAGCTGTATTTACATAGAGTTTGCCGTTGTTATCCCCGTTATTACCGTTATGTAAGGTTTCGTTCAGGATTATTAATTTTCATCGGTAATTTGGCAAACGGAGTATCCGTCGTTTTCCTGCTTACCTACTGCTCCCTCGCGTGCCATTATGTTTTGCGGCTCTAAAAAGGATTATGAGTTGTGGTTGTGTCTCCTCCCGTCCGCTTTATTAATAGATAGGTACGTTTACGCCGTCCGCCGTGTGGTGACGGCAGAGTAGAATACATTTGTCACCAACCCCTACTCTTCCCGTGGGTGTCGTAAGAGGCGACTTAGGGACTACACATTGAACAGGGAACGGGCAGCAGCGCTCTCTGATACAGTAACCTTTTAATCTGCGATCTCCAACCCGCCTGCCAAGCGTGGAGATTATGGCAAAACCCTCCACTTAAGTGGAGGAGGCTCATAGTCCAGCAGTGGACTGTAACGGGCCGTTGATTTGATTTGATTAGGTACTTTTACCTCATGTAAAATTATATAATTTTCTTCTTAGTCACTATACATTCAGTCACCAAAATGATAATCCATTTTGTAGAATCCTTTCAGCAACTCATAGCTCGTGCACCAAATGCTTACAGATATGAAGAATATTTCAATTTGTAAAACAATAGATGATTTCCAATTCTAGCTCAGAAATAGACAATAGTGGCAGAATAACATTATTTTTCAACTTGCCACTAGTGGCAGATATTTCTTTTTAAACAGCCACTGGTGGCAGACTACAGTTAGGCAAACCGACTTAATACTTTTTTATTACCAACTGTAACTTCTAATTTAAAACCTTTTAAGCTTAATATATCTAAACCGTGCCATTACTGTGAACTACAGAAACGAAAGTGTAAAATCTTGTTGCGATTATGGTCGGGTGTCGTCATCAGCTTGAAATGTCTGGAATGGGATACCCTCGTTAAATTTTATTGCGCGCGAAACGTTAGTCGTTACCAGTTGTGCAGGTGACAAGGGTGCAGAGGGCAAGGGTGGTGCCTAAGATCCTATTAAATTACTGAATAAAAGATACTGGCCTCGATTCGGGATGTCACACTCTAATCCTTAATTTAAATTCGTCCTTTTTACCTGTTAAAGATTGAAAAAGGACAGGAGATGGCCATCCTAATATTAGAGCTGTCAAACATCGAATTTGAACCTTATGGCCGTGTCGATTGTACAATTTTAGAGAGCACTTAAAACATGCGACTTAAAAATCTCTTAAACTGACAGCTATGCCCTTATTTTAAGTTATCGATCGTTCAAATTAATACCAATCGTTCATCACCTCTCTTTCATTGGTAATAAAAACGAAAAGGATAACTGGATTTTAAAATTAGAATTAGAGCATGACATCCCGAATCGAGGCCAATGCCTTTAAAAGATAACGTTAAGGAAGAAATTGTATTACTTTTGGTTCTTTAAAATCTATTTAAAACATCCACTTTAATGTAACACTTTATTGCACAATTACATATACACGGCATAAGAAATGAATGTACAAAGGCGAACTTATCTCTATAAGAGATCTCTTCCAGCCAACCTTCACAGTGGAACCCAAACAAAAGAAAGTGCACATAATACAAAAATTAAGTTAAAGTTAGTCTTCTATTTGTACTTTTTAAAATATTTTGTATATTTTTAATTTTAATTCCTTTTGATTTAATAAATTCAGAAGAACTATTACAAGATTGTAAAATTCTCATGTTTGATTTATACTTACTTGCATATCTCGACTTGATGTTTACCGTTGCTTCCTACACGCATCAACAGTATTCCTCTGTGTCATGCATGTATAGTTTTGTAATACTAGTTCATTTCCGTATCTAGTATCTTTTGTTTGCGCTTCATAACCACGTCTGTCTGATATGAGATTTTATGATAAGGGCGACGCATTGCGTTTCGCTGCTGACGCAAATTAAGGGTCCAAATGAGAAAGGGACAAAAGATGTCCAACCCGTCATCAGGTGTAAATGAATGGCTTATCAAAAGGACATTTTGACCTACTTTCTACTTGTAAAGCCAGCCGTATTGTATTATTTCATGTAGGTACCAGCTTTTCAATAATTTTGGTATCATCATCTTCATCAAAGCTCATTATACGTCCCCACCGCGGGTAAAAATCAAACAAAACTAAAATATATTTAAATTTTACGACTTTCAAATAACAATATTTTGAAATTATATCAATTCCTGTGGCAGACGCTAGACATGAACCAAAACATGTATTGTACTATTGATTTGACTATTAAATCTACCCTTTTGGCTTCTCTAAGCACAAGAATATCCATTTATAATAGTATTTAGTTTATAATAGTAAAAGTTATCTTCGCTATTGATATTCAATCTCAATAGATTCTCTGTAAACAGCGGTCGGGACCTGCAAATATTTGACTGCCCAGCAATATTTCCCCAAATCTCGCTTTTAGTATCGTATGTGTGAACATAGGACACACAGAAGTGATAGTTCAACAATATTAGTTATAGGAAAAAATATATTTTTGAAATCGCTGTTCAACAATGCTTAGAAACATGACATGAGTTTATTATTATACGAGTACTAACGGTCCGCCCGTGGCTACGTTCGCGTTGTGAAAGATTTTCCCGTGGGAATAAGACTTTTTCCCGCAAAAAGTATCCTATGTGTTATTTATTCCAGGGAACAAACTATCTCTATTGCAAATTTCATCTCAATCCGTTCAGTAGTTTTTGCGTGGAAGAGTAACAAACATCCATCCATTCTTACAAACTTTCGAGTTTATAAATAATATTAGTAAGGATAAGGATTAGAGAGGATTACTTATTTTTCTTTTTTTTTATTAAAGAGGACTTGAAACTTGTATGCTAAATAAATGAAATCATTTAAATGAGCTGAAATAGACCAACTTTCTTGCCATACAAGTCTGGGCGTGTGGGCATTGCGGTGGGCGAAAGTCAAGGGCGTTTGGGCGCCATTGTTCTAAAAATATTATATACTTTTTTATTACAGAGAAATCAAACGCGATTAGAATAATAATAATATCGATCGTTAACTTTTCATTAGACTAAACATTTCCTGTGTTATTTTATTTGTAACTAGTACAACGAATTTATTTCACATTTGAAGAATATCTTGTTTAGTTAAGAATTTAAAATTGCCTCTCTAAAAATAGTGAATGTGGATTAAAGATTCCATTCGACGACAAATTCTGCTAAAGCGACTATGTTTAAGGCTAACTAAATCATCTCTGCCATTAGTCTGGTCGAGGCGCAGGCCTCCGGCATCCCTGGAGTGCCGGTATGAGTGCCACCTTAATGGAATTAGATCGTCTCGAGGCTATATCGAGCCAAGTGCCGGATATCAGAACATCAGAAGTGGGATTGCGGAAAGTCACGATTTTTCCAATCAAAGTGCTGAAAGGGTTTCATTCGCCAATGATGGCTTCCTTATTACATTTAAAAAGATATCTTGCTATTTTTAAAGGTACTTATATAACAACTTGAGATGAATTTTTGTTGAAAAATCGCCAATTTACTCGTCTTAAATTTTGTTTGAAGGCATTACATCCGACTAAAAGTAACAATTCCTCTTTTACCAATTTTTTTCTTATTTTGATACGGAACACTTCTCACATTATTAGCCATTATGATTCATTATTTAAATCTTGTTACGAACCTCTTTCATTGCCCCCAATGATAGTGGTGACGCATTCACTACCTCAAGTTGTAGAGTAAATTCATAGAAACCATGACGCATGCTTCTTACTTAGTAAAGTACTCCTGTACTGAAGGTATGGCAACTATTATTATTTATTTATTATTATCCGACGCACAGGGTCGCAGGTTCGAATCCCGCCGAGGGCATACATTTGTGTGATGAGCACTTGTGTTTGCCTTGTATCTGGTTGTTGTTTATCTATATAAGTATGTATTTATCTATTTAAGTAATGTATATCAGCTGTCTGGTACCCATAGTACAAGCTCTGCTTAGTTTGGGATCAGATGGCCGTGTGTGAAGATGTCCCCACATATTTATTTGTTTATTTATACACATTACTTACAGCTAAACCAAACATGATGCTAAATTTAATTTAGGTAAACAAAACTTAATATTTAACTTAATAAGTACCTAGGTAAGTATAATTCTAATATATTATTATTATTATTTCTAATAGCGTTTTAGTTGGCATAATTAAGTAGATTTAAATTAAAAACTATGTAGGAAGTAAAAATATAATACTTATGGGTATTTTGATCTCTATGGCCCAATATCAAGAATTTGCTTATACTTTATTTTTATACAACGTGTTAGTTAGCTAATTAACGCAAAACCATTCAGGTGGTGGCTTAACCTGATGTTAACCTGGTGGGTTAAGCTGATCAATTTTTGTTATCTCAAAAATTAAATGTATCAGCTAATCGAGTTATTTTGTATTAAAGGTAAAAAGAAATGCAAATAAAAAGTTGTGGAATAAAAGCTGTTCAGTTGTATGGCGGTCAGCCAGTACCACCCGAGAGGTTTTGCGTTATATAGCTAACACGTTGTACCTATAGTAGTAAAAGATACGTACATTGCGTTTAAAATAAGAATAGCACGGGCTCTTGGCTAACTTCACGCCAATTTGTATGGGTGTGTTTTTGTATTGATTTGGCAGATGACGTCACAAATTTGTGACCGCCCAGACAGACCTATTCTCATTTTAGCGCATTGTGATTTTATTGTAAGCCGACTAAAGCCCAAGTCGCACAGAGCCGTGCCGGGGGCGGTCCGGGGCCGGGAAAGCGACATGCATGTCCCGGCCCCGGACCGCGCCGCTCCCGCTCTGTTTGACTTGGGCTTTAACCACAAAATATAACTCATTTTCAAAGACTGTAACTATTTATTCTATAAAACAGTTTTATTCACAAAGCGCAACTAGTACCATTACAAAGAAAAAAAATCAATTTTATTTACATAGAAAAAAGGCAAACCACACGAGTTACCGATTACATCACGAGTAACAGATTATCTTCTGTAATGTCATTGACTTCTGTACTAATTTCAGGCTACGCCATATGACTTTGTAAATCTTTCATCACAATGTTGTATGAGAAAAATGCATTTGATTAAGTATGCACGTGTCAACGACCCGACATCCTTAATAACGTCGCTTGAATTCAATATTATCTTACAATGCCAAAGGGGAAACGCAATTTTCAACCAAAAAATATCCCTACAATCCAACTGATAAGTAGCCATTTTATTGTGGTTATTGTGTTTTAAATCGTCCAATGTTTATTGTGAAATATTTATTTTTAAATTCTTCTTTTTCATCGTGTACTATTAGTCCCTCCGGAGCAACTGGACAGATTGTTCGGTCGTCAACTGACCTCACAAACCCTGGTCAGTGTTATACAACCGCCAAAGGCCACTGACCTGGTTTCGTGTAACGACTTCTTTCCCAAGCACGGAATCATTTTCAGGCAATCAGGTAATTACGAGTAAACTGGGAAAAGTGACACAAAGATATTTTTATTTAATAGTGTCCCCACCGGGATTCGAACCCGGGTTTCCGCAATGAGAGTCAAACGCTGGACCGCTCAGCCACCGAGGCGGCTGCTATGAACAGTAAAAACGCCTAAAATTATCACAGTCATAATAAAATTATCAGATCTCTTACATCTGATGCTTAACTAAATACGGAGAACTGAATTCTTTCTTTGAAGTAGAATGAGAGCAGTAAGACAATAATAACACGTCACGTAGAACCGGATGGGCCTGTGTTTGTTCAAATATTGCTTATCTTTATTTCCGTATGTTTTTTTTTTTCTTATCTGACTCGCTAGTAGAGTAAATATTTACAAAAAGCTAGATCTCCTTAGCCATTGACCGGACGAATTAATTTGTGTTTGTGGTTTAATTTAACAATTCGTTTGAAATTACTCATAGCGATGGACATTAAAGCTGGTTATTTATGGAAGAAAGAATGAGTCATGCGACTCTATGGAACAGCCTCCGTGAACGAGTGGTCGCGATTTCGACGACCATTACGGAGGTTCCGGGTTCGATTCCCGGTGGGGACACTGCCAAGCAAAAATCTCTTTGTGAGACTTTCCCCAGTTTGGTTAGGACATTGCAGGCTGAATCACCTGATTGTCCAAAAAGAAAGATGATTCCGTGCTTCGGAAGGCACAGCGTTGGTCCTGGACAGAAGTAGTCTACTATACAAGAGCCATTTCTGTAGTTTTTGGCATCTCTATAACACTGAGAGACAGACAGGGTTTGTAAAGTCTAATTGTCGACATTGGTCGACGTTCAACTCAAACGTTGATCTATCCAATCACATTATATTTTAGAAATGTAAAGAAAGAAAACTATTTATTTCGATATTACGACACTACACAACAAAGTACATCGAGAGACAAAGGATAAAATAGTACTTCCATGTGTAATGTGACGCAATTGTGAAAAGGGCTAGAGACTCAGCAAAATGTAAGTAACACAAATAACCGCCATCTTCGTGAACGTTTATTCCACGTGTTTCAAAGCCGATAGAGTACTCGGGCATTTGTTTACTAATCAGACGCAAGCTGGCAATGATTTAGTTCCCTTGTTAGAAGTTATGATTCATATTGTAGTAGGTATTGAGTATGTTACTGCACCGGGTTGTGGTATGTGGTATGACGTCATGACTCAAATAATAATTTTTACGCTATTTACGCTATTGATAACTCGTCTGTGTATTACAACATACTTTGATCCAGTGCATGACACAATTTGTAAACAAACCTCACATTTTCTTTCAAGTTATGTTTCAAATCAATGAACTTATTTTATATACTCGTAGTTTTATATAATATTTTTAGAACTTAATATACAGAGTCAAAAATTAACTCTTACAACTTACTTTTTTAATCCAGTGTATGACACAGTTGTAACCAAACCTAACACTTCTGAAATTACGGTTCAAATCAATGAACTTATCTTATTTCAAATAGTATTTTTAGAATCTTATCTAGTAGAGTAAAAAAGAACAATGCTGTTTTCAAGTATTCATGTGTATTCTCCAACCCTGACACTGGCAGAAGCCATTTTATAAATATTGAATTGAATTGAGAGTAAAAAAGTAATCGGGCAAAATATAGGGAAAAGGAAAGTCTTATAAAGATACACTTTGAATAAATTAATTGTTTGTAAATTCTAAAACTCTCTCTTCTCTTTCTCTCTCTCTCTCTTTCTCTCTCTCTCTCTTTCTCTCTCTTTCTTCTTCTTTTTTTTTCTTTCTAATTTTGGTTAATGTTACTGTAAATAAAAATCACATTTTAAACGAGAGGTCGCATGTTCAACTAAATAAGATAACTAACCGGAAACAATATAGATGGAAACATTTAGAGGGAAGGAATATATTAGGAAATACCAAAGGAATCCATGATTATTCGTTCTTGTAAATAACATGTTACGTGAAATTTAATTGTAGTCATGTTAGGGAAGTGGAATAAAAGAAAACATCCATGCTGTATAAAGTGGACCAAATTCCTTCCTTTTTAAAATAGCGTTTGTGTAATTAATAAATTAGATGAGTTATTGTTTCTAAAAAGACTGCACAAACAATAAAATACTAAAACTATGTAGTAAAAGTGTAGTTTTTACTATTTTAGCTTAACAACCGCGTGTTTCCCATAACTAGGAAGCCATCTTTAGCTTTAAACAAAAAATCTCCTTTCAATTTAATCTACCAATTTTGTTTCATTATAATCATAAATTAAAATTACATGTTACAGCGTTGTTTGTAATTTTACGATTTGTCCCTTGCGAGAGTCGGCGCGTGCGATGAATGATTCAGTTTGTCAATTTATTTATACGGGCCGGTGCTCTCCCGGGGCGCGTTTCGATTTCGCGACCTGACTGCGGTGGACGAATTACTACTATGCTCTTTGCCTGTGGCGAGATGACTTGTTCGATTTTGGCGCTGAATTGCTTGTCATAAGTTTGCAACTACAAAGTTTTGACAAAGATATTAGAGGTCCATGTTCTACACTGGGTGGGACAGTAAAATCTGAGTACCTATGGTCATTATTAACTATCTCTGATTAAATATAATAAATGGTCCCAGAAATAACGTTAGCGTAGTAATTTTACCTCTAGTTGTTAAAGCTGACATATCTGCCGATTCCATGAAGTGAATTACGTTCATATATTATAAGACTACTTGTTTGCGTATCATACTAATGCATATTTCATTGTATTTACTTTATACAACGTTTTAACTCGGATGGTTATTTAGTCCGTGGTGAAACTAAATAGCTTTCATTTTGTACAAACTGATCAGTTGACCGAGTCATTTTGTATGAAAACAATTTCTTTTTATTCTGTCTAACAAAGGTTGTTCAGTTTCATGGGCTGAGGTTTTGCGTTATTTATTTAACATGTTAGCAACTGCCTTTAATAAACTTTATAATATTATGATTTGTTATACGAACGCTGATATAGCTCTAATCATAATTATAACAAATGTGAAGCAAATGGTAGCACATCGATGTAGCTGTGTGAAACAGAACACATGTGGCGTTTATGATTGATGACTACAAACAACACGGACTTATTCTGAGATCATGTAGTTCGACATGCTTGTAAAGCGAAGTAGGATTACAAGGTGGACAAGCTACACACATTCATTACATGTTTTTATGCCTAAAGGGATGAGCAGAGCTTATTGGGATGTAAGGAAGCACACACTAAAACCTTTGGCAAAATTGTTGGGTTAAGATCCAGTTTAAACGCTCCTATACGAAGATACACTTAGTGTTTATTAATGCACTAGTCATAGGATTCCAGGCTTTCGCCTATGTGGCACTAAGACACCCAATGAAAGAACCTAGGCAGGAACTATTAGCCATTCAGAAATAAATCTTAGGTGAAGTGAACTTAGAGAGCTTAAAAAAGTTGACGGCCAGCACTTAACAAGCTTTGAAGTTGCAGATCTAACTTCACATCCCCTCCCAAATTCACGCGAAGTGCACATCATCTGAATAAGGATCTGGTTTGGAACGACTCCTTACCGATTCTCTGAAACCAAGTTGAACTTAATTGTTAGCAATAACAGAGACTTTGAAATTTAGTCTTATTTGTTTGGTTCGCAAGAGTGATATTCTAAGGATAAAAAACATTCCAATTTTGAGCGTAGATGTATCTTCCATACAACTTACGTAACGGTCACTTCCAATATTTCAGCCGGTGTCTTCAGTTCAGTGTGTGCCAGTAAAAGAATAACGTATTTCCTAACTCGTCGTCGTAAAGAAGAAATAAATATTTTCTCTATGCTTGAGAAATTATCCTTAGAACCTTTTTTTCGCTTCCGTAACCATATTCAAATGACTTACCACATCCTCGATCATATCTTACACAATACTGAAAGAAAAATGTCTAAGACATTTTACTTTTAAACGCCTTGGTATTCGAAAACTGCTTGTACGAGTACGTGTGGCCAGTATTTTCTTGAGGACGACGATTTCATTTCAATAGTCGGTTTTAAGAATAACTGTACTTTACATCGCTTAAACAATAAATATCGGGAGTGGTCCCAGTTGCCGGAAGAAAAATATTAAAATTAAATAAATCCGGCAACTGGGACCGTGGTCCCAGTTTGAGTGGTCCCAGTTGACGGAAGCCTCAAATATACAACTACATTTATACGTGTTTGTGTTTTGTTACATGCTCGAATCTTTTTATTGAATTTACTTTTTTAGCAGCTTGTCTCACACGTCTAGACGTCTTGTTAACACATACTTATATGACTTCCATATTAATCTGCAACCAGCCGAGAACACAGGATGTCGTCCTCAAGTGATACGAGGGTTGAATACACGAATGCTATATAACGATAATAACACCACCATTTTATATTGCACTCTGACCCTAAGACGCGGTTGGCGAGGAGACAACTGCATTTACTGGTCGGTTAATAAATTCCACTATAATTTATTAATCATAAGTTGGAGTGGAGATTGTACAGAATATAAATTTTGTATGGAATTCCAAGCCTCTTCCTCAGTAGATATTTTAATAAAGGCTGATATGCTTTTAAATTTGCAGGCATTAGTCATTTAATTACACTTTGTTTAACTTGAATACTCGCTCTAGTATATACGCTGAAAAAAGATTCATAGATAGACTCTCAATCTCAACTTATTCGTTGAAAAATCTACACTTGTTACAAATCTTAAAACTTTGCTACTACAACTGGACAAGAAAATTTTGCAGCAAAAATGTCTAGTCTGCAGAGTTTAAAAACTAAAAGCACTATAGATCTGTATCGTCAAGTTCTGGTTGGCTCGCTTGAGTTATCGCATCCTTCATCCACGACGGTGCGTGCTCAAGTCTTATTTTTTTTTAGGTCACATTGTTATATTATGTAGGTACTAGGTACACGTGGTACGCCGTGTGGTGACGGCAGAGTAGAATACATTTGTCACCGGTTGGTGACCTACTCTTCCCGTGGGTGTCGTAAGAGGCGACTTAGGGACTACACATTGAACAGGGAACGGGCAGCAGCGCTCTCTGTTACAGTAACCTTTTAATCTGCGAATTCCAACCTGCCTGCCAAGCGTGGAGATTATGGCAAAACCCTCCACTTAAGTGGAGGAGGCTCATAGTCCAGCAGTGGACTGTAACGGGCCGTTGATTTGATTTGATTGACTAGGTACACTATTCGTACACCTACACATCTGCTACTTTTGAGAGAAAAGCAAGTGATACTTACAGATACAAAATCTGGATAATTTATGGAAGTCAATTAGAACGCAGGAAATACAATGCAATTAAAATAAGAATAGGACTAAGCGGCTGCATATTAGTGACGTCATTCTGTCATATCAATACAAAAGTACACCGTAGGTAGCTCATACTAAATTCGCGTGAATTACCCAAGAGCCTATACTGTCCTTATTTTAATTGCATTGTATCTAAACTATTTTTTTTTTACTTTATAAACACTTACGAAACGTTGTAAATATCTAGTAGGAAGAAATGATACAGCACAATTTGAAGTTTATCTTCTGTTAGTCCTTAGCTATAGAAGCTTCGTCTATTTCACCTTTAGATTTTCTTTTATAACCAGTTGTCTTAGACTCAGACAAACGCCCTAGGCTGCATCGATCGATGTTCCTTACCAAGTTATTACTTGATATGCATTTAACTTTTATTCTCTTGTCCACAGAGCCGTCGGTAAGACATGTCTACTCATCAGTTACACGACCAACGCTTTCCCAGGGGAATACATTCCTACAGTGTAAGTATTCTATTCCTTTTGATTTACTTATTACAAATATAGGAAATACCAACTTAGTTTGAATAAATCAGACAGACAAACAAAGTAAAGTGTCGATTTTGCAATTTATTAAAAAAAGTGCTATTTTATTAAAGCAGATGTTTAGACAACTTCAAAGTAAATTATTGTATTAGTAAAACTTTTCACTATTTTCATAATAACTTAGAATTGCTGCACGCAAGAATGCATATCTCGCCATTGTATGCAGAAACTATAAACGCGAGACTGCAAATAGTTCTCGTCCTTGTTTACTCCGCGAAGCTGTGAGAGACGGAATTTACTCAAAATCAACATGGCAGGTTTAGCAACGAGACATCTTTATTGGTGCTAAAAGGAACTTTAATGTAAAGGCAGTAGTGATACATGTAATACCCGGTAACACACCATTGTACTACAATTTACTAGACGTATTTCACAGAGCCAAAGTGCAGCTAGTTGTATCACGTATAACTGCTGCTAGGATAATATAATACTCTGATACTTTTTTATAATATTAGCAAAATAGCGCAAAACGTGTCGGGTGGTAGATCAGCTCATGAAACTGCACAACTTTCGTTTCACAACTTTATAAAATCGTTTTTTTTTTTTCAACTTTCATTCAAACTGTTTCGATCAGCTGATCAGTTATTTTGCTAACACTTATAGAAAGTGGAGATCAAATAAGCCTCAATTGATCACCTTTTGACGGATAGTCAAGGATCCTGCAAAACGTCACTTCCTGTCAACAAATCGTCAACGTAGAAGTCATGGTAGGACCTAATGTGCAAGACGATTTAATGTCAATTTTATTACGTTTTCGTTTCCATAAGTATGTGTTGTCTGCTGATGTGGAAAAGATGTATCGAACCATAATGGTCTATCTCAGTGACAGACGTCTTCAGCAAATCTACTGGCGTCGTTCTACTCTTCCTAGGATTTTTTTTTCTAAGTACTTTACAAAAATGCCTTTGACGTTACAAGCTTCCAAATGCTACTGGAGACGCTTTCAATTAGACATAATGATAAAACAAAAGATGCTTCAGACACGTGGTTTTTCGATATTTCTAAAGCAATCCTCTAATAAGACAAAGTAACACGATAGATAAATATTGCCGAAGCAAAGGAAGCAAAACGACATGATCAGGTGAATCGCATTACAGGTTTATGAATGTTTTATAAGCGACGCGACGTACGGAATAAGAAGTCGTATTTTTATGTTATTTCCTCTGCTTGCGTCTCGTGAATCTGTCTGTGGCAAGACTAGTAAAAATGTAAGAAGTTGAAAAGTTAGTAACTTTTGTAAACTTAGTTTTCTGTTAAAGAAATTAGTTTTGGTTATCAGGTATACAAAATTATAAAAACTCATTTAAACCTGGTGAAGAAAATAAATAAAAATAACGTAATTTGTTATGACGCGTTTTTTTTTTTTCAATTAGAACAAACCTGGTCGCCGTATTATTTCGTTGCATATTTTCCAGTTGCAACTCAAATAATTAGTGTCAAATCTCCAGTCTTCATTTTTAATCTGATATTAAGCTCATTTTCTGTCGAGGGGATCCGACTCCAAATATAGTGAATGCTAGGCAAAGAAAGAATCTAATTTTAAAAAATAAAATAGTCTCTTTCAATAAACCTATTATTTTTCATGAAATTTTCAGATTCGACAACTACTCGGCAAATGTAATGGTGGACGGCAAGCCGATCAACTTAGGGTTATGGGATACAGCTGGTCAAGAGGACTACGACAGGCTGCGGCCACTGTCTTATCCACAGACGGACGTCTTCCTCATATGCTTCTCACTCGTCAACCCAGCTTCCTTCGAGAACGTGCGGGCTAAGGTGAGAAATGGTTCAATGGTTATTTTGTTGTTTAGATATCTTCAGTATAGAAATGTTGGTAGGAGTACAATACAATACGCAAATACAGCAAAACGACACATTACATTATCGACCAAACTATGAAATAATATTGGAATAAGTAGGTTTACCTACTTTTTATGCCTATAACTTGCCTGTACCGTACTTTTCGCCATGGAACGTTACGTTCTATATCAATAGGGGATCGGACTACTTTTTTTTATTTTATTATTCCAAACTTCTTAGTTTCTGCTATCGAACACTAAAATAATATATGCTCTATCTTTAAAATTGACCGAGTTATAAGGTTTGAAATTCAAGATTAGACAGAGAGGCACATACCCGCATATGACGTCATTTGTTAGTAACGCCATATTGAAACTTTAAAAAATCACTGTAAATTAGTTTTTCAACCGATTCTGTTTTTTCTTCGCGAATCGTCTGCTACTAATCTATATTTTAAAAATAATTCATAAAATATGGTAAATTTAGGAACAGTCCGATCCTCTATTCTATGCCACGGGTCTTATTTTTTAACCTTGATTACAATAGTTGCCGAGTTGCTCAAAAAGCTAAAGACGATGGAAAATTTGATATACTTTTATTATAGCCTGTTTCACGAAATACGAAAATATGACTTTTCTGACAGCTGTTAACTGCACCGCACGCACCATTGTAAAATTAATTGTCTGTATTGTCCCCGTTACGTAAAAAGGTTGGACGACGTGTAAAGTATTATAAGTAAGTAGAAAATATTACATCGTCTAAGGTGCTTTGCGATTGCGTCCATCTATAAGACGTCTACTTCGTCCTGCTGCGTCCTGTATACGTGACGCGGTCTTCTTCTTCTCTTCTTCTCCAGCTTACCCACCGTTGGGCATAAGTTTCTCCAGAGCACTTTCACACGGCTCACAATGACGCTGATTATAAATGAGTTATTTTATTCCCAATCCTTACCTTGAACATGTTTCATCTGTCTGCCAGCTGTCTGTATTAATCACAATTCTAGTAAATGTTGTTATTTGACGTAACACGTTGAATATTGGTGTTTGCAGTGGTTCCCCGAAGTGCGGCATCACTGCCCGTCGACGCCCATCATCCTGGTGGGCACGAAGCTCGACCTTCGCGAAGACAAGGACACCATCGAGAAACTCAAGGAGAAGAAGCTCACGCCGATCACCTACCCACAGGTAACGTTGTTTTTATTGATTACGAGTTTGGAAACGGGTTACGCAGGCAAATCCGTGCGTGTTTCAGAGTAGTTCTGTTTGCCATTGTGCACGGAAACGGAAATACGCTCGCACTGGGCTGGTGTATTCGTATATTTATTTTGAGAATAAACAGGAACAGGTACAGACTTTCAAAATAATTATTTACAGTTTATATAACTAATAGTTAAAGACTGCACTCTATACATTCTCACTAAGACATTACATTGTTATAAAATGTTACATTCTAGTACAAGCTAAATCTCCTGTTACTTATTAAAGTTTAGAACCAAAAAATAACAGTGACAAGAAAATATAACTATTTTTTTAATAAGGTGACTAATACTAGTAATTACAATTACAACTATTTCCCTGTGTGCAATAAAGTATAATATTCTTATCTATATTTCTTCAATCGACATCACCTCACTCATGCTTAGTACCTGTAAAACCTCACGCTTAAATTTTGGTAAGGAACTATGAAACAGATCGACAGACGCCAATTCGTGTTGTTTTTAACTATCCTGTACTGTGAAGCGGAGTGGTGGAGTATAGACCCAAAATTCAGGGTGGGCTCGAGCCCCCGGTGGGGGGACGTATATGACAACTGTCCGCATCCGACCTTTCGATTGAAGCGATGCTTAGGCATATTCTCTCTCACGGATAATTTCATTTCCGCTAAACAGCTATAAATGCAAATAGACCATATACTACCAGAATGCCTTTCAGGTGGCAACATTTTCCGGCAGACAAGCGGAAAAATATTTTGTGTTCTAACTTATCCGAGATAACCCTGTTGAGCCGTACCTTTTCCACGAGTTTTTTTTACCCTCTAGAGGGTTTGTGCGCTATTACCACTTAATACTATATTGTTGTCGCATTATTATGGACTCCTTACTTTTACACAGCTTATTCAAATTAACACAACGATTCCTATCACAAATGTGGTCTTATGAGACCTTAAGACACTTAATCGGTCACGTTTCTAACAGTCGTTGAGTTTAAAATTGTTACATTTCTCTTTCCTCCAGGGCCTCGGCATGGCTAAGGAGATCAAGGCGGTGAAGTATCTGGAGTGCTCTGCGCTCACGCAGAAGGGGCTGAAGGCCGTGTTCGACGAGGCGATACGCGCCGTGCTTATCCCCGTGCAACCCGTCAAGAGCAAACACAGGACCTGCGTACTGCTCTAAACGACCGTGTAAGGTGAGCTAGCTAGCTTCCATGTATAATCGAAGTTCTCTAAAACACGAGACAAAACGGAATGAAAATATAAATAAAAGAACGACGCGCGCCTTTCGCGCGTAATGTTACTGCCTTATTCTCCCGCTAGAGGCGCCACTTAAACATGACGTAAATAGCAGTTTTTTTGTTTACTATTTTACGCTTCTGGGTGCTGAGCCCTTTTGACGTAAATGGAAGTTGACAACAGTGTAGCCGTAAATTATTTTGGATTTAACAGTTTTGGTAGTGTTCTGCTCATTACGGAGATTGCGGGTTCGATTCCCCGTAAGGACGCTCTGAAACTAAAATATCTTTGTGATACATTCTTATTTGGTTAGGACATTGCAGGCTGAATCACCTGACTGTCCGAGTTAGATGATTCCGTGCTTCAGAACGTGTTCTGCCGCTGTTAAGCCTAAGTAAAATAAAAAACAAAATTGCATTAGCAACGCCATGGAGTTTCTTCGGCTGGTTCTTCACAAAGGATGGAACGCTTGTTTGTTAGTGAAGTTGCCAATAACGATTTTTTCCCCAATTATAATCAATTTAATAATTATCTTTGTCCACAGATAGCGTAGCCAGCCGCACACGATCCAGTGTGGACAGCATAGCTTCCCATAGTACGCACCGGGACCGACTGTGCTTGTATAATAATATTAATAATACAAGCTGGCTTCAATCACTCAGTTTTAGTGACGAGGAAACTTCCAACTTTATAAAATTCTTTGTTAAAACGGAGATCAATAAGCCCAATTTACAAATCACCGCCATATTGCGGATTTTGACACCGCCATCTTTAATTTATTAAAACGTCATTGGCGAACAGTGAAGCCTTATAAAAAAAGGCTTCATATATTTCTTCATAGACTTGCCTAGCCTAATTTTCCTTCCTAACACTTACTGTACTGGGCCTACAACTTGATTTGATTGTTTGTTCTCGTCTAAAAAACTCAGTGATTGTAGTCATAATGCGTTAGATGTTAATTTTTACTGTTAATATGCTATACTATAACATGTAATGTGGGTGGGTGTGAGTGAGGTCCGTATAAGTATGTAAGCTTTTGTATAATCTGGGATTTTTCACTGATAGCCGTATGTATAGATTTCTTATTGTCCTGAATAAAGTTCTTCGAAAATTTACATTTGCTTTTGCGAAGAAGTGAACGTCTTAAACAATGAAATATCGAAACCACAATAATCTGAAATCACTTATTAATTAATGAAGTTTTGATACAAAAGACTTCATAGAAATGGATTCACAATGATGCTGATTTCACGAGCTTGGCGATTCGACCTTGAGTAGAGCAATGAAACGTCGCGATGCAATGTTCAAGACTCCTAATTGATAAACTCAAACCGTCAGCGCGTGAAATCGCTTTGTCTTCTTTTCTCGCCGCTCACCTTATGTTCCTTTAGACATTTTACAAATCTTTTTCGTAGTGACGTCAAAACTGTGACAAATATTTAGTTTATCAGGATAATTCGAAGCTAAAGAGCTATCGGTGTTTCTCCAATTAAATGTTTCCGAGTATAACTCACGTTTGGGTGCTTTTCCTAACGATTTATTGTCTTGTCCCCTTGCTATTACAAAAAAGTTACATTCCTCGTTGCTTAACCTAAAACATCTTACGTTCGCGTTCGGTACAAATGAATTACTCTTTTTAACTAATATTACCGTTAAAGATGGATTCCGTCGATTTTCTTTTTAGGCAGAGATTATATTTTTCGATTTATTATTGCTTATTTTTGTTCTACAATGTTGTATTCCCTTGTGAAACCTTGATAAGTACATTATTTTTTAAGGGAGTGGTTTTATGCACTCTATGGATTCAACAACTATTCAAGGGGATCACTTCTTTTTTCATTAAAATTACATGCTACAGCTGTATTTCAAATTTTATCTCTTTAACATTTCTGTACAAAGCTACTTCTATTGCTGGCTCTGCTAGCTACGCTTTAGTAAAGCGAGTGATGTATTGTGAAATGGATTAACTAAACTACTGTATGGGTGAAAACATGATAGATACATATCGTCGTAACTAAAATACTGTGTGTGTGACGATGTCGAACAATCTAAAATGAATTGACAAGGTTGCAGATAATGATCCCGACTTTAGTAGTAACGTCCTAGACCTAAAATTAGGTTTAGAAAAATAAAATACATAGTTAAAGGACGTCTGATGTTTAGTGACCGACGCGTGGTGAAATATCCTTCCATTACTCAAAAAACAAAAGAGGCGTCCCCAATTTTAGGTTTAGGAAGTCACAACAGAAATTAGGGCCAATGTTACACGATCTTACCTTTCATGAATTAAAAACACCATAATGTTTTCTTTATCTGTCTTCTTTTATATTATAAGCAGTAATAAAATGTATTAACATTCAATGCAAACGATTGTATATGGACGCAAGTCTTCTGGGTACTGTGACCGCACAATTTAGTGTATCCCGACCGAGTTGCATGGGGCAGAAATTGGTTAGACGTTGAACAGTTTGCTGTCCTTTCCAATTTGGTCGTATTATTACAGTTAGTGTCACTTGGAGGCATTTTTTCGCTGAGATGTGATAATGGCTTTAGGCTTTAATTGACCATCAAAATTTAATTAAAATATTCTTTGCTTGAATGTACTGCTTTGAACAACTTGTGTTAATTACAGCCTAAATCCAATTCTAAATATATATGTTAATAATAAGATGGAATAGTACATGTAAGGATCGTGTTTAAGGTACGTGCAATTGTTATTGCTTTTTCAATCACAAAAAATGCGACTTTCGCGTCTATGCTATGACGATGCCATAGGACACATAACATTCTTCCTTTTAACTCGGAAGGGCACCAACAATTGCACAAAAATTCATCTAGATTGTAAGATTTTAATGTATGTATTGTTCAGATGCAAATATTTAGAAGAATCAATATGTAAATAATATTTTAACTGTTTTACTTGGGATGGACAGGTTGAAGATAGAAACACAAGTTTGTAAGTATATGAAACCTACTATCTACCTACTATCTACACTTCTATTATCTTATCGGGCTATTTGTGACAGTTTAGACCATTTGTGAGTTGCTTAAAATTGAGGGAATGTAAAAGCATAAATTACACTTTTCGGATGCTAGCTAACAATACAAGTGCGACCAAACGCAGCAATGTACTTCGAAATAGTCACTAGATCTCGGGAGGTGTAATTGCCGCTAACGCAACACCTCTCGAATGCTAGCGTAGTCCACAAAACTGAACAACTTTACAAGGCTTATTTGTTTTATTTCATACAGTTTGTATGAACAGCCAATTATAATAGTGTAATTAATCTATTTTGTAAGTTACCTAATAAAAGTTCAGTTTTACGGACAATAACCCGCGAGATTATATTTAGTTACCTTGGTTTACAAAGGTCAGTTATTCCCATACCTACTTGAATGAAAACTAAGCTACCGTACGTAAGGTATTATGTTGAAACATATTATACATGTGCTGTGTTTATAAAAAAATAACTTACTGTGTCGTCAATATGTCCACCTAGAAAGCAAAATGCGAAAACAACCGCGCACGCACCATTACCTATAGGTAGTTAGGTAGGTATTATAATTTTAAAATAGTGACGCCAAATATAACGTATATTTGGCGACACTTTTTTAAAATTATAATATTTAGAATCGTTTAAGAAAAGGCTTCATACGCACGCAGTTTTGTGGACTTATTAATATAAGAATGTATCATTTGTATCACATTAATATTTCTTGGAATTTTTATTTTGTTTATTCCAGAGCGCGCTTACCTAAAAAAATAAATGTATTTAAAAGAACTGTAGCTATGAATTTTAATCTTAACACATTGTATGTTATGTTAGTCTAAATTTTCATTTAACTATGTGTACGTCTTTATTGGTGTTAGTATATAATAATAACATTGTTATCGTTACAATAATCTGTATATCTTGTCCACTTATAGGTACATTGTATTCTATCGTATTGTGTCTGCTTTTTTACGAGCGAAAACGACTTGTGTGTCTATTTCATTCTTGAACGAAACGGAGCAAAAGATAAAAAAGTTAAAAAAGTTCGCACTAAGAGTGAAATAGTTAGACATTTTTCACAAAAAAATCACGCGCTGTAGTCTAAATATTTTACTTGTAATTTTAGTAAAATCAAAATGGTTGCTTGTATAATATTATTTTTATAAAGATACGAGAGTAAGAGCGCTGTATTGTGTAACTCAATTGATAGGCATATTGTACGCTGTCGAGTAATTCTTCCAAATATTGTAAAGCCTCTGAATAATTCAAAATATATTTATATTAACTGTTCAGATGACTGTTTTATTTATTTGTCATTTATTTCTATACACGAGTGTTAAATAGACTTGGAGTTGGAGCACATAGATAACTCAAAACCTCTCGGATGGTGGTCAGCAGGTCGTGAAACTCAACCACTTGTTCCGAGACTTTTCGAAATCCATAAATATAAAAGATTTAATTCAATAAGTTTGTGGCCCAGCAGCCGCCACGGAGCTGCTACCACGGAGCACTACACGAAGGATGTTGTAGAGGATAATAATATAAAGCGTGGCAAAAACCAGGGTTAAGTCCGAAGAAAAGGTATTTATTTGTAAACTGGAAAAATAGTAACAAGGATAAGCTTTTCACTGTTTGAGATCAGGACATGAAGTTGAAGAATTTGGCAGGAAAAAGACAAAATCGAAACGTAAGAAATCTAAATTTGAAAATGAATTTAAAATGAAAGATAAAACTGCCAGCAAGAAAGGTTGCCAGTCATAAAACAGGAAAGAGGACGAATGCCTCGTTACAAGTTGTTCCAGTTTTAGAATTATTATTAAACTTCGCAGAACAAGAATCGTTCAATTTCAAGGTTGAGGGATTCAAAAGATTTTGCTGTAAGCAAATTAATTGCAAAGTCCGTGCCTTACTATGAGAGATCTATCTATGCTGGTAAATGTCAAATAAAGATAATAGCGTTAAAATTTATCGTCAGTATTGAGTGGCGCTGCCAGTGAGCGGTCCACTGCGCAAGCGACGATTTTCCGAAGAAATATCTTTACTCTATATCGTACTATATATACATTACTCTAAATCGATACTTTGCCTTTGGAGTTAAAGTTGGTTTTCCATCATGGCGAAAGTGTTGTTGAGTAAGGAATTGCCTGATATCGAGGTTAGTAGATTATGTATTTTATCCTCGTGTGATTTTATCGATGCTATCGAGTATTTGCAGATTTATCTATTCATTTCAGATAACACTAGATAAATAAAAGTTACAGTAATTCTAAACAATCCATTCTCTTTTTACTGACAAGTTCTTATTAATAAATTCCATCTCTGTTTGAATACCTATTTCTTTTTTGTAATGAACAAATACTGTATTATCATTAATTCGTGTAATTTTTGCACATGACGACGAACAGACAGTCCTAAGAACAATTTTATTATTGAACTAATAAATATGCAGACTAGTGAGAGATTCTCAAGGCTGTTTTGTTATTGGATCATTTATGTGTTATGCCTAAAGAAACTCTCCCGAGTATACGTACGGATTTTTTTAAAGATATAAATGTAAGTACGAGTATTTCTTTCAAAATTAATACTACCAAGAAATACAATCTTCAAGTAAGTATTCCATTTCCAAGAGAATTTTATTAGAATATTAACTACTTTATAAATTTATTGAAACACGACGGCTGCTATGCACCTACTACTACACCGTGCGGGTAAACTCGCCTCGTAGGTGCATAATTTCCGAATGTGACTGCGCGGCCCCTACGTCGTCGTTGCGCTCGCTGTTACCAAATTCCTCGAACGTATGCGGCGCACCTACAGAGGCAGGTGGGGGTGCGCATGGTTGTATGTATTATTGCGTTTTTTTTTCCGGTAGCCAAAGTGTAGTAAGAATTTTAAAAATTGGAATGTTGTACAATGTATTTTTTTAAAGCACATCACCCAGTTCCCTGAACAAGTATTAAAAGCTGTATCAGTAAACATTTATCATATTTTAAAGGTCGTTCATAATCTAGTAGGTATAAGCGTATAAGTATTGTTTATTGTGCGTCACTCACTCGTTGAATCAGAAGGAGATAACATAAAACAAAATCAAGTTTACTTAAATGTTATTCAGTGGAAAGAGTGGATGTCGATAAGGCGAAGGCGTTAGCTGACCCTTTGGGTCTTTACTTTGTAGATATACCTACCTCACGTAACCAAAACAGCATCTTACGAAGTAATTTTATATTATGTAAACAGTTAACATACCTACGAGTACCATCAAATCAGTTGCTTACTAACAACATCATGAATTGTTTACTAATAATTAGTTTTTCAATGCAAGTTCTCATACTTAGAAGCAGCGTTTTTCTTACCAAATTACCATCGTCATTCGATGACAATTTTTCATCAGCTCGTAAATAGATACCTATGTATTCCTAAGTACTTAAGTGGTTCAATTCACCTCAAATTAGGCCATACCAAGTCAAGGCAAGGCCGTAGCTTTATTGTTCTTGACCAGGCGTCCCAATTTAGAATCTGGACTTCACAAGTTGTTGAGCTATCAGTATCGTAACCCCTTGATAGGGTACGTAGGTATAACTCGTCGGAAATATCTGCGCACCTCGCTGGAATGCGCTTCCCCGCTTCTCGCCCTGTTTTTTTTTGCCTATCCAACCGCACCGTACCGTACCGTTGCCAACGCAAGCGCCGACGCACGTGTATTATTCTTGTTTTCGTAATAGCATTATTGTTTGTTTCTCTATTTTTTCTCTATCGTTTCTCCAGTTTGCATGACGTCATTAAGCCAGGTGCGCAGATATTTCCGACGGGTTGTACTTACGCTACGTTTCTACTCTACCAAGGGGCTCAAGTCTTCCCTGAATACGGTTGTGATCTCACAGACGCGGAATCAGCTCGAACCGATCAAAATAAGTTACTTACCCTTAATAGCAGATTAATCCGAGAGATTAATCCGAATGCAACGGTTCGAGTCCGTGCTACTCACCGTTTTATGAGGAGATGATAGTTGCTGCAGTATAGTTCATGATAAAGATCATGTTTAGCTATCAACAAAATTGAAGGTATATGCAAACTGTCAGTCGAGTGCGTGCTAACCATTATGGCCACTTATCAGCATCCCTTTTTCCAAATAACCTTAGGGAATTATAATTATCAACTGGTGAATTTACAGAACCTGTTGCGGCTGAACCCTACCGTGAAGTCATACACGAACCTTGTACCGTCAGCTCAAACTAAGCAGAACAAGCAACATTGGAAGCGTAATACAGACCGAAAATGCACGGTAAGCCCTATTATTTCGTTAACTTTGAACAAACATACGTCTACGAGTAACAAAGACACTTGATTCTCGACTACAAGCGAGAACGATTGTCATGGCCATAAAATCAAAGCAAAGTAAGTTACCTAGATGTATATTTCAACTTTACCAATTACGATGTGTAATTACGTGTCCATTGTTAGCCCAACGACCACGTTTTAGAGCCATATAGAGCCGTATGTTAGAGCTCAGGTTCTAAATACAGCCCTAAGGCAGTTTCAATCTCAATACCACTTCGGCCCGCTTATTGTTATCTATTACTAACAAGATTTATCAGAATTAAACAAAGTTATGTATCCTTATCTACCTATATACAATTTCTTTATCTGTTGCTATGTATGATATTGTAGAGGTAGTATCTAACTTACGAATACATTATTGACCGAGCGAGCGAAGCGTCTCTTTTTCAGCTTGGCCAAATTTGCTTTTGTATGTCCATCTGTTTGTTTGTGGATTTGTTTGTTTCACTCTACAGGTCGCGTTTCTCAACCGATTCTCGTGAAATTTTGTGAGCAGGTTTGATAAATTAATCGAATTTTTTTGTCGAGTCAGTTTTTGGAAATTTCAAAAAATGACGGAGTTATGGGGGTTGCCAGCTTACAAGGTCTACCGCTGAGGCTGTTTTCCTCTACAGGTCACATTTCTTAAAATAAAATGAAATAAAATAAAATTAAATTAAATTAAATAAACTTTAAAAATAAAAAAAAATCAAGGGATTGGGGATGATAGCCGAGAAAAAAAATTTAAGAAATATACCAGGTGTTACAAAACTACAAATAAAGCCGAAAGGGTGTGAATCTGCTCGTAAAACTGAATAACTTTCCCCAAAGAACATAGGTGTAACACCGTGTATACAGACTCGCGAGGTCTACAGCTCACAGAGCCACTAGTTACCTACATTTTACATTATCACTTAAGTATTTTATTTATCATCAGCTCATCTGTTTCTCCACCGAGGGGCTTGAGTCTAAATTAGGACCTTAGGGCAATATCAGGTTTTCTTAGTCGACCACTCTAGCCCATTGTACTCGTGGCCGACCTTTAAATTTCTTAGCAGGCGAATTTCTGGGAATGTTTCCTCATCGAATAAATCTACATATGAATTCGAAAACACATTGGTGCCGCCTCCTAGACTGGAAGGTCTCAGCAATACATACAGCCTTTATGATCCTTATGATTGACCATATACCCATATACCCAAAAAGTATAGGGTGTTATTTCTTGTATTACAGCCGGTTCGATTCCTGGGTGTGGCACCGCAAGCGTATTTTAGAAAATAATGGAATGCAGGAATTAAAGGAATGTTTACCTATTTCACAAGTAAATATATTTGTATGTGTAAATTTTCCTATCTTTAGTATTTTCCCTCCAGGTGGCGTCACTACGCCATATCGTAGCGCTCGTAGCTTTTTCGTAGCAGCGTGCTACGATTTTTCTAGTTTTTCTCACAACGCCGCCATATCGTAGCGTTCGTAGCTAATTCGTAGCAACGTACTACGATTTTGCTAGTTTGACGGTTTTCGTTCTAGAACCAGGATGAACGGCATAACGTGCATCCTAAAGCACGGAATCATCTTACTTCTCGGATTAACAAATGTTTTACCGCATTTTTTAAACAATCGCATGTAAATTGTACAAGTATTTTGATTTCTAAAAGATCGACAATCGACAGACCTCACAAACCCTAATGTCTAATCTCTTCACTTCACACTAAACATTCCCCACCACCTCCTATTATTGCTATGATAGGTGCTAAAATGTGATCGCAGTTCAAATCTTTGATCCCTTTACTTGACGTCATGAGTATACTTGTATTGTTTTCAGGCCTGTCCTACACTGACAAACAACTTCGACGACATCAAGCACACCACATTGTCCGAGCGCGGTGCACTCAAAGAAGCGGCAAGATGTTTGAAGTGTGCAGACGCACCATGTCAGAAATCTTGCCCTACGCAGATCGATGTCAAAAGCTTCATCACCAGCATCTCTAATAAGGTTAGTTCAACAATTATTAGTAATTTATTTAAGAAAACACTGTTCTGTTATCTCATCAGCTCATACTCGTCCCCTCTGAAGGGCTCGAGTCAACCCTGAATTAGGAACTTTCACAAAATTTTATGTCGCCTGTTCTTACATTTTCTAACACACAAAAAAAAAACATTAATATCATATTCTATCATCGACACTCGGTATCTATTGAAATGCACCGTTGACCATTTCGCTCTAAAGCTTCGTTAATAAATAATTTATAAAATATAAATTTATAATATTAAGTTTCAAGTACTAAGTATAATCAATTGCACTTGTTACATCTGATAAATCAGAATCAAATTAATATTTCAGAACTACTACGGAGCAGCGAAAGCTATTCTCTCGGATAATCCCCTGGGTCTAACTTGCGGTATGGTTTGTCCCACCAGCGACCTGTGTGTCGGAGGCTGTAACCTTCATGCCAGCGAAGAGGGAGCTATCAACATTGGTGGACTGCAGCATTTTGCCGTTGAGGTTCGTAACAAGCTCATCTAACGCTTAGATTTTGCCAATTCTCAAGATTAACAGCTTTCAAGAGCAAGAATTTAATCACATTGTTCTTGTAACTTTTCCTTGCAGACTTTTATGAAGATGGGGATTCGTCAAACCCTGGACCCGAATACTAAATCCTTACCTAAAGGTGGAAATCAAAAGATAGCCCTGATAGGTGGAGGTCCTGCTAGCATCAGTTGTGCCTGCTTTTTAGCTAGACTTGGATACAAGGACTTAACTATTTATGAAAAGGAGAAATATCTCGGTGGATTAAGGTAAGATTTTATTTGTGGAACATAAAACCAATAATCATGAAAATGCATAATCGTAACATACTTTTACAGTTCATCTGAAATACCGCAATATCGCTTACCTTACGACATGGTTCAATTTGAAATTGATCTTGTGAGAAACTTGGGAGTAAAGTTCGTAACTGGAAGGAAACTCTCTAGCAAGGATATTACAGTCGAGGTAAGTGCAGAACGATCAATCAATCAATCAACGGCCCGTTACAGAACGATAGAGACCATCAATTCAAATCAAATATTATTTACTGACACTCTCTAGCAAGGATATTACAGTCGACGTAAGTGCAGAACGATCAATAAATCAATCAACGGCCCGTTACAGAACGAGAGAGACCATCAATTCAAATCAAATATTATTTACTGACGTTTAAACACCAACTACGATTTCAGGGACTCTTGACAGACCACGCTGCTGTATTTCTCGGAATAGGTTTACCGGAACCTAACAGCGTCCCTGTATTTAGGGGACTCACGACAGACATGGGCTTTTACACCAGCAAGGATTTCTTGCCATTAGTTTCAAAAGGCAGTAAGAAAGGTAATTCCGCTTTTAAAGACTATTTTTTTTAAAGTTGTGTCTTCCACGTGCTAACAAGTCGCTTTTATTTCTAGGAATGTGTGCCTGCAAATCATCACTACCAGAGCTATTTGGCAATGTCATCGTGCTTGGAGCAGGTGATACAGCGTTCGACTGTGCTACATCCGCGTTGCGATGTGGAGCGAAGCGCGTCTTTGTTGTTTTCAGAAAGGGATTCACAAATATTAGGGCTGTGCCCGAAGAGGTAAAGATAGCGAAGTTTTATCTCAATATCAGGTAAACTACATTAGAAAGAGAAAACTATAACTAAGATACTAAAGCAGCTCTATTTGTTTTAGGTAGACCTGGCAAAAGAAGAGAAATGCGAATTCATGCCATTTATGTCTCCACAGGAGGTCATTGTTAAAGATGGAAGGGTAAGATAAAAAAAAAGATATGCTTATTTTAGTTACATTAAACATATCAATTACTTGTATTATTTTTACAGATCACAGCTATAAAAATGTGTCGTACTGAACAACTGGATAATGGAGAATGGATTGAGGATCAAGACCAAATTATGCAGTTAAAAGCAAACTTTATCATCTCTGCATTTGGTTCTGGACTCTACGACAGTGATGGTAATCTTTGTAATTAGTGATTCTATAATTGTCTCGCCTACGGTGGCTGTTAATTTAAAAATTAATACATATACCTACATTTATGAAATTTAATGCCTTATTAACGTTTTTGACAAATTTTAGTCAAAGACACGCTGTCCAGCGTTAAGCTTAATCGATGGGGGCTCCCGGAAGTAAATAACACGACTATGCAGAGCAGCAATCCAAGAGTATTCGTAGGCGGAGACTTGGCTGGAGTCGCTGAGACTACTGTTGAGTCCGTCAATGATGGAAAGACTGCAGCCTGGTTCATGCACTGTTATCTGCAGGTAAGTTTCATAAGTAAGACTATAACTTACGATTGAACGGATTGGGGCTGTTGGTGATGAAGGGCTGTTTTATCATTTGTTTTAAAAGTGACATACTGTATGTTGAAGATGTTTTTTTTCTTTTAGGGTATCTCATTCGATTCTCCACCCAAACTACCCAAGTTCCACTGCCCTATCGATGAAGTAGACCTGTCCGTGGAAGTTTGCGGCATCAAGTTTGAGAATCCTTTTGGATTGGCTAGTGCACCGCCTACCACCAGTACTGCTATGATTCGTCGAGCTTTCCAACAAGGATGGGGCTTTGTTGTCACCAAGACTTTCGGTCTTAATAAGGTAAGGGCTTCGATTTATTTCGGATTCAAACGATTTAAGAATTCAAAAGAATTAAAATCATCTGGTTGCTATTTCAGGATTTAGTGACTAATGTATCTCCTCGTATAGTAAGAGGTGTCACTTCTGGCGAAAATTATGGACCTGGTCAAGGATCTTTTCTTAACATTGAACTCATCTCCGAAAAATGTGAAGCTTACTGGTGCCAGAGCATCACTGAACTAAAGAAAGACTTCCCTACGAAAGTAAGTGCCTCAAAATCATGATGATTTGAAAGCATTAGTCCTACCAAGGAACTAGCGAATGGAATTTATGGGGTTGGATCACCATCACGGGGTATTTTTGTGTTTTAACTCCATGTTATTTATCGTTAACAGGTCGTGATAGCATCAATAATGTGCTCGTATAATGAAAAGGACTGGACAGAACTAGCCCAGAAAGCTGAAAAGTCCGGGGCAGATGCTCTTGAGTTGAACTTGTCATGTCCTCATGGTATGGGTGAATCTGGGATGGGACTGGCCTGTGGGCAGGTAAGTGAGGGGTCCGTCTGTTTCTATTTTGCATATTACCTTACATAATTTTATTAGCACACCTCGGTAGTTCTGCGTATTATCACTTAGTCTTAACTGAGTTTATGATTACAGGACCCTGTGCTCGTAAAAGGAATAACACAGTGGGTAAGAAAAGCGGTAAAGATCCCATTCTTCGTGAAATTAACTCCCAACATTACAGATATTGTCAGCATAGCTGTCGCCGCTTATGAAGGTATTATTACTACTAGCATGTTTGTTACTTACTTATTATTGGCTCGATCTTTTGAATTACTTATTGTTACTGAGAAGTGAAAGAGAACGATCGCGGGGTGCGGCGCGCGGCAGTCGACGTGTAGCCCGATCACGTTTGAGACGTGTGGACTCTTATACTAATACTTTCTAATCTTTTTAAACTTATAGGTGGAGCTGATGGAGTATCAGCTATTAATACTGTATCTGGACTAATGAGCGTCAGAGCTGATGCTACACCATGGCCCGCTGTAGGTCAGTTCTTTTTATTTTTTATAAAATCTCGAGGTTTTAGTCGTTACTCTTTTTTTTTGGAGATGCCATTATGTTTTTCTTTACTCAGGTATCGAGAAACATACTACATACGGTGGAGTTTCTGGAAATGCCACTCGCCCGATGGGGCTCCGAGCTGTTTCTGCGATAGGCAATAAGCTCCCTGGGTTCCCTATCTTAGGCATTGGTGGCATTGACTCTGCTGATTCAGCGTTACAGTTCATAATGTGTGGAGCACCTGTTGTTCAGGTGAGATTTGCTTTTACGAGGATTTAAGTTCTTCCTGATAACGACAGTAGATAAATTCCAATAGATACTTTGGTTTAAACGTAGGTATTGTATTAAAAATCTTTTCTGAATTTTAGATTTGCAGCGCAGTACAGAATCAAGACTTTACAGTTGTTGAAGACTATAAAACGGGGCTGAAAGCCTTGTTGTATCTTAAATCATTAGGATTAGATGGATGGCTGGGTCAATCACCACCTTCGTTTAAACATCAAAAGGGTAAACCTGTTCAGACTCTCTACGATGAGAATGGCAAGGTAAGTCTTCAATATTATGTAAGTTTATTAGAACTTACTATAGATTTTTCATTACATTAAAATGTTTATTCGCAATTATAGGTCCTAGCTCATTTTGGTCCATACAACAAAAAACGTGAAGAGATTCTCCACAAGATACGTCTGGAATCTGATCTGCTGTCTGATAATAAAGTTGCGTGTTATCTTCCAAGTGAAGTAACCAACGGTTACAATGAAGTGCCTAGTATAAAGGACGTTTTGGGATCAGCTTTAGCAAGAGTGGGAACATACAAACATCTGGACAACACTAAGCAAGTAGTTGCGTTGATAGACGATGTAAGTGCACGTGTCTTTTTTATAATGTCTACTGCTTTAATTTGGAGAAAATTAAAAGTAATCGAGTGGTTATGCAATTATTATTTTTTAGGACATGTGCATCAACTGTGGGAAGTGCTACATGGCTTGTGCTGATTCAGGATACCAAGCTATTAAGTAAGTATCTACCTATAGATACGTATCGCAATTTTACGGTGAAGTGTACCCTTTCATTCCTTCTAATATTGTTAACAATTTATTTTTACAGATTTGACGATGAAACTCATCTACCAAATGTAACAGATGATTGCACTGGCTGCACACTTTGTTTATCTGTTTGTCCCATCATTGACTGCATATCGTAAGTATTTTTAATGTTATAATATATTTTACTTACACAGTTCTTTCCGAGATGTTAAACCGAGGTAAACGCATACCCGGGGTGGAATATAGTATAAATTAGTATAAAAAATAGTTTTGCATCATGAATGTAACTTTTGCAGAATGGTCCCGAAGAAGATACCTCACGTTATCAAGAGAGGTCTGCATTATCAAGTGCATCCCGTATCTCCTTTAGATGCAGTTTGCCAATGAAAAGTAAAATAATATTTTTAATATTTTTAGTTCTACTTCAAATATTAATGTAGTTAAATAAATTCTGAACTATGGATATTATAATTAACAGCGTTATTTGTTATCATGCTTATAAATATAGATTTTGTAATCTGCGTTATTTGTTGTATTTGGTTGGTTTTCTATAAAAATACGCATACAGAATTTCTAACTGTTTATTCAACATTAAATGTCATGCCGCAGTGCGAACTCGTTCGTATATTTTCTTTGCATTAGCCCTTGAATACTCCCAAAAAGGCAATTCTACTTCTATTGGTTCTAGTGTTAGAGCTGAAATAGGTCGAGAACAGTTGTAATGACTTTTGGTGACGATATTAACTTTTGGTTGTCTTATGTTTTCGTGAAGCTTCTTACAAACAAAACATTCAAATTCGAAGTTGGTCAAGAGTATATCAGTCTGATACGGTCTTGATAATATTTCATTGATGAGCCGCTGATTAGCCAGGAGACCTTTAGTTTTGTGCTCTAAATACTCTTCGTATAAAGTATCATTACGTATCAGTTTATACAAATGTTCACTTAAATCCTTTGGCGATCGGTAGTCCCGTACGAATATTGCAGACTTGTTATTTGGACACCAATCTTTTATTGATGGAGATCCAAAATATATTGGTACGACTCCGAATGTAATAGGTCGCCAAAACTTTTCAGTTATATAATCTTCGCAAACACCGTTTTCTATTGCTATCATAAACTTGTATCTTGCAATGAAATTACTCACTGATGTATCATGTAAAGTATTGAGATGATCTTCTGGAAAGTCCTCTGGCCACTGTTTGTTGTTCAAACATTTGCCATAAGAATCAATTGGAATATATTTCATAAGTTCTTTAACGTAGTTTTCTCTGTCAGTAAAAGTAAAATCGCAATTGCTGCTCGTAAATATTATAGGCGATATCTCCTTTAAAAAATTGTTCTTTTTTGGGGTCGATACGAAATTATCTGTGTTCGTTATCGCCTCTAATGATAACATATATTGGAGAGGAAATGGTATATCGCTTTTTCTGCTGAAAGTTGACGAATAGTTGAATAAGTTTAGTCCTTCTTCGTGTAAAAGTTCTACTACATTTCTCGGTGACTCTTCATGACTTAGAGCCCAAATAACTTTTTCCGGTTGTCTAGGAAGTGGTAGATCATTAAAATTAAGCCTGCTGCCGTAAAATATATATGCTCCAAAACTATTTGGACGAAGCATGTGATTATCTCCAAATGCGTCACATCGCATATCATCAGGACATACTATGGTTTCGTCTATCAACCGGTATCCTGAATTCCACCAAATGATTGCTGGATATTTCGTATGTGTAACAATTTTTCTTGTTATTTTTTCTGTATTAAGTGGGATTTGTAGTGGAATAATTTCGGGCTTCTCCATCCATATTATCAAAAACATGTAAATTATACCTGAGCCAAGCACAGCACACAACAAGTTGTAAATGGTCAATCTCAAAAGTCTTCTCTTCAGTAATAATATCTGCTGGCGTATATAACGATAAATATTCATTTTCATTCACTTCACTTTTATATTAGGTACACAACACTACAGCAACACTTGATACTTTTGGATCATCGATCCTTTCCTAAGGATTTACTCTAGAAAGAGTTAATAATAGAATATTATTTATACTCAAATTGTACGTGAAAACAGTTTCTTTCGAATATTCCATTTTAAGCAAGTAAAATATGGCAACTATAGTACAGCATATTTATATAATTTATTACAAGTAAACAATTTAAGTTGTAAATAAACAATTTACAGTAAGTCGTCGCCGTAAAATGAAACATTTAGATACTTAATAACCCTCCACAAATTATAATTTCTAAGTTAAAACGTGACACCTCTCTCTTTGATCTGATAGTACAGGTCCAGCGCAAGTGCTACTATCAAATCTATATAAAACAGCCCGTATATAGCGCCTGCCGTCTTGCCGGCTACAAATACTAGTATCACCGCAAAAAATGTTAAAAATATTTCTATTACAACAAAGTAGAACTCTGCCTCGTATTGTACCTGGTCGACCACATATAGCAGCATGAGATAAAGGGACAGCATAAGTGTGGGCGCGGCGACCAAGCAATGCATCATTTCCACCGGCTCGACGACATGAGGGATAACATTGAGGAGGAGTGCCACTACCTAAAAGTAAGACACGACTAGAGTTACCAGATGACGAGATAGAATATGTTTAGAATTAAGTAGATGATGGATAAAGTTTAAATAGATTTGGTGTTATTTTGGTTAATCTAAGTGATGTAATAACATCCTATGGAAATAAATAATTTTTGATTCCGAGGGTTCGTTAATCTTTAAGGCATCTGATAACCCTAGACAGCTCAGGTGTTTAGAAGGCGACGACAAAACTACGTAATAACAATACCAGTAAATGCTCTAAAAGCATTTTATTTGTATAAACTAGCTTTTGTGTACCGAATAGCCTCGTTCTCTGATAATATAGTAGAGGTCAACAGCGAGAGCAATCACTAAATGTATGTAGAACAGTCCGTAGAGCGTTCCAGCGGGAGAACGCGAAATGAATGCGGCTATAAATGCTAGTATAGTTAAAAATATTTGGGATGTTAGGTACAATTGTTCGGCTAGGTCATGCACTTGGTCCACTAGGTAAAGCACGATGAACATTACTGACAGCACGAGTGTGGGGGCCACGCTGAGACAGTGCATCACGGTCGTCCCTCGCACAATGAAAGGCGTAATCATTAGTAGCAATGATATAACCTAAAAGTAATAACACGTGACAGTACTTTCGGAAACTTGTCTCTCTACCTTACTTAATTGGAACGGGCATATTTAGCTTTGTTGAGGTTGGCGTTGTTGACAATATTCTTTATAACAACATTCTTCAAAATTCACTAACTTAGTATTAGCAAGATTTGTTGTCAGCTTTTACAAAATAAAGCGCTTTGACCTTAAATTATGTTAAATATATATTAACAAACGCACATTATAGAATCGCACTAATATGTAAAATAGGAAGTTAGGAATTTTATAAACAGCGATCAGGAAATTCTTTGGACATGATGGGCTTGAGTTGAGACTATATACTTACCGAAATTATTTTAAATTAACTAATTTATGTAGGGCAATATTTTATATGTTTATAATATTAAATTGAATATATAAAATGAAAATTGGTACCTACCGTTAAAAGTTACTTAGGTAAATATTGAATTACTTGTCGTGATCAGTAAAACACACAATTTTGCGTCTGAATTTTCTTCCGTGGCAGTGTTAGTAACACATCCAAAACAAAGTAAACTTCAAGTATTAATGCATAAAATTATCTGAATTCTGCCCTGGATGCCAAAAAGTAATCTGATCTGTGTTTACAAAATAATACACGCTACTGAAGCAACACTGTTTTATGAACTATTCCTGTTCTTGTGGTCACTATTATTCACTATTAAGACACATTTTCCTGGACACAGTTAACTCAATCGATAATACGGTGTAGTTTGGCTATACGGACGCATCAGCGCCTACTACATCTGTGAATGTCTCTAATCCAGTTCTCCCCACTACCGCTTGAAGCTACATTCACGGTGATTCCGGATGTAAAAGAGACAGACTCATGGTTTGTCTCGCAAACACCACATAAGCGTGCATGAGTCAGTTTTGTAATAAGCATAGCAAATACAGCAATAATCAGTTATGCTTGCGATAAAATTGAATTTATTATAAATAGACGATAGGAGCTTGACACCATGGAGAAGATATCGTCCAGATAAAAGAATGTTAATGTACCTAATCGTATTCGCTAAGGACCTAACTCTTGGGAAGGTATAAAAAAAAGGAATTTTAAAAATGTATTCAATATATTCATTAATTTATGTCTACGCACAACTGAATGTACAACCTCTTTCATTGGCTATTAAGAATAAATCTAAAGCGAGGGCGGTTAACAAAGCAAAATAAAATATTCCGTATATAAACCACAACCAGACTCTAACAAGATTAAGTAAGAAACATTGAATGAACGCACCGAAAGTGAATAATATTTGAAAGAACAGGTACATTTTTTCCATGAAAAGAGGAACCCTTCTTCGTATGTAGAGTATGACGAATAGGAGAGATATGACCAGAGTGGGCCCTGTCGCTATGCAATACATGTGCCCAAGAGGTTTCGAACGTAGTATCAGCGGCAATATCGTTATTATTAAAGACAGTCCCTACAAAAGTGTCTAACGTTAGCTATGAAATCCATCAAAAACAAAGAAAAATATATTAACAACACATACTTACAAATTCAACCAATTTCATGATAAATATGTTGTATTTTATTAGTTCGTTCCATTTTTTGTCTACTGGCACCGAATCTAAAAGGAATAAAATAACTTTTTGAGCATACGGTAATGTTGAGGAAACAAACTACGAGGAAGATTATGTTCATTGGGGACAAAATAATAATTAGCTCAAACACAAAACATAGTCTACAAAATGTCAAGTGGCAGGCTACTGATAAAATTATAGATAGATAGATAGATAGATAGATAAAACGTTTATTGCACCACAAGAACACTCACAAACATATAGCAAACTTACAACTAAATATAACCTTACGACTAAACATAAAAAATATATAAAAAACAATTTATTTGAAAAGAAAAAAAAAACTTAATAATAAAAAAGTAGTGTTTGCGGGTGCTGCAGTGATGCAGAAGGGTCAAGGCTCAGTGTATAGCAGCCCAAAGGGCAACACTGATTTTCAGCCTACACCCAGGAATGTAAATTATCGATAATTTAACATTAAACGAAGTGCCGATAGTAAGATAAATGACAAAATTTATAATAGTATTGCTAGCGTATCGTCGACCATCATCACCAACAGCTTTATATATGTCCTCAACGAGGGCCTCGAGCCCACACTGAATTAGGCTGATGAGGTCTCAGCCAGCCACGCTGCTCACCCAGTGCGATTTTTGCGAGATAATTTGTATACTTCGGAAGAAAGTAGAATCGAAAAATAATTACCATTTATTATCATATCAGACATCTTGCCAGTGTTTAATGACCCTTTCTTTAATCAATTAAATAGCATAATCCTTTATGTAAATCACTATGTGTATAATATAAATAAATGATGTTTGTTTGAGTTAAAATTATCAAAATTAATAAGCAAATAAAAATAATAAATACAAAGCGACTGGTATCAAAATGCTTGGCAGTCTGACATGACTATGTCAGTAGCGAAATAATCTGTCAGTGTCAGAACCTTACAATGATCATCATCGTCTACATAAGATGTGACGCCATAGAAGAAGATCATTATCATAATTAACAAAAAGCCTTAGTTAACAGCTCATATACGTCCCCACCGAGGGGCTCGAGCCTGTCCTGAATTAGGGTGATCGGGCCTTAGTTGACCACACTGGCCCAGTGCGGGTTGGTCGAGTTCACACACAACCTTTAAAGTTTTTACGCAGGAGTTTTCCTCACGGTGATTTCTTTCACCGTAAGACTTCACATTGTGCCGTGTTGTGACGGCAGAGTAGAATACATTTGTCACCAACCCCTACTCTTCCCGTGGGTGTCGTAAGAGGCGACTTAAGGACTACACATTGAACAGGGAACGGGCAGCAGCGCTCTCTGATACAGTAACCTTTTAATCTGCTATCTCCAACCCGCCTGCCAAGCGTGGAGATTATGGCAAAACCCTCCACTTAAGTGGAGGAGGCTCATAGTCCAGTAGTGGACTGTAACGGGCCGTTTTTATTTTTTTATCTGAAGACTTCCCATTTTAACAAAGATATTGCAGGTTAATGTAAAAAAAGAACGGTGTTATCAACCGTGTTCTTCACTGAGCATATAATCACGTGTTCTTCTACGATGTATAGCGAAGCGAGGAGGTTAGTCATGCAAAAATCTCAAAAAAATCTCAAAAATCTTTTAGCTACAAACCAGAATCACAGGACAAAGCAGGAGCTATACAATGAACAGATTGAACTTTGTTTAGTGAGTATAAAAACATTAAATGTTCTTAGAATCATGTAGACCCAGCTGGATAAATGAAAATTTACGATGTATTCCTTTCGGAATCAAACTTAGTTTAATTAAATTTTTCGATATAATTTAATAATTATAACATTTATGACAAAAAAACACTGTAAGTATTCTGAAAATAATCGGTCCCCAATTTATAAGACCTAACTATCACACTTTTAAGCATTTTTCCATAATTTAGAACAATTTTATTAATTAATTGAAATGAAACCAAGGTAGCCTGGAAGCAAATACTATGCAGCAATAAGGCCGCCTGCCTTACTTTGAACTTTATTCTATTCATTACCTACTGAATATTTTAATTCCTGTGTTTGCACTAAGTAGGTATATGAAATTCATTTATTCAAGAAGATCGAAGATGTACAATGTCTCGCGTTGATGTCTTTTGTATGAACATAACTCACTTTATTGACTCGGTGTTCGGTACTTCTACAAACGCATTTTTTTAACACGCTTTTATTAGCTTCACCTGTTTGTTTGTATGCTTGTATGTATGTAACCGACTCCTTTGTTTGGACTCGATTTTGACCCACTTTAAACGTACAGATTTAATTGAAACTTTGTACACTTATCAAGAACCGGTGATTTAAAAAAAATATATTTGAAAATAGAAAACAAAACAAAAAAAATACACGCTTTCACAGTACATCACATCAAACTAAAAAGTGAAAAATAAAATATAGTTAAAAAAAACTAAAAAACACGCTTTTAAAGCACATCAAACTAAAAAGTGAATAATAATTCGTAATATAAGCGCTGAAAACAATAGTGTACGAAAAATACTAGTACAGATATGAGCCCCCAGTGTGGTTAGGAAATTAATTTGTTATCCGAAAAGCAAGATAATTCCGTGCTTCGGAAGGCACGTTAAATTGTAATAATAATATACCTAGTCGTTACGTGAGCCAGGTTAGATTAGAGAGCCTCAAGGCTTTTGGCGACTCCATAACCCTAACACCAGGATGTGGGGTCGGTTGTTGACTTTGCCTCATATGGTTTTCTGATCGCTGACGGCGGCGCTGAAAGTCTGATTCGAAATGCGCCCAAAGTTCAAAATTGATTGACCGTCGGAAAAATAGTTCGTATGTAATGTAGAAGTTTAGGATCATTTTTATTTACTTAGCTTGGACATTGGTCCGTCGTCGTCGTCTTCACGTCAAGCGTCAAGCTGGAAGCCTCACCAAGGGGGTGTAATATCTCGGCTCCTACTGGACCAATTTCGTTAAAACTTTGTATACGAGATAATCAATTTCCAATCAAATTTTTGACATATAAATCATAATGATAGAGCCAGTCTATCTTGGTGAGGCTGCTAATAGACAGATTTATAAACAAATTTAATCAAATTCCAATCAATTTTTTGACATGGAAAACGATCAAAATCGATGGTGAGGCTGCTAGATGGACGGAGACAAACATACTACTTATCTGACTATAACAAGATCGCGCCTGCTGTATTTAGTATATTTTGTTGCTTATTACCAATAAATAACTTGCGCAATCAGCAAAAAGTTAATAAAAAGTAAAGATTTCTCTGAAAAAGCGTAACGACTGGGCGCGCGTCTCCTATTGGTTTGGTTGGTTACTATCAAAATAAATAATAAATAAATAAATAAAATAAATATGTGGGGACATTTTCAAACACAGCCATCTGATCCATAACTAAGCAGAGCTTGTACTATGGGTATCAGACAGCTGATACACATTACATAAATAGATAAATACATACTTACATAGATAAACAACATCCAGACACAAGGCAAACACAAGCGCTCATCACGCGAATGTTTTCCCTGGCCGGGATTCGAACCCGCGACCCTGTGCTTCGAAGGCAAGCGTACGGAGCCTAGGCTACGGAGCCGTCAAAATGCAAAGTGATTGGCTGGCTACAAAAATATGTGTGCGTTCAGAACAGTCATTCTGTTTGAAAAAGGTCAGTGTGAGCAGTGAGTTGTAATACGCTAGTAATAATAGTTCTATGAGTGTGAGTTTTTTTTTTGTTGCATTTAGTTGCTTTTTGCTATAAGCTAAAATGCTACAAAAACTACTAAAAAGTGGCGTTATGTTTAACTTATTCTCTCAGACAAGAGGCCAAAAAATAATGTCATATCAGTTTTTCCTATTTCACTCAAGCATATGATCTAAGAGTCAAGCAAAATATTTACCCTGCGTTCCGAGACGCGCTGAAAATGCTGAAATCGATTAAAGCACCCGTAATCGCGTTCCGAATTACTGTCAGCAGGCAAGACAAGACCAAGCAAAACTCATATAATCGTTTCCTCATTTTTATGTCTGCGGCGATGTGCAAACCGCACCATGTGTGACCATGCCAAAGGAAAAAAAAAACGTTTTTTTTTGCTTTTCGATCGCTGACAGCGCTGAAAGTCGGATTCGGAATGCGCGAACAAAAAAAAAATTCCATTCCTCGTCCGATTATTCGTCTTGTCTTGGGTACGACATTCGATTTTAAGTCCGCGTTTTCGGCAATGCTGTAGCTTGTTACGTATAAGAATAGAACTTCAACGATGGAAGAAGAAGAAGAAGATCCTGTGGTGCAAGAGGTACGTCTTCCTTTTTAGTAGCAATGGCAACGTGGTGGTTCGCGAAGGTTATGTTGTTGTAGTTAAAACCTAATTTTGGGCGTGTAATCAAAGGTTTTCTTATTGCAGATACCTGTGTTTTTATCACAGTCTTTAACGGAAAACCTGTACATATACCAGTACCCGGTTAGACCGGGGAATAGGGACTGGAAAGAGGTGAACATTGTCAATGCTGCCGTTAAGCCCAAAAACAAGATGGTCAGGCTTGAAGTGGGTCTGGACACCGACAGCGACCAGTACTGCCCTTCAAAAGGTGAACATATCGCGCTATGCACTGATGGATTGCAGGTATACCTCTTGTTATTGGAATATTATCTGTAAGAAGTCCATCTATTGAGATTACTAGTGGCTCTGTTTTCAACCCTCATAACTCCGTAATTTTTTAAAATTTTCAAGAACTGACTCGACAAAAATTTCTATTAATTTATCAAACCTGCTCATAAAATTTCATGAAAATCAGTTGAGAAACGCGACCTGTAGATGAGATCAAACAAATCAACAGATGGACAGATAGACATACTAAAGCAATTTTGGCCAAGCTGAAACAGAAACGCTTTGCACTTGCTCGGTCAATTATCTATAGAATATATTTTGTCTGGTATTTGTAGTTCTCAACCGCACTACAACTAAGATTACATCCAGAAACGATGTTGTGTGATGGGAGTAGGCAGCAGATAAGACAAATATTATCTGTGCACAAGTTTGGAATCTTCTACAAAATTACCATAGCAAAAAACCAGTTTCTAAAGTAACTTAATAATTATGTTTTTCTTAGGAAATGTCCTTTATAGCTAAGAATAAAAAAGAGAAGGAAAAGGCACCATACTTCAAACATGGCGCAATGGATAAAGTAGTGTATGAGAGTACCAACCCGTGTACTGAGACGGAGCATTACGCTGTTGTTATAATGCAGGACAAAGAGCTGCATTGCACACCTATTCAAGGTAAAATTGATATTATAGGTATATTGGTTGGATATTGGTTTAGATTAATTTGTCTTTGTCCTCATGACATCTGGTTATGTAGGTAGGTACCTACGTATTACCTCACAAATATTTAAATAGTAACTGTACTACAGCTGTGGCCTCTTATCCTAGTTTTTTATTTTACATGGTGTGGCCCAGCAGCCGCCACGCATAGCAGCTCTGCTGCAATGGGATATAAGTGTGATGTTGTTTGTGTTGTTGTTGTCTATTTTATAAATTTTCAAAATGTTACTTTATTATTCTTCTCAGGCATTGTGCAATTAAGGCCGACCTGCTCATTCTACGATAGGCAAGACAAAAAGAAAAGCGACAAAAGCAAAGCTGAGAACTCAGATGAGGAAGAAAAGGAACCAGAAGCCCAGCAGGTGACCGTGAAGTTTGCACGGCAAGAAACAGAAGTAGCCAAGAAGGCCAGAGAAAAGTCTTATGAGACTATTTCACACAGGATCAGTGCAGAGCCCTGGTTGGATGCTTTGTACAAGCATTCGGATACGGACGCGGCTGAGGTAAGATTTAAATTAATTTTACATGGTGATAAGAATTTTAAATAATATTTTGCAAGTCATTTGTCAATCTGCTTGGTTCACATATACCTGCTGAATTATGGTATTAAATGTTAAAGAAGTATCCAAACAATGAAGCCAATGTTAAAATATTCAGTTACTATGTTCAACTAAAGTCTGATTACACTTGTTTATTCAGGGTAAACTTGAACCCCTCGGTGGGGACGTATATGAGCTGTTTATGATCATGATGATAGGACAGTAAACCAGTTTTCTTTATTTGTTATTTGAGTATTTAATTATTAATTATAGAGATTGTACAAACAAGAAAGAGGGGGCTTAAAAGCTTTTTCATTTGTCTTTTGTAAATACTATATAATTCAATAAATAGAGGGGGTGACCTTACAAACGGTCCGGTAGTTCTGAATTTTTGATATGTTGACCGGGATGGTTATTAGAGATTTAAAATGAAAAATGCACAATTTCGCCCCCCACCGGGCCCGCCGCTATATTAAAAAAAACAAAAAAAAACGGCTTTTTCTTCAGGTTTTTGCTTTTTTCTTCGTTTTGGTGCATTTTAGCTAAAAAAAGCTTGGTCAATGTTGTAGAGAATTAAATTTCCTGTAATATATGTTTTAAATTTTATTTCTAGGACTGATAGTAAAGAGACACGCACTTTTAAAAAAAATGTAAAAATCGCATTTTTCGGAAACTTGATAAATTTCTAACTTTAGAACGCTGTAATTTAGTTATGGCCTATTCTAGGAAAACAAGTACCAGAACCAAATTTATAGGAAATTTAATTACCTACAAGATGCATGTACTTTTTTTTTATCAACCCTACGGAATGGGTGATAAAAATAAGAGTTAATACAACGTCATATTGTTTTTTTTTTTGTTATTGTGACTCCACATTGTATAAAAAAAAATCACTAATTATTTTCCAGTTTTGGCTTGAATTTGAAGTTTAGACCAATCTTACTTAAGTTTGTTATATGTTACAGCGCAATGCTCATGAGGCAGGTATGTACTATTTCCTTTGAAAACCTTCTGGTGAGGGGAATGTTCAATTTCAAATAACGCACCAACACAGCAGATACATTTTAAAAAAATTCATTTATATAAACAAAGTACATACAATAGGCAGTTATAATCATACAAAAATCGGTAGGGATTGAGTTTAAAACTGAAAAGAAAACTTTACATGCGCTTCGCTCGCTTCGAAGGGGGTGAGTTAATGAGGTCAGGGACTTCATTTTTATCAAATTTCTCGTTCGTTACTAGGTCGGCTTCGTCTTCGTCGTCGACGATGACTTCATTTCTGTTGTCACATTCTTGGCCAACACAGAATTTACAAAGGGAGGAACAATTTAGGCCCGCCTTTCTACAGCCACACGCCCCCATGCAGCCAGTTGTGCATTTGCATGAGATGGTCTTGAGCGGGTTTGGGGGAGCAGCGTCTCTACTCATACTGATGGGCTCCAGTCTTCCAGCTTTTCTGCACCAGCCCCACTCGATGGGGGCAACCCCCATCCACTCCATGACCTGGTAGTATGTCCTCAGGAAGTGGAAATGTGCTGCGTCAGTGGTCGGAGGTAGTTTAGCCAGATTGAGCTTGGTGGTAGTTATCTTCAATTTGTTATAGCGGAGGGAGCTCAACGACTGTTTTCTACTACCGCTATACAGCGATACCAAGATTTTCTCCCCTGCTTCTGAAATTTCTTGGGCACTGGCATCAGGATCTTCGAACCTCTCCGCCTGCTCCAGCAATGATGGGTCTTTCCTAAAAAGTTGGCAGAATTTATTCTTTCCATACCCAAAAATGTTTGAAGTGGTGTCGCACCCCGATATTGCATGCGCAAGATACAACCTTTGGAGTTGTACTTGTAGGAGGAGGCGGAGTAGATTGCGTCTGGATATTTCCCTCTTGCTGGTTTTTTGAAGTAGACGTTGTTCACCGCAGGTGTTGTGCCAGTTAGCAGGACGAGTAGGTCAATGTCTTCCCCGATAATGATGACGGCGTCGTACGTGGTAGAAAGGCATTTAGCTGAGGCAACTATCAACCTGTCAACATCTTCGGAAGCTTGGTCTGTGGCTATGTTTGACGCTTGTTTTTCACTGGAGAGCAGTTTCACAAATCGGTCCTTGTTCCCTGCATTGGCTAGGAACTTATCTTGAGGTGTGGTGTCAAACATCACGTCTGATGAACAGTTTGCCTTGTACCTTCTTGCTCGTTCAGCAGTCTTGGTGCCTTGCTGAGAAGGATCTGTAGTGTAGCCATCAAAAATCACCATTACATCAGTGCGACGGACGGACGGACAGACGCTGAACGTATTTGACGTAATCCTGGCAAATCTCTCCAAATTTCGAGCTTCTGTTCCATACGACCTTGTGCATAAGGCACCCACCATCAATAACGACCTTGGTACGTAGAGGAAGTTGGAAGTCTTGTGGGAGTGGTGAGAAAGCTGCGTATAATGATGATTTTGTCCCTTTACGCATACGGTCCTCATTAAACAAAGACATGGGAAATGGTGCCAGTTCGTACGACAGGTAATTCTGCAAATCTTCTTCTGATTGTTTCGCTATACACATTCGGTTGAAACTGTCAGTCTTAGAAATATAATTTAAAGTTTAAATTATAGGAAATTTAATTCTCTACAACATTGACCCAGCTCTTTTCTAGCTAAAATGCACCAAAACGAAGATATAAACAAAAACCTGAAGAAAAAGACGATTTTTTTCGGTTTTTTCAATATGGCGGCGGGCCCGGTGGGGGGAGAATTGTGCATTTTGCATTTTAAATCCCTAATAACCATCCTAGACAACATATTAAAAATTTAGAACTACCGGACCGTTTGTAAGGTAACCCCACCTCATTGTCTCTATTCATTGGATTAATAGCTTGAACCCATAAATTGTGTCAGTTTTGATGTAGTGAACCACCACGAAAATTTTAAAACAACTATGATTGAATTTATTATGAAGCTTATTGTTGAAAGAGATTACTGAATCTCAGTTTTGTTTAATGAAAATATATTTAACCATTTTTGTGATATCAAACTCTTAATTAAAACCAGGGACCGGAACCCTTACAATTTTGATCAACAATATCTCGTACTCTTATTATGCTATAATTATAACAGTTCCAAATCCAACAGGGTAACGCTATCAAGAAACAAATTTATTTTAATTATCATTCTGTCATTACTTAAAACCTTAACGCCTGAAGAGGTTTTTCAATGGGTAGGCCGGTCCCTGTTTAAAACTTCCTCTATGTTGCAGCTGGAGCGTCTAAAGCTGTTCAGCGCTACGTCAGCAGACGGGGCTTCGCTGACGCTGCCGGGGCCGGACTACGTGCGAGCGTTGGTGCCGCCGCCGCCTGAAGACGAGGCCGACATGCCTCCAGCCAAGTTACACTCACCTGCCGATCAGGTCCGGCAGATACTTATCAATGGTAAGCCCTTGGAAGTAATCGTTGTTGTAATGATTATTATGATATCCTTCTTGTTAGCCTCCGCTAAGATATCATAATAATATCATAAAAAATTTATAAATAAAATAAAATAAAAAATAAATAAAAAATAAAAACAAGTTTTTAGAGTTGTTTATACTTCATGTTGTAAGGTGTCTGGTAAATCTTATTAGACCTTCGTTCTCAGTAGATCCATTGTCTAGATCCATCACGGGCCTTTGTCTTGATTGGTCTATCAGAAAACCCTTAATGTGCTGTAGATTCAGCGTATATGATTAGGAGTTTCAAATACAGTATGAAAGTTGTTGGCCACTCACAAAATGCATTGATATAAATCATTGCATTTGGCCAGAGGCGTAACCTATTTGCTGCTAGCGTAAGTGAGAAAATAACTAGAAATAAATTACTCCAAATCAACTATACTATTATAAAAAGGTTAACTTGGGTTTAGTCACGTTTAGTGCCAGATAGGTGACAGGTAACCTGTTAGGTGCACTTAACAGACATGAAGATGGGTGTATGTATTTTCGTTTAGGTGTGTATATTCCCAAAAATATTGCCAAACATTGTTTGCTCCTTGGGGGGCGACTAAAGCCCATAGCGTGATGTTTTGTATTTAATCCTTACTAATATTATAAACGCGAAAGCTTGTAAGTATGGATGTATGGGTGGATGTTTGTTACTCTTTCACCCAAAAACTACTGAATGAATTGGGATAAAATTTAGAATAGAGATAGTTTGTACCCTGGATAACCATAGGATTCTTTTTACGGAAAAATTCTTATCCCCACAGGAAAATCTTACCGACCGCTAGTATTAAATAAATTATTATACCTTTTTTCCTTCCCAGCAAAACTAATGACCTTCAACGACATCCGCGCCCTAATCCGCACCGAAGACGGCTCTCAGATATCCGAGACTAACTTGCTGAGTGTATTATCTGGAGCCGCTTGCTGCGTCCGCGGCCTGTGGGCGCCGCGCTCCAGCGAACTGTTCACGCACGCGGCGCCGGTGCCGATGCGCCTAATGTGCGCCGCGAGGGACCACGTGGTGAGTGCCTGAGTAACTAGCTTTATCGACAGTTCACATACGTCCCCAAGGGGCTCAAGCTTACCCGTACCTGGCGCCTCCACCAGTAGACGATCCCGAAGCAGGTGGGCCGGTTTTGCAGCACAAACGCAATATTCCTGTACGTAAGATTTTTATTCCAATTCCTCAATTCTTTACGTACAATGTCCTTGGCAATGATATAACTGAACTGAACTTTTTTTTAAAGCAAATTCTTTTTCTAAACAATATAGCGTAAACGCAGAGATAACAACCGGCCAGGAACGAAAGCAATCAAAGAGACGAGCATGCACAGATAGTGTTTACTACAATACCCAAATGACATTATTTTTTCTTAATGTCACTCGTATTAACAGTAGCGGCCCATACTCTGTATTTTGAGGAGGGTGGAGTAAAATAGAGTATGTTCGCGTTTCTGACCATTGTATGCTCGAATGTAAACCATTCAGAGTCTAACTTTTATAGACCTAACAGAATTAATTTCTTTGCAGTTGTATCTGTTCACGCAACATCCCTACATCGACAGAAGAAAAGTATCCGCAGCGGTTCGACTCCCACCCCTAGAAGTGCTTCACATAATCGAGTCTGTTGCCAAGTACAATCCACAGACGGGCTGGGAACTCCTCATTCCCCCAGACACAGCCTTCGAAGCTAAATACCCCGATGTCATACAACGACAAAACCTATACTGGGAAGCCAGGCAACGGTTATTCAACGATATGCTCATAGGAGAGAATGTTCCAAAGAGGCAACGGAAGAAATCTCAACGAGACTCCATAGGGTCAGATTCCATGATGAGTCCGAAACCAAGGTGTAATAGTGTGAGTGAAGAAGACAGTGAAAGGAAACGTCATAAGAACAAATCCGCAACCGGTGTGGGTAAACGGACTAGAAATGTTAGCTCAAGCAGTGGACACGACGGAACGTAATCGTCAAGTGCTTAGGTAGGTTATCAAATTGTATTCAAGTTTCGAATGTTTATTGCGAGTTCAGAATTTGGGCGGTAACTGTCGTTTGAATTGTTCATCACCTCAGCCGAAAAACGTCTGTATGTATATTGGGAGACGTCTGCGAGAGCGGGTGTTCTGCTTTATAATCAAGAACTATTTCACCTTAAAAAGGCCTCCCCAATAATCTCCACAACAATGATCAGTCTTGCATTGCCTGCATCCAGCAGCCTTCCATAACCTTTATTATCCTACTTTAGGCACTTAAGCATAGAATACGCATTACGACTGCATAAAGAGTTTCCGAATAGCACTCTGCTATTTGAAATTATCGAATGGCTACACCTCACCCTCAATCAATCAGCCTATTGCAGTCCACTGCTGGACGTAGGCCTCCCCAAGGGCACGCCAAAGCGCACGATCACCTGTTTTCCTCATCCAGCGACCTCCTCACCCTCGCTATTTGGTAATTCCGATGGTTTTTCCGAATGGCCACTGCCCACTCCTGCTATTTAGTATTTCTGAATAGCCCTCCGCTGTTTGAAATTTTCGAATGGCCACTCCTCACCCTCGTTATTTGGTAATTCCGATGGTTTTTCCGAATGGCCACTGCCCACTCCTGCTATTTAGTATTTCTGAATAGCCCTCCGCTGTTTGAAATTTTCGAATGGCCACTCCTCACCCTCTCGCTATTTGGTAATTCCGATGGTTTTTCCGAATGGCCACTGCCCACTCCTGCTATTTAGTATTTCTGAATAGCCCTCCGCTGTTTGAAATTTTCGAATGGCCACTCCTCACCCTCGCTATTTGGTAATTCCGATGGTTTTTCCGAATGGCCACTGCCCACTCCTGCTATTTAGTATTTCTGAATAGCCCTCCGCTGTTTGAAATTTTCGAATGGCCACTCCTCACCCTCTCGCTATTTGGTAATTCCGATGGTTTTTCCGAATGGCCACTGCCCACGCCTGCTATTTAGTATTTCTGAATAGCCCTCCGCTGTTTGAAGTTTTCGAATGGCCACTCCTCACCCTCGCTATTTGGTTTTTCCGAATGTCCACTGCTCACTCCTGCTATTTAGTCCTCCCGTATGGCCACGGGAAGTTCCCCTGCTAATCGATTTATCTAATTAGGAAGTACCCGCGCTTAAATATTCAGGCCGGCAAGTCTGGTGAACAGAAGAAAATCTTTATTAATTTAATTATACAACATGATAGTTATAGAGCTGGTAGCACAGCCCATAAAACTATTTTTTTTTTGTTCCACAACATTATAAAATTTTGTTTACTCTTGAACATTTGACCAAGATTGCATTCCGAATTATGATGTTAGCGCTCTCGGCGTTCAGAAACAAAAAAAGCGGAACGCAAATGACTGCTAAAAGCGCTGTCTCAAAACTTAGGGCAAGTCAATTTAAGTTTCTATATTAGGGTTAAGAAAAGCGTATTATTGTGGTTCACTTTACAGCAGCTTTGCACTATTTAACTAACAAGTTTTAAAGGAAAATAATTTAATATTTTATTTAATTTAAAAAATATTCAAATTGCAGTTGCGCCTTTATTCTGATAATGTGGCGTCCTCGTAGCAATTACGAATTAATTTTAATATATTTATTACAAAATGTGAAGAATAAATTGCAACATTATATAAAAAAGATAATACAAAATACTCAGATCGTTAAAATAATAATAATTATACATACCTAGAGTCACTCTTACATCCCTAGAGGGGTAACTATCATGTTTTTTGATCCAATTTAATAAAAACTTGTAAATTTTAACAGACTGATTAATATTGTTGCAAAAGTATTGCTTTTTGTCTAAATAATGAAATGTGTATGACTAGCCAATTATAAATGTAAGTTAAAACGTGATTTGTAATTGTAACCATCTTGGTTAATATTATTCTAATAGAAAATAAAATTCTTTTTTAAATTTATGCTAAACTTTTTAATCAATATTCAAGTGACTTACTCATTTTGTACAATATAAAACTGTTGGAAGTACAACAATAAAATATACACCCTTAAATGAAACTACAAAAGCAGTCATTGAAACCATTTATTTTTCTACTTTAAAACACTATTTGGTGCGAGATACAACGAGAATAGAATATTGTAAACATCAACACTTGCAATAATGCTAATATTAATAACATCAAGTTAATACAAGAGTACCTACATGATTGCAACAAGTTTTCTTATTTACTAATATGATTTAAAAAATATTGTATGTTTTATAAAGACATTTAAAAAGTGATTCTGCAATAATAAGAAGATTGCATTTTTGATGTAGTTATTGCCTATAGCTCAATATTATGTTCATAATATGTACATTCCTACATTTGTGCATGTTGGACAGGTAACAAAAAAAGGTTAACAATAAAATAATCATCTCTATTTTATTAAAAAAAATATTCGAAAATAACAAAGCCATCAATAATTAAATAAGAACAGTTCTGCTGTGCTCATTATTACAACTGTATAAAAAAAATAGAAATTACAACAATAGGTAGATTTAAAAAATAACAGTAATATAAATAACATTGTACCTCGGAGGTTTTCACAATAATCTGGTTAACTACTCTTTAAATACTTAATTAAATGCATTTTCTATTTGGAACAAATATTTTAAACTTCTGTTTATTCTAACAATTTTAACTTTAATATATTTTTTAATAAGAACGTAAGTACACAAAGTAAACCTACCTGGTTATTAATATTTTGAAGGAATATTAGAGAAAAATATCACTTTAGTACTCAACTTCATAATAATCACTAGAGATTATAATTTTTTTTGTTCCCACTTCCTTCAGCTATATGTACAGTACAACCTTTGATATAGTAATATTAACACAAAATCTATGTTAAAAAAAAACTATGAATTTTATACGAATTAAAACATAGCTCAATGGACGTTTATTCAGTTAGTTTGCTGGTAGCTTTAAAAAAAACAATCGCAGCAGATGGATACTTACACTGACATCTGCTAGAAACTTTAATACTAAGATAAGTATTAAAAAGAAAAACGTCCATTAAGTGAGAACGAACTGTTCTTTGAACTTCCTATACAACTATGACTTATTTTCACTCTTTGAAAATGTTTTTTCTTTAGCTTTTTATAACACAAAACTAACTACAGCAGCCAAAACAAGAGACAGTCCTAAGAATACTTGTGTTTGACCGGCTCCATTACAGTCCTCGATATTGCACGCGTCAGCTATTGCCCCGAAGCGGTTCTTGACGTACGACCAGTCGCAAAGTCCGACTTTGCAGCCCTCGAGGTACATCGTCTTTTCGTTCTCCAAAAACAGCACTTGGTATCTGTCGTTGTATTGAAAGTTGCCGTTTGGTGTACACCTGAGAAAGCGATTGAAGTGTTATTGTCTTTGTAAGTGACTCTGTTAAACCGGTTAGCTCATCACATGTTTACAGAGATTTAATAAGCTCTCTGTTAGGTCAGAGGAGTCGGTAAATGTATGTATAATGTACTTTGGCTTGCAGTATGCAAATTATTGGAGTATTTCTAATTTTTCCACCACCTATACGGATTCTGTTCCTATTGGGCCATCTTATCATATTACTCGAAACACGTAATTTTGTTACATCTCTGCTCGAGAGGTTTCACTCTAATCACGATAAAAACACAGAAATGTACCACGGCACCCAGGTGCTACAGGTACACAGGTAGAGAAACCTCACCAGGTGAATTGACAATAATATTATCGTATCGAGAAATAAAATAATAGGGGATCGGACAACTTTTTTTTTATTTTATAAATCCAAACTTCTTAGTTTCTGCTATCGAACACTAAAATAATTTTTGCTCTATCTTTAAAATTGACCGAGTTATAAAGGTTTGAAATTCAAGATTAGACAGAGAGGCACATACCCACTTGTGACGTCATTTGTTAGTAACGCCATATAATCTCCATACAAAAAATCGTTTTTGAAAGAGACCGACATATTGAAATTTTAAAAAATCACTGTAAATTCGTTTTTCAACCGATTCTGTTTTTTTCTTCGCGAATCGTCTGCTGTGCTACTAATCTATATTTTAAGAATAATTCATAAAATATGGTAAATTTAAGAACAGTCCGATCCCCTATTAAGACTAAAACAAGAAGCACTGAAGGACTTACTTGTACAAAGCGGCAGCAACATTAGCGCTGAAAGGCACCATGCTGGAGGAAGACCACTTGCGTGATTGGATGCCCTGGGTGTGGTAGTTGTCTCCAGTCAACGGCGCGATGTCCCGGTGGGTCCTCATGGCCGCCAGCATCATCAGGATGGTCGGGTATTCCGTGAAGTAGATCATAGACCTTGGTTGTTGAGGAGGCTCTGGAATTGTTTTAAATAATAATAAATAAATATGTGGGGACATCTTCACACACAGCCATCGGATCCCAAACTAAGCAGAGCTTGTACTATGGGTACCAGACAGCTGATATACATTACATAAATAGATAAATACATACTTATATAGACAAACAACAACAAGACGCAAGGCAAACACAAGTGCTCATCACATGAATGTTTGCCCTGGGCAGGATTCGAACCCGCGACCCTGTGCGTCGGAGGCAGACACACTACCACCTGGGCTACGGAGCCGTCCAAATGAAATCGTAGTATTTTGAAGCAAAGTTGCATTACTTTTTGAGAATATACCAGTGAGAATCTATTGACTTATTTTATGGGATGTTTCGATCTGTTTCTGAAAAGATGACTACTGGCTTCTGGCCCTAAAATTTTAACGCACGTAACTTATGGTGTTTGAAGAAGGAACTGCTTGCTCCGCTCTTTTCTTTTTCCGAATTTCTAACTTTTTTTTCAAATGAATACCTTGGTTGTTGTATCTTGTATAAGTACAAGCAAAGTCTATCAAATGGTTGTGAATACGGTTGGTAAAAAGTTTGTTGTTTGCCAAAGTTAAACAAAACCAATTTGTACCTTTTTCAACGTGATTGGTGAAGAAAGTCATCATGTCCTTGACGAGGTTGCAACCGATCTTCTGATTGAGAGGCGAGCCGTATCCGTACTTGTAGTATGTTTCCAGGTCTTCGGCGTATTCCAGACGACGTAAATCTTCTTTGGAGAATGCCTTAAAAAGAAAGTTTTGGCTTAGAGATTCATAGATCTCATTTGATAATACTCGTAGTTTAGTTAGTTAGTTTCTGGTCGATCAGTTCATCGATGAAGCTTTTGTTTTGAGTTTAGATTCTAGATATAGTTTGTATACTATAACTAATTATTTTTTTTGGTGGTTGAGTGAAGTTGGAACTTGTAAAGCAGTCTTATTTTGTTTGTCGATAAACAAAGTCTTTGTCAAGCATACTTACAGCGCACCACGGTGAGATCTGCTCGATTTCCCAAGCCTTGTTGTAGCGACACATCTGGTACATGTTCTGAATGACGTCCTGGTGGAAGTCCCAGGAGAAGCCTAGGCGCTGGGAGATGTTTGTTATCATCTGGATATGGCAAAGATATAACAATCATGAAAAAAACAACTAATACAAATCTTTCTTCAATCAATCAATCAGCCTATTGCAGTCCACTGCTGGACGTAGGCCTCCCCAAGAGCACGCCAAAGCGCACGAACACCCGCTTTCCTCATCCAGCCACCACCAGCGACCTTCCTCAGGTCATCAGTCCACCTGGCAGGGGGGCGTCCCACACTACGTTTCCCGAGACGTGGTCTCCATTCGAGAACCCGTCGAGAGAGAAATCTTTCTTATCCATTTAAAATTTATCTGAGTTCTTTTCTTCTGAGAATCTTTTCCCGTTAAAGTAACCTCTTTTGTTTCCCACTGCTGGGCAAAGGCATCCCCTTTCTTTGGCGAACCATCACGATCGTGGGTTTCTTGGAAAACGAGAAATCTCTTAAACATGACCTCTAGAATACACACATATTCTATCGTCAGGTTATAGACTCTCCGAATGTAGGCGAAGGCTGTTGTGAAGATACGATACAATGTTACGTATCTAGTTTCCAAATGTCAATGAGCTCACCTCTTTGTATTCTCGTTTCGATTCGAAGATATATTTCTGCTGTAAAGTGTCGTTATTCTTTTCAATGTTGTTCGTCCAGGCGGGGCAGAATTTATGCGGCTGGAAAAGGAACAGAAAATTAATTTATGTGTAAGGTAATTTCGGTGTAGCGTTGTTTAGTTTTTTTTTCTTCCTAACTAATGGCGACACATTTTAATATGTAGACGTATTTCGCTAGTGTCAAGTGATATTTGTAGGTTTAAGATATATCCTTGGATGATTGTTCGGTTAAATGGGCTCAGTAATGTGATAGTACAATTACTGAAGCCACCACAAGGCCTCTTGGCATCATCTGTCAGCAAAGCGTAAGCGATTCAATTGTTCTATTAAAGTTTATAGTCCCGAAACATTCACTGGATAATACACTATCGAAATTATACACTAAACATTTCAATAAACTAAAAAAAAAATGAAGACACGTCCGCCATTGTCAGATGCTGACAAAAAAGCCAAGCGTTGTTGTTTTATTCATAATTATTCTACGAATTCGTCATATCAAATTCATCAGCTTAGTTAGAATTATAAATCAATCGAATTTTTCTGTTATACCCCATTTTCGAAATGAAAGAAGACTTATATTCTCTAGAAGAGTTTTTGACTCACAGCCAGCAACTTTTCGTCGTTTTCTTTCGTAAGAGGCAGAGCATCGGCCTGCGCTCTGAAAATCCCTTCTGTGAACGCTTTGACGGACACCTTCAGCCGCTCGTTATTTACGTATTTAATCTGAAAATAGTCAGAATTAAAACATAAGAGTCGATTTAAATTATAGTTAGTGCTGGTACAATACAACACAATATAATTTGAACAAAATACAATACAATTTGAACTCGGAATGTTGTTTTATCAGGCTAGGCTAGGAGAACAGCGTATGTTGCTTTCGTAGCAAACCTGTCACCTCTGTTTTTGTCAGCCTCAAGTTCCTCTCGTGCTATAAGAGCTGGTTTTTTTTTGCCTAAACGCCTATATAGTAGATGTAGTTATAAACTCCGTAAGTCAATCAAGTTTTTGGTTTTCTGACAGTATTATTCGGTTATTTTAAGCTATAATCAGCTCACCATGTAATCGTGGATGTTGTTCGTGAGCAGTCCTGGAAACTTATGGCTCCAAGCTTGTGCCAGTCGCTGGGTTTCCATATAGCCTTCGGTCGTCAGATCCCCAGCTAAGGTTAGGTTGTGACGAGGGTTCCATTGCCATCTGTCCAAGATATTGATATCTGATGAGCAGATTCGTTCCTGGAATAAAGTTCAATGTTGTATCTTGGGTTCATGGATAAAAGGATCTTGTATTTTTTTAAAATTTAAGTTTAGTTCCAATTGCCAGGCTTATGCAAATTCCATAGGCGCCAGTCCAATGGAGGGGAAGATGATTTGTCCAAATGATCAGCTGCACAACATCGCACAAAAATTGAGAGGCAAATAAGAAAAAATATTGACTTCTGTTTAGGTTTACCCAAAAGTGAATTGGGGGCGCATAGAAAGACAGTATTATATTATTTTTAACGTATGATAGGTTCCAATCGGGTTCCAGCGGGTGATCGTGCGTTTTAGCGTACGTCCAGTAGTGGACTGCAATAGGCTGATTGATTGATTGATCTTCCAATCTAGTTCCAGGTCTTTACTTTCCTCCCAATCAGAGAACTGAGACTGTTTCTCCTAGTGGCTAACTCACCTTGAAATTCCTGTAGGTGCCTTGTCTATAGTTTTCCAGAATGTTCTTTTTCAATTCGGTCAGTCTGTGAAGGTCTGCTACCTCGTCAGCTTCAGGGTTGTGAGTGCCATGTCTGTTGAGAGACCAGAACGCTATAGGCTGGCAACCTGGAAATGATAGAAACATATTCTTAGTTTTGGATTATTTGCTTTCTATAAAAAAAAACCAGACTGACGCATTTTGCATTTGCTTAGTAATTTCGGTATCGTCATTAATTCTGGTGTGTTGGGTGCTATTGGGCGAAACATGATGGTTTTATGAAAAAAAAAATGGTCATACAATGAGTGCGCTATTGCTATGGTACCTAATATTAGTTTCTTTTGGTGTTTTTGTTACATATTAATGTACATAAATATTTCGATTATTCTCTTTATCCAAAATGTTCTAATACCAATAGGGGATCGGACTATTGTTTTTTTATTTTATAAATCCAAACTTCTTAGTTTCTGCTATCGAAGACTAAAATAATTTTTGCTCTATCTTTAAAATTGACCGAGTTATATAAAGGTTTGAAATTCAAGATTAGACAGAGAGGCACATACCCACTTGTGACGTCATTTGTTATAACGCCATATAATCTCCATACAAAAAATCGTTTTTGAAAGAGACAGACAGATTGAAACTTTAAAAAATCACTGTAAATTCCTTTTTCAACCGATTCTGTTTTTTTCTTCGCGAATCGTCTGCTACTAATCTATATTTTAAAAATAATTCATAAAATACGGTAAATTCATAAAATATGGTGAACAGTCCGATCCCCTATTTGGGTATACTTCGGGCCTTTGATATAGGTAGGTACTTCGAGCTTTCTGAATCTCTTATCTCATTTTATCTACACTAAAACAGCCAGTATGTCGGTTGTCGGTTATGTAACCCTAACCAGGATAGGATATACGGTAGATCGTTTCAAGTTTTTATTGGCTATAACAAAATGTTAGTACGGTTCTGCGCCTGCGTTGATGCCGCCGTGTGAACTAGTTACAAGAAAATGAAAATGCGTCAGCAGCACAGCGGTTCCGCTATACAATATAACATCTAAGAAGATTCAAATCAAATCAAATCAACGGCCCGTTACAGTCCACTGCTGGACTATGAGCCATAATCTCCACGCTTGGCAGGCGGGTTGGAGATCGCAGATTAAAAGGTTACTGTATCAGAGAGCGCTGCTGCCCGTTCCCTGTTCAATATGTAGTCCCCAAGTCGCCTCTTACGACATCCACGGGAAGAGTAGGGGTTGGTGACAAATGTATTCTACTCTGCCGTCACCACAGAAGATTATAAATAGGAAATAGGTCCGATTCGGGAACTATTCAAGTCTTTTCTATGAGTAAGGTAAGATAGGAGATGATCCATAATAACCTTATAAAGGCGTAACTGTCAAATTAAGATTTTTTAAGTGATGTTTGGATGATGATGATGGATGGATTAAGTGATGATGGAGAGCGTCGGTGGGCTAGTGGCTTCCCGTTTGGGAGACGCAGGTTCGATCCCCACACCAATGTGTTTTCGAATTTCGAATTCATATGTACGTTTATTCGACGCTCTTACGGTAAAGGGAAATAACATGATGAAACCTCCACACCCCTGCGAAGAAATTCAAAGGTTGTGTGTGAAGTCGACTAACCCGCACTGGGCCAGCGTGGTCGACTAAGGCCTAATCGCCCTAATCCAGGGTAGGCTTGAGCCCCTCGGTGGGGACGTATATGAGCTGTTGATGAAGTGATGTCTTTACGTCCGCTCTACCAAATAAAATTATGCATTCGACGCGTCCATAAAGTCCAAGCCTTTATTAAAAGGTGAAAAGGACGGACGAACTTATATTACGTATTAAGGGCCCCGGAGACGGTCAAACGGTTTGACTCAAATCTTACGTGTTTGATCAAACCGTTTCAGGTTGGTTTGAACGGTTTGTCAAACGGCTCTGCGCAGTCTGCTTATGTACGCTGTCGTAATTACACTTCTGACGCGTCAAACACAACAAAAATATAAAACTGCATCAAACATGCTTCAAAAACGTAAATGTTTGACAAACCGTTCAAACTTTGAGTCAAACCAAACGTGTTTGAATCAAACCGTTTGACCGTCTCCGGGGCCCTTTAGGGCGTAACTTTTTGAATTAGCCCCAATTTATCTGGCTCGCTCTACACAAATCGATGGATGTTTCTTGCGTTTGAAGTGCACCGCTCGCCCGCTACCAATCAAATGCACACTATGCACAATATTGCACTACTGGCGACTAAGGCAAGTGACTTCCGCAAAGTAGGGAATTTCTAAATTTATTTAATAACTTAGAATATTATTACATGCTTTTCCTTGATGTTTGTGTTAAGATGTAGTAGAATTAAGTCACGAACTAATAATTACTTCAACATGTGTCATAAAGACAGATATTGGAAATCTTAGAGGTATAAAATGATGATGTATTTAGTCGTAAATGCGCATATAAATGCTGATTACCTGTTTGTGGTACCTATTATATGTTAACGTGTAATGGTAAATGTAGTACAGTAACAAAGTATGTTCTTCTTCATCGTAATGTCCACAACTCATCTCACAAACCCTGGTGTCAGTGTTATAGAGCCGCCACCAAAGGCACGTGTAACGACTGCAGCCGGGATCCAAGGCTTAACGTGCCTTTCGAAGCACGGAATCATCATTCTAATCGGACAAGCAAGTGATTCAGCCTGCAATGCCCAAAGCAAATTGGGGAAAATCACACAATGACATTTTTTGTGTGACTGTCCCCACCGGGATTCAAACTCGGATCCTCTGTAACAATCATAGTCGAACGCCCGATCACTCGACCACGAAGCCATTACGAAAACAGTCCCTACTGCTACGGGAAAGGCGCTTTCAAGGCCAAAGTGTTGGTTACCGTACACATAAAACACGTTAATTTAATATTACCGCATCCGTTGTATTTTCCAGAAACTATAGCTCTAATATAAATTAAACAACGAATCTTTTACGATGTTACAAAATAGAAGATACTGAGGAAATTGTAGTTAAAATCGATATAGGATTGCGATGCGTGACTGTGGATAAAGATAGTCTTCAAAAGGCCGGAAGTATAGAATTAGTAATACATACATCTGTATACTGTAGCTACAGTTAAAGGTGGTTAAAGGTATGTCGACGTACTCAACCGGTTTTAAAATTGGCCTCTGTCTGTACTATTAATACTTATGCACTATGTCAACAGCCAGCTCATATACATCCCCATTGAGCCTACCCTGAATTAGAGCGATCAGGCCTTAGTCGACCACGCTGGCCCAGTGCGGGTTGGTCGACTTCACACACAACCTTTGAATTTCTTCGCAGGAGTGTGCAGGTTTCATCACGATTTACATGTGGGGTGGGGATCGAACCCACGTCTCCTGAACGGGAGGCAGCGGCCCTGGCCACTAGACCACCGACGCTCTGTGGCTTTAAGAAAGTATAATCGATACTTCACATAGGTTCAAAGTTTTTAAGTAATATTTCCGCACACAAAATGAATCTAACCATTAAACAGTCTTCCCTTTCAGCAGACATTAGCAACTTTACAAAAAAAAATAGATGACCAAAGCTGATAATAAGATCTAAGTACCCTCCAGTGTAAAAGCCCTGACCTCTAGTTAGCATTAGTCCTACCTATACAGGGTGTTACAAAAATACCCGTAAAACGGAAACAGGGGAGTTCAGTTCTTGAAACTGAACAACTTTTCCCAAAGAACATAGCGTCGCGTTGCCAAATCAAGACCTCTTATGTGGCGCTCTGGACGAAAATCACTTTTTTACACCATATTGTAGAAAATCAAATTCTCCACCTTCTACAAAAACTCTTATGTCAATATCTTACATATTCGCAGAGATACAGGTGATAAAAAAACTCCCATGTGACACTTGACAGTCAATATATCTCGTGTCGTCGTTGCCAAAACAAGACCTCTGATGTGCAAAGATGCAAGTTTTGTAAAAACTGAAAAAAAAATCCTCATGAAAAATAAAAGTATAAAAAATGTATGCACAGCTGTTGCACACATGAGATATTTTGATTTGTAAGTGTCACATGGGAGTTTTTTTTCGTCACCTGTATCTCTGCGAATATATTGACATAAGAGTTTTTGTAGAAGGTGAAGAATTTGATTTTCTACAATATGGTGTCAAAAAGTGATTTTCGTCCAAAGCGCCACATAAGAGGTCTTGATTTGGCAACGACGATGTGTGAAATAAAATTTGCATGCTTACATACATTATTTTTCACCAGGAAGTTTTTTTATAGTTTCTACAAAACTTGCATCTTTGCACATCAGAGATCTTAATTTGGCAACGCTGCTGGCTGGCTGACAGGCAACAAAATTAGTTGGCCCTTACATACAAAACCGCGCGGTTAGCTGATTGATTTCAATTCAATTTATTCACATTACAAATACATAAAATAAAATACAGTATGTTATGTATAGGTACAAGTATAATTTTAAAATCATGCAAGTCAATAAAATCATTATTTTTCGTCATACAAATGTTTAGAAAACACGAGACTTTATTTATTTATTAGATGCATTTTTTACCAGACAAATTATGTTCCTAGGCTTTGGGGAAAGTTATTCCATTTTTCGGGTATTTTAGTAATACCCTGTATAAGTCCATTAGGGCACATTTGTCAATACTAATAGAGTCCAACGATTGGCGTAGTTCTATGCACCATTGCATGCTTTGGATAAGATCTGGGATTGATAAATGGCAATTAGACTAATTGACTGATCAAAGCCGACAGCTAAACCTATTAATTATGGCCTCTTCCTTTTACTATATTAAGTATTTATTGGTGAATTAGAAGCCAGCCTGGGTGATAGTTTCGAGGTTCCGTGGCTTCGAGTGATATTTTTGGTCTTTTTCAATACTGAGACTTTCTAAAGACGAATCAATAGACAGCCAAGTTTCGTTTGACGTGCGTAGAAAAAGAAGCAATGCCTCTCATAAACTGTGAAGGTTTGCCTTTTACAACTTGTCAAAAACGAGTGCCTACAAACTACAAGTCAATACTGTTGCAGTGCTAATTTACCGCCCCAAGTGCGAACCAAACACAGCCAACCAAACACACACAAACAAAGCTTAGTCATGATCATCGTGTGGATTGTAACTTGTAAGGTCTACAACCGACCTCACAAACCCTGGTGTCAGAGTTATAGAGCCGCCAAAGGCCACTGACTTGGTTCATGTAACGACTAGATAGTAGCCGGGACCAACGGCTTAACGTGCCTTCCGAAGCACGGAATCTTCTTTCTTTTCGGATAATCAGGTGATTCAGCCTGCAATGTTCTAACCAAACTGGGGAAAGTCTCACAGATTTTTGCTTGACTGTGTCCCCAACGGGAATCGAACCCGGGACCTCCGTAATGGGCGTTGAAATCTCGACCACTCGGCCACGAAGCTCAGTAAAAGCTATACTCGTAGTGCCACAATTTCGGAACATTTCGAAAGATTACATAAGAGTAAACACTTCTCTCCGTGCTAGTACGTAGCGTTGTATCGAAGAACCGGTTTACGAGCAATTTGGACTTTCGATTTTAAGCTCGGCTGTGTACTACTATTGTACTACATTCCTTTAACAAAAATAAATTCTGCTGATTGTTGTCAATGCCTAGATTCGAAAAATATTTTATGATATGTAACATACCAAATATATTTTTTATGAATTCGAATAGAGTTTTACCTATACGACTAGATTGTGACGTTTTTGCCAACCCTTGTAACTTTTAAAAATTCTCACGTATATAATATTTTTTATTTATTCTGCATTATGATGCTTCATCTTCGTTATCATCGACACCACACCAAACTAGGAATACTGTATATAATTTTATGTAACTGGGCGTACATGAGGTGAATGTATAAAAAAGATTTCCTGTCCTCTTTACGAATTTTAGTGCTATGTTAGTCGAATATAAATGAGCTTCGAGTAAACACTGCCCGAGAACCAAACAGGTGAAATTGTCGTGGCGAAGAAAGCGACTTGATTGCTTGTTTATTTATTTATTTGATCTATACCACTGCAAGTGGTCATAGTCGAGGGTTTTGATGACTGCAATCAACGTCTGTTTATTTATATTGTGCAGCGATCAGAATGATTTTGATGCACTTATATAAAAGACTAGCGGTCCGCCCGTGGCTACGCTCGCGTTGTGTAACGTTTTCCCGTGGGAATAAAACTTTCCCGTAAAAAGTACTATCCTATGTGTTAATCCAGGTTACAAACTATCTCCATTCCAAATGTCATCCATATCCGTTGAGTACTTTAAGCATGAAGGCGGAACAAACATCTAAACATTCAAATATATTCTCACAATTTATATAATAGGTATTAAGTGTGATGTGATGTGAAGTGTGATACAGTCACATGACGAAATGGATTAAGTATAGATAATATTAGTAGAGTCAGGCAGGGTTTAAAATATAAGAGTATAGTGGACGATAGATTAAAACGACGGCTTCTACCTCTTCGTGTCAACTTATCTGTTTATCTATCTTCACCTTTAGTTATCTATCTATTTGCTAGGAGAGGTCTTTAAAAGACAAAGCTTAGATAAATATTAGCTAAACATTTTTGTGCAGTACAGCTCCAAAAACAGATTACATTTCAAATCCAAATTGACTTTTCCAAGTCTAAAGGACTTGTACCAGATTCGTATAGAGCTTGGTATTAAATTCGCAGAAAAAATTAACCACGCTGATTTTTTGTTCTAGATATAAGTATGAATTTACATAGCTCAACGAAACCGTTAAATAAATTATAGGACCCTGCATTTTAATTATATCAATTAATATAAAAAATGTGGTAGGAGTATTTAAATAATTAGCAGCAACACTGATTCTTTAAACGTTCAAAAAGCAGCAACACTGAAACGCATAAACACGGCACAACAAATTGTGTAAGTGAGATAGCACTTCTACAAAGGCCATGGGCTGGCATCTCTGTCATGTAAATCGGGTTTTGTTATTACAAAAGCGCGCCACAATGTCAGTTAGTTGAATGAGTTGAATTAAATATAGTTCTTAAGGTCTCTCGGCAAAAGTAAAGTGTGCTTCGTGCCTGTTAAACGGGATTTACAAAATTATTATGGACCAGCAGCTCAGCCACATGAACGGCATTCTGTCTGGCTTTATAGATACGAGTCTTCCAACACAAAACATGCCTTCAGTGTTGAATCTAGGTGACAAAGAACAGCGTGGCGTTTCTTTAAAACTCAAAAAAAAAAAAATCGTCACTGGTTCGAGACTTCGCATTGGAGGAGCCTTTAAATATTTGTGAAGACTACTCTCAGTCAGGCAGGGCTGGCTTTGAGAGCGCCACTTTCTGATGAGCGCGCGACATGGTGAAAATCATGATGTGATCATAATTTTAAAATCAAAATCTCGCTAAAAGAAAACAATTATCAATGTCTTTGACATTCGATCTGTCAACGTATTTTTTTTATAATTAGTTAGGAAAAGGGATCAAAGCCTATACAGCCTAATCTAAACAAGAAACGTTCCGCTTTACGTTACATGCCATTCATAACTTTTTATATATTTTCTGGGAAATGCAGGCACTTTAATTTTATTTATTACTTCAGACAGTCTAGATTTTGAGAGCTCTTTACTAAATACCAACTTATAGCCTGGTTAAAATTTTGAATTATTTTTATTCCAATACAGTACATCGCCTTTCCCTGTCACCGACTTCAGCGACTTTGACTGTGCTAAGAAAATTTAAGTACGCCATTTGATATTCTAAGAATCTTAACTTAGTTTTCGTCTCTGAATGTCACTCTTAGACTTTTCCATAGGAATATTGTTACCTCCTAGAATCAATCCTCCTTGAATCTTGTTATTGTACAATACATTGATTTACAACAGACCGTACAATATATTAAATAAATAAATAGATAATAATAATAAAGTTTATAAATACGAGTATATTTCAAGGAGGAAGAACATTCTACTGAAGTTAATGAGCTGTCTCAGGCGCAGGAATTATGGATGCGTGACAATCAAAATGTACCTACAGGAGTGACGTCTCACGAAACGGACGTAGAAATACCCATATAAATTATTCACTGTAACATTTTCGAAGAACTATTTTTGTTATACTCGTATGGTCGTACCGTACCTAATATTCTCCATGTTGAAATCTGGCGTGAAGGATAAACTAAGCACTAGATACCCTGATTTATAGGTTTCATTATAAGTGTTCATTCTTGCTTTCAGAAAACCACTACATAACAATTTGTTCAGGGTCGCAACGTAGAAATACTTGTGCTACTGATAATTTGCCTTATTGTAGTAATATGAAAATTTTACGGTTAGATAATCCAATTGTCAGATCGACATTTATATTGAGTGATATTTTCTCAGTAGAGTCATAGTACGAACAGTAAACAAACGACGGTCGTACTAATTAATCATCGACAGATCTCTTCACCACTCCTAATTTCTAAGAAAGTGTCCTGAGCTTCTAACAGTAGGCGGCTAGGGCTACTACACTTCCTCGAAAATGATTTCAATGTAATACCTAGATAGAATAACTACCTATAGGTATTAACTCTCCCAACTTCCCTAGAAAGAGGGTGCAAAGGCATAAAGCGTAAAGAAAATCAAACAATTTATTTTTATCGTCTAGTCAGGTAAATCCCGTGGTCCATCGTTTTTTACCCGACTGCTCCAGAATGAGGGTAATGTTTTTATAATTAGCTCGTATCAGGCGTGGCGTGTGAGTCAATTTTAAATATTTTCCATCGTATTAATTTTCAAAGACCCGTATGGTTATTTTAACCCAAAGTTAATAAGAAAAATGAACTTTTGGATCCCTTCCAAGTCGTGTCAGTTTTCAATAATGTTGTTACATCAAAAACTAGATCATAAATGTGTTGGAAAAATTAAACAATATGTTTGTACTATATATCGTTTACCTAGAAGTAAATTAATACTGAGCCCAATGTAAATACTCGTAGTAAAATTCAATAAGAATCAATACTGTATGTACATTTTCGACCGGTTTAAAAATGTAAACATGTTGATCAAATCGATGTCAACGGACACCGTGTTAATAATCCAATAGTCGTATTCGTTGCCGGTGTAATTTGACCTACGGTTCTTTGATTAACCTTTATTATCATTTCACAGATGAGAGTAAGTTGAAGACATCATTTTTATAAACAGGATAGAATGCACGACCAATGTTGCGCCCTTGCTGAACTGGATATTACGATCACGTATTACGACATTATTGTGCGCTCGCAAGTTGGCACAGATTTGTCCAACTCCAACCAGACTGGAAATGATAAATGTTTGGGAAACAATAATGTTACTGTTCGCGTAATTTATTTACAGTTTCCAAGGAAATGTTTATTTTACTTTAGGTTACGACAGTACAACCTATATACGATTAAAGCATTATGAAAATCTTTATTTAATTTCGTTTCATTGAGAAAGAAATGGTTGCCTAATAATAATATTTTGAAACCACCAATTAGTTTGTAGAATACCTAGCTAAATGCCTTCCTACACATTTAACTACGTTTTGTAAAGGTATGAGTCACACACAATCACAGGCGGTCCATAATACGCATGATTTCATGTGGTGAGGTGAGGTGAGGCCATGGTCGTATTCCTCCTACCTTATTAATGAAATTTTGCAGACATAAAAATAATATAGCATCCTAAAGCCAGCACATAATATATAATGTTAGTACGGCTTATTCCACTATACCCCCTTGAGAAAATTCCCCTGGGATGAAAACTGAACCCTTTTCTTTGCCTAAATTCTTTAAAACAATTTTAAAACGGCACCGTTTAGACCTTTTACTAAAACTGTTTTTCTGGCTACAGAATATAAATGATAAGATCTCTAGCTCTTCTCTATAATAAGCATACACCTCACTTATAACTTTACAGTGGTTTAGAATATTCAGAGCAATGAACTTATTTTTTATTGCAATTCGGTGACTGATGGTTATAATATTTCAATGTTATTTCACGGTCCAAAGACTTGAATTCTGTTTACTAGGTATATTCTAGGTACCTACCTACTTAGGTTGGTAAGTATTTAGGTCATTTGCAAATGCAGCTATTTCGCAAATGATTCTACACCTGACTCTACATTAAGTTTTTTTTTCAGCTGGTTGATTTATATTGTAAAGAGGGATTATTGTGCTAATACCAATAATGAAGATGTAAACCTAACATAACGCACTTATTTGTACAGTATGTTAAGATTTATTTGTTCTAAGTGGAACAAGGTAGCTAAGCTATAGATACCTTTATAAGTATAACACATCTATTGTATTAAAACTAATATACCTAGGTAAATAGGAATCTTACAATGTATTTTTTTTCTAATCATAGGATTACAACCACAGATTACAACTATGCGTTACTTACTTAATAAAAAACCTCTTTGAAATGTAATAGGCCAGAGACGTCCGCATTTCTCCGAAATTCGTTCTTGGATATCAGAAAAGAAAAACAATTTGTCCAGCCACATTTAAGTATTGAGGGAGAAAAAAAAACACAAATTCTTAATATCTTTATCGAGGGCTTTTATCAGAAAATCACAATTTTTTTTATCTGGTATGCCTAGTCTTTAAGCATTTTAATAGTAACCTACTTTACTTACCAGGTATAACCTGGTTCCGTAATTGAGCGTTGTTCTTATTTGCGAAGATGTACGCCGTCTTGGTGCCGAATAGGAAGTATGGATCTTCATCACCTGACAGGCAGAGTTCTCCATGGGCAAGGGTAGCCATGGCTAGCAGCCAAAGGATTGTCCAACCCATTTTCAGCTGCAATGTATGTAGATGATTTAAAAATGTTGCGTTGTGTTTTGTTAAGTCGCAGATTAAAATTATAAGTGTTTCGTAAAATGTAGAAAACTCGCAGTTAGAATAAAAAAAGTTCTCTTTTGTATACGTGTTGCAATACTTAATTATCTGTTTTTTATGCGTCTTCTTCATAGCAGCTTAGGTATAGGTAGGCTCCAAAGTCAAGGTTAACTTCTTTGAACTAACGTAAGTAATGTCTCACGCATCCTATTGCGAGCGAGTAACTTTAACTCTCGATTTAAACTAAGAACAGCTAAATTTAATATATAAATTTGAGTTAATATAAAATAAATTCTAAGTGCAACTAGTGGGAGGGGATAAAAGGAAATGAGACCGCTATGGTCGATTCAGCAACTTAACATAAACAACAAACAACCACAAAACGGAAACGTTGAACGTTCGTGAGGAAGAACAAAAAATAGAATAACACAGACACTGGCACAATATAATATTATTACACAAATTGGTAGGAAGAATACCTTTTGCGCGGGAATACAAAACAAAAAAAACGTATTTCGAATTTCGAACGCGGGAAATACGGCGTCGTATCACGGACGCTATGGCGGCGTTACTGGTTCACTAGCGAGCGGCGAGAGCAAAAACCCGAGGTATTATGGAGAGGTGGAGTGGAGGTACCTCTATAGCACCGTGGCACCTGGGCAGGTACCTGGGCATAGAAATGAATGAAAATTCTGTTACGGTATTTAATCACCGATCATGCTTCCATCAACATTTGTAGGTTTCAAAACTTACGCAAACGTAACGTAATAGTCGTAAGCGTAAATTCTTCCCAATAAAATACAAAACGCCTATTTAAAAAAAAATTACCTACTTATTGACTATATTAATTCTGTGCTACGAGGTAAGTACTATACCTATTGAAATTATAATTGCGATATAAATTGCGATCCTCGTTTTTGTAAAGTTACTTTTTACTTAAATGGTGCTTAAACGGTTTTGCTTTTCCACTATTTCTATTATAGTCTGCGGACTAATGCAAGGAAAACTGCTGAAAAACGTTTCTAGTCAAACACCTGCATTATATTATAATTAAAATTCTTGATTTAACATAGATATACATAGGCAATGTTGAAGGATAATAGTTATTGGCTAATAACAATGCAGGAAGGTAATTATTGCTTCATAAATATTTTACTGTTTGTGACAAGTGCCGTACCTACTGGGATTACATCAGATTCCCACTGGGACATAATAAATAATAGTACTTGTGCCACTGACTAGTAAACAATGTGCTAATATCGCGATATACATAGTACAATTTCTCAGTAGGTGAGCATATAGGGAAAGACGACTCATCTAACCAGTATACAAAAGGGCCTTGCTGTACTAATAATGCTGATGGAGTCACGTGTCAGCTTAAACTGGAATTGAATATATGCTGGGTGATGTTGACTACACAAATGCTGGATCTGCAATCGTTTTTTTTTCAAGTCTAATAACAAAATGATTTGCCCATAGATATAAAAGTCTATGGATTTGCCTAAGTGGTCAATGGCGCTTGTATTTTATCTTATTAAAGAGAGAGAGATTTCAATAATATCAAAATCACACTAGAAAATGTTATGCTTGCAATTATCTATCTTTAGATCCTGTTATTATTTATAAAATTTAAATAAAGATTTGGCAAGCTCTTGTGACTTACCATCTTCCTTCCTTTCTATACTAAGTTGTTATATCGGTTAGATAAATATTTAACTTAAATAAAAACTTCAGTGGATAGTTTACGACTTGGCGAAAAGATCGCCTGCCTTGTTAGTCTTTTTCATAGAAAAATAATAGAAAATGTTAGATGCTCGCGTTTATGTCTCTTTAACACGTTTTTATCAGCTTCGCTCATTTATATGTAAATACATTTAACACTACTATAATTTGGTACCATCGAGCTGATTTGACCATGGAATCAGGCAGGAGATGGGTACTTAGTGGAATGGAACTCTTCAACGGATGCTAGTAAACCTCTAGTTTGACTCCTTTTGGTTTGTTTTGAAGACTACAATGCAAATGAAGAATCAAGTTTAAGAATGAAACCGAGAGGTCTCTTGAATGAGTACATCTAGAAGAAGTTAATTTGGCACCTCGCAAGTCACGTGCAAGGCAATCACGTCCGTCTCAAAAAAAAATTGGCACAAGTTGAAAAATAGACAGAAAAGAAAATAAATAATAGTTGAAAAAAAAAGATGGCCATCAATGCATACGTATATAATAGGTACAATCAATTTCAATGCTATAGCTTGATTGATGTTATATTATAACCCAATTTTTATAACCGTGCGCCTGTCAACGTCATAATATTTGCATGTTGGTAAAGTTGGTATCCGTTTTGATAGGCGTCGGAGGAGGTGAGGAAGTAAGCGGGCGGGTGAATTCAATGCCACCAACATGACGACTTTGACAGCTCGAAGCGCACAGTTAAAATAATTGAGTTATACACATACTACCTAAATGAGCTCTGCAAATTACTTTTTGTTCGTTGTATATTCTTCTATGCCAGATATTTTACATTTGGTGGAGGTATGTATACAATTTTGTATGTTTTTTTTAAATAGGTGTACAAACACAAAATATACCTAATAATATTAGACACAAAACGACATAAATATTTAACGCTTTTCGGCTTTTTAATTACTTGTTGACTTCTTTGACTTGTGTGTAACTTATTTCATGATATTATCAGACTAAAATTTATTATTTTTAGCTATACATACCACAAAATATACCTTAGCTTTTCATAGATGTGTAATAACGGGAAATCGATGTTGTACACTAACTACCATTAATTATTTCAAAACCTCCATTACGTTCCATTTAATGTGTCGTAAAACCCATAGGAAGGAAGACACATACAGTCTCTGTCTATTTTCGTCTTTGGTGATGCAATCTATCAGTTTACCTCACTGGTTCCCAAACTGTGATAATGTAGGATCTACGTGTCCCAAGGTGTGTCAAGTTGAGTAAGCACGAATAGCACGATCAATAGATACTAACTAAACTTTGGATGGTAAGCTTTGCCGTATACAAAAAGTAATGGTGGCCGAATGGTCGAGATTTCGACGCCCATTACAGAGGTTCCGGGTTCGATTCCCGGTGGGCATACTATCAAGCAAAAATCTTTTTGTAAGACTTTCCTCATTTTGGTTAGGACATTGCAGGCTGAATCACCTGATTGTCCGAAGAGAAAGATGATTCCGTGCGTCGGAAGGCACGTTAAGCCGTTGGTCCCAGCTACTATCTATAGTCGTTACACGAGCCAAGTCAGAGGCCTTTGGCAGCTCTACAATACTGACACCAGGGCCGGGTTTGTGAGGTCGGTTGTCGACCTTACAACCAAATTACCAAAAAATCTTTTATAAGTTTTATATGTGGATCTAATCTTTTGCAACCATTATGATCAACTGAACATTCTGTTATATTTCCACGAAATAACTTTGCGGCTAGGGGGTTCACAGACTATATTGTGAGCAGACAGTTTGGGAAACATTGTCAGGCAGGTACCGAGTACTGGTACACCATGGCAATGTAATGTTTTGACTGTTTAGCTTTTATTAGATAGGCGGTGCAGTCCAACACAGGTCATGTTAAATACTGATTGGAAATAAACCATGGTGGAAGGGCACAGAGTTTCATTCTCTTGCTGGTATGCTGCACGGTATTGAAATATTTGGAAAATTTGACTGTGTTTATAAAACAAACATCGTTTTATCTTTCTTTCAATAACAACAAGGAAACCGTATTGCAGCAACAACAGCAATAGAACGCAGTTGTGTAATTTTGTTATTATTCTGAGTAGGTAAGTAAACAAGCCCTTCTTATCTATCTTAATCTGATAACGCTTTGTCTTATGTATGATCTTGCGGTCCTGTCCTGCCAGTGGAACAAAAGAAGGCAGAATGTAGTCATGGACGTATAAAAAATGTCCATGGTTGTAGTGTAGACTGAGACCTGCGCTTGATTATTTATACAATTGTATCCTGTTAAGGCAATGGCGAGATGCGACCATTTCTTAAAATCCCTTTTTCTAAATATCGACAGTTTTGGAATTGACCATTTCTTGTTAAGTCAAATTCTAAGGTGGACCACAAACCACAACCCCAAGAAATAAAAAATATATTAAAAAATGTGTTCACCTAAAATTATGGTGCAAATTTTCGCATTTTTTTTGGGTAACGTTCGATCGATCTACCTTTCATTTTCCATGTACTTTTTTTTCTGGCTCATATTTATATCAAAAGAAAATTAAGCTCAAGACTATCTACTTCCATTTCTTTTTTTCAACATATCAATTGAGGATAGTTATCGATGAATAACGAATTGAAACATAAAATTGACAACTCATCCAATATAGCATAGAGAGGTGTTAGCAAAAACAAACTTCAAATACAGTTGCACTAGAAACGTTCACACTTAACCACAGAAGAATAAAACATTTTATAGCGGTAAAAATAACTTTGTAGTCGAGCCCCTAGCAGTATGGTAGATGCACATTGCACACGACCTCAATTTTCGTGTGCAGTGACCTGACAACGTTCGGATGCCTCATCAGCAGTGCACACGTTATAGGGAATGCTGTGAATACTTAGTATTACAGTAACAGGTACCTAAATGACTAAATGTTGTAGTTGATGTGTGATGTATTACAAAAGAAAATTACATTAGTTAAGAGTCCTGTGCAGTTTCGTCTGGCCGTACTTCTCCATGTAGACCATGAACAAGCTTTCCTTGGCCTTGGAATTTGCTAAAATCTCAATTCGAATAAAAACTTTCTAATTTCTGAATTGAAACCCATTAATGCCCAGCGTGTCCATATGGACACAAAAATCTATTTTTACTATTCTCTGGCCCTAACCCATGTAAATAAAATAAAAAAAAAACAAGAAAATAGAGAAAAAAATAATTCGGGCATTACTGGGTAGAAAGGAGCTATATCTCAATTTGTATCATGATATCATCAGTGATTGTCCGAGGTAATTATTATTTTTTGATAAAAAATTAAGATACCTCAGGGCGGCTGGTCTCATTTTAGTCGTTATCCCACTAAGTAGGAGGATCCATCAGATTCAGAAAATCAGTAAAAAGGCATCAAGGCATCTGTATGCATGACTTTATGGGCAAACAAAGCTTATTCTAGAAGGATTTTAGATTTTAAACTTTTATTCTTATCTACGACTCATGTAAAGTTACGTTAAGTTAGAGGTCTATCTACTTGTCTACTACCTCTTCAGGAAAGGTAAATACCTATGTAAAATAAAATAAATAAAATAAGAAGCTCCCGTGCACTCACTATGCACAGAAAATAAAATTATACCCCGTCCGCCCATTTATTTTAAATTAGAACAATCAAAAGGCCCATAAAGTAAAAAAATATGGTTGACGTAGAGCATTTCATTGTTTATAGTTTTTTTTAAATATTATTTACAAGATTGTATTGGTAATTATTTATAATAAAAACAAAGCAAAATCTGTGTTTCTGAAACACGATGTATATATACAATTTATTTTGTTACAATTTTTTTTTAGCTCTACATTACGGTTGGTTGGTATGACTCGGTATGACTCTACATTTTAAAACTTTTTACCGCACAAACTAAAACATTTGTCTATGGTATACGCTTCAAACTGCGTTATAATATTCCAAATGTTAGAAGTTGTCCTTACTTTTGTCATCAAAATGTTCTAATCTGCTACTAAGCTGATAATTTTACGTTATTCTTCCTAGTTTTTGTCACGGTAAGTGTATGGATTTGCTGATTTATCATTAAAACGACGACAATACGTAGACCTGTTTTTGTGTAAACAAGACGCAAACATGAAGGAAAAGTAAAGCGTTCGCGTCTATGGTTTCGTTCACTAATGGCGTGTCTTCCGGTACCACACGTTATAACGTCAAAATGGCTAAGAAAAAAGGCGATGAGAAAGTAAACCAGACTCCTCCAAGTGATAATGAGGAGCAGAATTTTGACGAGGAGCCCGACTTCGAAGACCCGGAAGATTTCGTCGATGATATTCCCGACGAAGGTAGGAGTTTTTGGCGCTTGAGGTTGGGCCGGCCATATGCGTCACCCACGCATTTTTCCGCTTTTCCTAGTGTTTGTGATAAATATATTGTGATTTTTACACATAGTGAGTGATAAAGTGTATGTTGGATCCAAGTTTCGCAAACAATTTTGTGTTGTAAAGTTAAGTATTTCGAGTAATAAAACATAACCTCACTTTGACGTTGCAGAGTTGTTGGCCGACCTTTTAGAGCAGAAACCGAAAGAGTCGGACGGCTATGAGAATGTGGTCGTGGTGGACGGGTGCCCGCAGGTCGGGCCCGAGCGTCTGGAGAAGCTGCAGAGCGTTATAAACAAGATCTTTGGCAAGTTTGGGAAGATCGTAAATGAGTATTATCCAACCACGGAGAATGGGACCACCTCGGGGTTCATTTTCCTGGAGTACAGCAACCCCCAGAACGCAGCTGAGGCAGTGAAGGCGACCAATAATTGTAAATTAGATAAGCAGCATACATTTTTAGTGAATTTGTTCACGGACTTCAAGAAGTGAGTACAAGACATGACTAACTTAGCATGGAAAGTTGTTTAGCAAACTAGTTTTTCCCAGTATTTCTTTTTACTGGCATGTATGTTAGGTAATACAAATTAACTGATTTCAAAGCAGACTAATGTTTACCTCTTCAACTGCCTGATATAAAGCAAGTGACATAACCATGATATTTTTTATAATACAACTTTCATACTGTTATTCCGTTCAAATTTTTTCTCCAATTATTAGAGTAGCAAATTTTGATCATCTTTATTAGATAATATAAACTGAATCAAATTCTTAAATTTTTAACCCTTTTTATGAAAGGAAACTGGAAAGAATTGGTAGTTATTCAATTATTATAATTTTTTAAGAGTTACTGATTGTTATTGCTGCTTTATTTGCTATAAATCATAACTTTTTAAATTTATATTTCACACTACAACTAAACCAGTAGGTGTTAAACTTGTAAGATAAAAAGATTTCAAATATAATGATTCCAGATATGCAGATATCCCTCAGGAATGGGAGCCTCCATCACCTCAGCCGTTCAAGGTGCAGTCGGACCTACAGTGGTACCTTATGGACCCAGATTCGTACGATCAGTTCTTGGTTGGCATCGGCACTGGCACTTCACTGCAAGTCTGGCAGAATGCCCTGCCTGAACCTGTGGTCTTGGCAGAAAGACCTGTAAGTACTTTTATTCTCTTTGTTATTCACTGCTATCAGTTGAACAATAATTGCAATAGTGTGGAGCTAGTATTAATATTCTGTGATTGCGGCTGCAATACTAAGTAGCTATATGTACAAAATACAGTAAAAAGAAAAATATTGAATAAGGTTAGGTTTTATTTATAGAAAAATCTTTCCATCAGTAGATTTTTAACTAGGTTCCCAGTTATTGCTGTGTAGACAGCGTTTAATAGTACAAAGTCTTGTACATTAGTTAATTACTTGCAGATTTTGCTAAACATTTTACTGCTGCGCTGATGTGGCAAAAATGAGTTGATTTTTTACTTTCTTTGAAATGTTAAATGAATGTTACATCTGGTATGAGTAATCCTGAACTGGAATATTTATGGACAGTATATTTATGGTATGTCTAGATCCCTATTCAGACTTAGTAAGAGATAAGATGGTTGTTTGTTACCTCACTTAAGCAAATATTATTCTAATATTTCTTAAGGGGTAATGTAAGTTAAATAAACATCTGAAAAGAGTAGTGTTCCTGTAGATTCCGATGCCTAGCCTAATGAAAACTGCTTAATCCTTTATAAATGCTGGTTATCCAAGCTAAGCCCCATGTTGTATAAGAATATCACTCTGTATACCCTAAATTGTGTGGAGAAAATAAATTATTGTTATTATTATTATTATTATTATTATTAAAGGAGTTGTTTCATTACAGGCTATGTAGTCTATGATAGATTTTCATAAGTCATAATGGTTGTTTTCTTCCCAAATTATTATCATACTTACCATCACGAAATGCAATGACGAATCTAAGAGATTGAACATCCTAGAAAACAAATATTTCAATTTTCACAGAACTGGACCGAGACTTATGCCATCTGGTCTCCACTGGGCACATACCTGGCCACGTTCCACAGGCGCGGAGTGGCGCTCTGGGCCGGGCCCAAGTTCTCACAGTTCCAGAAGTTCTCCCACCCCGAAGCTGGGTTCATCTCCTTCTCACCATGTGAAAACTACCTCATCACGTTCTCACCTAGAGGAGACAAGGATGATAAACAGCTCATCATTTGGGATATTAGGTATGCTTTGTTTTGTTAGATTGGACAGCTTTATAATATTAATTTCTTGGAATAGTTTGGTAAATAGGTACTGAAGTAATGTGTTTTAAACATGCAATTAGGACTTTATCTAAGGTAACAAAACTAAGTACAAATTGTTAGTATCTGCTACTTTAATATACTGTTATTATTACATAATAGAAATGCTTTGACGAAAATATTATAAATGATAGATAATAGATTAAATATTAAGAAAAAATAAAATTTAAGAATTGTATGACAACACAGCAGTAATTTGTAGTAACTCTTCTTTCATCAGAAATAGTGTTTCATTTTTGCTAAAGTTTTTTTTAATTAATAATGCATTTTTTAAACTATTTTATGTATTGTGTATGTAGCAAGGTCGACAACCGACCTTATTAGTGTTGGGTTCTTTTTAAACAGCCCTGTTCAATCACTTATCTGTATATTCCAGGACAGGCCAAGACAAGCGCAGTTTCCCTCCCCCCGAGGAGTACGTGACGTGGCCGATATTCCGCTGGAGCAAGGACGACCGGTTCTTCGCGCGACTCGGACCCGACATGCTCTCTGTCTACGAGACACCCGGCTTCGGCCTGCTCGATAAGAAGTCTATCAAGATACCCGGCATCAGGTACTAAATATTATCACATCACACTAATATTATAAATGTGAAAATGTATTTGGATGTTTGTTCCACTTTCACGCTTAAAGTACTCAACGGATTTTAATGAAATTTGGAATGGAGATAGTTTGTAACCTGGACTCGCTCATTAAATACTTTTACGGGAAAAAGTCTTATTCCCACGGGAAAATCTTACACAACGCGGGCGTAGTCGCGGGCGGACCGCTAGTTATAAATAAGGGATGTTATAAATGTGACTGATGATACATTGGCCAATGGCTAACCTATTTTACTCGTATCTTCTACAACATAATTCAAATAACTTGCAGATCTGAAGTTAAGTCTTATACTTTGTGGTTAAAATAATTAATTAAAAGTAGTTATCTGAAAAAGTTATGTTTATTAGCCAAGAAAACTTGAAGTAACAGTTATAATAACTTAACTTCTTTGCCTAAAAGTGGTGTCGATTCCCGCAGCGTAACTAAATTTAAATTTAATCTTAGTCTTGTCACTTTCTGACCCACGTTGATGAAAAAGGACAGGAGATTGTCAACCATTGTGAGCGTCAAATTTTATAACGCAAATGTCAAGTTTTGACGTGTGCCATGTAATTTTAAACGGCTTGTTGCTTAAAATTGACATCTATGACATCAAATTTGACGTTCAAAAGAGCCGACAATCTCCCGTCCTTTGTCATGGTCGTTGGTCAGAAAGTGACAAGACTAAGATTAAATTTAAGTTTATAACTTATTTTAGAAATTTGTTTATTGACAAAAACATCTATCACGCACGATTGCTTACATTTAGGTAGTACTTAAACCAACAGAGGACTGGACTACGTCCATGATTTTAAGAGATTTGGCAGATAGTCATTAACACACTTGGTAACAAAACATAACTTTCTTATTACAGAGACTTCAGTTGGTCGCCGACAGACAACGTCCTAGCTTACTGGGTGGCGGAAGACAAAGACGTGCCGGCGCGAGTGACGCTGCTGGAGCTGCCCAACCGCACGGAAACCCGCTCCAAGAACCTGTTCTCCGTCGCCGACTGCAAGATCCACTGGCAGAAGAGCGGCGATTACCTCTGCGTCAAGGTCGACCGCTACTCCAAAGTCAAGAAGGACAAAAACGAAATCAAATACTCCGGAATGTATTACAACTTCGAAATATTCCATATGAGGGAGAAGGAAATACCCGTGGATTCCGTTGAGATTAAGGAGCCTATCCAGGCCTTCGCTTGGGAGCCTGTGGGGTCGAAGTTCTCGATCATTCACGGGGATCCGGCTAATATCTGCATTAGTTTCTATCAAGTGAATACGGGACAGGCCCCTACGTTGCTCAAGAAGTTTGAGAGGAAGCCGTTTAACCATTTGTTCTGGTCTCCGTCCGGGCAGTTCATTGTGCTGGCTAACCTTGGCTTGACTGGAGGAGCGCTGGAGTTCTTAGACACAAATGATTTCACTATTATGAATGTGTCGGATCATTACCAGGTCAGTAACTTATGATATCTCTTAATATTCTTCACAAAACCGATATTTATTGGATTCCTTGTTTTCCCGCGTGATCTTAATTTTCTCTCAATGGTTAATATTAAGTAATTTTTTTTAAATATTTCGAATAATAAACATAGTTTACCATTACACATATGTTCACTTGACATGAAATATAAAAATAAAAAAAGAGCAGAAATTAAAATAAATTCAAATTTAAAAATTATTTATTTCCATAGGATGTTATTACATCACTTAGATCCGTCATTACATTTTTTTGGTTGAAATGAGAAGCTACCATCTTCTTTTTCAATCATTAATTTTTATAATTACTTGTTAATATGGCTAGACAGTTAGTCTACAAATATTGTATTGTTTGTTTGTTCATCAGATGTCGGGTATCGAGTGGGACCCGACGGGGCGCTACGTAGTAACAGGCGTGTCGTCGCTCAAGTGCAAGATGGACTGCGGGTACTACATCTGGTCCTTCCAGGGCAAGATCCTCAGGAGGTCAGTACAAACATTTATCGCAACAACCGACAGCTCATTTTGATCTAAGAGTCCTACTATTAACATTTATGAAGTAGCATTGATCAGCAATTTTTACTGTGTTAATTATTGACTTTTTGAGTTGGCACCAGCATGATAATGACGTCAAGACCACTCACGACTGGTCAAATTTATTTGAGATGAATCCGTGAATTGTTGTCAATTTATTTTTTAGGAGTTAAAAAAATAATCAAGCATAAATAGCTGTCTATCATTTAACTTGTATAGCTCGAGACTTCACATCAAAAGAAAGCTCATTTATACTTTTTTCCCACTACAAGTATCTTTTGATTACTTACTGGGAAGACTCGACACCACTATTGTAAGAATCAATTTGGAAATAAATAAAAATTTTATTTTTATTTATTTTTTATGATGATAAGAGCAAGTGACCATTGTGTCGAGTTAAGTTTCAACTGGACATCAGTATGGCCAATTGCAAATTTCATCTTTATATTTGTGAACTTTGAATAGTCGCATCAAGTCTCGTACAACCGCGCGCGCGAATCGAACTTGCGTAGCGAGCGCCGCGCACGCACGTCACATTACAATTTTTGTTTACTTTTTCACTTGTGGATTAGGTTAAAAACTTTCTTCAATGTTCTTTACTTTGATGGCTCCGTAGCCTAGTTAGTAGTATGCCTGCCTTCGAAGCACAGGGTCGCGGGTTCGAATCCCGCCCAGGGAAAACGTTCTGGATGTTGTTTATCTATTATATAAGTATGTATTTATATATTTATGTACTCGTATGTATATCAGCTGTCTGGTACCCATAGTACAAGCTCTGCCTAGTTTGGGATCAGATGGCCGTGTGTGAGATGTCGTACAATGCAAATATATTTTATTCGTTATCATAATATTTTTATAATAAAATATATGGCTCCAAAACTGGCCTATATTGACATCAATTACTGTTCCTCTTCTCAGAGTGATGAAGGAAGGCTTCGCGCAGTTCCACTGGCGACCGCGCCCGCCGACGCTGCTGACGGAGAAGCAGCAGAAGGAGATCAAGAAGAACCTGAAGAAGTACTACTCGCAGTTCGAGTCCAAGGACCGCATGCGCTCCAGCAAGGCCAGCAAGGTCCGTGTCTTACGCAAACTTATTATACAGCTCGTATACGTCCCCACCGAGGGGCTCTAGCTTACCTTGGAGTAGGGCGATTAGGCCATAGTCGACCGCTCTGGCCCAGTGCGGGTTGATCGACTTCAGTGTGCAGGTTTCATCACGATGTTTACCTTCACCGTAAGAGCGTCGAATAAACGTACATATAAATTCGAAAACACATTGGTACGTGGTGGGAATCGAACCCGCGCCCGCGTCTCCCGGATGGAAGAAAGCAGCGGTCCTAGCCACTAGACCACCGACGCTCTCCTACTTATGATACTTATTATCATCATCAACAACAGCTCGTGCACGTCCCCACCGAGGGGCTAGAGCCTACCCTGAATTAATACTTATTATACGGCGCTTTAAATAACAGAAAATCTTTCGCTTGGCCCATGAAATTAACAACATTTATTTTACAACTTTACAGAATTAAAAAAAATTTAAACAGAGTGATCAATCGTTGAAGTCAATTTGTAAATTATTATTTTACTGATTACGTCTGTTACAACTATCTAATATTTATAAAGTGAAAAATGTAAAAAAAAAAAGAATTTCAAAATTTAAAAGAGCAAATATCCGAAAGATGTGGAAGTCAGTTTTTAATTTTTTTTTGCTAGTTAGGTATTTTAACCATTTAAATTTGAATTTTTATAAATCAATCAGCCTATTGCAGTCCACTGCTGGACGTGTGCCTCCCCTTGGGCACGCCAAAGCGCACGATCACCCGCTTTCCTCATCCAGCCACCACCAGCGACCTTCCTCAGGTCATCAGTCCGCCTGGCAGGGGCGCCCCCCTACGCCCCCCACACTACGTTTCCCGCGTAAATCAACGCCGTTACTAATATGCTATTTGTGATTGCAGGAGTTGGTGGCGAAGCGAACGGAGCAGATGAAGAAGCACGTGGAGTACCGCGAGCAGAAGACCCTCGAGTGGAACGAGCAGAAGCCGCGCCGGCTCGAGCTCAGGAACTGTAAGTGTACAGGGGGCCCTTTCACGAAGCTACAAGTTACAAATTACAAGTACAGTTCGACGTACATTGCGTAGACGATTAGATAAAACTATAAGGGCGCACAGTTTAGGCGAATTGGCTACGCAATGTATATCAAATTGTAACTTGTTACTTGTAAATTGTTGCTTCGTGCAACGGGGCCCAGGTGGCCCATTTACATGATGGGTCAGTTAAGGGTAACTTTGAAAGTAAAACACATAGAAAGATCTGTTCTAAGGAACCCTGTCTATACCTACCGCATCGTAAGAATGCCGTCTTGACAGCTGTCATACACGTACAATTTTTCTTCTGTCACTTTTGCACCCATTTGGTTTTACTTCCTGGCTGCTGTCAGGACGGCATTCTTACGATGCGATGACTATAGTAAGGACAACGGTGTGTTTTTGTATCAGATTGACGTCACTTTTCAGCCGCCTAGTCCTATTCTCTTTTTACTTCAAAAAGAATTTCCACTGCAAAACCGTCTGGTAAAATACTTGTAAATAACATACAATTTTCAATGAGTCATTTTCAGAGATATCTGTTAGTCGAGTATTTAAAGGTGTACAGCGTTGACAGAGTGAGTGATCAGCCTCAGCCTCCGTGGCCGAGTGGTCGAGATTTCGACGCTCATTACGGAGGTTCCGGGTTCGATTCCCGGTGGGGACACTGTGAAGCAAAAATCTCTTTGTAAGACTTTCCCCAGTTTGGGTTAGGACATTGCAGGCTGAATCACCTGATTGTCGAAAAGAAAGATGATTCCGTGCTTCGGAAGTCACGTTAAGCCGTTGGTCCCGGTTACTATCTAGTCGTTACACGAGCCATGTCAGTGGCCTTTGGCGGCTCCATAACACTGACTCTAGGGTTTGTGAGGTCGGTTGTAGACCTTACAACCCACACGATGAAGAAGAGAGTGATAAAGAGAAAGATTTGTACCCCTCCTAAGGGTTACTCCAATAATACCCATTGACTTGCCCTGTTAATGCAGCGCTCAATCATAATTCCTTGCGCTATTCGTACTTATTAATAGGATTATTACGACCTGACTAGGCAGTTCACAAGACTGACTATCCATCCACCCGACGATGATATTAACTTTAATTTCTCCTTGCAGACGTGGACACTGATGGTTTGGATACCGACTCATCGAATACAGTGGAAGAAGTTGTTGAATTTTTCGTGAAAGAAGAACAAACGGTCATCGAGTAGTCGCCATAGCGGCCCACGTTAGAGGTCGGGACTCATTCCGGCCTCCGAATACCGGATTCTACCGGAAAACTCAGGAATACCGCATATTTTAACACACATACAGCCAAAATCAAGTTCTTTTGTACCGTCATCCCATCATTATAATATTTACGTCACAAATCACATTTATAAGCAAACAGTTTCGATGTTTTTCAGTGTAAGATTTCGGTTTATAAATTATTCGATAGGTAATGTTTATAGAAATCATATTAAATTGATATGTTTCAAATGGACTACAGCCTTTTAATACCTGTTTGTATAGTTTAATTTAATTTTTAGATTTCTTTATTTTATTTACAGGATTGTAAGATGATGGTATGAAATAAACATTGATGAAACGACAAACAGAAGAATTTGAATGAATACGTTACTCCTATTACACAAAATAATTTTATTCACAATGAGCCATAAATAGAGCCACATCAAAATTATAATATAGACACAGTCATTATGAAAAGAAGCATACGAATTTGTTATGTTTGATAGCGCCTCGCCTCGTATTTTTCCCTTTCTTTTCGCATGAAAAATATTTCTGATTTTTTTACTTGGCTTTAGCCACAGAATGAGTATGAGTACCCTGCCCCACTTTTTATTTTATCCCGTTCTCTCGCATCAAAATGTCATTTACCACAGAGAAATAGAAACTACGGCGCGGCGTAGTAAGCTCACCTCTTATGACCGTGGCTGTGAAGTAAGGTCGCCTCTACGGCGTAGTAAAGTCGCCTCTCGTCTACGACGTAGTAAAGTTGTTTCTACGGCGGCGTATTTAAGTCACCTAGGTCGCCTCTACGACGTAGCAAGTTCGCCTCTACGGCGTAGTTATCACGCTCTGTACGGCGTAGTAGTCACCTCTCTACGACGTAGTAAAGTTGCCGCTACGGCGTAGTAAAGACGCTCTCTGCAACGTAGTGAAGTTGCCTCTACGGCGGCGTAGTTAAGTCACCGAAGTCGTTTCTATGACGTAGCAAGTTCGCCTCTACGGCGTAGTAAAGACGCTCTCTGCAACGTAGTGAAGTTGCCTCTACGGCGGCGTAGTTAAGTCACCTAAGTCGCCTCTACGACGTAGCAATTTCGCCTCTACGGCGTAGTAAAGACGCTCTCTGCAACGTAGTGAAGTTGCCTCTACGGCGGCGTAGTTAAGTCACCTAAGTCGTTTCTACGACGTAGCAAGTTCGCCTCTACGGCGTAGTAAAGACGCTCTCTACGGCGTAGTAAAGACACTATGACGTAGTAAAGTTGCCTCTACGGCGGCGTAGTTAAGTCACCTAGGGCGCCTCTACGTCGTAGCAAGTTCACCTCTACGGCATAGTAAAGTCACCTCTCCTCTACGACGTAGTAAAGTTGCCTCTACGGCGGCGTAGTTAAGTCACCTAGGTCGCCTCTACGACGTAGCAAGTTCGCCTCTACGGCGTAGTAAAGTCACCTCTCTACGACGTAGTAAAGTTGCCGCTACGGCGGCGTAGTTAAGTCACCTAGGTCACCTCTACGACATAGCAAGTTCGCCTCTACGGTGTAGTAAAGACGCTCTCTACGGCGTAGTATAGTCGCCTCTACGGCGTAGTATAGTCGTTCTCTACGGCGTAGTAGAGTCGCCTCTACAACGTAGTAAGATCGCCTCTACGGCGGCGTAAAGTCGCCTCTACGTCGTTATAAAGTCGCCTCTGTGGCGGGGGCGTAGTAAAGTTGCCCTCTAGGGCCACGGAGGCGTAGTAAGGTCGCCTCTGCGACTTAATAAGTTCGCCTTTACGGCGTAGTATGGCCACGTATAACACGAGACGTTTACGATAATAAAGTAAAGTCAACTCTATGACGTATTAAAGCCCGCACTGGACTTGAACGCGCTAAATACAAGGTAGGCACGAGCCCTTCAGTGGGGACGTATGCAGCGTGAAAATGTAGCCGTTTTGTTTTCGCAAGGTAGTGATAGTGATATTGCTCGTTAAACTGAATAACTTTCCCGAAGAGTGTCCGTTACGATTGCTCGGCCACGACAAAGAATAAGACAAACGACTCCATTAAGTTTTCTGGAAGCGTTTATTTTTCCACTTTTCATGCAAATTGTTGCGAAGAAACTGGCCAGTATGTATGAAAAGTGCAAAAATTAAAATCCCGCCATATTTTTTTCTTTGGGAAAATTGTTCAGTCTCATGAGTACCAACTTCCAATCCTGTTGAAGGAACAACACGACTACAATTTCACGGTACGTAAAAGCTGTTCATGATGATGAATGATGAGATGAAAGAAACGAATGGTCGACCAATAGTTTTTAGAGTTATGTTTGCACATAAACTGCATCTAAAAGCAGCCAGCAGAACTAGATGCAGTTAAAATATTGTTCATCCTTCATTAACCACTTTGGTACGGATCTCCAAAAATTAATTATGCATAGAATAATTGTTTACTGGCATCAGTTTATCAGACAATCAAAATTTAAATTGGTTAATAGGCTTTCAGTAGATCAAAACCTGTAATTCAGCTGCTGTATAACTATTGTCTTCCGCTCCGTTGTTTAAATAGGCATCGACCGGAGCGAGCACAAAAGATTATGTAAATAGAGATTGTAAAGGGATCACCAGTTTTAGTATTCATTGAATTGTAAAACGGTATTGTTACTTTTCATTGTTCATTCCTACGGAAGCTTACTCTGTGGTCTAGCGAGTCAAAGCTTTCAGATCTAATAGAAGTTCTGGATTCGGATACAGCAGATAAGTGGGCCTGTATGAATGAGTAGGTGTACAAATATAAATTAATGGGGGATTTTCTCACAGCACTTTAAAAAATAAAAATAATAGTTCTAATTAAGACGATAGATGGCGCCAAGTGTACTTCGTGGATTCTTTTTTTAAATCCGGGTGACTCGCCGGATTTTTTCGGATCCACGAATCGTCAACGCCACCTATCGAAGATTTATGAACTATTTTTTTAATTGGCTGTCGGCAAATCCCCCATTATGATCGAACGTCACTTACAGGTAAGTTCGTTTGATCTTCAATAATTATGTGCAATGTGCGTTAAGAAATGTAAAGATCGGTGTGATGTACATCACAAAAGGTACCTTCATACCGCCGAATCTCAAAAATATTGCCAAACGTGGTTTTATTTTGTGCTCCTTGGAAACCAACTATAGCTCTGCTCACCCCTTTGAGGATAGTAGCATGTACTTTGTGATGATGATGATTTTCTGAAGCCCCTTACTTTTCCACTCTTGAGGTCCTACGCTGCGTCTTCGAGCTCTCTCCACCCTTTCTGGTCGACTGAGCGACGCCAAGTTGTTCTGGGCCGACCGTGCTTCAGTCGTCCTTTAGCCTGCCACGCAAAAGTTTGTTTGGAAAGATGAATTACAGTTAGTTTATAGGCCGGAGAGGAACATAGGTTTCTTTTCCCGCGGCATACAGCAGCTGGCTAACAGCCTCCGTAGCAGAGTGGTAGAGCGACTTTTTTGCGGAGGTTCTAGGTTCCGATCCTGGTGGAGACTGTCGTCAAGTAAAACGTTTCTATCTCCAGTCTGAATAGTAAGATATTATGAGTTCGTGCTTTGAAGAGCACGTTAAGTCATTTGTCTCGGCGCGACGGCGGCGGCGCTTATTCTAATATCTACAGAAATAGTCATTAGCTGAGCATGACAAAAGCCATTGGTGGCGGCTTAATGATTCTGACGCCAGGGGTGAAGTCGGTTAATGACCTTACACAATATGTTTGGGAAAAAATCTCAAAAGAGAAAAGTTTAAAACAAAAATTAGGCCTTAGCCGCGGGTTAAAAAACCGAGCCCTATCTATTACCTAGTACCATCATGTGAATGTCTTCGTTCGTGTCTTGTAAAAAAAAAACAGTTGAAGTTGCACAAGGAAGTGGCCTACCATTTTTGAATTGGATTCATAGTTGTTGTCCTATAATTTTGCAAATGAGATTCATTCAATAGTGTGGTCAAAGATTTCTGAAGCGCGTCGCCGCACTCCACTTATTCCTCTGAGGGTGGTAGACCCTCAGAGTAGGGTTTATTATATTTTGATTATGTTTGTAAAACAATAATTTTCTCGTAATACCTAATTAGGTAGTTTGTAACAGACTTGTTTGCTATTATTTAAACTGCAAAACCCGATACATTGCTAGATGGTATGTAAAATGAAGATACTCGTAAGGTCATGTTTTTACCATTTGGCGGTTAATCTTATTAACGGCTGGACTACTTACTCACTTGACACTCGCTCAGTTTTATTGTTTGCTAGTCGTTTTATCTTGGCACATCCAAGTGGTCTCCTGTGACTGCTGGCTCATTTCATTTAGTATTAAAAGTCTAATTTAAAAAAGAAGATGAGAGTCGAAGTACCGGAATTTAAGAGGTGTTGTTTTTGTGTACCCTTGAGATATGGGCTGTTGGTATGGAGCTATTTGCTACTGGTGAGTTCACTAGTTTAAAAAAATTAACTTTTTGTCTGTTGCCGCGAATTTTGTGGTTTTGCCGCCCCTATACAGACAGACATATACAATTCGATTAACTTTGTGATTTGTGCACTAAATCGTATTACACCTTTTCCCGTAATTTAGTATTGTGAACTAAGGAATCGGTTGATGTGTCAGTTCCTACGAGCCTTCCGCTCCCCCGCAAGTCCGCCCGCTACGAGTATATTACCACTGGTAGAAATAGCGATTAGTCCATTAAAAAAAAATTCAGTTCAGTTCAATTGTAGATAGTTTTTACAGCCCAACGATTTAAATAAAACAAAAATCGATTGAAAAAATGACGGAGTTAGACTCGCGAGGTCTACAGCTCACAGAGCCACTAGTTTACACTCGGTAAACATACATAATTTTCATCTATTGACGTAACGAGCGCGAAGCGTCTCTGTTTCAGCTTGGTCAAAATTGCTTTTGTATGTCGTTCTGTCTGTTTGTTCTCTTCTGCAGGTCGAGTTTCTCAACCGGTTTTCATTACATTTTGTGAGCAGGTTCGATAAATAAATATAGTTTTTTTTGTCGTTTTTGGAAATTTAAAAAATGACGGAGTTATGGGGCTTGCCAGCTTACAAGGTAGACCTTGTAAACTTGGTTCAGCAATAACGCTGAAGATGTTATATTCTACAGAACAGTCACATCAACTCAATTTAGACATTCTATGACTATGACTGATAGAACTAAAGGCTTGGACAGCTTCCGTCTCTGTGATGCAGAATTATCTCGGAAATAAAAAATCTGAAGATTATATTGAACTTGTAGAAGACCTTCTGTTACAACTAAAAAATATGTGGTGCAATATGAGCATAAAACTTCTTCCATAGTCACCTGGACTGGTCTCCGGAAAAATTAGGAGATATGAGCGAAGAGGGGGGGAGCGTATGCATCAGGACTTACGCGTCATGGAAGAGCGCTATCAGGGTTTCTGGGATACGAATTATGATGTCTGACTATAGTTGGTCTCTGATACGTCTTTTTCACATCAGAGAAGAGCTTTTAAACGAATTAGAACCAGAATTAGAACTCAATGATTAATTATCCTTTTAAGTAAGTTTTTCTTAGTAAATACATGTTTTTTCTGTTTTATACCTACATAACTGAACTTGCCGTGTGGTGACGGCAGAGTAGAATACATTTGTCACCATCCCCTACTCTTCCCGTGGGTGTCGTAAGAGGCGACTTATAGGGACTACACATTGAACAGGGAACGCGCAGCGCTCTCTGATACAGTAACCTTTTAATCTGCGATCTCCAACCCGCCTGCCAAGCGTGGAGATTATGGCAAAAACCTCCACTTAAGTGGAGGAGGCTCATAGTCCAGCAGTGGACTGTAACGGGCCGTTAATGTAATAGCTGAAACTCAGAAATTAGAGCTGATAAAAATATTCTAATTATATTTTTGAAAATAGCATATCATATGTAGTCAGCAACAGCAAACATTTCTTCGGCAACAGAATGTAATGTAAACATTATCTGTAAACATTATCTGACCCGGCAATCTTTGTACCGCCATTAATATTCATTATATTTTTTTGTGATATTTACTTAACCTATGTATCTGGGGTGACAACGAAAACGATGAAATTTTCTTAGGATATTATTTATATTTTAATCTTTTAATATAAGATTTTGTAGAATCGTAAACTTTGCGAGCGCGAACGAAGCGTGTCCGGATGTCTGTCCGGCTGTTCTTTTCTACAGGTTGCACTTTTTAACCGATTCTCATAATATTTAGTGAGCAGGTTCTAAATGGAGGAGATATGGTGGTTAAAATCGTAAAAAAAATATTCGGCGATTACGGAAAAAAAGCTCGAGACTAATAAGCATATCGAGTTAAAAATTTAATAATTACTTAAGTAAACTTCACCGGTTTCGAATAGCCCTGGATACATACCTTAGGGATTAACCGTACTATTTATTTAGTATTACCTGAAATTATAGTAATGTAAGTTATTTTTTACAGGTGATTTTGGCTTTGGCTTTAACAGGTACCACACTAATGGCAACACATTACCTACGTCGTCCTGCCTATAAATGGGAGGATGTCACCTTGACGATACTTTCATTTTTAATTTTGTTTTCCAATATTGCGTTAAACTTTTTGCTTATAGTGGCTGCACATAAGGTAAGTTCAACTTTACAAACCTCCATAAAAATATACATCGTGATAGCTTCATTCACCGCAAAGACCCAAAGAATTTGAAAGTTTGATGGTTTTGTCATGGTTTCCCATCGTCAGATCTTGACAAAAATACGGGACCCTCTTTGAGGTGCCCTTTTCTAAAAAAATATTAAGATTTGGAAACGTGGTACAACAATTACCACTGAGCATACTCGCACTTGCACTAAGCAGTGTGTACTTGTGTACATTGGGCTTTATATTGTTACGAATTCCTTGACGAATATGAATATGGACCCCGTATCACAAAGTTGCAATTCACAAGTGCAATTTGATGGTAATTAATTATTTTGATGCATATACATTGACTAGTCAAGTGGCCTGGATTGTAAACTTTTATTTAATTATCATATTGGCTACGCAATGAATATTTTGAATTTGTAAATTGTCAATTCGTGTAACGGAAAAGTTCTAAATATAGTAATAGGTACTTGATAACAAAGTATAATATGGTGTTTTCGAGTTTCGAAATCGTATGTACGTTTATTCCCTTTACGGTGAAGGAAAACATCATGATGAAACCTACACACTCCTGCGAAGAAATTCAAAGGTTGTGTGTGAAGTCGATCTGGGCCAGCGTGGTCGACTAAGGCCTAATTGCCCTATTTCAGGGTAGGCTCGATCCCCTCGGTGGGGTCGTATATGAACTGTTGATAAAAAAGTATATAAAATAAGTTTAATGAGTGATTTTTTTAATTACAGAAAAATGTGAGGTTACTGAAAATGTACTACATGTGCAATTTGATCTCAGCATTCACAAACTTTGTTTATGTTATATTGACCTTCGTGTATGACATGGTGAAGTTATTTCACGTCATTGAATACACGATCGTGTCTATAATCATATGTTTGATATTGCAACTTCTATTTGTTGGTAAGTTAAATAGTATATTGTATAATTTTTTTGTAGCTTAGTGCATCCCTAGGGACTTACTTTGCCACAAAAAAAACAAAACGGCTTGTTGTCAACAGAAAGAGCCACTATTTTAAAAATTTAAATTAAAAAGTATACCTATATAAATATTGAGAAGCGATTTTAAACCCTGTCGAAGATTGACAGAATATTTTTGTCGGAGAATAAGTCTCAAAAAGACATTTATGCATGTCATGTCCCCACGAGAATTAAACTAAGAACCCGAAAACCTTCTTAATTAGGATTATAGGTATATCCATGTGTGAGATGTCCCTACAAACAATATTACAATAATAAATGTCAATTAACTAATAATTCCGGAACCGATCTCGATCAATGGCGAAGTGCTCGAAGTTGTCCAAGAATATGTCTACCTCGGGCAGACATTGCAGACAACTTTGAGCGTGAAATCGCAAGAAGAGTACAGTTGGGCTGGGCAGCATTCGGGAAACTGCGTCATATCTTCTCGTCGCCGCTACCGCAATGCCTGAAAAGCAGGGTTTATAACCAGTGTGTCCTACCCGTTTTGACATACGGAGCCGAGACGTGGAACATAACGGTGAAGCTGGCCCACCGGCTACATGTCACTCAACGAGCTATGGAAAGATCTATGCTTGGTATTTCGCTATGGGATAAAATCCGAAACGAAATCATCCGGCAGAGGACCAAGGTGGTGGATATTGTCCAGAAATGTAGCAAGCTGAAGTGGCAGTGGGCTGGCCACGTCTGTCGCAGAACCGATGAGCGTTGGAGCAGACGGGTTCTCGAATGGAGACCACGTCTCGGGAAACGTAGTGTGGGACGCCCCCCTGCCAGGTGGACTGATGACCTGAAGAAGGTCGCTGGTGGTGGCTGGATGAGGAAAGCGGGTGATCGTGCGCTTTGGCGTACCCTTTTTTGATTGATTGATTGATTAAAATGTCTATTTAATCTGTTTATAAATATTTAATATAATTTATTTAGTTTATCAATCCAATATTATTATTATTATCTGTTTATTGTTTATAAATATCGTATTTTTCAGTCATGCAGGTGTACATCATTGGAGTAGTCAGAAGTGAGATCCTGAAGTTGGAAAATAATAAATCTTTTAAATTCTTCAACAACGCGGCCGAAGCTGAGATGGAGTACTACGACCCTGACTCCATTCAAATGTGTTATGGACCACATCTGACAGAGAATACCAAAACGAAAGAATCAAGGGAAAAAGAGAGTGAAGCAGAAGAAATTAGGATTTATATATGAATTAAATAGAATTTATTATAATCAGAGAATAAAGATGAAAGATAAAGAGCTTTATTTTATTTTGTATTTTCTGAAATCCTTTTATGATCTTTTTGTCAGCCTGTGGAATATGAGCATTCCTATCACCACCGTGGCGAACGATTGTAATTTTCTTGAAAGTATATCACACTTTTGATATAATAGTTCAATTAAGTATATTGTAGAACTATTTAAGAGTTAACTATGTCTGCAGCATTACTGCAGGTTTTTTTAATAACCTTTTTGGTACGGTTCTTTTCTCTTTTGGCCGGTTTTTATGTCACATTTTCAAATTTAAAATTTTGTTGGTTTGACCTTTTTCTAAATTGTTTATTGTTTTCTCAGTTGTCGTCTGTCAGGAAATGGAAACGTTTTATCCCTTGAACTTGGTTGAATATTAGTGAGAAAATATGACTAAATGTTGTAAGTGGCTTGGCATGCAATAAATATTAGGCCATACAATAAATATTAGGCTCCTACCTTGGACTTGCCGGGTAAGTCTTGTGCTGTCTTCCTCCTGGTTTTTATCGACGTACTTTTTTCTTTCCCTGACTTGGTCGGATGTCGATTATTTCCTTGTCAATCTTTACAGTGTATTTCCGGTCTCTGCGGCACACACACGAGGGTCCCTCCGTGCCTTTCTCGTTCTCTCGCCGTGGTTCCGGACCCCTGAGGCCACCGGGCGTTGGACGTGCCTGGACCCCTGCGTTGTGCGCGCCCGCGCCCGTGCCAGCTGAGTGCCGCAGACCCGCGCTCCGGCGTTCCCCCTGGGATACTGCCCATCATTTTTTAGCCGTTTTTTGTATCTGTTTTGTATTTTTGTATGCGGATTTTGCCAAATTTAAATTCTTTTTCTAAATTCTAAAAAGGCCCTTTAGGTTTCTCTGGCCCTCTTTTTTTGGTTCCCGTTTGGTAATTACTCTCCGGGGTACTCCGCGGTTTTGGTACACCTTCCTGCATCGATACACCACAACACAACACTACTCCAGCGACACGATATCGACGGAGTCCCCTCTGGACCCGACTCTCGGCTCTTGCTTGGCAATTTCTAGGCTTTTTTAAATTTATATTATACCGTTCGGACAAATTCAACCAACTCTTTCTCTGTTCACCTAAATTTCACGTTTCGCCTGTGGTCGTCGACCACAGGTTAGCTAGTTTTTTTTTTAACGCTACACTATCTAATATCTTTATAAATATTTCAAAGAATTATGCACTTTGAAGAAAACTTCAATCGTTTGCCGAAGCAATGGATATGCTCTATTGAAGCTGATTGTACTTATTTAATAGACATTTTCTCAATAATTATAATGATCGAAGGATCTGAGATTAGCATTGTTTTATCTTTTACTACAAGTATTACTATTTTTAAAGCCTAATTTTCTACGTGCGCCCATGATATTAATCAATCTGTAAAGAGGATATTTTACGCAACTATGGAACCCTAACATTGCGTGCTTGGCCGATTATTATAATAGTTATGTTTAATATTGCACGTAATCTGCATCCAAAAGCGGCCAGCAGATCTAGATGCAGTTCAAATATTGCGTAGGTACCCACACGAAGAAGAAGATTTACCATTTTGATACGGATCTATATGATGCACCTGGCATCAGTTTATCAGCTAATAAAAATTTAAATTTACTCCTATTAATAAGCTTTCAGTAGATAAGCCTGTAATTCAGCTGCTGTATAAATAACTATTGTCTTCCGCTCCTTTGTTTAAATCAGCATCGACCGGAGCGAGCACAAATGATTATGTAAATAGAGATTGTAAAGGGATCACCAGTTTAAGTATTCATTGGATTGTAAAACGGTATTGTTACTTTTCATTGTTCATTCTTACGGAAGCTTACTCTGCGGTCTGGCGAGTCAGAGCTTTCAGATCTATTGAAGTTCTGGATTCGGATACAGGCGATAAGTGGGCCTGTATGTATGAGATGTGCAATGTGCGTTATGAAATGTAAAGATCGGTGTGGTGTACCTTCATACCGCCGAATCTCAAAAATATTGCCGAACGTGGTTTTATTTTGTACTCTTTGGAAGCCAACTATAGCTCTGTTCACCCTTTTGGGGATAGGAGCGTGATTTTATATATATGTACTTTGTGATGATGATGATTTTCTTAAGCCCCTAACTTTTCCATCTCTCGCGGTCCTGCGCTGCGTCTTCTAGCTCTTTCCAGCTGAATCGAAGAGTCGCGGCCTCCTGGTCGACTGAGCGGCGCCAAGTTGTTCTGGGCCGACCGTGCTTCCGTCGTCTTTTAGCCTGCCACGTAAAAGCTTGTTTGGAAGGATCCGGCCTTCTCAGCGTATGTCCACATAATACAACGCCACATTCTCAGGAGGATTTCTTTCCATATTGGATTTTGGCCCATCTTTATCGAGCTAAAAAAGTTTTAGCGATAAGAGAGGGTTTGGAAATTACTACTAGCAATACGGTAAACAGAAAATACAACAGAAAATTTTGTTTACAAGTGGGACAGTTGACGACACATTAAAGAGATAAGTTATAAAAATCACCCAAACAAGGATAAGATCGTGTGTAACTTTTGATGTTTGTTTGTGTAAATGGTTTTCCTACATCTGATTGTAGTCGATTTACCGTGAAGTGCATTATCTAGGGTACAAAGGTTATCATTATCATACTACTAATATCTATACTATATAATAAAATTGTTTCTGTCTGTACATCAAAGATCGAGTACGAAAAAAATATATGAGGGGAGCGAATACAAATTTGTATTTGTCTCCGTGGTTGTGACACGAAATTGGATGCGGTTTTCACAGTTGTATTTCTGGAGTGTTTCATCTTTATATGCTGCGCCGGCGGCGGCGGCGGCGCCTAAAAGCAGAGTTATCATTTTTGTGCTAAAATAAAGTTCATCTCGAAGATAAAACTTTGATCACGCAAGATAAAACTTTGATCGAAGATAAAACTTTGATCACGTCAGAAATCTTTGGGTAGACCAATATTTTATATTTTGGTCTACAGTACAATAAATAAGGATCAATAGACGACTTCATGAGTTTACTTGCTTAATGTTTGTAAACAATAAACAAACATTTTCTCGTAATTACCTAATTAGGTAGTTTGTAACAGACTTGTTTGTTATTATTTAAACTGCAAAACCCGATACATTTCAAGTTGGTATATAAAATGGAGATAAGGTCATGTTTTTACCATTTGACGATTAATCTTATTAACGGCTGGACTACTTACTCACTTGACACTCGCTCAGTTTTATTGTTTGCTAGTCGTTTTATCTTGGCACATCCAAGTGGTCTCCTCTGACTTCTGGCTCATTTCATTTAGTATTAAAAGTCTAATTTATAAAAGAAGATGAGAGTCGAAGTACCGGAATTTAAGAGGTGTTGTTTTTGTGTACCCTTGAGATATGGGCTGTTGGTATGGAGCTATTTGCTACTGGTGAGTAAATACCTATAATTAATCGTGATTTGTTATTTATAGCTGACCAGGCGATCTTCATACCGCCCATATGCGGAAACGATGATTTTTCTTAGGAAATTATTAATATTTGAATCTTTTTTTATATAAGTATATATTCTGATTTTGTAGAATCGTGCTGGTTAGTAAACTGTGCGAGCGCGAAACACGAGCGAAGCGCCTCCGTTTCAGCTCGGGCAAAAATGCTTTCGTATGTCCGGCGGATGTCTGTCCGGCTGTTCTTTTCTACAGGTTGCACTTTTTAACAGATTCTCATAATATTTTGTGAGCAGGTTCTAAATGGAGGAGATATGGTGGTTGAAATCGTAAACCATAGTACATTGTTATACGAGGGGTGAAAGTAACTTATTTAGCGCGCGAGGGCCCTAATAGTTCGAGGTACTAAATAAGTCTTTAACCAGAGGTAAACACTGTGCTTTTCATTACGAATACAAGGAAAGTTAAAATAAAAATGAGTGACTTCCATATCTGAATCAGATGAACTCATTGTAAACAAAACCCTACAACTCGAGAAACAAATGATAATAACTGCTGTCCCGCCTATTTTTATTTTTTTCTGTGGCCGAGCCGGCCAGCTTTGAGCCATTATTTTTCATTTCCATCATTAAAAAATGGTAAATATTTTGCCCAAATCTATTTTATTTGAAAGAAATAGTTGAAAGTCTTTTTTAATAAAGTCATTTAAAAAATATATATTCTTTAATTAATACTTAACTTTATGTTATTTCAATTTATTATTGCGCTGTAATTGAGTGGCTGTATAGAAAGATGGAACATAGTTCAATTGAAGTGTGAAATGAGAACTAGTTTTTTTTAATAATTTGAAAGCTGTCAGTTGAAAACGATTCTCCCCCCAGGCTGAAAAGTATTACCTTCAATCCGCTCCTCAGGCAACTTCAGACCTACTTTCCGAGTATGAGTAATGAAATAGAACATTGTTATACGAGGGGTGAAAGTAACTTACTTAGCGCCGAGACGGGGTTTGGGGCCTGACCGTAGCGAGGGCCCTAATAGTTCGAGGCACCAAATAAGTCTTTTTGTCCCTGTGCTTTTCATTACGAATACAAGGAAAGTAAAAATAAAAACACGAATTAGCTAAAGAAAAAATGAGTGACTTCCATATCTGAATCAGATGAACTCATTGTAAACAAAAGCCTACTTTCCCGCCTATTTTTTTATTTTTTTTTATTTTTGAGCCATTATTTTTAATTTCCATCATTGAAAAATGTTAAATATTTTGCCCAAATCTATTTTATTTTAAAGAAATAGTTGAAAGTTAATTATAATAAAGTCATTTAAAAAATATATATTCTTTAATTAAGTATTAACTTTATGTTATTTCAATTTAACATTGCGCTGTGGTTGAGTGGCTGTATAGAAAGATGGAACATAGTTCAATAGAAATGTGAAATTAGAACCAGTTTTTTTTTTTAATAATTTGCCAGAATGAATGAAAATGAATGAATAAATGACAGCTGTCAGTTGAAAGTGATTCTCCCTCCGGGCTGAAAAGTATTACCTTCAATCCGCTCCTCAGGCAACTTCAGACCTACTTTCCGAGTATGAGTAATGAAAAATATATATTTCAGTCATTATGGAAAAAAGCGACTAATGTGCATAGGTATAAGCATAGTGTTAAAAAATTAATAATTACTTAAGTAAATTGCACCGGTTTCGAAAACTCTGGAAATATATTTTAGGGATTGAACGTACTATTTACTTAGTGTTATCTGAAATTATTGAGTTATTTTCTTGCAGGTGCCCTTGGCTTTGGCTTTAATAGGTTCCACACTAATTGCAACACATCACTTAAGTCGTCCCGCCTTTAATTGGGAGGATGTCATCTGGATCATACTTTCATTTTTAATTTTGTTTTGCAATATTGTTTTGGACTTTCTGCTTATTGTAGCTGCACATAAGGTAAGTTGAACTTTAAAAACCTGCATAAAAAATATTCATTGTGATAGCTTTATTTACCGCAAAGGCCTTTCAGAATTTAAAAGTTTAATGGTTTTGTCATGGATTCCCATCATCAGATCTTGACCTAAATACGGGACCCTCTTTGAGGTGCCATTTTCTAACAAAAACAAAAAAACATATATACAAAATATAAATATAAACATCTTATTTATTATTATTATGTGTGAAAATCGCGAGAGTTTAAAATGTTAAAAATATTAAAATCAGGAAACGTGGTACAAAAATTACCAATAAGCATACTCGCACTTCCACTAAGCAGTTTGTAAATTGGGCTTTATAACGTTATGAATTTCTTGAATATGGGTCCGTATCACAAAGTTGAAATTCACAAGTACAGTTTGAGGTTGTTTGATGTACATTGACTAGTCAAGTGGCCTGGACTGTAAGCTATTATTTTTTTATCATAGTGGCTACGTAATGAATATTTTAAATTTGTAATTGTTGATTCGTGAAACGGGAAAGTTTTAAACATGTAGCAATTATAGGTACTTGGTAACAAAGTATAAATGTGTTTTCGAATTATGTACGTTTATTCGACGCTCTTACGGAGAAGGAAAACATCGTGATGAAACTTCTGCGAAGAAATTCAAAGGTTGTGTGTGAAGTCGACCAATCCGCAATGGGTTAGCGTGCTCGACTAAGGCCTAATCGCCCATGAACAAAGTATATAAAATAAGTTAAGTAAGTGTTTTTTTTTGTTACAGAAAAGTGTGAAGTTACTAAAAATATACTACATGTGCAGTTTGATCTCAGCATTTACAAACTTTGTTTGTGTTATATCGAACTTCGTGTACGACATGGTGACATGGTTTCACCTCATTGAATACATGATCGTGTCTTTATTCATATGTTTGATATTGCAACTTATATTTATTGGTAAGTTAAATAATATTTTGTTTAAATTTTTTGTAGCTTAATGCATCCGGGGACTTACTTTGCCAAAATCCAAGACGGCTTGTTGGAACAAAAAAACATTGAAAGAAAGAACCACTATTATTATTTAAAAATTAAAATAAAAAATGTTTAGAAATGTTGAGAAGTAGTTTTAAACCCTGGCCAATATTGACAGAATATTTTTGGCAGACATCAGGTCTTTCAACCTACCTACAATAAGTCTAATAGTTTTTCTTTAGTCCAGCAGAGGACTGCAATAGGCTGTATGATTGATCCTATCCTACTAATATTATAAATGCTAAAGTTTGGATGTTTGTTACTCAATCACGCTTCAACCACTGGACAGATCGAGATGAAATTTGGCACACATATAGGTTAGATCCTGGAATAGGACATAGGTTACTTTTTACCGCGGTAAAACACTCCATTCCCACGAGAAAACTCATTTAACGCGGGTGACACCGCGGGCGGAAAGCTAGTTGACAATAAGTCTCAAAAAGTCATTTTGCCTGCCATGTCCCCATGAGAATTAAAACCCGGAAACCTCCTTAATTAAGATAATATGGCCGTGTGTGAGATGTTCCTACCAACAATATTACAATAATAAATATTATTATCATCTGTTTATTGTTTATAAATATCCTATTTTTCAGTCATGCAGGTGTACATCATTGGAGTAGTCAGAAGTGAGATCCTGAAGTTGGAAAATAATCATTCTTTTAAATTCTTCAACAACGCGGCCGAAGCTGAGATGGAGTACTACGACCCTGACTCCATTCAAAGTGTGGTGTGTCATGGACCACATCTGACAGAGAATACCAAAACGAAAGAATCAAGGGAAACAGAGAGTGAAGCAGAAGAAATTCGGATTTACGTATGAATTAAATAGGAATTAATTAGTTAGAGAATAAAAGATGATGATCTTCGGTATTCCATTTTTATACTACCTACCTTTGTGACGTACCTAATGCTGGCAGTTCACGTGTCGGTATTCGCGTTTTTATTTAGCTGTGTTTGCTAATATTCGTGTTGATGACCGAATAACACGAACACACCTTTTTTTGACATGGGCCTAATGCTCGTGTCGCAAAATCGACTTATCAAGCGTAACCGGACTTTTGGGGTAGCGGAAGGCTCTTACACGTTGAAAACGGGTGCCACGAAGTGGTAATTTGAGTTTAGGAAAAAGAATGAAGTCAGCTTGCTGCGGGGGGGGGGCTCGGTAGGGAAACCTAGGCTCCACTCCGCAAGCAAGAAGAAAACTCGAAGGAGAACTTGAAGGTGGTTTATTGAATATCCAAACACTGAATGATGCGGGTTCAACACAATCGGGTGCGGGTTAAAATAACTCATAAAAACTAATAACTCATAACAGGTATTGATTTCACAAGAAAAACAGACTAAACAAGATGTTGTTGTAACAAAATTACCAAAACGACTCCAAGAGAAAAATAAAATAGAAAAACAGACAGGAAAGGATTCGAAATTTGAAAGTTTGAATTTTAAAAGTAAAACGCAAATGACGACAAAGACCGAAAAAGAAATAGGACGCGTAGCACCGCTACAAGCTGAAGCCATATCTGGTGAATAAGTAAGGTGTTGCTCGATGGTATTTGTTGAGATTTTGGTCAAAAATTCGTTTACAATGATGGCCTTTACGAAGGTGCATTATCGTGGTGCACAATTCAAGAATTTTCTTTCCACAAATCTGGCATTTTTAGTCGAATTGGTACGGATCGACTGGTGAGACACAGAAAATTTGGCGGCTATCTTTCTCAAACGTGAATAAGGGGTTTCAGTCACTATTTCCTTCACTTTTGCGATGTTAACTTCAGTCACACTTCAGTTGCAGACATTGATAGCCTACCAGAGCGAAGCAAATCTTTCATCACATCTCGACCGCTTTTGAATGCATGTGTTTTTGATAAAGTCGATTCACAGTAAGCCTTCTGCAACATTTTCAGTGACTCGGAACACGAAATTCTATTGGCGATGCAAAATTTAAGACATACTCTTTATTCGATGTTTTTGTCTATTATGAAATTCGCAATACACACTAGATATGGTATAACTAAAAACAGCACCGTATTTAATCTAAATAACAGATGCAACTCAAACTCCATCTCAAAATGGAAAATAGTTGTGCCAATCTAAGAACAACAAAAAAAAAAAACTAAAAATTGAATTTGGAACCATAAACAAATCATTCATTCCCGATACTTTCTTGACAGAATGTACTCCCAAAAACCGACAAGCGGGCGGATACGGGTGTTCGTGTGTTCGCGTAATTCGTTTTGTTTGAGAGAATAGGCGAATATAGACGAATAGAGCCACTTCACATCGTCGTATTTGGGCGAATAAGGCGAATACGCGAACATGAATAGCGGTATGAAGTGCTACCATAAACCATAATATACTTACCTACCTAATATAAGGGTGGCCCATTTAGATGGGTCAGTATTCGTAACTCTGAAACTATAAGGGCCAGTGCATCGTAAGGCGGTCGCCTGCGGCGGGTGAGCTCAATGTAATTATGCTGGTCACTGGGATATTTAAGCTCCAACCAGCATATACTGACCGCCTTACGATGCGCTGGCCCTAAGCCATAGAAAGATCTATTCTAACTGTTCTAAGGAACCATGTCATCGATTTTAGTGACAAGAAAAACTGCATTCACAGATTATATAAAAAAAGTCATATTTAATTTAGGAATCGAACCCGGTGCACTATTTAGTACTTAGATACTGAATTAATTTATGTGCGGCCAAAAATATACTCAGTTTAGGTACCTACTACAAATACCATACCAACATAATATACGTACATTACACTACCTACTTACTACTTAAAAAAAAAAACATATTATTATGTATACGCACCTGTTTCAGAAAGTAGACATCTATTCTGCTTTTCCTTTATTTTATGCACAAAAAAAGTAAACTTTGCGGAATAAAAGCTAATGTCAAGTGTTTAAATCTTATCTCAACCTGCATACGTAACAAACTTCATCATTAGATTCCCGCCTGAATGTAGTGTGCCATTTTCTCCAGTTTCTGAACGAATCTGCGAACCCCTAGGCGCTGGGTGCACTTATGAGAAAATGTATTTTCCACAGAACGTGTGAAAAACGTTGAAAGTGTGAAAGCCCAGTGGGACGGGTGGCGTTCATTCTGCGGCTAGTGGCGGCAAGCGCGCATGAGCGTCGTCGCTGCTCTTCAATGAGAGTGCCTGATGCCAGTGTTGCCAGATAAGCGATTTATTACAGCTGTGGGTTATTTTAGAAATAACTGCTTAGGTTCGAGTGCCTTGCGAATATTTAATAATTCGACTTTACCCAAAGCGCGAAGTAAGATCACGGAATTGTGGCAGAATCAGACACAAGACTTCAATACACAATCCCCCCTGCTAGTTACTCTCAACATGACTCACTCATTCACACCCAATCTTCATTTCGAATGACAGCTGTCTAAATCCTCGGGCTAAAACCCGCGAAAATTATTGCGTTGTTTTATTTTTATAGTGTATTTATTAATTTATTTTATTTCACAAAAAATTACAAGTTGTGGTGATTCTCCCTATGTAATTTACTTCCTGTGTTGCTTTGATTACTGCGATCTGACTACTGAACTTGAACAAATATGGAGGAGTTTGTCTAGAATGTTTAATACATTTTTCAAGCATAGATCTGGCAATGCCGCTCAACGCGCCGCCCTCCAGTTTTACTGAAAAGCTCTTCTGAACGCACGCTCTGGGACGCTTTCCCGCGCTGCCGATTCGAAATACGAACTTAGAAACTGATAAAAAAAATTAAAGTGGCCAGTAAGTTATTCGAAAGTGTCGTTCGTGAAAAGAGAGGTTGAATTGTATGTTTTTGTGTTAGTAACATTAGAAGTTTGATTTGAGTGTGGAGTTTAATTTTGCGAGAGCAGAGTGTTAATTATTTATAGGTAAGTAAGTGGATTTTTCTGTAATAATATTACGTACACCGGTAGAAAATCAATATATTAAAAATGAACGTGTTTGATTGGTTATTTTTATCGTAAGTAAGAGTATTGTATGATATACAATTACTTTATCTACACGCTTGATCGATGGATTTAAACCATCAGCTTGAAATAAAAGTTCGACAAACTTTTCGGTCATTTGAGAAATAATAGCCCATTAAGTTGTCAATCGTAATTGTGATAAAAAATATGCGATTTGGTACCTGCCTGTTTCCTGGTTTGGTAAGTACAAATTTTCTGAATATTATACTTATGTCAGTTAAGAGTTTTATCTACTAAGTATTTCAGCTAGCTGTAAGATGGTTAAGGTTAAGAATAAATGAAACACAATATGACGTATCTGTTAATGTAGTTGTTATCAGCTCATAAAATACGTCCCGAGGGTCTCCAGCTCACCTGAGAAAGATCACAAGAAAATCCGTAATTTCATTTTAAGTACAATCAAAAACATATTTATTTCTCGTTGGCTTAAACCAATTCGCGTTTATTTTTTGCCAGGGTAAGCAATTTTCTATTCGCCTACCCTGGGGCTGAGAACGAGATTTCAAAACGAAATATCATTTTCTTATTAACTGACATTTCCATACCGTTTTGTCACAGCGTCGACGTTTAATATTTTTTTGTAAAGGGGGGAAAAAAATGTCGATCTTGGACAGGGTTCGAACTTGCATCTTCTCGGCATGTCTTCACGACCTGGGCGCATTTTTCCAAATATATATTTATAAGCTCTGTAAAAACTAGCGAAACGCTTTAATTTAGTTTTTTACGGATGTAATCAGTATTAGTTCGTACACCCTGAGTACACCGTAATACTTTAAGTACATTTTTGTAATCCCTACCAAAATCTAAATATGATGTTCAGACCATCATAAACAACAAAAGGATTTCAACCCATGTTCCTTGGGAAAAGTTGTTGCGATGGTCTGAACACCATATTTAAATTTTGCTAGGGATTACAAAATCATGCTGTATTACTTGAAGTCGCCGTTTACGACATTCCGGGAGAAAAGGCAGCTGATGCTGTTTTTCCTTCTTAGAACGTTTTTCTCAACTGGATCTTTTTCGAAGCAAGAAACTTATTTTTTTGCGCGGTTTTCTAGCGTTTTTCTCTCATTTGTCGTCGACGCACGGCCGCATATATCTTCATTACTACGGGATAAGCCTCGAGAGATTATTTTCATTTATCTGTGTTAGGATAATTACTTCTACAAACTTTCGAGTACGGTGGCTCGAGTAATATGGCGTTTTTCAATTGTATACGATTTACCTACTGTAATTAATATTAGAAATTAGAAACACACATAAACTAATACAAGCAACCAATATTTTCTTTTATTATGGTTTGGACTTAAAAAGATCATCCATCATCATATCGTATCAATTTTATTGTAACCAACTAATTCCGCGTATATAATAACTGGGACCCGGCTTAACGTGACTTATAAGTATACACAGAAATCGATATAATACTATATATACTAATCTAAGTATATTTGCAGTAATCTTAGCGTGTTACGAGTATTTCGCTTAGTCAGCTTGATACAAAGGGAGTAATAGTAAATGTTTCTGGTTTCTGGTCATTGAGTATTATAGCGAACTTAGCGAACTTTTGTATCACCCGAATTCATTAACATAAAGACAAGTGTATAACCGCAAAATATACCTTATTTAAGTCAAAGTCAAAAGTCAAATTTTTTTATTCGAATTAAGATTTTTTCAAATCATTTTTCGACGTCAAAGCTATCATGGATGGCACGTTCACTACCAGTGTACGCCCTCTGTGGAGAACTTTACTTATTTAATAGGTACATTGTGGTATAATCGTATAACGCACTGTCCAGCAGTATTAGTTGCGTTTATATAATTAGCCACTGGCCTGCCCACTATTTTGAACTATATTTTGTCTGTGTGTGCAATAAAATATAATCGAACAAGTTCAAGTTTAAATCTGACGCATACATACATTACCTTACCTTAGTAATCACATTGCACATCGATGTAGGTACTATGCTAGTAGTTAGTCTTGTAGTCATATAGGTATTAATGTTAGCTATCTCTTGATGTACTTGTTGTGTAGTGTCGTAATATCGAAATTAATGGTTTACTAGTAGATACTATGCTAGTTAGCTAATTAGTCATTAATGTCAGGCTTTATAGCGATGTACTTTGTTGTGTAGTGATGTAATTTCGAAATGAATGATTTTCTTTGTTTTCTTTCTAATCGATTTTAAAAGACTAGATTTGTAGCGAGGCCTTGAAATTATTGTCACGTACTTCAAATAACGGGCATTGGTTTGCGATGTCTGATGGCCCTCATGATAACCCATCACCATGCTTTTAGTTTTATTAAAATTGAATGTCGTTATTTTTTTATGGAACTTTTTCGCCTTAATGTTTATTATTACGCACGCTTCATTTTAGTAAAGAATATATTTAAATATAAAAGTTTTATGTAGCGCTATATAAGGAAAGTTGACGAGTTACTCAGACCAAGATGGCGCCACGGCCTACGCGTTTATGTTTACTAAGAAGTATAAAGTTAACTTAAGTGAAACATTCAATACCTAATCATCATAATAACTTCAACGCGGTTATGGTATCAGAGCAGTGATAAAAAAATCAAACTATCAAAATGGTTAGAGAAAATAAAGCATACTCAAGCATTTATCCCTAAAGCAGATGTGCGGTGTTTTAAATTGCTCACAAAATAAAACGGAACACTCTTTATTATTGTCTTGCTTCTACAAGTTGCATTGAATTGTATAGTAGCATAGCATAGCATAGCTATAATTTGAAGGAAACACAAAGTCGAATTGCTCGACTATTCGTAGTCAACTTGAAGAAGTTGGATGACAATAAAGTAAGCTCCTAAAATACTTAAAATTATTGAACAATACGACTACATATCTGATTCAGATGAAATAATGAATCCACATGGAAGGGATAATTATCTAATTAACGAAAAGGACTAAAATTATAACGGAGAAAGGTCTCATAATTACAGGGAATATATCGGGTGTAATAATACAAACGGAAGGAGTGGAAAAACCAGGTTTACCCTGAAGGCTGGTCTTATCCCATTGTATTATAATTCCTGTTCGTGACAGGTGACTAAGCTGCCTTATTTCTGCAAAGAACGATACTCTTCCCAGTTTGAAAATAAACATGACATTTTTTAATACCACTTTTTATTTTTATAAAACTTTCTTCACTTTTAAGGTCACGCTCTTATTCTTAAAGGGGTGACTAGTTCACAAAACCACGTTTGACAAATTTCTGAGCACCTATAAATGGTCCCGTAACTTTTTTTATATGTATTAACTGTGGTTTTTTATTTACCTGTTAACTAAGGCTTATAGTGGATACACCGTGTGTAGTATTCTTTCGAATCACGGAATCATTTTAATTTTCGTTCAAGTCAGGCCTTCAGTGCCGTAACTAAATCAATTTTCTTAATTTGAATCCGGTACTTCTGGAATGAAAGGAGGTAGCATTAAAACTACACTAAGCTTGCTACGCCGCGCTGTGCTACGCTCCGTAGCAGACTCGTAGCAGAGGCCCACATGAGGGCAGAGATTTCTCTCTTATTTTGAATCATTTCAATACAGACACGTGATATATTTGAGAGTCGACCCTCTAGGGAATGTGAGAACTGAATTTATTCTGACCTCGCCTTTATGGATAGGATTCCAGATTCCTCCAGATAAGATTAGGTGTCAACGAAAGAAAAATTGATATTATTTCCTCTCAGTTGCTTTTGTCAAAGATAAATAAGAAGAAATACTAATTTCGTTTTATGGCACAATTTTAAAGTGAAGAACAAGGAATCACGTCTATTAAACTAACTTCACATTAAATTGTGGAAAACAGTTCCTGTTGCTTATAATATGAGCATACGTATATGTCCCTACCGAAAAGCTCGAGCCTACTCTGAGTTAGAAGAAGAAAAAAAAAGTATGTTTGCTCGTTTTCTCTTCTCTCACACAGCAACTGAATCTGACTGCTGGAAAGGCTAGGTAGGTATGTAGGTAATTGAATTTGCAAACCCTGCCCTACTCGTGAATAAATCATAAGCTTTTTGTGTGACTTCGCTAATGCCCAAGTGACATGCGAAGTTTAAAATATGCCTACTGTATGGAACATTTGCGCGAAACACATGTCACGATGCTTACCAGGTAAAGATGGAATCATGGGAACATTCAAGAGCGTTTTTAGTTGATTTTAAACTGGTTTATTTTATTTTATTTTACAAACAAACAGTCATTTAATAAATACTGATACAATTATGTTTTAGTATAGACCTACAGTTCCCTAAATTGTTACATACATTTACTGTTAAAGCAAGAAATACAGGTAAGTAACAAAATCCTTAATCTAAATTGTCTTTCTAAGTAGTTTCTTTTTGAAGCAATGCAAAGAATTATTCAAGATATCAATATCTTTAAATTTTAGCTGGGAAAGCCTCTTGGGAAGTTGTTTAGTCTGTAAAACTGAACAAATTTCGTTCTCCAGCACTTTTACAAAATCTCAAAGTGTATGAAAACTAATAAAAAGTAGAATTTAGTCAATTTGTGTAACAAGCTTTTCAGTTTCGTGAACTTATATATTAGATACCTACTCGTATTCTAATTTCTTTTATAATAATACTTGATCGCAAACGTTTTTAGGGTATCGGGCGCGTCGGAAATGCTTACATTAAATGGTTGCTGAAAATTACTACGGAAAATGCTTTCGACACGCGATTCTACCTATATAAGGATTCTATCAAATTATGTTCGCAGGTGCAAAAGTAGTAATTTATTATGTCGGATTGGGGCATGTCGGCGATCTATAAGGCGGTACACGTGTAGAATAAACGGATCCGTCGTACAAACGGTGAAAAATATGTGTTTTCAGTACAAACTGAAAACACGCTAAGATTGACATATTATTATTAAAATTACACTAACAGCACGAATTAAATATACTGTAATAACATTCCCGATGCCATTCAATTTTGAACTAAAATAAATCTATCTCTTCATCTCAAACTCTGGTACCAGTATTATAGAGCCGCCATAGGCCACTGATATGGCTCGTGTACAACTTATTCCCGTAATAGCAACCGGGACACGCAGCGGCAAAGTAAATTGATTCCGTGTTTCAGTAGGAGTGTTGGTCCCGGCTATTACCTAGTCAGAAACCATCGATTGGCGGCTCATAATTCTGATACCGGGGTTTGTGGGGTCAGTCAATCAACCTTATCACACGATATGAGATGATGGTGAGACTGCTCTGAAGTTCACTTCAGACTTTATACTTCTAAAGCTCATTTGCACTAAATGTTTTACATATTATAGAAGCGTGGGTCGACTTCCTCTGATCGCTGCCCGTGACCTTTACCAGCTAATCAGTCGATCTTTATACAACACTGCCACGTATTGCGTCGTAATTCGACTTTGTGATATTCGAACCTAAGTAGAAAATTCGTCTAGTCACGGTAAGCAATCTAATGATAATGATAATTAACGAGCATTTTTGGCGATTTTCACTCCTCCATAAAACTGCTGCGGCGAATTGCACCAGAATTTTTGATGATATTGTTCTTAGGCGGGCGGATAGTCTATAACGACTTTTATCAATTACTAGCTGTCCGCCGGCGTTGTTGGTGGATTTTCATGTTTCAAATACCACAGCTAAAACTAACAGCTCCGTCAATATTAAAGGTAATTTTCATAGGCCAGCCGGTTTTTTATACAAATCGATAGACGTAATAAGCGCATTTTATAAGGACATAAAATATAGGTGCAAAAAACCAAATTCAAAAACACAAAGAAACAAAAACGATTGGGGGAAAAGGATGCGTGAAGGTGTTTGTAAGGTGAATGTAATTGTGTTTGTACCTATTTATTTGTGTATTATGTATGTGGGGGGTTGTATGTAGTAATATATAGAATCATAGTGACAGTAAAGTTATTCTAAACAACGCAAAGCGCATTCCGTTATAATAATAATATTAATTTATTTAAAAAATCAAGTAACAATGACTCATTTTATGTTATGCCATTATTAAAAAAAAACATGGCTCACTAAAAATACTAGTCGAAAAAATTCTGCTGTATTTTCTTTAACTTTTCTCGGTAATGAAATAAGCGAATCCGATTTAAACCAGTATGTGCTTGTAAAATGCTACAAATACAAGGTTGCATTTTAGGGTGAAATGGTTTACATAACTACTATTAGATACGACTTCGCTATGAAGCTACAATTTTAGCGTCCTTCTTGTCTAGAGGACAGAGTTCAATATCCCGTATATTTAACTAAGTTGTCTGGGAAAATAAAATGTAAAGAAAAGTCCGCTCCCATACGGCAGTTGAAGTTATATGTAAAGATGTGTACAACTAACGACAAGCCTTCTGTATTCAATTATCGTATCTCAGTCTACATAGTTTTACCCAACTTTTACAAAGGGTCTGTAGATGGTATAAAGCCGTGTCTACACAAATTCGTATACACATACCTGAGACACACATAATCAAATGTTTCAAACGAGGTCTCCTGCTCTGAAATGTTTCAGACAAAATGTTTCGGTTTCGACAAAGAGGTTTGTTAGGCTCGCCTGTTTTGGTCAATGAGTTTCACCCGCACGGAGATGTTTTCAGGGTTAGATTCCGTACGATAAATATCGTATTTGTACTATATTTTCATGGTTCCTACTATGTACTATCAATAGCAGGATCGTTCGTTAAAAAAATACGATAATTTTCCCCGGGATATATTTAGTAAGATTTATACTAGGATGTATTTTCTGTAATAAATGTGACAAAGAAATGATTACCATCAGTTCTATAATTCAGCTCAGTACAGGGTTTGATTTTGTACTACAAATTACCTATATATTGTATAATATTCGCACCATATTTTGAGACTTCTATAACTTTACATTATTTTAATAGGCATAGGCACTATATAGTAAATTATGCTAAATTAAAAGTGGATTTGATGTATGTATGTATCTATAATTTTTGCAAAATACTATCCTTTTGATTGTCATAGAAAATAACCCTGGATGTTTTCTGTCGGGAATGCAAAACATTTCATAAACAATTTGTGTAGAGGAACCACAGATGAACATGCATTTTGTTTGTTTTGTTGACATGTTTTTTGTGTATTGTGTACAGAAAAATATAGCAGAAGTCATGGCTTTAGACGATGAATTGTTAAGAATAATACAAGTCTCTATGCAGACGGTTTTGTATGTGACAGTTTTATTACCATTATCAATCTAAAAAAATATGAATGAACATTTATAATGCCAGTTTATTTGTTCAATTCAGGAGTGCAGCCGACCGATTTTAATTCGATCTCTTGCGATACGAGCCAGTCGGATAGTCATTTGTAAAATGTCACTCTGCAAACAATATAAATAGTTCGTCGACTTGCAAGATATTTTTTTTGTAAACTCTATCGAACTCATCCATTGTTTCAACAAGATCGATGAAACTTTGAATTTCAAGACGAAAATAAACTGACCGATACATTTCAGAATGGGTACGAGAATAAACTACTATTTTGGTTTGTTTCATTAAAAATTGGTCATTGTCCTTTGCCATTGAATGTCTCGGTCAATGTCAACCCATCTCATGTGGTTCAACGATTTTTGAAAATGCAGTATCTTGTACGCAAATGAGTCTGTTAAAAGATTAATTTTGTCTTCGCGTGGAATGATCCGGTCGTAGACATGTGGTTCTTATCTTAGCTACAGGCTATTATTATTATACCTTATATTATACGATTCTTCTTTGCACGTTTTAAAAGAATTCCCTAATGTCGTGTAAAGTTAGTTCAACATACATTGTTGAAAATAAATGTTTAAAAAAGAAACAAATTACAAAACAAATTAAACAATTGTGAATAAATGTTTTCTTATTCTTATTCAATATAATATAACAGTTTGATGTCTACAACGTGGTCACTAAATAACGCAAAATCTTTGAAAACTGAACATCTTTTGTTTCACATCTTTTTAAGATTATTTTTTTACTATATGTCCGCCAGCGGCTACGCTCGCGTGATGTAAGATCTTCCGGTGGGAATAAGACTTTTTCTCGTAAAAAGATTGTATTGTTGTATGTGTTAATCCAGGGTACATACTATCTCCATTCCAAATTTCATCCAAATCCGTTCAGTAGTTAAGGCGTGAAAGCGTTTCAAACATCCAAACATCCATATATTTTTACATTTATAATATTAGTGTGATAAGATTACTTGGTCAGCTGAACAGTCTAAGGTTATATTTGAGATTTCAGAAATGCTCCAGAATGAAAGTTTAGCCCGAGAAATTTTAGGTAATTAATTAATGAAGATTTTTTTGTGTATTTTTTAAATTTGAAAATTAAGTGACAATATATGATAAAAGAGTGCAATAAAGTATCATGATATTTGATATTTTTTATTTATTTATTTATTATTAATATTTTATGCTGTCGTAACCTGATTTTAGTATTTTTTTCTGTTAGGGTTAATGTCGTAGAGATACAAAAAAGGTATGTTTTAAAGCTTGGAGTTAACCTCGTAACGCCCAGATACCTTTTAAAAGGCATGCAGCTCGATAGTGGTACGGGCCCAAGATGTTATCCAATTTCATGATATAAACGCCCACGCTACCTTTTTAAAGGTATCTCATTTGAACGCGCCTTATCATTTTAAATTACGCGCCAAATCTAATAAATGTTTTGTATCCGGCTACTGGAAAGTATGTTTTTGTCTATGGTTAAGCATTAGTGCCAATAGAAAAATAAAATATCTGTCATTTCCGGCGAAACTTCAGTCAAGATGGCCAGACGTAGAGGACATGGTAAGTTAAATCCATGATTATGATGCAATCTTAGGTTTTTAACTGAAAGTATCATACTCTGCTTGTTGACAAATATGTAAATATTACAATTACATGAAAGTTTACGCGAAAATAAAGAATATGCATGTAAAATAACCTTGTAAAATCTGGTCACCTTTTAGAAGGTATAAGGGAATATACCACTAATCAATTGGATTTGTTTTTGCAACTTATGATTTAGACCGTTTTCTCCTTCATAATGTAAAGTACATTATTTAGTCCGGTGCAGAATATTTATTAGTACCCATCCTTTTCAGGTAACCCAATGAAAGATGTGCAAATCGATAAAGCTTTAGAAGTATTAAATCACTCAGATATAGAAGAGTATGAACCATTTGGAGATGATGATGTTGCAGATGAGGATTTAGTACATTCAGTTTTTCATTAAATACCAACTCGTATCCGCAAAATTATTTAAAGTTTCTATAAAAATATGTTCATTTACTATCATTTTGATTTTAGAAGGTATATGGGTTGCTATAGTGTTTTTAGGTCCCAATTCAGAAACTTGTAAATTTTTGCTTTTATTCTCTGTTGGAGGTGGATTTCTTCTGATAAAACTCCTAAAACATGTGATAAACTAGCCTTTAAAAATAATAAGTACAGAAAATAATGATCATATTGTTCAAAAATTTATATTTTCTTCTCAGATTGTTAGTGTTAGAGATATCTTTTTGGTCATTAAAATTTTGGAAGGCATGTATTATTCTAAATATCTATGTTAATTGTTTTTTTGTAATATAAAACAAGCCCTGTATTGTCTACCGTTACTCAATAACTTTAAAAATACGAATTTTGCGAAATCAGGTTTTGTATTATATTAAAGCCCATATGCCTAAATAAAGGATAACGAATTTGGGGTTATTTAGTGTCATAAAATCTTCCACTGACATCCATTTACATGCAGAAAAAATCCCACGCTCATACGGAAATCATAACACACTTTTTTAATTTTCATCACTTCCGGGTCCGCACCATGTGAACCTTTTAAAAGGCACCTGGGCTGCAAGCCAATGTTTTGTAAAAATAGCCTGGGTGTTACGAGGACAGCTCCAACACAAATCGTAGTAAGTACAGCTAGCGGCACGTATCTTTAGCTCTGAGCGAGCGGTACCTCTCATTCAGTCACCCCACCCTTACCCTGTGTGAGAAAGAGAGTCACCGCTCGCTCAGAGCTAAAGATACGTGCCGGTACTTAGTTGTTTTCAGACACATTGGTGTCGATTCCCGCAGCGAAACTAAATTTAAATTTAATCTTAGTCTTGTCACTTTCTGACCGACGACGATGAAAAAGGACTAGAGATTGTCAACCATTGTGAGCGCCAAATTTTATAGCGCAATTGTCAAGTTTTGACGTGTCCCATGTAACATAAAATTTAACGTTCAAAAGAGCCGACAATCTCCCGTCCTTTTTCATAGTCGTTTGTCAGAAAGTGACAAGACTAAGATTATTTTTTTTTTTAATTTTATTTAGTATAGAAACAAACAGTCGCTTACATGTTATACACAGTACAATGATAAGATATTACAGCGTAGACCTATAGTTTCCTAAAGAATATTATAGTTATAATGAACATAAGGTTCAAGAATTAAAAATACATCAAAAGGAAATTAGTGCAGTAAACATAATGCATACGTAAAAGGTATAAACGTACACAATAATGTAAAGGAATTGTGTGGTAAAGGGTAAGTAACTGTGTGTACAGTATGTGTATAGGGGTGTGTGTGTGTGTGTGTGAGCGCAGTAGAATTTAAATTTAAGTTTCGCCGCAGGAATTGACACCATTATGCTTTTATTGTACTAAATACAAATCCGACTCTCTTATGTTTTTATTTGTTTTATATCGCAAAGCTGTAAGGATTTGTTGAAAAGGGCGCTTTACAGCCACTCTCGTTTTATGGATGATTTTATTGTCCTGCTTACAACACGACCGACTTGTTTGCTATGTCTACCGCATGAAATTTACATCGTTTTGTTCCGGTCAAAATGAACGACTTTTCGCGAAAAAAAAAAACGCGGGTTCGATCCCCACCACGTACCAATGTGTTTTCGAATTTCGAATTCATATGTACGTTTATTCGACGCTCTTATGGTGAAGGAAAACATTGTGAGGAACTCACTGCTAAGGGAAATTCATAGTTTGTGTGTGAAGTTGAATAACTCGCACTGGGCCAGCGTGATCGACTATGGCCTAATCGCCCTACTCCAAGGCAGGCTCGAGCCCCTCGGCGGGGCTGTATTAAAAGTTGTTGATGATGAATGACAATACTCTAATAACTCTTACTAAAAGTGTTTTTTGTCTTGGAAATCTGTTAGAAAGTAGTACAAATCGTTACGCCGACTCTACCGCGGTGGCTACATGATAATACCAGGGGCCCGTTTCACGAAGCTACAAATTACAAGTACAATTCGATGTACATTGCGTAGTCAATGAGATAAAACAATAAGGGCTTACAGTTTAGGCGAATTGGCTACGCAATGTATTTCAAATTGTAACTTGTTACTAGTAACTTGTTGCTTCGTAAAACGGGGCTCAGGCAAACTATTTATTACGATGCGTAAGTGTTTGGCTGTGAAAAATATGTATTTATGGGTACCAAAATATAAGGCGTTCACACGCCCATATAAATCGACGTCGCCAATCAAAGATATGTCACTTTGTTTCCTTTAGTCAGCATAATCGGCTTCGGCAAAGTTTGACGCGTGATATCGCGTTGATCGGAATGGCTCTTCATAACTGCCTTTATGCTGCACCAATTGGGATAAAAACTAGAACCAACCGATGCCAGTATTGACTGCTCCTAAATGTGCGAGTTTGGACAGTAAAACGTCAAAAAATCTATCTGACATTTGTACCAATCAACATCTCATGGAACACTCAAGTATCTAGAGCTATTTAGCTCTCAGTTTTTACTATTGTAGATATACATGAATGAAGTGGAGATACTGAATGAAAAGAGAGTGACTAAGCAATTCGAGAAACAAGAGTGAACGCGAATGTCTAAAAGGGATATTCTGTTAAAATTTTAATAACAATGTGTATTACTTAAAGAGATTAAAGAAAGTTAATAACGCTAATTAAGTGTTTCTGGATAGAAAAAGTAAGCAAGTGATTTTTGCTTACTTTTTTGGAAGAAAGCTAGGTACTTGCTGTAAATATAGTATAGTATAGGATATATTATTGCGAAATTACCATAATATAATAATGGCCTCGATTCGGGATGTCATGCTAATAATTTTAAAATCCAGATCCTTTTCGTTTTTATGACCAATAAAAGAGAGGTGATGAACGAATGATATTAACTTGAACGAATGATAACCTAAAATAAGGGCATAGCTGTCAGTTTAAGAGATTTTTAAGTCGCATGTTTTTAGTGCTCTTTAAAATTGTGCAATCGACACGGCCATAAGGTTCAAATACGATGTTTGACAGCTCTAATATTAGAATGGCCATCTCCTGTCCCTTTTCAATCTTTAAAAGGTAAAAATGACAGGTTAACTTAAATTAAGGATTAGAGCGTGACAGTGTGAATCAGGGCCAATGATAAAAGTTTATGTTTTAAATGTCAATTACATTACAGTTTACAAATAATTAACTAGGGGTATGAGCCTTCCTTCCCGCTCCCCCAAAAGTCCGGTTACACTTGATACGTCGATTTTGCGACGCAAGCACTAGTGCTAACCCTAGCACTAGTGTGAACCTAGGTTCATAAAAAAAATATAGGTATATTTTTAACGTAACTAATTGAAAATTTCAATTTCAATTTTTAAATTTCAATCCTAATCCCGCGCTAACATAAACATCAAGGTAAAATGTTTATGATCAAACCCTACAGTGAAGTGATTTAATCTCTTATTTGATGTTAATCGGGTCAGGTGTGGGTATAGGAAAGTCGGGATTAAACCAGGAATTACCGAAGCCCGAAATTTCAACTGTTGCCTTCCATCTCCAATCACGGATAAAGTTTTCGAATTAAGCTGTCGATTTGGGGCGGCCACGTGACGCACTATAGATAGATATACTCTATTTCAGATAACATTGGAAAAATCTTTCATAGTATACATTTCCAGACATATGTCAATCTCGATTAGCTGACAAGTGTGAATCACGAATAACCTTTTTTCTGCCGAACATATTTTTTTTAATGTCATTTGAAATGAAGTATAGTTAGTTGTAGGTCAAGATTCATAGATTAGTCAGCTGTGTAATATAATTATGATTTCCATATCTAGCATACCCATATCTAAAAAACCGACTTAAATTACTGCCATGTATATATATATTCTTTATTGCACGCAATTTCAACATTCATTTGACTAATAATTTACATTGCAAAGGCGAGCTTCCTGCCAACCTATTCATGTAGTAAGAGAGAAGAATGATTTAAAAGTAGACAAAAAGTGCGCTAAGTATAATGTAAATAAATACCTACTTGAATATAAATATTATATAACAATACATAATATACATACATAATATACATACATAACAAAATCCAAACATACAAATACATACATATACATACATGTATAAACACAACAAACAAAAAGACAAACAAAACAATTTTAAAACTCCGCTTCTGCTGTATTGACCATTTTGGTGTTTATTAAAAAGTTTTTTTTTTGTTTAAATCAATTAATTTTATGTACATGACGACTGGGTGCCATAATAGGGGATCGGACTGTTCACCTTATTTTATGAATTATTTTTAAATTATAGACTAGTAGCAGACGATTTTCGAAGAAAAAAACAGAATCGGTTGTAAAACGAATTTACAGTGATTTTTTAAAGTTTCAATATGTCTGTCTCTTTCAAAAACGATTTTTTGTATGGAGATGGCGTTACTAACAAATGACGTCACAGGTGGGTATGTGCCTCTCTGTCTAATCTTGAATTTCAAACCTTTATAACTCGGTCCATTTTAAAGATAGAGCAAAAATTATTTTAGTGTTCGATAGCAGAAACTAAGAAGTTTGGATTTATAAAATAAAAAAAAAGTAGTCCTATCCCCTATTTAGAATAGGTTTAAGCTCTATCGGTGGGGACGTTTACGAGCTGTTGATGATGAAATAATTACTAACAAAAATAAGGTATTTTGTAAACTAAAATCTTTGCGTGCTCTAATTTTATTTTTTGTATTTGATTTCTAGCATTTAAATATGAGTGTAACCTTTGTATGTGCCTCGTATCTGAGAAATCCCACTAATGCACCACATTATCAAGCATTACTGGCGTTATCGGTTCCCTTAGGTAATAATTAGCTTTTGATCTCAGAACCCAGACTCCCTACGGTTCTAGTTAAGGCATTACCTGTGCTAGGTTCATTAGTTAGAATTCCAGGTACTAAACCTACTATAATAAAGCATTATAAGATTTGATAGTCTCTAACGATAAAATGGTCTGTAAACTAAAGAATTTTATATTAATTCATTCCCTTTTCAAAATACCTGGGCTGATTGATAACTGGCTGAAACGACGAACTTAAAAAAATGATACGCAAAAAAAAAATATTACATTATATTTTGGCATCTTTTTGAAAATAGAACGCCAAATTTGAATTTAATCGAACTGGTGGAATTTGTTTGATAGGACGTAGAACTTTCTCCGTCGTAAATTTTCTTAACAATGGAAAGAAACGAAATTCGTGCGGTGATAAAGTTTTACGTTTTAAAACAGACAACAGCAACCCAGATTAAAACCAAGCTAGACAGTGTTTTAGGTAATTCTGCTCCTGCATTGAGTACAATTCACACCTGGGTAACTGATTTTAAACGTGGAAGACAGAGCTGCGAAGACGCCCACAGGTCTGGCCGTCCAAATGAAGTCACGAATCCGGACATGATCAAAAAAATTCACAAAATTGTATTGAATGATCGGCGCTTGAAGTTGCGAGAGATAGCAGAGATGGTGAGCATTTCATCTGAACGCGTTTTTAATATTTTGCACCAACATTTGGGAATGAAAAAGCTTTGCGCGCGATGGGTGCCGCGTTTGCTCACTGTTGACCAAAAGCAACGTCGAGTGGACGATTCATCGGAGTGTTTGGCGCTGTTTAACCGAGATCCTAACGAGTTTTCGCGGCGTTATGTAACAGTCGATGAAACCTGGATACATCATTATACTCCCGAGACAAAAGAACAATCTAAGCAGTGGACTGAGAGCGGAAGACCTGCGCCGAAGAAAGCAAAAACGGTTTTGTCGGCCGGCAAAGTGATGGCGACTGTTTTTTGGGATGCTCGAGGGATTATTTTAGTAGATTATCTGCAAAAAGGAAAAAATAAATAAATGGAGAGTACTACGCAAGCTTGCTGCAAAAATTAAGTGAAGAAATCCAGAAAAAACGACCACATTTGACCAAGAAAAAAGTTTTGTTCCACCATGACAACGCACCTGCACACACGTCAATGGTTGCAGTCGCCAAACTCCATGAATTGCGGTTCGAATTGCTACCGCATCCACCCTATTCCCCGGATCTGGCCCCGTGTGACTTCCACTTATTCCCAAACCTGAAGAAATGGTTAGGTGGCCAGAGATTTTCATCAAATGAAGAAGTCATTGTTGCCGTGGACGAGTATTTTGAGGGGTTGGAGAAAACATTTTATCAAACTGGTGTAACGGCATTGGAGAAGCGCTGGACTAAATGCATCGAGGTAGAAGGAAACTACGTTGAGAAATAAATTTATTTTAAATAGATTTTTAAAGTTTTTCTTTGTCGTTTCGGAAACTTATCAATCAGCCCTCGTACATACACTAAGAAAAAAATACTCACAAATTTGTTTTACAAAATTATACTTTACAAGTTACAGATAATATTATTAGGTTTGCATACTAATGCAAACCTAATTTTATACTTAGCTGAAAATGTTCGGTAATAATAAGTAATTGGTACGTCAAAAAATTCTTGGTGCGATAAATTCACTTGAAGACAGTAAAGGAAAAAAAAATGTAATGACGGATCTAAGTGATGTAATAAATAACATCCTATGGAAATAAATATTTTTTGAAAATGGATTTTGAATTTTGCCGTTCTTGACAATCGTGACCAATAGAATATAGTGATTGGATCGAGCTTCTATTCAAGTCTGCCCTATATTAGGGCAAATGAAGCCTTGGTATGGCTTGGGTCGATTTTTAACGTTAAAATACATATTTCTATAGATTTCACCTAACTTAAGCTTGTTTCACAGGTGTCCGCAGTTTCCTACTATATTTTCATTCACCAAACACAGAACACTTTTTATTACATTTACTAAAGGTGCTGCGCGGTACTGGAAACCATTTTCCCTTAATTTCCCGGAGAGGCAAGTAGAGGAAAAATTCTATTACGTTATGCCCTTACCTGTCCCTACTGGCTTTATCGGCGTCTCATCAAACTGTGGTCGATCCTTTGAACAACAACGTGTGTAGAAATTGATGGAAACAAGCCAAAAGTTGTAATGGAAATAGTTGGGTCCGTAAATTGCGTAGTAAACATTGTTTGTAAAAGGTGCGAGGGAAAGGAAAATGTTTGTATCGTTTATAGCGATACTAGGAAATTATATGTCGAATAATAAGTAAAGGTACCAATAAAACGTGTTAGCGAAATAACGCAAAACCCATGAAACTGAACAACTTTTGAAACTGAACAACTTTTGTTATAATAATAATTAACATTTCAGACACACTGATCGGAGAGCGTCGGTGGTCTAGTGGCTAGGGCCGCTGCCTCCCATCCGGGAGACGCGGGTTCGATCCCCACCAATGTGTTTTCACATTTCGTGAAAGTTCGTCAGTTCACCTGGGTGGACCACGAACAAATTTTTTTATATACGTTTATTCGACGCTCTTACGGTGAAGGAAAACATCGTGATGAAACCGGCACACTCCTGCGAAGAAATTCAAAGGTTGTGTGTGAAGTCGACTAACCCGCACTGGGCCAGCGTGGTCGACTAAGGCCTATGGTATGGTATGGTATGGTATAGCGGGCTGGTTTCCGCAAACCGACGTCTGATGCGCCTATTTTGCGTGTGGGTAGGGTGGCTCACTACTCGAGCCACCCGATCTCCTCGAGGAACTGCAGCATACCACCGATGTTACCCAGCACCTCGGAGATCGTCCCCGGCGAACCGAGATACCTTGCCCGGTACATTGACACGCCCCGACACTCCAACAGCACGTGGGCGGCCGTCTCTTCCTTCTCCATGCATCCTCTGCATAAAGGGCTGTCCGTGACACCTATATTAAACAGATGCCTGTTAAAAGAACCGTGACCAGTTATGGCACTGGCTGCGATTCGTAGTTGTGGCTTCTTGAGTTGAAGCAGCGTACGTGTTACCCGGTGATTGACCGTCGGGAGGGCTTCCTTTGCCTGCCGACAGTCTCCGCACTGGGTCCAGTGGGTTTTATGTTGTTCAGTAGTGCGGTCCCTGAGCATGGAGCGATACTGACCTGCTGGAATAGGCACGATAGGTTCAGGACCAATAGCATCCTGGTCCGAGCCCCTCCTGGCTAGCTCGTCCGCCCCATCATTACCTCTGGATCCGCTGTGCCCTTTAATCCACTGTAAGGTTAGGTGGTTGTGCTTGCATACCTCAGTCAGTCGACGATGGCATTCGTAGATTAGCCCCGACGTAAAGACGTTACTGTTCAGAGCTTGCAGAACTGCCATGCTGTCCGAGAGAATTCGAATAGGATATTCTATTACCTCCCTTGACAGAATAGCTGTAGCCGCCAGAACGATCGCCATACATTCAGCCTGGAAGACTGTGTTGTACCGTCCCAGCGGCAATGAGGTTCTTATATTAAGGTCTTCCGAGAAGACCCCAGAACCCGTACCTGTCCCCGTCTTGGAGCCGTCTGTGAAGACTCTGAGTTCTCTCACGTTGAGGCCCTCGTACGAGTTGTCTTCGTGTAGCTGTATTTTATACTTTTTGTCAAATACAAACTGTTTGGGTATCCTGTCACACGTCGCCTCCAGCATGGGAATATCCTCAAAGGCCGCTGCGAGAATGCTCGTGTGGGGAACCGTGTTTTGCCGCCAAAGTTTCAGAGACCTGAGTCGAACCGCCGACGTTGCAGCCTCCTGTTTTATGAACAGGTGTAGAGGCGGTAGTCCCAACATGGCCTCCAAGGCTGCAGTGGGGGTCGTTCTCATGCAGCCGGTGATCGCCATGCATGCAAGTCTCTGAAACTTCTGCAGTTTGTTTATGGCTGTGGTGAGTTTGCATCTGGTCCACCAGACTACTGCACCATAGCAGAGCATGGGCCTGATTACCATTTTGTAGAGCCACAAAATGATCTTCGGCGATAGACCCCATCGCTTACCTATCATCCTGCGACACTGCCAAAAGGCAACGCTGGCCCTGTTTATCTTCTTATCAATGTGGTTACTCCAATTTAACTTGCTGTCAAGAATTACCCCTAGATACTTTACCTCAGAGGAGAGTTGGAGTTGTGTGCCGAACAGCTTAGGCAGCCGATAGTTGCCCAGTGCTCGCTTTAGGGTGAACATCACCAGTTCCGTTTTGGAGGGGTTCACTGAAAGGTCGTACTCAGTGCACCATCTCTCCACGATGCGAAGAGCCGTCTGGGTGAGGTCACAAACCAGACCCACCGAGTTGCCTCTTATGAGTATGGTAAGATCATCAGCGTACCCTATGGTGTAGAAGTGATTCGCGTTCAGCTTTGCTATGAGGTCGTTGATTACAAGGTTCCACAGAAGGGGAGAAAGAACCCCTCCCTGTGGGCAGCCTCTGGCAACGACTGCTGCTGAATCCTCCTCGCCGAATCTTACCGTTCGTTTGCTTAGCATGTTTTTAATCCAGTCGATGATTATGGTGTTGGCGCCGTGTCTGGCTAGCGCGTCACCAATGCTGGAGAAGTTTGTTCTGTCGAATGCTCCCTCTATGTCGATGAAGGTGCCTAGACAGATGCTCTTGTCCTTGATGGCTTCTTCTATGCGACAGACCACCAGGTGTAGCGCCGACTCTGTGGATTTACCTGCAGTGTAGGCGTGTTGATTGGCATGCATGGGCATGTGTATGAGCGTGTGGTCCCGTAGCTCCCTCTCGCATAACCGCTCCAGCGTCTTAAGCAGGAACGAGGTTAGACTGATGGGTCTAAAGGACTTAGCATTAGTGTAGTCTCCTCTGCCTGGTTTAGGTATAAAAATTACTTTTACCTCTCTCCAGGCTTTGGGGATGTATCTATGCGCCAAACAGGCCCTGAATATGGGCAGCAGATTGTCCAGTAACATGTCCCCGCCCCACTGGAGTAGGGCTGGGAAGACGCCATCAGGTCCCGCCGCCTTAAAGGGTTCAAAGCTGTTTATGGCCCACCTTAGTTTGTCCAGGGAAACCACTCCTTCGGCATAACGCCAGCAGTTCTCCGTGGGTGCGTCGATTGCTTCATCCTGCCATTGAGCCACATTTGTCAGCCTGCAGCCCGGAAAGTGAGTTGCAAGGAGAACTTGATGAGTCTCGGCGGGAGAGCTTGTGTATGAGTTGTCGGGCTTGCGTAGGTTCCCTAGCTCGCGACCTGTGTCACTGGCAAGGATCTTTCTTACCCTGTTTGCCTGTTCAAAGGTTTCGATGCAGCCGCAGAAATTCCTCCACGATGCAGTTCTTCTAAACCTGATGCGTTTTTTGTACCTAGACTTAGCCTCCTTATAAGAGTCCCAGTCTTGGTCCGTAGACGTATTCATCGCTCTATTCAGCAGTCTTCTGACCCTCCTCCTGTGCCGCTGGAGCTCCGGCCCCCACCACTTGTCCTTTGTTGGGCCTCGCTCAGAAGTGGAGGATAGGGGGCAGGCTGACTTATAGCACTGTGATAGAGTATCGGTGACATACTGTACCTGTTCCTCTATCTGTTCGACGCCTTCCAGGCGTGCAGGAAGCCTAGCATTCCTAAGTTTTCTGCTTAGCTCCCGTTTGTACCATGCCACATCCGTTTTACGGGGGTTCCTGTAGGGGGGTGTGGGTGGAATGTTTACCTGTATATCGTATCGGATCCATCTGTGGTCTGAGCACGATGCCTCCTCAGAGGACACATGCCATCCCGCGACGAGGTGCCTTACTCCTTCAGTCGCCAGAGTGAGATCGATGATTGTTCTACTACGTCTTGTGACGAATGTTGGTTCTGAACCTGTGTTTAAAATGTTCAGGTTAGTGGTAAAGAGATACTCGACTAAGGTCAAGCCTCTGCTATTGCAAGTGTTCATACCCCATAATGTGTGGTGAGCATTGGAGTCAGTCCCGATTAGCAGTTCCAACCCGTTGCTTTCACAGTAGTTTACAAGTCTGGTGAGGTCATGCGGAGGAGGTTCATCGCTCTCGTGCATGTAGACAGAGGCGACTACCAGCTCCGACAGACTTGTGTTTTGCGGTATTTGTAGCCTTATGGCATACAGGTCCCTGGAACAGAACTCTGTTAAAGGCTGCGCATTTATGTTCCTAGAAACATAAATGCATGTTCTGGGTACTTCGTGATCATCAGACACGAAGAGCTTACCTCCAAGATTGAAGAGGCCCCGTACGCGGCCGGCCCTGACCCATGGCTCTTGAATCAGGGCAATGGCCGAATTGCTAACCTCCAACCACTTACGCATCTGAGCCGTCGCGGTTTCTGAGTGCTGGAGGTTAGACTGTAGCACTTTAAGAGCTGGGGGGGTCGCCATCGATAGGCAGGTCCTCCTCCTCGCTCAAGTACAGCCCCGCCAGCATTTTGCCCGTTTCATCATCCACGAGCACCTCGGAGTTCAGGGGCGAATTGCCCAACAGCTCCTCCTCGCTCAGTGAATGGGTGACGGGCCACGGCGGTGCACAGGCCCCCTCTTCCCTCTGGCATGGGGGGTTTTTAGCCTCTACTGGTGCACTGGTGCCGGCGCTAGTGCTAGGCATCTGCACACCAGTGACCGTCAGCCCCGCGGACCCCGCTCCCTGGCCGGATGGGGATTCGTAGAATCTGCCACCCGGACCCTGGAACTTGAGGTACACGGCACCAAAGCCACAGGCGAGACGCCGCTCTTTCTTGACAATGGCCGCTACCAGCCTTTCCGGGATGGAGACGACCATGAACCACCCGTCGTTCTGTTTCACGGCGGAAAGTGTGGTCCACTTGTCACATTCCGCCCACTTGTTCTGAAGGATCAGCGCTTTGCCGATCTCTCCCGTGCATTCCCAAAGGCCAAGTTCGTTGGGAATGTGCATCCCACACCTTACCCGCCTTGGGAGTTCGGAGAACCTCTTGACGGCTAAGGCCTCGCCAGATGTTGTGACGATGCCGCAGACCAGGCCCTTGAGCCAGTCCGCCGTCCTTTGGTCCGCGCACCAAAGCTTCAGGAAGCCCTCCTCAAAGGTGGGCTTGCCTCTGAAGACAGGACCCCATGGATCTTCGGGGGCCCTCATGTCCGCCTCGCGCATCAGTCCACGGTGCAGGGAACGCATAATCTCGTCCGCCGTCTCCTTGGATAGGGTGCCCGAGGCCGCAAGAGTGATCGCCACCCCTAGATCGGACCTAGCGACCCTGGCATAGGTGGTGGTGGTTCGGGCGGGCGGTTGCAGACGCTGTCTCTTGGGGACGCCCTGCTGTGGGGACTCGCCCTCATCAGGGCGGTCACTCCTGGCTGCATCCCGATCCCTCTTCCGAACCCGCTGAGCCGATCTCTGCATACGTGCCTGCTTGCCTCTGCCGGACTGGGTGCTGGTTGAGGGTTCGGCCGTCATGGGCTGGGTAGTCCCTTGCCCGACACCTCCCGCCCCCCCGGCAGCCGTCCGAAACACACCCGTACCGGAGCTAGCCGGTCCAGGTTGGGCTTCCGCAGGCACTGTACCTTCCGCAGCTTCCGCCAGGGCACGCTGCCGTGCCTTCCAGCGCTGCTTCTTGTTTTTCTTCTTGGCCGCCTTCTGGATCCCCTCTATGAGGAGTGGCCTGTCCGGCGGCGGTGGGACAGGTGGTCTACGCGCCCCCTTCATGGGTTTGCCCCGTCTGCCCGCGACCTGCCAAGGAAGTTCAAAGTTACTGGGGTAGTTGGTGGGAGCAGTAGTCCCCCCCCCCGAGCTGGAGTGACCCGTACTGGAGCTACCCAGCGCTTTAGTCACTACCCTGGATGATTTAGCTTGGCTCTCAGGTTTCCCTTCGAGTCGTCGCTTGACAACCAGGGGGTTGTTAATTGCTGCCTTAGCAGCAACAGGTTTACCACCTGAGGGGTTACCCAAGTGGCTTCCTGCTGCGGCCGAGGCAGCGGATGTAGAATGAGAGGGAGCCACCGCTGGTGCAGTGTCTCCTCCGTGTAGAGCCGCGGTTACCGCAGAGCTTGTATCCAAATCAGACCTTTGACCCTCCATGTTTACGGTGGTTTGTGTTCACCCTCCTGACTTCCCACCCTCCCCGGAGCCCGCAACGTTGGGAACGACCTACTCAACTTCAGTCGTTAGGAATATCAGGAGGGTATAGGAACCCGGAGCGGTTTTCAGTGCAGATCCAGCGCGAGGATTAGCGGTCGATGGGATCTAAAGGTAGGTCTGAAGACCCCACCGAACGGGTCGCCTCTCCGCGCGCCTTCACCATGACCTTCCGCCTAACTCCGAAGCCCCTCGCCGTGGCCCTCTGACGGGACACCGAGCCGTTTCCTCGCTGTGGCTAGCAGACGAGGCTACCGTTTAGCGTGAAATCGGGACCAAAGAGGGCGTGTTGCTTAGCTCACGGCTCTAGCTCAACCCTCCAGGACTCCGTCATCCCTGCGTACGGCGTTCAACTGCGCAGGCACTAGCGCAGGTGGGTGTGTTAGTTCGCCGGGTACACCCACACTAGCCGACGAAACTGGATGGACGTTTGGCCATCAGCTAGAGAGAGTCCGAGAATCAGTCGCTAGCCGATGTTGCCCAGGCGCACCAGTGGAGGACAGTAGCCATGCAGATGAACGTGTTTGCCTGCACTTCTACAACCCTCCCACACGTGGAGGTAGTCCATCAAGTGGCGCTGCAGTCATTTTGCAAACTAAACAAAAAGTACATGCTCCCCCCGGCTGATCGAGGTGAGCCTAATATGACTGCACCGCCCCTCTACGCCCGACTAAGGCCTAATCGCCCTAACTCAGGTTAGGCCCAAGCCCCTCGGTGGGGACGTATATGAGCTGTTGATGCTGTTGATGACACACTGATCTGACTAGACTGATGACCTGTGGTTGCTGGTGGTGGCTGGATGAGGAAGCGGGTGATCGTGCACTTTGGCGTGCCCTTGGGGACGCCTACGTCCAGCAGTGGACTGCAATAGGCTGATTGATTGATTGATTGATTGATCACCTGATAGAGTCACTTTGTATGAAAGTTTTTTTTTTTTTAAAAGTTGTTCAGTTTTTTAGGCTGACCTACCCGAGAGGTTTTTCGTTATTTTGCTAACATATACGTATATACAGGGTGTAAATTAATTAGCCGTGTGGTGACGGCAGAGTAGAATATATTTGTCACCAACCCCTACTCTTCCCGTGGGTGTCGTAAGAGGCGACTCTACACATTGAAATGGGAACGGGCAGCAGCACTCTCAGATACAGTAACATTCATGGGTAGGTTGATGCTTTAATATAGTGTCAGCTAATTTATTTATACCTTATATAAAGCCAATCATGATATTTATTTTGCCACACAGATAAGTTCGTCAAAAAACAAGGTAAAATTCCATATTCCCAGCTAGTTCCTTTATTTTCAAACGTGTCAGGCTACCTAAGTTGTTTGCGACCTAGGATTTATTAGCCTATAAACCAACGTGGAATAACTTATTTTTGTACTCTTTTCCGTAGCTTTACCGTATTAAATTAGAGCCTCCAGAGAAGTGTTACCATTTTTCTTACTTTCAGTACAATAAGGGCTGGAGCCTGAAAGGAACCAAGCTGTTTTATGTGCAGAGAAATGGATGCCATATTTTGTATTTAGAACACAAGTATGAAAACAGGTACACATTTTCTCATGAGACTATACTTAAAACCTATATTTTGTAATGTATTACGCACAGTATTGCATAATATTATCATTTTCACCACATGGATCGCGTTCGAAAAAACATAAGCTGCAGTTTCTGTTCCGTATACGAGTACCTACTTAACTGTCACTGTTAAGGGGGTACCCTATGTGAACACTAGCGCCACTTGGATAAAAATCATAACTTAGTGAAAACACAAAATATCAAAAATATGAACGATCAAATTGTTTCATTAGTCTTGTTGTATTTTTAGAATTGATAAATTCAGTTATCTATTGTTAATTGTAGTAACAGATAGCGAAAGTGCTAATAACGGCCGTTTTTTAGCACTTTCGCTATCCCTTACTACACCGTATAAGATTTATAAAGTTCGGTATTTCTAAAAATACTAAAGTACCTACACTTTAAAATGATTTTTTAATATATTTAGTTTTTTCGGAGTTATGATTTTTTTAGAAGTGACGCTAAGACAACCAAAATAAGATAAAAAACAAAAAAGAACCCGATTGTATTCTGAAGTATTTAAGGGCTATTATTAAATAGATTAAATAAGTAAATATATGGATCTCACACACGGCCATTTTGATCCCAAACTAAGCAAAGCTTGTACTATGGGTACCAGACAACTGATATACATTACTTAAATAGATAAATACATACATAAATATAGATAAACAACATCTACACAAGGTCAACACAAGTGCTCATCACACGAATGTTTGCCCTGGGTGGGATTCGAAGCCATATTATTATGGTTCTAGCTTTTAAAAACGTAAATAATTTTAGCAATTAAAATATACGGATAGTGTTCTGAAAGGTCTAGCAAGAGTTCTATGACGTCATGACGTGACCATTTATTAATTTGTACTGATATTTCAACCGTTATTGCAATGTTTGGTTCGCGGCTTCAGAATAGAGCCACCCGATATGCCGTGGATTATAAACTAGATTTGAGTTTAGAGCCATATATTGGCTGGTAGAGACTATCATCATCATCATCATCATCGTGTGGGTTGTAAGGTCGATAACCGACCTCACAAACCCTGGTGTCAGTGTTATAGAGCCGCCAAAGGCCACTGACTTGGCTGATGTAACGACTAGATAGTAGCCGGGACCAACGGCTTAATGTGCCTGCGTGATTCAGCCTGCAATGTCCTAAACAAACTGAATCGGGCATCGAAATCTCGACCACTCGGCCATGGAGGTGATAGAAACCATGAGAAATATATATCAGCGAACCTTTGTTTAGGTGCGTGTGCATACCGAATTCTCCGTGCTAACAAAAAAACTGTTCACCCCTAAAACTCTGTTAAATTAAAAAAAGTTTAATTTATGTACGTATTGCATGAAAATTTAATTTACTTCTTATCTTATGAAACTTTCTAGAGTAGTGGTCCTATTTTTTGCGATCTCCATCGCTTCTTGCAGACAAACATTTATTTAAATCACCCACTTGGGGCAGCGGGATGCCTCAGACACATTTGTTCGGACATTTATTTGCGTAGGTTTCGTATCGTGATTAATACTGTCGGTAGGTTAGCTTCTTGCAATTTTGATGTGAGTAATCCTTCATTTAGGTAATTAATGAGATTGAACATGCCGTTTGGATTGGTAAACAAATAAGCTGACCGGGTAGATACCCGGTCAACATTTTGATGAGAAGTTAGATTTTATGGATATTATCATCATGTAAATCGAAGAGTTGAGCAGACAGCAATAAGTACTAATACAAAATAAAGTAAAAAATAATAATGAGCGATGATGCAAATCTTGCTTGTCCTTATTAAAATATTATGATACAAATATTACTTCCTCCAGGTGCATTGCCAAATTATAGAATTTGGAGATGGCCGGTTGCAGTACTCGGGGAACTGTTTTCGTCTGGTAAGCAGCTAGTTTTTGAGAGGCTACAGAGCTGGTGAAACTACAGAATTGCAAACATTAATTTGTCCAATTTTATATTTCTTACAGTTCATAGTATTGTCATGACAATTTCTTTTTTCTGACATAAATAAAACACGGCCTTTGACCTTTATTAAGGTCCCAGTCATACAGGAAGCTCACCCACACTGCGGTTTCCGGGGACTCCATTTGCAACCTCTCTCCCCTGAGTTTTTCCAGCATACAAACATTTGTTTAGATTAGCCACACCGCGACAGCGGACCACCGCAGGGGTGTTCACATATTTGCACATGTCCGTTTGTTTAATATCTACCAGGTTTGTTTAACTCGGACGTTTCGTAGTCTTTTTTATGTCACGACCAAAAATTTCTGACGCGCGTCGCCTCGCGATCGTCTTTTGTTTCTCTGAGGTGAAAACTGTCATGTCATGAGGAATATTTTACGTCGTGTTTGATTTGATTTGATGAAACGGCCGTGAATATAAAGCTACATAAAACGTAGCTTTATTATTTGGCTTTACCTAATTTAGTTATTAAAGATAATAGGTATCAGGGTTGGATTTCGTAGTATAATTATACCATTGTTTCATGTTGCGTAGTATATAGTATCGTAATGCTTGGATTGTACGCGAAAATACCATAATTTTAATACCCAATTATTTAAATGTTATTTAAATGATAATGCACGGACTTCTTTGCCGTATGGCAACATCAAATGAAAACGAGAAACATTTGTGGGTATACCCCGTGAAATGTTTTGCTGCTTATGTCATTTTGAGGGAAAGGGATGGACATTTTTTTCTGCTTGAGTATGACTGAGATGAAGTTTCCATTGAAAAATTTGCTGAATTAGAGATTCTCATTTTATTAAGTGATTTTACAAACTAATTTACCTTGATTTATGTGATAATATTAAAATAACGTTTCAATAACAAATGATTTTAATTTAATCTAAAACGTTTTCAACACAAAAACAAAACGTAGTATAATTTATGGCAAAAAGTATCTTTTTAAATATCCATAGACAATAATTTTATGGGAGCCTGATTCCAACTATGTATTGAAGATCATTATGATTGGGAACCGGTAAACCAATACAAAGTTGTGTAACGAGGCATTCGTCCTCTTTCCTGTTTTATGACTGGCAACCTTTCTTGCTGGCAGTTTTATCCTTCATTTTAAATTCATTTTCAAATTTAGATTTCTTACGTTTCGATTTTGTCTTTTTTCTGCTAAACTCTTCACTTCATGTCCTGATCTCCGATAGTACATTCCTAAAGTTTTTCTACTATTTTCCCTTGACAGTTATATAAAATATATAAATACCTTTTTTCTTCGGACTGTGCCGGCAATAAGCCACATAACCCTCTACAACACTCTTCGTGTGGTGCTCAGCTTGTGGCGGTTGGTCGGCCACAGTCGTATTATAATGAAACAATTATACGTCAGAGTAAGCATCACATGAGTGGTCGCGTTCGAAACTTGAATCAAAGAATACTAGTGTCGTTATATCTTCAAGGGGTCTCAGACTTTCAAAGCGTTTGTCGTAAACAAAGTATGGCTTTCTAGATCTTAGTTTAGGTCCTATGAATACTTGATGGCAGGTATAAAAAGAAAGAACCCACGGTAAAATAGCACAGCATAATATTTTATCACCCTATAAACAGTAGTACCTCCCGTCTGTAATATATATGACCTTTTTACGTTTTTGTATGAGACATTCTTGAGGGTGTTTCTTTGCTCCAGGCCACGTTTTATTCGTTTCATTTTATTACTTTCTCAGAAGTGCTTAAAATTTGTACATATCTTAGTAAGATCTTTTAAATCAAATAAAGTGTAGACTCTTCGACTAAAGATTCCTACTTTAACGTATTTTATGTCCCTCTCCAGACAGAAACGTGACCGGTCTACGATTTAAATTAAGAACATAGATAATATTTCTGAATTTGCCGGGTGAAACATTGGCCCCGATTCACACTGTCACGCACTAATCCTTAATTTAAGTTAGTCTGCCCTTTTTACCTTTTAAAGATTGAAAAGGGACAGGAGGCCATTCTAATATTAGAGCTGTCAAACATCGAATTTGAACCTTATGGCCGTGTCGATAGCACAATTTTAGAGAGCACTTAAAACATGCGACTTACCCTGCGTTCCGAATCGCGCTGACAGCACTTTGAGTACCCAAAACCGCGTACCGAATCACTGTCATTGGGATTACGGCAGCCATTGTGACGTCACGGATTGCGTCATGACCGCCATCTTTCGCTAACGGCGCCCATGCTCCAGAGCGAAATTCACGTAAGCGTAATGTCAAATTCGACTTTGACATATTGTGTATTTATTTTTAAAAGTTAAATGTTTAATGTTTAAATGTAAAACTAACGTGTCTTATATTTATTTGGTTGAACAAAATTAAAAACACGTTATTCAATTATGAAATGGAGATAAATTACTGAAATATTTAAAATCAATCAGTTTTGTAGGTTAGGGTTGCCAGATGTTCGATAGTAAAAGTATCGAGTAGGTTATGTATATATTACGATAGTTTTGACTCAGGCACATACATACATAAGATAATATCATAGGCAATCTGATAAAATATAAATATCAAACATTCTTTTTTGTATTTTTTTAATTTCATGTGCTTATTTACATCTCCATTTTTAAAAATTCGCATACCTTTTCTTATTTTGGGTACTAGCCATGCGAAAAGTGCTGTTTTCACAGCTGTACGATACTTTTTTAATACGTATAATAATTTAGAATTTTGCCAGTTTTGGTACGGTAATCAACATCTGGCAAGACTGAGTTATAAGCAGTTTCAGCGCGCTCAAACGCCGTTCCGTTTTGATTTCGCTCATGAGCTGTATTATCGCGATTTCTGAATCGGTACGCGAGTAATCGCTGTCAGTACTTTGAGCCGTGAAATCTGATTCGGAATACAGCCTTAATAATCTCTTAAACTGACAGCTATGCCCTTATCATTCGTTCAAATTAATATCATTCGTTCATCACCTCTCTTTCATTGGTCATAAAAACGAAAAGGATAGCTGGATTTTAAAATTAGAATTAGAGCATGACATCCCGAATCGAGGCCATTCAGTTTAAATGATTTAAAACACCTTATAGTATGTCCAATTACCCCTCCCTCGGTGTACTCAAGGAAATTGTTTTTTTATTAACCTTAATCCAGTCATGTTGTCAGTAGGAACAAAACACCAAAAATATAAGCTGTCTTTTTTGACAGCTACTTATTGCTTGCCGAGTTTAATTTGACGGCTCCGTAGCCCAGATGGTAGTGTATCTGCCTCCGACGCACAGGGTCGCGGGTTCGAATCCCGCCCAAGGCAAACACTTGTGTGTGCCTTGTGTCTGGTTGTTGTTTATCGATATAAGTATGTATTTTTCTATTTAAGTAATGTATATCAGCTGTCTGGTACCCATAGTACAAGCTCTGCTTAGTTTGGGATCAGATGGCCGTGTGTGAAGATGTCCCCACACATTTATTATTTATTTATAATTTGACGGAAAGTTATCTCACTACTGCACTTGTGCAAGTATATGGGCCTCTAAGCCCTTACTCAATTTCAATCAAGGGCGTTCGTGTATCACGTTGTATGTCGCGCTAAACCACTGATATGATACTAGATTTATAGCCCATCGGTAAACCTGTAGAAGCATTTAGCACACATGCAGTAGTTGCACCATTTTATTACCCTTTCAGTTTTACGTTCACACAATTTTATAGTCTCTACATGTTCTATTATGGTGTAAGTGTGAGTTAGAATGTATCTCTTACTTTGATATATTATAGCAGAACTTTTTTATAGCTGAATTTTATCCCTCCGAGATCAGACCGAACTGAACTTTCCTTGCCTGTGAACTGTCTGCCATTTAAATCCAATTTATACAGTTTTTATATAGAAGTTCACATTTTATTTAAGTATAGATTTAGTCATATCTATGATGTACCTAATATATTTGATTATAGTTATTTGGTTATATTAGTGCTATGAAGAAACGGCACTTAGTCAAAAAGATTTGAATTTAAGTAAATTTTATTTCAAATATCTATTTAACACATTTTAAAACTTTTTCAGATGCTCTTAAACGATTTTTTTTGTTTGTACTTAACAAAAGTGTTAAACACCTGAAAGTTATTTTAGTAGAAGAGTGATTTAATTAAAATATTGTTGGGTTGAGACCTCTGACCACACTGAACCTATAAAACTAACAATAACTGGGGCGATGACCGGATTTGCCGACCTGACCTGGACCACAGACTAGTTCATAAAGACCTTGCTTCCATTATAACCTGAATCCTAACCTTAACTGAAGAGCTAGGCTTGCGTTAGGCCTCTATTTGTTTAGAGTTTCATAACTTAAAAAAAAACAATGTACGCGTGCGTGTATTTGAACAAATTATTTCGCTGCAAATTGTCTGCAGCCATGTAGTTATGCTGACTGCATCTAAAATATCTTTTTGTAGTAAGAATGTCAAGCTGTTTATTATACGTCTTTTACCAATTTCCACCAGTAGAATTGACAATTGTCATTATTTGACATGATCATGAGAAATAGAGGCTTAATCAGTAGGCGATATGTTAGTGAACTCACCCAAAAAAATTTAATGATGGATCTAAGTGATGTAATAACATCCTATGGAAATAAATGATTTTGACTTTGACTTTGATAAATAGGCTTAGTACATACATATCCCCGAAAGTTAAATTGTCAAACTAGCTTAGAGTATATACTTTTAAAAGACCGATCAATTGCATTGCGATAAACAGTCATACTTTTCGACTGATAATAATGTTCCTCGTCGTTTAAGCGGGGTCCATTTCTGTCAAATATAGGTAGATCTGTGGCCTGAAGTGTAAGCCCTAACGAAGCTTCCAGCTGCAGCTGGCTTGTTCTAACGAACTCACGTGACGAGCCACGCTAAGCAGCTTTCAGTTACGTAACTGAAGTAACTTTGCATCACGTAAAAATATGACCCAACAGGGAAATTACACTCAACTGAGCTAGCTGTACTGTGTTATTTTAAATAGGTTCCTGAACTGAAAACAATGTTTTATTATTACACACAGCAGCAAAAACAGCAACAGTTCATATACGTCCCCATCAATGGGCTCGAGCCTACCTTAAATTAGGGCGATTTAGTCAACCATGCTGGCCTAGTGCTTCGAATTTCTTCGCAGCAATGTGCAGGTTGCATTACGACGATTTTCAACACTATAAAAGCGTCGAATAAACGTACATATGATTTCGAAAGAAAAAGAATACAAGAGAGTTATAGAAGAGTGTAGTGAAGAGTAGAGTATATTCATTCATTCGAAATTCGGAAACACAGGGCGCATTTCGAATCAGACTTTCAGCGATGTCAGCGATCAGAAAAGCAAAAAAACGTATGAGTTTTGACAGCTGGCAGTAATTCGGAACGCGATTACGGGTGCTTTAATCGTTTTCAGCGCGTCTCGGAACGCAGGGACATTCGTACGTGGTGAGGATCGAACTCGCGTCTACCATCTACAGGAGACAGTAGTGGCCTTCGACACTACACTAACGTTGTATTATTGTGAACGCAAAAACATTTATTTTTACTTAAATAAGCGAATTCAATAAGAGAAACACAATTAAATATTTTAGGGTGTGTTAAAAGAACACATTTTGTTTAGTTTTGTCCGTGTCTAGTTAATTGTGATGTATTTTGTCATTTGAAAGTCCTTCAGACTGAGGGGTTGCGTTGCGTGGTAAACTTAAAATCATAAATCAAGGTAACCGAGTTTGTTTTTGTGGTCGGCGGTCGGCCGGCGCGAAATTCGCAAACGAACTTGGAACACGCAGCGTGGCGTAAAGTTTTTCCTTTGAAAATGCAAATTGTCCACCTTGCAAGATTGTTTAGGAGCTGAACAAATAAAGTTATACAGTGCCGCGCGAATTTAGTTCATAAGTCGATAAACGTAGAGACTGTGCAAAGTTCAGTGTTTTTAACATGATCTGTTATCTATTGTACCTACAATGAGCCGTTCTATATATAATTTTGGAGTATAAGAACTGGTTTTGAATTTTACGAGTATCTGATGCGAAATGGTAGTAAGAATTTGGTCAAAGTGCCGTTTATATGATTGCAACTAATGCAATACTGCTGTATTCAAACCGACTGGATAATGACTGCATCACAACGGTGTGTCTAGCATGCAGTCAGAGTACAGTAGTGAAATGCAGTTAGTCGATAGTATTACAGTGAGGAAAAAACTGTTTTGACTGTGTCGCTACCACATTATACACAACAAATAATAGAATGTTGTCTCTTACATCAAGCGTCGAATAAACGTACATATGAATTCGAAATTCGAAAACACATTGGTACGTGGTGGGGATCGAACCCGCGTCTCGAATGTTGTCTCTTAACTATTTCAAATTGCGAGCGTGCAGTGTGCAGGTCGCTACGCAACAAACCGCGCATGATACTACGAGGCCGCGTAGCTCTACGAACAGTGTGCTACGACTGGCTACGACAGTGCTACGAAATAAAGGTTAAAGTTAAAAAAGTATATTGTTGCCATACTTTTAATGTAACAAAGCTGCTCAGTCAAGCTAACCACGTTATTGATGAATTATCTCTTCAGTATATAATATCATTTTAATTTTTTAGTTTCTTTAGTTTCTTCTAAAGTTGCTTACAAAACCATATTCGAAAAAAAATATATAATAATTTACACGATGATTTGATACAGATATTGTTATGTAGACGTATTACTATGTGAGTGATTAAGATGTAGGTACTTACATTAAATTTTGTTATTGCGTGCAAACTACAACAAAACACTAGAACTCCACAGAAAATTGGGTACTCATTATTTAATCTGTGAATGTTGATGTTGAATCTATAGTTATTACACAGATATCAAAAATGTTTTACTCCTAAAACACGATAAAATACAGCATTTTCAACATTAATTGCCTTTTAAATTCTCGTTCCCATGAGAATTAGGATGTTATGATGCCAGACTGAAAATTACATGGGTTTATAATGCCAATAAAACTCACATGTAATATTTATGACTATCGATATTCGATAAATATTTCAACATTTAGAAAACCAATTTCTCTTATACAGGGTATGTGGTTAAAAATATATATCTGGGGACATCCCACACACGGCCATCTGATCCCAAACAAAGCAGAGGTTGTACTATGGGTATCAGACAGCTGATATACATTACTTAAATAGATAAATACATACTTATATAGATAAAAACACCTAGACACAAGGCAAACACTTGTACTTGAGCACTTGCTCATCACACGAATGTTTGCCCTGGGCGGGATTCGAACCCGCAACCCTGTGTTTTGAAGGCAGGCGTGTTACCAACTAGGCTACAGGGCCGTCAGAAGAATAGATCCGTGAAGTATGCCGGGGGTTAGAAAAGTACTTAATTACATGTAAATAGAAAGGTTACTTAGTGCGATTTTTTTTAAAAAGATTTTTGACTTGTTTAGTAGCATAATCTTATTATGATTAATGAGGATAAGTTAATTGCTTGTGATCTGTGAAATCAACAGATAATTTTACTGAATTACGAATAAACAAGGACATAATTTATTGGACAAAAACATAACAAATCAGTCTGAAGCAAATTAAACTTTATAAAAAACGCTGTAAATGAATAATTTATTTAGAATGTTCAGATGCAGTTATACATTATGTTTTATACATCCAATTAAGAACTAATGTATTTTTTATGAACGAAATATCTATGTAGGTGCTTGAATATATCAAAGGCGTTTTTGCATATTCATCGAATATTTTCAGAATTGAAGCTCGCCCTCTACAAGGGTTCGTTTAAGAGTTGAAAGTCAAATTAATTAGAAAGACCTTATATAGCTACCCACCTGAGATATTGACTTCATTCTCGAATATTGTTGTTAACCTAATTATCCTGGAAAATACAAAATACAAAATTTCTGAAACAATACAATTGTTTTTCATATAACCATAAAACACTGGTTTGGCTGCGAAAGGAAAAATAAACATCTTGTTAATCGTGTATAAATGGTCGCAAGATGCTAGCCTCCACCACACAAAGCTCTTGTTTCCTTACTTATTTTATGTACATAATTTATATTTTATATAGATTCATCATCAACAGCTCATATACGTCCCCTCTGAGGGGCTCGAACCTTCCCTGAATTAGGGCGATTAGGGTTTAGTCGACCACGCTGTGCCAGTGCGGGTTGGTCGATTTCACACACGACCTTTGAATTTCTTCACAGGAGTGTGTAGGTTTCATCACGAAGTTTTAATCCTTCACCGTTACTATATAGAATATTATTATTTAATTTATCTTTTGTATGTTTCGTTATAAAATTAATCAAGTACATTTTATTCTATACATACATAAAATCATCTTCTTTTTCCGGAGGGGTAGGCAGAGACCACGTTTTTCCACATTACTATTCAGCATTAAATAGTATTCTATTCAATAATATAATGATAGTAATAAATAATCACTCATATAAGAAAGAAAATTTGCTCACTCGTCAAATAATTTCTAGGTAGGACGAGGTTTCGTCTGCCACAAAGGTTTTTCGAAGGTCGAGTTAATTAGCCCTTATTATTAGCCCTAGCCCCTAGCCCTTTAGCCCTTTTTTAGGCTGGTAGTTAGCCACCTGAGAGCCTGCCCTGACAAATTGCTCTGATAACCTGATCTTTGCGATAAATTTTATTTTGAGTAGACCTAAAGGACGAAAAAAAGACGGATTATCTTAAAATGTTAGAAAAAACTTTTTTATACCCAAAGAATTACTTAAATATAGTGGAGTAAAAAGCTGAAAAACTCCTGTGAAGGAATAAAAATTTGACAATCAAAGCTTAATTGCTCTTTTTTACCATTTGGAGCGCTAGATCACCATAGAGTAGTTAATAATGTCTATTTTATTTGAAGATCTAGAATAGAAAATCATCAATTTATAGTCTGCGTCAGTCCAGACATCCTTTTTCAATATTCTTCTTTCAACATAAGTCAATATCTATTTTTGCTGAATTGCTTCCTCTTCCTTAGAGGTTATCAGTACATAAATTACAGTTTAGCAAAGATTTTGTAGTGCTTATTTCATCATCTTTTATTTTAATTTAAGAGTAAGTACAAAATGGAAAGCATCACCCAACAAGATTTAAAAAAAAAAACACTAATGACGGGAAGCATACGTGTTCGAAATTCATAATAAAATGTCGCGTCGTTCGCATTCTCTCCAGCCAGCCAGTGCCGACAGCGATCGAAAGTTGTTGACATACTTCCGCGGTCTAGCTCCGTGGCAGATTGGGGAATATTATCTTTGAGTATAGGAAAAACTTTGGAGGAGAAAAAAAAACGTTTGATTTTACACTATTGCAGGTAGATCATTACATTAGTGTTTTCAGTTTCGAAATCATAAGAATTGTGTAAACGTACCAGTGCAAGTCAAATGTGGGAAACCGTCTAGCGCTTATTGCAATTTATTTGAATTTTTAATGTAACAGGAAAATATTCTATGAAAACTTTAAAGACGTAACTTTACATGCGCCATTTTTAAGGACTGTGTTTAAACAAGAGCACTTGCTCGTGTTCAAAACAGTGTAATGTTGTGATAGTGGCCGTCAATGTTATGATTAAGTATCAGTTAAGTACTTATGCCTTTCATGCGAACTTCCCATGAATGGCCACTGCCTTAGGTGACTTATAAATAAATTAAGCATCATGTGTAATTGCCTAATTCGAACTAATTCTGCGTTGATAATTAAAAACAAAATACCATACCGTTCTCCTAATAAGAGGTAAGTTAGTTAGTCAATAGACATAATTTATTTGACCAAGACACAGCCAAAATAAATTAAAAAAATATTATTGTTTTTTAGATAAGCACCCGGCTTAGGTACGACGAATTGCCACAATTCTGATAATAAAAAGTGAAAAATAACACCAGACCGACAGCGTACCTTTTGGGTCTACACTAAGCTTAAAATCAACGTGAAAATTGTGACCATTTCTATAAGTACAAAAACTTTTACAATGCGAATAAAAACTTATTCAGCTAAATTACACCCTGCAAAAAATCAAAATTCACCAAAACGTAACGACCCCTGACAAATTTTTAGCTAGTATTTGTGTAGGCGTCTATTTACCATGTCAGAGATCTCGTTAATTTGTCCGCCTGTTAAGCTCAAAATGCTTGGCATTCAAATAAAAACCACGTCATTTATAAAAAATGCCAGATATTCTGGTATGAATGACGTGCCATAAATTCCTAATGATTTAATTTGTTGGGGCTATATTTCACAATCCAAGAGGAAACTCGATGACTGAGTGGTTTTTTCGCACTTTGTGTATTAATGAATGCTGACCAGAACAGGTACAGTTTCCAGCCGAAAATAATGCACTTCGGGTGTTTGGTTTGGAAGAGTGTCGTCTCTCTCGCATGATTACTTTCTTCAAAGCCCGACATGCATTTTTACCTCCGGGACCTGTAAGTAAATGTTTATAGGTAGTAATATAGCAATATCGCGTTTAAACACGAACATGACCATGATAATAAAGAACTTTATGATAATGCTATTAATTCCAGGAAGTTAGTAATAAACGTCGGCTAAAGCTGCTTTTCTAGATATAAATATTAAGTAATATAATAAAAGCGCTTTTGCTGCTTTTAAAATATTTATTGCTTGATATCTCATTAATTAACGCTTCTGAAATAAATGGAGCGGCAAACGACACTAATTCCAAAATTAAACTTTTGAAAATACCTTCGAAATTAATTTAATAAAATATGCAAGAAAACCGACAGCACGCAAACGTAGACTGTTGGAATTACTTGGAATAACTACATAATAATAAATAAATCAATTTAGGTATAAAAATATAACTGATAAATTTCAGTATACGTCCCCACCGAGGGGCTCGAGCCTACCCTGAATTAGGGTGATCAGGCCTTAGTCGACCACGCTGGCCCAGTGCGGGTTGGTTGACTTCACACACAACCTTTCTGATGCTTTGCTGTTGATGATGAAATTTCAGTTGAATCCGTGATTTTTTATCAGAAAAAATCGCTATTCGGAAACTCTGAAGAAAACTGATCAGTTTATTGTTTTGCACACTCCTTAAATCTGGAATTGATTTGATTAAAAACGTATGAAAACAACAACTAAACATCGTACCATAATCATATAAAAATCTTCATAATATGATCGTACGAAAAACCGTCTTTAGTTCTCGCAGTCAGGTAAAAAAGCAGCCATTAATTTCTTAGGCGATAAATTTAGTTTCCCAACCGCGTTACCAAATTGGTTGCTTTGGTTTGGAATGGTGTAAAAGGAGGGGAAAAAGTGGTGTGAAAATAGATAATGATACTGTTATGTTCGTCTTCCTTTATAAATTTACTTTTAAATAACTGTGATACATGAGTTAATAAAAATCCTGAATATAAATAAACAAATAACGTTAGTTTGTGAAGGTAGTCGTGTTCCAAGCCAGTCCATACATAATGGTACAGCAAGAAAGTTGTAAATATCTGTCCTCTCTTTAAAATACATTTTTATAGTAGAAATGAATGAATGTACAAATGAATAAAAATTCTTTATTGCACACATAAATAGTACATTGTTATACGAGGGGTGAAAGTAACTTACTTAGCGCCGAGACGGGGTTTGGGGCCTGAGCGTAGCGAGGGCCCTAATAGTTCGAGGCACTAAATAAGTCTTTAACCAGAGGTAAACACTGTGCTTTTCATTACGAATACAAGGAAAGTAAAAATAAAAACACGAATTAGCTAAAGAAAAAATGAGTGACTTCCATATCTGTATCAGATGAACTCTCAGAATATATTTGGATGTTTAGATGTTTGGATGTTTGTTTGTGTATTGAATGGATTTGGATGAAATTTGAAATGGAGATAGTTTGTAACCTGGATTAACACAGGATACTTTTTACGGAAAAAAGCTTTATGCCCACGGGAAAATCTTACATAACGCGAGCGCAACTGCGGGCGGAAAGCTAGTTATTCAATAAGAAACAAATTATTCTACCAAATTGCATTAATCGATCTTTATCTTTGATTCAAAAAACTAGGTCAACGTCCATTAGTCTGGAATATTGGAGCACTGTTCTGATTTAACTCGATTAGAAAAAAAGGGAGACAGGGAACTGCCAATCTCCGAAGCACACGATTCACTCTCTCGAGTCGTCGACGCAAATTGATTCAATTGAAGACAACGTCGGGATAACTAAGTGCTTAACTGATGGCGTGATAACTTTTAAAAAGAAATAAGTGGAATAAAACCTTCATATATCATCGTGGTAGGTCTAGACTAGACGAACTACTGCACCACTGGCTGGTCATACTACTGGTGGTACTGTAGCGTACGACAGTCTGCACAATAGTTGGTGCCAGATCGATTGGTAATATCCTTCGATCACAAAATTTGTGATTTGTTATATTACTTTAAATATTGTTCATTTCATAAAACCAAAGTGAAAAACGTTGTTTTGTTGCTTAAATGAACTAAAATTTTAATTGGAACCAAATTAGAAACCTTTTTATTGCGCTTATCGTTTTTTAATAATATAGGTTTTACATGTTTTTTTTACAAGAAATAATTATTTTCTAAGTTACACCTTTTCGAGCTGATGCTCGGTTTAAAGGTCAATGGTGTCGATTCGGCATACGCCCAACTTAAACAAAACTAAAATTAGTCCTGTCACTTTCTATCATTTTTAATTGAAAAGGGACTAAAGATCATCGGTTTTGTTTTTGCCTATGACTTCACGACTAACCGTCAATTTTTGTGGCTTTTTATTCGTCATTGTGTTAGGTAGGCACTAAAACAAGACTAAATTTGACAGTTAGTCGCGAAGACATAGACAAAAACAAAACCGATGATCTTCGGTCCCTTTTCAGTTAAAAATGATAGAAAGTGACAGGACTAATTTTAGTTTAGTTTAAGTTGGGCGTATGCCGAATCGACACCAAAGTCCGATATTTCCATTTTTTTTGACGGACCTAATCGCTATTTCTACCAGAGCTGTAATATAGCGGGCGCGGACTTGGTCCGATATTGCCAATCGATCTGGCACCAACTATACTTACTTACTGTGCGGTGTTACTGGCCATAGTTTTACCGCATCTTTAAAGAAGATAATATTTGAAACCGAATATCGAATAGCAATGAGACAGTCGGGCGCAAGCCTCCTCACGCACCGGTTACTAACCATCTCAACTAAAATTAAAACTATTCTTCCGTGTTTTCATTAATGGCATAATGAGATCTCTCTCCACCCTCGACGGTACGGTGGGTCCACTATCATAGCGCTGACCTGACTTAGTGCGATATAATTTACCTTCTCGTACTTATTTCCAACAGATCCAAGACACTTATGCAAATTCGATTTTATTTGACATCCATAAATTTTTTGGTGTTTAATATTTTCTGGTGTCGTGATAGTTTAATCGAGCCACCAAAAGCCTCAATCAATCAATATATTGTGGTATTTTCGTTATTAATATCGCTTATGTAACAAAAACAAATAATACATAACTATAACACGCAATAATAATCCCTAATGGCTGGTTTACACGTATTAAGTTGTCAAGTAGCAACTAAATTTTAACTAAATTTTAAGCGACTAAATTTTAATTAAGTGTTTACACATCATTTTAGTAGTTAAGCTCTTTAGTTAGCCTAAGATGGACGATCAACAGCGAATTCAAATCTGTAATAAATATAATAAATAAAATAATAAAGTATAATCAAATATTTATTTTTATATAATTAATATTATATTTTTTTTAATGATTAATATTTAATATTAATAATATATTAATCATTAATGTTTTTATACCTATATAATAATATATATTAAAATATATCCAAAAAATAAACATAAAACACTCGCACTTAACTTCGCACTTCGCATTTAACTTAAAATTAACTAAATCGCGCCTTTCCAAACGTGTCAAGTGGCAGGCCACGCCCACCAACTTACCCGAAAAATAGAAAAAGTTCTAAACTACTTGTTTACTTGCACACTAAATTTTAACTTGCAACTGTTTAGACGCATTAAGTTGCTTAAAATTAAGTTAAAATTTAGTTAACTACTACGAGGGCTGATTGATAAGTTTCCAAAACGACAAAGAAAAACTTTAAAAATCTATTTAAAATAAATTTATTTCTCAACGTAGTTTCCTTCTACCTCGATGCATTTAGTCCAGCGCAGCGCTTCTCCAATGCCGTTACACCAGTTTGATAAAATGTTTTCTCCAACCCCTCAAAATACTCGTCCACGGCAACAATGACTTCTTCATTTGATGAAAATCTCTGGCCACCTAACCATTTCTTCAGGTTTGGGAATAAGTGGAAGTCACACGGGGCCAGATCCGGGGAATAGGGTGGATGCGGTAGCAATTCGAACCGCAATTCATGGAGTTTGGCGACTGCAACCATTGACGTGTGTGCAGGTGCGTTGTCATGGTGGAACAAAACTTTTTTCTTGGCCAAATGTGGTCGTTTTTTCTGGATTTCTTCACTTAATTTTTGCAGCAAGCTTGCGTAGTACTCTCCATTTATTGTTTTTCCTTTTTGCAGATAATCCACTAAAATAATCCCTCGAGCATCCCAAAAAACAGTCGCCATCACTTTGCCGGCCAACAAAACCGTTTTTGCTTTCTTCGGCGCAGGTCTTCCGCTCTCAGTCCACTGCTTAGATTGTTCTTTTGTCTCGGGAGTATAATGATGTATCCAGGTTTCATCGACTGTTACATAACGCCGCGAAAACTCGTTAGGATCTCGGTTAAACAGCGCCAAACACTCCGATGAATCGTCCACTCGACGTTGCTTTTGGTCAACAGTGAGCAAACGCGGCACCCATCGCGCGCAAAGCTTTTTCATTCCCAAATGTTGGTGCAAAATATTAAAAACGCGTTCAGATGAAATGCTCACCATCTCTGCTATCTCTCGCAACTTCAAGCGCCGATCATTCAATACAATTTAGTGATTTTTTTTTATCATGTTCGGATTCGTGACTTCATTTGGACGGCCAGACCTGTGGGCGTCTTCGCAGCTCTGTCTTCCACGTTTAAAATCTGTTACCCAGGTGTGAATTCTACTCAATGCAGGAGCAGAATTACCTAAAACACTGTCTAGCTTGGTTTTAATCTGGGTTGCTGTTTTCTGTTTAAAAACTTAAAACTTTATCACCGCACGAATTTCGTTTCTTTCCATTGCTAAGAAAATTTACGACAGAGAAAGTTCTACGTCCTATCAAACAAATTCCACCAGTTCGATTAAATTCAAATTTGGCGTTCTATTTTCAAAAAGATGCCAAAATATAATGTAATATTTTTTTTTTTGCGTATCATTTTTTTAAGTTCGTCGTTTCGGCCAGTTATCAATCAGCCCAGGTAAACAACTTAATACGTGTAAACCAGCCATTAGCGATGATTTTCTAATTGCCCTTGTTAGTGCTCTACTATGATTAATGAACACTGCGTTTCACGCTTCCAGCTAAGCCCACGAGCTTCGGCCTCCTAATTTAAGGATCTTTGAAACTTACTTAATGCATGAATCATACAATCTTACTCTCGCCTAATATTATAAATGTGAAAGTATTTTTGGATGTTTAAATGTTTGTTCCGCTTTCACGCCTAAACTAATGAATGAATTTGGATGAAATTTGGAATTCAGATAGGTTGTACCTTGGATTAACACATAGAATACTTTTCACGGGAAAAAAATCTTATTTCCACGAGATAATTTCACAAAACACAACGCGAGCGTAGATGCGGGTGGACAACTTGTCGTATCTTATTATTTGTAAAGCGAAAAGTGAAGAATTTGGTCCAATTGGATAGGACTTGAACCTGCTTCTTCTCGACAATCCGTGCCAGAACATTATTAGATATGTCGTAACAAATTTAATATGTCAGAATAATAACTTACAAGAAAAGAATATAATAAAAACCTTGTAGACACAAAAAAACTTGTAAGTAAATAACACATGAACCCTGGTCCTGTCTCGAGGGATGTGGACCTCTGACGGGCCAGCATGAAAAAGGTGGCGCCGCCGTGAAGATTGATGGTATCCAACTCTGCTTCAGACGTGCAACATTTACATATTAATTTGTGAGTCCGTGCTAAGTGCACTCGATACCTACCTACTTATATTTGCTATTACGTCCTCGTGTGCGACATTGTTTAAAAATACCTCAGTTTTAAAATTATGAGATTATTTCACGTTTTTATAATGGCTCCGTGGCTGTAGCGGGTCAAATTCACCTTCTTTTTTTATATACACGATTCAACTTGTTTTTTTTTTTAATATTTTATGGCCTGGTAACACGACCTTTAAGCCAGATTCTACTTGGTTCTGTTCGACACTGTCAGTGATGTGCCATTGTGTTACGATAAAAAAAATAACAATTAATAGCTATTCACTTACAAAGGGTACAAAATACCTCCATTCTAAATTTTATCCAAAGCCGTTCAGTAGTTTAGGCGTGAAAGCTGAACAAACATCCAATACTTTCACATTTACGTTTATAATAATGTGATTCTTTTCTATTCTAACCTCCCTAAATTGTTGATAATAATTATCTCACTGGCACTTCACTTCAGTTTGCAAACGACCACGGCTCCTGGAATGAGTCAAAACATAGGTATTTGGAGTAAAAAAAAAACAAAGATATTTCGAAAAGGCCTTACCATTGCTCCCTGATTGTGTAGCTTTTCAGACGTCTCTTTTTGATGAAGGATTATTTTTCTTTGTAATGTAAGTTTAAACCATTTAAAGCATTTATTTTGCCACACACACATATAAATTTACCGCTGAATACAATACCTTATAGCGTGTGCGAGGGTCAGACTCAGTATAACGCTAGGCAACTGTTACTACAGTCGCGTAGCACTGGTTTTCAGCCTGGTCCTCTGCTCATACCAATTAATCAATTTTATCAATTTGGAAATAAATAACATTTTTTTTTTCATACTCGTATAATGAAATAAGAAGTTCATGTAACTAAGTACTTTCATATTCTTCTACAAGTATTACATAGCATGCGTAACAAGAGTTTTTACACGAACTTGATTCCCGCCGCCCGCTATATTACATTACCACACTGGTAGAAATTGCATTGGTTAAAAATAAAGTCCCTCAACAGCGGAGGTGTTACAAAGACGTAACTTCTTCATTAAGTACCTCGCCTGGAAGAAGTTCGTTATCCTTCAGTTACCGCAGCTTTTGTTTGAAAACTTTTATTGCGTTTGTTGTCCAATTTGCACGGACAATCTTTTCCGAGGAACTTGAAAAAATAAGTACCTAATGGTAATTTATATCTTTTACGGAGTATTTCTGATTCTTAGGAGGAAAATTAAGTAGAATTTTTAACCGACTTCAAAAAAGGAGGAGGTTCTCAATTCGTCTGTATTTTTTTTTTTTTATTAACTAAGTACGGATTTGTCTGCGATTTGAAATTAGACCTCAGCTTTTGTTTTAAAAGAAAAGATGTTTTATTTTGTTGCTTAATTCTGGTTATTTAAATGGTTTGTTTATTTGTTTTCGATAAGAGTGATATTTCCTTGCTCATGCCGACCTGAGTCCGAAGTCCTAACTTAGTTTGCTGTATTGATTTGATTGGTAAAGTTTATTTTTACAAAACATATCCTCAACATCAGTAGGAGAGGAGATAACTAGGAAATACTAGGAATCTAGGAAAAATAAAACTACAACATGACGTGACCTTTCAAGTTGAAAAATTGCAGTGCACTGTATGGAGTTATTGTTGTTGTTGGAAAAGCGGAAATAATCTTGTAAATGTCACAGTTAAAACCAGTTTTTCGTCAGAACGCGTTTTGCCTTGTTAGAATTAGTTTTTACAACATGATTTTGTTAAAACTAGAATTAACTAATGCTCAAAATCAGGGCGGGTGTGAGCGTAGCGAGCACGGGAGTTCGGGGCACACAAACATTAGGTTAGAAGGGGATGGCGGAGGGAGCCAGGCGAGCGAAGAGCGCACCCGCCTTGATTTTGAGCATTAGTTAATTCTAGTTTTAACAAAGGCATGTAGTAAAAACTAATTCTAACTAAGGAAAACGCGTTCTATCTAAAAACAGTTTTTAACTGTAACATTACATATTAAATTATTATATTGTATATATATATAGTCTTGTCACTTTCTGACCCACGACCATGAAAAAGGACGGGAGATTGTCGGCTCTTTTGAACTTAAATTTTACGTTACAAACGTCAATTTTAAGTAGGATCCTAAAACAAGCCGTTTAAAATTACATTGCACACGTCACAACTTGACATTTGCGCTATAAAATTTGGCGCTCACAATGGTTGACAATCTCCTGTCCTTTTTCATCGTCGTAGGTCAGAAAGTGACAAGACTAAAACACAATTTAAATTTAGTTTAGCTGCGGGAGAGAGTATCTCTTTTTTATACTCATTTTACGGTTTCACATCTCAAAAACGATGTTGTCCATCTGTTTGTCTATTAAGGCCTTTTTTTCTAGGAGCAGTGAAATAAATGCCTTGGAATAATAAATATTCGCTCTACGGTCACATGAAGGTAAATTAAATAAATGAAAATATCTTCTTACGTAATGTATATCAGCTGTCTGATACCCATGGTACAAGCTTTGCTTAGTTTAGGAGCCGTGGGTGAGGTGTCCCCAAATATTTATTTATTTTATTTATTTATTTATGTACAAACATATTTTGGCAAATGTTTTGACACTGCTATTTGTAGGTTATCTACTTAGGTACGTGCATATTTACGGAAGAGCGATGTCTCTTGACACAGGCATATTAGCTTAAAAGGAGACATCGGTCACAGTCGTATTGCAAAATTGTAAGAAATGCCTAAATAAATTATATTTTTATTTCATATTTTTTTGTTATACTAACAAACTGTGGTGTGGCTGAAAATACTTAAAACGTATCCTTTGGAGATACGGAACCCTCAAAGTTTCAATCACATTTAGCTGTTTGTAAAAGTCTGAATGGATAAATTACTTTTTACAAGACCTCTGCAACGTCGTAGAAACTGCGTAAGGTCCCTTTCAATAGAATGCGGCAATAATGTAAACAAGATAATTTTTTGACACTAACTTTCCAAAGACAAACAAGACTTTGATGATTAAAGAATTAATATGGCAGTTTTACAAATCATTGAAAGTTTTGTCGTCCGAATATTTTTATTAAAATAACTATCATAAAGAAGTTAATAGGTGGCGAAATGATTGTAAGAAGAATGTGTGGTTCCTTGAAATGTGAATATGATCAGGATTGATACTCAAATGTAAGTAATTACGGAATACTTAATCGTGTTTAAATTAGTTTGTTTACATATTGCCGGATTCTATTGAAAAGGACTGTAATTAACCACTACGACGACGATGCGACGTAGAGCCATGTATCGCATCTATTAAATTTTCTATACTTTTAATATTCTGTGGTTGAAATGGCTATTGGAGGTACAATATCAGAATTAATTGAAGTTGTTATCAATGATCAGCCCCGTGACGGCTCTAACTCGAATTTAATTGCATTAGTGGTCCCATAGCTTATCGCATATTAATCTGTAAAAGCCTTAATTCTGTTAAGTTTCAAATTTGAGATTTCAAAATTGGAACTTTGTGAAATTATTTCTGGGAGTAAAAAGATCCGTTTCCAGTTTTCGAAAAATCTACTATGAATGGAATTATCGTAGCGGATAGAAGTTTGTGTTTTTCTACTTTCCGAGTGATTCAAGACAATGTAATCTTTTTGTGAAAATTAATATGTCTGATTAATTGTGAACATCGTTAATTCGTTAGTTTATAATCTGTCTAGTGATATTCCCTGCGTTCCGAGACGCGCTTAAATTCATTAAAGAACCCGTAATCGTGTTCCGAATTACCGTCAGCTGTCAAAACTCATACGTTTTTTTGCTTTTCTGATCGCTGACGGCGCTGAAAGTCTGATTGAAATATAAACTGACAAAAAATTGTGAACTGCAACCAACCATTTATTAGCTGCAGTAGCGCCACCAATTGAAATAAATCATTTACTTATTGTCAGTGACTTCGATGATTGGTGGCGCTTAAACATCATTCTCATTTTCATTTCATCATTTCTCATCGAAGTTAACCTTTACGTATTAAGGTAACTTCGATCGATCGAAGGTTAACCTTAACGTATTACTTTTCGATGGCTTATGATCTATCAATGTCAAATCGTCAAATTGTGAATGCATGGTTCATAATCTGTCCGGTTTCATCAATCGTAAAATTGTGTACCATCCCTGATTGGCCGCTCTATGTTTAGAACAAGCTAAATGCCAAAACCAACCAATCATGAACAGTTCGCAATTTTACGAGTGATAAAAACTGGACAGATTTAATAATCTTTAGAGTTAATACTCTACAGTTTTTTTTACAATTTGACGATATGACATCGATTGTATGATTAATAAACTTACAACCATACGGTGACAGATATATAAACATACGGGTCTTTTGTCAGCATCTGACAATGGCGGGCGTGTCTGCGTTTTAATTTTTTAATTTTAGGTTATTGAAGTGTTTAGTGTATAATTTCGATAGTGTATTGTCCAGTGAATGTTTCGGGACTATAAACTTTAATAGAACAATTGAATCGCTTACACTTTGTTGACATTTTTAGATGATGCCAAAAGGCTTTGTGGTGGCTTCAGTACTATCACATTACTGAGCCCAATTCACCGAAAAATCATCCAAGGATATATATCTTAAACCTATAAATATCACTTGACACTAGCGAAATACGTCTACATAAAGATGTGTCGTCATTAGTTACCTTTTGTCAGATGAATTTTATTGTGATTTCATCCAAAGTGGTTTTGTAAAATTATAAGTAAGAAAACTTACTGTAAGTATTTTTTTTTGTTATAAATTGTATCATCATCATCTCAGCCGGAAGACGTCCACTGCTGAACATAGGCCTCCCCCATAGGTTTCCACCGCTACTTGCATCCAATAGCGCACGTCATCTGTCCTCCTTGTGGGAGGCTGTACAACACTTCGCTTTCCAGCCCGTGGTCGCCATTCGAAAACCTTTCTTCCCCATCGGTTATCGGTTCGTCGAGCTATGTGGCCTGCCCATTGCCACTTCAACTTGCTTATCCTGAAAGCTATGTCGATGACATTGGTCTTTCTAAGAATCTCCTGATTTCTGATTCGATTACGTAGTGAGACTCCAAGCATAGCTCTCTTCATCGTACGCTGAGCGACCTTGAGCTTGTTCATGAGACGAATAGTTAGCGACCACATCTCAGTACTGTAAGTCATTACTGGCAATATACCTATACACTGGTTAAAGACATAAATTGTATTGTTTGCGGTAAAAATAAATAACAGTTAACAGCATGATATATAATATATCCAATATAACACTTGCGGCGACTTATTGGAATAAGGTTTTAGTGGAAATGCTTTCAGGCGTGTATATCAGTAATGATAATGAATGGCAGATTATTGATAAATATGTTAGATACATAGATAGATATAATCATTGAATACGACATTGAAATACGACAAAATCTTAAATAAAAGCGAGTTGTATACAGGGTTATTTTTTATTCAGTGCACAAACTTTAATATGTCGTTCAGACCATGAAACTAAACAACTTTCCCGAAAAAAATTGGTCAGGAACTGAAAAAAAAAATTCGATCTCCCATACAAACTGCCGCCGCAGCAATTAGTATGGGAGGTACAAAATTATATTTCGTTTCCGGACCCATGTTTCTTAGGGAAAGTTGTTCAGTTTCATGGTCTGAACAACATATTCAAGTTTATGCACTGAATAAAAAATAACCCCGTAAAAGTCTATTACCAACCTAGTCTAACCTAACCTAGTCGATTAAACAACTCTAAAAAACAATTTAAGTTAAAGCAGTGAAAGGGTGCTGTCTCAGCAATGTTGTGGCTAGCCTCAATCCTGATTTTTTTGAGAATCAAGGACACTAACAAAAAAATAAAAAAACAGCGTTCACGTACACGTTACAACTCATGTCCCTTGGGAAAAGTTGTTCAGTTTTATGAGTACTGTCGCTGTGCTTGGGTTGGTACTTCTGTTTTGTTACACCCTGCATAATATCTACACGATCTAACCTAGTTCAAACCTTTTAACAACAAAACAAAGTTTTACGCTTTCAATACTTTATTTTTCTTATTTTCGATTCTTTTAATTCAGTGTAATCTTGAATTAGTTGAACAAAATGATATTATTCGAAATTATTGCAATATCAATCAATACAGCATCTATATAAATCTCACATTTTACCAATTAATTTACCGACAATCATAACAAGTAGGTGATCAATATAAAGTAGGTCGTTTGTTGGTTGCCAAAATGTTCCACAAACAAAAGACGTTTAAAACAAATGCAAAAGTCAGGGACCTCTCTTGGGAGGTAAACTGTAAAAACAATAGAAATCGCCCAAAGTCGTTCACAGAACAACGCCTATTCATTTTGCAGCTCCCAGCATGTCTGTTGGTATTTTTATAGGGTTTTTTACCTTTTAAAACAGTTTTATGAAACAATAACATCTATCTTTGATTTGCATTCATGGGTTAAAACAAAGTGGCAAAATAGGTAAACAAAGCCAGTAAATATAGCCTTCATAATGTGACTGAAAATGTTTTAAAACTAATTTTGACAGCTGTCAAACTCTTTGGAAATAAAAGTAAGTAACGGAAAGTGAACAATAGGGGATCGGAATGTTCACCATATTTTATGAATTTACCATATTTTATGAATTATTTTTAAAATATAAATTAGTAGCAGACGATTCGCGAAGAAAAAAACAGAATCGGTTGAAAAATGAATTTGCAGTGATTTTTTAAAGTTTCAATATGTCTGTCTCTTTCAAAAACAATTTTTTGTATGGAGATTATATGGCGTTACTAACAAATGACGTCACAAGTGGGTATGTGCCTCTCTGTCTAATCTTGAATTTCAAACCTTTATAACTCGGTCAATTTTAAAGATAAAACGAAAATTATTTTAGTGTTCGATAACAGAAACTAAGAAGTTCGGATTTATAAAATAAAAAAAAAGTAGTCCGATCCCCTACCTACCATAAATTAGAAATTTAGAATGCTCTGCTTTATTTGAAAACGTAGGCCCGGTATGGATATTCTAAGTTTTCACTTTATGCACAAATTTTCTGAGTAGTGTGCAGGTTTCTTTATTAAGTTTTCTTTTTATATATGATGTCCTTTATTTACTTGGTCTCGTCCTTTCTCTTACTTTAAACACCCACTTATAAAAAACAGTGAAGTATTATTTGATTTTAAGCTAGAATCTTATTTGTATGGAAAATTACTTGAATAAAAATGAAATTAGAAAATATCATTAGGAACCTAATTGTCTTAAAATGTAACTCAAGTTAAGACAAAATTAATTCATAATTAGTTTTTCGTGTGTTTAATTGAAAATGTAAAAGTTTCACTGTAATTTTCTTCAGGAAATTATGGCGGCAAGGTTGTTGGCAACGTTTTTGTCTTAAAATAAAATAAAGATCAAATAAGATCTTTCTTAATAATAAAATTGACAAGTTGATTTGATTTTGGATAAGTAACGGGGAATATTAAAACAAAGTACAATGTTTTGTGTTTCTATCATTCATAATTATAGTAAAGGTCAACAGCCTCCGTGACCGAGTGGTCGAGATTTCGACGCCCATTACGGAGGTTCCGAGTTCGATTCCCGGTAGGGACACTGTCAAGCAAAAATGTCTTCATGAGACATACCCCAGTTTGATTAGGACATTGCAGGTTGAATCACCTGATTGTCCGAAAAGAAAGATGATTCAGTGCTTCGGAAGGCACGTTAAGCCGTTGGTCCCGGCTACTATTTAGTTGTTACATGAGACCAGTCAGTTTTAGTAGTCCGCCTTTGGCGGCTCTATAACACTGACACCAGGGTTTATGAGGTCGGTTGTCGACCTTACAACCCACACGATGATGATGACGATGATAGTAAAGGTAAAGGAGAAGCATTGTTTTTGTATAAAATACGATGGGTATTATTTTGACTGATTTTGGAAAATACGACTTCTGCAACTGATTTCATAGACATAGACATAGACAAAACGTTCATTCATTCATCGTTCATTTGATTAAATATGAGTTACAAAACAAAACTCCATTCAAAAACACGGTATGAAAAATTAGAAACACTTCCAAAATAAAACTAGTAATTAATTTATTCGGTCTACTCACGATTAATTTTTCACAGAGAATTATGTCTCACGACAGTCTTAATAATCTAAGAGCTATCTAGCTTAAAATCTAGCTTTTCTTCGATCTTTTTAGTCTATTATTTTACTCCTAACGTTTACTTCTAATTTATTATTCGTCCCATACAGTTTGGAACAACACATCTGACGTGTTGTTGGAGAAGTATACACTTGTTTACTATGTTTTTCCTCGGAGGCTTCGACGGAGGCAATAACTTAGTCGGAGCGGACGTGAAGCCCCAGGCCAGTGCCCTCGCTGTGACGATTTGTAAACATTTCCAGACCAATCACTACTCGTGATTCTATAAAGGTTATATGTTCAATCCTCAATTAAGTTATAAACTAGTTATCTGCCTGCGAGTACCTATGCCCGCGTTTAAGGGTCCTTTTAAGTGATTAAAAATCGCTTCAGTAATATTCTATGTACTCGTACTTAACTAAGGCGCTTTCTTAAAGTCTAATATAATGGATAATGTATTCAATCAATCAATCAGCCTATTGCAGTTCACTGCTGGACGTAGGCCTCCCCAAGGGCACGCCAAAGCGCGCGGATAATGTAAACGGCTTTATTATTATTTCTTGCGGGATTTGTTTTCGATTTATTTCACTCTTCAGTTAGGTAGTATTTTTATTTATTAGAAAAATAATATCACTCATTTGTTGTTGTTTCTGCATGAAAAGATACATTAAAAACACTACAACTATTCAGCACTACTACTATTCCAAAAAATTTATAACTGAACTCTCGGTGCGTCTCAACGAAGCTACTGGTGACCGAAGGGCTGGCAGCTTTCTCTCCCAACGAATTAGCCTGGCTATTCAGAGAGGAAACGCTGCCAGCATTTTGGGAACCATGCCTCGAGGGGACGCACTGGAGGAGATATTTTATATTTAACTGTATATAGTTGTTTTGTTATTATTGTTATTGTAAATATTTTTTGTTCTTTTAATAAATTGTTGAGTTTTCCAGACTAAAAAAAAAAACAGTAATAATTTGAATTTGTATATGGCAACACAACTTAATAAAAAAAAACTCTACACGTCATCTCGTGTGTGTTGTCAAATTGTTAAATATTACATTTATTTGATGAAAACTTTGTAAATTATTGCCTATTCAATATGGTAATTCTATTCAGCAATATGTTGTTTGTTTGTAGTTTTTTTGTTATGAAGAAAAATATATATTTTCTATGTTTCACTGTAACTTTACTTCTAGCAAAATGGATTCAAAGTTGAAATTAGTAAAAAAAATGCATTTCGAATATTATTACATTTTACCTATTCGTGACATAGGTAGACAAGTGGGAGCTTTGATCTTACCTTTAAACTTAAATTTAGCATACAAAATTGTTTTGCTAAGCATAAATTAATTGAAATCACCTTTGTCTTGGCTCTAATTATGGACTTTAGATTAGGGTCGGTAATTAAGCTGTCAAATTACTAAATTAGAGAAATTTGTACCCATTTAAGGCAAAGGTCAGGACGTGCGGACAGACCGCGGACGTCTCCATCAAAGAATATAATTGGATTCCTAAAGTTTAATAATTGGAAGAAATGTGATGCGAAGGTAAATATTTTACTACTTTATGGCCTTACAATAAAGATCGAGTCATTCCTGTAATGAAAATGTACTGTTCACATTCACTGATTCGCTAACCGACTCAATTTGTAAGAAATTTATTTTTTTGAGAAATTTAAAATGTTGTAAAACAAAAGTTAATAGTACCTGTTGTGTCGTCTTTCTTCATGTTTTATGTTTTGTAATTTACTTGTGTACAATAAATCGTAAAAAAATAAATAAATAAATAAAACTGTTCATATATGTAAACTTTCGCGGTTATTATCATAACATTTATGAGACACTAGCGGTCAGCCCGCGGCTACGCTTGTGTTATGTAAGATTTTTTGGGAATACGACTTTTCCCGGTAAAAAGTATCCAAAGCACAAACTATATGTATTCCAAATTTCATCCAAATCCGTCCAGTAGTTTAGGAGTGAAAGCGGAACAAACATCCAAATATATTTTCACATTTATAATATTAGTGTGATTTTACGGGCTTACCGCGATAATATCCTCAACACAAATAAAATATTATCGCGGTAAGCCCGTAAAATGTCTCATAAATGTTATAAAAAAGTTGTTCAGTTCCATAGGCAGAAGAAAGGTTTTTGGTGTAACTGATAGTGAACGTGCCATCCATGATAGCTTTGACGTCGAAAAATTCTTAATTCGAATAAAATGATTTTGATTTTTTGATTTTGATCGAATAATAGACCACCTTAATGTACTTCTAGTAAGAAATTTGGTACAAATATCTATTTTGAGGTCTCAAACAGGTAGGTGCCTATGTAGTATTGGACAACTACGGAACCCTACACTTTGCGTGGCCCGACACGTGTTTGGTCGGTTATTATTTTAGTAGCTTTTATTTAAAATATCACTCTACGTAAGAGACTTTTAATTTAAATAAAGTGGACTGATTTCCCAGAGCAGCAACGTTTTCTCGAAAAGAGAAAAACGCGGGTCTAGCCGCATAAGAAATGAAGATAGTTTTAAATTCTATTCGAAAACTTATGAAACAACATTTTTGCGAGAGAACGCTGGTGTTTATTCAAACGAGCAAAAAATATGCTGCGAATTCGCGAGGATTGCTGCGACACACTTTTTAAATGTGAACTGTGAAGTTTTTTTGTTACATTTTTGTATTATGTTCCATTTTTTATACGTAAAACAACTACATAGTTTTGTAAGCAAAATAGCTCTTATTTTGGTACCAGTTGCCATGATCGAAAATGGCCATCGTCATTATCGGGGTGTTGCATGCAATATTGAATAGAATCTGATAACACACTCAAATACTTACTCAGTACCTATACGAATCTTTATAATTGAAGATACACAAAATATTGTCTCCGTCCATCTAGCAGCCTCGCCATCGATTTTGATGGTTTTAACTGTCAAAAAATTTATTGGAATTTGATTAAATTGGTTTATAAATCTCAGAAAAAGTTTAATTGTATTTTGGAAGATATTTGAGTATCTTACTGAGGCTTCTAGATCGACGTCTAGCTAGCAGCCTCACCAAGATAGACTGATTCTATCATTATGATTTATATGTCAAAAATTTGATTGGAAATTGATTATCTCGTATACAAAGTTTCAACGAAATTGGTCCAGTAGGAGCCGAGATATTGCACTCCCTTGGTGAGGCTTCCAGCTTGACGCTTGACGTGTAGATACAATTAAACTTTTCTGAGGTTTATAGACAAATTTAATCAAATTCCAATCAATTTTTTTTGACAGGGTTAGCATCATCAAAATCGATGGTGAGGCTGCTCTGGACGGAGACAAAATACTAATGTCGGGTCAATATGCCGCCGTATTGCTACAGTGGCAATCTCTTCCAGCCAACTTCATAATTTGTCAAGCCGTATCTCTCTCTTATTGCGTTGTAATAAAACCACAAGGATCTTGTTGACGTTATTATCAGTGGGTCTTCGCTAATCCTAAGGCTAAGCTTCTTTTTAATATTATTTTAATCCGTATTCTTTCGGTCGAGGAAGCGTGTTCCAGTTTTAATTCGATGGTTTAGCAGAAATTTTAACTCCATGAACTTACAGTATAGTAAAGTTTATTGCGGGGATAAGAGAGAAGTCAAAAATGCAGAGAAAATCATCCAAATGAATTCTACTGAGATCGCATCTTTTGAAACTCTTGTTTTCATTTATTAATCAATCAAACTAATTGTGTATAAACAAACACAGAATAAACGATGGAAATTGATTATGAGGTAAAAGATGGACCACGCTCGCCTAGAAGATGTCTATGAATTTTTTATAAAGGGCTAATCTTATAATTCTAATCTATAGTTTATAGAGAAACACGGTCGTGGACATATTTATGTTTTAAAATTCCATGCACCCCACGTTTTAAGTCCTAAAAGATTAACTAATAAAAATCACGATCAAAATTATTTTATACTTCTTAGTGCGTTAAAAACGTGTTATTTAAAAATGTTTTTTACTTTATGGCCTTTGTATCATTCATCGAAATTTATCTGATAGCGGGAACACCCGTGTCAAAGTGACATATCAAATTAGACAAGGGTATGGGACGGTGAAAACATTCGCGGCAATTTGGAACTTTTAAGACAATAGGATGTGATAAATGGCTATTGCAAGCAAATATGAGGACGACATACTTACAAAAGCACAAAAGATTACAGTCAAAACGAGGGTCCTGTCGGCTAAGATATTTTTCTCCCGGTTAAAACGGTTCCATACTACTTATAATAATAATAATAATAATAATAAAATCTTTATTGATTAAGCGTAATTACATTTATCCATGATGTCTAAAGAGAAGAGTACAATAAGGCTAATGGCCGCATATAAGTGTAACGAATAGCTCCCAAGCTAGAATAATCTGTATTATGGGAGCCAACGTTCCTCCGAGTGACAACAGCAAATCGATTATGAGTTACAATTGGAAAACACAGGGCTAAGTAATTAGGTTGAAATAAATATATGATATGCGTGTGTGTGTGAGTGTGTGTATGTGTGTGCGTGTGTGAATTATGTAATGAAGGTGGGGATGGAAGAGAGTTATATACTTCGATTGAAGGATTGATTGGTACTCCATGATATCTGAAACCGATACATTGAACTTCGCCGCTGCGTGAAAGCTACATGAAACAACAAACCATAAAAATTCATTCGAATTACTAGTATAATTACAAAAAAAAGTTTCTTTAAGAAAGCAAAATAAGCGGAGCTGGTCGCTATTTTCCAGTCAGAGCGCTCTAACGTTCTTTATTCGAATCCCTTTCAAATCGTAGAAACTTGATTTATCTACCAAGAAGATATTTATGCGTACCTACTATACTTTACTAACCCTTTCAATAAAACCATTTCCCATCGAAGGGCCAGTGATCGGGTCGGAAGCTTGAACTAGTGATGGGAAAGAAAGATTCACCCGTTCTTATTCTTTTCGAGTCGTAACAAGACTTATATTTCTGGATATAATAATCTAAAATTAAAAAACACGACTGCCTTGCGAAAAAAAATATAGTCAATGTCACTCAGGCTGATGTAAGGATTCTAACGATACCCCACACATCCAAATCTGTCCTTCCAGGCATTTATAAGTTATGGTGGAACAGAGAAACGCGCATATATACATATAGGTACATACATGAACCCTGAACACCACTCCTTTTTTGGGCAGTCGTCGTGTAAAAACTAATCAGATATCATTAGAGTTTTATAAAGGTCTTCTAATGAAGAACTTTTGAGAATAGTACCACTTACCAATTTTATAGAAATCAAGTCTGACATGTTGCAGTCGAAACCAGATCAAATTACCAAAGGATTTTTCACAAGAGTTGCATTTTGGTTGCTTTGGAAGTTATAAGATTAGTGGTTAGAGGATAGCTGGGATGTTTTTGCTGTTATTTAAAAAAATAAGTCATGAATTGTTAATTAGTGTTTAGTTTTAATATGATCTCATTTCTTAATACTTAAGTAAATATATTTTTATAGTGATTAAGTTAGTTTAAGTGAACTGTTTTTATAAATTTGTGCGCCATATGAAGGTCAGTTATACCTACCACATGTAATGTATCTATCTACCCATGACTACAAATAAATTTTCTTTCTTTCTTTCTTTCAATAAGCTATGCGTGTGCATAAAGTCGTAAAATTGACGTTAATAAAGATGAACATCAGATTATTAATTTTTGTAACAATAATATACTGCTAAGCCGTTAAGTCGATACTTTTAAAGTGGTAAAAGTATGAAGACTGAGGATAGTTGTGATGAAGTCGTTAAAATGAGTCTAATCATCTTGAAAAGACTCAGTACTCGTACCGAGTTTCCCACACCACTAGCAGGAACGGTCTGCCCAAGTGCCCTTAGTCCTTACGTCCAGATAGGGTTATTGCATCCGACGGGGAATCCTTCACCGTGTGAAGGGTTATTTGGGATCTGCTATTCTTATGGCGATTGGACTGTTGTTAATTCGGAGTATTTTTCTTTCTGTTTTGGCTACTGAAATCAAACTATACGGATATTTTTTCAGGGCTTCATCCTTCGGCGCTAAGCGGAGATTGAAGCTAGATTCCATTGAGGCCATATTCCATAGAGGTAGATGTTGGTGGTGTTGGGTGAAAATTTGTAAATAATTTTCGCTATTCGAGCCCCTCGGTGGGGGTATATGAGCTGTTGATGATGATGATTCGCTATTTATACCAAAAAGGTAACATAGCGGGCGCGGACTTGTTTTAAAAGAGTATGTTTTGTATTTGAGTATGTTGTTGTTGAGTATGTTATTTTTAATGGACTTAGTCGCTATTTCTACCAAAGTTGTAATACTGTGGGCACGTAATTGGAGTTCTTTCATCAGCCTCCGTGGCCGAATGGTCGAGATTTCGCCGCTTATTACGGAGGTTCCGGGTCCGATACCCAGTGGGGACACTGTCAGGCAAAAATATCTTTGTGAGGCTTTCCCCAGTATGGTTAGGACATTGCAGGCTGAATCACCTGTTTGTCCGAAAAGAAAGATGATTCCGTGCTTCGGAAGGCACGTAAAGCCGTTGGTCCCGGATACTATCTAGTCGTTACACGAAACATGTCAGTGGCCTTTGGCGGCTCTATAACACTGACACTGGGGTTTGTGTGGTCGGTTGTCGACCTTACAACCCACACGATGTAATAAATAAATATGTGGGGACATCTTCACACATAGCCATCTGATCCCAAACTAAGCAGAGCTTGTACTATGGGTACCAGACAAAGTCAAAGTCAAAGTCAAAATTATTTATTTCCATAGGATGTTATTACATCACTTAGACTCGTAATTAAATTTTTTTGGATGAGTTCACTAACACAATGGCGAGACAGCTGCTATAAATTACATAAATAGATAAATACATACTTACTTATATAAATATACAACAACCCGATACAAGGCAAACACAAGGTATCATCACACGAATGTTTGCCCTGGGCGGAATTCGAATCGGCGACCCTGTGCTTCGGAGGCAGATACACTACCACCTGGGTTACGGAGCCGTCAAAAGATCACCATCATAATTTTATTATACGAAAGACACCCACAGCTAGACAAAAACCTACTATTAATATTACTCACAAACTAAAGAGGAAGTAGTCGAGAAGGGAGTAGAGGAAGTAGTGTTGTACATATTTACAAGAGACCGCTATGTCACTTATCCGTTGTGTGTGTTTGTGTGTGTGTATGTATGTGTGTGTGTGTGTGTGTGTGTGTGTGTGTGTGTGTGTGTGTGTGTGTGTGTGTGTGTGTGTGTGTGTGTGTGTGTGTGTGTGTGTGTGTGTTACTTACACTTAAAAGAGACTGTTACAGTACGTCCGCCCGTCTAAGACCGATATAATTTCTGGTGGTTTTCTTCACTCCTCCATAAAAACTGCTGCGGCGGATTGCGCCCTCTAAGACTCAGCTTTATGAGATCACGAGAGCGTGTTCTTTCCAAATATCATGAAGAAAACCACCAGAAATTTTGATGATATCGGTCTTAGACGGGTGAACGTACTATTATGTCTCAACGTGCTTTCTAAACAGTACGGAGAGTCATATCTTTTTGATGATACCTTTCATCGAAGTACTTTTTTTATTAAAGATTCATATGACCTTAACTATGCTAAAAATAAGAAGAAGGCTTCGTTGACTACGAAATCTTTTTAAAGCCATTGCAATTGCAATAGTTGAAGTTGACTCTGCGCCTCGAGCCTCGAGCCGCACTCCAGCGCAGATGGAAAAATATTGCATTCGCATTCAAAAGGGTTCTCGTGTTCTCTTGACGTCATTCGAAGATGAGGATGCTTAATGTCTAGAACGAGGTTATAATCTGAACTGTCCTTTTTTTTAATGATAATAGCAACGTTAAGCAGAATGAGATGATACGTCAATCTCAACTGCTGGATAAAGATCCTCTAAAGAGTCTTTACAAGTACTGGTTCTGAAAAGAAAAAAAAACCTGTCTATCTGATTGGTCTATTACATCAACAGCTCATATATGTCCCCATCGAGGGACTCGAGCCTACCCTGAATTAGGGCGATTAAGCCTTAGTCGACCACGCTGACCAAGTGCGGGTTGATCGACTTCACTCACACACAACCTTTAAATTTCTTCCGCAGGAATATTCAAGTTTCCTCACGATGTTTTCATTTACCGTAAGAGCGTCGAATAAACGTACATGTGAATTCGAAATTCGAAAACACATTGGCACGTAGTGGGGATCGAACCCGAGTCTCTCATCGGGAGGCAGCGGCCCTAGCGACTAGACGCTCTTCATTGGTCTATTGAATACTCTATATTCTGCTTAAATTTTCACATTACAGATCTGTGAAATTGCCAGAATTGCAACTACAGCATTACGGACATGTCTCTTTCAAACTTGTTGTAATTAGTTGAATACCATTTTATATGATTACTAGCGCCACCTTTAATTTCACAGGCAACTAAGACCCATGCTTATTGATTATTTTTTATCTGCAGTATGTTTTTTTATTTTAGCTTTGAGATTTGAAAAGGTGTTTATTTATTGTTAAATAAACACAATAAATAATTAAATATTGCAACAATTACAAAGCGCGAAAGCCTTAAACAATAATAAACGGCCAGTTGATTGATATTTATCTTCAGTATAAGTATACATCCATGTTAATTATCCTATTGATAATCATAGTGTAGTAGATGGGGTTTGCGTGACCGACCGTCGTTTCCTTGTAAAACGTACCACTTTAAACGTTCAATCTATAGAAAACTATAGGTTCTGTAGAATTAATAGGTAGAGAAAATGGAAAATGCACACTACCAAAGAGTAGCCATGACAAGGAACAATAATAAATCTTAGCCCCTTGATGTCTCTCTCTCTCTTAATTTAAGAGCTGTGCTTTTGTCGGTGGAGTATTCGCCAATCTTCTCTTTTCTCCGCTAGCTGTTTGACATCCTGATTCAACCCAATCTGTGTTTTCTCTTTGATCTGCTGCATGTATGCTCTTCTTGATCTGCCCCTTCTTCTTTTGCCCTCAATGTTCCCTTCTATGATATTCCTTACAAATGGATCGTATCGTATCAGGTGGCCAGTCATCTTTCCTCTCCGGTTTGGTATAGTTTCCATGATCGATCTCTTCTCATCAACCTGTCTCCAGCGCTTTTTCATTTGACACCATCTCCGTCCAGCTTAGCCCCTTGATCAGTGGTTCCCAATTTGTTTTTCCACCACACCATTAAAAGAAACTTAAGCCCTCCTCAACACATCTAAAATCTATTAGTTTTGTCTAGTATAGTGGTCTTCTTCTGTTTCATAAATCGCAAAATATATTATTTAGTTTCGTGTCGATGAATACAAGTTGTAATAATGCAGACCAATGCATATGATCAGCATCACGGATGGCATCGTCTGGTTTTATACAAGTCTTCCAATGTGCACGACACAGGATAGTAGGAATATATATTTTTTTTTTTGAGAATTTGCAAACTGTTTCAGATTTTGTCAAATCGACCCTCAGCCCCTACACATCCTGGATCCCTCACTGCAAAGAGAGGGCAAGATATATCATATTGCACGATCTGCCATCATCATCATCAATAGCTCATTACACGTCCCCACCGAGAAGTGGCCTTAGTCGACCACGCTGACCAAGTGCGGGTTGGTCGACTTCACTCACACACAACTTTTAAATTTCTTTCGCAGATTCAAGTTTCCTCACGATGTTTTCCTTTACCGTAAGAGCGTCAAAAAACGTACATGTGAATTCGAAATTCGAAAACACACTGGTACGTAAGAACCCACACGTCTCCAAAACGGTAGGCAGCAACCCTTGCCAAAACACTACCGACGCTCTAAAGCAGTGAATTAGACGCACAGTTTCCTAGACAGTTTCATAAGGCTTCAATAGCCGTAGCCTAGATATTTCCGGCTTGTTTTATTGTGTTCCGCTCATCCGTCCGAGCAGATGCTGTTTCCACCACACTGCGCCTCTGAACGACGACGGCGGATGCACCCCACAGTCCCATGGACCACTTCTACTAAGACAGTGTTGCCAGCCACATCCTTAAAAAACCCTTGTTGATATCTTGATGTGATTGTATAACATTCATATAAAATCGTTGCTAGTCGGTAAAAGCTATGAGGCTTCGTTTGCCAAGGCAAATTTTGTCTCGCGTCGCAGAAAATAAGTGACAATTGTTAGAATCTTAGATTTTTGTAAAGGTATTGTTATTGGGTTTTATTTTTGTAAAGTTATCTACTGAATATGTCATTTTATTTTTGTACACGGAAGCACGTTCAGCGTAAGAGTTATCTGTCTTTTTAGCAAAAGCCTCCGAATTAGCCGTAGTATCAAAACATGACTTATATATCGCTCACCTTTAAAATGATCCAAATGTGCAAAAAATACGCAAGATATAAAACAAATGAAAGAGGACAGAGTAATAAAATAAACTTTCAAAACTAGAAGCTTTTTAGCGGAGCTTTAAATCGTGCTAATAAATCTGATCTTTATTATTGGAGTAGGCTTGGCAACACTGCCTCAAGCTGTGAGTGAGGTAGCTTTTTCTTTTAGAATAAAAACAGTTAAATAGGGTCGCCTATTTAGCTATTCAAAGTGTCATTCTAGGTTGGTGCTGGAGACAGAATGCGTAATAAGAACTGGCAATTAGGTTAAGAAAAAAATTGAGATGGTAATTAGGTAAGTAAATAAAAATCAGAATTAGATTTGTTGGTTTTGGTTAGTATACGTTTTGATTGAAAATTTAAAATATTCTTCTTCGTCGTATAGGATGCAAAGTAATTACGTCGACGACTTTTACCGCTGTCTCCATGTAGTATTGTAACGAGGCATTCGTCCTCTTTCCTGTTTTATGACTGGCAACCTTTCTTGCTGGCAGTTTTATCTTTAATTTTAAATTCATTTTCAAATTTAGATTTCTTACGTTTCGATTTTGTCTTTTTCCTGCCAAATTCCTCACTTCATGTCCTGATCTCCATCAATAAACTTATCCTTGTACTATTTCCCACGTTAGTTATATAATATAAATAATATACAAATACAAAAATACCTTTCTTTCGGATAGTGCCCTGGTTATTGCCACACTTTATATTATTATCCTCTACAACATTCTTCGTGTGGTGCTTCAGCAGCTCCATGCGGCTGTTCATTCATAATACTGTGGACCACCACAGTATTATGAATGAACACCACCAGGTCTGGTTAGCAACTGACTTTATTATTTTGATGTAGGGTATTCACAGATACCCACCACAATAGACAACATGAATTCAAAATATGATATAATTGGAATATTAAAAAAAAACATAGTAAGAAACCGAGATATTTCCGGAAAGGCAGTATTCATCACTAAATTAGGCCTTAGCCGAACACGTGAACGAACTTATTGATCGCGTACCTTTATTTTTTTTAATTAGCATTTTACAGGATTTTTAAATATAATATTTATGGTTTGTTGTCAGCTCGAACCCACACGATGAAAAACAATATGATTCATCCCCATATAATAATATCACAACTTTGTTCGCTGGGATAATTCCCATTACCTTTTATATTTATTGCTATTTGATATCGCTGTTTTTTCTATAGTACGTTTATATAGACACAATAACTTTCTCAACAGCTTTCCCATTAATAATAACGATGCGAAGTGGCCGCCTTGTGTTAAACTACCTACTATAAATAAATAAATACTCAGTAAATACAAAGCATAATTTGAATCCTATATTGATAAACATAGAGTTGTTACTAGGAATTTCCGCTAGGTCGTTTAAATTTTGATGAGAGGGAACGTTCTAAATTCGAGGATAATCGCAGATTATTCAAAAGCTTAGGATGTGTGATGATGGTATCATAATATTATTCCTGAAATTAAAAAAAACATCATGTTAAAATAAAGCTCCAAATGTTACTGATATTACATTGCATTTCTAACAAATTGTTTAACCGTCTTAAAAATATGGAAACTTATAACAATAACTACCCAAAAAAAAAAAAACTTTTGATGTCACAAGTTGTCTTGCATTGATTTATACGTATATTATAGTTTATTTAGATATGGTAACTTACAAACGTAAACATGATTTTATAAAAGAACAGGAGTGATACAATTTCACAAAACTGTAGAAAAGCATGATGAAAATGAAGAAAATACAACGTATCTACAGTATTTTTAATTCAATAAGTAAAATACCTTGGGGCTCGTTCACAAATTAAAGCCCCCATTGTAAGTTAGCCGCAGATAAATTAATTTCCAATGTTGCCACTGTCTCGATCGAGGGTTTCCATGGACGTGAGCAACGGACTGAAAACCCATAGGACCTCTTCAATAGGTTGGTTCTGTAATTTTACGGTAGCCACACAGACAGTTTTGAGACAATGGCATCGCTCTCTTTTATTCGTATCATATTACCCGCTCTGCTCTTTCTTCGGTTTTTCTTACCCAAAGGTTGCCTAGAAAAATGTGACCTAAGCAATAAGGCCGCCTACTGACTCAATTTTTTTTGTAAAAAAAGTACTAACTGTTCTTGTATATTGTGAATCCTTATTGTCAATAAATAATATTTTGTATTGTGTTGTATTGCATATTAGTTGAAATCTAATAAGAATTTGTTAGTTTTTCCACTCCTACCAATTAAACGGAACAACTCCAATAAAATTAGTAATTATTTGAACTAAACAACTATCTGTTGTATGCATTCCGTTCAAATAAATACCAATTTGATTGGGGTTATTTTAACATCTCCATCATATCCCTCCTTTCTTCTTCACTTTTGTTTCAAATCTCAACATAGGAAGTGGACAGAAGCACAAAAAGTGAACAAAGCTACAATTAATGATTGCTTTCCCTAACATACGGCCAGCAAAAGAATATCTGAATTAATTAATGAATATACTTTATATATAGGTATATGGAGGGATCTTAAAATAATAGGTTTGTAAAGTTCGCAACTATAATATGCCGTGTGGTGACGGCAGAGTAGAATACATTTGTCACCAACCCCTACTCTTCCCGTGGGTGTCGTAAGAGGCGACTTACGGACTACACATTGAACAGGGAACGGGCAGCAGCGCTCTCTGATACAGTAACCTTTTAATCTGCGATCTCCAACCCGCCTGCCAAGCGTGGAGATTATGGCAAAACCCTCCACTTAAGTGGAGGAGGCTCATAGTCCAGCAGTGGACTGTAACGGGCCGTTGATTTGATTTTTTTTATTTGAAAGTGTGCATGATCACATCTACGACATGTTTGCTAGTTTATATCAAAGGGCGTCGATAGCACAAGTAAATAAAAATCAGAATTGGAGTAGGTAAAGCGGCGCATTTTGTGTTGGTTATGGTTGGCTAGGGCCACGGCCTTCCATCAAGGAGACGCGGATTCAAACACTGCCTTGTACCAAAGTGTGTTTGAATTTCAAATTCATATGCACGTTTATTCCACGGTCTTACGATGACGAAAAACATCCTGAGGAAACGGACCAGATATACCTGTGAAGATATTCAAAGGTTGTATGTACTGTGAAGTCGACTAAACTACACGAGGCCAGCATGGTCGTCTAAGGCCTGATTAACCTAGCTCAGGATAAGCTGGAGCCTCTCGCTCTCGGTGAGGACGTGTATGAGCTGTTGATATGATGATGATGATGATGTGTGCCAAAAAACATCCCCATTGTATGAATAATTGCGTTGTAATTTGTTTCTAATCGTGCAATTACTCAAATGGACCTTTATCCAGATGCTGTGAAATATTTTCTATAACTTTACTATATTGTTATATTGAAAAAAAAAAGATTACTTTTTAAATTTATTTTTATTTTATTATTACTCGTCAACCGATTTTGTGTTAGGGCTATCTGTAAATCTCTTTTTCTGCCAGTACCAACGTTGATTTCATCCTTTCCTGACACTTTTCCTTAATTAGTCGGATTTTAACAGGATTAAGCCGCGGATTTATTCCAATTCCAACAGTGGATTAAATTTGAAAATTCTGTAACCTTCATTTTGATTTCGGTAGTCCTTATTCTGATGACACTGTTTTCTAAATTCTAACAAAAACATTGGAGATATAACAAGAAACAAAATGGAAATTTAAAATAGGTAAACAAACATACACACTTATTCTTACTGTTCTTACAAACTCTACCACACTCTACATCAAAACACGAACTTATAATTTAAGGCAATCAACGTATTGAATTGGCTTCTTAAAATGCAAGCAATTAAAAGACAAAATCCAGCACATAAAGCTCTCTTCACCAAAACTTTTCACATAATTCTCTCAACCGAGTAATGGCTTCGTCTAAAACCCCTTGTGAGCAAGTATTTCGATGAGTAGCTTTCACGTGAATAGCTCGCAAAAAATATAAATTGCATTGACCCGAAAAGAACCTTAGCCCGTCACGGCAACCTTCTATCAATAAAAGTGCGTTTCAGATTTACCTTTATAAACCTAATACGATGACGGTATAAGCCTGGTACAATAAAGGCTATAGGCTGGTACAATAAAGGCACCTAAAGTCAGACAAAACTTGCGGGTCGACTAATAGTTTCTCACGATATATCAATCTGTAAAAAACTTTCCCGCCGTGTAGTGACGGCAGAGTAGAATACATTTGTCACCAACCCCTACTCTTCCCGTGGGTGTCGTAAGAGGCGACTTAGGGACTACACATTGAACAGGGAACGGGCAGCAGCGCTCTCTGATACAGTAACCTTTTAATCTGCGATCTCCAACCCTCCCGCCAAGCGTGAAGATTATGGTTATGGCAAACTAGGCCCATAGTCCAGCAGTGGGCTGTAACGGGCCGTTGATTTGATTTGATTTGGAAAAAGCTTTCAGAAAACATTCTTTCTTGGTCAACCGGAAGGCAATGTTCTAGATTTACTGATACAGGACTAACCGTATCAACTATCAAATCGGGCGATTGAAGCATACCTAGTTGAATTTGGTAAATCCTATGGTTCTTCAAAAGTTGTCTTTTATTTGGAAGACTTGCAAAAGACCAGCTAGGATGGTTAAACTGTATGGCTAAATGCTGGTTATGGTACGTGCTGGTCACAAATCATGATCATCATTGTCAACCTTACAACCCACACGAGGTCGAGGTCACAAATAGTAGTAGTAGTAACTCGGCGTCCATGGGATCTTGCAGTGATCTGTTAGAAGGGCATGCTGACGCTGCTGTCATCATCAGCTGGAAGACGTCCACTGCTGAATATAGGCCTCCTCCATAGGTTTCCAACAAGAACGTTTCTGTGCTACTTGCATTCACCGCCGCCCAGAAATTTTCACCAATCTATTTACCTTATGAAAGGCCGTCCAACACTACGCCTTCAGCCCGTGGTCGCCATTAATGAACCTTTCTTCCCAAGCGGTTATCGGTTCGTCGAGCTATATGGCCTGCCTATTGCCACTTCAAGTTATTATGTTAACTGTTAAATTGGTTGTCTGTACTTCTCCACACATTTAACTAGGTAGGGGAGATTTTATCATCTTATTATGTGGTTTATAGGTATAAGGTTGACAGTCTTTCCCAATTTATTATTGGTTTGGTAGTGGTTGTTTATTTACCCTATTTAAAAAAAAATATGAACGAACTTTTATACGTTTTTTTTTTTAAAAAGTCCCTGAAAACCGTTATAAAACTTTTCATCCCCGAAGAAGAAAATCCGTTAAATTAAGTGATTTTATAAATGTAACAATGAACTAGCTCTGAAGTAGCTTAGTTCTAATTTATTTTGACAAATGATGACGAATGGAAGTCTGCTGGTATGTGATACAAATACTAGTTATAAAATATCGTAGTGACAGCTCTATGCGCTTGTTAGCTGTAACGTATGGAAGGGTATTTGTTAGCTCGAGTGGATATACTTTTTTTACACAAACGACACCTACGTCCGAAGTTATTTAATATTTTTGTCGTCATTTAACACTTCCGCCGTGTGGTGACGGCAGAGTAGAATACATTTGTCACCAACCCCTACTCTTCCCGTGGGTGTCGTTAGAGGCGACTTAGGGACTACACATTGAACAGGGAACGGGCAGCAGCGCTCTCTGATACAGCAACCTTTTAATCTGCGTTCTCCAACCCGCCTGCCAAGCGTGGAGATTATGGCAAAACCCTCCACTTAAGTGGAGGAGGCTCATAGTCCAGCAGTGGACTGTAACGGGCCGTTGATTTGATTTGATTAACACTACCAACGCATGTACAATAAAAATAGTTTTTATTAATGTTGTAGACACGACCATTTCGCACGCACCTACCATCAATCACACACGACATATGCTCACACAAATCCAAAATATAATATTTCCTGTTTTCATTAATTTGGTTCGGTACTCTAAAATAAATTCTAACAAAATTCGATCCCTCAAATAATCAACTTGATAAAATAAATAATGACCTTGATGCTATTGGTGTCGCATATTCTGCTTATTGTAATATAGAAGACTGCTCTAAAGATTTAGTCTCCAATTTCACCACCTCTAGTTTAAAAATAATTTCTCAAAACATAAGGAGCGTTAACTGTAATTTTGCTAATTTTGAGACGTTATTAACTCGTTCTGACACTCAATGGGATATAATTATACTTACAGAATGCTGGCTTTATAATAGACCGCATATACCCACTTTAGACAGCTATGTCCAGATTTCCACCAAATCACATAAGACTCAGAATGAAGGGGTAATTATTTATTACAAAAATAAACTCACTGTCCATTTTGAAGAGCCCGACATGATTGACGCCAATTGTCTTTTGCTGAAAATTAACCATGACACCTTAATCTTAGCCATTTATCGCCCACCTGGAAAAAGCGATACATCTGGTTTCATCTCTTCGCTAAATAATTTGCTAAACTCTTATACTAACTTTAAAAATACAATAATTATTGGCGACATTAATATTGACATAATAGAGAAGAATAATGACAAAAGATCTTTTGAGTATCTTAACTTACTAGCCTGTCATGGGATTCTTCCTGGACACTACTTACCAACTCACGGTAAAACCTGTCTGGATCATGTCATGTTAAAGACTAAATTAGAAACATATTGTTATGTGTCCCAGTCTTCCGTTACCGATCATGACTGTGTAATAGTTAGTATTAAGATGATCTGCCCTTTACCAAAGGCCAATAGGGTCACTTTCAAAAAAGTTGATGAGGTTGGATTAAAATCTGCGTTGCGGTCTATTAATTTCGAGCACTTGTATGCTATTAAAGATGTAAACGTTGCCTGCGCTTTCCTTGTAGACTCGTTACAGACGATCATTAGGAAACACACTGAAGAAATCCCGTTAGGGAAAAGAAAAGTCACAAGAAAGCCCTGGATCACTGTAGGCCTGTTACGTTGTATGAGGAATAGGGATAATCTGCACAAAAAATTAAAACGCGATCCTCATAATGATGTTTTAAAGACTACGTTTAAGCGGTACAGAAATTTCTGCAATGCTTTGCTAAGAAAGGTGAAGAGGACTTACGAGAAAGAAGAAATAAAAAGGGCTGGTAATAACAAAAAACAGCTTTGGGAAACTATCAAAACCATCACCTATCTTCAAAAGCCTAAAGATGACGCTGTCGAGTTGCTTTCGTCCAATAAACCACGTAACGGCCTTGATGATATCAATCAATTCTTTGCGGATATAGGTAAAAGTTTAGCTGAAAGTATTGTGCCGGATGATAGTGCGCCTGATGGAACCACTCCTCCGAGTCCTTTCTCTGGATCTTTGGTCCTTCTCCCTACAGATGAAGCGGAAATTGAAGGGCTCTTATCTGGCCTAAGAGATAACTGTGCCGTTGGCGTGGATATGATTTCCAGTCGATTCTTAAAGGAAAACAAGGATCTATTGGTCACGCCCATTACTTACATATGTAACCTGGCTTTAAATTCTGGAGTGTTCCCAGATGTGCTCAAGCGCTCCATAATTAAGCCTATCCATAAGAGTGGCGATAGAGACCGTGTTAACAACTTTAGACCCATTTCGATCTTGCCAGCCCTATCTAAAATTCTGGAGAGACTTATGAACAAACGCTTGGTGAACTTCCTAGAGAGTAACAACCTCTTGTCTAAATCTCAGTTTGGATTCCGTTCAAGCAAATCTACCGACGATGCTGTCCACCAGCTTTTGGATCTGATTGTCTCCGGTATTGATAAAAAAGATAAGTGCTTGGCAGTTTTCCTTGATTTGGCGAAGGCGTTTGACACGGTTTCTATACCTATCCTCCTAAAAAAAATGGAAACTATAGGAGTTAGAGGCCTACCTTTGCTTTTATTCAAAGACTATCTGTCAAATCGCACCCAACAGGTTAAAATAGGCAATGATTACAGTGGCGAGCTACCTGTTTGCTATGGTGTCCCGCAGGGTAGTATCCTCGGCCCAACACTATTTTTGATTTATATCAATGACTTATGTCAGCTTCAAATCAATAATGGTAAAGTAATCACCTTCGCTGATGATACTGCCCTAGTATTTACAACTAAAACATGGAAGGAGACGTTTGATAGTGCCCAAGCGGGATTTGATTTAGTTAGCAACTGGCTGCGTGTAAATCTACTAACCTTAAATGTTGACAAAACTAAATATATTACGTTTGCTCCTAGAAAAGATCTCATTCCTTCTTCATTCTCGCTTGTCGCACATTCGGCCACGTCCTGTTCTAATTGCACATGCCCCTATCTCCAGTGTACCGATACCATTAAATATCTTGGCGTATTGCTTGATAACTCACTAACTTTTAAACCACATATTACAGCTGTATCAGCCAGAATACGCAAACTTGTGTATGTCTTTAAAAACCTAAGGCACGTTGCTGATCGTCTTGTCTTAAGGACAGTTTATTTGGCGTTGTGTCAAAGTATTTTAGGATACTGCATCATCTCCTGGGGTGGCAGCGCAAAGACTCATCTTATTGATTTGGAAAGGACTCAGAGGTTGATCCTAAAGGTTGGCTCATTTTTGCCATTTTATTTTCCAACAACGGAACTACTCAATATGTGGAAGGTACTATCTGTCAGACAGTTATTTATTTCTGCTGTCGTAACAAAAAAACACACCGAATTGGAATTTGATTCTTCAATAAAACGGCGTAGAACGAGTAACATCTGTCCTTCTGGTAACTTTAAAACTAGTCTTTCCCACCGCTTTTACTGTTACCAAGGAGCGTATCTTTACAACAAAATTAACTCAATCGTTGAAATTTATTCCCTGCCTAGAGTCTTGTGTAGAAAAAAAGTTAATGAGTGGCTAATGACTCTCAGCTATGATAGCACTGAGGCTTTACTAATACCTCTGTCTTAGGATTTGTGTAGTAAGTTTATTATTTATTATATTATATATATATACCCACGCACACCCCCACATCCACCCCGCACACGCACGAATATATTCCACAGTCACACACACACACACACACACACACACACACACACACACACACACACACACACTATTCTCATACTCACCCCGTGTCTACTATCCTCTTATATTTTGTTTTTGTCTTATTTTTACTGTTTTTTTTCCTTTTTGTTTTTGTTTCTCTCATTAAAAATTGATTGCTCTGTAATTCAAAATTTAGGTTTTATGTCTGTGGAGTGGGAACCTGGTGACCTGTAACTCAAGTCCTGGACTTATCTCAGGCACCAGTCTCTCACAATCAAGCTCTCTTTGTAATTACTCGTAGCTAGTTGCGTAACTATCTTAAGCTGCTTTTTGTGATGAGAAATAAATTATTTTATTATTATATTATTATAATAAATGAGACAGAATAGAAGGATAGAGTTTTTTCGGTGAGTTTTTTCCACATATAGTCCGCACAAAGTCGTTCTAGTTAAAGAAGCTATTGCAAGATGGCCGCCTGACTATAGAACAGTTCTTCTCGTTTTTAATTCCATTTCTGTGTCAATATTTCAAATATGTAATAAAGTATTCATTCTAGATAGTGAGTTTCGATGAGTCCGCTCTTTTTATAATATTACATGTGTGGCCCAGCAGCCGCCACGGAGCCGCTGAGCACCACACGAAAGATGTTGTACTGGATAATATTATAGGGTGTGGCAAAAACCGGGGTTCAGACCACAGGTTCAGACCAGGTACAGGTAAAGATATTTATTTAGGTAGACAGTAAAGGTATTTATTTATGTATTTATATAGTATATTTTATAAAACTGAAAGATAATAACATGGACTCGAAATAGTAAAAGGATAACTGAGTTGTTCACTGTTAGAGATCAGGACATGACGTGAGAAATTTAGCAGAAAAAAGACAAAATCGAAACGTAAGAAATCTAAATTTGAAAATGAATTTAAAATGAAAGATAAAACTGCCAGCAAGAAAGGTTGCCGGTTATAAAACCGGAAACACATGGTAGGCTGGGCCTTAAACTATATCAATATTGTTTCCGAATGAATGTGATTTTAAAATCAAGAGCAAAGTTTATAAAGTTCAGTTTTCGGTCTCAATAAAGTTTGACGAGTTCGGCCGTGGTCCAATTGAATTTGTATATTTCCATTACGAGTCTGAAGTTCGGCGATTTGAATATAGACTAAGTTCTAATACCTTTTGTGATATAATTGAAATTGTTTCGCATTTGCACTTAGTTGTAATGTGTCCATATTTTCCCGTGATAAATCATATCATAATAGAGAAGTTAACAAATTCAGACATTGTTTATGTAATAATTATAAAAAGAAAAATAAAAAAAATAAAAAATAACAATAAAAACATAATAATATGATAAAAAAAAAAACAAACCTAAAAAAACTTAATCTAATTATCTATTTGTTTATATATTTATTAGCAGTCTGTTGATGCCTAATTTAAATAATTTCAAAATGGCCGTGATTGATGTTCCTACTTATTACGAGTATATTCATATCAATTTGGTAGGATTATAGAAAAAAATAAAATAAAGAATGTCCCAATTGGTAAGGTTTTTTAGTAGGTAACAAAAAATCTGAAAGTACATAATAAGAATATATAAATAAATAGCAGTATATACGTATAATTTGTTTATATTCCTTTCCTTCGAAAATGATTATTAATGCGGTTGTTTTTTGTCTTCAACGGATTAAAGATTTGTCAATGTTGTTATCTTCTTCTTCCTGCCCATTTCACAACTTTATTTGGGTTCGGGCCTTCTTGTGCGCTTGCGCCAGGCTGGTCTGTCCTGGGTTGTCAACTGTGGGATATTCTGGGTTTTTAGGTCCTTTTCTACAGTGTGCCACCACGTGGCAGGTGGTCTGCCTCTTGTTTTTTGTTTGTTAATCATGTTCAGCACTGTTTTTACGGAGTAGCTATCCTCCCTTATTATATCCTTTGTCAATGTTGTTATGTTAACATCAAATTATTCGCAGGTCAATTATTGACAGCTGTCAAATTGAGATTGTATTACAGCTAAATCACAAAATAGGCCCCGCGCCGCTTTACGTACTTAGTGGCTAAACTCCAAATGTGGTCTTTTATCAGAATCCTTTTATCTCTCATTGTGTACGACCGTGCGTGTCTGCACAATAGGACGGTACCGTAGCTACTCTAGTAACTTTATGAGAGCCTGGTACTTCAAGCAAAGGGCTCTCAAAGCTTCTACCAATAAAGGTTTAATTATAAAAATATAATGTGATTGTAAAAGTAGACACACGGAGGGATATGTTTTAAAAAAACTCGTACAAAATGAGCCCCTTCCCTCTTATTTATCATTTCAACTACATGATGGAAAATCCTGAAAAAAAATTATCATCATCAACAGTTCATATACGTCCCCACCAAGTGGCTTGAACCTCCGTGAATTTCACATATTTTCAGGGTAGGAAAAAAAATACCAAGGTAAAAAAAGGGAATTTTGTTCATAGCGTTTCTATTTAATAGCGTTTCTACTGTCGTTTATGCTGGTTTGGACGATCGTTATTGACAAACTATGTGATCTAGAATAAGTGATTAATAACGCTGTGAAGATGATCTGTTGATCGGAACCGGTCGGGTGAATGTAATATAAGTGGAACTAGTAAGAGTGACTTTTATTAAATATGTGTACCAAGTTCCGTCAAGTGCTGACAAACGCAAGTATCAATTGTATAACGTTTCTACTTCAAAACTGACGTATTTCTCATATAATAGGGGATCGGACTGTTCCTAAATTTGCCATATTTAACGAATTATTTTTAAAATATAGATTAGTAGCAGACGATTCGTGAAGAAAAAAACAGAATCGGTTAAAAAACTAATTTACAGTGATTTTTTAAAGTTTCAATATGTCTGTCTCTTTCAAAAACGATTTTTTGTATGGAGAATATAGGGCGTTACAAACAAATGACGTCACAAGTGGGTATGTGCCTCTCTGTCTAATCTTGAATTTCAAACCATTATAACTCGCTTAATTTTAAAGATAGAGCAAAAATTCTTTTAGTGTTCGATAGCAGAAACTAAGAGGATTTATAAAATAAAAAAAAAGTAGTCCGATCCCCTATTTGCTAATCTTTACTAACTATTTACTTTCGAAGGTAATATCCGGTAACTGCGGCTTAACGTGACTTCTGAAGCACAGAGTGGTAGAGCCTACAATAAAAACTATGGAAGCTGTTATTCATTTTATTTTAATTATTTTTACGAAATAAAATAAAATTTTAAATAACTAGGAATTTAGTACAGTCAAATACAGCAAACCCACAACTAAAAATTATTTATTTTATTCTTGAATTTCAAAGTCTTATAGAGTATTCAATTACCTGTTACTGACTATACAAGGAAATTGTGTTTCAGTTATCAACAATGTCGGGATGCAGAATTGGCGTCATAATCGCTCATTTTCCTGGTAATAATATAATTCAGCAAACCCATTTCTAGTTAATCCGTTGTACGTTATAGTATTGTAAACTTATTAGTTAAATACCTATATACATTTAGATTATTTATATTCTAAAATGGAGTCTGAAATCGATACTGCTCATAAACGAACAATTAAAGTAAACAACATTGGCAGACAAAGAAATGCTAAGTTAAATGTTAAACATACTCAAAAGGACGAAGGACCAGTTTTTTCATACAGAAAAGCAAATAAACATAGCAACATTTACTATAATGAACCACGGTACTACATAGCTGAAGGAGATTCAGATTTTTATAATAACGAGTATTTTAAAGAGTACAAGCATAAAGGACACATAAAAATGGATATAGTACCAGAAATTAAAATACCTGAAATGCCGGAAATGGAAACATCTCATCGTATGATTATTACTGGTCTTGTAATGGGAACACTTTTTATTATGTGTGTTATGTGTTGCTGCTTCAATATTAAGCTGCGGAAAAATAAACTCGTCAGTGGTATGTTTGAACACAGTTTTTAATAATAAGTCGTGATCGATATCTTGTATAGTCCTACCACACAAGCATGCGCACGCCCATCACAATCACTTTCATATACACTACACTCATATAGTATACACTTTGACGGCTCCGTAGCCCAGGTGGTAGTGCATCTGCCTCCGACGCACAGGGTCGCGGGTTCGAATCCCGCCCAGGGCAAACATTCGTGTGATGAGCACTTGTGTTTGCCTTGTGTCTGGTTGTTGTTTATCTATATAAGTATGTATTTATCTATTTGTGTAATGTATATCAGCTGTCTGGTACCCATAGTACAAGCTCTGCTTAGTTTGGGATCAGATGGCCGTGTGTGAAGATGTCCCCACACATATTTATTTATTTATTTATTTATACTTCACACGTTGTTTTTTTTTGTTATGGCTTTTGTTTGTAGCTCTGTGCACAAAACTGAAGAATTTAACAAATAAATAATATAATTTATTTATATATTTTTAAAACAAGCTTTTTAATGAGCTTACCGATATTTCGACTATGTTGCAATAAACATGATCACGGCAGCACAAAGCTTAATTTAAACCAAAATCATGGCAATAACCCGGTAGATATGTGTGTTATCAATAACTGCGAAAACCTAAAAATGTTTATATCAGCTAACAGCTTTTTCATAGGCTAAGTTCCATTGGCTAGTACCGTTGAAGATCCATAAAACAGGTATTATGAGTAGTGTACTTGTGGTCCAGGGACAAACAATACTTGATTTTTTTAACATTGTTTCTACTAATCTATTTACACTCATCAACAGTGCATTTAGGCCAACCTATTGTAGCGTATTGAGCAAACGATCACTACCAAAATCAGAATGTTTCAATACATTTTTTACAGTTTAATACATTTTAATATATCAATTGTTTTTTGCAGTTCTAGTTACGGTTCTGTATAAGTTGTAGTATAATGTAAAGTTTCTAGGTGATAAAAGACGAGGCGAGATTGTACGCCAAAAACTTGTATTACATATGCGTCGAGAGGTAATGGAGTTTTTGGCGTACTATTTAAGGTATTTTGACTGTTTCTAAATCTACCATATTTTATGAATTAATTTTAAAATATAGATTAGTATAGTAAGCAGACGATTCGCGAAGAAAAAAACAGAATCGGTTTAAAAACGAATTTACAGTGATTTTTGAAAGTTTCAATAATATGTCTGTCTCTTTCAAAAAAGATTTTTTGTATAGAAATTATATGGCGTTACTAGCAAGTGACGTCACATACTAGTAAGTGCCTCTCTGTCTAATCTTGAATTTCAAACCTTTCTAACTCGGTAAATTTTAAAGCTAGAGCAAAAATTCTTTTAGTGCTTGATAGCAGAAACTAATAAGTTAGGATTTATAAAATAAAAAAAATTACTCAGTTCCCATTTAAAACCTCCTGTTTTATTATCAGATGCAATACCTCTCCGACCCCCCAACAGCAACGCAACAACAAACTCTGTTCCCGTGGTATCTTCTTCAAGATCAAGATCGTTATCGTGGGCGTCTAGTTCGAGTAATCTGGCGCGTGAAGCAAGTTTTTTGGAACGTTTCTCCAGTGTCAGGAGACGTTTATCAAATGTTGGGCCTGGGAACCCTGGCACAGACCCTGCGCCATCATACTCATCGTGTGTTCTGAACATATCCACAGAGAACGTGACTACTCCCAAGGCGTTAGAAGAAGGTATTACTATATGCAATTTTCATGTCTTGTATTTTTCAAATATTTTACTAATGTTAGGAATGAGAATAGGATTGTTTCATGTCTGAAAGTACAATTCATTAGGATTACCAGATAAAACCGAAAAAAGATGAAAGAATGTCTTTAAACTTGGTCAAACATCATAACTCGGAGACTGCAAAAATCGTGGAACTCCTGACCTATGTCCGCTAGCTTCGATGGTACAGATAGGACACTGTATAATGAGCCCGAAAGTTGGTTTGATTTTCACTTTGCAGCAATAAGCAACCTCCCAACCTATAGAAGTTGATTCAGTACTCAATCATGATTCAGTACTCAACAAATGCTAATGCTGTGTGGTAAGATTCGATTGGTTATTACTTTATAGGCGTTACACAACCTTTTATAAAACTAATTGTATTTTCCTCTACATATTATATTTTTTTATTTTATTTTAACTTAATTTAATTTAATTGTAATAATTTTATTTCCAGAACCACCATCATACGAGAGTGTAATACAATCTACACACCATGATAATTTACACCATCATTATTTAGATTTTAAGAATTAAAAATGTTAAATAAATAATTATTATAATATAAAGCGAAAATGAAAGATTTTGTCGATCTTGGACAGGACTCGAACCTGCATCGCCTCGGCTATCCGAGCCAGACAACAGGCGCATTACTAATTATGCTACCAAGCTCTGTGAAAGGTCGACGAAATTTGTCACAGCTTTTTTTTTTACTCGGAGTTGGCGATACTCACCCATTCCCGATCACAGTTGGAGTTCACCAAGGCTCGGCCCTGAGTCCTTTTCTGTTCAGCGTAGTGCTAGACGTAGTTTCGGCACGATTTCACGAACCATCTCCGTGGCTTATGATGTACGCTGATGACATTACACTGACCGATGAGGACAAACAGAAACTGGAGCATAAGGTGAATCAATGGAAGGGTGCGCTAGAGAACGGCGGTCTGAAACTAAATGTTGCGAAGACCGAATACATTGCATGTGGCAGCACGGGCTCCGACCCCATAAAGGTAGGAGACGAATATGTCGTGAAAACGAATAAATTCAAATACCATGGGTCCGTGCTGCACGAGTCTGGTGAAATCGATCATGACGTCCGAACCCAAATAAGCGCTGCTTGGGCAAAATGGCGAGAAGTAACCGGTGTCCTCTGCGACCCCAGGATACCGGTGAAGCTAAAGGGCCTTGTGTACAAGAGCATCATCCAACCAGTCCTTCTATACAGCAGCGAGACTTGGCCTGTCCTCGGAAGACATGTCCAGCAGCTACACGTCACGGAAATGAAGATGTTGCGATGGATGTGTGGCGTTACGCGATTAGATCGAATTCGTACACATCCGTGGCAGTCTCGGAGTCCGTGACGTAGCGGATAAGCTTCAAGAAAGTCGCCTCCGATGGTATGGCCATATAAGCCGAAGACCGTCAGACTATGTAGGAAAAAGATGCCTTGACCTCACTGTCCAGGGCCTTAGATCACGTGGCAGGCCTAAAAAGCGCTGGCTGGACATCCTGAAAGCGGATATGGAAGCGAACAATTTCACACCTAAGGATGCCGGAGACCGGGCAAAGTGGAGAAGATTAAGTAGGAAAGCGGACCCCAGCACTAGGCCGGGAAAACGCTAGGACGAAGAAATCGGAGTGCAATCGGCCAATCGGGTGCTCGGGGGTAAATTTATCATTTTTCGCTTTATAATTATTAGATATTTCGTTAAAAGACGTAACCTGTAACAAAAATGTAAAATAAATATGTAATTTTTTTTTACCCAGCACAAATAAATATTACCTACTAGGTTTTATCGATTTACGCCATGTTTTCCTATTAATTGATATTTTCCTGTTGATAAAATATAATTTACGGATCACGTAAAAAATTAAATCAAATAAAAATATTTGCTGAAACGACTAGGTTACTACTCATACTCCAGATAAACCAAAGATTTATCGGTAATATACAATGACTGGACCAAAATCCTCTTTTTATGTTGTGAAAACGCCAGCAGCCACACACGCAATGGATTTGGAACTTATAGTGTTAATTATTTTGGGTGCAATATCGATCTTCATCATTATATTACATTGTGTGGCCGTACACAACAAATATTATCAAAAATTACCATCAAAGGTGCGTATACAACTCATTATATTTAAAATAAAGTGTGGTTTACGAACTGCACGAAATTCCATTAAACATCAGCTACAGTAGCGCCACCAATTGATATAAGTAGATCACTTACTCATTGTCAGTTACTTCGATCGAAATTACTGTGTTTAACGACAATAGAAGGGTTATAAATATATTTTAGTTACTGTTTTATAGTCCTAAATATATTCAGTAAGTTATGTAAGCCGTAACTGCCAAAAGTGGCCATTTTTAACACTTACGACTTACATAACTTATTGAATATATTTAGGACTATAAAATAATACACTCGAATGCTAATGTCGCCTATCACCTCTTAACTAACAGAGCGGTATCTGTGTGGAATAAACTACCACAGGATGTTGTCTCCGCGCCATCAGTAAACGCTTTTAAAAACAGACTGGACAATTGGTGTAAAATTAATAAGAACTGTGATATTATGGTCACTTAAACAGTGCGCGTGTCATTATAATTTACCACTCTGGTAGAAATAGCGAATAATCCGGTCAAAAAAATAAATAAAAAAATCCCGAGATATTGATATGCGAAATTCGTTTTCGGTGGTATTAATATTACTCGATGTTATCAATTTACACTATATTTTCCTCTCATTTCTTATTTTCCTGTAGAAATACCGATGTAGATATCCATAACTTAGATCTCGCAATATTCAGTGTATTATTTATTCTAAATTGATTTTGTATTCCGTTAAAATAAAAATACTCGAAGTACAATGAACAAAGTTAGATGTTATCGTGTTGCATTACATGATAGCTCAATAAATCTATTGTCAAAATAATGAAGAAACAGCAAAATTCAAATTGCTCTTCATCATTAAACCGCGTGGCGGCCACACACAGTTTTTTTTTGTTATGGCATCTAGTTGAGCTTTTGTGCTAGTGTCAAGACGTAGTAATACGAGAAAGATTTTGATGATTATTGATGGTTCGGATAATATCTTGCACAGGACGTTGCGCAGGACCCACTTCCACTTCCACTTCCCCGCAAACATTTAAAAATATTCATAGATAAGTAAATTAATATTTTTTTATACTTATTCCATATCCTTTGAGAAAACTCATTTGCCTGACACCGCTATCACACGGAAAATAAAAGCTTGTAACGAGGCATTCGTTCTTTTTCCTGTTTTATGACTGGCAACCAGTCTTGCTGGCAGTTTTATCTTTCATTTTAAATTCATTTTAAAATTTAGATTTCTTATGTTTCGATTTTGTCTTTTTTCTGCCAAATTCTTCACTTCATATGTCCTGATCTCTGATAGTACATACCTAAAGCTTTTCTACTATTCTCTTCTATTTTTCCTTGACAGTTATAAAATATAAAATATATAAATACATTTTTTCCTACGGACTGTGCCCTGGTTATTGCCACATAACCCTCTACAACACTCTTCGTGTGGTGCTGAGCTACGTGGCGGCTGCTGGGTGACAAGCTTTATCACACTGGCAACTGCTCGATTTTCTGCGAATGAAGGTCGTAGCGGCCACGGGTTGAGCATGTTGCGATTATAAAAACGCCGCGATGATTAAATCGATTAGAAAACATATTGTCATCATCATCATCATCTCAGCCGAAAGACGTTCACTGCTGGACAAAGGGAGGCCAAGGATCTCCTCAACGACCGGTCCTGCACTGCCCGCATCCAGCGGCTTCCCGCGACCTTCACCAGATCGTCGGTCCACCTTGTGACGTCACCTACCCACGCTGCGTCTTCCGGTGCGTGGAACATATTGAAATTGTAATAGTTATATTTTCATCCTGCATTTGAATCAACTCGATAAGTGTTAAATTTAGCAGCAATAGTATAATAATAAAGCTGAATCATACACATATTATTTACGTTACTGGGCACACATCAGTTGTAAACAACATTAGGTTTATTTTAGAATTATTAACTTCATCAACATCAACATCAACGGCCCGTTACAGTCCACTGCTGGACTATGAGCCTCCTTCACTTAAGTGTTTGGTTTTGCCATAATCTCCACGCTAGGCAGGCGGGTTGGAGATCGCAGATTAAAAGGTTACTGTATCAGAGAGCGCTGCTGCCCGTTCCCTGTTCAATGTGTAGTCCCTAAGTCGCCTCTTACGACACCCACGGGAAGAGTAGGGGTTGGTGACAAATGTACCTATTCAATTCTGCCGCCACACGGCTGAATTATTAACTTATTATGACTTATTTTTTATGTTTTTTATTCTAAAATATATATGCGCTTCACGCGGACAAGGCTAAGTGAAACAAAAAATGGTTCCTGAATTTTATAAATATGTTTTTTGCAGATATTTTTATGTCTTTAAGTGGAATGGAAGGTGTCAAAAAGGGTATTTGCACTTTTAAATATTAATAAATCGTCTTAATGAGGGTAGAAAACAAAAAAATATATAATGTCATACGTGGAATTTATTGGAAATTTAGTTGCAATGAATTCGTATACCGGAGCTCAGCGTGCATTTTGTGTACGAGTTTATTCGATAATAACAGCTCGCCGCTTATATCGCGCGCAATTCAATGTACGGGACATTTCTTTATCTCCCAGTGCGAATATCATTAGAAAATGGATTAAGACATTTGAGGCTACAGGGTCAACTTTAAAAAGCTTTGATTGCGGACGTCCGATAGAAATAAGGCTACCTTCAGTTATTCAAGAAGTTCACGAGTCGGTAAGGCAAGATCCCTCACTATCACTGCGAAAAAATCCATAAACATTGCAAAATCAACATTGCACCTGATTTTAAAGAAGGATTTACGTGCTTACAAGATTCAATTAGTGCAAGAATTAAAACCCACAGATTATGAACAGCGACAAAATTTTGTTCAGGAGATGTTTGCGCGCTTTACCAACTTCAACAATGTCTTGTTTAGCGATGAAGCAAATTTCCACTTAAATGGCCATGTCAATAAACAAAACTGTCGCTATTGGTGTGATAAAAATCCTCGTTATAAGCATATGCGTCCACTTCACAGCCCTAAGGTGGTAGTGTGGGCAGCAATGTCCGCCAAGGGCATAATCGGCCCCTATTTCTTTGAGGACGGTAGGGGACATGCACTTACAGTTAACGCGGACAGATATTGTAACATGATTGAAAGTTTTTTGACACCAACTTTACAGGAATTTACAATTCGGCAACCTTTTTTCAGCAGGACGGTGCCAAATGTCACACGAGTAGAAGGTCTATCAAAAATCACTAACGTTTTATGTGAACGTGTCTTAGGCAATTTACGGCCACGACTTGAAGAGTGTCAAAATCGTAATGGACGTCATTTGGACAACATAATTTTTTCGTCGTAAACTTTCCATTGTATGTACTTTTTGCAAATAGTAATAAAATTATGAAATGATATATTTTTCATTTATGATTTTCGTATATAAACTGCCAACACCCTTTTTGGACACCCAGTATAATAATGTAAAATAGTAAAACATTGCGTTGTAGTGAAAGTAAAATTGAATCTTAATATTCGTTGAAAAAAATTAGTTAAAATGTCATGTTGATAATGACGTTTTTGTTTAAGCAGCATTTTTGCATTGCGTTTACACAATGCAACATTTGAACCTTTTTCTTTATGACCCAGAATATTTTTTTTTGTTTATTGTTTTTACAACATACAAAACATAAATTAAATTATTATCAAAATAACATTAAAATTATAACATCCTGGGTTTTATTCATTTACGTTAAGTTTTCCTTTTACATAATTCCTGTTACTGTTTTCCTGTGAATCACTTCGAATGTTATAATTTACTTAGTTCTAGCAACATTCAGTTGTACTTATTCCTTCTTTCTTAGTGCATACCCAGTTATAAAATAAGACAATGGCGATAAAGTGGGTTAAACATCGATATTCAATTAGTAATGGAATGTTATTTGATAATATTTATTATATTGATTACCCATGGGATAAAAATCCACGTGAAACTACCACAGAGTCACCGCGGTATCATGAAGTGACCACTCCAACATCGACTTCATCTTCTTCTACTACGGGAATGTCATTGTCATTGACATCCACATTGTTAATCGTTTCTGGCACAATTGCATCCGTTTTCCTACTAGCATGCTGTGTTGCAGCGGCATGTTGCTGCTTAAGGCAGCGTAAAAGAGCAGCCTTCAGAGGTATGTACCTGCCTGAAAAAAAAAAATTTTTCTTAGTACAATTTTTTTTTTTTTACTTATTGTCTAAACAATGTCGGAAACATCATTCAGACCCTATACTAGGAATTAACCTGTACTATAGGGACTGATGACGCTCTTCTGTTACGAAGACATGATACAATACAGACAAAAAACAAGTAAAAATAAAAATAATAAATAAATAGAATGACTAGAAGATAGACCTGGTTGTACTTATTCAAAAGATAGAATTGTATCTGTGTATGTGTGTGTGTGTGGTGTGTGTGTGTGTGAATGAGTTTGTGTAGTATTTTTGTTTAAGTGTGAGAATGGTGGTAGGATTTGTGTGAAAAACTGTCATTACAGGCCGCAGCGATTGTATATTCTAGATGCACCGCAAAATAATTAAAAGATAATAGAATTATCATCATTATCAACAGCATCATCAGACGCACGCTTAAATCCCCATCCCGAAAATCGTAAGAAACAGACCCAAAAAAAGTAATTAGTGCACCGGAGATATAAATCTATATATACCTATTATATACATTACATAGGTTGTCTGTGGTGATGGAGGGGGTAAACTCGGCCTTGTATTCCATCTCTTTCACCCAAAATCCTGAGTTCGTGATAATATAATTGTATTTACTGTTATATATTTATGTTATATATTATTTGAGGTTGCTGAAATAAAAGCTGAAAATGTGTTAAACGATTTGCCACTGTAATTGACTTCGATAGCTTAAGATTTCTATTAATTAAAATTTTTTATAACGAAACACGACCACAGAGGAGAGAGGAGGAGGCAAGGCGGTGTTGCCACACCTGAACTACAGAAAAGATTATCATCATCATCATCACAGAAAAGATTTTAATATTAAACATTTACTAATAATGGTTGTTGGTTTGTACTGTGTTTTATGTCGAATGAATGTTGTCAATTGTATTATACAGAATGAAATTGACATCGTTTTGTTCCCGTCGTGTAGTGATAGTACCCGTCAAACTGAACAACTTTTCACGAAAAGAAAAATTCCTGTGACAAAAAAATTTTTGGTCTCTCCATACAAAATGGGTCGGTCGGGAGTTCGGGAGTCTCACTTTGTATGGAGAGACCAAAAATTTTTTGTCGCAGGAAATTTTTTTTTCGTGAAAAGTTGTTCAATTTGACGGGTACTATCACTACACGGCGGGAACAAAACGATGTAAATTTCACGGTGTATATTGAAAGTAATAGTTCACTACTTGATTTATTACTTTCTTTCTCCTTCGTGTAGCTGCGTCCCTTTCTGTCGTACACGGATTGTGTACGAATCATGGCAAGCGCGACAGGAAAATCAAGTATGAAATTATAGGACACAGGAGGTGCAAACCCGCCTATTAAAAGACTAATTAAGCTATACACAAAAACTATATAGTTGTATAATATAATGTATTATACTCAGTTATAATACGCTAGTATAATTGGCACGCCGCGCCATCGGTAATTTTTGAAATTGTTACCATAAAGACCGTGGTTTTCTAACGCTATTTCTGTATTATCAACATTCAACATACCGTACCAAAAACCTAGTAACAAAAAAGAAATTAAAAATTAAAAGCCGCCGAAGCAAAAAAAGCAAGCAAGTGCTACAGTGCTACAGATAGACACACAGACAGACACACATTGCGGTCAAACTTATAACACCCCTCTTTTTGCGTCGGCGGGGGGGGGGGTTAAAAATAATGTGCAGGACGAGGAAATTTCCTAAATGTATTTACAGCTTTTTCCTTCTATGAACATTGAACAATGCAGTAATGCCATGTATAAACGAGACGCGATACGTGATACCCAATTGATTTATTTTATTTATTTTAAAATGCCTCGTTGTGTAAATGCAAGATTGAAGCACTACTGTAGAAAAGTTTATGAGCCATCAAAACATTTGCCTGCTAGCCCTGCACCGGACATGAAACCAAATCGAGCACAGGATCGAATCTATGAAGATGGAACAGCGTTTGTACTGAGTGATCAAGTCGTAATATTTATATCCGTGACAGGAGGTATGCTCCTAATAATCGCTGCTGTGGGCGTGGCCTGGTTTTTTGAACATCGAGTGAAGAAGGTTGCCAGACGTATGTATTTATATGTTGTGTTGTGTGCCGTATGCAAAGAATAACATTTCCAATCATAATACTTAGGGTTTTAACCTATCGGGACTTATAACGTTGATAATAGTGTATTAAGGAGGATATAAAGGTATAATCGTGTTTGGTGTATCGGGTACCAGCATTTTATCCTTTGGTTATATTCTCATTTTGGACTTTCGGTATTTAGATTTTCGAAGACGTCCACTGCTGAACATGAGCCTCTACCATAGGTTTCCAACGTGAAAGGTCTTGCGCTACTTGCATCCAAGTTTTTGGTGATGTGTTGTTTTCTATGACCTTGTTAAAGAGTTCCATCAGTATCTTAGTGACTGGCTCACCGCCAGCTTGCAGCATTTCTATGCTAACGCCATCTTCACCACACGCCTTGTCCCTTTTCATTTGTTTTAAAGCAAAACCTATCTCGTCTTGTAATATGGGGGGTAAACTATCTTCCCAGTATTGTTCGGTAGGTTTTGCCCTTGGGTCCGCGGATTCTGGTGATTCAGGCTCAGCTGCTTTCGATGTATAAAGACTCTGATAGAACTCCTGAACAATTTCAAGGATGCGGTTGCGATCTGTAACGAGGTGTCCTGTACTGTCTCTTAATTTGTTTATTTCTTGTTTGTTTTTATTTATTTTACGCCTGAATACCTTTGGTCCTCTATTTTGTTTAATTGTTTCAGTAATTATTCTCGTATTGTATTGTCTTAAATCTGTTCTGATAGCTCTATTAATAATTTTATTTATATCACGCAACTGTTTTTGGTCTGCTAGTGTGTTTTGTTTCATTAATCTCCTCTTCTGCAGTAATGAAAGCGTGTTTGGAGATAGTTTTGATTCGCTTCGTTTCTTTCCCCCTATGTGTTTTTTTGTGGTATTCACAATGATCTTACAGAGGCCATCGCTGAGTGAGTCCACATCTAAGTTCTGTTCTTGTAATACTTCAAATTGGTTTTTTATTTCAATTTGGAACTCTTTCTGCAGGTATTTATAATCGATGTTATCATATTTCCTATTCTGAGCAGTTATCATTTTCTTCCTTTCCATGTGCAGATTCAGAACTAGTGTGGCTCTCACTAACCGATGATCACTGCTGGTCTTGAAATGGGATAGTACCGAAACATCCTTTACAATTGGTCTATCGGAACTAATAATATAATCAATTTCATTTTTGGTACGTCCATCAGGGCTAACCCATGTCCATTTTCGCGCAGGTCTTTTTTTGAAAAAAGTGTTCATGGCGAATAGCTTATGTTGTTCCAGAAAGTTGACGAGAGTTTGGCCGCGTGAATTTCTCTGCCCTAATCCGTAATGCCCAACCGATAGTTCGTTGCATTGGGCAGATCCAATCTTAGCATTGAAATCCCCTAAAATGATGGTGTATCTACAAGGATTCTCCTTTCGTGCGGTTTCAACATCTTCATAAAAACTCTCAACTTCCTCATCTGGGTGGTCCGAGGTAGGTGCGTACACTTGAATGATCTTTAGTTGATATCTGCTGTTCAATTTGATAATTACATAGCAGACTCGTGCTGAGACACTTGCTACATTTTGAACAGCAGGTACCAACCTTTTGCTAACGAGAAAACCGACACCTCCGTAAGTAGAGTCTTCGTTACCTCTGTGATATAAGAGATCTCCAGAAGAGAGTTTAGTGAGGTCTTCTCCTTTGCGCCTTACCTCAGACAGCCCTAGGACATCCCATCTGATTTTCCCTACTTCCTCTAACAGCTCGCATAGCCGATCATCTGCATTCAAAGTCCGTGTATTTAAAGTAGCCAGGGTCAGTGTTTGTTTTTGGCAGCCGGATCTCTGCCGGAGATTCCTAGCACCCTCTGCTCCACCGGAACCACAGCCGCTGCCGGAGCCGGGAATAGTGGAGCTGCCGGGGACTGAGGGCCGTGTTTTATGTGCACTTTTCATGTTGAAAGAAGGGTTTTAGCCTAAGTTGCCTTTCTGGCCAAGAATTCGGGGCAACTACTCCCTGTCACGTTAGCCTACAGTGCATTGATAGCGAACTGAACTAATGAATTCATATTCAATCTCAATGCACCGTAGTTACCGGGGGGGACCGCTAGGAGGTGTGACTCGGGATTGAGTTCCAATACATGATGGCCTGGAAAGCGAATGCAGGCATCTGCTTCACACTCCGACATAAAATTGGAACCCCTTCCCCCCCTACATTGCATCCACCACCGCCCAGCAACTTTCTCCAAGTCATCTGTCCACTTTGTGGGAGGCCGTCTAACATCCGAGGCCATAGTATATTAACATTATTATTATTAGCCTGAGGTGTCCCACTGTAGGGCAAAGGGGAGCCTCCTTCCACTTATCCCGATCCTGGGCCAAACTTTCCCACTCGCCACAGTTACCTACAGCCTACTGTAGGCAACGAGATCTGCGGGGCCGGCCACGACATCTTGCGGCGTTCTGGGGCACCCAACTGTTAGTCTTTATAGCCCACAGTTCGTTAGGCATTCGGGTGACGTGGCGAGCCCAGTCCCACTTTAAGTGGGCGGCCTTCTGAGCTACATCAAATATTAACATTAACAAATATTAAATTTCGTTCCACAGGGGCTCAGATAACTCGTCAACGTACTCTTCAGTCGACATATCGTCGGGACACTGCTCTTGAGGTTCGCAATACAGAAGCGCGGACACGAGCGGGACCTCCACGTCGCTGGAGAGAGACAAACAATGTACCACTCACTCTGAATGAAACGCCAGCTCATTTACTATACGATATGGCCAATTTTGGGGCCCCCAATCCAGAATTTTGTGATGGTAAATGTAATTTTTAGTTAAAGTTATATGTAAGATAAACGAAATAATTTTACCTCTATGTTTGGATGTAAATTCAAGATGAATCCTATAAATCTTGATTGTTTAGCTTTTAAGTTGATTTTGAATTGTCAATAACAGATTTTTGTATTTTGTTTAAGCACCACCGTCGTATCAAGCCGCGGTAGCAGCACCCTACAGCACGTACCATATTCGCGAAGGCCGTAACCAACGAATTCCAGCAAACAACTACAACCAACCGATTCTAATTTCAAACAACATCCCGGACCAAACTACTGTTCAATCCACAAACCTCAATCCCGCCATCCAACCTTCCCACCTCATTCCAACTCTAACCGACAATTCTGACCAACTCAACAAAGTCGTTCCAATTCATAATAACAACAGCAAGAAGTCACGTTCTAATAAATATGACACACTGTAAATATTATTTTAGAATTGAAATTAAAACTAATATAGGTATAAGTAAACAAAGTGTAATTTTTTCGATTACAAAATAGCTAATAAAAGTTTGGTTCGAAAATCTGTAATTAAAGATCTTGGCGTATTTTTCGATTATCAGTTAACCTTTCGTGACCATTATAATAATATAACGAATAAATATTTTCGTCTCCTTGGATTTGTCATAAGATCTACTAAAAATTTCAAAAACTATTCCATCTTATTACTCTATAATAGCCTAGTTCGAAGCATCTTAGAATACGCTGCAGTCATCTGGTCTCCTTGCTAATCTATCCATGATATAACCATAGGAAGAGTTCAAGAGACTTAGCTATAAGTTTGGATATGGCCGTACACTTTTTTACTACTTCGACAGACTTCAATAGTTCAAGATGACATCCTTACAAACTAGACGTAAACAGGCTGATCTAATATATTTACATAAAATAGTTCATTCAATACTTGACTCTCCTCCTTTGCTTTAAAATATTAACATCAGTACTTCATTTAATCTACGAATTCCTAAAACTTTTATACTTAAAACCTACGTAAATAACACTTCTTACTATAGTAAGATTATAAACCTATAGTAACGATGTGCCGCTTGTACAACGAAGTTTCACTCTCACATAAGTCACTGGATATTTTTGATTCACGTCCGGGAGTGTTTAAATTCAATACCAAAAATATCTCAAACAAGCTTTCAGATTTTGATTTAATTGTTAATTAAGTTTATAACCATTTCACATATTTTTGTACTACTTTATTTATTATTATTACTAATGTTTGTGCTGTTGTGTGACACCTTATTGCGTGCCGATCTAGTTTTTAGTGTAACATAATCAATTTTTACTTAAGAAATTATTGTAACCTGTGTGTTCACATAATAAATAATAATAATAAAAAATATTACTTTCCAACGTTTGGTGCTTCTGAGTGAAGTATGACATAAATCTAACAAATGATGTATATACCTACCTATTATAGTTATTAATAAATGATAAGTAGTAAGTACCTATGACTGTTTTATTCGTGACATTATAAACCCTCGCCTGCGGCTCGGGCTTACAACAGTAACCTCGTTTGTAATATGCCACCTACGACCCTTGTATCGTAATGTACTATTAACTGTCTTTGAAAGAATCTGACAATGACTGAGATGAGTTTACGAGTATGGCTGCTGCACATAAGAAAAGAAAAATCCGGTCACCTACGGCCACTTCCCATGAATAGCCACTTATTATAAATGGCCATTTCCCTGAACGGCCACAAAATATGGAGATTACATTAAGAAAGTAAATAAACTAAGGTGGCTAATGCTATAGTAGTTTTGTCTTATGTTATGAGTTTATGACATTTTAGTACCAGTGTTTACCAAGTCAGATGTTTTTCAAAAAGTAGATTTAGGCGTTACCTTGTGGAGGTCTACACTACTAATATATATATATATGTTGGGACATCTTCACACACGGCCATCTGATCCCAAACTAAGCAGAGCTTGTACTATGGGTACCAAACAGCTGATATACATTACATAAATAGATAAATACATACTTAAAATACTTATATAGATAAACAACAACCAGACACAAGGCAAACACAAGTGCTCATCACACAAATGTTTGCCCTGGGCGGGATTCGAACCTGCGACCCGGTGCGTCGGAGGCAGATACACTACCACCTGGGCTACGGAGCCGTCATTGGCAAAAGCATTGCATGTACATTTTGTAATGAACGACTAGAGAAGCTAAAACAAGAACAAAATGACGCTCCAAGCGATTGTGCTCAAATCTCGGAGGAAAACGCAACTATAACCTTTCGGGTACACTCACTTGTTTGAGGTGCCATGTAGTTCTTGTGTTCCTCCTCATTCGTACGGAGGTAAATAGTTTTTATTTTCAACAACGCTCTCTTAGGTAACTCTTCCCATAAAAACTAAAAGGGGCTTTAACATTACAGCATCATAATGTAGGTCAGGTACCTCAAAATTACTAGTAAAAGCACCTCTTTCTTCGCTTGTTGTACTCATTTTTATTAGTTCTTTAAGGTTCTAAAAGGTGCCCTTAAAATCATCTCTTGCTTTTATGGAGAACATAAGCTGGTTTTCTGTTTTAGATGTGTAATCTAAGTAGTTTTGTGATTCTTGGGATGTTTGTGTAATAAAAATTACATTATTTTTAGTTATCGAGCTTAAAAATTAAATGCAAGATAAAAATTCTAAATTTGGTTAAAACAAGCATTAACGGCTTTGTACAACTTTTTTAGAAGAATTTATAATTTATCAATGAATCAATTAACAAACAAACTTGTATTTCTTGTACATTTTTAAGTGAAAGTTTTTACTATGGAGTCTTATTCTAGCAAGTCTCTTGCTTCCGTGTTAAAGTATACCTACTTTACTTCTTTATCTTTATAATGATTATTTGTTTGTTTCAGATAGGTGTTCGCGAAGTGTTGTGTGTGATAGATAGAGTATTTATTAGTTGTGTAGCGTTCGCAACAGTGAATTAAGTAATATTTTAAGTGCATGTCTAGAAGTGAATTCCGCGTCAGTAAATCAAGTTTAGATTAAATATCCCGTATTGTTTTAAATTCAACCTCTTTCGGGTCCCAAATCATTGATATGCAGCGAGTTTCATTTGCTGTTGGCCATAAGTTTCGCTGACGTGCGCTCTTGTCACTGGCAAAACGCGGACTGCCACGAAACAGCGATGGCTCGGCCTGAGGTTGTGCGATGAGGTGGAGGACGAGGAGGAGGGGATGGACGAGCCGAGCGCCGCCAAGCGGCCTTCCGTGCTAACTATCGACAGAGCCGCCTTCCTTCTTCTGAGGGTTAAGAGGGCCTTTAAGAAGAAGCGGCAGCAAAGGAAGGAGAAGCAGTAAGTGTATTTGATTTTATGTTTGTAGTTTCTTTGGGTTGTTATGGTAATCGACGTCGTCATCGTCGTCGTTGCGAAAAAAATAATTTAAGCTAGAGCTTAATTAATAGGTGGGGAGCTGATGATAATTATCATAGTAAAGATATAAATTTATTGTTGTATAATACATAAAATACCCAATATAGTTTATTGAGTTCTCCGAAAATAGGTACTCAGTTTGAAATGAAAACCTTCCAAATAACTGTGCAAGATTTTCTACGACAGACGTTTTGTTAGCTGCCAAAATAAAGCTAATTTTAGGAATTGCAATGGAACGGCAATGTAAGCTGAGTAACGTGGCACATAATATCTACAATTCCCTTTCATGTAAATGAAGGTAGTTGAAAATCTGATCACGTGTTCAATTTATGGAAATGCCAATTTTACTGCGCAAATGTCTGTAATTAAGGTAACGTGGCGATTATACAACAGTTTATTACTATTTTAATTACTCTAACAAATTAAAAAACAACGACAGCAGCGTAAAAAAAATAAACGAATTCATTACTACCTGCTTAATTCAAACGTTGCGTTGATTGCATTCATATAAATATTTTCTGCCAGGTGGAATGATGACCTGAGGAAGGTCGCTGGTGGTGGCTCGATGAGGAACTGGGTAAATTGCAAATCAGCAGAAGCCATAATTAAAAAAAAAAGCGGGTGATCGTGCGCTTTGGCGTGCCCTGGAGGACTGCAATAGGCTGATTGATTGATTGAAATATTTTTGAACTAAGCAGCCAGACCAGTCTTAATTTATTCGTACTTATAAGATGAATTTGCAGCTCTCAGTTTAAGATTTATTATTGCAAATTAATTGAAAAAAGATACACAATTGATCATAAGCCTTAATTTACCTTGATAAATATAGTACTCCTGTACAGAACAGTTACTTACCCCCTCTTGCCAATCCACGCTTCCTCACCCCCTTCTGCAGTTGGGGGTGAGTTGGGAGGAATGTCCATGTTATGTTATTAACCAAAATTAAAAAGCTGTTATTAATTGCTTGAATTCATACAATATTGTAAAACATATTTTATACAAACGACGACATCACGTCACGACCCAAGAAAGTCTATCGTTAAACTATCATCATCGTCATCATCATTTCAGGACGTCGTCCTTTGCTAGACAAAAGCCCCATCGATCCCTACAACGACCGGTCTTGCAATTCCCGCATCTAGTGGCTTCCCGCAACCTTCACCAGATCGTCGGTCTACCTCACCGTGGTCTAAGTATTATATTTTATAAATATGATAGCGTCAAGATGACACGTAGTAAACTGGGGTACCAATATTGTCAGTAAAATTATTAAAAATAAAAAAATTTGAATAGTATCAGAAGAAGCAAATTTATTGTACTGCAATAAAAGAATTTTGATACATCTTATACTGACATCACAGTTCAAATCATTACATTGACTGGACTAGGCGAAAATGGAGCTGGAGTGGTTTTTTCCTGGACTTCTTCCTTTGGTACATCTTTCGTAACTTCTTGCTTAACATAAATTTTTATTTCTTTTTTGTCTTCTTTCTTCTCTATCTTACTCCTCTGATTTCCCAGTGAATTAGTTTCCTTGTTTACGAATATAGACTTCGATGGCCTGTATTTCAAACTTTTGAACTCGTTTCTTAAATCTTTATCCCCAACGATTTGAATTTCAGGCTTCTTAGTTTTCTTGTCTTTAGGTGGCGATGATAGTCTAGAAAAGTCCATGAAACCTTCTTTGTTTTTGGGGAAGAAAAATATTTCAATCGCCTTTGGTTTAACATTGCTGGTGGCTGCTGACTGCAATTTGGGTAGAATAGCGTCTATCATGAGAGGGAATGGGGGCATAGGAGGATGGCTGGGTGAAGTTTCAACGTGCGAGTTCTTTGGACTGAAGTCGAAGAATACAGTATCTTCTTCGACATGCTCGTGAGAACCACAGCACGTTGTGGAAACTACTGCCTCCTGGTTGTAGGAGAACAGATCGTTGCTCTTGAGGATTTTGCCGAGCACGTCCGTGGGACTGTTTTTGACGAATGGGTTCTTAAAGTCTTTGAAATTTGAGCAAGGGCAGGGTTCGAATGAACGCTCCACTTCTACCGTTTGTTGCACCATAGGTTCTGGTCTTTGTACGAAGAATTGGCTTGAGGGATGCATTAATGTGTCTGCTTTAAAATTTGCAGGTAAATTATCTGAAATGACAAAATAATTATGATAAATAAATTTATCACTTGCATGCTGCGCTGCAGACAGATAAACAATTGTAATAGATTGTAAAATACTAATTTTAGGCTGAGATTATTAGGAACATAACATGGTTAAAGGCTTTTTTATTGACAACTCAGAAAGCGCAGCCATTTTCATCATGAAAGAACATGGCGACTGAGGACTGATAAATCTGCTTCGGGTCAGGGCGTCCTTGCCTGTAGAACAGGAAATCACTCTTGAGGACCATAAGCGCGAATTATATTTTTGATGCTCACCACCAGGGTTTCGGTTGAAGTGGAAGGAGATATCCATCTTGCCAAGGTTGATCAGCGAGTTGCTGATGGCCGGCATGGACTTGAAGGCTTTGCTCGTGTCCCGGCTGCATGCCAAGCCCAGACTCACGAACAGAATACCCAGAGTATGATACATTTTCTGAAAGGAATATTGTCTAAACTCGGATGTTGATTTGGCAATACCCATCCTATAATAATAATAATAATAATAATAATAATAATAGTAATCTCTTAACACTTGCAGGATAGTTTGCAAATTCCTCCAAATAGATGAAGACATGACAGCCTGACGGACCCACATTTCCGTTTACTTGGTCTAGGCCCGTAAACGGAAAAAATACCGGTGTAAGCCGAGAAAAAAATAGAGAATTAAAAAATAATAATAATAATAGTTGAAGTTTCCCCATAATAGTTTATTTATTTGATTCTCCACATATAGTCTTATAAATATACATTAAGAGAGCTGTTCAGGGAGGTAAGCACTTGTGGAGACTGGTGCCAGAGCCCAGTAACTGGGCAACTGGTACAACTGTTTATCTTTGTGTTGTCTGTAAAGAGTTTTCTAGGAAGATTAATTGAGTTACTTAGCCAAATATTCTGCATTAAAGGTCATTGTATTTTGTTTAAAGCTAGGTTTTAGATGACAACAGCTTAGACCATCTAATCCTAACCTAATTGGCACCTAAGAATATTAAGTATTATTATCGATGCCAATAGAGCACCTCAAGTGTGCAGGTTTTTCTTTTAAATTCCTAAGTTAAATAAAGTAAATTAAAATAATGCGATGTAAGATAATTTTATTTAAAGGAAACAACTCACCAATCTCGATTGTATTAGGAATACAAATAAAATCCGAATTGGAATTCCGCGGAAATCAAATTCGGGCCATTACGAAACGCCCATTCGGTGTTTTATTGTATTACAATTTTATGATCAGGGTTGCGAAACGTAAATTGGCAACAAATTTCGTTTGTGACAAGAATTTGGAGAGATTTTTGTTGGCATGCAAATAATATTGCATTAGGTACATCTCGAAGGAAGGTCAGCTACAAAAGAAAACGTATTTAATACAGTTTTCATACAAACTGTTCAGCTGAATGAGTCGATTTGTATGAAAATAAATTACAACTTTTGAAAAACTGTGGAGAAAAAGTTGTTCAGTTTAATGGGCTATGACTAAAACGTTGTAATCGTACAAGTATGGATATAATGATAATTAATTATGATTTTCGAATCCGTTTTGATAGGATGACATTTTAACGGATGTTTTTTAATTTTTATTTTTATTTTGTTATACACTATGGGTAAATGCCTAAAATAAAGATATTATTATTATTATTAAAACGGTGGGCAGTCCAGTTCAAGTACCTACTTGAAAAAGATGTTTAGAACCTACGAGTATATAGGTAGTTGATTGGTTTAAGCTATATCTTAAAGAGTTTAATTTAAAATAAATGTCTGCAAAAATACCATCCCATTCATGAACCGAAGCCTGAAACATTCAGGCAGGTTTCTAGTTTCAAATCTGTTTTTGAAATGGTGCATTAAATTTTTATTTGTGTATTTCTATGGCATCTTCAATGAATGAAATCATACTTTGACCGTCTACTAATGAAAATTTAAATATTATATTAAAACACAGCTCAAACTGTACCTGTGTAAATGAGTCTTGCTGTTGATAATCAAATTTTAATAAACGTTTTTAAAGTCCTAATAAACCATGTTCAGCATGAAGTACCCATGGGCAAGGTTTATGTAAATAATTATATGCTTCGTATTTTTGAGGAGACATTTCTTACACCTCTGTAGACCTTGCTAAATCGTAACATACTCGTATGTAGAGCTATTTAAAGTATGTCTTTTATCTATGGAGTAACCACTAGCCTAACTATTTAAAAGTTTGTTGCAGTAACCACTTTTCTGTCTATTCTTGTAATTATCTTTTGTTACGACATGACATCAACGAGAAATAAGCGCTGTCATCATGTAAAGAAGGAAAAACCTTCTAATTGTCCCCAAAATATATACTTCTTATCCTCGGAGTTCTTATCGTTAATAATGTAAAACAGTATTACAAAATCTTAACTTGGAGTTCCATTTGGAAAATTTCAGCAATCCAATTTGATTTTTTTTAAATGTTCGAGACGAGTAGTAAATTAACTTTTATATATTGTTCACATCTTTGAATATTCTATCTTTATTTAGGTAGGCTATTAATTCGTGTAGTTGTATTGTAAATCTGTCTGAAGCGTGTGCTCGTAAAGCACGTACCAATGCCGACGCTGAAGTGTCGCCGGTATTTCGGTCTGAAAACATTCCGTGCAAAGCATGTTGCATGTTATAAAGGCGTGAAACGGATGCAGAACACTTAAGGCCTTATCACACTAGCAATTGTTCGGAGATTTTACAGCACATTACCTACAGTTCGCGCGATCTGAATGCAGCTCTGAAGTATGTGACTACTATGTCCACGAAGCGCGCGCACATTACTGGGTATCGCCATGTGCTTGCCGCTATCTCGCTTCGTTTGGAAAATGCTACTGTAACAAGGCCGTTAGTCTATCAAAGACTACAACTTCACCTTCTTCTTATGGTAGCAATATATGAGATAAGCTTAATTGAAAATAATTTTTAAACACAAGCTTTTTTGTAAGTAGACGACCTTTCAGAGTGCTCAAACACGACGATGTTATGTTGTATATTTGAGGAGTACCTATGGCCACTTTCTGGCTCCATCATGAGACCCTTAACATCACTTATGACTAAAGACCTAGTCAAGACAAATCCAACGAGACTAAGTTATGTTGTGTATTTGAGGAGTTCCTGTGGCCACCTTCCGGCCCCATCATGAGACCCTAGATATCACGTATGACTAAAGATCTTGTTAAGACAAATCCAACGAGCCCAAACACGATTAGGTTGTGTTGTGTATTAGAGGAGTTCATATGGCTACCTTCCGTCTCCATCATTAGACCAGCTCCATGGTACCATAATATTGCATTGTCATTGCGGTTACATAAGTGTACCAAATTTCAGCAAATTCAATGGCAGCAAATGCTTCAAAATTGAGTTGCAAGATTCCGCTCGAACATACAGTGCAAGTTAAAATAAAAGCTTGTAAAAAAGGAGGAAATTTACTGAAGTACGCAGTTTGCAGTTTTTCGTAGGGTGTTTCTACAGTTTTGTTTCATTGTAAAGTAAATACGTTATAATCTCGCTGAAGTAACGATATGACGCATTGAAACCGTGTTTATTTTTGTCCGACAATTTCCAAATCGGTCGTAAAATTCGAGTATTTGCGTATGATGGAAACGCAATAAGGGCAACCTCTTATTGCTTTTGCAGCAAACCGCAATGGGTCTAACGCACTTGGCTCCGTTTATTCTGGTAATGTTCAATTTCCGTATTATTTCTCCAATGTCAATGGCTTAATGTATTAATTATGTTTTGTTATAATTTACGTACTCTCTTCGAAAAAAATTTTTTAAACTATTTTGTTATTTTTTTATGGTCTACAAGGGCTTTATCTGCGTTTATAGTTTGTTGTAATGAATTATTAATATCACATAAATGTCCGATCTCTCAAGACGAATCTAGCCTAGCAAAGCCACTAGCCAAATAGCTTGTCAGAATAAGGTTCCGATATTTTCACGCGGTAAAAAGCAACCTACTAACGTCCTAGGAACGACCAATGCCATCAAGATCGGTTAAGATATGGTTCGAGACGTAAACTTACAACATACAGATGAAATCACTTTTGAATTAGGTCCTAAAGATAATATTTTTTCACAGATTATATCATTGGTATTCAGTGATAGCGTACCATCCTCAGAACCTACTCCCACTACTGGAAGCGTGAACGATCCTAAACGTAGAACTAATCTAATAGAAGACTCGGTTCATGAGCAGAAAGACGTGTTACTAGACATGGTACTGGTAAAGGGCTTAGAAATTCCAGTTAAATCAGTCGATTTTCAAATTGACAGTCTTCGTATTGAGGATAAGTAACTCTGACATGTGAAAATTGCAATAAAAAATAAAAATAGGGATTGTCTTTATATTACTACTACGGACATAGCGATATAATTTAATTAAAAGAGAAAGAGAAATTATAACTTGTATAAAAAATATAAATAACCTAACATTGCAAAAAAAAGCAACTTAGCTACTTGACACACGGTGTCCCCTTTTTTGGTATAGATAGAATAGGTTAAATGTACAATGGAAAATATTAATTTTACTCTTATTGTTATTATCGTATAGTTGGAATCAAAACTTAAAGAAGTAAGAGACAAAAAGAAGAAAAAGAATAGTGAAAGAATTGCGGGACACGATATCTCTTTTGGAAATTTTGGTTCAGAAAACGGAAACTCTAAATGTGATGCTATGAAAAATATGGAGATGAAACTGAAGGCCAATGGCATCAGTGGCCTAGGACAGATTGGATTGTTTCTTAGATATGGAAGCTTAGGTAACGAACGTCATCATTGAAATGTTAGCTAATTAATAAAATCTATCTTGAAATGTATCTTGACTTGAAGAGTTTTATAATGTCACTAAAGTTAACAGTGAAAGTAGTATCTTAATACAAAAAGTGCTTTACATACTATATTAACAACATTTTCTTAATCAAAATATTTAATAGTCAATTTGTAACCAATTCTAGGCAAAGGTAGTTTAAAACTGGAGTCTTCAGGAATATCAAATGTTGGTAAAGCAGCAGTTGATCTAGATGTCGCTGATGGAAATATTCATATACCAGGACTTAGTAACTTGTTTAGTGGTAAGAATTCTAAATTGGAAGCCCAATACTCGTACTTATTTGTTTTGTACCTATGTAATGAAGTCATGTAAAACAATATGTTTTGACATTGCCCTGAGGATAGACTATTTAACTTCAGTCAATTCTAACTCTTTTGTTCTAGGAAAATTATTATGTGATCTAGATGTTCCTAACGCTGCAGATGTTCCTAGTGCTGCAGATAAAAATAGCAGTGACTTTACTGTTCAGAGACGCAGTCAAAATGAAACTGCTAGTATTCATAATGCAGTAGCTGCTAACAGCACAATTACTTCAGATCTTACGGTAACCAGAGCGGGTGACAATTCAACAACAGCAGCAATTCCAGTACCAGTCAGTAATAGTTCTGTACCAGCTGTTGCTGCCAGCAATTCATCAGCAGTACCTCTAGCAAGTGTTGCTGTTACTGCTAGTGCCGCCACTGCGTCGGTAGCAGGATAGAGTTCGTACGATGTATGAGATGAGTGAATAGAAATAAACGAATGTTTTTTTTTATTGAGTTTTTCTTGTGATCCATGGTCTATTGCTGAATAGTTTTTGAACATATCCGACAACGAGCGTCTTTAAAAGTATAGCCTCTATTATAATTTTCAAAAGAAGCCAGTAGCGGCTCTTCTGTCTGCCTGGATACATGACAACATGTATTTAATAAGGATCGGAATGCGTTGTTCCGCAAAAGAAACAAACACATTTTTGTATTTATAATGTTTGTAACAGTTTGTCAAGATAGGATCCATTAATAAAACTCTTTTTTTTAATGGAATCTTGCTTGACTGTCTGTAAACACTTCATGATAATAATGTTAAATAAGTAGACAAAGCAAATTGATTAAAAATTGTGTAAAGAGGGTAAGTAATATAGCTACATTAGCGTAATTGTGTTTTACATAGAACAGACAAGGTCATCTTAGCCAAATATTCAGACTTATGATAGTAATGAAAATTATTAATTTATAGTCTCAAGATATTCCTACACATTAGTTAGATACCTACTTACATTAATAAAATTTCATTTAGTCAAATATTTCATTTGAAGAGTATAATATATTTAAAATAAATACTTAATATGTGAATCTTTAAATGACAATATTTAAAAATCAATACACTTTTAGATTTGCGATATTTACCGAAACAAATGTTTCCTAACTCTGGGTAACTAAACAAGCTAAGTACTTAAATAAGTTCCATTACAGAGAACATCGTTTTCTGTATACATGTAAAGACCAAACAATTATTGTGAGATGAGTAGGTAACTCACCACGCAAGTTGAAATAAAATTCGAATTTAAAAACAATGGCCTCGACTCGGGATGTCACGCTCTAATCGTTAATTTAAGTTAGGCCGTCCTTTTTACCTTTTAAAGATTGAAAAGGAACAGGAGATGGCCATCCTAATATTAGAGCTGTCAAACATCGAATTTGAACCTTATGGCCGTGTCGATTGCACAATTTTAGAGAGTACTTAAAACATGCGACTTAAAAATCTCTTAAACTGACAGCTATGCCCTTATTTTAAGTTATCATTCGTTCAAATTAATATCATTCGTTCATCACCTCTCTTTCATTGGTCATAAAAACGAAAAGGATAGCTGGATTTTAAAATTAGAATTAGAGCATAACATCCCGGATCGAGGCCAATAACTAACTTTAAATTAAACACGTTATTCTAGTCTACCGCCTCGTTCCTCGCTTGTAACTGTCTTTGAGGACAATAAATCCTTATCTCAGTGTTTCAAAGATTTAGGAGAAGGACGGAGAGACGAGACGCTGCGCAAGACCATTACCTTAGAGTTTCAAGTTACAAGAGCACTCGTTAGTCGCTCACGTTGTCTCTACGTATTCTGAAAAGAAACCAGAAGCCGCAGCCAGTCTTTATTTTTCACTCATCAATAGATGCAGGAGTCCGGGAGACGCGGGATCGATCCCCACCACGTACCAATGTGTTTTCGAATTTTGAATTCATATGTACGTTTATTCGACGCTCTTACATGCTTCGGGGGTTGTCGGATATATCTACAAGCTGTAATAACAATAAATAAAACATGGTTAAGGGTGTAACAAGACATTCGTCCTCTTTCCTGTTTTATGACTGGCAACCTTTCTTGCTGGCAGTTTTATCTTTCATTTTAAATTCATTTTCAAATTTAGATTTCTTACGTTTCGATTTTGTCTTTTTTCTGCCAAATTCTTCACTTCATGTCCTGATCTCCGATAGTACCAGTACGATAGTCCAATTTCACCAGCCAGCGTCCTTGTTTGTACAACAACACTCTTCGTGTAGCTCAGCAGCTCCGTGGCGGCTGTTGTCCACAAGGGTTTTACGACAATGCTCAAGTCTGCCATTGGTCAAATCGAGTATTTGCAATGATAGCGCATTGCAGTGTTTTTAGGATGTTCACTACCTCTGTGATGAGGTTGGAAAAGCGCGTTTTATCAAGATTAAGATCGTGAAGAACAATGCAAAAAATAGATTTTAATTGGAACATGAAAACATTTTCGGTTTCGTCTGTTGTGTTTTCAGGCTGTATGCAGAACAGGTGCACCCTCGAAGTTTGAATATCGTATTATCTTTCTCTATTGTCTTGAAAATATCACTTAAAGGTTTAAATACCTACAAAACTTAGTAAGAATCATAATAATTTTTAACGTATGAAGAAAGAAGAAAAGAAGACCAACATAAAACCTATTTGCGATGTGGCCAAAATTTTTACTTAATCAATCATTTAGCCTATTGCAGTCCACTCTAGACGTAAGCCTCCCCAAGACTACACCAAAGCGCACGATCACCCACTTTCCTCATCCAGCCACCACCAGCGACCTTCCACAGGTCATCAGTCCACCTGGCAGTGGGGCGTCCCACACTACGTTTCCCGAGACGTGGTCTCCATTCGAGAATTTGTCTGTTCCAACGCTCATCGGTTCTGCGACAGACGTTTGACTGCGAAATTTTAACTACGGCCAATATTTACTTAGGAAATGTCTCAGAGGATTAAAATACGATCGCTTCGAGGCAACGCGCCAGAAATCTTTGGGAAATGTCAACTTTAAGAACTGTCGTGATTGGTTGAAATACAGTATATCGAATCGCCCTAAGAGTATTAGTACTCTTAGGGCGATTCGGTGTATTCGATATCTGTCTAGAGTGAGTGTCGCCTTATTATCCCTTCAATAAAAACAGGCCAACTTTTACATGAATGACAGCAACCGTCATTTGTTTAACTAGCTACATAGGGATTATTAGGGATATCAACTATTGACACACTTCCCAATAATTCGGGTGAAACTGTCTATGTTAATCTGTTTGTTCATAAAAGTAAAAAATATAGTAGTACTGCATTGAACTGTTTATATTTTGAGTTCAAGTGCACTATATTATTAGTCAAGTGAGCATATTTATTTTAAGTAAGTACCTATATATTCCATACTAATATAACGGGGCTTTAAGGACGGACGATTAACGGCTTGATATTATTTGGTAATTATCGTTGACCGACTGCTTTCAAAATAAATATCTGATGGTCTCTGTAGGGAGTTTACAAAGACGAAACCATTATTTAGAATTGAAAATAATGAACGACTTTTTGAATTTTTTAGTAGCTGAGCCGATTGCTTTCAAATCGATATGAGAGATTGAGAGTGCCTATAGTCCAGTTAATAATAATAATAAATAAATAAAAAATAAATAATAAAATATTGTTAGGAATAAATAAAAAACTGATAAACATTCCGCGTCAACTATTACTTAAATTGACGCTAACTGTGGAATTTTTTAATGGAAAAGTGGCAACACCAAGAAAAACGCCAAGATGGAGTCGTATTTATTGAACATAAAATTCAAAATTATTTTAATTAAATATTATCAGGTTTTGGGTTAATTAGGCATGAAACAAGATTGCGTAAGTCATTTTTGATTGTCCTTTATAATTTCTGCACAATTTTATAATGCAACACGGCGTTTTCGATCACAAAAGTTCACAAGAATTTATCACCCAATCGAGCGCATCCCGTGATGTCACAAATGACACAGTTGAACTATATTTTTTTCGACGTTTCTACGCCGTCACTATCAATCTAGACCGTATATAATCTAAGGAATCACCATCTACAGCGACCCTCTTCGCTACATAACCAACTATTCTATAAACATTAATGGTAGAAAAAAATAAAATATCGCTCTGGTAGTTCTTTTGATAATAAAACAATACGAAGAAGATGCTCTTTCGCGTTTTCTTACTTTCTTTCTTATTTCTATCTTTATTTACGTTGAACAAAATGAACGTAATAGCACTGTAATTGCCAATTTGTATGCTAGGTACGAAGAAAAACAGTACATAGTGCTTATTACACTAATGTACCTATATTTCGGAAAAATATGCGGGAAAATATGGTAAATTAGAATACAATTTTGTGAACAATATTCTCTGTCTTTCTGCTTTAGAAGAGAAACAAGATATCAAATGATATTGGTGTCGATTCGGCATACGTCCAACTAAACTAAACTTAAAATTAGTCCTGTCACTTTCTATCATTTTTAATTGAAAAGTGACCGAAGATCATCAGTTTTCTTTTTGTCTGTGACTTCACGACTAACTGTCAAATTTAGTCTTGTTTTAGTGCCTACCTAACACCATGACGAATAAAAAGTCACTAAAATTGACAGTTAGTCGTGAAGTCAAAGACAAAACAAAATCGATTATCTTCGGTCCCTTTTCAATTAAAAATGATAGAAAGTGACAGGACTAATTTTAAGTTTAGTTTAGTTGGGCGTATGCCAAATCGACACCATTGAGTGCTCAAATATTACATTGTTTTTATCTGCATCATATTGTTACGAGCGAGCGGGTTTCAGGGATTGAAAAATTTGCTCTCGAGAAAACAAATGTTTGTTGTTGATGTTTGGTCCTTTGTTACTCACGTATTAGTTAGTACACAAGCAACGCGTCACAACTTGCATTTGATCGCGCACGGGTATACCGCAATTAACACTTTCACTGCACTATGTTCACTAGCACTCTAACTTGCACTTTTATTTACGTCGGCTCTTGACACTGCACTGAACTCACACTGAACTCCCCGTCTAGGCGGTCGCGGTTCTTATATACCCCTATGACAGTTCGAGGATGTTTCTATTTCGATCTTCTTTTCGTTATTCAATCTTTTTAACCGACTTCAAAAAAGGAGGAGGTTCTCAATTCGTCTGTATTTTTTTTTTGAGTTATTCAATCTGTACCTTTCTCGAACAGAAATTCTAGAGTCTTCTATCTAATTTTGACAGTCAGCTGTTTCGAGTAGTTAATACAGGGAAGGGAAATGACAGGTGTCTCGAACTTTCTGGTCGGTTGTCAAAGATCACTGACGTCTGGCATTTTCTGGAAAGTTCTTTGGTACAGTCCAAGCCATAACGACATTTATAATGGGGTGCATACTGTATCATACAGATTAACACAACATGTCTCAGAAATTGTATTTTAATAGCAAATGACATATTAAATAAGCTATACCGGTTTGCAGGCTTTTGAAATTATTACCTGTTCCAAGATACCATTGTTGTCAGCTCATAATTACGTCCCCCATCGAGGGGCTCGAGTCTACCCTGAATTAAGGTGATCAGGCCATAGACAACCGCGTACTGGTTGGTTGATTTCTTCGCAGGTGTGTGCAGGTATCCATGAGCGTGGAATAAACGTACATAATAGAATCCAAAATTCGTAAACAGATTGTTACATGTTATGGTAGGGATCAAACCGGCATACCCAAAAAAACGGTTGACGTTAACCAATTTATATAACGTACACGTTATATAAATTAGCTACCTTTATACATTAAAAAAGTATCCATTTTCCACCATACTTTCTAATCCCATTCATATACGAGTACTATCTATGCAAGGCTGTGGAACTCTTTTCCACACACTGTCAATCTCTCTTACCAGTTTTGTCTGGTTTGCAGTGCGGCGGCAGCGGCGGCGGCGGCGGCGGAGGCTCTTGGCGGCAGCGGCACGACCAGGCGCGTGCCGCCGCCACTGCTGCGCTCGCGCACTCTGCCTGCGATCATCGCGCCTGGCTTCTCCATCCTACACGCTCAGATCGACCCGCAACGCTGCAACGGTAAGTGAACTTGTTTTAGAAAGATTTGTTCTAAGGAACCATGTCATCGATTTTAATGATAAGAAAAACTGCATTTATACCTATAGATTAGAAGAAAAAAATACTCATGCTCTGTAGGGGAATCTAAATGAGCCACCCCATATTGAAGACCGCTGAAAAAGCCGCAAAAGAAACTACTAAAGATGAACTGCAGTGAACTTTATTACAGATTTTACCACTTTTTATTTCTTGAGCGAGTTTTTAATATACCAGGTTGAGCTGAAAAGCGAGCTAGGAAACATTTAGGTAAACTAATCTTTTCCCTCGAGATAACCGTAGTAGAATCTATCACATTTTAGAGGCGGAAACTTCAAAGGAAACACGATTTTGCTCTCCTCCGCCTTCAGTGTGAGTTTTACAAAGTAATGATAGTGATATGTTTCTTTGGATATTTTAAATAATAAGTAAAATACCCCGTTGGGGACGTATATGAGCTGTTGATGATGACGATGAAGTAAAATCCAATTGGTTTTAGGAGAGAAATATTTACGTATTAATGTATTCGTATTGCCGGCGTAATTAATATAATATAATAAATTTGCTACATCTACCATGGACCTATGTGCGAAATGTAAAAAGAAAATTATTAGAAAAGATTACCTAAAGTGCAAAACATGTAAATATACGTACTGTCTGGAATGTGCAAGTGTATCTACGACACTTTTCAATCTAAAGAAAGACAAAGCAAATTGGAAGTGTAAGCCATGCTATGCCAGAAATGAAAGCACACAATCTAAGTCCAGTAACCAGAAAGTTGCTAAAAAAATTTTAGCTCGTAAGTCTACATCACCTTTACAGTTATTGTCCTCACCATCTGCTATTGCTAGTCCTATGGTATCTGATGAAACTCAATTAAAACCATCAGATGGAACACTAACACCAAACAAAAACTTAAGAGCTGAAAATCAATCAATGAAGGATCTTACAAAACATGAAGAAAACGTTAAAGAGGTAGAGTTGACTGAGGAACGTTTGTCCTCCAATAAAAATAGTTCACAGGTCCAAAAATCCACACAGCAAGACAGCTCATGTGACACATCTCTGGTTGATAATATTACGCAACGGAAAAGACATATAATTAACATACCGACAGAAAATTCCTTTGAGTACCTTGACCTTGATGACCAGGAAGAAATGTCGGTTGAATCAACCAATTTCAATAAAAATAGAAGCTGTCCTGAAATAGGCTCAAATCACTACGGGAAAATAGAGCAATTGGAAAAAAGGATATCTGAACTTGTAGATGAACTTAAATCGGCTGACCTAGAAATTCAAAACCTGCTTCATGAAAATATCACGCTGAAAAATAAACTTACTCGTAAAGATTCTACCATAAACCATCTAAAATCTATATGTATATCAACCACTGACAAAAAAATGAACAGTACAAATAAGAAACAGAACCCAAGAATAGTACATAATAAACTACACCCTGAGAACCTATTTGTATTGTATTCAGCTGTATAACAAATTACCGGAGGATATTAAAGTGTTGGATAATATTAACATGTTTAAAAGATCTTTGACGAAATGGCTGAGTGAAAAACGTTTTTATACAGTTGGGGAATATTTGCAACCCTAAATAATTATAGTTATGTGTGTCTGTATTTGTAATATACTTAGTTAACAATTTTAAAATAATATCGGATGAATTTTGTAATTTTCTAATTGACTTAAAAATAACTAACATTTGCATGCCTGACAATAGAGGTAGAACATAGGACACTCCAAACCTTATATGTAACACCATGTATTACCATGTTCTTGCAAATAAAAATATATTATTATTATTATTATTATTATTAATTCCTTGAGGTTGCGGACAACTTACACTATACCGATACATCGTAGAATACATACATACTTATGCTACCTAATTGCTATGAAGTCAAATTGCAGTGATGACGTCACTCGCAACTAACCGTTCTTAACGACGATTAACGATAGTGCTACGGCGTAACATGTTGCTACGAGAAGCGGCGGCGTAGCGAGGTCTACGCAATAAATGTTGCTATATAGACTAATAGCAGCAATGATTTGCTTCATGTGACTCCAGCTTTTTCAGCTCACTAACTCAGGTGTCAGAATTGTTGAGCCGCCAAAGGCCTCTGGCATAACCTAAAAGCGATTGAAAAAAACTAAGATATGTACTAATAAAACTTTAAAAGTATTGCTACGTAATGAGTTCAAATTGCAACTTCTCGTACACAAAACTTTTAGTACAAGCATTTTTGCATTTTTGACGACGTAAACCTATAGAACTCATCGGTTAGGTTTGACCACTCACCACTAGGTATATTCACCTGTTCTTTTTTGCACTCGCTCGGATGTTGGCGAAGGAAAATGAAGAGCCCGACAGATAAAAAGCCAGGTCTAGCTAGGGATAGCTTAAAAGCGCTTTGGAAAAACTGTGCTTAAAATGGGGTAGTTGACTGAATTTAAATTATGTTACTCGTAATTTTTATACGTACACAAACAAATTAAAAAATAAATCATAATCAAAAACACGCGAATAGAAAAGCGTGACATCATAAAACAGTTACCGTATTCACTACCTATAAGATGTACCTAGTGTTGTATCTAGTGTCTGTATATATGTTACGATTATACATAAGATAGGTGGTGAGTGGGCTGAAGAACCCAAACTGAAACTTGTTATTTTTTTCACGTTTCACTCGCATCATCAATCTTCATCATTTTCTTTACTTACGTGGGTATCTATACAGACTGCTAGGAATGCTCTATTCCTAGCAGTCCATATAGATAGCACTATCTTCTTATAACTTTAAATAGGTTTTCAAGAAACTCATCAACATCAACGGCCCGTTACAGTCCACTGCTGGACTATGAGCCTCCTCCACTTAAGTGGAGGGTTTTGCCATAATCTCCACGCTTGGCAGGCGGGTTGGAGAACTGTCGGTTACTGTATCAGAGAGCGCTGCTGCTGCCCGTTCCCTGTTCAATGTGTAGTCCCTAAGTCGCCTCTTACGACACCCACGGGAAGAGTAGGGGTTGGTGACAAATGTATTCTACTCTGCCGTCACCACACGGCTAAGGGCACAAGAAACTCATTGTGATACATTTGATTCAGTACGCGTATTTACCGTAAACATTATTTTACTCGTATTTCTAAACAGAGAGTGGGTAGTGTAGTGGCTAAGGCCGCTGCCTCCCATGCGGGAGACCCGGGTCGATCCCCACCACGTACCAATGTGTTTTCGAATTTCGAATTCATATGTACGTTTGTTCGACGCTCTTACGGTGAAGGAAAACATCCTGATGAAACCTGCACAGTTGCACACTCCTGCGAAGAAATTCAAACGAAATGTGTGAAGTTGACCAACCCGCAGTGGGCCAGCGTGGTTGACTGTGGCCTGATCGCTCTTAGTAGGTAGACTCGAGTCCCTTGGTGGGGACGTAAATGTGCTGTGATGATTTTCAAATTTGTTGCTTGTTCTAAAATAGATATACCTAATTTGATCAGCAGTGGGACAAAATAGGCTAAGCAAGATAAGATTTATTGCTTAGCTTCTAATAATGGTGATTTTGTAAAAATCTAAGGTCTCTGATATGTCTTATGTACTTATGTTCTTATGTACTTGGTCACTCTACTGATAAGACTTGTTAGGTCAGCCTTCAACTTTAGCCACAATATAAGAATTAATGAATGAATAAGTATCCGTATGTATTGAAGATTTATCTATTTTTTTATCAGAAATATCCACGTTTTTAGAACTATACGAAAAAGTGATCAAAAACCTAACAGTCTAGGTATATGCTGACAAGTATAAAATGTATGATGTATGTATGATGTGTGTCTATTTCTTATAAAGGTCTTTGTTGTCTACCTATATCGATTTCTTAATTGCAAAAGCTTGCATAACCCGGCGCAAACTTCATAGCAGTTGTGCACTTACCGCAAATCACGTGCTAAACTGCAGGTGCAGAGCGGCCGTACTAACGTCACCAGCCAGTGTTCTAACACTAGGTACACAAAATACTTTTTTTAATTGACCACCTAAATGTGTCGTAAAATTGACAAATTATGTGTAATCAGATTTGTAGAATGCTCATACGGCATACTTGGGTGATTTGCTTGGACCTCGGAAGGGACGTTGCCATGGCCATAAACAAAAAACATACCAGCTTTTGTGAACTCATTCATAAAAATGTATCACACCAAACAAAAACGGAATAGAAAAGAAAAACAAAAAGTCGATGTAGTGAAGTAGTAGAAGTAGCGGTAAACCTAGGGTACAGCTAGCGGGACGTATCTTTAGCTCTGAGCGAGCGGTACATCACTCTCAGTCACCCCACCCTTATCCTACTATGCGAGAAAGAGAGTCACTGCTCGCTCAGAGCTAAAGATACGATATATCACAAAGTGAAGTGGGTTGATTATTACGATGACGTTTTTTGCGTTGGAATAAATTAAATGCGTAAAGAAAATGTTGACTAACCTATAAAATTGTAGTGTTCCCTTTGGATGTCGAGTTTCTACACGAGAAATTCTGCTAAGAAAAAGTAGTAGATTCTTTGTTCCGTTGGAAATTATAAAGTGGTTGCATTGCACCTAACTTTGACATTCTAGACGTTCTTCACTAAAGACCGATCGCTTCAAGCAGTTAAGAGTTTAGCAACAATTTCTCTCTTCAGCGCTAAGTACTTTCTGGAACATTCCCCTGCCAGACCTTCACACGTGCAAAGTATTTAAGAATTTAGTACACTTTGTTTTACACGGAAGACACAAAATTGTACTGCATGTGTTGTTACATTTTTGGAAATGTATTTATTTAAAAGGAACAGATATTTCAAGGTAGATATTAAAAAAAAGAAACACAGACTTTGATAAATACTTAGTTCAGAAGAGGACAAGTTCTTTACGCAAAAACGCGTTTTTGTGTGAAAGAAGGCAGATTTGTAGTCGAACACACTAGACGGGACTAAATAGAAAAAAAAATTTTGGTCACAAGAAAATTTGTTGCAGGAAAATGAATATTGTAGGAAACTATCGTTTTGTTTTTTAAAGTTCAGATGCTATATCCAGATTACGATAAAAAAAACATCACTAGCTGCTTTACCGCGGTATCAGTCAGGTTAAATGCAGATTTAGAAGGGACCTTGGATGGTACAATGACACCTGACATACCGCTGTTCCTTTTTGCTGTGTATATACCGCTTTCCCTGTTAGTTGTAGGGATTAGGATGAAATTTGGAATGAAGATGATTTTTACCCTGGAACACTGGTAACTGTAATAAAACTACAGCTCAACTATAAATAAAATTGCTGCAGTGACGCAGCTCCCTTAACCTTTGCCGACCTTCGCTCCTGGTTCAGAGTGCAAGTGCAGACGAAACTAAACTGCATCGCGTGCAACCCGCCCGTTTCTCTTCAGCTCGTTACTAAGGTGCATTTCCTTGTCACGAACCTCTGTTAGTATATAAACAGTATATTAATATAAGGTTTTTAGTTCTTCTGATACTCGTAGTATCCGTGTTTAGGTCTTTCTTCTACATAATGTATTCTAAATAACATTATAAAGAGGCTTTCATGGTTGCTGTGATATATTTTAAAACCTTGTGTGAACGTGCAGAAAAACAAACACGCGCATAAGTAACACAATATTTAATAAGTAAGTAATAACTCTGTTAAACTTATTTTATCAAAATCAAAAATATTTTATTCGAATTAAGATTTTTACAAGTCATTTTTCGAAGTCAAAGCTTTCATGGATGGCACGCAGCGGCGAAGTAGTGATATTTGTAGGTTTAAGATATATCCTTGGATGATTGTTCGGTTAATTGGGCTTAGTAATGTCAATTACTGAAGCCACCACGAGGCCTCTTGGCATCATCTAAAAATATCAGCAAAGTGTAAGCGATTCAATTGTTTTATTAAAGTTTATAGTCCCGAAACATTTACTGGATCATGCACTATCGAAATTATACACTAAACACTTCAATAAACTAAAATAAAAAAATCAAAACGAAGATACGCCCGCTATTGTCAGATGTTGACAAAAGACCCAGGTGCATTTCTTCGAAACAAGTGAGTGCTGATGTGAAGAGGCAAGTCGGAAAATGTTACCATTATAAAGAGCACTAATGGTTCCAATTTTGGCTACGATCCAATGTTTGGCTGAAGTTCAAGGAACAGGAGAAGAGTTTTACGATACACAATGGGGGATTTTCCGACAGCCAATTAAAAAAAAAATAGTTCATAAATCTTCAATAGATGGCGATGTCGATTCGTGGATCCGAAGTGAGGTATAATAGTAATTTACACCATAATTCACGTTTATTTAACTTTGCACTGCGAATAAATTGAAAACACACAACTTAAGGTGAATTAACATGGTCTGATTGCCGCGAAAATCACTTAACTTGAAGTGGCATGGACTGCTTGCCTGATACCACGGAAGTCACCTGAATTGGTATGAATTAATTGCCCAAGTTTGCGGAAGTCTCTTAACTTACCCTGAATTGAATGTTTATATCTCTGATGATCGCTAATGCAATTTAATCATCAGATACAAGAAGATAAAATAGTTGAAAGTTAGCTTTTGCCATGAACCTTCCAGATGTAAGAGTAAGAGTTGCGCGCGTTTGGTTCGCAATGCATTTGTCATATCACTCTACAGACAGCCAGTTATTTCTTCCTACCCTCACCGGAATATCACTCTTCCTGACGTATCTCGTTTATGTAATCGACTGCCATAACTTTTGAGCTGCTTGACTTAATATGATATGAGGCTTTATGTCTGGAGTGAGCTCGATATGACTAGAATTGCTGGTACGTCTTTCATATTAATATAAAGTGAAATGTTATTCGTTCGGATATGCACTAACTTTCTATACAAACTCAATCTATAGAATTTACACGAAGTCATTTCATAAGCCAATCCACTAATCCACGATTCATTATTTACGTTGTGTAAATAAGTCAGAATCAATTAGAATTGATTCTGAAACGAGCTTCCAGAAATGTAGTGTCTTTTAACAATTCGTAAAATTTGTTTTTTTTTTTATTACTCGTAGGTCGTTTGAAATAATGGGGATTTTTCTCTAAGTTCTACAAAGGCTGGCGCTGGGTTCCACTTTTGTTAAACCTGAACAACAGCCGTCCATTCTCAAATTTAATGCGATAGCATAAACACAATCACATTGGAATCGAAGTTAACTAAGTCAGTATGTTTAGGGTAATAGTTAGGTATAAACGACAATGTATAGAACATAAATTCTTCTTGGTAATTGTACATATTGTTTCAGCTATTTTTAATTTCAGTAAAATGTATTATTAGTTCTAATGAAGAATTTTTATTTCATAGCTTTTGAAAACATTTATAATAAGTAGGTATTCAAGTTGGATTTTGTGGCGACATTAACATTTAATTTCGTAAACATTGCATTTTTGTTACGGTTAAATATCTGATTAATGATAAAATACAAAATACACGTAACAGTGGGTCTAAATTAAAATTAAAAAGTACAATCCTAGTGCACTTTTTGAGTAGTTATATCTGTTATATTAAATAAACTAAAAAAGGCCTCGCATTTGGAAATGTAGATTTTGAAATATTATACACGTAGGTTTCCAAAAGAATCTTAAAAATTGTCGTTATTGTATAATTATGTTAGTGTATGAGCTACTCAAAAAGTTTACAAAATATAATAAAATTACCACATCAAAACTATTTTACATAATTTGTAATTAATCCTTGTATGTAATTAATACAGTTTAGTAGTAAATGAAATAAAAAAATACATATTTTAAATTTTTGATAGCTTATGTCAAGGAGACAATATCAACAGGGTTTACTTTTAAGGGACTTAAATTTTTGTGTCGCGGCAACATTGCCATCATGCTGACTTAAATAGTCTGTACCCAGAGCCGTAAACCTGAATAATAAAGAAATTTGCTGCAATACCCCGTACCCAGAACCATAAAATTGTATTAAAAAAAAACTTCGATTTGACAACTAAATTACAACGCACTATGGCCCTATAAAAGCGACATCTAGTGGGAAAGTGAGAACTAAAATTAAAAAAACAGAAAGGAAAAACGCCCATTACGTAAATAGGTGACCAGAATTGTCTATGCCTGTCCAAGATTAATAAAGGTATGTTGATAATAATACGACTTTTACCAGTCCTTACTCTATGCTGAAGAAAAGATTTATAACAAAACAAAATCATTATTCATTTTCTACGAGTATCTATATCTTTTTTCTTTCTTTCTAATATTGAAATACCTTACTCCTATAGTTAAAAAGGGAAATACGATAATCAAGAGAAATGTCAACTCTGTACCCAATTACGTTGGGCTTAAGGGATTTCTTTTGAAAGTTAACGAACGGTCCATAGGTACGTTTTACCTTACATTTGGCTCCTTGCTAAACCGACAACTTTTTGGTAGAGTTCCATTGTCCATTTACTTGTGCTATTATTCATACAGTCACCTACCGTTGCAGCAATAGAGATTAAGCAAAAATAGAAAGTAGTAAACTATAAATCCATCCATTATTCGCATTTGCCTCTCGGTGAATTTAATTCCATGAATGAAAATAAATTTAAGTGATATTATGTACATATCTCTGTTTATTTTTTTTCTGTATAAATTATTATTTGATTATAACTCAATGAAAACTACTACCATTATTGTCGTTTCAAATCTCTCTGCTTAGAATCTTTGTGTGGCCACGACCTCAATCAAAAACATTTTGCTGAAAAGCTTTTATGTAAACAGAAACGTCCCAATAAAATCAAATACAAATTGACGTGAATTTACAACGGATCCAAATTGAATGTTTTTAGGCCTTTTATTATTCCTTTTTGAACTCTGTTTTGATTAAATCCAACTTTCTATGTTGAGACGAATCTACCACATATTCAAATAACTCATTTTCATTCTCCTGCCCTGTTCCCTTTATTTGGGGTCGGCGCAATATGTCCTCCTCCTCCATTCATCCCTGTCAGACGTCACATCACTATTCACTCCCTTCTTACACATATCATCTTTCACGCAATCCATTCATACTTTTCTGGGTCTACCCTACCTGCTTTTCCATTCACTCTCATATCTAGCATACGTCTGGTGGTATGGGATTCCTCTCTTCGCATCACATGCCCATACCACGACAGCCTGTTACTCCTCAACTTGTCCACTATGGGTGCCACTTTCAAGCTTCCTCTTACATACTCATTTCTCATTCTGTCTTTCCTCGTCATACCACACATCCATCTTAACATTCGCATCTCATCAGCTACATGCATTCGTCTTTCATCCATGTCCTTAACGGCCCAACACTCAGATCCATACATGACGACAGGTCTTATAATGGTCTTATAAATTTTTCCCTTTAATTTTAAAGGGAATCGGGAGTCGCAAATGGTCCCTGTGAGCTGTTGCCATTTCATCCATCCCACATTCACTCTATTTTTAACGTCCCGATCGATCTCACCGTCGTTCTGAATGGCTGAACTAAGGTACCGGAAATCGGAGCAAACTTGTAGGAGTGCACCATCAAGTGCAATGGGCAAAAAGCTGGAGAGACCCCCGAAATCACAGAACATGTATTCAGTTTTGGTTCTGCTGATCTTCAAGCCTACACTCACCAGTCTCTGCGGTCATTTCCCCAATTTACTCTGAACCTCAAGTCCATCTTCCCCGACGAGTACGATATCATCGGCAAACAGCATGCACCAGGGCGCCTCATCCTGCAAGTCCGATGTCAAGGTATCCATTATCAGGAGGAAGAGGTACGGGCTTAGCGCCGACCCTTGGTGCAAGCCTACAGCCACATCAAACTCGCCGGAGGTGCCAGCGGCCGACCGGACGTGCATGCTAGGTCGACTGTACATTGCACGTATCAACTCAACATACTTCTCAGGCACACCTTTCTCTCTCAGGGCCCTATTATTATTTTATGAATAACTACACAAAGAATCTTTACTAAGAAAGAATGTATCCTAACCACAATAGAAAAAAATCGGTCATCATCAACGAGCTCATATACGTCTCCAACGGGGAGCTCGAGTCTACCCTGAATTAGGACGATCAGAAATAAGATGAACACGCTGGCCCAGTGCGGGTCGGTTAACTTAGTTTGATTTTAGAAGAACTTACTTGATAGCGTGGCGTGCGTGGCAACAAACATCATGGCAGTAGAAAATATATTAAACTTCCAGCGGCTACATGCGACACTTGATATTTCAACAGTTTTTAAACAAAGCGAGGTTTGGTCTCCGACGTCTACTTCAAAATATTCAACTTTTCTTTTTCTAAAACCTCATCGAATGCACTAACATTGAGTTGACGTTTAACTATCGACCGCTAAGTGCTTTCTAAGCAAAGTGCATCATGTTATTTTTTAATATGATCCATCTAGACGCGACAGCAAAATGTTTTCTCGAGTATGTAAAACTACGATTTTCGCTGGAACTCATCGAAGTTGGAGAAATTGCAACTTCAACCAAACAAAGTGGATTATTGTGAGGATTCTTTACATTGAAATTCATGAAAGTCGAAATTATTTACATACTCGTAGCAAGGGCGCCTTCAGACGAGTTGAGATATTCAGTGAATACGAGAGGCGAATAATAATATTTTGAAGGTACAACTTGAGTGACTGAGATTTTGTTACTTTGATTTTAGAATATGTGTAACAACAAACTAGCTTTGACTTTCATGAAATTAGTTTACAAATATTTGTTCTTTGAATCATTGTTTGTTTTGGTCAACTGAGCCCGCGGGCTGAGCGGTTGTGGGCTGAGTTGACCCCGGAATGATTTATTTTATATTTATTATTTATTTTACTTTTATTCCTATTTGTTCTTTCTTTCACTAAGCTCTATAAGATACATTGGCTATATCTACATTTTTGTTGTTAATAAACATGAACGTTAAACGTCACTTTGTATTAATCAATTCTTTATTATTCTTTACGATATTTTAACTTCAGTTTAAAGAACTTTATTCTCATAAAGACTACACATAAGTCACTTAACATGAGAACTAAAATTATAAAAAAGTATACATTGGCAAATGTCCGTTTACGAAAAACATGCATTGGGTACTTAATAAAAGAATTCCAATCTTACTCTAAGTTTGTAGGCGCACCGGCCGCTGCCGCCGATACGTACTTTGTGGTTCTGACGTAGTAAGCAAAAACCACCTACGGGGTGTTCATTTAAATGGAGAATTTACAAAGAATGTGTTTTTGTAATTGAGATTTAAAGATGTTAAAGGAGTCAATATTTTTTATGTGCGATGGCAATTTATTGTACAGCTCTGCCCCCTCGAAGCATATTGTTTTTTTGCCGCCGCCTTCTACTGGAAATTTCTAATGGAAATGGAAAGCTAATTCATTATGAAACACAATGCGGTCGTTCGATCATTGATTCCCCGAACCGATATTTCACCGCTTTGATTCTGTTTCAATCGAGCGCAACATAACAATCATTTACTGCTCATTGTTCATGTTCGCCCAGTACGGTGTCACGAATATTTGTAAAAGGAAATAGCACTGAAATTGCTAGTGCGCCAAGAATGGATTATTGAATAAGGCTCGATATATTGAAGTTTCACACGCTATTGCCATTGGCTTTTTCCTGGCGAATAAATATTGCTTTCGATATGCTTTCTGATTGCGTTTTGAAATTGTGTCTGATACGAACGCTATAAGAATACTTTTTAATAACTTCAATTTTTTTTGGTTCATTCATAACGAAAAATATACTAGGATTTTTATACTAAACGTTCATTTAGAAATAATTTTCATTATTTTTCTTAGAGATGAAAAAATACGACATTTTATAATTTATTAAGTAAAGTGTTCAAGTATTATTTTTTTTCCGACATGCTCGAAAAATGTGATCATTACTCCCAAAAAACAATACGCAAAGTGACTCATTTTTGGACGAAATATTGCCCCATACAAAATAGCGGCCAGGAATGTGCCCTTAAACGGCCTAGGCCGGCAAAGTAACTTTCGCCTAGAAATTTCAATGTTTTCGAGTCTTTTTACAGCATACTCTTATGTTCTAAATTCATATTTTATATGAATCGTACACGAATCGTAGTGATTAGAATTGGCTGTATGCTCTGTATGACACTGGCACAGAACAAAAAAAAAGAAAAGCGCGCAATATGGCAGTTTGTAATTTTCATCTCTTAATTTTATCGTACTATCTTGTTACTTATTTTTCATGATGGAGTTAACTTATCATTGAAATATTATAACAATGAATGGTTTAAGTAGTCGAAGTAGAGATTAAAATGATAAAGGTAAGGTGTTATAAGTTTAGTACGATACGAGTATTTTATAATTTCCTCGCATATTTCAGAGAAAAGCATTATACAGGCCTCGGCCGCAATAACTCTTGCTGGACTCGTACACAATAAAAGTCGAACTTTAAACGTGTCCTCGTCCAACAATAACTAATTTTGCGGCCGCGGCAGCAATGTACTATTATTGGGGGGTCTTTAAAAAATGGCCGATTCTAAAAAAAAACAGCTGTCTGGCATCAATTAAGTAATAAAATAACGATTGTACTGCAGAAAATTCCTCTGAACTAGCGAAAGCTACCAGGGCTTTAGAACACGAAAGACATTTGCAATTCCGAGCACCTGGCTGCGGGCCAGGGCGCTCATTGTTACTGTAGCCATTATTTGCGAAAGCAATCTTCGACTATTATTTTCATTAGCTGCAAATTTGCCGTTTCAATAAACTGTTGGTTTTAGATTGAGTGATGTACGAGTAGCATTGAATAGCAAGACCGACAATTTCGGTAATCACTATTTGGGATATTTTATGGTACGCACCATTTTGTTTATATAGGAACAAACTGATCATAGGGTTGTCGTTTAATAAAGCGTAAGCTTCGGTAGGGATGTATGTGAGTTGATCAACAACAATAATCATTATAGGTCATTCAATATTAGTTGAATATTAGAATGTTTGGCTTCTCCAAGCGCCTTCGCTTGGAGAAGCCAAACTATGTTTAGATACAACATGTTATTATTCAGTAGGATCTATACTTTAATTTTAATGCCTTAATATTTTGAGTTTATGATAAAAAGTGAAACACCGTCGTTCCCCCGAGAATGTATCTAAGTGCTGATAGGTTAATTAAATTTGGTTTACTTCTACTTCCTGTCTCGCGGGGCATTTAATCACCTAATGGATCTGTGCTATATCTAATCTATTCATTTCTGCACCATTTCGCCGCTCTCCAGCGCATCCATTTGGAAGAACTATACCGTATCTCTAGTTGAATATAAACTAGCGGATTTGTGAGCTGTAGACTTCGTGATTTTTTTTTAAATGGCTGACTTATATTTTTTTACGTTTTCAACCCCCTATATATATCCGACATTTTGAAAAATTTCGAAAATATTTAAAAATAAAAAATAAACTATATATTGTTTGAAACTGCTCACATAATTTCATGAGAATCGGTTGAAAAATACGACTTGTAGAGGAGAACAGCCCGACATCCGCATCCGTTGGACATCCGGAAATACTGAACGGAGACACTTTGCGCTCGCTCGGTCACAATAAATTTATTTTTCTTCTTCTTCTTGTCTGATGATTAGTATAGCCTAAAATTGAGACAGCAAGTGCTCCATTGTTTGCGTGGAGCCACAGTGATATTAATTTCATTGTTAATTCATTAAAGCCTCACTTTCTACGAGTTACCCTACATTTACCCACACCGCACCCGATTGAATTCGATTCACTTGACAAACTTATTATAATTTTTCTTATTAAAACTTTTCAGTCATTAAAAGGTGACATAATAAGAATTTTAATCTTTAACTTTCTAGATCATCATCATAGTCGTATGCGATGTAACGGGGAATCGCAAGTAAAATGGAAGTAACTTTTCTATGAACCCCTGTATAACCTAGAATCCACTGGAGCTTGATTTCGCACTGGCGCGAACCTCGATGTATATTGTGGAAGACTGCATTAAACGTTTTAATTAGATTTACTGTGTATACGCTATTCGTATAAAATACAATCGCGACGTACAGATTCAAGTTATGCTCACTTTGAAAAAATAATAAAATACACACACGATGTGATGTTTTTGTAGTGTGTGTGATGTATATGTACGTGTTTTTTTTTACCCATTACATCATTCGCTTGCCTTGGTCCCATCATCATCATTCGGGGTAAGCATAATATGTCCCACCGATGCTATCGAACATAAACCTCTTTGTGTGACTTTCCCCAGTTGGATTGCACATTGCAGGCTTAAAAATATTTTGATTTACCAAAAAGACAAATCATTCCGTGCCTCAGAAGGCACATTAAGCTGTTATTGGTCTTAGCTAAGTTGCGTGAGCTATCTCGGAATTCTTTGGCAGCTCAATAATTCTGACACTTGGTTTGTGTATTAAAATGTTTTTAGAATTTTTCATAAAATTTGATCTATGCATGAAATTATATCTTTGCATAAAAGTTATAAATTATGTCGCGAGTGAACTTTTAAATAAAATTACATCTTTAAAATACCTATTCAATTATAATAAATTTAAAAAGGCACATCACGTCCCGATATTTTCTGCTTCGTAGTCACTTTCGTAGCACTGGCTACGCCGTAGCAAATTTACCTACCTGCAGTTTTCCTAGGCTAGTACTCTTATCATGATTTATAACGTCATACATCTTTTACTTTTTAAATGGTGCAACTTTCATACAATTATTTCTCTTGGTAGTTTGCCAAGTTTCAACCACGATTTAACAACCAGGTGGAAATCCTTTGCTGCTTATTTAAAATAAATAAATTGGGCGTCTTCTTTATATAAAAAAGGAAATACCTATTTCTTACAGTTGAACATATTGTATTTAACCGGTTGCATTAAAAACTAATGAATATAGAGCCGTATCATGTACTTATAATTTTGATCTAGTGGTTCATCAACGTAACGTTTACATTAAACGTAAGCATCCCCTGAAATCCGCCATCAAGTCAATTTACGATTTCCGATGTTGGACTTACTCATCAACATCAACGGCCCGTTACAGTCCACTGCTGGACTATGAGCCTCCTCCACTTGAGTGGAGGGTTTTGTCATAATCTCCACGCTTGGCAGGCGGGTTGGACGTCGCAGATTAAAAGGTAACTGTATCAGAGAGAGCGCTGCTGCCCGTTCCCTGTTCAATATGTAGTCCCTAAGTCACCTCTTATGACACACACGGGAAGAGTGGGGGTTGGTGACAAATGTATTCTACTCTGCCGTCACCAGACGGCTTGAACTTACTACTCCCAACAAAAGAAAAGAAGACTTGAGTCTCCCCTCTGAACTGACTCTTGTTGGCCTAGAGAGTTTGTATTAAAAATTAATCAAGAAACAGTCAAAATGACAAATCAGACCAATTCCTAACTAACTGATTCACCTGGTGACACATCTGCATGAAGTTTACCTGGTACCTGTTTGCATTTTAATGATAGCCGTGTCTGAATTAATCAAGTTAGGCTTAAAATGCGGTTGAGTTCAGAATTTAAATTAATCTCTTACCGGTCTAAAAACGAGTAATATTTCAAAGATCGTTTAACGTTGGCTTCGTTTTAAATCCACCACGTATTGGAATTTTGAATTACGAACGTTTTTCGATGTTCATTTTTCATTTTTTATTTTTAAAGCTTCGTGGAATTCGCTTTTATCTACCTATTCAAAGAAATTCAAAGTAGTTGACTAATTCGATTCCATGAGGGTGAGCTTTTAAAGCAAAACTAGCTCGTAAAAATGTTTGGTTTCTAAACCTTAAGTTTAAGTATACGCACTTAAACTTAAGGTACGCCTTTTTTCTCTTCTCTTTCTTCTTCTCCTTTGTGTTTCTAAGTGCATTTGCATTGGGCATAGCTAGTCAACTAAAGCATTAATATTCAATTTGGAATAAGCTCTAGAGGAGGACACAATTCAATTCAATCAATTTATTTCGTTTCAAAATGGTGGATTATACAGTGTGCGGCCCAGAACTGGAGCCAATATTAAAAATGGAGGCTCTGTAAGTCACCACTAATTGAATCATTAAGTCCCCAACTAATTAAAATCAAAACTTTAGTTTTTGATTATTTCTAACAAACTTAATCGTAAATTCAATGTATAGCAAACATAATACGTGTTTTGGAGTATATTAACAACGGTACTGGATGCATCATTAAATGTCAACATTTACTTTCAATGTATAATTAAATGTTTTTTTTTTAATTTAGGATATTAGCCTGTGAATGTTAGCATACATACAAACTAACGCTAATAACGAATAAAATATTTTGAATTCTCGTAATTTTTACCTACCATATATTTTCAAGGTAGACTGATGACCTGAGAATGGTCGCTGGTGGTGGCTGGATGAGGAAAGAATAGATCGTGCGCTTTGGCGTGTTCTTGGGGAGACTTACGTCCAGCACTGGACTGCAGTAGGTTGATTGATTGATTGATTGTATATTTGAAAACCATTATTGAATCGGAGAGTTTACTCAAACTACTTGTCTGAGCTCTTGCTAGTTCAGTTCATTGGATTGATAGTTGTTGATAAGAAAACAGGAACGCTCTCACAGATCCGGACGATGAGATCACCGTCGCGATTAAAGCTGCCATTGCGTGTAGGCCACACACTACTACAGAATGCCCTTCAAGTAGCAACCGCCTCCGCCGGCGGGGACGCGGAACTAATAGTAGAATTAATTCAGTAAGACCCGGTAGGAGTCATTCTTCTCCGACGCGTTTCTCGCCCTGGCAACGTTCTGGGCCGCGGTCCGAGCCCGTCTGAGGGCGCCCCCAGATACGTTGTCATAAAATTCCTAAGGGATACGAGCCTTCTGCTCCCCCGCAAGTCCGCGCCCACTATGGTATAAATAGTGATTAGGTCCGTCAAAAAAAAAAAAAAAAATCTCTTATGATAAAATATTTATTAAAAATACTTGATATAAAAATAGTGCGCACACAATGAGGAACGAACGTGAACTAACTAAAATGCGTAAACAGCAAAAAATACACAATAATGAAAATGCTGACTGAGTAGAAGCGTACGATGTTATCGTACACTACTTTTTCGAAGGAAGAAATCCAAAGTAATTTTCTCTTCCCCGAGGAAAAGCACGTATTGTTATAAGTCTTTCTGTTCCAGTTTCTCTACGATCGTCTATAGAACAACTTATGATTAGAAATATCGGATTTCGATAGACCGTGGTAAGGGCCTGACTATCCTAGACAATTCCGCTGCAATAAACTTACTTCTTGGACTTCAACTTATTTCTACAATGTGTGTTATATTATCAAGTGCTTGGGTGACCGAAGATCCTTTCAATAAAATCCGGCAATAATGTAAATAAACCAATTTAAACACGATTACTCCGCAATTACTTACATTTGAGTATCAATCTGATCATATTCATATTTCAAGGAACCATACATTCTTTTTACAATCATTTCGCCCCCTATTAACTTCTTATAGTTATTTTAATAAAACAAATACTCGGATGACGAAACTTTCAATAATTTGTAAAACTGCCATATTTTTTTAATATTTTAAATTGCTCATCAAAGTTAGCGTTCTTCATCGTTTTTACTCATTTATTAATTTTAAATCATTTGAATAAATGAATCAGTTTGAAAAAATAAACTTTATTGTGTTCAAAAAAATATTTTGTTGATATTATTGCCGGATTCCATTGAAAGAGACCTTAATTTACAGAGTATTATTTGGATTGTTGTTAGTTTTGTTTTGATATTTTGTCTTGTGTGACTTAACGTTTTTCAGCGTCATTGCTTGCAAAGATATATCTTTTTATTGAGATTATCAAATACATAATTTTATCAAAATTATTAAAGACGAAAAACCGCTATATTTACATACATGCGGATTATAACGAGCGAAAAAGAGCCCGTCCGGGATACGCGGGTTAAATCTCCATCACGTACTAATGTGTTTTCGAATTTCCATTTTATTCGATGCTCTTACGGTGAAGGAAAACATCGTGATGAAACCTGCACACTTCTGCGAAGGAATTCAAATGGCACGCGTGGTCGACCAAGGCCTAATCGCCCTAATTTAGGGTAGGCTTGAGCCCCTTGGAGGGGACATATATGAGCTGTTGATGGATGGACAAGTTTAAATGTCTTTGTAATATCTATATCTAACAATAAATCTTATTGCTGAATAGATAGAAAATTCCTTCAGGTAAAGTTGTTCATGTATGCGATGTCATTTTAAACTCTTTTTTATAAACACTAGTTTGTGGCGTAGAACAAAATTTAACTTTTTAATAATCTACATAGCCCACTAATGAAAAAAAACTCGAGCCCTCTTGACCTCCGACCGCTCCGTCTATTCATTACTCCCACAAAGGAATATCGTGGTCGTGAAAACCGTTCAAATTTTTTTATGAATGAATGAATGAATGAATGAAATATACCGACTGTCCCAAATTTTAAAAATAGAGTATTGTTTTTGCCTGTCCGCCGTCTATACCTAATACCTTGCATCTTCTGAACCTCATTGGCTATTTTTTATTACCTAAAATAAAATATACCTAATAGTCAAAAATTTCTATTTTACGAAAGAGTGCGTGAAACTGAACAACCTCGTATATTTTTGTATCTTTTGTTCAGTGAATGTATGAAACTAAGTTCAAACTTTTGTTGAGGTAAAGTTTTTCTGTTTCTTGGGCTAAGCTGTAAATTTTGTATTATATAGATAACTCGAAGTATTTAAATGTTTATGATAATATTTTTCACCTTCGAACATTTTTTTAGAGCCTTGGAGTGTGAAGACATTTTAATGAAGAGCCCTCGATCCGTTGCTAAATCGATACCATGGCGGCCGACTGAACCGCAAATTCTTTTGTTTTACACTCCACTTTGCTCTTTGTGGGCTAAAACCGATTTGAGCCTGGCGAGGCGTCAAGTATTTTACTTTGAGACGAAATGTACTCAAATTTACTGAATTTGAACCACGCCTAGACAACATTCTAGGTGTATCACATTACTAGTAACTCTGTCAGTTTTGTTTGTTTTTCTTTTTTTTCAAACCCTGTATCACCGCCATTTTGAAAAATTTGAAGAAACTGAAATGATAAAACAATATATTTTTCAAACCTGTTTACAAAGTTTCAGGAGAATCGGTTGAGAAATGCGACTTATAGACCCAATATCAAACCCTATCGTATGATAACAGTGTTTAAAGAGAAGGTTTTGTTTTATTTTGCATTTTTTAGGAGAACAGCCGAGCTTCACGCTCGCTCGGTCAAAAATAAATATAACATAAGTAAAAGTATAGTTACTAATTACTCCACTAATTTTATCTTATGGGTTATGAACACAAAGTTATGAAAGTCTATAAAAATATATTATTTGATTGACAATGCCAAAAAATTTTGTAGTGCTTGAAAAGTTCGCAAGTAAAATATAATAGACGTTTTCTTTAGCGCCAAAATAATTGTTTATCTTTTATCTAGCTATATTTACAAGCATTGTCATAAATTGGTTGTTTATAATTATTATAATTACTTTTTTGGCCAACATTCTCGCCTAAGTTTACTCGTAACATAACGTATTTTTGTAGTCGACCAATAAATTGGTTACCACCCTAAGGTTGAATGTCAGTTGCAAATTATAGAAAAACAAAGAATATTTTCGTTTGCAGAACGATCTATCAGATACCGAGTATAAACCTTATTGAAATTTTTGATAACTAGGCAATTGAATGAAAAGTGGTAAATCACTTTCTTGGTCGATCTTACATAGACATTCCGTTCAACATTTTGTCAATAGAAATTCGGCCCTTATAATTTTAGGACTGTATTAAAATTTTAAACTGTATTTGTTACGAGAATTTTCCGTAAGCTAAAATATGAAATAATTTTCGAGCTGATTGTTTTTACTCTTAAATAATAAATTTATTTAAAAGGATTAATTTTGCTGTTTAATTAACAGGTCTTACAGTTAGCGTGACCTTAATCAATGAATAAAAAAAAAATTACAAAGCTTTTCTTTAAAAGTTCAAGATGCGGCTGTCCATAAACCAAAGAGAGAAACTAATTTTTAGTATTTTTTAATTTATTTATTAGAGTAGTAGCCCCTACAGTAATACTATTACTACCACTGCAATGACCTAAATTCCTACCTAGAGAGAAAAAAAACCTCAACTGCACTCAACTACTGATTCGTTTTATTTTACAAGTCTGTGGCTGACAGCCGTGGTACGAACAGTTACCGGTTTAGCTCAAATCGTTTCATTTAATTAAAACGCGGCGCCGCTAATTGCCGCCGTTTCCACCAAAGAAATTGGACCTCCAGTTTCTTATCAATAGTTTCCACATTGGCATGACATTATCGTGACAATCGAAATATGAAAAAATAAAGATAAGTAGGGTATGTCTCCAATCAAAATAGATTTCTAAATAAAGGAAGAAATCCTATTAAGGAAGTTTGATTAAACTAGAAAGCTGGACCTGACTCAGAAAGTCTAGAAAGGGTTAGGCTTTGGGCTACGTGCCTTGAGAACTAAGCAACTGTCATACTAATGAATAAGACTGTAAGTGAAAGTTCGCTCATTGAGTATTTTACCTTAACTGACTGCGTCCAAAGTCCAGAATGATAAGTACAATGTCTTGGACCTCGAGAACCACTTAACTTATTTTGATGCGAATGTCACTGGAAACTCTTCATAGAATCCGCCAAATACGACGCGGCAAAGTCGCAGGTAAGAGTTAATTTTTATTGTTTTTATAACTCACATTACAGACAAACACATAAATAATAGTGACTAAAATCATGAATAGCTCGGGCCCAAACCAAAATGACAACGTTACTAAATTAGCATTTTTTGCAAACTGAAAAATATGACAACAGTAAAGGCTAGCTAAAATTAAGTACCTATAAAAAAAACAATCATATTGCAATGCATATTTGGAATATTGACACAGAAATGGAATTAAAAACGAGAAGAACTGTTCTATAGTCAGGCGGCCATCTTGCAATATCTTATTTAACTAGAACGACTTTGTGCGGACTATATGACGTGGAAAAAACTCACCGAAGAAACTCTATCCTTCTATTCTGTCTTATTTATTTTTATTTTACATGCGTTGGTAGTGTTAATCAAATCAAATCAAATCAACGGCCCATTACAGTCCACTGCTGGACTATGAGCCTCTTCCACTTAAGTGGAGGGTTTTGTCATAATCTCCACGCTTGGCAGGCGGGTTGGAGATCGCAGATTAAAAGGTTACTGTATCAGAGAGCGCTGCTGCCCGTTCCCTGTTCAATGTGTAGTCCCTAAGTCGCCTCTTACCACACCCACGGGAAGAGTAGGGGTTGGTAACAAATGTATTCTACTCTGCCGTCACCAAATTAGTATCTATACAAAAAAATAAATCAACAGCATAACTTGATTTTATATAAGCAATATTTCTTCTTCCAATGCTGCCAATATTTTTACTTATTGTAGAAGTAGGTAGCGGTGCGGGTATTTTGTGCTTAAATACTTGCATGTACGAAAAACAAGAGAAAATCTCACACGCTTGTATCTTTTTAAACTCACTGGGATATAAAATGGTCCGCGAGATATGAGTTTTCAACTGTCGCATGAAATAAACGTATTGTTGTCGCCGACGCGAATGCTTTTTGAAAATGGAACTTGCCGGAGAGATCCGAATGACGCTATTTAAAAAATATGCTAGCTGTATTACTTTTGAAACTCTGACCATGAAACTCGTTAGATTTATAGACGCTTTTAATTTTGAGATTCAACAACAGGAACAGTACTGTAGAATAATACGTTGTGAGTAGGGCGTGTAATTTAAAATTAAATGTAATAAATTAGTCGTGAATAAATATTTTAATAATTTTGTTAAGGTGGTATTTTTGACCTTTAAATCGGTATAGGTAATGCGTGCTTAAAATAACAATGACACAGCTGGAAGAATGTTTATTTTTGTTTGTTGTTTTAGCTTCACATTAAAAGCGCACGTGATGTTTGGAAGGAAAATTAACAAATAAAATTTTTATTTTAAAGATTATTGCTATATACAACAGTTACATTGTACGACTGTTTCTTAGCTAATTGTGTTGCTGTTATTATGATTTGTTCCACTGCGATAAATTATATTACTTCCGATAAAAACGTAAAATAAACCTTTCGTTTCAAATTCTTGATAGAAGCTTAATTGCTGTGAGAAAGATCGTATAGTTACAATTTTTGCATTTCTGAGCAACGATTAAACATTCAGGCGCTCTTTTTGTTTAAAAGACGGAGCAAAAAGTCCAATTTCCTTTTTAATTAAAACTGTATTTAGAATAGAACGAGTGAGCTGGTTAAGATTAATAAATGAGTTGATTAGAACTTTAATTTACAAAGAGGGAATGAGTTAACCGACGCCTTCTGGGCTTGACACCGTTTACAGAGGTAAAAATGGTAAGGCTCTTGGAAAACCTTTTTCTAGAACATCACTCGCTTTAACAATTTCACTAAAAGGGTTAACTACAAAATCTTGGAGTGAGACAAGACAAATTCAAAGTATTAAAAAAATATATATTTCGGACATAAAGTCCATAAATCATAATCATCAAATCATAAAAACAAATCAAATAACTAAATAGAAAAAAAAAAAAAAAAAAAATAAAAAAAAAATAATTACATATTAAAAAACAAAAAATCAAAATTACAATTAAAAATTATAAAAATATACAAGTTCAAACATAAAAAGAACAAAAATTATTAAAGTCGACGTAACACGACACGACTAACGAAAATTGTTGAAAGAAAGTCAGTGAGCGATCAAATCATCATTTCGCTTGTACACTGGAGCCAAAAGCTACCAAACCCCATTTCGTAATATTACCAGTACCTATAAAGTAAAATACGTCTGGTTTTCTCCACTGCTTTTATTTGTTCCAATATTTATCTTTTTGGCCATTCCTTTTTTGTTCGACGGAAATATTATTCCTTTTCATAAAATCTATTTATTTCAGTAATCATAAGAATCAGAAAATTATTCCGAATACTGTTTCGCTTTGCCACGGAAATGACTAGTATGCTTTAAAAGTATTCAATTCTCCGAAATGTATGTTTTGCAATGGCAAAAATAAAACTAACTTTGCGCGCAGTTTTTCCGACACAGCCAATCAGGAAATAAACTAGTGGTACTCTTGTTCAGGTACCTACTACGAGGAACGACAATGTACTCGTATATTTAACCAATTTTGTAATTAGTTTTTAATAAAATATTTGGTCACTTCACTGTTTGTATTGAAGAAAAGAAGATAGTTTTCGAGGTTTTATCCATTCGGTTCTAAATCCGTTTTTAGAAAAAAAAAATACATATTTTTCTTATAAATAGCTTGTGAATCGAAGGACCTTTATATACCTTACCCGTAATGGCTAAAAGGTATCGTTACTTCGGAATATCAGCCCATCAATCGACCTTCGGTTCAGCTCCATCCGAGCGGAAAGCTTCTCCGCTTCGACGCAAGATTGCGTCAATTTGTGCTCAGCTATTGTTGTTTGTTTCTGTGGTGAATATTCAAAAGAGCACTTGGTTCCGGGATTGTTATTTATTGTAACCAAATCTACTTTATTGTGTAGCTGAAGTGCGCCCTTACGTTCTGAAACGCGTAGTCATTAGCGTTCCGATTTACCTTCAGTGCGCGTTACCAATACATTTTTTTTGTTTTTCTGAGTGCAGATAGCGGATTCGGAAAATGCACCCGGTGAGGCCGGATGTCGGTAGATGAACCAAGCATTCAGAGTGGCGGCTAGAAGATCACGAGTCACATGATCAGAAATAAAATAAAATAATTTGTAGATGTTGAGGGTAATTAAAAAACTGGAAACTGGCACATATAAGGTCTCTTTGTACCTACTCACATAATGTAAATAAAATACTACAACTTGCTGCCTGCCGATATTTATTTCTCTATTCGATGCGACGAAGTATTTTTCTTAATCAATTTAATTTCGTAATAAAATCTAGGAATCAACAAAAACCTAACCTTGGAGTTAATTAGTATGTGGTTTGATTTACTTTTTGGACCCGTCGCTATCAGTTTTATTCTCCACAATTTGTAATATAGCTTTTTTATTTATCAACACCACATAAATGCCTTGCTTCCAAATTAAAACTCATAATAGTATGACAAAGGAATCACGAAATTTACAATCGAATCTGATAAGAAAGCGACATAATAAAATATGAGTTTCACAAAGTAGGCCAAACTGTGGCAAAGTAAGCGAGGCTCGCGCAAATCTTGGAAACTTTGACACTTTGCGGGTTTGATTGGTATTGAACCTTATGAACGTTATTTTATTTCATTTTATCTCGTATTTTATCCATTTCTTCTTCTAGTAGGAGCGAAGTAGTTAATAACCTCCGTGGCCGAGCGGTTGAACGTACGACTCTCATTACGGAGGTTCCGGGTTCAAATCCCGATCGATGAGAACGCTTGACCACAAGAAATTACATTTATATTTTTATTATAAGTTCTTTTTTAATTGTAAATTGTTTTAAGGCTTAATCATTCATAAGTCAGAAGATATCTACAACTTTACCACGATACGTTGTTCGAAACTCAAAAGCTTTCATCATGTTTAATAATAATGAAATTACATCAATTTTCCTTTAGCAAGCAACGAATAATTTAATTTTCATGGTAAGTAATATAAACATTACATACTTCTTCTTCAAAAAGTGCTGTTATTATAGGTAACCAAATTAATAGAGTGCGCCTCTTTGTTTACCGAAACAATACGAACTTATGAAATTAATTATTTTGATAATTGAATTATTGGAAATATAATTTCAGTAATACCGGAAGCTTTCGAGTAATAAAGTATGACAATGAAATAAAGCAAATTTTCCATGTTTCTTTACCATAAAAAAAACAATTATGTATTACGTAGTACTATTATCTATATACCTAGCACAGAATAGGGGATCGGACTACTTTTTTTTTATTTTATATATCCAAACTTGTTAGTTTCTGCTATCGAACACTAAAATAATTTTTGCTCTATCTTTAAAATTAACCGAGTTTTAAAGGTTTGAAATTCAAGATTAGGCGGAGAGGCACATACCCACTTGTGACGTCATTTGTTAGTGACGCCATATAATCTCCATACAAAAAATCGTTCTTGAAAGAGACAGACATATTGAAACTTTAAAAAATCACTGTAAATTAGTTTTTCAACCGATTCTGTTTTTTCTTCGCGAATCGTCTGCTACTAATCTATATTTTAAATATAATTTATAAAATATGGTAAATTCGTAAAATATGGTGAACAGTCCGATCCCCTATTAATATAGGTATAGTCATGCTATGTTGTGAAATATTTTATAAGCCAGCGAGGTGAACCAAAGCAGATTGCCCTTATTTAAAGGGTCGACCTGTAAAAGTATTTGATTATTTGATAGATTATTTGGCCCTTGGAACTACCGAGGAAATAGTCGCACTAGTCCCGCCACAGAACTACTAGAATGTACGAGTGTACGAGTCCAGCAAGAGTTATTGCGGCTGAGGATTGTATAGTGCTTTTCTCTGAAATATGCGAGGAGATTACAAAATACTAAAAATATTGTGGTACCTTGGATTTAGATGTCTACTTGTATCGCACTAAACTTATTAGTTCTAATCTTTATCACTTTCTACTTTGATTTCTTGAACCATTCATTGTTATAATATTTCCCCAATTCAATGATTAGTTAACTCCATCATGAAAAATAAGTAACAAAATAAATAAATAGCACGATAAAAATAAAAGCGGCGAAAATTACCAACCGCCATATTGTGCTCAAAGTAGTCCCCCAGCGGGAACAAATATACTGCGATAAAACTACCTATAGTTTAAGTTTCTGTACAATTATTTAGGTTTTGTAACATGCACTGAGTCCTGGTTCGGTATAATTCTGTTGTAAGTTCAATCGCAATATTGGTATCAGTCATCGGATATCTACACTAAAATTGTCACAATTTTCACCCGAAAACAACCACGAAAATCTTAAGACATATATTCGATATCTAGAATTTCAATCAGCATCAACCGCCTGCATTTGACTCCCACCCGAGAGGAATACTTACTCGTACGATGCAAGCTAGATCACAAGCCAAATGTCAAAGTCATTTGACATCCAATATTCCATATCCTAACTCAAATTTTCCCCTTTGACGGGGAATATTCTTCGACGTTTCAAGATTAAATTTGGAAATACACACGTCTACCGCAGCCATCGCTGAATTTAAATTTAAAGCAAGTTTTTATTTCTGGTTCGATGTGTAGAAGCAGCTGAGTAGTTGAAAAATTATCTAGATGTAATGATAAATAACGGTCATTATTACAAGGGCTGCTATTTATGTATCCGGAACTGGCCACTTACATAAACAATATTTAAAAAGAAATTATAACATTTAAAAATAGAACTCTTTGGCTGTAAAATAAAGTTTGTTTCATTCATCTGTCAATTGTTTTTACATTGTGGCGCCATTTTTAAAATTCATTGTGTATTGTCACCATGGATTTGACTCGTGAAAATTTTCGTGCTATGATTTATTACGACTTTCGGCGTGGATTAACTCAAAAACAGTGCATGGATCAACTTATATTAAATTTGAATTATTATATTAAATTTGATTGTTTAGTGCGAGAAAAGGATGGTACGGCCGTGCCGCTTTTTTGCTCGACTTGGCGGGGGCACTACCGTGCCCCCAGATAAGACTGTATGAAAGTACTAAATAAGAAGCCAATAATGTGCCATTTCTCTCCCAAATTCGTTTGAACAATGCGTACATAAACTTGGTCTGTATTGTACATAAAACATGGACATATACCATCTAACAGTGCAAATAAATTCCGTGATCTATGACCAATATCGAAGAGTGCAAAACTTCCAGGGAATTCATATTTTCCCATTCCTGAATATCTAAAGTTATGGCCGACGCTGTAGGTAAACTGGGTGAAAATTACAACGAACATTCTGTTTTTTCCAGAACTTGATCAGCGGTTGGTAAAAAATTTTTATTAATAAAATATAATATATTATATTATATATATATTTTTTTTTATTAGGGTTATCAAACGGTTGTACAATAGGGTATTACTTATTCTAACTTACAATCTAAACAGAGTTTATTGTGCAACCTGCACCGACAACCACAGATTACTAAATGTATGGTATTTCATACAGTTTCTTACGCTATTTTATGCTATTTTCCCTGGCATCTTGCTAAATATATAATATAAAACAAATCAATCTCTATAATAATAATATGTGGCGATCTGATCCCAAACTAAACTAACTAATAATAAAAAAAAAACTTTGTATAGCTTAAGAAAACTGTAACACTCCTACGATTAAATACATCTGATTTGCGAATCTCTGGGATAATTTTGTTTTTGATCATTGAAACTCTTGATAGGTAAAAAACTTTGTTTTTATTACACTCATTATACTAAAAACAACACACAGGTGCTGCTATTCTTACCTAACCGATAAAGTGTTGCCATCTGTAGTTACACAAATCTGCAGTTAGATCGGTATTCCTGTGGCATAGTGCTGGACGCTCATGCACTATTCAACGTCCAGGTGCGCATATTCGATGCGCTCTTGAAACAAACGCGATCACTAACATTGAACGGAATTACACTGGTTATATTGGAAAACTGGACACGAGTTTATTTTTATATTCAAGTAATTTTGCACTGAATGAGAAAACTGATAGAAGTATGGGAGGAAGTTACCGTTTTTCCTCCAACAGCAAAAATACTGCACTTGGTAATTGATGCAAGAAAAAAAGAAAAAGTAAACAGACTTTTAATTTCGTGCTTAAATAATTGTAAGTACTTATTTTTAATGTTATTTTTTACTTAATTCTTTTCACAAGTACATTTTCTTAGCAATTTTTTTTTATTTTTTATTTTACAGTCAGATTACAATCATTGTTGTCGTAATTTATTCCAATTTAAAGGTATTAGAATATAAGTCAAAACTTTAAAAATAATTTACCTGCGGACATAGGAGGATAATGCAGTATAAATTACTAGGTAGGTAGGTATCTAGTCATACGTTAAATTTAGCTTAACCATAAAGGGAACAGTATTATAGCAACATAATGACGGTTGAGCACATTTTAGAGCTATCGATGACGAGACGAATTTGTAACTAGGATTGCATCGTAGAGAGGAAACGGTAACAATAGACTGATTCAAAATAAATCGCAAAAATGTTGTGAAAAAATCAGGAGATGAGTTTATAAAATGTGAGTAGGTATTCTAAATATACCTTCGCACTCAATTTGTAGCACATTTATGTAAATCTCATGCAAATATGAAAGATTACCGGTGGTGTTCGGTGTGCGCTATAAATTCACGAGGATCCCACTGACAGACGGTTATGAATTGCTCCTGCCCGATATCGTCGGAGAATGTCTCATTTACAATGCGAATTCTTGTAACATCTCACTTTTGAAACCATCAGAAATAAGTATTTCTTGCTTTAATAAAAACAATCTTCTTATTAAAAACAATCATAATAAATGACCTGTTTTAATATATAAGTTTTTGTAAAGTGTCGTGAAAGTTTTCAAAATTATATTATCTACTCTACCGATAACGTTGTCATCGGCTAGATAGATTCTTTCTTTGCTTATTTCAGGGCCCTTTTGTTGGAATATTATACTTATCAACTATTTTACTTGCTTCTTACGTAAATAATAATAATAAGAAAAGAATAATAATAATAATTAATTCCCCTTAAAGGTGAACTGAAGAAGTTGCCCCATAATAAAGATAATAATTGAAATGACGCTATAATGTCGCGTCGGTGTACCGCTTAAGTCAGACGCGTCATTTGATTGACTATCTATTAATTTGTTAGCATATCCGACCAACTTGTTTTCATACGATATTTTTTTTTAAACTTAGCGGTACCCCGACGTGACATTATAGCGTCATTTCAACGAGCAAACCAAATCGTGCCATCCATCAATTTTCTAATAAAATTAAAATTTCTAATAAAATTAAAATTTTCTAATAAAATTAAAATTTATAGGTGTTACTTTATCGAATTTGATGGCTCAACAATAGGTATTATTTATACTTTTTAATGTTTTGCTTTTTTGCTTCGGGGGATTTTAAATTTTAAATTTATTTTTATTTCATAATTTTTAAACTTTATAACAAATAAATTATGATATATGAGTACAGTTATATCTAAAAGAAAATTGGAGAGTATTTTTACTTTGAATCGAAAGGACATATGGAAAGTAGTCAGATCCCCTCATCAACTATTAAAGAGCTGATGATCTTCAAACGGCTGATCAGGTCATGGTTACCTTTCCATATACTTTCAATATTATTGAAGGAATACGGTACCAAATTTCGAATCGATAGGACATATGGAAGTAAGTCAGATTCCCTCATCAACTATTATAGAGCTGATGATCTTCAAACGGCTGATCAGGTCATGATTACCTTACCATATACTTTCAATATGATTGAAGTAACAAGGTACCAAATTTCGAATCGATTGGAGATAAGGAAGTTCGTCAGATCCCCTCATCAACTAGAAAAGAGCTGATGATCTTCAAACGGCTGAAGAGATTTTCATGAAACATGGCTAAGAACACTCGGGGTAAAATTATCTATGTTACAAAAAAAACTAAACGAAAATCGGTTCATCCGCTTAGGAGCTACGATACCACAGACAGATACACAGATACACAGATACACAGACACGTTAAACTTACCTGGGCTGATTGATAACTGGCCGAAACGACGAACTTAAAAAAATTATACGCAAAAAAAATATATTACATTATATTTTGGCATCTTTTTGAAAATAGAACGCCAAATTTGAATTTAATCGAACTGGTGGAATTTGTTTGATAGGACGTAGAACTTTCTCTGTCGTAAATTTTCTTAACAATGGAAGAAAAAAGAATTCGTGCGGTGATAAAGTTTTACGTTTTAAAACAGAAAACAGCAACCCAGATTAAAACCAAGCTAGACAGTGTTTTAGGTAATTCTGCTCCTGCATTGAGTACAATTCACACCTGGGTAACTGATTTTAAACGTGGAAGACAGAGCTGCGAAGACGCCCACAGGTCTGGCCGTCCAAATGAAGTCACGAATCCGGACATGATCAAAAAAATTCACAAAATTGTATTGAATGATCGGCGCTTGAAGTTGCGAGAGATAGCAGAGATGGTGAGCATTTCATCTGAACGCGTTTTTAATATTTTGCACCAACATTTGGGAATGAAAAAGCTTTTCGCGCGATGGGTGCCGCGTTTGCTCACTGTTGACCAAAAGCAACGTCGAGTGGACGATTCATCGGAGTGTTTGGCGCTGTTTAACCGAGATCCTAACGAGTTTTCGCGGCGTTATGTAACAGTCGATGAAACCTGGATACATCATTATACTCCCGAGACAAAAGAACAATCTAAGCAGTGGACTGAGAGCGGAAGACCTGCGCCGAAGAAAGCAAAAACGGTTTTGTCGGCCGGCAAAGTGATGGCGACTGTTTTTTGGGATGCTCGAGGGATTATTTTAGTGGATTATCTGCAAAAAGGAAAAACAATAAATGGAGAGTACTACGCAAGCTTGCTGCAAAAATTAAGTGAAGAAATCCAGAAAAAACGACCACATTTGGCCAAGAAAAAAGTTTTGTTCCACCATGACAACGCACCTGCACACACGTCAATGGTTGCAGTCGCCAAACTCCATGAATTGCGGTTCGAATTGCTACCGCATCCACCCTATTCCCCGGATCTGGCCCCGTGTGACTTCCACTTATTCCCAAACCTGAAGAAATGGTTAGGTGGCCAGAGATTTTCATCAAATGAAGAAGTCATTGTTGCCGTGGACGAGTATTTTGAGGGGTTGGAGAAAACATTTTATCAAACTGGTGTAACGGCATTGGAGAAGCGCTGGACTAAATGCATCGAGGTAGAAGGAAACTACGTTGAGAAATAAATTTATTTTAAATAGATTTTTAAAGTTTTTCTTTGTCGTTTCGGAAACTTATCAATCAGCCCTCGTATAACACCCCTCTTTTGCGTCGGGGGTTAAAAAGGTGAGCTGAAGAAGTTTCCCCATAATAATAAGCCAGCTTTGAGCTGAGATAAATAGGATTTTGAAAAATAATAATAATATAGAAGAAGAAGACGAAGATTCCCCATAATATATAATGTGGTATGGTAATTTTTGCGTTGTAGTGATTTTTGTATTTTATATTTTGCGTACATATCTAACTAAATATATTCGATTTTAATTTAAAATGGACAACCCTTTTCGAAGGGTCAATTTAATTTTGTGTTCATTTATTTAGAAACGACTAATCATTCGACCTCGTCTGCAAATACAAGTTGAAGTAATATAACCCAGAGGTCTGAAAGGTAGAGATAAGTATTATGGGGGGTACTTTTGGAAAATGAGATCTTTGAGTGAGGTGATATTGTACCGAAGCACAGAATAAATAAATTAACCGAAGTAGATATTTTGGTGTCGTTTTTTGTTGAAGATTATCGTGTAGTTATTGTTATTCTGGTGTAAACACAGGTAATACACTCACCGGCACATCTAATCGCCCACCCTTGTATTTCGGGTCAATTTTTAACTACGCTTATTGTTATACATTACAATTGATTTGTTGATAATTTTACGATAAATTAAACACACTTAAATAAACGTTAAATTAACAACTTTTTAACTAACATCAGCTGTAACTAATAGAATTATAAAGAATCACGAGTATTCCCTGAAATGAAGAGTGGGCGGTTAGATGTGCCGGTGAGATATATCTGGTCGAAAATAACTACGAACTGTGTCCTTGAAAATACCAGAAGGCGTCGAGGTCATACAAGGAGAAGATGCGGCGACAAATTAGACATCCATAACAATGGATGGCAAGAAATGGCTTATATCAATGCAGAAGGGAATGGAAGAAGGAGAAAAAGGCCTTAGCCCTGCAGTGGGACATTTAAGCAACAACTAATACAAGATGCACCTTACCAGTAGTTATGTAGTTCGGCGGAGATTATAGGTTGTAACGAGGCATTCGACCTCCTTCCTGTTTTATGACTGGCAACCTTTCTTGCTGGCAGTTTTATCTTTCATTTTAAATTCATTTTCAAATTTAGATTTCTTACGTTTCGATTTTGTCTTTTTCCTACTAAATTCTTCACTTCATGTCCTGATCTCCGACAGTAAACTCCTAAAGCTTATCAGAATTTTTCCATGTTAGTTATATAATTTTATAAATATATAAAGGTAGGTAGGTAGGTAGGTATATATAAAGCTAGGTATTTATATAAATATATAAATACCTTTTCTTCGGACTATGTGCCACATACCAATCTTCTACAACACTCTTCATGTGGTGCAGCAGCTTGTGGCGGCTGCTGGGCGACAAGATTATTTTAGCAATAGTGATTAAATGATTTATTTATATATTTTTTTAGTATAAATTAAATTTAGATGACCTGTCACTACACCCTGTATTTAAAGGACTTGATAGTAAGGTTTTCGGGTGTAAGTGGCGCTCTGTTTTATTTTATTGTTCGGGTCCGATCTCCTCATTCTATACATCAACGAAATAAGACCTTCGGCTTACGAAAGGGCGAAAAGGCTCTTGTGCTTTTATCTCATCATACAATATAGTATAGATCTTTTTTTCATAGTGTAATATAAAATCCAAACTGTAAATTTTCTGTTATACGTGCTTTTCTCTAATAATTTTCTATACGATGGGTTTGTTGGTTCGTTTTTCTTTCGCACACAAAGAGAATAATGGAAGAGAAAAATATATGAGAACAACACGAACGTCGTCTATTTTAAACTCAATTTGGAAACTTATATTGTAACTTAAAATAAAATCAAAAATATTAGCTATGATGGTTGGCACGTTCACTACCAGTGTACGCTTGCTGTGGAGAAGAACGGCCGAAAGAAAATCCACAGTAATCGCCTAGACGCGTAAGCTGCAATAATTAGTTTTCTTGCACAATATAATTTAGTTCCAACTTAATCATTCCTTTAATAAGTTCTAAAAATTGAGTTGAGGTAGAATATCTAAAGTCTAACATAAAATACTAGTCTAAGTGCAGGAGCGGAATATCTACCTACACCTAAAGTAAATTTGGTTGAGGATTGAAGCTGAATGCTTCGTTAGACTCTGCACACACACGGCTTCATCGCTCAAATTTCATTTTGTGTCAAAACCACCCCCATTTTTTGAAGACTTCGCTTCTGTAGCTTGAATACAAAGATAAGCTTGAAGTTTGCAAAACTTTCATATATTTGATATTTTTCTATAAATTTACCTAAATAAAAAAAAATTATACCTACCATTTTTGCTAGTAAATATTACCATACATACATACAAATAATACTACTGGCCGCTATTGGAAATGCTACCGCCGGCTACGATGCATAAACGTCCAATTACACTAAGCGTAACATAATCGTAATATCAGCGACGCGGTGGCACTTCACAGGTTATAACCTGTGGCATAGCAGCCGCCACGGAGCCGCTGAGCACCACACAGATAACATTTTAAGGTGTAGCTAAAGCCAGGGTCCAGACCAGGTAAAGGTAAAGATAATTAATTTACATAGACAGTAAAGATATTTAATTATGAATTTATATAGAATATTTTATAAAACTGAAAGATAATAACATGGTCACGTAAGTAAAAGAATAACTGAGTTCTTCACTGCAAGAGATCAGGACAAGAAGTGTCAAAATTAGCGGGAAAAAGACAAAATCGAAACGTAAGAATTCTAAATTTGAAAATGAATTTAAAATGAAAAACAAAACTGCCAGCAAGAAAGAAAACAGGAAAGAGGACGAATGCCTCGTTACATAACTAATGTTTTAGCAAGCAATTTTGTCGCGCTGCTGCAGTTGTAGTGCGGTATGATTTGCTGCAATATGATTATGATTATGATTTGATCGCTACTACTATTGTATTATAGGTCGTTTGTGCACTACAAGGAATATTACCGTCCGGCAGTCCGAATTTTTACGGTGGACTTTTTTTTTATGGCGTGCCAAATTGGACTGTGAAAAATCGGACTGCCGGACGGTAAATTTCCTTGTAGTGCACAAACGCCCTTAGCCAGCTAAAATTATTCTGCCACCTTTCAAAAGCTTTAGCTTTCTTTTACTGCTTCAACTTTATTATAAAACTCGTGAGGAATTATTATTTTAAGATGACGTTTAACACGATAAAGTAACGTGAAATCTCGCGGACCGGCAATACCAACGTGGAAGCGCTGTTCCAAATGACAAGGGATAAGAAGTAATTAAAAAAACTGACGGCAGACCTCCAGAATAGAGGGTTACCATGAGAATTATTATTATCGTTCGGCCTCACAAAATAAAACCTGCATTAAAAAAACTACAAACTTATATTCAAGTTCTGTATCCAGTCTACAGCCGCTGGGGTAAGCTCATGGAGCTCCTCATATGTTCCTGGGAACCTCCTGCTCCGGCGCCCCGCAGTCGCAGGCTGGTGAGTCTGAGACCGGGGGGTATGAAGATGGTAGTTACATCTGGCTACTCCCGTCCGGATGCGATTAAGTGTCGTCCAGGTACGTCTGCTAGCTATCATGAGAAAAAGAAATATGATTGATTCTTGCGATTGTCGGCACTTGATGGAACTTGGTACACATATTTAATACTATCTAGAGGATCTAGAGTAATTAATAACCCTGTGAAGTAGATCTGTTGATCGAAACCGGTCGGGTGAATATATATAGTGTGGAACTAGTAAAAGTGACTTTTATTAAATAGAAAAAGAAATCTCGTGCTACTGAAGTTAGCTTAGTGCGGTTTAACCTCAATCTTCTTGCTTGATGAGTGGCAATACTGAAACCTGATAATTATCAGCCGGGTCACGTCGTGGAAATACTGACCCATAACGAGGCACGGATAATCGCTGGGGTTGGAAACAAAAGAGGCACAAATAAAGAAAAGGTACTACTTAGAAACGAATTGGGTTGCCGGTTTTTTGTGTCGGGTCGGGCGTTATCTGCTAAGTGTAGATAATATTACAGAAAAACTCAGATATCAATTATTATAGATTGCCTGGAAAGTGTATGTAAGTTTTACTCTATTTTCTTCTGTGCTAAATATAAGAATCTATTTCCTTGTGTGCAGATAAAATATTCTTATTCTTATCTCGCTAGGTGATCGTGTGCTTTGGCGTGCCCTTGGGGAGGCTTACGTCCAACAGTGGACTGCAGCAGTAGGCTGAGTGATTGATTGATTGAATTCTAATCTAGATTGTGGCATAATTTCTTCCTCGGAAAGGTTATTCGAGTTTAAAAGTAATAGAAGTTTTAAAGTATATTCATTCAATCATTCATTTTACTTTCAAAGAGAATATATATACATACATATACATAAACCACAGACATAAATGGTTGGTTTTTATAGTGCATCGTTAATATTAATAGATTTATCTAGATCTCGATGTTTTGTAAATCTTTAGCGTGAACGTAGCAAATAGGTTTTGGATGTATTGTAAATCTAAAGCATAAACGTAACAAGTGTTTGACATTGATATCGGTTATTTTTTACATTTTCTTATTGATTGGAATGTTTTCTAAGAAATTGGGTGCCATTAGTTTACAGAAAATGAATACGCAGCAATAAATAACTGTCTGTCATCCATTTCCGTTTCCGCTTCCTTACAGGGATAATACAATAATGGTTATTTTGTGCTGTATTTTGTCCTAAAAACCTGCGATTTCTGTCCTAAAAACCCAATACTATTTGCTGGAGTGTGAGTTTTTATTTACTATCAATTTAGATATATAAATAATATTTAAAACCTTTACTTTGTTGATCTTTCACTACATCTTGCTGGATAGCCAAAGGAAATGCACTGTGTCGCTATTTTTTTTTGTATGTTGATAATTAGCTGGGACTAACGGTTTCCGAAAATTCAGTCTTCAATGACCAAACCAAACTAGCGATAGTCTCAAAAAATGGTTTTTCTTTGACCTGTACACCGAGATTCGATATCGGAAAGAGAGAAACGAACGTAACTACCATGGACATCTCAATGGAACTAACTTACTAAATTACTTACTAACTTTCGCTCCAAGTACCCAAATAACTCTATATTTCGACGCTTAGAGCAATCATTCGTTAAAGTTTTTTTTATTATAAAATGCTAAGTCTCTACCTTTTCTATTTAAAAGCATTTAAAATGTCATCATCATCTCAGCTGAAAGACGTCCACTACTGGACAAAGGCCTCCCCTAAGGTTTCCACAACTACCGGTCCTGCGCTGCCCGCATCCAGCGGCTTCCCGCGACCTTCACTTGATCGACGATCCACCTTGTGACGTCACCTACCCAAGCTACGTCTTCCGGTGCGTGGTCGCCGTTCGAGAACGTTTCTGCCGTAGCGTCCGTCGGTTCTCCGTGCAATGAGCCCCGCCCACTGCCACTTAAGTCACGCAATTCTTCAATTTAAAATGTACGCGGCATTTATCTACAGAAATCTTGATGAAATAAATGTACCCGGAAAAACTTTTGATAAAATAGTTACTCTTGAACATCGCAACTGCAAACCGCATTGGTCCCAGGTGGTGCCTCTTCCAACAACTTAACAAGCTGCACATCTATTTACCAGACTTCCTAACCACTAGAGGCCACGAGATCGAAATTAGAGATCTAGAGAAGAAAATGTTACTTTCTAACCTCCTTTTTTGTTACCTATTGCTTTCCTTATTAAAAAAGTGTCTAGAGCAGTATTTTTTAAATTTTCATTAATGTTTTCCAATTTTACATATGCAGTCGATGGAATCAAGTGCTCAGTAGAACTCTATTCATAGAGCAATGAGCCACTCTTCAACAGCCTGCATTGGTGGTCCGTTATATTTGAACTGAAAAAAATAAAAAAAATTGAAATTAAAACAAAAAAAGGCAATATTTTTTTTCGTCTGATATTATATCAATGTAATAATTAATATTTTTATATGATAATATTATAATGCTGTATATGTAAATTCTTCTTTCATTATATTTTACATCACAAAGTCTCCAGCTGTAATTTTCGTCTCCACATTTCTATTTCGCGGCGAAAATAAGCCATGATGTGATATGCAAAAGAAAAATAGACTGAATATTGCCAAGAGCATAACGTTGATCTTGCTGTCGCTGCCACAAGTTCGCTAAGACTTTGTTCTCAAGGGATTTTGCTTGCGGATTTGGTCTGAGCTGATCATTTTATCTTTAAGGAGGTGCTGTATGTAGTGATACGCACAGGTTGTGTGTTAATATCGAATGTAGGCTGCTTTTTTTGTTACCGTCTATTTTATATTGCTTTTGGCAGCTTTGATTGAATGCATCGCAGTGTTTTTTTAGGAAACCTTTTCTAATCTCACACAATTAACTCCCAGAATCGAAACAAATATTTTATATTGTAGGTAAATATTCACCAAACGGGAATTGAACTTCAAATCCATGCTGTGGACTAATGAAAATAGTAATATCATTAATCCAAATCGTCACTAAAAAGTATAGTGCATAAAAACTTTCAAAAGATTTATTAGAATCTATTACCAGTCTCCCAACTTATCCAATTTTGCCGCCACTAGCAGTGCATAAAAACGTAGATAAAAATATTGAATTTAAAAAGATTTATTGATACCAGTCTAGACACTAGACGAAACGATACAATCACTAGAGAACAAAGAGCATTAGAGGTAGTAAATTTCACGGGTTGAAGTCGATATTATTAGCGCACGTCACTAAATACACGGCTCAGTGACGACAAGCCCCGTTAGTAATATTCTCAGCTAGGTAATACATGACTCACGCAGCTTCTCATAAAAAAAAACGAAACACCTTGCAAGTTTATGTTTTGTAAGGAATAACAAAAAAAATTGTATATATTGTATTGTTGAAAAGTGTGTAAATTGTGTGTGTATTTCTAAATATACACATTTTCCTGTTATTCCTTACAAAACATAACTTGCAAGGTGTTTCGATTTTTTTAGTGAGAAGTATATTATAACGTGTTAGTTATTTTTGTCAGTTGATATATGTCCCCATCGAAGGGAGCCTATTCGAGCCTATTCTGAGTTAGGGCAATCAGGCCTTAGTCGACCACTTTGATGGCCCATGGTTCGTGTTAGTTAAACTACTCAAAACATCTTGGGACACAATTATTCAATTTTTTAAGACTCGGCCATTTAACTTATTTTTATTTTGGAAAGAGTTGAAAAGTTGTTTAGTTTCACAGACTGAACCGCCATATACTCCTACATCTCTCTACCGAAGGACATATATTTTTTAATATTTTTTTCTACTTATAACATGAATCAAACATATTCAAGTGTTTTTATCACGATTTTTCTAGTGCCATTTATGTGTGTGTGTGTGTAGTTTCATATAAACACCGCGGTTCTAATACTACTGAAATTTAGATTATATCACACTTTATCACACTAATAATATTATAAATGTGAAAATATATTTGGATGTTTGGATGTTTGTTCCACCTTCACGCTTAAAGTACTCAACGGATTTGGATAAAATTCGGAATAAAGATAGTTTGTAACCTGGATTAACGCATAGGATAATTTTTACAGGGAAGTCTTATTCCCACAGGAAAATCTTACATAACGCGAGCGTAGCCGCGGGCGACTAGTTCTATATAAAAAAAAAAAACAATGTTTCAGCGTCGTCATCAAACATTCACACTAGGTAAGATGAAGATTTTCATTTCAAAGTGGTGTGTTTGTGGAGAATGCTTTCTTACCACCTTCATTCGGTATTGCATTGTTCTTTGAGGATCCAGACTCGATCCTATTTGTTTGAAGTGCGTACAAGTGTGTTGAAGAGACTTTGAATAAATGTTTCCCTGAAATAAAGTTTGTTGAGATGTAAACAGTATTTTCTTGTCATTCCTTTTAACCTCCGTTCGCTTATTATTTGGAATAAAATGGTTTTTATAGTTGCGCGTCTTCTGGTTGCATTTTCAGTAAAAAAGTATATATTTATATAGGTATATTTATTTATATAGGCCTCTACACCGTATCCGGTGACCGCGACTCCGTCAAAAAGTACACAAGTACGGGCAACCATTTTTACATATAGTCACCATTGAAGAGCCAGTCTCAGAATACAAAATATTTTAATTGGCATCTTGAGTTCCCCCTTCCTCTGTAAATTTTCAGTCGTTACATAAATTTGTCGTTCAAAGTATCTGTCGTAGATGGAAAATAAACCTAATAAGTACCTATTCATTAAATAAAAAATTGTGTTGGATAAAAAATCTAGTCACAATATTGAAACTACGGAAACCGCAAAATAAAATGTATATTTTTAAACGAAAGAATATCTCTACCTATCTACCTTTCTATTCCATTCTATGGCTGAGTTGAACAAACACAAAGTTAAGATAACTTTGGATAAATAGTTCACTTTCTTCTTAGGTAAATAAATCCAAGCACTTGTTCGTAAAAGAATATATAAAAGTCGGCAAGGGCTCTCGGTACGAGTATTTTACTAAGAAATGAGCAAAAGAAATCTTCCGAAGAAGTGTCCCTTTTGTTCCCAGGCGCCATTTTCATAAATGTAAAAGCGAAAAACTTCGATCCAAGACCGAGTTTATATCATTTGAAAAATATTTTACTGCGACATATAAAACAATGATGTTTCTTTTAGAGCTTTTGTACATGAGGTGTGTTGAATTCGGCAACTGGATTACTTATAAACTGGTTAATTTATAAACATAACCCGGTAGGTTCTGGAATAGAGTCTGGGGTATGACAGTATACACCGTGAAATTTGCTCTGTAGTGATAGTACTCGTCAAACTGAACAACTTTTCATGGAAAAAAAAATCCTGCGACAAAAAAATTTTTGGTCTCCATACAAAGTGAGACTCCCGACCGACCCATTTTGTATGGAGAGCACAAAAATATTTTTGTAAAACGATGTAAATTTCATGCTGTATAAGCGCTGAGGGAAGGGAGCTCGGTTCCTTTGGCTGTCATCCGTCGTCGTGCGAAGTAGACGTAAGCTTGTGTGTGTTCTTTTGTTATCTTTTTGAATTTAATTGCTGTGTTTTGGATCGTAAGGTCTATGTGTACTTCTTTTCTTTTGATTATTGTTTTAGGTTAAATAAAAGTGTTTAAAAAAATCTACATCTGCTTCTGATTCCTAAAAATATTATATTTTTGGTTAATGGAATTAACAGATTTGGATGTATGGGGTATAGTTAACATCAGCCTGTTATATTTTTGGTTAATGGAATGAACAGATTTGGATGCATGGGGTATAGTTAACATCAGCATGTGTGAGGTTATAATTTTTTGGCAGGGCAGTTGTGTTTTTAATTCTAATATGTTAACTGTTAATAAAAAACAAGAAGTATTTGGTTTAATTTAAGCTGAGCCAAGAAGTTTTCCATTAGTGGTAACATGTCTTGTGTCTCGTAGTGCAAAGCGAGACTAAGGCTCGGTTTCCACCAAAGCGGAGAGGAGAGGAGATGTGTTTGAGGAGAGGAGATCAGATTTCGTTATTTCCACATCTGCTCTCCGCGTAGCTTCAATAACGAAATCTGATTGGTTATTCAAACACATCTCCTCTCCTCTCCGCTTTGGAGGAAACCGGGCCTAATGCGAAGATTTGCGCTGTATTAGTTTATCCAGCACTGCACGGCGCTCTTATCAAACCGAGTGTCGCGTCTCGTGCAGGCTGCAAATGAAATCCACTGAAGACGCCAGAGGGTGAAAACGTGTGGAATTACTTATCTTTGAGCACTCTGAGTTTGTGTATCACGGAAAACTATTACAATAGAATTATCTACAGCTTTTACACATTCCTACTGAGTGTCTCGAGCTTACCTTGGTGATAACTAGTAAATGAATGAGCAGTGGACTTTATAAATGATGGACCCAAGTATCAGATCAAATAAATTCATTTCAATTAAAGTAAAGCGAACCAGACAAACAAGAAAACCAGAAACAACAGAACAAACAAATCTTCAAAAAGCGCATACATAAAAGGTTGCATCGCAGGTTGCATCCAGTTGCATCCAGTTGCCAACACTTGGAGGTGACGAACAGGTCTCGATCACGCTTGCCCGCCCAGTGCGAGTTAATCGACTTCACACACAACCTTTCAATTTCTTCGCAGGAGTGTGCAGGTTTCATCACGATGTTTTCCTTCACCGTAAGAGCGTCGAATAAACGTACATAAATTAATTCGAAATTCAAAAACACATTTGTACGTGGTGGGAATCGAACCCGCGTCTCTCGGACGGAAGACAGCGGCCCTAGCCACTAGACCACCGGCGCTCTTTGTCGCTAACCTATATTTAAGTAACAGCATATGTTTTAAAAATGCATTAGTATTTTCTGAGTTTGACGAAGTTTCCAGAAAATATATTCAGAAACTAAACCCGTATATGAATCTTTTTTGAAACAAAATATTCGGGTTATTTCGGTTATGTTGTTGATAGAAGTTTTATGAGGTATTACAAACGTTTGTATGCCTTCAAAATAAGCCATATGGCAAGCGAGCGGTTTGTATTCTGTATGGTCAGCCATTGTTTCATATGCACGTAGTGGAATTTCATTTCTCTTTTTTTAATTCTGTTATTTTTTAACAAGGGTTTTTGTTTTAACATTTTTAAACGCTGTAGCTTTAAATGTTGCCTGTTCATCTCTATATTTAGGTTAAATAAATTCAGTTATAGATAGTAAGATTAATTACTGTGCTAGAAAAAAAATTTGTAGAATTTTTATCGTTACTTAATATTATTGGCTACAACGTAATCACAACACAACTTATATTAATGTATATTCCTGTATAATATATATAATTGTATTAAAAACCGACGATTTTCTTAGTAACGATCTTCTTCTTTTTTGTTGATTTTATTATGGCTAGATTGAAAAACATAGAGTTACGAGTATCTCTACTACTATATAAAAACTTATTTTAAATCTTTCAGTTTTACAATATACGAACCAAGAATATTTCACGTCACATAAACGTTTGTTACAGTAAAGCACAAACAACAAAGTATAAACAAAAATGTAAGTTGAATCACACTTGGTAAGATAATACGTGTGACTTGTGACTTCGATCTGCTGAAAAAGAAGATGTCTCGTTATAAACTTTTTAATAATGATAGTCCTAAAAATTTATCTTTGTAATATCGAATTCAATTAAAAATATTGTTGAATTGTGAAAAGGTCTATATTTGTCACTCAGTATATATGTACACTGATGTTCATAAATATAAATTAAAAAATGATTTTGTTATCAGCTTCTCGTAACACATCAAAGAAAGAAATGAAACAGTCAAGATATTTTTTTATTTAATTCTCAATAAAAAAATATCTTGTCTTATCTCAACTCAACAGACTCAAAAAATATCTTATCTCAACGTTACCGGAATTTGATGTAAATGGCATAAATCTGAAGTGAATGCTTCCACACAAAGCCACATCGCACATTGCACATTGCTATCGTTTCATTTTACTCATTTTCAGTTGCCACGCAACGCTGATTGAAGTCGATATGTTTGCTACATATTTGAAAACTGATATTTTATACCACCAGTCTCTTCAAAAACTGTGATCAGAATCGACGTCCACCAGACATCCATAAATTTCATAAATTATATAATAAGCAACCTCATTTGAAAGAAATTGGATCCGTAGGAAAACTTTCGCCCAACCTTTGAGGAAAAAGTAACTCAATAAGTCAGCGACCGGCACAACCGTTATATTGGCCGTAATAAAAAACAAACTTTGTTCTCCGAGTGTGTGTGGGTGTGTGTGGAATTCACGGAGTATCCGCGTCAGTATTTGGCCTATGTGTCGGCTAGATTTATTGGTATTCGGAAAAAGTGTTTCGGGAATTTTGTAGTCCAGGCCAAAGCCAGTGTAGAAATGGCTGATTTATTGAATTTTTGTTTTGTGTGCTGGTTAGTGTGAATAAATGCGTGTGTATAAAAAATACAATCATAATTTTCTCCAACAAACTTTTTCTTTCATTTGTAAAAATCTGGTCTTTCAATGTAATGAAATCTCTTTTCCTTAGATAAATGAAAGGCTCGCGTGGCGCTCGCCTAGATACCGCTGGCGTAATTGTAAAATGCGGCAGCAAATACTACGCCGAATTCGGCGTACCCGAGCTCGCGCTGACGCAGTCTCGTTGTACTCGTATTTCCTCCGAGCTTGCATCCTTCCAATTTGTCATTGTCATTGTTGAGTTGCTGCATTCACGGAGCTGTTGTTATTAGATAGCGCGGTATCAAGGCGAGCGCCGCGCGAGCCTTTTATTTATCTAAGTTTTTTTCTTTCATTTACATAACTGCATAAATAACTTGTATATAATAACAATAATAAAAGATAAGAAGACATAATTTTCACTGTATTATTCAATAATTTTACAAATCTACCAAAAACACCAAACCGCAACCGACGATCCAAAAAATTGTTTCAGATCTAACTCAAAGCCAGCAGCTATGCCGAGGGGTGTCGACGCACAAGGTGTGCGGCACACGTGCGTACGCGCCTCGTATCCTGTTCGCCGCGAAGGACGACGACGGTCGCGACCAGCGGAGGAAGTCTGCCAGCAGCCGACTCGGCAGCTCTCCTCGCAGCAGCATCGCTAGCGGGGAAACCTGCTGCGATGGGTTGGCTCTGAAGTAAGTCATTATCATCATTTCATCAGAGATAATAAAGTAATACGCACAAAATATTACTGTATGGTGTATACTTAAACATTGCGAATTTCTGATTGTCTTCACCTGCGAATTTCGGGGTTGCGGATTCTAATCAGGTCCAAGGCAAACACTTCTGTGACTCTGTGTCACTTCTGGGGATGTTGTGTTGTATATGGATGTTATTTATAAGAATAGATTGATAAATATCATGTATGCACTATTAAAAACTATTAAAAACTCAATACGCCATCTATCGAAACTTATTAAAAAAAAAAACACTCATTGCACTATTGGATTACAAAATTCCAGCTAACAATATATCAAGAGAAAACACACCATCTGTGTCTAGATTACCCCGAGAGCAGCACTGCAATATGTTAAGGAGTATTACATGCACCGTCTAACGTTATTAAGCCCCAATTACACTGCGGCGCTGCTGGTTGAGTGGCTCTCTAAATTATTTCACACTACACTTTCAGGTAAATTAGTAGGTGATTGCAGGAGTAATTTGGGAAGGAAAACCTTATTTCAGGTTTGTTTTTTAGTTCCTGTTTTGACTGTTTTTGTTATTGAAGTTATCAATAAATCATTATCTTCATCATCATCATCATAGATTTTATAATATATCTGTCTGATTTTATAATATATAAACGCCAGTCAAGCAAACTTATTTTCAGATTTCGGACGCCATCTTTTAACACTGCATTTTTTAAAAATTGTATTATAAAATGCATGTTTAAAGATAAAACATATTATAGAACTTAAAGCAACGTAATTTTTCTTAGCTTACTTCAATAATTAATAAAGGTTGACAAGGTTGGAATATAAAATGGCATGAAAACAAACAAAATCTAAATTTACACGTGCCGTTTTTATTACAGGGTTAAAATAAAGAACATAAAACAAAATTTCAGTCGTAAAAGAATCTTCCAGCTCACGTAGAAGTAATTCTAGTCTAGGTTAGGTATATATACCTCCCACACAAAGTCTTAAATGATACGAACATAGCTACAGTTAGGTGTGTAGGGGTAATTAAGTCCACCAGGGGTAATACCGTCTGCTAGCTATAACACGAAACTGTTACACTCGGGGGAAAACCGTGCGAACAACTTTATATACCTTCTTTGATTTACTATGTGCTAAGTATGGATAAGTAAATAAAGTTAAGTAAAAAAGCATAGATGTTGTTGCGCGGTATAGAATTATTGGAGGAATGACAACTTGTGCGGTTGTGATTTGTGACCATACTATACGAATAACGCGCTGTGATTGCATTAATTTATAATTCTGAATTGGAAGAAATATATCCAATAATGTTCAAAACATTACATCACATGGCAATTTTCTGACAATAGCTAAGCAAATCTAGATTAGTAAATTGTTCAAATTTTTGTCTTATTGGATTGGATATAAAATGCTTCAACAACAACGGCCCGTTACAGTCCACTGCTGGACTATGAGCCTCCTCCACTTAAGTAGAAGGCTTTACCATAATCTCCACGCTTAGCAGGCAGATTCGAGATCGCAGATTAAAAGGTTACTGTATCAGAGAGCGCTGCTGCCCGTTCTCTGTTCAATGTGCAGTTCCTAAGTCGCCTCTTACGACACCCATGGGAAAGAGTAGGGGTTGGTGACAAATGTATTTTACTCTGCCGTCACCACACAGCTAAAAATGCTTCACTAGATTTGATTTAAGCGAAAGATGTCTTTCGCTTCATTACGATTCGGACGACGCAGTCACAATAAAAAAATACTTGGACTGTAAAGTAATATTTTATGTTTATTTGGTGTATTCGTGGTAGGAGATGAATACGTTCTGCTCCCGTTAAACGTTTTACTGCCCAATAAAAATGCCATAAAGCACGCTTATTTGTTCAGGGAACTGAATGGATTAGTTCGACTTTATACTGATATGAGTGAGTACTGTTGGCGCAGTTCTGACATTTTTTTTTTCGTTTGTGATAGTGACATAAACCTTATTTAAAAGCATTAAGGTGTGGACAGCTGCCGCGGTATAACTTAAACCAGCGCAATAGGACATTTTTAGGTGTGATTGGAGGTGAAATATGAGCGCAGGAGGACAGTCATATCATAGCAACTAGCATAGCAACGATGCACCACCACTGCGTAACCACAACCCTTACTACGATCATCTACACAAGGACAGTGGCGTGCAGAATTTTTTAATTTGTTTTGTCGTAATTGACTGTATATTGCTTTTATTTTTGTGGAAAAATACTGCAATTACTTAGTTTACTATAAAAGTTTCGTGCGCGAGTGTACATGCGCAGTTGAGCGCCATCTTGGTTCAAGTTATGTTGCGGCAACTGTATTGAGTGCTATAATACTTGATACTGTCGAAATCATTTGGGAACGCCATTTATTTAAAAAAAAAAAATTGAAGCGTCAGTGGAGCAGTACCTACTACCTACAAGGGCCGCTGCCTGCCATCTGGGAGACGCGGGTTCAAACCCCACCAATGTGTTTTCAACTTTTGAATTCATAATATGTGCATTTATTCAACACTACTACAGTACATTTAATTTCATTTCATTTATTCAATTCAATAACGGTTTCCCGTGTGCGAATATTATCTTACATTACTAATAATAATAAAGAATAACAAAAAACTACAACTTACAGCTGAAAAAAATAAATAATAATACAATGACGAAACAGAAAAATTTAAGTCTCTCATAAAAATAATAGTAATATCGTTATCATACATCATCGGACGGTCGATAGCACAATAATTAAATCAATAAAATTTACAGTCAAATAACATTCAATTCAATAAAACTTACATTCACATAATATTTAAATAAAAGTCAACATAAAATTAAAATGTCATACAAAAATTCATCCAATATAAAAATTAAAATCATTTAAATCAAAAAGTAATACCTACATAATCCATACTACACAATAAAATCACATGTCATTGACGTTGTATAAAACCTTATCCAATAATTAAAGAAAAAAAACCTTTTTTAAAAACAAGCTTTTATTATTTGTTAAGAAAATGAACTAAAAAGTTAAAAATAAATTAACTCTAATTAGAAGTATAACACTTTATAAGTTCATTGTAACCTTTAACGATAATTAAGCTTCTTTGTCTACGACAAAATAATTCCATATCGTAATCATATATTTTTAACACCAAAACTTTACACCTTAATTATTAAATCTTCCCGTTTTTATTACAGTCTCAATTTTATAAATAAAAAAGCGTGTTACATTGTGATAGCTTAATTATACCATCAAAATGTAACACGCTTTTATTATTTATAAAATTGAGACTGTAATAAAAACGGGAAGATTTAATAATTAAGGTGTAAAGTTTTGGTGTTAAAAATATATGATTACGATATGGAATTATTTTGTCGTAGACAAAGAAGCTTAATTATCGTTAAAGGTTACAATGAACTTATAAAGTGTTATACTTCTAATTAGAGTTAATTTATTTTTAACTTTTTAGTTCATTTTCTTAACAAATAATAAAAGCTTGTTTTTAAAAAAGGTTTTTTTTCTTTAATTTTATTTTTAACTTTTTAGTTTGTTTAATTCGAGATTTACTACGACGTAGTTAGTAGCGCGCTAACGAGCCCAAACACGACTAGGTTGTGTTCTGTATTAGAGGAGTTCCTATGGCCACCTTCCGTCTCCATCATCAGACCAGCTCCAAGGTACCATAATATTGCATTGTCATCCGATTTATACATGAATGCAAAATTTCAGCTCAATCGGAAACTGGGAAGTGGATCAAATTTAACTTGCAAGATTTGATTACAGACAGACAGACAGACAGACAGACAGACAGACAGACAGACAACGGGACAGGTGAAACTAAATAAAAGCTTGTAACAATTTTAGTTTACTCTTAAAAGTACACACATTGACAATGTTTTTTAAATCTTTCGGCAACCTATTAAAAATCTGAACAGCTTGATACCTAGCACTATGTTTGATTACTACTAAATTGGGTACTATAGTGTTGCAAAGATCAAGTCTTCTGGTGCACAGCCTTGATTGCATTTCTTGTTCTGATTCGTACTTATATCTATTCTTAACTATATCTGCCAATAACATCATAACATAGAGCCCCGGAACTGTTAAAATCTCAAATTTTTTAAAGTAAGCTCTACATGATTCCCACGGAGGGATCTGGGCTATTGTGCGTAATGCCCTTTTTTGTACCGTGAATGCTTTGGTAATATTATAATTGTAGCTGTTACCCCAATACCTGATACTATAGCGAAGCCTAGATTCAACCAAAGCATAATATATGGTCCTAAGCTGATACAAGAAAACATCGGAAGGAATCCTGCACACTCCTGCAAATAAATTCAAAAGATCTGTCATGTGTTCATGATGGTATAGTGCAAGCTGTATGTTTCGGATAATAAAAAAAATATTGTTGATTAAAAAGAACATAAGACTTCTATTCTTTATAAACTGACGAAGCCAAACATTCATTAACATGATGTTCACAAATTCGTCATACAATTCGAAATTCGCATTGCTTATCGTAAACAGGAGCTAAATTTAACTCGCATCTATTATTTGAGATCCGTAGACGCAAATATTGTTCGCCTTGCGGGCTGCACGAAATTGTAATTTCCAGATCTGCAAATATCCATCTAAATCTGCCGGTAGATATTTCATCACACGATCAAACTATGATTGGATAACATCATGCAATATAGATCTGTTACAAATACATCAATCGCATTGGCCTCGTGGTATAATTTCTGATAATGTTATCGGAATTTCCATTATCAAATTGGAATGGAATCCAAAATGGAATAAATAAAATGCTTCGTATCCACCATTTTTACAGGCTCTAGATCTTCTCTGATGTTGAAAGCACTACCTGATTTCACAGCTGGTTGACAAATTCCTCCGTCTTTCTTCTTCCTATGTTATTTTTATATAGTGTAGCAGCTGTAGCCACTTTAGCTACGGCTCGCTACTTAATAAAACACACTGTTTATAAATACTTCTACTATATTCGATATTACAACTTTTGCACTGGAAATAATACCATGGTCCGCACACGACGACGGACCGCAGGTAAGAACGTCAAAACTCCCCGGCCAAGCTGGTATGAAGTTTCTTTCGCTCTCTTTTTAAACAAGGTAGTTAAAAAGAGAACGAATATATTCTAAAAAGTATCACACCGCCCCATCACCAAACTACATGGCACATCGACCAACGAGACCCGATGCAACAGTAGATTAAAATGCAAGCAGCATTCCCAATACAGAGTTCATTAAAACCCTTGTTTTTTACAGAGCTTTGGTAAATTGACCGGACCAATGGTTGTACGGAAAATAGTTATTAGCAATCGTCATCAGGTCACTAATGTTATTGAGTTGTACCAGCAAGATGCTTGCCTGCGATATCATCAGTTTTATCCATGAGGTAGACTCGAGCCCTTCGTTTGGTTCGTAATGAACTACTAACTGACGGCTCCGTAGCCCAGGTGGTAGTGTATGTATTTATCTATTTATGTATTGTATATCAGCTGTCTGTTACCCATAGTACAAGCTCTGCTTAGTTTGGGATCAGATGGCCGTATGTGAAGATGTCCCCACATATTTATATTTACTAACTGATATTATAGCAAAAGGCGTTACCTACCTAGCCGCTCAAACCACATCACATCACACTAATATTATAAATGTAAAAATAATATAGATGTTTGGATGTTTGTTCCGCCTTCACGCTTAAAGTACTCTACGGATGTGGACGAAATTTGGAATAGAGATACTTTGTAACCTGGATTAACACATAGGATACTTTTTACGGGAAAAAGTATTTTACATAACGCGAGCGTAGAAAGAAAAATAGCAGACAAGTCTACAGCGCTGATATTCCGCGGGCAGACCGCACTAGCGATATAAGTAAAACTACTCTTTATTCTGTAATTAATCACATTGATCCTTCCATACATAGCAGCGATTTCATTCTAGAAACTTCTCAGACAGACAGATGTTGCTTAACCTGATGCCCGAGTATATAAAACAGGTATAAGCTCTGAATAAGAATAAAACGTCGCAGATAAGTTTGCAGACGGACGGAAAACTCGAGAGGAGCTTCCTCACGAAGCTCTCGTAAATTTTATACCTTTCCCTGACGCTTTGTAACGTCTTGCAGTCGCTTCCTTTGTTAAATCAGTATTAAAGTTAAACGTTTTGTCTTCTTTAGTTTTGTACCTTATTGCGGCGAGCTAAATATCACTTTTGTAGTTTATGATGGATGATGGCTTTAGTTGCTGCACCAAAATTAAAAAGTTTAAGTACTATTACGAATTGTTGGGATAAGGTTGGGATGTGATGAATACATTCACAATACCAATGCCCAAAACAGACATTTTAAATAGATCATATAGGCTATAAATATAATATGCATCCCGTTCCGGCAGTTTGTGGGCGGCATAGTATGCAACGATTTAAGGCGAGGCCCTATCCTAAATTAGCAACTCAACGCACTTTAGTTGAAATTCCAACCGACGCACTACTGAAATAACGTTCATATTAGCGTGTGATGCTTCATGGAGGTTCCGTCTGACACTGCGCAGAAATCGTGCGAAAAACTCGTTTTTCTTGAACTCTTTTCTCTTTTTTGTAAAAAATATAGAACGAATTAAAAAACTAGCTTGTTTCGCCGTTTAGGTATTAATATAGCCACCCAAAAATACAAAAAAATATGTTGTTGTCGCTGAAAATATTGAGAAAACAGATTTGCAAATTTTGAATGTGGGGTGATTTTCGGTGATTTTAATTATTTATTGTTTTATTCTTTGATTATATGAAAATCTACTTGGTTACGCCGCTAAATGATAAACTCTTCTGTTGGTTGTAATTTTCTTGATTTGGTGCATATTCCGAGACGTGAGATCCGCGAGTTCAAAAAGGGGTCCAAGAACGATTTTTCAAATAGGGGCTCGCCTTAATATGATTTGTGGCGTAACCGCCTCTCTTTTGCTTGTAATTATAATATATTTCGACCTTTAGATATCAGTCTGGACGAAGATCGAACTTGGGACTCTTTTGGGTACATGACAGGCTTTTCCAACCATCACAATGTAAATAGAAAGTAATTAAACACCCTACAGACCATAAAAAGTTTCTGAATCTAAAATAAAACAAAAGCCTGTCAATTTTGCTAACATCTAGCCACAAAAGTAAAACCTAAAATGTTAATCAACGAAATGGATACTTGTTTAGTTAAAAAACTTTTTATGTAAATTTTTCGATATTTTCTTCAGTACCTATATTAGATCTTTTAACTTCTAGACTAAATGTAAACACTTTTCTGTGGAAAACGTTTATTCAAAAAGTAATATTGTTCAAGAAAATTAAGATCCAAGAACATTTTTGTAATAAAGTTTCTGCGATGTTTATTCGTAATAAATTTGAAAAAGAAAACTCTATTTCTCAGCGATATAAAGAGAAAAGATAACTTTCTCCTTATTCACTTATGTTGCCTCGTAGCACCAGATTTTGCGCATTCTTTAGTATCTTCACGTGAGCGAAAATCTTGTGATGAAATATACATTTTCAGCTTTCTCCGTTACCTATAACTATTTTATTAAAGTGCTCGCGTTTAAGGTAACCCGATCAAAAGGTTTGAACGCTAGATCATATTATTTAACCGATCATAATTAAGAAAATAAATAAAAACACTTTATTACACACAAAAGTAACATACAAGCAGTTAGATACAGGTTAATTAGGTGCGCAAAAGTGACCTAATCGCTTACAGCGTTCTCTTCCAGGCAACCTTTGGGGAGAGGATACTTATAAAGAAGACTGAGGTACAATATTATATTATAAACGCGTTAGTTTGTATGTATGGATGTTTGTTACTCTTTCACGCAAAAACTACTGAACGGATTGGCATGCAATTTGGAATGGAGATAGATTGTCCCTGGATTAACACATAGAATACTTTTTACGGGAAAAAAATCTAATACCCACGGGAAAATCTTACGCAACGCGAGCGTAGCCACGGGCGGACCGCTAGTTACGATATAATTTTTTTTTTTTTTCCCGTAAAAACGATCATAACATGCTGAGAGTAAAACTATATTTAAAAAATCTCGTCAAATGATATTCGTCTTTTTATACCTGTTCACCCAGTGCTCCGGAGTTTTCATTCACTGGATGCGGGCTCACATCCTTGACTGATCAAAGACGTGCTAAGGTGTAAGGGATCTTCACCTCACACAACCTTTTGATCTATGAAAATGTCATTGAGGTAGGTGCTTTGGAAAACGTGGATGGTTTTGTCATTTATAGCCCACTAATTGAAACGATCGGCTAGTCGACCATGAGACCCCAGTCCAATTTGGTCTACGAGACAACACACAGAACATTTTATTTTGCATCTTAAGGGTTGTAAGGTTGACAACCGACCTCACAAACCCTGGTGTCAGTGTAATCAAACAAAACTAGGGTCCTAATCAAAATGTGAGAAGGTTAATTTTGTGGTATATTGAGCGAAGTCATTTGTAGTTGTTACTAGCTAATAAATCGCAAGAAGAGTACAGTTGGGCTGGGCAGCATTCGGGAAACTGCGTCATATCTTCTCGTCACCGCTACCGCAATGCCTGAAAAGCAGGGTTTATAACCAGTGTGTCCTACCCGTTTTGACATACGGAGCCGAGACGTGGAACATGACGGTGAAGCTGGCTCACCGGCTACATGTCACTCAGCGAGCTATGGAAAGATCTATGCTTGGTATTTCGCTACGGGATAAAAGCGCGAAGGGAGTGTGTGTATACCTACCGCTGCTGCTGTATTTAAAAACAGTTCATTCATTAATAATTCATTCTATCATTCATTCTTTTGGAATAGTGTTGACAATAATAATTATACCAAAGTATCTATCTTATTTAAAATGGTAAAACGTAGATTAGCGCTGGTCTAAGGAAGGAAGGAGGGGTAGGCAGACAAATAATGCTGTTCAAGGAAACGATTCATCTTGGCAATGTTACTGCCACTTTTTGCAGATGTTACTATTTTTGATGACAGCTTAGTCTATTTAGTGACTTCCAAATTCAAAGTCAGCCACGTTTTTGTTTTACTGCATTAACAATTTATACCTTAAGGTTGCCTGGAAGATATTGCTACCTTAGCAATCAGGCCGCCCATCTGTACATTATTTTCAGTGTTCTTTGTGTGCAATAAAGTATATTCTATTCACTTCTATTCTATTCACGTTGGAAGACAAAGTGTCCATTTTTTTACGTGAGTGTTTCCATTTCAAATAACTATAGGTAACAATGTACGAGTATATTCTATTCATTTTTAACTAAAATAAACGACAGGATGTTACCTGCATTTCAGTGTTGCCTGTGCAAAATAATATAGATGGGTGGAGAGATTTCGAATCCGCTGTCGAGTTCTGCAGTGCTGGTGACGGATTTCTAAAATGCACTATGCAAATTCCGGGATCTTCTCGCTTGCAGTAGGAAATGCAGTTTAACACCTTGTCTCTTAGCCGCATTGCGGACGATTGCCAATACCGCCATAAATCTGATAAAACTTGCACCAGACGATGAGTGAGATGACATCTCTTAACAAACAATTTTGACGTTTATATTGAAAATAACTTCGTGATTACTCTAACATGATCCAAAATAGATGGCCGATGATTGAACAAACTCAAGGAGAGTTTGCTGATTCTGATTGCGTACAAAATATATTATGTGAACACGTGGAACTATAACAATGCGTAAGAAATATAATGCTGCTGTATTGTGTGGATTGTGAGGTCAATAACCGACCTCACAAACCTTGGTGTTATGTAATAGAGCCACCAAAAACCACTGTCATGGCTCGTATAATAACTAATTAGAAGGAAGCGGTACTCACCAGTCTTTTAAGACCATCGGGTAATAGGAATTATTATGCACATTTTTTTAAATTCATTAATCGAAATATTTCAAGTTCCAGATGAACACATAAAAATATTTTTTTAAATATCTTGCTCAGAAACAAAGTAATAAAGCTTCAAAGATCCGATGTGTCATGTGACTTTATTCTACACGCGGGCCATACATCCGCCATAGAAAATTTTGTTTTTGCAGGAGGGACAGATATATTTGTTAATATTGTATCTATTTAAATTTTTGATTAACTTCAATTCTGTAAACGACTGTTTTTGTATTTCAGACGAATTATGAAAAAAAAACCAATATTCTTTTTATGCATATTCCCTATTCATTCCCTATTGCACGGAAAAATCTTACAGTGGTTTTTGACTTTAATCCCGATAGGACCTCCATAGTGTGGTAAAATCTGTACTATATAACAGGGTAAGATGGAGATAGAAGATATAGATTTATTTATCGAATGCGGATACTTTCATTTGCGGGCACATAGCCGCATTTGTATTTGATAAATACTCATAGAACGTTTTGCTGCAAATAAATGGAATTCGTTTGTTGAAATTATGTATTCGCTCTTTTGTTTACATGTAAAGCAAGTTGAGCTCGGTAGTTAGTTAGCTCTCTGTGTACGGAGCCCTTGCTCGTTCACGCTCCACCGACCAGGGCCAACACTAACTGAGTTGCTGTTTTGAACCTACTCCGACGCCGACCAACTTTGGCCAACTTCGACCAACTTCGGAACTCCAATTTGTTTCCTTTAAACCCTTCTGAAGTTACACTTACTTGGACAAGATTAACTTTTGTGTTTGTTTTTCGTTTAAGCATGTAACGTATTTTCGGCTTTTAATTAAAGGTAAAGTTAATTACAACACGTCAGTAAGCACTTTAACTTTTTTACTGTAGTATATTTATGAAAATTAATAGGTGATACCTGTGGTTTATGCATTTATTAAATAGGTATATTTTTAATTTTTAATTTTACTACAGTCTTATGGGTAATAATTTCTTAAATTAACAATCTAAATATAATTTTTGAACTCATAAAGTAATATTTATGAGGCTTGTAATTTAAAAGGTTTTCGCTTTGAAAAATGTTGTCCTAAAAATACAAGAGTATTTTACATATTTCTATTTTATTTTAAGTTGAGAATATTTTAAATTACACATAATTGCACTTAACCTCTGAAAAGTCAACAGATTTTATCAATTTCATAGTATTTTCAAGTTACTAATAGTCTATGCGAATTAATGGATCTTCTTAACTTTCATTCTCATCATCAACAGCTCATATACGTCCCCACCGAGGGGCTCAGGCCTACCCTGAATTAGGGCGATTAGGCCTTAGTCGACCACGCTGGCCCAGTGCCTATTCCTATTGCCTATACCTATTTCCTATGCCTATACTTCACACACAATCGTTGAAATTCTCCGCAGAAGTGTGCAGGTTTCATCACGATTTTTTTCTTCACCGTAAGAGCGTCGAATAAACGTACATATGAATTCGAAATTCGAAAACAAAGGTACGCGGTGGGGATTGAACCCGCTTCTCCCGGGCGCGAGGCAGCAGTCCTAGCCACTAGACCACCGACGCTCTATAGCCGAGTCAGCAAAAATTCAACTTTGTTATTCTCACATTGTTCTACAATTTGCAAAACTGACATTCAACCTTATGGTAAACCAATTTGTTTACTTACTGTATAACGTAACATTGACTTACCAAGAAAATACTGCTTCTATAATATTAGTAAGGGTTTGCAATACAAGTAACTGCTCAGACTACATTTTCTTATTTAATTTAAAACGTGCCAGCCAGCAAAACCTCGCGGCACATTGACTGGCACGCTGCAGAATTCCCGGAGAAGGAGACCAAGTATTCTGACTGAATCGCGAACTATGTGCTGGCTTTAGATTGAAGCCAGGAATAACCTGCTTTTATAATAATGAATATAGGGTGCAAAACTTATACATTACTAGCGGTACGCTACGCTCGCGTTGATTTTCCCGTGGGAATAAGACTTTTTCCCGTAAAAAGTATCCTATGTGTTATTCCAGGTGACAATCTATCTCTATACCAAATTTCATCCAAATGCGTTGAGTACTTTAAGCGTGAAGGCGGAGAAACATTCAAACATCTAAATTTCCAAACATTTAAACATCCAAATATATTTTCACACTTATAATATTAGTGTGAAGTGTGATGTGATTTGATGCCTTTGCTATCATCTCAGTAAGTAGTTCATTACGAACCTAGCGAGGGACTCGAGTCTACCTCATGGATAAAACTGTTGATACCGCAGGCAAGATCTTGCTGGTACAACTCAATAACATTAGTGGCCTGATGACGATTAAAAAAAAAAACAAATTCATAAGTTTACTAATAATTTTTTTCCGTATAAAATTGGTCCGGTCAATTTACCAAGGCTCTGTGAAAAGCAAGGATTGCAATGAACTCTATATTGAGAATTCTGCTTGCATTTTAATCTACACTACCTATATAAAAATAACATCTCTATTCGACATTTCGTTCAAATGCGTTGTGTACTTTAAGCATGAAGGCGGAAAAAATATAAAAACATCTATATTTTCACATTTATAATATTAGTGTGATTTCACCTTAACTAAGATTTGGAATAATAATAAATGGGTTTTACCTTAGTGTCACATGATGGCAAGTGACGAAGAGATTGAAGGTGGAAAAAGTTAGAACAGAATAGAACAGAACAGAATAGAATAGAATGGAATAGAATGGAATAGAATGGAATAGAATGGAATAGAATGGAATAGAATGGAATAGAATGGAATAGAATGGAATAGAATAGAATAGAATAGAATATACTTTATTGCACACAAGGATATAACTTGAAAGTACAAAAGATAGATGAAGGGGTGTACAGATAGGCGGCCTTATTGCTAAGGTAGCCATTTTATTCCAGGCAACCTTAGTCCTTATTAGCCGCTCAGGGCACTAATGGCTATACTACTATGAAATCAAAATCAATATTATATTTATTTCCATAAGATGACATCACTTAGATCCGTCATTATGTTACATTTTTTTGGGTGAGTTCACTTACACAATGGCGGAATCTGTGGAGAAGAGCTCACCGAAGAAACTCCACAGTTTACAGTTCCACAAAATTACATATATTTCTTTTTACATACACAAGATTGTCATAGATATATTGAGACACAAATGTCAGAATATTGATATACTTTAAGTTACCATATATACCGGGGTTTGTGAGGTTGGTTTTCGATCTCACTAAAATCACTATATGAAGAAGCAACGGAAGGTTAAGAATTTAGTTTGGAACAAAACACTTGTATTTTAGTACAAAACCTGTAATAGTTTTATGAATGAAATAGTTTTATGTAAACAGATAGCTTATAAAGTACCGGGTGTCCAAAAAGGGTATTTGCACTTTTAAATATCAATAAATCGTCTTAATGAGGGTAGATAGCAAAAACAAATATAATGTCATACGTGGAATTTATTGGAAATTTAGTTGAAATATATTCGTATACCGGAGCTCAGCGCGCACTATTACGAGCTTATTATCAAAACAATAATTCGATAATAACAGCTCGCCGCTTACATCGCGCGCAGTTCAATGTACGGGACATTTCTTTATCTCCCAGTGCGAATATCATTAGAAAATGGATTTAGACGTAATGGACGTCATTTGGACAACATATTTTTTTATCGTAAACTTTCCATTGTATGTACTTTTTGCAAATAGTAATAAAATTATGAAATGATATATTTTTCATATATAATTTTTGGGTATAAACTGCCAACACCCTTTTTGGACACCCTGTACAATAAAGAACGTGGGGGCGTTGCTCTAAGAGCCTATGCTATGAATACAAACACTATAACTTTTAAGAATTAGTTATTTATTTACTCCTTTTTATATAATAAGAAAACCAGTTATACACGTAGACGTCTGGCCCGTGACACGACGGCGACCAGACTCCATAACAAAAAAGAAACCATTCGATATTCAAAAATTATAAACTATATCGAACAAAACGAACGACCAGGGTCCCATTTCACGAGGCAACAATTTACAAGTAACAAGTTACAATTTGATATTCATTGCGTAGCCAATTCGCTTAAACTGTTAGCTCTTACAATTTTATCTCATTGTCTACGCAATGTACGTCGAATTGTACTTGTAATTTGTAACTTGTAGCTTCGTGAAACGGCCCCCAGCCAGCCAGCATCCATAAAGGAGGACGCTCACCACGGTACCTACGTCCTACACAGTAAGTTAAAGGTTATATTTACAGTGAACACGCAACATTTACCTAATATAACAAATAACTTGACATCAAAAGAACTTTCGTCTGCAACGCATGTAAGTAAAATTAACTTGTCAGAAGCAGATCAGTAATTCTAAGACTATTTGCAGTGATTCAGTTAAATTGAATAAGTTATTTTAAGTTAGAAATACGACCATTGAAATTAAAAGAGAATAAATATTTAGTATAAAAATCTTTTGCACAAGCTATTCAAATTCTCCAACAGCATTAAAAATTTTACACATACGTAGAGTGTATTTTATTCATTCATTCATTTGTTCATCTATAATATAAAAATGAATCGCAAAATGTGTTGGTAAGCGCATAACTCAACAACGCCTGGACCAATTTGGCCAAATCTTTTTTTAAAATGTTCGTTGAAGTTCAAGGATGGTTTTAGGGTAGGTGTAGGGTAGGTGTAGGGAAAAATGGCAGGACAACGTCTGCGGGGTCAGCTAGTAGGCTATAAGAATAATATCCGAACATATCATCAACAGCTCATCATATACGAGGGGCTCAAACATATATTGGAAAGGAACTTTTGCGAAACTCCTTTTAGCTCATCTTTACGGCACTGGTGAGGCTAAGAAATGACCCAAGCATTCAGGCGTGGCGTACCAGCAAATAGGTTTTTCCTGGGAACATTAAGATGGTTTCACACTACAGACTCCACTGTACGATAGATGAAACCAACCCACACTGGGCCAGCGTGGTCGACTAAGGCCTAATTGCCCTAATTCAGGGTAGGCTCGAGCCCCTCGGTGGGGACGTATTTGAGCTGTTGATGAGATAGATATCGTAGAAATTTAGTTTGTTATAAAAAAGGATCAAAAGACGATTCCGTTTTCATCATCATCATTCATCATTATCAGCCCACATCCACCCATCCGATTTAATGTTTACATTAAAAAAATATATAAATCGATTTTCTTTTAGAAATAATTTTTATAGCCTAATAAAACGGTTGTCCTCATTTGTTGTTACTGAGAAAATATACTCCAAATTTGAACTTTTATTTAGGTTATAATTGCACATCATATCATTCATGTTGAACAGAAGTTATGGACAGCTGCATTCTCCCGATCCTCACTTACGGTGCACAAACTTGGCCTCTGACGGAACATCAGAGGTCCAGGCTCTCTGTATGTCAACGAGCCATGGAGCGCAGCATGCTGGGTCTGAAACTGACCGATCGAGTCAGAAAAGCTCAAATCGCCGACGCCCCGCACGTAGCTGCCAAGCTAAAGTGGGACTGGGCCGGACACGTCTGCCGCATGCCACTAGACCTATGAGCAAAACAAACGACCACCTGAAGCCCACAAAGAGATAGGCGGAGACGTGAACGGCCTCGTAGGAGATGGCGGGATGAGATTGACTCTTTTTTAAGGAGTTGGGATGAGGCAGCCCAGGATAGGGAAGGATGGAAGAAGAAGAGGGAGGCCTTTGCCCAGCAGTGGGACAATCTAGGCTAAATAAGATAAGATAAGAAGTTATATTTATCACCTCTGAAACACTATTGTATTTTTAGGGCTTATATTCCAGTTGACCTATTGACGTTATTTTTTGTACACCAGTTTCATTTGTAAGTATTTAATCCTAAATAATACTCTTATATATTTGATAAAGTAAGTAAAATAGCCATTGTTCTTTAAACAGTTTAAAAGTCTCCTAAATGGAATGGTTCCGTGCACGTCTCCCGTGGTTATCTCTCCCGCCATATTGCTGTCGCCTTTGACTGTACTATCTTTGAAATAAAACCCGTTTCTGCACATAAGTGTCTCCGCTAGTTCGTATTGTAAGCCAAATTGGCTACAGTCACGCGAACAGAGAGAAATCGAAGTTTTAACTCAGTCTTTGTATTTATAGGGTTCAGAGTAAATTTGTACTTCGAATTTAAGGTATGATTTAATTTGGTTGGTAGTTCTTATTAGAGCTTTTGTTCTGCCGCTTCGACTGGGTATAGTTATGACGTCATATTTTTTAAAAGAACAAAAAGCGTTCATATACTGCGAATGGACGGACCGCTCGAGATTAAATATGTATAAGTTCTTAAAGGCGTTGATTTTGATCCTTTTGGATTGAAGGACAAAGAAGTTCATTTAACTTTTCTCTAGTGCAGTAAACTTTATTTACTGAACGGGATCGCACTATCACAGAGCGTAGGCAAAAAACTGTACCTATATAAAACTATAAAGTATTACTTATGGGTTCTTATGTATTGTTCTGATGATGCGTAAAATGCTTTTATCGGCAACTGACATTTTAATTTTACGGTTCATAGATTTTATTCTCGTGTAATGGATGAAAAAGATAATTTTTGTATAAATATTTTTCGGTTAATAAAAAAAAATTGGTACATTTATTTAATATATTTTTATTTTATTTTTATAGGAGAACCAACAGTTATTAAAAGTGCAATAGGTAGACTGTAACATAGCTACTTAAAAACCAATTAAAGGTTCCCACAAGTAGAATTTTAATTTTCAACTGGTTTATGAGGTCGGATATAAGTGAATAAATGAATTAAAGTGATGTCTAGTTAATATTATATTCCTTTATTTATATGCTTCAGTGAAACAGTCGTCGTATATTAATCACACTAATATTATAAAAATATATTTGGATGTTTAGATGTTTGGATGCTTGTTCCACTTTCACGCCTTAACTACTAAACGGAATGGGATTAAATTTGGAATGGAAATAGTTTGTACCCTGGATAACACATAGGATACTTTTTACGGGAAAAAATTTTATGCCCACGGGAAAATCTTTCATAACGCGATAGAAAAAAAAATGATAGAAAAAAGATCCTGAATAGTAACCTACGTGGCCTAGCAGCAGTTAGAGCTTTCATTTAGTAGGTTTTGGGTTCGAATATCGGTGGGAATACATGTAAATAAAATCATATTGTGAGATTGTGTCTAATTGGTTAATATTTTTTTACTTATAAAAAGAATGTAAGATAAAAAAAATGCCGAATGTTTCTGATATCAGGGTTTCCGATCTTCGACTATAAAATTCAATGTAATGAAGTTTGTTCTACCTTGAAATAAATAAACAATACCGACAAGAGAGTCAGTATTTTAGTGAGTAATGTTGTAGATGCTATAGCTGTGGCTATAAACTAGTTTTATGGGTCGGCGGGGAAAAATTGCACTCAATAAAGTTAACGTGGGTATTATAGTAGGCATTTTTTTTACTTGCGCAATTTACCCTGTTCTACTCCACCAGAGGTCCATTTCTACTGCAACTTACAACAGAGATAATTGAATGTCCATTGCGTAATTAATTAATATTAATCTAAAATTATTTCGCATTCGATTAAACTAAAATGTTATGTTGAATCAAAAATGTGTCCCGATTAAATTATGTCTAGGAGTTAATGTTTTGAGAATAACTTATTCTACTAATAGTTTTTATTTTTTTATTCGGGCGTTATGTAAATATACTTACCGGCACATCTAACCGCCCACCCTTGTATTTCTGGTTAATTTTAAATACGCTTATTGTTATACATTACAATTGATTTATTGATAAATTTACGATAAATTAAACACATTTAAATAAACGTTAAATTAACTACTTTTTAACTAACATCAGCTGTAACTAATAGAATTATAAACAATCACTAGTATTCCCTGAAATGAAGGGTGGGCGGTTAGATGTGCCGGTGAGTGTATAATACACGTTTCCAAGATGACTTACATAGGACCATTTTTGCATCGTTCGTTTCGCAAATACATTATCACAAGTTGACTTTTTACGAGCTGGATATTTTGCGTCAAAATCAATAGGCCAAGCTATCATCTCCCATTGGTATCATATTGGCTTCGCAATATAAAAAAACTTTTGTTACTGCTATCACAAAAAAGGACTTTCCAACAAAATATTGCCAGTAAAAACCCATATGGCTTGCAATATCAAAATTTCGGTTAGTACTAGTAAAACGATTTCGTTACTAGTAATATTTACTTTACAAGTCAGTGTTTTTTGTAATCAGTTAAAAAGAAAATGTACACTAGATTGTGCTAGCATCTTGGGGAATCGCAGCTTTATGAAACGAGTCCCAACCATCATTTCGAGTGCGCAATGTACATCAAACTGTGCTTATATACCTCTAGTTATAGTAAACCTGTCTCAGGGGTGACTAAGGCTTTGGTTTATTATGTGCACTAGATTTCCTCTCGTAACTCGTTTGTTGAGGCAAACGAATAAGATACTTTACAAATAAAGATTATTCTTTCGAGAAAGCAGAACTGTAGCTTTGAATAAAACTTTTTGTAAGTAAAACTGTTTATTGTGTGGGTTGTCATTAGTGGGTTGTAAGGGCGACAATCGATCAAGAAGAATAAGACGTGTGAAGGTTTTATTTAATGACAGAAAAGTCGTATTTTGTCTGTGTTTCATTTTGTTATATAGTAATCCAATACATACAAACTTTAGATTAAAACTAGTAAGAACTGGCTTCAGATTTGTACCTCTAAAGAAAGGTGAAAGCTTCAGCATTTTAATCTACGTTTGGTTTTATCTGACTGACCTTTACAGCAGATTTGCTACGTCGTAGCAAATCTGCTGTAAAGAATAGGATCAATTGTTTAATTTGCAAGAATACATAATGGAATACAGGCTAGGTATAGTATACCCAGTTTGCAAGACTTAAAGAAAAGCAAAAGAAAATCAAGTTACTTTCAATTACATTATAGATTATCATCATTATAGATCTAGTTGTTAATGCTAGTTGGATTGAATGAAAGTATTTTTCTTTTTCAGTAGTGTGGTAACGAAGTCACGTTATCTAAGACACACTGCATTGCGAGGCTGTAAACCTCTCTATCTCTTTAATTACTTTCTTGACCTCCTCTTCGCTTTTATTGGCTAGGTCGTCGGTCGTCGGTCGTCGGTCGACTAAAGATAATAACCAAACAGAAAATTGACTTGAATTCGTCGTTATAGAGCACGTCTGTTAATGACAAAAACATTTACGTCATTTTAAAAATAAATGCCTAAATTTTTAACGGTTTATTTTAGTTATGTCTGACTTGTATAATGTTCTGCGAAGAAAACTAGAAGTCATTGTACTCATCCAAATGTGTATGTAACAATGTTTCAATTTCCTGTATACTGTCGATTATTCTATTTAAACATATATTTTTCTCTATAAGTAAACACGTGTATAACACTAACACTTCGCCCGCGTCTTCATTACATGCAGTTTTCGTTTAAATCTACAAAATTTCATATAAACTGCAATCTTTCCCCTCCCCCCCCACTTAGGAAGAAATTTCCAAAAACCCTACTTCCAGGTCTAGTAGCTTTGGTTCTGCATTAATCAGTCAGTCAGCCAAACATTCAGTCAGTTTCTTCTTTTTAAATATCCCGACTAAATACGATATAATTGTCCAATTCACTTTTACGACTCGAATGATCATAGTTTCATGTTGTTATTTCTTCATTGCCTGTAGGGTTTTATAGGTAATCCCAACATTACACTTGAATTTTATTGCCCAAACATCTGGCTGGAAAGTTTGCCAGAAGGGCAAGTGCCTTGTAATAATGGCTTTACAACTCGGGGGAATGAACTCATGGTAAAAACTTTTGTGAATAACACGTAGGTTGAAAACAAACCAATAAAAAAATATTGTCTAGAAATGTGCCGGTAAACAAAATATTTCTTCCTTTTATTTTATACGTCAAATATTATGTAACACCTATCAATGACTTACAGTAACAATAAGTCCGGCTAGCTTTTAGCTTGTAAATTAATAAGGCAGATTTATAAACTTATAATATAAACATAACAGTAATAATAAATAAAGAAAACGTACATACTTGTAATATAGGAATTTCTTGTTCATGGTAAAATGTTACTGACGGAATTATAATTAATTTACTCCACTAGCTTGAATGAGAGGAGTATTTTTTGCAACTGTTAATTTAAAAAACCGCAGGCCAATCTTATAGCTTAATACCCACATCATAAGATGTAGGTACGCACGTACGCACTACAAAATAGGGTTACACGAACAACGTATGTGTGTTTACGAACAACGCATAGTTTTACTTTATTTTAACCCGAACAAAGTATGTCAAAGCTGCGATAGACAATTAATGCGCAAAAACCTTTTACATTTTATTTATACTGACAACCTTTGTTGACAACATGTCAGCTTTGTGCATTCCCTATTATAATGTCATTGCATTTACTGCTTTAAACCATCTTTAAACTACATATAAACGCTACTAAATTCCAGCTAAAGTTTAAGAATATTGAAATTTTTATTTCAATTTTAAGCGCCGAGCTTTGATTTAGACTTTATTAGATTCTTAACATTAGATTTTTTAGACTTTTAAAAAAAAAGAAAAAAGACATGACGTGCATCTGCCTGCAATAACCCCCTAAACCTACAATTAGGAGTATGCTGCTCTTTTTGTCTTTTCATAAGAAAAAATGTGGAATTTCAGGATTAGATCTAATTTATACAGCTATCAAATGAAAGTTATTTCACGCAAGTCAAAGTCAAAATTATTTATTTCCATAGGATGTTATTACATCACTTAGATCCGTCATTACATTTTTTTGGGTGAGTTCACTAACACAATGGTGGAATCTGTGAAGAAGAGCTCACCGAAGTCGCACAAGTAAACGACAAACTGAGATTTTGGTATGAACATCAGGAAAATGTAGATAATAAACATTTTTTTCTTATTCTTCTCCAGAGTCCCAACTCCTCGCGGCTCGGTGTCCAGCACGGGCAGCAGCAGTACCGGGTCCAGGTTGGCTCGTCTGCTGACCCAGGGCGTGAGGGGCACTCCTGAAGACTACGGAGCTGATGCGCCCAGGCGACTAAGCTGGGAAAGGTCAGTCCTAAATTAACAAGCAATCGTGTATATCTGCAGCAGGTTCTGTATTCTTAGGAGCAAATTTTCTTTCGTGAATCATGGAAATTATTATTATGTTGTGGGCAATATTTTATGCTTGAGGAAAAATCACACAAAAATACGATACATAAAACAACAAGGATTCTAAACGCTATGGTATTTTATGTTGACTTAAATAGTCTTCCTAGAACTCCACCCCTAAGATGACAAAGGGGATTGTTAAAGTTTGTATGAAACTCCTCTCTTTAAACGAAAACCACGCGATTGAAGTCACAGGCGAAGTACAAGTTTATGTATACCTACTAATCGAATTAGTATTTTATGTATTTAGCGAGTAGTTTACGTGTTTAATCGGTTTAATTAGGCGCCGCACCTTTCCCTAAATACCTCGCAGCTTAAGTCGCGCTAATCTCTTTCTTAAGTGTGATTACGTTTCGGTACTTATACTCAGTGACGCGACCCGTTTCCATCACTATAATATTAAGGTGTCATGTTACAATATTTAATTTTAGATTAATTTTTCTTTTTTAGCAATATCTTATAGTAATCTTAAAAATGCAATACAATTTTTTTAATATTTAATTATTGACATGAAATAATTCACATAATAAATAAATAAATAATATGAAATCAAAGTCAAGCCGCCTTATTGCCAAAATAGCTTGCGCTAAAAAATTGTTTTGCGATAATTTTTGGATTTAAACCGCAAAATAGATTTTGGAGCTATAAGGTTTTACAACTTTAAGGACTATCATTTCATTTTATAAAATTTAAAATTTGCAATCAATGGTCCTTGTGTTATTGTGTTTTTATACCTAAATATAGTTAGATAAGAAAATATTTTATCTGCACCTAAACTTTACTAGTTAAAACAAATGGCTCTTTTACTAATGAATCGCTTAGCATTTTCAATAAATAAAGCGGCTTATCAAGTTGGATTCGACTTTACAAAGTAATAAAAGTAGTTCTAGACGGTATATTGCCTTTAGCCTTTTAGTAAACGGTTCCTCGGACCAGACCAGCAGTAAGCCGACTTGGCTTGGCTTGCTAAGCCGAGCCTAATCCAGCTTACCGAACTAAATAAGAGAACGTTATTTTTAATGACCCATAAACAACGAATTATTTCGTTGCCCATAAAGAAGATCTAGCGTATGTTTTGTACTTAACTTGTTTACTATTTCTTGAGACACTTTGGTTACTTAAATTAAAACTATGATAAAGATTGTAGATCAACACGTGAGTTTTTGCTGTAGGGCACGTTGTACTTACGTATAAGTTAAAGACGCTCTGAGCCTTAGATCAAATATAGTGGTAGATACACGATCGCCGCCGCTCGAAAAACGGCACCATCAAAACAAGGCATAAACTAAGCGTATGCCTTGTTTTAATCTCAGTCGCTAATCGACAGCGCCGATGGTGTAACGTTACGATACGCAAATGTGCACTGAAAATGTGCAATTCAGTTAGTATGGTTTCGTAATTACGATATTCTAAGTATTTTTTGCATTTCTTGGCATTTAATTCTATTTTTTGTAATATTTATCATCATCTGCCCAGCGCGCGTCTATCCCTTTCACTCTTGCAGACGCTACTCTAGGGCACAGTGATAAGGTATGCGCAGCTCCAAAATAACGTAACGCGCATATCTTATTTGGCGATTTTGTACTTTGTGATCAATGATCTAAAGTTCGTACTAAATAATATCTTTATAAGCATGTATAAAATATAGTTGACGCGGTGCCACGATTTGCGTTAGATTTTGTATGAGAACGTGGATCTACCACTATATTTGATCTAAGCTCTGAGCATAAGGCTGTAAGAAGAAGTTTAAGGTTGCCTAAAATAAACTTCTACCTTATAATAAGGCCGCCCATCTGATAACCATATTTATAGTACAAGCTTTGCTTAGTTTGGGATCAGATGGCCGTGTGTTAGATGTCCCCACAATCTCTAATTCTTATCTGAATATTTCTCATATACTGCATATTTTTTTTTTCTCTGCATATTTCTTGTGTGAAAAAATAGTAATATAATCTGTTCCAATTTAAAACACCTATTACTATAACCTACCACCACTTACCCCACCCACCCCAATCCCCCACCCACCATCTAACCTATCACCACCAGCATGAATCGTATTTGAAAAGAACCAACCAAGTATTTCAAAGCAATCATCAAATAAAAAGTTTATTGCAAGTTCCGCTATTGAATTTGCTCTATCGACCGTTCAAATACCCTCTAGCAACTAAACGCCAACATTTATGAGCCCAAGCCATGTGTGAAATGTAATGGGACCAACGAATGGAACCAACGAATGGGATCAACAACGATGTAGAGAGCTTTGAGAAAGGCCCAACGCTGCTCACGGGACCATTTAGGCTATTTGACCTGTCGACAATTTATGGCCATGCGAATTCGGATACAAGTACGTATTGAGACCTGGGGATCGATAACTGGTTACCTGTCACTAGGTGCACTTAAGATACAGAAAGTTCTCCGCACCTTCGTTTAAATGCATTTCCTCCAGTCATCGTATGCGTTGTAAGGTGACAACTGCCCTCACAAATCCTGGTGACAGTGTTAAAAGAGCCGCTAAAAGTTACTGATATGACTCTTGTAAGATCTACTTCCGGAAATAGTAGCCGGAACCCACGGAGCCTTTTGAAGCATGGAATCATCTGTGTCTTTTCATCTGATTCAGACTGCTATGTTCTAACCTATCTGGGGATAGAATCACAAAATTTTTGATTTGGCTGTCCCCCCCATCATAGATTAGATATATCGATAATAAAATTAATTGTTTCAATAGTCGAACACAAAGGAAACTTTTAATATTAACTTTGAAAGTACTGTCGAGTAAGTAATGTAGTCGGAACATTTGAGAATTTGCTAACTCCAAATACTCGAAATACTCCAAATGTTTCTCGTGGGTATTCTTACACCCGACAGCAATTTATGGAACCATGAACGGGAGTTTCAGTGTGTTTTGGTTCAGTTTTACTACTCAGTAAAATATTAGTAGTAATAGTGGTATCAGAAATAGGCTGTTAAAATAAAAATAACCCACACATGTTAAGTTGTGGTTTTCTGTAACTAAATAAGGTTTCCATTATTTTCTTCTACGCAATGTATGACGCATGTGCGTGCGCTGCAAAGCCAATGCGCGCTCATGTATCGTAATTTACCTATGCTGTTTTTTGAATTCTACGTCCTTCTTTTTTTTGTCGTAGGCTAGAAATATATGTTACAGACACTGCACTGCATACTCATAATACGAGAATTTCATAATTTCGTGTTAGTTATCGATCAACCTCACAAACTCTGGCTTATTAGTGTATTAAGAGCATGGCATTATGTATTTATGTTGCATTCAAAACACAACGCTCGCCATGTCATAGTAAATTACTATATTCTATCTTTAAATTCAATTTGATACAAGACATTCAAGTCACGCGCAAAATTCGTCTTCAGTGACATTTCTGTTCGATAGCTTACTAAGGACAAATGTGCAAGCAATCTTGTTGCTATTCATCTCGCACCTAGACTCTGTGGCTCAGTGGTTAACCGTTGACTTTCGATCCAGAGTTTTTGGGTTGAATACCGATGTGAACGGTCACTGACAAGATTATTATGAGACTTTTCCTTTTTTTTAACTTTGAATTTTTTTTTTACTAGAGTCAGGACATTTAAATATGCTGCTGGTTGAATTACCAGATTTTCTGAAAAATTTGATGATTTGATGTTAATTGCTGAAATATTCGTTTCATGAGCCATGTCAGTGACTTTTAGCCTTTGGCACTTTAAATCACTAATGCCAGGGTTTGTGAGCTCAGTTTTCGACCTGTTGAAGTTGCAGAAGCCACCCACATGTTGATGAAGAAAAAGAGCTAAAGAATTAATAATAATATTAAATGTTGTGCACAAATTATCTGTTATTTTTTTAATTTTACTTTGAACTAAGAACAAAGTTTCACAAAGACGCTGTATTATTAATTAGAATATTTTAATGACTTAGAAACAATTTCGATTTAATTTATTATTGGTTTTTTGACGGAGTTCCAATTACATTCAAACTCACGAAAAGTTTCTAGATCTTTGCCTTATTATATTAAAGCATTTTAAATATGAATGAATGAATGAATGAATATACTATTTGAAATATAACGAAGTTATTTTTTCATAATATTTTATTTGCTTAACTTACTTTGTTTCTGCTTCTTTTCTTTTGGTCTGGCTTTAACTTTGTATTTTTTTTTTTAGTATAACTACGTTGTCTCTCAAATAATTATTAAATCACTGTGAAACTTTTAAATAACCTAGTTAAATTACAAGCATGCAATTTCATTCGAAATAATTTATTGCATCCATACAGGAAATTAGTTTGGCAAGCGCGAGTATAAACGTGTATTTTTAGTCAAATACCCATCCAAATGTAAGGTTATAGTAAATTTTTTAATTTAAAGATTTCGTTTTATTGAGTATATTTTGTAATTTGATTTAGTTTGTCACACATCAACATAAATAACGTAAATTTTACATTATTGAAACCAAAAAATAAACTCGGACAGGTGAAAGCAATCTTTTACAGGAAATCTGATAAAATATGTATGCGGTGTGTCTAATAATTAAAAAGAAAAACCTCAGGATGCTGAAAAATAAAATTGATATCATCAATTTCAAACATTCTTGCATTATAAGCACTAAATATTTCTATTTGATTCATATGTTATACGGCGTAGCCACATCGTAGCACATTGCTACAACTGGCGTAGCCGTAGCGTGCCGTAGGCAGACCCAGTGTTTGTTTTTTCCTCGCGTCTACAAAACCTTTTGTGACATACTTATTAACTAAAAATGCTTTGTAATAAATAAAACAATGCTTTATAAACGCATCCTTTTATTAACTTAGAAAAATAAAAGAAATAAAAAATCTACCGGGTCGCGTAAGTCAGAAACAAAGGGTACGGGAATTGCGAACTTAAAGTCACCAAGTACTTTTTTTATCGATCAAACATTACGTACGCAGTATTTCTGAAAATCAATAAAATATCAATATATATATAAAAAATATATTACTCTTCATTATTAAATATGAAGGCTCGACCTCGATGTATATTTAAATTCAGAGCAGAGTCGGTGATTACCATAATCAAGTGAACTCTGTTCCATTGTTTACCACATTTACATAACCAAAAGTGACATTTTGAGCTGACGTTTGGAACATAAATCCTGTCGAAATTCTGAATTCTGTTCCGAAGTGTGGCTACAACTCAATATTCAGCTACTCAAAGATGTCGGTCAGGACTATAATTTAATTTTGGAACTAGTTCGTAATACTGTGATATTGAGTGGCAGTTAGTGCTGTTATCAACGAATTTATCTATAGTTTAGAAGAGTAACCGTCTAACAAATCCCGTTAAAATATGGCACCTAATAATTTTGACAGACGACGACGACAGAGAGGCAGATGATGTCGCTACTGTACATTGAAGCTTACTTTCGACGTTCTTAAAAACTGAGTCATATAAAACATCATTATACCGCGTATTCGAATGTCGTATGGTATAGTTTTGCTTTCTTTAGTATTCTTTTGGTGGGGTCAAGTTTGAAGCATAATTATTCTTCTAGATTATAGATAATTCGTTGGCTGTTACACTCTTAAGTTGAAAAGATAGTGCCACGAGTTTAGAGCGCTGACCAGAATACTATACGAATACTATATTACCACAGGTCAGTCAAGGAAAGAAATACATCTAAAAATTTACAATCTCATTGACACATGAATATTTGATGAAAAAGAATATAAGTTAGTTAAGTAAATGAAAAACAGTTTGCGTCCCCCTTGCTAAATTGATCAGGCCTACCGCGCGGTTTTATACGAACGGCCAAATTTTTTGTCGTCTGCTAGCTTATGTTCCGGATTATTTTATTTAATTGAATTATCACTCATAAACACTCTTAATTAAATTTAACAATGTATAAGCGCAAGATTAGTATTTTTTTAACGGATTAATTGCTATAACGCAGGATTAGTATATAACTACTTTAGGCAAGCGCTCGACGTTCTCGATTTGACAGCTACTAAGCCCAAAGAAATATCAGCTCAGGAAAATGAACCCTACAAAAATGATATTATGGAATCAGCAAACCGTTAATCTTAGAAAAACCGAAGTATATGTAGGTATATCTGAAAACCACTCCTCGAAAAATTGCGATTGAAATTCGCTGTGACACGGACCAGCGAGTCGAGAACACGACGCGAGCTGCCAAATTGAATCATACGATTATATTCGAAAAAGCACGCGAAATAAGCTAGGAATTTCAGGGCTTTTCACATAAAATATAATATGAAAATAGTGCATATTTTATACCTTTTTACAGGAATACACTATACAGATATAATAAGCATGCTAGAGGACATGAAGTGAAAGTCGAATAAAGTCGTCTCAGCCTTCTCTTTTGGAAAGGAAGAGCTATGTTGCTGTTCCTTTTTCTAAAGAATTGATAGATGTGACTTATACACAATATGTATATGTATGTATGCTGTTTTTTGTTGTTTAGTGTTATGTTGTGTTGTAACCTAAACATGTTTAGTTGTTAAATATTTAGTATGTTTAATGTATTGTTAAAAGAAAGTGTATTCCTATTTTTTTCACTTCACGACTCATGAATGCATTTTAATAGCAAGCACAATGAACAACTTAACACATCAATAAAATGGAAATAGCTTCTCTTAGAACTGGCAAGCTATTAAATTAAAATCACAAAGCGGAATGGGTTTCTGTGGTCGTTTGAGTGACGTGAAAATTTCATGTATGTGACACGACGCCAACCACAAAGTACACGTTACGGGGCACAAATGATTAGAACATTCAGCATAGTAACAGTCGATATAAAGCCAATGTCTGTGGTTGTTTTGAAGCTAGCATACTCGTACAACGTATTTAATATTTTTAAGGTGTAGTAAGTTATCAATTATGCAACAAACAACTCTATTTTATTTTGTAGTCCTCTCCGATAATAATATCTTTCTACTGATCACTCTTATTCAGGGTAGGCTCAAACCTCTTTTTAGGGACATTTATGACCTTGTATGTATCAATAGTATAACTGTGTTGACAGCCTCCATGGCCAAGTAACAGCCTCCGTGGTTGAGTGCTCGAGACTTCAACGTGGGCGTTACAGAGGTTCTGGGTTCGATTCTCGGGGACACAGTCAAGCAAAAATCTCTTTGTGAGACTTTCCCCAGTTTGGTTAGGAAATTGCAAGCTGAATCAACTGATTTATAATTTTAAACTTTCATGTCTCATAAAATATGTTATGAATCAACTGATTTTCCGAAAAGAAAGATGATTCCGTGCTTCGAAAAGCACGTTAAGCCGTTGGTCCCGGCTACTATCTAGTCGTTACGTGAGCTAAGTCAGTGGCCTTTGGCGGCTCCGTAACACTGACACTAAGGTTTGTGAGGTCGGTTGTCGACCTTACAACCTACACGATGGAGAAGAAGAAGGGTAGGCTTAAACCCCTTTTTAGGGACACATTATAACCTTGTAGGTATCAATAGTATAACTGTGTTGGTTGTTATTTTTTAAAGTTTTATATCATATTCCTTGTGACGCAGCTTTTCTTGGAAAGATTGCTGTAATAACATTGTTTAGGTGCTTGCTCACAAAAAGGGTTTATCTAAAGGTGGCCACATGGCAGCGATAGGAAACTCAGCCAAGAAGATTAATTTGTACTATCCACCCACCTGCGGCTACGCCCGCGTTGTTTACAATTTCTTATGGTAATAAGATATTGCTATATTTTTTCTTGGGTCTCAAACTATCTTCGTACCATATTTGATCAAAATCGGTAGATTAGCCGTTACAGCCGAACGTGTACCAACCAACCATGAACAAGCTTGTCTTTTCCTTGATATTTGCTAGCTTTGTATAAATCTCAATTCGAATAAAATATTTTTGTTTTTGATTTTAATTTTTGACAGACAAACAGACTTTCGTGTTCAGAATAGAATGTATACTTTACGGCTAGCTGCAACAAATGACATATATTTACCTACTAGAGCACCTGATTACGTCATTTAAGTTGTCTGTTTGCTTAACTATTGACCGGTACTGGATACCCGGATAGCGGTCCGGTTACAGACAATAGGGCGGTATCCGTCTCCGTGTTGACCCGGGCATATCCAGGCTTAGGATAACCCATCCATTTATCTGTCTATCCAGTCTATTATATACGTTCGGCTGCAGAGAAATATGATCCCTTGCTAACACATGCTAAAATCTATGTCGGTCAGCGTTCGAGATGACTTTACCTACTAACACTCACTGGCCGGTAAGTTAATGTATGTAAGTAAGTCTGTTTGTTTCAAATCAACGGCCCGTTACAGTCCACTGCTGGACTATGAGCCTCCTCCACTTAAGTGGAGGGGTTTGCCATAATCTCCACGCTTGGCAGGCGGGTTGGAGATCGCAGATTAGAAGGTTACTGTATCAGAGAGCGCTGCTGCCCGTTCCCTGTTCAATGTGTAGTCCCTAAGTTGCCTCTTACGACACCTACGGGAAGAGTAGGGGTTGGTGACAGACAAATGTATTCTACTCTGCCGTCACCACATGGCAAACTACCCACTTAAATTAAAAATGGAATATCTGATGAAGCATTTGGCCGTCGACTGAAAAACTTTTTATTGGATCACCCAATGTACTCAGTAAATGAGTACAAAAGTATTATTTAAATCATCTGACATGATATTTTCTAGTTATTATTATTATTTCTAAATTGTTTTATTATTTTATACTCTCGTGCTCTTTGCGATTTTATAGTTTTAAGAAATTTAAAATGTATTTTAATTGTCAAATCGAGTTAATAAATGAAAATAAACTAAACTAAACTATATCCTTTGTTGACTGTACCCCACCAGGAGATATAGGATAATTCCATAATTCTCGTGAGTTCTTCATCACTAGACTAACGTTTGACAGATTGGGGTCACCTATTTACCTTTGTGGATAATAATGTTTACCAAAAGATTATACTTGCGTAATGTAACGTATTATTTCACGTCTATGTCTATTGAAGGTAAACAACAACAAGTAATGCTAAGATTTCGTCCTTGCTGTTATGTTATTTCTACGTGCTTACTCATAAAGGACACACGAACAAAGTGTCTTCCCCTTAATAGAGACAATAGGAAAAGTGTTAATGGACACGTTCTTTTAAAGGCAATTGTATACGCTATTACAATAAGGTAGGTAAGATATTAAAAACTATCCTTTAGACAAGTTTAAAATAATTATAAAACAGAAATTGTATAAAAAAGGTTACTATAGGATATCTGATTACTTAGAGGACAAATGTGCATGGGAATAGATTGTTTGAGTAGCAGGCTTTTTCGATATGTAATAAGCATTATTTTGTAATTGACAATATTCTATTTAAAAAAGGAAACGCAAAAGATGCGACGACTGTGGAGTTTCTTCGGTGAGCTCTTCTCCACAGATTCCGCCATTGTGTTAGTGAACTCACCGAAAAAAAATTAATGACGGATCTAAGTGATGTAATAACATCCTATGGAAATAAATAATTTTGACTTTGACTTTGCTAAAACCTACTTAGCAATTTAGTTAAAGTAAAATTACTCATTAGTCTTTAGGCTAGATTGTAATGTTTATTTTAGGGTGCCTTATTAGGTACAATAAAATTGACCGAAAAAAAAAAATTTATTTCTAGATAAAAAATGAGTGAAGGTCAGATATATAAATACCTAGTACATAAGAGAGAAATAGAAGCTTCTGATGATAATCTTTTTGACCGTTTTGGGACCATGACGACCACTCCGAAGAGAAATTGTGGTAATAGTCCGTGAGCCCGTTCCAAAAATCACCTCCTATGAACAACAACGTAACTCAATTTTAGCAACTAATCAGTACAGCAGTTTAAAGAGAAAAAAAATACATTTTACCTATTGTTAGGTTTTTTTGACTTATGCTAACTTCGGTTCTATCTATTGTACTTAGAGACTGCTAAGAGCTAGGACAGAAAATTAATAATAATAATAATAATAATAATCATTTATTAAGAGTAAATAAAATTATGATAATGGTTATTTCTTATTCAGTGCAAAAACTTTAATATGTTGCTCAGATCATGAAACTGAACAGCTTTTCCCAAGAATCATGGGTTCGGAAATGAAAGAAAATTTTGTACCTCCCATACTAATAGCAGTTGCCTGCGGCAGTTTGTATGGGAAATCAATTTGTTTTCAGTTCCGGACCTATTTTTTTTTCGGGAAAATCGTTTAGTTTCAAGGTCTGAATGACATATTAAAGTTTGTGCACTGAATAAAAAATAACCGTGTATACAACTCGCTATATAGATTTAATGGTAGGAGAAACTATGAGAGTTTAAATATATATTTATACAGTCCTAAAGTCAAAACAGAACGCCACAACTCACATGACATTATATCTAAAATTAACAAGAAGTACAAAATAAACAGTAGTGGCAAACGCAATCAACACTCTGACTCACAGTGTTCTTGGAAAGCTTAACAGAACTTTAATTTTAAATAACTTGCTTGCGGGCAATCGCGATGGCGAGATTTTCTACGGATTTTCTTAATTTTCAATCTTCCAGCACTGAAAAATAAAAATGTAGCATGAACGAGGATTTTGAGACTCGAGTGCTTATACAGATCAAGTGAAAGGGATAATCGATGTTTGGAAAATCTTAATCGTAAAAATCATCGCAACCCGAGGTAAGAGATTGGCGATGAACAAAGAAACATGGCGACTTGGACAAGATTCGAGCTCTACATAAATATTATTCTTGTCGTGTAGGTTGAAGACTTACCTTACAAAATCTGGTAGTAATTGAGTCAGCAGCGGTCTTTAATATGGTTTTCTTGTAAATAACTATTTCCATAGTTAATAAGGACTAACAAATGGCTCAACGTACCTTCCAAAGCTCGTAATTACAAAACTTATAGATCAATCAGGTGATTCAATATTTATTTATTTTTGAAGTTTTATGGTCCGGTTACTAAGACCTCCATAACCAAGATTCGGATAGTCTCACAAAGTAATCGTTACTGAGTTCTAAAACTAAATTCAAACGCCATCACATCACATCAGACTTCACACTATCACATCTATCACACTATCACATCATCCAAGATTCGGATAGTCTCACAAAGTAATCGTTACTGAGTTCTAAAACTAAATTCAAACGCCATCACATCACATCAGACTTCACACTATCACATCTATCACATCATCACACTATCATACTTCACACTAATACACCACCGGGGGTGTCGTTCTGGAGGTATCAAATGGAATGAACGATATTATAAATGTAAATAATAAAATAAAATATAAAATATGTTCAGATGTTTGTCCCGCTTTTACGCCTTAACTATTGAACAGATTTAGATGTTTGATATTGAGATAGTTTGTGACAAAGGATACTTTTTACGGGAAAAAGTCTTAGCACGGGAAAATCATATACGCCTTACAATCCGCTAAAAGATTACTTGAACAAAACAAAACTTATTTTTCTCTAACAAACCCAAACGAAGTAAATTGAAAACCTCTTGGACACGAGTTGGTCCTCCAACAAAGAAACTTCCGTTTTATTATTGTGATCGTAGCCAATTTAGGGAACCGTCTGTTAGTAGAAAGATCTGCTGTCGTAACAAGTTTAAAAGACCTCTGTTTCCTTTCACTTCAATACTTTGTATGCGAAAAATTAGGTATTTTGTACAAGTGCTAACATGGACAAAAGGCAAACATGGATCGGATAGTGTAGTTTTAGAATATCTTCCAATCATTGAAAGGTTCGTTGGTTTCACCTTTCATCACACATAATGGTAGGCGTAAGAGCGTCGGTGGTCTAGTAGCTAGGGCCGCTGCCTCCCGTCCGGGAGACGCGGGTTCGATCCCCATCACGTACCAATGTGTTTTCGAATTTCGAATTCATATGTGCATTTATTCGACGCTCTTACGGTGAAGGAAACATCGTGATGAAACCTGCACACTCCTGCTAAGAAATTCAAAGGTTGTGTGTGAAGTCGACCAACCCGCACTGGGCCAGCATGGTCAACTAAGGCCTGATCGCCCTAATTCAGGGTAGCCTCGAGCCCCTTGGTGGGGACGTATATGAGCTGTTGATGAATAGTATAGGCTTTGATAACTCTGCTGAAACTGACAACATGAATATAATATATATATATCCATCCACGCATAAAATATTGTTAACCTTTTTATTATTATGTAAAGTGTTTTCTTCTTTTTCGTCGTATCCTCATGACTGAGGGTCGTGACCACCAAAAGACGCGTTGCGGGACAGGGCTCTCCAGGTGAATCTATCTTGGGCAAGGTGGATTGCGGCCTGAGTGTTGCAATTAATGGACACGAGAATGGCATCTGTCCACCGAGAGGCTCTTCCTCTGCTCCTTTGCTCCAACGTGGCCCACTAGTATAAGTCTTTCAAGGTCATGAGGCTCCCGGCGGGCGACGTGACCGCAGAAAGAGAGAGACCTTTGGAGACAGATTAAAGACAGGCGTGTTTTTATATTGAGCTCTTGAAGAACAGAGACGTTAGTCCTATGTGCTGTCCACGGGATACCCAACATTTTACACCAGCACCACATTTCAAACGCATCTATTCTTGATGTTAGTCGAGCCTTCAGGGTCATGTTTCCGACGCATATAGAAAGATGTAGAAAACCAATGTATGCATAAGGTTCACTTTTGTGCTGCGGTAGATGTTTCGATTTTTCAAAAAATGTAAAGTGTACTCATACCTTATAATTATGTAGTATGCTTGCAGAAATACAAAGGCAACTTCGCAGAAAATTGAATTATGCGTCAAATCTCTTGATCAATATAGTTTTAATTACTTTGCAGTTTCGACACAGACTACTAAAGTCACTGGCATACAACTATTGCAAACTACGCGACAAAGCAGAAATGCAATTTCTAGTACTGATATTATGAATGCTGTATTTCCCAATTCCCTTTATACCCAAATAACTCATATACCAAGAAACATGCATCTAGGATAGTTGTGAAAGCTCAAGTTACACTGGTCGTACAACTTAGGTACCATTACTGGGTTGATCCCAGTGATACCATGACAATTGTTCAGGGTTACGCGAGTAACGCAATCTAAACAATTATAAGTAGCACTCCGTTGTGCACTCACAGATCTATAAAAACAAAATCTCTCATATTTAAATCTTAAATATTATGGTTTTAATTTTGACTATGATAATATAAGCTACACTTTCAGATCTTTTGATCAGGGACTGTACCGATATTTTTGAAATATACTTTTTTATCGATAAGACATTTTTGCATTTTCTTTGACTGTATTCAAATTTGAAACTATCCCACTGTATAGCAAGGGTGCTCTATTGTCACTGTTTCCACTGTTTTCTATCTCAAACTCTTTTGATAGTACATGTACTCGTTTATAAGTTCCGTTTTGTCTTTTTTATCAATACCTTTAATTTTCTATACGATTTGACTAACCCGCCATATAACCCATTCGGCTACATCCGTGGAGTTATTGGGAAGGGTTGCGTGGAGTGTTTGGAAGGAACCTAAGGCATTGTATTCAAAGCACGTTTCGGCACGTCGAGATAGGTTTCATTACAAGTTATGAACGTGTGCTCGGGAACGTTGAGCCACGGGGAGTATGCTGCCGAGATTGTGGACTGGATAAGCCCGAAGGTGGTAGTAAACCACGTCTGTCTTTATTTGTTTTGGGTGTCACTTTGTTATGTTTGTTTCGACCATAGATATATAAACTCATTCGGTAGGGTTTGTGCAGTAGCCACATTGAGAAGACAGAATGCGAATTGGGATTTTTGCTAAGTGGGTTGATAGCGAAGTAGTCACCTAGGGAAGTAGTCAAAATGAGAAATGGGCTATTTGATAAGTAGACGTATGGCGCCGAAAATTTACATCAAATTAACATTTTTAAATTTAAAGATTCAATGTATATAATTGCAATTGTCGATACTTGGTAAAACTCCATGAGCAAATAATTTTTGACAATCATGTTCTTTATCTAAAAACTAAACTTTTTTAAAACTGTTTTTCGGCACTTGATGTCATTCATTTTAGTTACAAAAAATACATGATATGACCGTAGATCTCTCCATATATAAAGGTAGCAAAATTAATAAATGATGTAAAATAATATCCTTAGTTTTTATTAAGTAACATACTAGTGTGCTTTCATACATGTACTTAATTGCTAGTAAACATAAAGTAGGTAAATAAGGTACGATGCGACATCAACAAATTTTCAGTTACTTTTATGTCCACTTAAATGAACAATAAACAGTAAGTACTTTTGTTTGTGAACATGCCACCTGTTCTCTGCATTAAATATTTTTCCATACGTGAATAGATAATGACAACAACGCCCATATTATACACTGAAACTATATAATATGGGCGTGGTATCAAATAAAACTATTCTTAAAGAATCTACTCTTTATTTAAAGAAAAACACATTAATATAAATTCAATAATGTTAATAATGTAATGAAAGTGGTTTACTTACATACAAAAGCTCAATAGCAAACCGTAAAAGGAGCCTTTTTTTATTTATTAATAGGGTAACGGACTTCATTTTTTTATTTTATAAATCCAAACTTCTTAGTATCTGCTATCGAACACTAAAATAATCTTTAAAATTGACTAGATAATTTAGATAATTTACAATAGGGGATCGGACTACTTTTTTTTATTTTATAAATCCAAACTTCTTAGTCTGCTATCGGACACTAAAATAATTTTTGCTCTATATTTAAAGTTGACCGAGTTATAAAGGTTTGAAATTCAAGATTAGACAGAGAGGCACATACTCACTTGTGACGTCATTTGTTAGTAACGCCATTATAATCTCCATACAAAAAATCGTTTTTGAAAAAGACAGACATATTGAATGAAACTTTAAAAAATCACTGTAAATTTGTTTTTCAACAGATTCTGTTTTTTTCTTCGCGAATCGTCTGCTACTAATCTATATTTTAAAAATAACTTATAAAATACGGTAAATTTAGGAACAGTCCGATCCCCAATTGTGTTTCTTTGGTGAAACGAGCTGACGTCACCCGCAAGGTTTTCCTTCGGGAGGAATTAACCTGTACACTTTTCCGTCCTTTCAGTTATGTCCATGCCTGATGAAGCCGTAAAAAAGGACAAACAAACACATTGTCACATTATTATTATAAAACATTTTCACAGTTCTGCCTTTTAATCATTCCAGTATCTTTCCAACAGCCATTCAGGATCTTTTCCCATTTTCCAGAGGAAGTCGTTCTGAAAACCAATTTGGAGGAATGGGATCGCTTGATGGATTGAGCTGTTTACTGCCTCTGCAAGACTTACATTTGGCCCTAATTTAATCTTCTGTTATGAAAAAAGGTTCAACTAATTTATCTGCAGATTGAATTTTGCCGTTGAGATCAGCTGCTCGATATAGCATTGCTTTATTTTTTTGTATATGATGTAGAAAAGGTTCTGTAAAAAAATATTCCATTAAGTTCGTTATTCAAATGTTAATAAATTTAAGATTAACTGAATACAAAATCGTCATCATTATTAGCACTAAATGGTCAATACAATCCTAAATTTCTTACGCAGATAATAGCGCCATCTTGTGGTAGATAGAGAACTTATTAAGATCCATATCAGAGCAAACGGGATGTGGTATCCATGTCACTGTAAGATTGTGAACATCATTCATTAGTTTATAATCCGTCTCGCGATATTATAGGTAATCTGACGTGTGACGAAACATTGTGAACTGAGACCAACCATTTACAATTTATCGTATTATTTCTCGATAGTTTAAAAACTATCGATGTCAAATCGTCAAGTTGTAAAAGAATCAGCAGAGTTCATAATCTGTCCGGGTTTATAATACGTAAAATTGTGAACCGTGTCTGGTTGGTCGATCTAGAATAAACTACTGCCAAAACCTACCAAACAGGAACACGGTTCACTTTACGGGTGATTAAACCCGATAGATTATGAACTCTGTAGCTTTGTTCATAATTTGACGATTTGACATGGTTAGATTATAAACCAACGAGAATTAATACGTTAAATTGAAAATGGTTGGTTGCAGTTCACAATTTTACATCAGTTTATAATCTCGCGAGTCAGATTATAAACTAACGATGTTCACAATCTTACGGCAACAGGCATATTATTTATCTATCCGATCCACTTAAGATTTTACTCTGGAAGTTGTCTTTTCTAACAGTTGCAATGCCATTTCTGCTTGATTACTAACTGTGGATTTGACGGCTTATGATTTTATTTGGGGAGCTTATGAACATGCTAGATTAAAAAAAAACAGTTAGGCCAGTTACTTGGCTACCTGCCCTTCAGGTAGCAACCGCCCCCGCCGGCGGGGACGCGGAACTAATAGTAGTTAATTCAGTAAGACCCGGTAGGGGTCATTCTTCTCCGACGCGCTTCTCGCCCTGGCAACGTTCTGGGCCGCGGTCCGAGCTCGTCTGAGGGCGCCCCCAGATACGTTGTCATAAAATTCCTAAGGGGTACGAGCCTTCTGCTCCCCCGCAAGTCCGCGCCCACTATATTACCACTCTGGTATAAATAGTGATAAATAGTGAGTCAAAAAAAAATAAAAAAATACTTGGCTACCATCATAATCGTAGATGGAAATGTATACATATACATTTCTATATATATTATAACCTACGAGTAAGGAAGTATACAGCAGTATACAGCATAACTAATTCTCTCACATCTATCTCAGGTATCTTTTCATTAAGGCTCTGAAAGAAAATGCCAGTAAGCTGTGGGGTTCCGGCAATCACGTTCAATCTCTTCCATAGACTAGTTAACCTTAAAGACTACGTTACGTGTGGAAATAAAGCTAATAAATGTCATCAACATCATCAACAGCCCGTTACAGTCCACTGCTGGACTATGAGCCTCCTCCACTTAAGTGGAGGGTTTTGCTATAATCTCCACGCTTGGCAGGCGGGTTGGAGATCGCAGATTAAAAGGTTACTGTATCAGAGAGCGCTGCTGCCCGTTCCCTGTTCAATGTGTAGTCCCTAAGTCGCCTCTTACGACACCCATGGGAAGAGTAAGGGTTGGTGACAAATGTATTCTACTCTGCCGTCACCACACGGCTATCCCGTAATAAATGTAACGCCACAAAAAAAGAAGGCGGATAAATTTCATCCATCATGATCACATCGTATTTTCTTCTTATTAACGTGTCGATGGAATATAATTATTTTCCTTGAGTCGATATTTAGGCCAGGCGTTCATTTTTATGCACACTAGTACGGACGCAGCCACTGAAATATCTCTGAGATCTGTAGCTTTGTAAATTTTTATAAATCTAAAATGCTTTCAGTTTCGCGTGCAATACGAGACTGTGCTGCAGAGAATGCACAAAAGTTTAATAATAATAATAATAAAAATATTTATTTCTTTAAATTTTTACAATAAATGCAATAAAAGCAAATGTACATAGATAGACGTACTAGTAAAAGTCCTTACAGAGTTTGATCTCTGTCTCCCAAACTAGGGTAACCTGTGTCTTGGGAGACAGTGAGTCTGATTTACAAGAATTGGAGCTACTGAAGACAATAAAGGCAAGAAAACTGCTGTACATGGGCCACATAATGCGTGGAAGCAAATACCACCTTCTCCAATTAATCCTACAAGGGAAAATACGAGGCCGCCGAAGACCTGGCCGCAGAAAAACCCACTGGCTTCAGAACCTCGCAGAATGTTTCAATGCAGACATCATCAATATATTCCGTGCCGCAACATCACGGGCACAAATAGCCATAATGATAGCCGACCTCCGATAGGAGATGGCACTCAAGAAGAAGTGCAATAATAAAAGAAAAAGCAAGTTTACGACGTCAATATGTTTTTGGTCGCTATTTTAACCTTCTTCACGTCTCGGTCCCTCCAAATAAATGCAGGTACCGGATATTAATGTTCTAATCTTGACGAATCGGATCTTTTTGATGAAAAAGGTAAAATATCAATGTACTCGTATAGGTGGTAAAGATTCTTCTTTATACACGATATGCAATGAAAAACTTGACGAGTTTTTATTTATTTATTTATGCTCACATGTACAAGCTTAAAAGTTCTAATTTAACATGGCAGATAAGTACATGACCCTGTCAGGGCATTGCATAAGATAAGGCATGCAAGTGGAAGACAAATAGGTTTTACAGAAAATAGGTTTTGCCAATTACGATAATAATATATAATAATTTAACATGCATAATTTCATAGTGATTACATTAAATTGTTATTATACAATATAAATACTAAAAATAAAATTCAAATTTCATTAAAATAATCATTCGCAATAATATAAAAAATAAAATATCAATTCAATAAACTATAAAAAAAAATAAAAAAAAAATACTAGTTTTGTAAGTTATTTACCCTAATTAAAATGACTATGAGCTTTGACTAGATTAGATTGGATTGTGAAGGAACTCGTTAACAGAATAATAGCACTTAACAGGTATTTTGTTATATATTTCGACAGCTTTATAGTAGGGCCCATTTTTAACAATTTCCAAATTTGCTTTCGGTAATTCTAGTTTATTGCTACGCCTTGCACTTTTGATGAATTTGAATTTTTTTATGTTTTTACGTACGAAGATGGCGGCCTCCAAAATAAATATTGAAGGAAAGGATAATATTTCTTCTTTTATAAAGTACGGTTTGCAACTGTCTCTTGGCTTTAAGTTGAACAATATTCGGATACATTTTTTTTGTATAATGAAAACGTCATGTGAATCAACGCTATCTCCCCACAACAATATTCCATACCGCATATATGCATAAGCGTACGCATAGTATGCGGACAGTGACGCTTCGTGATGTGTGTTTCTTTTGAGAGTTGACAGTGCGAATGTAAATTTCTGCGTTGCTGTACTCAAATCAAGCCCAGACTTTTGCCTGGGCCTGAATTGAATCAGTTTGGTTTTTTTTAGGTTAACTTCTAGATTACTTTTAGTTAGCCATTCTTTTACCGCCATGAAACTTTCTATAATATTTTTCCGGCTATCATTGTCATCTTTACATGCAAAAAGCAACGATACATCATCCGCGAACATAATGCATGGATAATTTAGTAAACTCGGTAATTCATTTATATATATAATGAACAGGATACAGCCAACGACACTTCCTTGTGGTATTGACCAATTTATACATTTAATACCAGATGCCACAGTTTCGATCATTCGTGTTTCTTGGTTACAATGTTCTATTTCTACATATTGATTCCGGTTTTGCAAATAAAATTTAAACCACCCATGAGCCCTGACTCGAATTCCAATATTGTATAATTTAGATAGTAAAATTTGGTGTGACACTTTGTCGTATGCTTTAGTCATATCTAACATTACACCAACTGCATGACATTTATTCTGGATATTATTAAGTACTTCTTGCATGTATGCTATAACCGCCTGTGTGGTAGACCGATTTTTTCGAAAACCATATTGATTGGTATTTAAGTAATTGAATTTTTCAATAAACTTATACACGCGCGTAATCATCGCCTTTTCGAAAATTTTTGAAAATACGGACAAAAGGGCGATCGGCCTATAATGGCCTATATTAGTCTTTTCTCCGCCTGTTTTATATAAAGGTTTTATTTTTGCAATCTTTAATTTGTCTGGGAAGCATTCTTGTTCGAAGGATTGATTGATAAGTAACGTTAAAGGAGGAGTCAATTCATCCACACACATTTTAATCAAAACATTAGGGATTTCATCGGCGCCACAACTGTGTTTGTTTGGAAGTTGCGTTATGATTTTTCGTACTTCCCGCTCAGTAACAGGCTGTAGGTAGATGAAGTTAACCGCGCACGTAGCCGATCCCGGCGGCGGCGGCGGCCCGGTTTGTGGGACCGAGTCGGAGCCACCGGAGCTCGGCCGTGCACTTGGCGGTGACTCACCTATAGATGCAAAGTAATTATTGAAAGTATTCGCTACTTCAAAGGGGCATTCGGTAACTACATTATTGTGTTTTAATTTTATTTTTTCATGATTTCGCTTCTTGCCGCTTTTCGTTACGTTGTTAATAATAATTTAGTTATCTATAAGAATGAATGAATGAATGAAATGTACAAGATAGATACCGTCATCAATATCTTACATCCGTTCGCGATCTGAATGCGTTCACGGTCTTCGTCTTCTCCTTCTTATAGTACCTCTCCATCTAGTGAAGGTTGGCCGTCAGTTCAGCAAACTTCTGTCTGTGCTTCGCAAGGCGAAACAATTCAGCGGCGTTATTGATGCCGGTCCATTCGCGAATATTGCGCAGCCACCACTTTCTTCTTCGGCTCACTGATCTTCTCACAGCCACTTTGCCCATCATTATAAGTTGCAGCAGTTAGTATCTATTATGTCGCATAATATGACCTAGATACCGAACATTCACGGTCTAGTAATCACATAATTAGAGTTGCATTCAGACGCAATGCAACTCTTCTTCGCACGCCAACTATTACGCTGAAAGACGTTCACTGTTGGACAAAGAGTTCCCCTAAGGATCTCCACAATGATTAGTACTGCGCTACCCGCATCCAGAAGCTTCAAATCAAGCTTCAAATCGAGCTTCAAGTCAAGCTTTATCAAATCGTTTTCACCAATCAATAGTCACCAATCGATATAACGTTTGTCAGTTCTACAAGAAAGTTGGCTCTCCTACCGCCATCTTATTACTTATCTCACACTTCACACTAATATTATAAATCACACTAATCATACTGATATTATAAATGTGAAAATAATTTGGATGTTTACATGTTTGGATGTTTGTTCCGCTTTCACGCCTTAACTGTAGTTAGACGCCTTTGTAAAGCGGGTTTGGATGAAAGAGCATCGAACCTCTTTGGCCTACCTAAAGTTGCAAGTACATAAAAAGTGACATTTTGGTGTACATCTATAAAACATATGCCAATTGATAGATAAAATTATTATAAACAACAAATACTCTTTGACAAAATGTCGTAAATGATATACTTTCTGAGTTATTTCGGTTTGAAAATATAAAAATGATTAAAATAAAACCTCCATTTAAATTGATTTAAAGGTACAAACTTAACATTTTAAAGCATCCCACGTCACTACTGGTATTAAATTGGATTCTCGTGATAATAAAATAATGGGATAATAAGTATACTATCATAATAAGTTTTTTTTTTATGATTTAGTTATAACTAAATATTAAATAAAGTAAAATGATAGCACATCACATAAAAACGGCATCTGATATCGATCAGCATGTTATACAACATGTGATAAGTTTAATTATACATCCTTTTTTACTGGCTTTGCATCAAGTTATGAGTTAGTATTGTTTATCAAAGTACAAATCACTGCATGTGTATTTACAAAATCAGCTGGTTTAAGCAAGTATGTATGTACAAAATATCACGACAGTCAAATGTATAAAATAATAATAATACTTACAAATAAAATAAATGTGTACGTACAGTCAGTCGGATTCATAAGTCCATCCATATCATGTGCGTACTTTGAAATATCTTTTTATTTATGTAACCTTTTTCGTATTTTTTATCCTAGTGGATACAGCCCCGTACACTTCACCTATAACAGCAAAAACCGAAAAGAAGAATTATATAATTCTGTTTTTAATCAAACTTAAATGCTAGGAAAAGGTAAATCTGACTTACATAAGTATATTATTATATACAAAAAAATTGATGTGTTTTTAAAGAATCAACTGACTCCAACATAATTTACATATAGATTACAATTGTGAAATGGGTAATAATGCTAAAAATCTTATGCAAATTAAAGTAATTAATGTATGTTTATGTACAAAAAATATCACTTAGCTAAATATCCCGTTTCCATGTAATGTGCTATCTATCATTTTTAAAGAATTCTACTTTATTTCATATTTAGTTAATTATGACTAAATCATAAAAATAATAAATAAATAACTTATTATGATATCCTATTATTATTATTTATACCTTATCCCATTATTTTATTATCACGAAAATCAAAATTAATACTAGTAGTGACGTGGGATGCTTTAAAATGTTGATATTGTACCTTTAAATCAATTTAAATGGAGATTTTATTTTAACTATGTTTATGTTTTCAAACCAAAATAACTCAGAAAGTATATCATTTACGACATTTTGTCAAAGAGTATTTGTTGTTTGTAATAATTTTATCTATCGATTAGCATATGTTTCATATATGTACATCAAAATGTCACTTTTTATGTACTTGCAACTTTAGGTAGGCCAGTCTCCATACAAAAATGTTCGAACTTCTTTGGAATGGAGATAGTTTGTAGCCTGGATTAACACATAGAATACTTTTTACGGGAAAAAGTCTTATTCCCACAGAAAAACCTTACATAACGCGAGCGTAGCCAGTACATAATAATACTAGCGGTCTGCCCGTGGCTACGCTCGCGTTGTGTAAGATTTTCCCGTGGGAATAAAACTTTTTCCTATAAAAAGTATCCTATGTGTTAATCCAGGGTACAAACAATCTCTATTCCAAATTTCATCCCAATCAATTCAGTAGTTTTTGCGTGAAAGAATAACGAACTTCCATCCATACATCCATACTTACAAACTTTCGCGTTTATAATATTAATAAGGATAAGGAAGTAAGGATGTTAGGCTGCTATTGTATATTATTATCTTGCTAAATATATTTTTTACATTTGATAGGTTTATAAGAAATCAGTTAATATAAATTGAATCACCAAATCAATCTTATTGAAAGGAAATTGGTCGATTTAACCAATCGAATCTCATGTTTCAGGGCTACCCGGTTACACACTAGCGCCACTTCAGTAACATAATACCTACCTATATATAGGTATATGTATATATATATATAAATATTTAAATGACTATGCTCTTCTCTTTCTATAGGCATTTTGACTTTGAATTCATTTGACTGAATGAATTGACTTCAGTAAAACCTCGACTGCTTTAGAAAAGACCTCTGCTGTAGGCGGAAGAAGGTCATATCTGATCGAAGCTTATAATTAAGGTGGTTAACAATTTTTTTTTTATACAGGGTGTCCAAAAAAAGTGTTGGCAGTTTATACCCAAAAATTATATATGAAAAATATATCGTTTCATAATTTTATTACTATTTGCAAAAAGTACATACAGTGGAAAGTTTACGACAAAAAAATTATGTCGTCCAAATGACGTCCATTACGTCTTAATTCATTTTCTAGTGATATTCGCACTGGAAGATAAAAAAATGTCCCGTACATTGAACTGCGCGCGATGTAAGCGGCGAGCTGTTATTATCGAATTATTGTTTTGATAATAAGCTCTTACACAAAATGCGCGCTGAGCTCCGGTATACGAATCCATTTCAACTAAATTTCCAATAAATTCCACGTATGATATTATAATTTGTTTTTGCTATCTACCCTCATTAAGACGATTTATTGATATTTAAAAGTGCAAACACCCTTTTTGGACATCGGTATATCCTTACTAGTTACTTTCTTCTACCGAACAGTAAAATAATTTTTGCCCTATCTTGTGCTTGCCCGTGAGGTCAAAAGCAAGTTGCGCCACACAATCTCCATATAAAAAAGCGTTAGAAAAAGAGACTGAAATACTGAAACTTAAACTAGTAGTACTTTAAACACGCACTTTCACAACACCACAATTTCAAATACATAAATAAACTGCACGCACATATATGTTTCATCGATTTTCTTTTTTATTACAATTAGGTCATTATCCCACAATTTTTACTTATTTTTATTTTCTGTTCTGCTTGCGATTGCAAGTCATCCACGGGTGGCGGCTGAAAATCAGTGTTGCCCTTTGGGCTAATTACACTGAGCCATGGCCCTTTCAATCGCTGCAGCACACATGTGCATGCATAGGTTATGCATGCTTAGGTATTTTTTTTTGTTATTTCCTTTATGTGTATCTTTTTTCTTAAATGTATGTACATGTGTTATGTAGATTTTTGAATAAAACTTTTTATCTATCTATCTAGTAGTAAATTATTAGTCAAAATAATAAGATAAGACTGTTATCCATATTTGCTGCACCCTTACAGGGTATATGTACATGACACTTAGTTTTTAAGACTTCATGTGTATATTAGCATTAATTAAAAATAAATAAATAAGTAGTAGTAGTAACTCTAAGCTGTAAACCACGCGAGTATTTTTTTTAGAAATGGCTGATTTATGTTTTTTTTACATTGTCAACCCTCATAACTCCGTATTTTGTTTAAATTATCAAAAACTGACTTAACAAAAAAAACTATAATTCGTCAGTGGAAAGGTAAAAATACTAAAGCGCCAAAGTACAACTTTAGAGGAGAGCCGATTAACACCAAAAAGGCGTCGCTTTAGTCATCGGCCTAACGATCAGACTCAAAATTTTGGATGGTTAAAATGCCAAAAAAGTTCTCAAATTAACAAATCACCTAAACTAATCGACGCAAAAAAAAATGCAATTGAACTGTATATATATAACTCATTTTCGCCAATTTGGCGCTTTAGTACTTTTACCTTTCCACTGACGATATATTTATCAAACTTGCTCACAAAATTTCAAGCTAAATCGGAGACGCTTCATCGGGTTCGCTCCATTAAATAATAAATTCTTGTAATGACTGTAAATTCGTGTTTCATGCAACCTGTTCAGTTTTTTCTTCGCGAATCGTCCGCTGTATTTTTTCATTTTTATTCATAGAATTCAAGAATAGTCAAATACCCTATTTTATTTATTAATGGCGTTAGTATTGAATCAGGTGACTCTTTAAGAAAACCTTTTTGCCTATCTTCATCAGTGACATTTATTCGGTTACACAAGTAAATGAGAGTGGCTCGACTGTGTCGGGAAGTTTCAAATCCATTTAGTTAGACGAGGTCGAGTGAAAGAGTTTGGGTCTCAGGCTTACAAACTTACTTTCCATGATATTAAATAAGATTAAATGTAAGCCGAGAGAGGATTTGTTGAGTAATATAAATAAGATTAAATTATAGAAATGCGTTGCAAAATTATTCAGCCTTCGATTGTTGTTCTAGGTCACATTGTTTTTTCCTTCTATTTATTTATTACACAAACTAGGCCAACGCAATTCATTGCAAGTCCATAGAATAAAATTTTCAGTAACTGACTAGACTAAATTTGAAAAAATTATAAATAATTTATCCATAGCACAATAACACGCGCTTTGCTACGTTCGTAGCACAAGCTCCGCTACGTTTGGAAGCACTTGCTGCCATTGCATTTTGCTAAAATTTAGTACACTTATGTAACCACGATGACAATGCAATATTATGGTACCATGGAGCAGGTCTGATGATGGAGACGGAAGGTGGCCATAAGAACTCTTCTAATACACAACACAACCTAGTCGTGTTTGGACTCGTTGGATTTGTCTTAACAAGATCTTTAGTCATACGTGATGTCCAGGGTTTCATGATGGAGCCGGAACGTGGCCATAGGAACTTCTTAAATACACACCACAACCTAGTCGTGTTTGGGCTCGTTGGATTTGTCTTAACAAGATCTTTAGTCATACGTGATGTCCAGGGTCTCATGATGGAGCTGGATGGTGCCCATAAGAACTCCTTAAATACACACCATAACCTAGTCGTGTTTGGGCTCGTTGGATTTGTCTTAACAAGATCTTTATGATGTCCAGGATCTCATGATGGAGCTGGAAGGTGTCCATAGAAACTCCTTAAATACACACCATAACCTAGTCGTGTTTGGGCTCGTTGGATTTGTCTCAACAAGGATACTCCACTCCACGGCTTTAAAAGCTTGTTCAAAAAGGATTTTTAATTAAGCTTATTTTATGAATATTAAAATTACGTCATTTATATTCGTTAACAAATTGATAAGAGCAAAGTCAAAAAACACACACAAATGCCTCTAATAGTGACAACGACAAGACATCCAGAAAAATCTATTTATATGGAAAGTTCCAACTGACAAAGTAAACAAACTGTTTAATTCCGTCTAGACTGTAAAAGCAATCAGTCGTATGTATTTAGCCAATAATAGCAGAGGCCTGTAACTAACCAATGAACTCGGTGATTGTTGATTGGTCGCTAATTGCTGATTGGTCTATTGGTCTTGTTGACGAGTAGACTGTGGCGAGTTTGAACCTACTCGGTAGGACGGTTGACAAACTATTGAAAGTTTGCCTAAAGTAGGATTTTTAATTGAACGGAGTAATTTGACATTAGACAGAAAAATAATGTTGCCAGCTCCATAATCTTAGTGATGTTTTCAGTTCAATTCTAACTCAAGTGAGTTGAATCATTCACACTATTAAATATAAAAAAATGCTTGTTACCCCAGCCTATAAACATAGACTTCGTCTACATATCATGCAGTTCGCAATAGTTGGAATCCATCAGAATTGGTGAGTTGGTTTTAGTATTACTGGTAACAACAGTCAGGCTTTTTATGTAGGTAGGTAATAAAAGTAATTAGTGTTTTTTTTATATTTCTAAGAGATAACTTGCAGCTGCGACACAAACGAATGACTCATCCATACAACTAATTTCCTATTGGATGATGGGAGAAGCGTCTATTTTTTTATTATTATTACTTTCCTATTGTTCGTCATTCGGCTTCTTACCTCCGGTCTGAGTGTTCGAATGTTTCTAAAATACGAGTAATACACCCTCATAAAGAAGAAAGTTAAAAGCCTTTAAAAATAAAAATAAATATGAATATTTTAATTTAAGGTAGTTGATATATCGCTCATCTAGTACTACAAAGACGGAATTGTCACAAAATGCAAAAATGAGTTAATGATGTCAGAATGTTCCAAAATGTTCAATACGTATGGTGTTACAAAGTCGTTTTTATTGTTCAACAAATGAGCGTAAGATAGCGCCACTGTCTTTGTTGCACCGGTACAAACATTTACTCGCCCCGAGTGTAACGACGCCACATTGGTCAGTTGCGCGGGACGCTCCGTGACGGTCAACCGTGTCAGAGTGCTACATCGTCGTTCAGGTAGTTATGACATCAATTTTTTCTATTTCTAAGTGCCAAACGACGTAAATGTATTTTCTGTCTTTGTAGCACCAAAACAAAATTCTTTTTTGAGCGCTACAATGACGTAAATGTATTTAGTGTCTTTGTAGCACCTAAACAAAATCCTTTATTGAGAGCTACAGTACCGTAAATGTATTTTTTGTCTTTGTAGCACCAGAAAAAATAAATTTTGAGACCTTCAATGCCGCAAATGTGTATTATAGTCTTTGTAGCAACAGAAAATAATAATATTTTTTTTATTTTTTTTTTTTTTTTTTATTTTTTTTTTTTTTTTTATTTTTTTTTATTTTTTTTTTTTATTTTTTTTACCGTATATGTATTTTGTGTCAGTGTTTAACTTAAAATTGAATGAAATAATGACGTGATAGTATTTACAGTCATTGTAGCACTACAGCACATGATTTGATTGTACTTTGTGTCAGCATAGTATAAAAGAAATAAAAACAGGTGTAATGTATTAATAACACACATATCTACCGGGTTATTACTACGATTTTGGTTTAAAATAAGCTTTTTTATGAGCTTACCGATATTTCGACTATGTTGCAATTAGTCATGATCACGGCAGAACTGAAGTATTTGCGGGTGGTTAGCCGGACGGAACATTGTTATGGGCAGACATATCTGTCTACCCTCTTTCTCAGTTAAAGATCTACTAGACATTTACGATTTGCACATACAAATTATACTTTACGTTCGAAGTCGGGGCAAAAATTGTAGATGACGAAACTACGAGTAACTAATTACGAGTACTTAATTTATCGAATGAAACCTACCCAGACTTTTTTGGTAGCCGCTCCTGTCGTTTTCCCTGCGTTTATTCGGGTGCGGCATTGCATCCCGCGCAGCACAACAAAATATTATATCATAGACTATCAAAGAATTTTATTGATAGTCATATAGAAATATGTACTGACTTAACGACGACGACGACTTAAAACAGTTGCCCACGACTAATCGACGATTTTTTGGCTGGCACCGACTCCAAAAAGAAGTACAAAGTTCTAAATATTTACTTAATACACTACCTATCTACTTAATTGAGGATATTGGCAATATTTTTTTTCATGTTCCATCTGGAATGTTATTTTATTTGTTACTTTTTTGTGGAGATAACCATATAAGGTAATTTGAAGGAGGTTTCTATTTTTTTGTTAAAATTATTTTTATTTTATGATTTTCAGTGTTTCATTCAATATATTTTATGTAAGTAATTAATCCTATTATTTTTCTTCATTATCCAAAGCTAGGTTTTGTTATTTAACAGTTTCAGTACAAAGATATTATACTCTCGTATTTTTGGTATTTGCTTAGTTTAGACTGCGTCTTTCGTGCTATGCAAGCGCGTTTAGTTGTTTATTATATTATTAATGATTGTTTTGAAAATAACATAAGTTAAACTGGGTAAGAGGCTACGAAGTAAGAGGTCATTTAGTAGTCCAGCTGGCCACTAAACTGACAATGCTAAGAGGAAAGAATAGCTTCGCGATCCTAACGAAATAGATATTTAGGAAAACATTTGCTATCGCTCGTGCGCTCATACCCCCAGGAGAGAGAGCGAGTGCGTTGCAGCTCGCGACTGACAATAGGTACTTTTCTTGATGAAATTCCCATTTCGGGAGAAAACGGTTTCCAATAACTAAATTTCAACAAATCACTTTTATTTTGATGTCGATCGTTTCAGCATAATATATTCTAGGTTCATGGGATTGGTTTTTAAAAAAAACATTGTTTTTATTCAACTAACGGCTTAATTCGACACAGTTTTAATCATAAAAATTACGTTACTTGAGGTGCCTATATAAGCTTGAATCTATAGCGAATTTTGTAAAAAGAAAAATCTATAAACCTAGTCATTCATTGTGTCAATAACATACTAAAAAATCATGGAGATTGGAAAATATTTAGAAGTGGAAAAACGTTTTCTCTTTTTGTATGAATGAGCACGTACTATTCTTCCCTCTTAATAAGCTTATAGTTTACCCCGATACTTGGGCTATTCGTAAGGAGTTTCAGGTTTGAGATGGTATCTTGAAAGTCTGTCGTTAGTTGATTACATACAGATAGTGAACGTAGGCTGGCTTCTTCTTTTTCTTCATATTGTGGATTGTAAGGTCGACAACCAACCTCACATACCCTCACACAGTTAATATAGTACCGGGCCCTTGTCAAAACCCACTGACTTAGCACGAGTAACGACGCCTTCTGTAGATATTAGAGCCGAGACACATGGCTTAACGTGCCTTCCGAATCACGGAATCATCTTTCTTTTCAGACAATCAGGTGATTCGGGCAGCAATGTCCCAACTAAACTGAAAAAAGTCTCACAAGGACATTTTCGTTTAAGAGTGTCTTCACCGGGATTCGAACCCGAAACCTCCGTAAAGAGAGTAAAACACTCGACCACTCGGCCATAGAAGCTAAATTATTTGTGATATCCAATACAATATCCGAGCAGGTTCTTGTGCTGTCACGGTCGCCAAAAAATGTGATAAAATCGAATAATATAATTTTATATGGAACAACGGAAACGTAGATTTTCAGCAAACTGACAAAACAAATTTATTTCGTTGCCTAGCAACATTCCACCACAAACGGTATCGCGCGCGATGCATTTTTCTATCACTGGTTGAGGAGTTTCCGCTTTTATCTCTTATTTCATCATCAGATTTTGACAAAATTTATATGGATCTATCCTTAAGGCCGGGTTATGGCAAAAATTAGCAACTCAACGCGCTTTAGTTGAAAGTTCAACCGACGCACTACTGAAATAAAGTCCATATTAGCGTGCGATGCTTCATGGCAGTTACGTCCGACACTGCGCAGGAATCGTGCGAAAACCTCGTTTTTCTTGAACTCTTTTGCTTATTAACAGAAAACGGCAGAGTTTATGAAAAATGTAATCGATTTAAAATCTAAGTCAATAATAGGCAAATTATATAAACGAAAAAAAAAACTATAGTTATTGCTTGAAGTTACGAGATCAAGGACGTCAAAATTTATTTTTGCTGCTTTTTTTTTTAATCTTGTGCTTTTTTTTTTCTAAATTATTATAATGTATTTTAAAATTCTACTCGATTTAAAATTTAATTAAAGATATATTTTGTTAGCACATTTTTTTTTACATTTATAGCATCAGTAGAAGTGCTAGTATTTGATCGTCAAAATAGCGACTATGGGCGGGATTTCCACATAACCCCGCCTTAAAGCACGTTCTATCGAATGAAAAAAGAATCATCAAAATCGGTTGAAAACTGACTGAAATATGACTAAAAGAATAGACGAATAAAGACGCGAATGCTACATTCAGTTGAGGAATTTCCAAGTTTTACCTCATGTTCCACCATCAGATCTTGACGAAATTAATATGGGACCACCTCGAGAGTAAATCCTATCGAATGAAAAAAGAATTATTAAAATCGATTAACAATTGGCGGAGATATCTAATAACATACATAAAAAAAAAACAGACGAATTGAGAACCTCCTCCTTTTAATATTATTAATTGTCTCCTCTTTTTCATTAGTCATAAAAAATAAAACAATAGCAGCTGTACTCAAAGACATTAAAACAGGCAACCGAAGCGCCTATAAGGTTTAATTTTGGATGTTTGATCTTCTTTATTTTAAAAAAGCAAAAAGGGCAGCCGAACATAAGTTAAGGATCTACTAGACAATTACGATTTGCACATACAAATTATACTTTACGTTCGAAGTCGGGGCGAAAATTGTAGATGACGAAACTACGAGTATTAATTTATCGAATGAAACCTACCCAGACTTTTTTGGTAGCCGCTCCTGTCGTTTTCGTTTTGTCATTGTTTTTTCCTTTGGAGAATAAGATTTATTTTGAAACGTGGTTTTATTTTTCTTAAATAAGCGTTATTTTCGTTATGTTTTATTTCTCATTTGTTTCGATTCTACGATTTTAGTTCCTACTATTTGTAAGCAATGAAAAAGCTGTGATTAGCGATAGCCTTGGGTTATTTCAATAAGTATTTTGACATAAGGATAACAAATGAATCTGTGATTTATGTACCAATACGTAATTATTCAAAAGACTGTTAATTATTCAATAAGTGGTTTGAAATTTAAGATAACAAATACAAATTCACCTGTGATTTTACGTGCCATTAAGTAATGTTAATTATTCAGTATTCAATTAAGCTGTAATAAATGATTATCTCAAATTAAGTGTTTTAAATATAATTAATTAGTATCACAACTTCCAAAATAAAACATTTTCAATGCAACAATGACACAATTGTATGTGTCAAATCATTTCAAGTGTTTTTTTTTATACTTACACTTAATTTTTTAAAATATTTTTGCTATTGTACTCTACCTATATATTTAAATATCCAAAATATCCTGGTTCCAGTTGTATATAATATAAAGTGAAATAATAAAACAAAACAGAACAGTAAAAAAAACTTTAAAACGCCCTCCTGTAAAATTTGTAAAATGACAGTTCCGTCTTTGTAGTACTAGATGAGCGATATGTTAGCTTAGGGTAAGTCTGAAAAGCAACAGTTATGCTGAGACTCTGCCTTTTCATACCTTTGTAAATATTTTTTTGGATGAATAAATGACTTCTATCTATCTATCTATTTAGCTTAAGCATACTTACTTTGACATAGACTTAGATTTACATAATACAAATAAAAAAATGTTTTATCTCCACACCACAAAACTAAGTATGTACATTTCAGCACAGGAGATACAATTTTTGTGGAGGGCTGTTGCCTAAACTAAGTTTAAACCTGTGTTATAGGACATTAGTCCTTCCCCCAGGAGTCCACATTACATAGTGACCATATCACCAGGGAGCCGTTTCATGAAGCTACAAGTTACAAATTACAAGTACAATTTGATGTACATTGCGTAGACAATGAGGTAAAACGATAAGGGCTTCCAGTTTTGGCGAATTGGGTACGCAATGAATATCAAATTGTAACTTGTTACTAGTAAATTGTTGCTTCGTGAAACGTGGCCCAGATGAGTGATTGAATCATATCTTTTTAGCTCAACACTATATTTTTTTCTCAAAAAAGCGGCAACCCACCATATGTCAGATTACTCCGTTCAATTAAAAATCCTACTTTAGGTAGTGCTGTTACATATCGATAGTTTATACCTATCTTTAGTAATGTCAATGTCGCACTTCAGCGACTACAGAATGACAGCCAAGAATAGCCGCGCTGCACACGTCAAACGTTTAACCAATCAGCGTGCAAGGTGCGTTCTGTCGCATGCCAATTTTTAATCAGTTTACAATTTGACGATTTGACATCGATAGACTGACTATAAACTAACGAAAAATAATACGTTAAATTGTAAATGGTTGGTTTCAGTTCACAATTTTCCGTAAGTTTATAATATCGCGAGTAAGATTATAAACTAACGGCGTTCACAATCTTACGGTGACATCTATAAGGCGTAATAGTCGAAATCATTAGCTGTGTCATAAGGGACGCACGAAATTATACAAACGTGTTAGCAATATCTCAACTCAAAACCTCTCGGGTCGGTCATCCCATGAAACTGAACAACTTTTGTTTCACAATCATCCATTCATTCATCAACAGCTCACATACGTCCGAATAAGGGCGATTAGGCCTTAGTCGACCACGCTGGCCCGGTGCGGGTTGGTCGACTTCAAACACGACCTTTGAATTTCTTCGCAGGAGTGTGCAGGTTTCATCACGATGTTTTCCTTCACCGTAAGAGCGTCGAATAAACGTACATATGAATTGGAAATTCGAAACACATTGGTACGTGGTGGGGATAGAACCCGCGTCTTCCGGACGGTAGCCCTAGCCACTAGACCATTGACGCTCTTTTTTGTTCCACAACTTTATAAAATTCGTAAAAAAAAAAACTTTTATACAAAACTCGATCAGCTGATCAGTTTGTATAAAAAATCAATTTTTTTTTAGATTTGGTGGAACTTCAATCACAAGTTGTTCAGTTTCCTGAGCTCACCTACCACCCGAGAGGATTTGCGCTATTTTGCTAACACAACTTTCCAAAGAAATATGGGAAGAAAATGTAAAAAAAAAATTAACATAATATTTTACAAAGCATCAAGCATATGCCTATTTAATTCTCAAAAATTAAAAGGTATTCAGTTAACTGATAAAAATATTTGACTTTATTTTAAAAGATATACTTAGCACGGAAAAATGCCTTACTTCGGAAAATAAACAAAAGCCTGAACCCTGAAAATACGGGCGTAGTAGCATTTCATCGACGATATCTATCGATAGTTTCACAATTTGATGACAACACTACTCTCGAGAGATCCTCTGAGAAGTTAGCAGATGGTAAACAAATAAGAGTAATGAAAAAGATAAACATCCCTACTGACGACGACGACGTAATTAGATGAGCCGGCGCGGGAGCATACTTCATTGAGCTAAAATCAGCTGAAGAGTAATGCGTCACGCACGAACTTCTGTACTTTGAATCTTTAGAGTATACATAAAGTACCTAGTAAAGTACCTATATAAGTACCAACAGAGCAAGCATATCGCACGGATCACCTAGTGCGCAGCGCAGGCAGCTTCAGTAAGTGTCGCGAATTTTTTCAACATTTTAAAGAAGGAAAGAAAATAATTTATTCATAGCACAATGAAAAAGTACACACAAATAATGATGTTAAAATATTTACATCGTGCAATGAAAGGCGACTGGGCTCAGCATTTGTCACAAGTACTCAAGAACAAGTTAAGAAGAAGAAGAAACGTTCTAAGTTACGCGCCAGATAAAAAACATATTTACAATTTTTTCTTACAAAAACAAAATATTTTGTTTAATTGATTAAATACGAATTTGCCTAAGACGCTCATGCCGTTGGTACTCGATACTAGCTACTCGGGACTTGCTGACGGAACGATTTGATGTTCACACCCGTTTCTACTGTTCTCACTCTGAAGCGTTTGCTCAATACCCTAAAGCCCGTCACAGACGGAGCTATAATATATAATATTCAAGGCTTATTGCCAAACTCTATACACGTGCAACCTGTGGAGCAATTACACCAAAAAAACCTATAGTGCCTTGCGCGTCCAATACAATAACGCCTTTAGGAGTCTGCTGGGGCTGCCCCGACGCTGTAGCGCCTCGGGAATGTTCGTCGCGGGAGGAACTGACGGCTTTGAGGCTGTCTTGCGCAAGCGAGTGGCATCTCTGCTGGCCAGAGTTCGGGGTGGCACTAACACTCTGCTGAGGGTAGTCGCGCACAGGACGGATAGCCCTATCCTCAAACATTGGATGTCCATCCATGTCATGGAAAATGAAAATTTTAAGTTTTACTAACATAGTTATAAGTAGGTATTTTACTAACAATATGGACTTGTAATTAGTTTACTATGTCTGAAATAAATGCTTTCATTTCATTTCAATATAGCACGAGGTAGCCAGCTCTACCATCACCATTCACTTTGTGTGCAAAGCGGGGGTCAAGCAGAATGGCCGGTCACTGATTGATTCGCCATTTTGTTTGACCCCCGCTTTGCGTGAAAGTGAATGGCGATGAGAGAGCCTGGCTGCCTCGTGCTATAATATATATTATAGCTGCAGTGTGTGATGCCCTTAATATAAACTCTTTGTCTGTATCCTTTTTTCAAAAACCTTGCCACACCTTGCCTAGTTGGTAACGCTTGTCTTCGAAGCCTAGGACCGCGGGTTTGAATCCTGCCCAGAGAACAGATTTGTGATTAGCACTTGCTTGTGTAGATGCTATTTATTTATCTATTAGCTGTCTGCTGGTGACTTTGCTTGATCTAGGTTTTATCAGTATCACTGAGATCAAATTATTGTTGCAGAAAGATAACAAATTGGTTTCTTGTATTTGTCTATTTGTCTGATTCCCATTAACAGTGTCAAAATAAAACAATTTTTAAATTTAGATTCAGCCTGAAATGTCCTACTGCAGGGCAAAGGCCTCTCTCCCTTTCTTCCAGTCCTTCCTGTCTTGGGCCATCTCTCGCCATCCGTTGTTATAGACGTCTAATTCGTCACACCATCTCCTCTTTGGACGACCTCGACGTCTTCTAGCATTTTAACAATTTTTATTCCAAATAAAATAATACTCTATATAATTTAAATCTACGATATAGTGGTCCTCCTAGCCGTCTTTCAAAGGCTAAGTAAAATCCGTATTTTAACTACATTTAAATAAAGAATCAGATTCAACAGAAAATAAAACAGAAGCTCCATCGAGAAATAACCTTGTGGCTGAGATAATTATCTGCTATTAAGTAAGGAACAAGTTTCATATAGTGCTCGATAAAGACGTAAGCTGTAGGGTAAACGTGCCTACTACCTAAGAGGAGGTGTGTGTGTGTGTGTGTGTGTGTGTGTGTGTGTGTGTGTGTGTGTGTGTGTGTGTGTGTGTGTACTATATACATACCTTACAGTTTACACCACAATAGGTAGAGAATAGGTGGGAGAATATTTGCCTGTACGAGATTCTTACTCAGGAATCAATGATTTATCCGGAATACTTAAGCAAGTATACTTTACTTACTTATAAATCTAAATACGATATACAACGTGTTAGTGAAATGTTCATCAACGGCCCGTTACAGTCCACTGCTGGACTATGATTTGCCATAATCTCCACGCTTGGCAGGCGGGTTAGAGATCGCAGATTAAAAGGTTACTGTATCAGAGAGCGCTGCTGCCCGTTCCCTGTTCAATGTATAGTCCCTAAGTCGCCTCTTACGACACCCACGGGAAGAGTAGGGGGGTGAAATTTTAATAACACAAAACTTCTCGGGTCTCGGATTTGTTAGACCATTTCCTTGAAATCGTTGTTTCGTGCACTGACATTTCGCATTCGCATTTTTCTGCAATCTCAATCGTAGGCGCATGAAACTAAACAACTTTTGTTCTGGAACTTTCCCGAAATCGCAAGAAAAAATATAGAAATGAGGGATTTTCCGACAGCTCTTTATAAATAAAAATAATAGTTCTAATTAAGACGATAGCTGGCGCCAGGTGTACTTCGTGGATTCTTTTTTTTTAAATCCTTTTAGGCCCTGGGTGACTCGCCGGATTTCTTCGAACCCACGAATCGTCAACGCCATCTATCGAAGTTTTATGAACTATTTTCTTTTTAATTGGCTGTCGGAAAATTTTCCATTGACTCGGCTAACTGATGAGACTGTATGAACAGTAAAAAAAATTGCGATTTCGAAAAATACCAAAACAAAAGTTGTTCAGTATCATAGCCTGAGTTACAGCCCGAAAGGTTTTGCGTTTTTTCACGTACATAACACGTTGTATAGCCTACTCTATCTTGTCAGAGTTTATGTAACATATTTCTTGTCTATATTATTTGGATACATTTGTACAGTCAATAAATATAAAGTGAAAATTAGCTATATAAGAACTAAGTTTATTATTAGTTAGCTACAAATAATCTAGTTTTGACCCGGATTTAAAAAGAAGCGCGCGTGAAATAACTAAGATAGTTCGTGTATTTACTTAGGTATTAGCATCAACACTGTTGCCTTCCTAACAAGAAGATGGCGATAAACAAGTTTAATAAAGAGAGTGGCACGTTACACTATTACTGCGCACGTACAGTCAGCCAAGAAAGTGGTTAACCAATTTTTTATTCATTTTCCTTGTCAACGAAAAATTTAATAATGTTTATACTCGATATCTGACAGATCTATCTGCAAACGAAAGTTATCTCTGTTGTTCTATTAAGGCGAGGCCCTATTTGAAAAATCGTTCTTGGGCCCCTTTTCTGGCGTATCTCACGTCTCGGAATATGTACCAAATCAAGAAAATTACAACCAACAGAAGAGTTTATCATTCAGGACAGACAACATTATACGTCACGCGACCAAAGATTCGATAGCGCAGTGGTGACGACGTTTGTGCCTACTTCCGAATTTCTCCGTGAGGCCACCACCTGTTTTGGTCTGATACTTGCGTTGCCTTCTTCTTGTATTTTGAACCATGGCTACCAACTGCGCTGCTTGTAAGATGGAGATACATGATACAAACTTTCTCAAGTGCAGTATGTGCAAACTTGGATATGATCATGATTGCCTCAGTATTAGTTCGGAAGATTTTCAGAACATGTCTCATGAGCAGAAGAATGATTGGCGTTGCCCCGCCTGCGCCAGCAAAAAAAGGAAGGAAAATAATTCCGATACTCCGGTCCGTGCTCAGGCTGCTGTGGTGACTGCTCCTCTCGTCGATACGTGTGCGGTGAGTGATAACGTAAACAAGGTACGGGGCTCCAGCAAGGCAATACCATCAAGAACCGCCAGCAGCGATACAGTTACCTCAAGGGCTAGGGCAAATGTAAACAAGCCTAAGCCCGCTGCTTCTGATCCATCTTCAAGCGGTTCTAAGACAGACCCAAAAGAAAGTATTTCAATGCAGCTGATCGAGTTAAAGGCCTTTTTTATTGATAAATTGGAATCGGTTAAGGAGAGTATTTTGCAGGAACTCTGTGATAAGATTAATGTTATTGAGAGCTCTGTAACAGACGTCGCACAGCAATATGATGTGTTGTCACTAAAGGTCACTGCCTTGGATGATACCTTTTCAAAAACAAAGAAACATCAAGACCTTCAGGCACAGACAATCACTAAATTGGAAAAAGAGATTGCTACATTTCAGTCTAAGCTCGTATCTTTGGAACAGCAAAACAATAAATTAAATTCAAAATTGGCTGACTTTGACTCCATTAAAAAAAATCTTAATGACATTGAACAACGTGCGCGCCTGAACAACTTGGAAATTTTTGGAGTTCCGGAACGGAAAACTGAAGACTTAGCCACCCTAGTTCTGGACATTTCAAAGGCACTGGATGCGCCCTTAACAAGTGAAGATTTGGAGTTTGTTACGCGTGTACCCTCCCGTAACAAAATACTTGGTCCCCCTAAGACTATCATTGCTAGATTCAAGTCACCAAATGTTAGAGACAATCTACTCAGCGCTGCCCGGAAAAAACGTGGCCTCTCCACAACTAACGTAGGCATCCCTGGTGAAGTCAAACAAATATATGTGAACGAACATCTCACTTCCACTAATAAGGCGCTGCTTAAGGCCGCCAGGGCGAAATGTGATGAGTTGGGGTTTCGTTATATATGGACGAGAAACGCAAAAATATACGTGAGACAGCACGACAAATCGAACTCCATCCGTATTTACAACTTAGATCAAGTCAGCCAACTAAAAATATAATATTAGTTTTATTTACATTATACTTTCGTTTGATATTTGTTAATAAATTACACTTTACACTACACATATACCTATACATATTCCCACATTCCTCATCACTAGGAGACAAACAATTTTTGCTTCAGTCGGTTTATCGTAATAATATTAAGCGCCGCGCCTACTATGGGAATTCTTTATGCAGACTAGCTTTTGTTTATCGGATCAACTTTATAGTTAGATGACAGTAAAAGCTTGTCTGCAGAATTCCCGTAGTATTCGCGGTAAATTGATTGATTTTACTCAGGGACTATTGCTTCATGACTATGACATCGTGGCTATTTGTGAGACATGGTTGCTGGATGGTGTCGGCGACTCCGAGATCTGTGATAGGCGATACGATGTACACAGACGAGACCGTCCAGTGGAAGGCTCACTTAGGTGCCGAGGTGGCCAAGACCGCATTCGTGCGGTAGGCGGTGGCGTCATGCTGCTGACACACCGAGGGCTTAGCGCCCAAACTGTTTCCTCGCCGTCTAATGCTCCCTACGATATGGTACACGTGGTTATAGATGCACGTTCGCTTCGCTCTCAACGTGACCTTAATATTATTTGTATATATTTGCCTGGATCCGGATCTGCTCACGACGCTCTTTTAATGCATTTTACAGAGTATTTAAATAACTATTTTCATAGCGCAAAAAATTCATCTGCTGATTATCTTCTCTTGGGTGATTTTAATTTTCCTGACGTTGATTGGAGGCCTAATCCCGAAAAAGGATCATTGCTATTTGTGGGAGCTTCCAATGAGGCACAGGCGAGTTTCTTGGAGGGGGTTTCGCTCCTTGGGTTAGAACAGTACAATAGAGTACCTAATGATAACGGACGATATCTTGATTTAGTGTTTAGCACTTTGGATGTTTCCACAAGTCGCTGCTCCTTACCTTTGACCCGTGAGGATATGCCTCATCACCCTGCGCTTGAAGTGGATCTCCTAAATATGGGTCTCAAAACACTGAAGGATCCTAAACATACTGTTTATAATTTTAGAAAAGCGAACTATGACGTAATTAAGCGTCGTTTGACAGATATTGATTGGTCGGTCTTATATTCAGGAAGCGTGGACGATGCCGTTAACCACTTGAACATGGAACTTAAAACCGTGATCGAGGAGGAGGTTCCACATTTTCAAAGCAATGGGGATGGTTATCCGATATGGTTTTCCAAACCATTGATACACATTATTAAGGAAAAATCTAAATTTCATAGACGTTGGAAAAAATTTAAGAATCCTTTAGATTACGATTCATTTTCTGAATTGAGGGACCGGCAAAAAGTTGTACAGGCTGAGTGTTGGGACAGGTTTACTAAAACCTGTGAGGATGCTATATTGGATAATCCTAAACAGTTCTGGCGCTATAGCAACTCCTTGAGAAAGGACTGCAAGGTGCCCGTTCAGGTAATTTATGGTCAGCAGGTCGCACGTAATGGTGTTGATATCTGTGAAACGTTTTTGGAATATTTTTTGTCTGTTTATACGTCCACCGCTCCTTCACATGTTGTTTCTGATACCGCTCCAATGGAGAATCTTATTAACACCATAAACTCTATTGAGCTTTCGCGTGAAATAGTGATAAAGTATCTTAAGAAATTGGACGGTGCAAAAGGAGCTGGTAGCGATGGAATCCCCTCCATATTTGCTAAGAACTGTGCAGATGAACTTGCTGATCCTTTGCTGGTGATTTTTCGTAGGTCCATCGATGAGGGCATATACCCCTCTCAGTGGAAAGAAGCCTACGTTTCTCCCATCCATAAAAGCGGTTCAAAGCAACATGCTGAAAATTACAGGCCTGTGTCAATACTGCCTATTTTTGGTAAGGTGTTTGAGAGCATTGTGTTTGATCAGTTGTACCCAGTAGCTGCATCTTATATACCCACGGCTCAGCATGGTTTCATGCGTCGGAAGTCAACTGTGACTAATTTGGCAGTCTTTACTGAGTTTGTTACTCGCCATATGGATAAAGGGTTTCAGGTCGACGCCGTGTACACCGATTACTCGAAGTGTTTTGATAGAATTAACCATGATATCTTAATAACAAAACTTCTTAGCATCGGTGTACATGGTGACCTTCTTAGATGGATAGACTCTTATTTGAGAAATCGACGGCAGGCAGTTAGGATTGGCTCTTTCAAGTCAAACTTTGCGAGCATCCCATCAGGAGTCCCGCAGGGGTCCATTTTGGGACCCTTGTTATTTAATATTTACTTACATGATATATCTTCTTGTTTTCTGCACTCGAACATTTTAATGTACGCTGACGATAATAAGATATTCATGCCGATACTTTCCGAGACAGATTGCAAGAAATTACAGGATGATCTCAACAGACTAACCGAGTACTGCGGTCGTAATTGTCTGGACCTGAATGTAAAAAAGTGCCAGACCATTACATTCACCAGAAAATACAATGTTACGACATTTAATTATTCATTGAATGGTAGTGTTATTCCTAGAGTCTCCCTAGTTAGGGATCTTGGCGTAATGTTAGACAGTAAAATGCTTTTTACCGCTCATTTCGACTGCATTGCTCAAAAAGCCCGTAAAATGTTAGGATTTATATTTAGAACTGCAAAACCTTTTAAAAACCTTTCTGCTTTGAAAATGCTGTATTTTGCTTACGTTAGAAGTATTCTTGAGTACGCATCTGTGGTATGGTCACCCATCTACGTAACTCATAAAGCCCAGATCGAGTCCGTTCAACGCAACTTCATCAGGCGTTTAAATTATAAATCCCATATAAAATCTAGTTATACGGACAGTCTGGTCCATTTTAAAATGCTATCACTTGAGGATAGACGAACTGTCGCTGATATGAAGTTGTTGTATGATGTTGTCAACACGCGGTTGGACTGTCCTGAGCTAGCGTCCCGGATTGGTATCTGTGCATGTTACAAAAGAACGAGATATGTGCGATCCCTAGATGCCGGTATCGCTAAAACTAACTATGCCAAAAACTCTATTGTACATAGAATGGTAAATATTTATGAGGCAAAGTACAAAAATGCAGACATATTCTTTCTCACGCGTAATAAGTTTCTGACACATGTATACATTGGTTTATCTCAATAGTTTACCTATTATTAACTATTTGTAAATAATAAAACCCGACATTAAAGATGCAGCCTTTAATAAAGTCTCCACACACATTCAGATACACACACACACACACCCCACACCACACACGCTGACGCTTTTACTCCTTTGCAAAGTAACTTTTGTGAAATGTCATTGTTTTCTGTTTCTTTATATAGCATGGGTCGGCACTCATATTAAGGTACTATATTGTCACAAATTACTATTATCCATACTTTTATTATTATTTTTCGAAAAGTAAATCAAATAGATAGTTACCCGTATCGTATTTTTGTAATTTGTTGAACTTCGTAAATGGCTTTTCTAGTTTTTAAGATACATTGTAATTTATGTTTGTTTGCTGTGAAGTTTACTTGTTAACAAATAAATAAATAAATAAAAAAAATTCAGCGACGTAATCAAGTAGATTTTACATATAATTAAGGAATAAAGCAAAAATAATTAATTAAAATCACCGAAAATCACTGTAGAGCTGTAGACTGTATTTTTGGGGTTCTTTGGTCTGGCTGGTGTATCGGAGGTGTATTTATTAATTAAAACCACGGAGCACTTTTCACTAGTATATTTGATCCGGGATCGCCGGAAGAAGAGAAATAATAATGTTGCTACAAACAATATTACATGAACTGTAACCTAATGTAAACTGTGTATTGCATTTACAAATAAACGATTTATCTATCTATCTAAATTGATCTTGCCATATTTACAAATTGCAACAATCACCCCACATTCAAAATTTGCAAATCTGTTTTATCAATATTTTCATCGACAACAACATATTTTGGTGGGTGGCTATACCTAAACGGCGAAACCAGCTAGTTTTTTGATTCGTTATATATTTTTCACAAAAAAGAAAAAAGAGTTCAAGAAAAACGTGTTCAGTGTCGGACGTAACCTCCGTGAAGCATCGCACGCTAATATGAACGTTATTTCAGTAGCGCATCGGTTGAACTTTCAAATAAAGTGTTTTGAGTTGCTAATTTTTTAGGATAGGGCCTCGCCTTAATAAAAAAAATTCAACCTTGGGAGGTAAATATTTCTTTTTCGACTGTATCTGCTTCAATTTCAGCTACCGGTGTAAAGACCTAGAGTATCTGTAAAATGGCCAAATTAAGGTCCCTTTCAATAGAATCTGGCAATAATGTAAACAAACCAATTTAAAAACGATTACTCCGTAATTACTTACATTTGAGTATCAATCCTGATCATATTCACTTTTCAAGGAGTATTCTTCTTATAGTTATTTCGCCCCCTGTTAAGTTTTTCATGATAGTTATTTTATTTAAAAATACTCGGACGACAAAACTTTCAATAATTTGTAAAACTGCCATATTAATTTTTTACTCATCAAAGTCTGGTTTGTCTTTGGAAAGTAAGTGTCAAAAAATTATCTTGTTTACATTATTGGCGGATTCTATTGAAAGGGACCTTACAGTCATTACTACGGAAATGTCAATTCACAGAACTGTAGCGATTGGTTGAAATACATTTTTATATTACTACTAGCGCCGCCTTTCATTTCACAGGTACTCGTAAGTTGGTAGATCTGTAATCCGTGCTCGTCTCTCGGATAACTTCGCACGGAACTTGTCCCTCCCACTTAGATTGCTTCGGCAGCAGTTAAGTAATGTCCGCGGAAGTATTCGAAAGACAATCTTGCGAAAGGTGAAATAATTGAATAGTTTCCATATTCCGATGGTGGAACGCGTAAGTTCGGGCGATTTGCTAGTAGACTATCGAAAGGAAAAAATGGATGGAATCAAAATATCCATTACACACGATGGGTTTTTCTTTTAGTTCTTCAAAGTCCAGCTATGTGGCGCTGGGTTCCACTTTTGTCAAACCTGAACAACAGCCTTCCACTCAAATAGGGTAAAAAAACCACATCAAAACTGTTTTACATATCTGTATTTAATCATTTTATGTAATTAATAGACTTTAGTTGTGAAACATTTTTATTTTTAATAGCTTATGTCAAGGAGAATTTTAGAAGAAGAACTTTTAAGGTACTTTAAAATTTGTGTTGCGGCAACATTGCCTACATGCTGACTTAAATAGTCTGTGCTCAGAGCCGTAAACCTGAATAATAAAGAAACTTGCTGCAATACTCCGTTCCCAGAGCCATAAAATTGTATTATAAAATAAACAATTTGACCACTAAATTAAAACGCACTATGGCCATATAAAACAGCCATGAGAACTACAATTGAAAAAAAGAAAAGAAAAACGCCCATTCAAGGAATACGAAAAACAAAACACATACAAAATACGAGCAGATTGGCCGCCATGGTAGTTTTCTTTCTGAATAATATGCCCAAATTTTGTATTTATCTAAGGATAGCCTAGCCAGCAGGGTCAACACAGCACAACCACCGTAGATAAAACAACATACAAAGTGACCGCCAATAAAATCCAAGCTTTTTGTCGCACGTAGAAAAGAACTGCGTTATTATTGGCAGTTACGTTTTATATCGCACGGTTTAATTTGTCTAGTGTTAACGACAGCTGACCCTGCAGGAATTTTCGGATTTTCTTATTGTTTGTTAATTGTGCCTTTCATTTAACTGAGCTATGAAAAGGACAGGAGATTAACGAATGATGATTTCAATTATTGATCATCAAACCGATCTAAGATCTAACCTAATAATGTTTCTATCAATATTATTCATAATGTCTTTATAACATTTTTATTTTATTGTCTTTATAATGTATTTAATCACTTCAAATCAAAATCTTGCGTCTTTAAATCAAAATTCTGTATTTGGTTGGACAGCTCCAAGAAAAAAAGTTTTCAAAGAAAAAATTTACTGTAATTTTTTTTATAGGTATTTAATATTTTTTCATATTTGTTTTGGTTAGTTTCAAAACGTGTTTTTAGAATTTTACTTGTATTATTCTGCTGTAACTTAATTACCAGTATGTCTAGAGCGTCGTCGGTGGTCTAGTGGCTAGGGCCGCTGCCTCCCGTCCGGGAGACGCGGGTTCGATCCCCACCACGTACTAATGTGTTTTCGAATTTCGAATTCTTATGTACGTTTATTCGACGCTCTCGGTGAAGGAAAACATCGTGATGAAACCTGCACACTCCTGCGAAGAAAGTCAAAGGTTGTGCGTGAAGTCGACCAACCCGCACTGGGCCAGCGTGGTCGACTAAGGCCTAATCGCCCTAATTCAGGGTAGGCTCGAGCCCTTCGGTGGGGACGTATATGAGCTGTTGATATCTACAACACTAACAAAATAATTCCAACACGAAAATACTAAACTCGCCGACTAGTTCAATACCTAAATATTGAACCACTTAGGTAAACGTGGGTGTTATGGAATAGCACGCTTCACTAATCCTACTGAACATCAAGCTGATGAATTGATTAGAATAATTACATACTTTCACTATAATCTACTCTGCTCTGGCGCCGACCCGGCCCACCCCAGTCTACCCTCACGACTATAAGTGCTCCTCTTACCCCTACCTCCCCTTATTTGCATTTTAATTGGAATAAAACAACTTCATAGCAGAGGAAAAATGTAAACAAAATAAAAGTCGAACCAGAGTTCCGTCGTGGTAATTGATTTAAAAAGTTGGTATAAAATCACAGTCTCATGTTCCTGGCGATAGAGCGCTCAGCACTCATTCAGGGGGTAGCAGGTTCGAGCTTTTCAGTACTTTAAGAGGCACATCAAACAAATAATTTCGTGTTTTGCAAAAAGGTGGTCGTTTAACTTAGTCAACCACGCTGGTCCAGTGCGGGTTGGTTGACTTCGCACACAAACTTTGAATTTCTTCGCAGGAGTGTGCAGGCTTCATCACGATGTTTTCTTTCACCGTAAGAGCGTCGAATAAACGTACATATGAATTCGAAAACACATTGGTGGTGAGGATCGAACCCGCGTCTCCAGGACGGGAGGCAGCGGCTCTAGCCACTAGACCACCGACGCTCAATACTTGGACAATAAAGCGTTATTTTTGTATAAATAATATTTAATAATCTTCCCGATCAAAAAATACTATTTTGTCTTAGGTACAAAAATACTAAACTTAATACTAATGAAATTTTGTTAGGTTAGGTTCGCAACTTTTGGAACTTTTATTCGTAAGTTTAGTAGGTATTTTCACAAGGTAAATTTTTAATGTTTTCCTTTCAGAAAAATGTATGCCTTCGATGTACAGATAGTATATAGAACTAGCTATGTTAGGTCAAGGCAACGTGGAGTCGGCAGATGTCATTAGAGCAGTAATTACTTGCGGTATTCTCTTGCTAGTCTCTAATTGCAGAGGAACTATACTCGTATTTATTTTGTAAATTTGCTTGTTCGTTCGTGTTAGTATGTGACTACGTTTACTGTTTGCAAATCTAGGCAAGAGAAACGCTGTTATTTCCCGTCAGCTTCTACATGAAATCCACATCCCTGTGTCATATTTCAATACCCCTCCGGACGCGATCGCAACTAAGTTTCACAACTGGTTCAATCAATCAATCAATCAGCCTATTGCAGTCCACTGCTGGACGTAGGCCTCCCCAAAGGCGCGCCAAAGCGCACGATCACCCGTTTCCCTGATCCAGCCACCACCAGCGACCTTCCTCAGATCATCAGTCCACCTGGCAGGGGGGCGTCCCACACTACGTTTCCCGAGACATGGTCTCCATTCGAGAACCCGTCTGCTCCAACGCTCGTCGGTTCTGCGATAGATGTGGAGACGATCACAACTGGTTGCGATGAAAGACATTTTATTCTTCGCCCGCAACTGGTAGTGATAAAAGGATTATTTTTATTCCTTCGCAATTAGTTGCGGACAAAGAATATTTCAATAATTATGATGGCGACAAGGATTCAATTATTCCTATGTGATTCAGATAAGCTTATGTGTATTTTTTGGAACGCATAATGCATGCTACATACAACTGCCGCAAAATGTAACTTTCGGTTGGTAGTTTACTCGAATCTTAAGTACCTCAAATTCATCAAAAGTACCTGAATTTAATGCCGTGTGGTGACGGCAGAGTAGAATACATTTGTCACCAACCCCTACTCTTCCCGTGGGTGTCGTAAGAGGCGACTTAGGGACTACACATTGAACAGGGAACGGGCAGCAGCGCTCTCTGATACAGTAACCTTTTAATCTGCGATGTCCAACCCGCCTGCCAAGCGGCAAAACCCTCCACTTAAGTGGAGGAGGCTCATAGTCCAGCAATGGACTGTAACGGGCCGTTGATGTTGATGATGTTAATTAATTGAATTTTTACGAGTGTCAAACGCAAAAAAAAACCTCATTTAAATCTATATTTCAGAATACGTACAGGTATATAGTTGCTTGTTTGACGGAAGTTACAAAAAATATACGTTATTTTCCTTTGTAACTAAAACAAACAGCCTCCGTGGCCAAGTGGTTGAGTTTTCGACGCTCATTACGGAAGTTCCGGGTTCGATTCCCGGTGGGGGCACTGTCAAGTCTTTGTGAGACTTTCTAATTTGGTTAGGACATTGCAAGCTAAATCCACCTGATTCTCCGTAAAGAAAGATGATTCCGTACATCGGAAGGCACTTTAAGCCGTTGGTCCCGGCTTCTATCTAGTCGTTACACGAGCCATGTCAGTGGCCTTTGGCGGCTCCATAACACTGACACTAGGGTTTATGAGGTCGGTTGTCGACCTTACAACCCACACGATGAAGATGATGAAGAAGAAGAAAACTAAAACAATCTGTTATAGTTCATGTAAACTGGCATATCAAAGTTCATACTCTAACTCCATATAATAGAGGTAGTATCTACCTATAGATGCTGCATGGCATTATATTATACTTGCATCGGTCAACCGGACGTCGTCGGACGTCGTGCGTCGCTTCAACAGGTTTGTACAGACTGAGCGAAATCGAACAAAAAAATTTATGGATTTTTGAATAATAAAGCACTTATATCATCGTCATACCGTGTAAGTGACTAGGATATATAATTTACAATTGTACAACTTATAAAAAAACATCCACTTGTAAAGTTACGTTAGCAAATGTTTAGTTTTACATAGCAAAGACAAGTTAAGGTTATTCTAAATGAACGAACTCGGGTACGGAGAGTTGATGAAATCAAGAAGAAGGTATTAATTTAAGAAAAATCTCCAAATTTTATACAATGCAAAATATAATGAGTAGCCTTGTGTGAGTTATAAGATCACCTCATAAACTCTTTTCTACTCGAGACCGCAAGCGCTTCGCCATTTTTCTCTAGGGCCTCGCCCCAGCAATGCGTGACATATACAAGAAGATCTCCAGTGGACCGTCCTCGGCGGAAGCCATATTGATGGTCACTGAGTAGATCGTTCTTCTCAAGGTAGGTCAGCAACTTGCTGTTGAGAACTCGCTCCATAACCTTGCACAGAATGGAAGTGATAGCGATTGGTCGATAATTGGCAGGGTCGGCACGATTTCCCTTTTTAGGGACTGGTTGCACGTTTGCAAGCTTCCACGATTTAGGCACTGACCTGGTCTTTAGAGAGAGGCGGTACAGGCGCGTTACAATAGAAGACAGTTCAGGCGCACAGATTTTTAGTACTCTGGCAGGTATGCCGTCAGGACCACTGGCCTTGTTCACGTCTAAACGCTGCAGAGCTCTTCGTACCTCTTTTACGTGGATTGATAGCTCCGGCATGGAAGCATCAAGGCGAGGTATTGTAGATGGTAAATTGGAGCCAGCATCGAGACGCGAGTTAGTCGCAAACAAATTAGCAAATAAATTTGCTTTATCAGTTGCAGAGTGTGCCAATGACCCATCAGGTTTCTACATGGGAGGTAGTGTTGGACGGCAAAAGTTGGTTTCGACTGACTTGGCCAGAGACCAGAACCGCTTACTACCCGAAGGATAGGAAGCAAGTTTCGCCCCTATTCGGCCAACGTGGTCAAAACGAGCCTTCCGGAGTACCTTCTTGAAGGACTTGGCGGCGGAGTTGAAGGCTTTTTTCATTGTGCGGACCCGCCTGGCCTGCTGTTTGCGGTCGCGAGCTTGGACCCAAGCTTGGTAAGCTAGCTCCTTTTTGGACTCAGCCAGAGCGCATTCAGCATTATACCAAGGTCGGGAATTGTGACCGAGCGGGATGTCGGAGAACGGAATAAAATATTCCATTCCCTACCGTATCACGTCAGCTACCGCATCCGCAGATTCAGAGGGATCGCCCGTAGAAAAACACACTTGCTGCCATGGGTATGATGCAAAAAAGTGCCGCATCTCATCCCAGTCTGCTGTCACGTATCGCCATACTCGCCTCGTGCCCCTAGAGGTGTCGTCGGGAGGAGAGCAGGTCGATACGGATTTCACCACACAATGATCGGATGAACCCAGCGGAGCCGAGACCGCTATCGAGTGCTTGTGTGGATCCGATGACAGCAGTAAGTCCAGACAGTTGGATTTCTGTCCATCAAAATCAGGTTATGGTACCATGGAGCTGGTCTGATGATGGAGATGGAAGTTGGCCATAGGAACTCCTTTAATACACAACACAACCTAGTTATGTTTGGGCTCGTTGGATTTGTATTAACAAGATCTTTAGTCATACGTGATGTCCAGGGTCTCATGATGGAGCCGGAAGGTGGCCATAGGAACTCCTCTAATACACAAAACAACCTAGTCATGTTTGGGCTCGTTGGATTTGTATTAACAAGATCTTTAGTCATACGTGATGTCCAGGGTCTCATGATGGAGCCGGAAGGTGGCCATAGGAACTCCTTAAATACACACCACAACCTAGTCGTGTTTGGGCTCGTTGGATTTGTCTTAACTAGGATACTCCACTCCACGGCTTTAAAAGCTTGTTTAAAAAGGATTTATAATTCAACTTATTTTATATATCATACAGACCTACAATTTCGCAGTTCCACCAGTCTTTACAAGTCCAGAACTACTCGACAGTTACTAACCTATGGGCTCTCAATCACACAGTCCCGATCCAATCAGATATGCTGTCACTGCGACTACGCACAAGCCAGAATGATCAATATCCACGTCGCTAATAATCAAATTATGTATCATCTGTCAGACGCAAAACAAATGAAATACGATACATACAACAAAGGATTATTAAGTCTGACAGTAATTGCGTCCTACCTAGCAAGCACACTCATGGCGCCATCTTGTAGTTTTATACTTATACTATAGTAATATATTTCAGTTCACATCTCCTCCACGTTGATCAGTTCTACACACAACCTATGATTTTTTTCGCAAACGTGTACATTCAAAATCACATTTGTAATACATTGGATAAATCGAGCTGCCGCCTCACCAACGGGCAGCAATTAAGTACCTTAGCCGGTACATCACCGACGTGACGAGCAATAAATAAAAGCAATTGATTAATATTATTCCTGATGCTCCTCATAAATTAGTGATTCCTAGTTGCCTATGTCTAAACCTGGGATTACGACCGTTCAGAAAAAATACTGAATGGTCTTTTCTAATAACTAATAAAAACACGTAATTTAACCATATTATACTGCATTCTCCAGCTTACTCAGATGACTTTTACACTCACCTCACACACATTATACACACATCCCTTTCCTCACCCCTTCACTCCTACATACCCGGATACACACACTAACAGTCACGTACTCTCGTGCTCGAGCTTCTATGCAGTTTCGAATTTGATTTTTTATAAATTATTTTCCATTATTGTTTTGTAAATTTAATTGAATAACTCTAGTTAGAATCATGAACCATAATAACGCAGTAGTAACTTTCTCTTTATTAGTGTTTCTGATTTAGAATAACTTTGTTTAATTTTATTTTCTAAATATCTAGCCATAGGTCCCTGTTCTAATCGTTCTTTGAACGAATGGTAGCCGCGATACAGACTGCGCCTAGTGTGGTTACTATTGTTATGCGTAATGTTTGTAACTGGACAATTTTAATAAAGTATTATTATTATTACCTATTATGAAAAAACAATCAATATACTTATAAATAAAAGCAATTAATAATATTCTCTCGGATTCTTTTTAGTAAACGAGTTCTTTTTCATCGTGTGGGTTAGGTCTACCAAACACACCCTGTATCACAAGTCACAACACATCACATGTTATAGAGCTGCTATATGCCACTGACATGGCATAAGAATAAATGCGTGATTTCTACCATGGTCTTTGTTCCAGGCGGGAATCAGCCGGCCAGCTGCCCCGCTCCGCCAGCATCGACTCGGTTGTGGAAGCTGCGATCTGCGCGCGTCATTCTGAGCCAGGGCCTCTCCTCACTCTCCAGCTGCCGGCCAGGGCTGACCGGGCTCTCAGCCTCGTCTCTCCCGCCGTTGGCAGGCGAGCCAAGTCACAAAGAGGACTCGCTGGTAAGTAGTTTTGGAGAAATTCCTGGTTACCTTTTTTGCAGATAATCACCCATCTAACATTGTGTCATGCGTGTCCTATTACCAATATCACCATTCATCTGCTCGGAGCAAGAACGCTACTTAATCCGTCGTTCAACAAGACCGTAATGTTGTGTTCGATCCACTCGCTAGAAAGTAAAATTGTTTGTTGTAAGCGTACGACCACTTTTTTGAAATATATCTTCAACCGCAAGTTCATCATGATGTCTTGCTGAACATTAATCAAAGTCAATATTTTGAAATCGTGTCTCTGTTTTATTTATTGCCTGTATTACATTCCTGAAAAATCTCTTATCCGAAGCCCTATTGAATTGAAATCCTGAATTTGCCTTTATAATAATAATAATAAAATTCTTTATTTTGGCAACTAAGACCCAATTGTTAGTACACAAGTAAAAGTAAAAAAGTGAAATTGAAAATTATCATGAAATACATGAAATGGTGAAATCAAAGTTCGAACAACTACATTCATAATATGGTTCAGTATCATTGAGTCCACCTTACTTGATAACATCTTCAGAATGCTGTTGGGGCTTAACCGCATCCTGGCAAGAATAGAAGCGGCCTTCTCTCTCATCAGTGCATAGAAGTCATCGACTCTTTCTCGCGCGAATATTGTTGATGCACTGCAATAACTAGTTAGTCCCAACAGCATTCTGAAACCGTTATTATACTGCACTCGCAGGGCGCTGATTGCCTTCCGCAAATTACTAGCCCACGGACCCCCCGTGTAAGACTGTCAGAATGCTTTGAATAGCGTAATTTTAGCTTCCTTACTACAACGGGAGAACCTATGCGTCAGCACACTAACATTATCACAATTTGCGGGTTTGTTACCGTGGTTATATTTAATATTGTTACCTCGATATTTCGGAACGGTTACACGCTCCATGGTCACGAGTACAATATTAAATATAACCGTGGCAACAAACCCTCAAATTGTGATAATGTTAGTGTAGTGAACAACCACGAAAATCTTAAAACATACTATGCGCTAGCATATTGCTTCTAGCTTGCCCCGATTTATATCAACGTGGTCCCTGAGGTCGTCAGTCAAGTAGTGGCCCAGGTATTTAAACTGTCGAACTCTATTTAAGTTTTATGGTAGGCTCGTACCGCAGACCTCCCCCCCAAAGACCACGTATTCACTTTTCTTGCAGTTATATACAAGACCATGGGAGGCCCCGTGCTTCTCACAGACCTGCAGTAATTCTGTTACAGAGCCAGGCGTAGGGCCCAACAGCACCATGTCGGCAGCGTAACTAATGTTATTGACACTTACACCGTCAATGCTGCAACCGACTGGCATGCTGCTGAGCCGCAAGATCTACTCGTTTATGTATAGGTTGAAGAGCTTAGGAGAGGACCCTTTCTGCCTCACCCCGCACTCCAACCCATGGGCCTCCGATAGTGTACTACTTACCCCTACCTGACACGGTTTTACTGATTCCTATACCAACACTTTTGGATTGATTTGCTTAGTCCCGGGTCAGTCAATTTCACAGACAAAACTTTTTCAACCTCTAACAGGCAGCTAAAGCCAAAATGGAATCCCGAAACCTAGTTTTAGCTAGCTCTGTAAGCCGCAAACACTCCTGGCCGCATTTTCACTTTTCTCAATCCAATTCGACTAATAGAAACGGCACAGTTTTCATACTATTCACACTTTGTAATATGCATAATCGATTCGATACATTCATATATTTTCACATCTACCTCTATAACTAGGTATTAGTAATTCATTTTTGACATATTATCGGGTGCAATGTAGATGTTATAGACCAGGTGATTAATGCGGGCATTATTAATAATGTGCGAGTATTATGATGGAATTTATTTAAAACTAATTGAAGGTCGCTGGTGGTGGCTGGATGAGGAAAGCGGGTGATCGTGCGCTTTGGCGTGCTCTTGGGAAGGCCTACGTCCAGCAGTGGACTGCAATAGGCTGATTAATTGATTGTATGGTAGAGGTGGAAAATAGCAGGACAACGTCTGCCGGGTCACCTTGTACTCTAATATACTTAAAGTCACATCTCTAAATAAAATATGTATAAATATCAGAACCCGTTACTCGAAACGGAAATGATCTTTCAGCTCATATACGTTCCCAAAGAGCGGCTCGAGCCTACCCTGAATTAGGGTGATTAGGCCTTAGTAGACCACGCTGGCCCAGTGCGGGTTGGTCGACTATTCACACACAACCTTTTAATTTCTTCGCAGGAGTGAGCAGGTTTCATCACGATGTTTTCCTGTAAGAGCGTCAAATAAACGTACATATGAATTCGAAATTCGTAAACACATTGGTACGTGCCGGGGATCGAACTCGCGTTTCCCGGACGGGAGGCAGCGGCCCTAGCCACTAGACCACCGACGCCTGGATGAAATCCGCAAATATCTTCGTGAGGTTTCTATTGATAGGAGTTTATCGCAAGTAGGCCGAATGGTTCGTTCCAAATACGCCAGTCAGCCAGTAAGTCAAGCAGTTCAAAGATAGTTCTCCTGGGTCGGAACTCTTTGGTATGGTAATGAGCTAGCCACTGCTTCTAGCCTATTTTACTTTGCATTTCTTTACCCACGCTATCTGGATTCTGCCTTCGTTATGCTAATGTAAGAGGAAAACAGCTACAGGAGAAGCCGTTGTTTTTTTATATGTTTAATAAGTTCTGTTTTAATACTGGTACTGGCAAATGCCATAACCAATAACCATATTAGGTAAACATATGTTTGGTTACAATAATTTTATTGGTTCCTAGCTCAATGACTGGTTAGATACAGCTGCTGTTTTAGCAAGTTGGTCGGATATGCTAACAAATTAATAGATATTCAATCAAATGGAGGGTCTGACTTACTTAAGCTTAAGCCGTACCCCGACGCGACATTATAGCGCAATTTCAACGAGCAAACCGTATCGTGCCATCCATCAATTTCTATAATATAATTAAAATATGAGTATATAGGTGTTACTCCATCAAATTTGATGGCTCAACGATAGGTATTATTTTTGACTTTTTAAATGTTTGCTTTTTTGCTTCGGGGGTTTTAAAATTTTTAATTTATCTCCTGAACAAGTCTTCAAAAGTGAGAAAAGGATATTTAAGACGACAAACTGGCCATTTTTTGCCTTATCCGTTACAATCATTATATTTATTTTTAAGCCCTCTCTGGTTTGTCGTCCGTTTGAGTGTCACTGTGAGCTGTGTTCAGTATTAAGTAGTCAAATCAAATCAACGGCCCGTTACAGTCCACTGCTAGACTATGAGCCTCCTCCACTTAAGTGGAGGGTTTTGCCATAATCTCCACGCTGGACACGCTGGGCAGGATAACATTGTGTGCCATTGTCTGGGGAGAGACACCGCACTGGCATGCACTATCCGAGCTAAAGCCCCACCTGCATAAATTCTCCTTGCTTCGGCTGACTTGGGTCCGGAGTCTGTTCAAAGACTTCCAAGTAGGCCAAGGTAGACTATGTCCAGGGGGAAGATGCTCAGAGAGCGAAGTAGGTGATGCAGTTGGGTATCTCTCTTTCCAGGTTGTCAATCGCGAAATAGCTATGTATTTCCAACAATATTGTGAGTGAAATGTTTTTTTTTTTATATGATTATAAGAAAGTGGATGAAAATATTTAGTTGAGGTAAAGTGAAATTACCTGCTAAAATATTTAAATGTTAGCTGGAGCACGAACGTTGGGGCTTGAGATTTGCTTAAAATATGGAATATATCCACGGAATCCTCAAATAACTGGAAGCTAATGGAAACTTTCATGCTTTAGGTCAATATATTATCCTTATGGTAATAGGAAGTTGTATTATGTGCCTTGAAACATAGTCATTTAAATATTTACTGCCTAAGTTTCCCGAAACTTGAGTTATTTTTATTTATTTAGTTATTAATTTTTAGTTTTGTTTCTATGCGCTAAACTCTGATGAAGGAATTGAATCGTCTTTGGTTATTATCTTTTTGATATATTATCATGATGGCTATGATAAAAGCGTCGGTGGTCCCGTCCGGGAGACGCGGTTGGATCCCCACCACGTACCAACGTGTTTTCGAATTTCGAATTCATATGTACGTTTATTCGACGCTCTTACGGTGAAGGAAAACATCGTGATGAAACCTGCACACTCCTGCGAAGAAATTCAAAGGTTGTGTGTGAAGTCGACCAACCCGCACTGAGTCAGCGTGGTCGACTAAGGCCTTATCGCCCTAATTCAGGGTAGGCTCGAGCCCCTCGGTGGGGACGTATATGAGCTGTTGATGATGATGATGAAGATTTTATTATTTTGTTTTACTCGTATTTATGCGGCACTAGTAAACTCATTATGATCGAATTTATTTATTTAAATACTATTTGAAATTTTTAAACTTCTATAAGTGTTATGAATTTATACTTAACCATTTAATTTTGAATTAGTTTTTAATCCTTTCACTTTCACAATACAAAAAAAAAACATATTTCACCATGCACCACACCATTTTTCACCATTTTAATACAAAACATAAAAAGTTACAAAGAGAATTTAATCTGTTAGCGCCTGTGTAATTTCTAAAAGCAATAACAACACATCTAAAAGTAATTGATGACTGTAAAACGTTGGTGCTGTAAGTTATCAATCAAAGACATGCTTAATGAATTACTACAATGAATATTGCAGACATTACACACACGCCCATTTGAGCCTCTACTATGGGTATCAGCCAGCTGATATGCATACATAAATAGAGACATACTTACCTATATGAACGACATCGAGACACAAGGCAAGTGCTCGGGGTACGAGCCTTCCGCTCCCCCGCAACTCCGCGCCCGCTATATTACCACCCTGGTAGAAATAGCGATTAGGTCCATCAAAAAAAAAAAAAAGAGGCAAGTGCTCATCACAAGAATGTTTGCCCTAGGCGGGAATCGAACCCGCGCCGCGCCGCGGTCCTGTGCTTCGTATGTAGGCGTACTACATGCTACGGTACTGTCTTATAGTTTATGCGACACCCACCGGAAAATAATAAGGTGACCCTATTCGCCGTGAACAATACAACAGTATTAAACGACTCTTAATTATCTCCAACATATCTCAGAAGAGAAACCGAAAATAGAGAATAAGTAATTATAACAAAGCAGAACTTAAATTAGTTTCTCTATGTTACCCATACACCTCAGACAGTAACTTTATGTGATAACTTTATGTGATTCGGAAGCTACTGAAGGAAACACAATGGCCCCGATTCGGTAAGTCATGCTCTAATGCTAATTTTAAAATCCTGCTATCCTTTTCGTTTTTATAACCAATGAAAGAGAGGTGATGAATGCAGATGAACGAATAATATTATTTTGAATGAACGATAACCTAAAATAAAGGCGTAGCTGTCAGATTAAGAGATTTTTAAGTCGGATGTCTTACGTGCTCTCTAAAATTGTGCAATCGACGTGTCCATAAGGTTCAAATTCTATGTTTGACAGCTCAAATATTAGGATGGCTATCTCCTGTCCCTTTTGAGTCATTGAAGCCCAAGTCACACAGAGCCGGACCGCGCCGCTCCCGCTCTGTGCGACTTGGGCTTAAAAGGTGAAAAAGACGGACGAACTTAAATTAAGGATTAGAGCGTGACTGTGTGAAACACTGCCAATATACCTAAATAATTTGCTGCTGTCTCCGTTAAATGTCATGGTCATATCCGTTATGGTATGACTGACGCGACGCGAGGGATGAAATAATGCTTGATGAAAATGTTTCTGTAATGGTGACGCGTATTATACTGATTGGTGATATTGTAACACGTCAGTCAGACAATAATATACTGATGTTGTACCGTATATATTATTAATATAAGAAGTGATAGTTAATTACATATATCTATATTGAGATTTACTAGAAATCGTCGAGTTGGGTGAAGTATACAGGAGGGTGACATATTCATATTCTTTAATTAATAGTAGGTGTTCGAAATAACTACCATTTTACTATAATAAATTAACTGCTAGTATGATATATATATATAATAGCGTATCGGACTGTTCACCATATTTTATGAATTTACCAAATTTTATATTTATTTTTAAAATATTGATTTTGCAGACGATTCGCGAAGAAAAAATCAAAATCTGTTGAAAACTAATTTACAGTGATTTTTAAAGTTTCAATATGTCTGTCTCTTTCAAAAACGATTTTTTGTATGGAGATTATATAGTTTTTCTAACAAATGACGTCACAAGTGGGTATGTGCCACTCAGTCTAATCTTGAATTTCAAACCTTTATAACTCGGTCAATTTTAAAGATAGAGCAAAAATTATTTTCGTGTTCGATAGCAGAAACTAAGAGTTTGGATTTATAAAATAAAAAAAAAGTAGTCCGATCCGTGTGATTAGGAGCCGTGTGCCGGCCGGCAGACCAAAATTGGACCATCCCATTACACGTATGGGTGTCCTAAGAAGCGACTATTGATTGAGGCAGAACACCTAAAGCCTCCAAAAGGAAAATGCCGTCAAGAAACCTGCGCACACCTGCGAAGTAATCCAAGAGTTGAGTGCGAAGTCGACCAACCCGCACTGGGCCAGCGTGGTTGACTAAGGCCTGATCACCCTAATTCAGGGTAGGCTCGAGCCCCTCGGTGGAGACGTATATGAGGTGTTTGTAATGTTTTTGTTCTAAAACTTTGTTGCAGTTTCCTTTGCACGATCATTTCGCAGGTAATCTCGCGGTGCTGTCGTACTTCGCGAATTGAATAAGTTATACAAGAACACTTCATTGCTATAGTCTATCTAAGTATTGGGAGAAAACAGAAACGGGGTCAATTGCAGTTGGTAGAAGAACTCTGAGAATACAATAGCAAGTTCAAAAGTCCTTTTTTGCTTTGCTGTTATGTCATTATAATTTACCGGGTCTCCAAAAAGGGTATTTGCACTTTTAAATATCAATAAATCGTCTTAATGAAGGTAGATAGCCAAAACAAATATAATGTCATACGTGGAATTTATTGGAAATTTAGTTGAAATTGATTTGTATACCGGAGCTCAGCGCGCATTTTGTGTAAGAGCTTATTATCAAAACAATAATTCGATAATAACAGCTCGCCTTTTACATCGCGCGCAGTTCAATTACGGGACGTTTCTTTATCTCCCAGTGCGAATATCATTAGAAAATGGATTAAGATGTAATGGACGTCATTTGGACAACATAAGTTTTTTGTCGTTAACTTTCCATTGTATGTACTTTTTGCAAATAGTAATAAAATTATGAATTGATATATTTTTCGTATATCATTTTTGGCTATAAACTGCCAACACCCTTTTTGGACCCCCTGTACAATGAGAACGAAGTTATTGTTAGGTTTTTAAAGGAGCACAAGGTTACTTATTAATTATTTGGAGCTGCAGTGTTTTTTCACCGAAAACTTCAAAGGAAATGAAAATGTACTATTTCAGTACTTATATGATGGTATTTTTTTTAATTCGACTACATATTGATTTCGGCTAATGAAAAAAAAAACACGAGGAAATTAACCTGCGTGCGAATAAACACAAGTACCTACTTGCAAATCTACACTGATTCCGCGATGGTCTACAATGTCTAATTACCCTATTTCAGGATAGACTCCAGTCAATCAATCAATCAGCCTATTGCAGTCCACTGCTGGACTGCTGCTTCCCCAAGGGCACACCAAAGCGCACGATTACCCGCTTTCCTAATCCAGCCACCACCAGCGACCTTCCTCAGGTCATCAATCCACCTGGCAGGGGGGCGTCCCATACTACGTTTCCCGAGACGTAGTCTCCATTCTAGAACCCGTCTGCTCCAACGCTCATCGGTTCTACGACAGACGTGGCATGAGCAGATATAATGTTAATTTATCTTACTCGTATTTAGCCCAGACTGTCCCACTGGCGAGCAAAGACCTCCCTTTTTTTCCACTTCCCCCTATTCTGGATCTCCTTAGCGCAACTCTTCGAAAGAGAGTCCAGCTCGTTCCGCCATCTCCCACGAGGCCATCCACGTTTCATCCAGATAGATTTTATTTGCTCAAAAACTACATTTAATTACAAAAGACACACGAGCTGGAATCTAGCAATATTAATTTGGTAACAGGCATATTATTTACGATTGAGTCATGTCACGTCTAACTAAACAATAACAATTGCGATGAAATATCATTCCAAAACTAATTTAACATCAACAGATTGGTCCTATATTATACCCGTAGTAAGAGATTCCATCATCTCAAACAAGAACAGGATAACTAAATAACAATAATTGTATTCAGAGAAATCGAATTGAACCAAAACATTGATTAGTTACTTATGTGATTACCAGTGATTACGTATACAACGTGTTAGAACGTGACACCTCTCGGGTAGGTCAGTCCATTAAACTGAATAGCTTTTGTTCCACAACTATTAAAAATTCGCAAAAAAAAGAATTTTCATACAAACTCACTCGATCAGCTGATTGGTTGGTGTTTTATTTTTTTTAGATTTCGTGGATCCTCTGGGCCCCGTTTCACGAAGCAACAAGTTGCTAGTAACAAGTTACAATTTTATATACATTGCGTCCATACATTACATACATTGTTATCGTTTTCTCTAATCGTCTACGCAATGTACGTTGAATTGTACTTGTAATTTGTAACTTGTAGCTTCGTGAAACGGCCCCCTGGAATAGCATTGGTTCAGTTTCATGGGCTGACCACCCTAGAGGTTTTTTCGTTATTTTGCTAACATGTTGTATTATTGCAAAGATTTCAGACGCGCGTCGCCTCGCGCCGGAGCGATCGTCTTTTATTTCCTCTGAGTATTATTGTATATTAGCCATTCTACTTACGGTTACGCCCGCGTCGTCCATTATGTTAATTTTTTTTCAGTGGGAATAAGACTTCTTGCAATAAAAACTAGCTTATTTACCCTCCGGATCATAGACTATTATTATTATCTATGCATCCATCGCGTCTTCGTCGTCGTCAAAATAGCTGCGTTGTCTGGTCTTGTTGTACAAACTAACAAACACACTTAGTCTATAATATTGCTTTGTACGATTTTAACTAAGAACATTTCCTTAGAGAACTAATACTTACAGTACTTGTATACGTATTTGGGTAGTTCTGTTGATACAATATCTATTCTTTTAAAAATAAATAATTGGCAAATAGCCAGTTTTTTCCAATTTTTGAATCAGGCAGCACTGGTATTGTCACAACATTGGAATTCATTTAACTTCTTCCTCTTCTTCATTCTTGAATGAATAGACTATCCGCCCGTCTAAGACCGATATCATCAAATTTGTTGGTGCTTTTCTTCATTTGGAAAGAACACGCTCTCGTGATCCTATAAAGCTGAGTCATATCAACCCGCTAAAGCAGTTTTGAACTGGCGTCATTGGTCTAGCCAAACAATAGGGGGTTCAAAACTTCTGTGTTGACTCTACATTCCTGAAGTTTGCTGTTACTGTTATTTCATGATTTACTTAGTAATAAATAAAGAATTATATTTGTAAACTTTGCTGTGTTGACTCTAAAATTGGTTTGGTAGTGTGTTAATTGTAAACGACAGTACTGGTAGTGCGACTGGTAGTGTCCTTGCCAAAAAATGAATTAAGGTAGGGGCAGACTCACATTGAGACTTTTATTTGACACTGGTCACGATTCACACAGTCAAGCTCTCGTCAGTCCTTTTCATCTTTTAAAGATTAAAAAGGGACAGGAGATGGTCATCCTAATATTAGAACTGTCAAATATCGAATTTGAACCTTATAGATGCGTTGATTGCACAATTTTAGAGAGCACGTAAAACCACCGACTTAAAAATTTCTTAATCTGACAGCTATGCCCTAATTTTAGGTTATCATTAATTCAAAATAATATCATTCGTTCGTTTGAATTCATCACCTCTCTTTCATAAGTCATAAAAACTAAAAGGATAGCTGGATTTTAAAATTAGAATTAGGAGATGACTTCCCGAATCGAAGCCAGTGTCTTCACCAAGATTCAAACCCGGAACCTTCATACTGAGAGTTGAACGCCTATACGATTGGTCACGGAATCACTACGAAAGTAGGTATTACATTTTTTACCTAGCCAAAACACTACTAGATTGGACTATCACACAGAAATCGAATTATAGACTAACTCTGTTGGCGCTGTAATAAGATTTTCACTTGCAAATGGACAGCACTTTATTTTCGCCATTGCGAGAAGTTCCGGGTAGATTCCTTTTAAGGACTAATCGTATCAAACTTTGATGGCCAGAGGACTGATTTTCGGGTGGAATGGTCAGCCATTGTAATTAAGCATTCTGCTTTCCTGGTAAAATAAGTTCTGTATGAGTAGTACTACATCCTTCTTCTTCTTTCAAGTCGATGGCCCGTCAAAGATTTTATATTTAACTGGTATTTTAAAAAACTGGTATTTTAGTCTGCGTGCCACGGTACCACACACATACGCCACGGTTCGCCACGCAGACTAAAATACCAGTTTTTTGGTCTGCATGCTGTGTATTTACTCTGCAATTTTTTTCTATGTGTAACATCTGTTTATTCCCGCAAAATCGTCTGAATCACGGTAGACGGATTGTGTCTTGCATAGATATAAAATTTCTCCTTTCCATATTTTCTTGTCATATTTTATTCATGCCCCTGTTACAGACAACACCGCTGTATTCTTTGCATATTTAAATCGCCACTTCCTTAAACCGGCGAGATGAAAGCATTTTTTATAATGTTTCTGGCAAATATGAAAGAAGCTATTTTCTTGTGTAAAAAAACTGGTCTGGGACAAAAAAAATACGTCATAAGCTCCTTATATTTGTAATGGTCTAAGATCCGAAATTATTCAACCTGCACCCATCTATTTATCGGAAAAAAGTATTACGGAAACTAATAGAACGGACATAGGTTGCCTAACGAAATATGGTCAAAGTTATCCTGTTTTGTTTGACGACTAAGGCCTGATTCCTTATTCAGGGTGAGCTTAAGACCCACAGTGGGGACGTATGAGCTGTGATGATCATCAACATCAACGGCCCGTTACAGTCCAATGCTGGACTATGAGCCTCCTCCACTTAAGCGGAGGGTTTTGCCATAATCTCCACGCTTGGCAGGCGGGTTGGAGATCGCAGATTAAAAGGTTACTGTATCAGAGAGCGCTGCTGCCCGTTCCCTGTTCAATGTGTAGTCCCTTAGTCGCCTCTTACGACACCCACGGGAAGAGTAGGGGTTGGTGACAAATGTATTCTACTCTGCCGTCACCACATAGCTGTGATGATAGTTACACTATAAACCAGTCAAATTTTAAACCTTTTGTGTCCAAAAGGTCAAATTTTCAAATGGTCAGACAGTGATATCAAAGGGTTAAATTTCAAATTATTACATTCTCAAAATCATACTTTACAAGTGTACCAGTTTCAGGTAAGGTACGAGTAAACCATTCTAGCTTCTCTCTGTAGCAAGAAGGAAGATGTCTTTGATGGCCCAGTTACGTAGACAATGCAGCTATTGTGCAGTCAACTTGGTGGTCACTCGGAGGTCCTTAAATAGCAATCAACTTTCTACAGACGAGTTCTGTGACTTTCGCGGTAGACCTTAAATAAACTACTTTCGGAAATTCTTGTCGAAGAAATTATGACTTTTTAAATCAAGATCAAAATAAAAAATAACTTTGAAATCTGCTACATTTTTACAAATACTGGTACGGCGTACTGTGGAGTACTACGTCAGTATAGATTGGAAATGTTTTGGACGTTTTTTAATTGATATTTCACCATAAATTATTTATATCTTGTTCACATCTGCTTAATATTTATTAGTAAAATTTTATCGATGAACCACTTTTTAGCATACGAGTGTTTTAGTATTATTCTTGTAGTTTTCGTGCCATAAAAATAAATACACACAAATATTAAATCGTATCCAACTCGTTCTCTTTTTCGCAAACATTTTATATGGAACCAGTTTTGCTAATATACAGTTACTTCCAGACGATGACTGCCGTCTTTCGTCCTAAATGGCAATATTCCTTTGAGATAGACGACGAGTTCCGTTTATAAATCATCGCATTGAACTCATAAAAATAATTTAAAATTCTAGAGAACGACAAAATAATAACATTTATGCTTCGCACAGCGCTAAGAAAGCTGAAGAGTGAAGTTGTACTTTGCTTTGCTACGACTAAGAAATGTTACTAGTTTTATTTTTTAGATTTAGTCTAAATCAGATTTTGTAACATAAAAATGATTTTGTAACCAAAACATTTTAATTTAAATATAAGAGGATAATGTAATATATAAGTATTTCGATTTTGTTTATTATTAGGTACTCTTAATTTCCAAAAAGCAGAGTAAAGCTGGCTCACAGAAAGCAATATGTTATTTTTTTGCTTAAAGAATTGTTGGTTATTTCATGTTATCTGTTTTTCTTATTGTAGTAAGCGAAAATTTAACAATTCACCTCAAAAATCTTTTAACAACAGATTCTCTTAGTATTATATCATATTATTGATAACTTGACGCCTCTCAAACAATGTTCTATAATAATATTACACGTGTCGCCTTCTAGCTGACTTTTCAGACACAAAGGAACAAAGCTCGCGCTAAAGGCTGAGCTAAACAATGTGCAGTGCAACGCCCACAGCGCATTATTATCTAAGTGCACGCTGACCCAAACTTGAACAGTAGCCATACTGTTCAAGTTTGGGTTCCATTTTTAAAAATTGTGGACATTGCAAATTTTGAGCTAATTATTTTTTTATGCGTTTCTCTATTGATTACAAACAACTTTTATTGATTGCATTTTTTCAATAAAGCTTGCCGTTTTTGAGAAAAAAAATGTTAAACTATTTTTTTTGTATGGGAGTGAAGATATCAATGTACATAACTCAAAATTGCGTGGAGATGGCAAGCTGGAACTTGCTAGAATCGAAAAAAGGCTTTATTCTCAATTAAATTTTTTTATGACTTTTTCAATCGTATTGCGGTCTTCAGAGTTACAGGCACTTTTAATTGTATAAAAAAAACACGTTTTTTTGTCATGTAAAGCAAATATTTCAACAAATACTTGCAATATTGCTTGCAATAAAATACATTGAAGTTATTTAATGCAAGCACACTACCCTAAAATAAATTTTAATATGGTAAAATAACAATATTGAAAAAAAAAACAAAATCATTCATTTTCACATTACAAAGTATACGGGTAAAATCACAATAAGTAAATTATAGTACTGTTAACAATACCATTCATATTCATTTTTCTTATTCATTTTCTGTAAAAATACCAAGTTTTTCAATTTTTTGCTGATTACAAATCTAAACGAGTTTATGCGTATAAGGTAATAAATTGTTTTTATATTATAAGGTATTAAGTATTTTTTATAATTTATAGGTAGTATTTAGTGTTTTTAGCATTGTCGCTTTGAGTCCGCCTGTATTTTGTATATTTTAGTATAATAAATTGAAAATTGGAACTTAAACCAATTAGAATGGAAACTCAGGATTGGTTATATCGCACTCCTCCAGGTGAATCTCATTAGTCGTAGGCAAAGCCGTGGGATGGAAGGCTAGTATTATATAGTTTTCAAAAGTCTAAGGGATCAGCAATTGAATTAATTTCAAAGTCTATAATCTTCTACAGTGTCTATTTCTAAATCACCACTTTCTATTTCTTCTCGCAAAAGATTGTTGGTTTCGGGAAAGAGAAGCATTTGTATTTTTTTATATTTCGGTCTGAGATGCGTAATATACGGATCGGAGCTCACTAAAAAATATGAATTATGTCTTCATTAGTCTTTTCGCGACTTATTTTACGAGAATGTCTCTCCCTTATAAATCTAAAATCTTTGTTTCGGGCTTCAGACGCCTCTTCAGACAACACTCCCACAGGAATAAAGGAAAAATGTACACAGATATAAGCCCCGTGAATTAGTATTTTATGTATGCTAGATGGCATGTAGTACCAAGGATACAAAGAAATTTATAATTGAGCAGTTTCTCTACAATAATCTCTGAAATTTTCTATAGAAATATTTTTGCCCAACGAAATGGCTTGCAATATGACAGCGAATCGCTTTATAAGAAAGCAACAGTAAAACAAATGTTTTAACAAATTTTAAATCAAGCGCAGTCGCAGATTAGAAAGCACGTCCACACAAGAGCACACTCTATTTGAGAATGACGTTCAAATTGTTATCACAATCATGAAGCACATAGCATACTGAACACAAAACGACCAATCAGACTTAACTTCGCCAATGACTCATTGCGTGTTTTTATCATTTATCCCCTTACAGATAAGATACATATGTTACAACCAATGACCTTTTTTCTTTACCTGAACAGGGCAGGTAACAATTTTTAAGTGAAACGCATTTTTAATAATATAATTTTACTTGGTTTCCAATATATTTTTTCATGGTATGATGTGCTTAGTGTTCTAAAATTAATTTATTCTAAGCCGTTATCTTAGGTTAGGTATCATATATAATTTTTAATATAATAATGAATATATATATTTTTTCTTTTCAATATGTTATTTTACCATATTAAAATTTATTTTAGGGTAGTGTGCTGCATTAAACAACTTCAATGTAATTTATTGCAAGCAATATTGCAAGTATTTGTTGAAATATTTGCTTTACATGACAAAAAAAAACCTGTTTTTTTATACAATTAAAAGTGCCTGTAACTCTGAAGACCGCAACACGATTGAAAAAGTCATAAAAAATTTAGATTGAGAATAAAGCCTTCTTTCGATTCTAGCAAGTTCCAGCTCGCTATCTCCACGCAATTTTGAGTTATGTACATTAATAACTTCCCTCCCATACAAAAACATTGTTGAACAATTTTTTTGTCTCAAAAATGGCAATGTTTATTGAAAAAATGCAATCAATAAAAGTTGTTTGTAATCATTAGAGGAACGCATAAAAAAAAATCAGCTCAAAATTTGCAATGTCCACAATTTAAAAAAATGGAACCAGTGTGTGGCGGTTTGGGTCGGGTTACCTGTTCTACAAGATGAGAGGACCTGGCTTGCCTTTGTATTATTTTTTAAATTTAAATACGATACGTTTTAGAGCGTCAGTGGTCTAGTGGTTAGGGCCGCTGCCTCCCGTCCGGGAGACGCGGGTTCGATCCCCACCACGCACCAATGTGTTTTCGAATTTCGAATTCATATTGTAGGTTTATCCAACGCTCTCACGGTGAAGGAAAACATCGTGATGAAACCTGCTCACTCCTGCGAAGAAATTCAAAGGTTGTGTGTGGCGTGGTCGACACGCTGGCCCAGTGCGGGTTGAATCCTAATCAGTGAGGTCTAATCATTCTAAATCAGGGTAAGCTCAAGCCCCTCGGTGGGGACGTACATGAGCTGTTGATGACTACTTTTTAAATTGTTTCGGACCTCTGAAATAAATAATGCAACAATGTGGCCCACTGTGGGTTAAGTAAATTTTGAGGAAAATAGAACACTGTAGTATCAGCTTGTCCCGTTCTTAGAGTCCCGTTTCACAATCTAGGCATAGAAACTTTTAGATTATAAAACTCTTTAGAAAATACCGCGTCAGCGCTTATAAGGAACGCTCCGCGCTGACGCGATGCGTTTTTGTTTAGATTTTCATATGTTTTTTCTTTTATTTTTTCTGTCTTACTTTTTCTTGTTCATATTTTCAGAATTGTCTAGTATCAAGGCATAGAGTAGTGCTAAACACCAAATAGAAACCCTATAAAAATGCCTACCTCATTATTTTTATGAAACATTTAGACGTAACATCATTATTAACAGGCTAAATCAAAACATAAGAATGCAATTTACGTCACTCTTTCATAAAGTATAACAAAATGAATAAGCCGGGACGCAATCACTAACAATGGTATATTTGATACATATCTAATAAAGTCGTCATATTTAATAAAGCATAATAATAATATACGGCCTTTGCGAAATCAAACCAAGGCAAAGGCCTCTTGCAGCAAGACTAAAAAATAAAAAGGTAAATTTAAGAATGCATTGAGTTCTATTTATGCAATTATTACAAATGTCCCGAAGTAAGAGGCAATGAATTAAAAATCTTGGGAAGGTCCATGCGGTCTAGATGTATATTTTGACACTTTGACCTTGCGCCTTAATCCCGTAGCAGTAGAATTCGTAATACGAATGTCTAGCTATATGTGCAGGCTACTGTACCACCGGCTTTGCAACAATCCAACCGCAGACCTTTTTTAGGAAGGCTATATGCCCTACCTTTTGTCTCTGTCTCGCTAACAACATCGAATTTGTTGTCTCTTTCCACCGACCCGAACGCCGACTGCCGGCCACTACGGGTATTAAGTGACACTTGCGTTCACGCATGGTCTTTGTACCATTCTGCCCGCGTTACTTCTATTTTTAATCGAATTTATTCATTTTAACTCTATTTCAGTGCTAAATAGTAGCGTACGAGTGCAAATATGACGTTAATACGCGAGTGTGTGCGTGAAAATGTGAGTTTGTGTTAGTAAATGAGTGTACGAGGCATTGTTGACATACAAGGATTGTTTTCTACTTGGAGTCCTAAGAACAGTATCAAGATAAAGCTAAAACGTATGTATAATTTAATTTTAATCTTAAATTAAATTTTGTCGTTAAGCTTAATGTCAAATTGAAGCTTAAAAAAATATGGTGGACACTTACACGATTTTATGTGGGATTTATGATCCAATAAAATATTTCATAGTGATAGATTAGTTACTTAGAATTTTACGTTCACCAAAGAATGCAATGACTTATGTTATCATAAAAAATATAATTAAGTACGAGTTTAATGTAATTTTCCAGAAATATTATACCTATCCGTCTATGTATCTTGGTAAGCTAAGCTTCCAAAATTTACCCTAAACTTAACCTTTACTTAATAAAAAAACTTAACCAAATCGTACGCTCTAAGATAATGTTTTTTTTTTATAAAGCATCCTAACTGGTTTGGGTCTTCTATTGTTTTTTAAGGTAATAGAGTTCTCAAATAACAAAAAATAGTCTCTAAAGTTAATTCAAAACAAATTACCGTGTCCGTGGCTAACCTTCAGGGAAACAACATCATCCGATTCTTAGATTAGTACTTGAGTTTGTATTGTTCTCTTAAACATGTTATTACTTACAATTTAAACGAAGTACTTACGTATATGTAAGTTTATTTTATATAGAGAACATATTTAAAGTCGGCTTGGAGTTAAATATTTCGGCTCTTCACTTTTTAAACATTTCATTAAGATAATATCTACTACTTTGTACAATACTTTCTGAGATTAAACAATTATTCTCAAAACTAAAAGCATTTGTAAACATTGAATTCGCTTAATTTAATACCTAGTCTCTGTTTTAATAAACTTAGTTGCAGATTTTCATTATCTCGTCGCGCGCTTGAGTTTTCAAGTTAATTAGCTAAGCAAAGTTTACTGCTTAAGTTGACACTAAAGCGAAACTTAAAACTGAAACTTAAATTAAACTGGACAAAAGACATAGGATCAAAGATCTAGAACTTCTTCTGCGCTCACAGTGGACGAGGTTTTGATCTTATGATTCGTATACATACACCGTGACATTTTTACATCGTTTTGTTCCCGTCGTGTAGGGATAGGTGCCGTCAAACTGAACAACTTTTCACGAAAAAAAAATCCTGCGACAAAAAGATTTTTGATCTCTCCATACAAAGTGAGACTCCCGACCGACCCATTTTGTATGGAGAGCACAAAAATATTTTTGTCGCAGGATTATTTTTTAGCGAAATGTTGTTCAGTTTTGCGAGTACTATCACTACACGGCGGGAACAAAACGGTGTAAATTTCATGCTGTATAGTGTAAAAAATTTGCTAACGAATCTGTTGAAATGGACACTGTGTGTGTTTACATTTGAAATGCATAACACGTCCGTTCACTGCATACGAGTGTGTTGACGTGTGCTACATTTTAATGATCTAATGTTTATCGTTCTTTAGCTTTAATAACTCTACCTGAACATATTCTATATTAGAGCAAATAAACCTTAGTTGACCATTCGGACGTTGGGTTGCTGAACGTAGGCCTCCCCAAGAGCACGCCAAAGCGCACGATCACCCGCTTTCCTCATCCAGCCACCACCAGCGACCTTCCTCAGGTCATCAGTCCACTTGGCAGGGGTGCGTCCCACACTACGTTTCCCGAGACGTGGTCTCCATTTGAGAACCCGTCTACTCCAACGCTCATCGGTTCTGAGACAGACGTGGCCAGCCCACTGCCACTTCAGCTTGCTACACTATTTTACACACAATCTTTTAATTTCTTAGTAGCTTCTTCGTAAAAGCGTGGAAAAATTTCATATTCAAATAGATATTATTTACTTCGATGACTCAGTCCCATCTCGTAGCCAGATTTGGTAGCTTCTGGATGTGTGAAATGTGGATTCCCGTGTCGTAGCCATTTATAAAATGGGAACAATTTTCCCTCCTCATAACCAGATTTGATAGCTAACTTAATATTGGGAGAAATTATCCTCAATCGAGCCCTAAAAATGGCAGCATATCGACTCTATACGTCCAGAACCGATTTACTTAAATAAATAAATAAATAAAATCTTTATTGGCTAAAAACAAACAAAGGAAACATTGGTTGCACACTGATCCCCACACTAGGACTCCCTGTGTTGTGGGATATCAGCCTCTTCCCGTTGGATGTGAACATTTATATTTGTCTATTATATTTATGTCTTATATTTCATTTTAAAAAGCAAAGGTTAATGAATGTGTGTGTGTGTGTATTTGTGTATGTGTGTGACTATAATTTTCGTGTGTTTGAGACTTAAATGCTGTAGGTACAGACTATCCGATCCTTTTCTTAATTTGGGTCATCTAACATTTTCAATCAAACGCCTATTGATAACCTGTTGCTAATTATTTAATTAAGGTTATTATTAGCTAGCGTATTAACTAGCGTTCTCATTTTTCGTTTCTGATGGTCCTACACAATGTACGATGATAATTGTCTGGTTATGTGATTTTGTTTGTTGCGACGATCTCTCTAACATTTATCAGACGTGTTAAATAGAACGTTGGACAGTCTGTAGAGCCCTATACACGTATATGAAACCACATAATGGTATGGTATCCCGTTACTATGGTCAAAGTGAGCTAAGCTAGTATTAAGTATACTTTGATAGACTGGTTCTGAGCTGAATACGGTGTGATTATTATGATGCATAATTACTTGCTTCATCACAGGAAATGCATGCGGTTTCATTAGAAGTGCATTGCTGCTGCACTTGGCTGCTGAGCTGTGTCTAATCTTCCAAGCGGAGTATAGCGAGAACCACATCTTAAATCTATTCTCTACCTATATAAATCTATTTCACATCTAAAACTTTTAAATTAGAGTGAAAATGATTATTTTTTTCAGCCGATCTAGGACATGACTTGAACCTGCTACTTCTCGACAATCAATACAGTACAAAATATTATTTATAGACACCAAAGATAAGGCTAGGCTCGAGCCCCTCGGTGGGGACGTATATGAGCTGTTGATGATGATGAAAGATAAACAAAACTTTCGGAATATAAAATTAGACACACGCCGTTGCTTAGAAATCTCTTACAGGCAACCTTCTTGACACAGGCGCATTTCCAGACACTGCGAAAGATCGACGGAATTTGTCGTCGCTTTTGTTTAACTGCACACTAGCGCTATTTCAGTAAAATAACTAAAAGAAATATAATTCAACAATGTGGGCGGTAAAAGTGCACTGCAAGTATATTGGTATTTAAAAAAAAAAAATATTCGGTATAGATTCACATGTCAAATAATTAAATTAAATACAAAATGTCAAGAATAAATATCATATCAGTCTAATAACTTGCCGTAACCGTTCCCGGTGCAAAGGTGCCCACAACGCTGGCAGCGTTACCGCGCTGGATCGCAATGGCCAAACTTTGCACCAGGAACCATCCGGAGCGAAACTCATGTGTGTTTTAGTATTTTTAGAAATAATCCAGTCCATAAAATCGTAATCGCCGTAGTAAGAAATAGGTAGCAAAATTGCAAAAATTAGTAGATTTCAGGTTGCTTTCTATACTCATTCAGTCATTCATTCATTCATTCAATCACTCCCAAAAGAACGCATGTTTACAGCATGAAATCATCTGTGTATAACAAATATTTATGTATCACGCACGTCCCATACGTGTTTGTGATTCCGTAATCGTGGCGACCATATAAAGCGGGAGTCGCCTTTCGCCACTCATGCGCATATTTCGGGTCGCATAACGGACGACACTGAACTTTGCACGCCACATTATGGAATACATTACCCACCGGATATGGGCACATACGAGTATCTTCACATGCGTACACGCATTTATAGACAAGTTTCTGATTACGTTTTCGCTTATGTGTTATTCATCTTTATCCTTATGACTGGTGGATTCTAGGTTGGTCGCATGTCTATTGTCTGGTGATTAGATGTTGTTCCCCGGTCGGTATCATAATAACATCGTTCTAACATCATTTTTCCATCTTACTAAGGAAATCTTATTCCCTGTAAAAAAATAACACGTGATCTGAACCACGGGCTAGTTTGCTATTTTGAATTCAAAATAAGCATAAAGACGACAATTGTTTTACTTAAGATTCTATGCTTCACGCTCAAATTAGTTATTACAATATAACTCCTGACATTGAAAATCATACACCGTGAAATTTACACCGTTTTGTTCCCGCCGTGTAGTGATAGTGCCCGTCAAACTGAACAACTTTTTACAAAAAAAAAAATCCTGCGATAAAAAAATTTTTGGTCTCTCCATACAAAGTGAGACTCCCGACCGACCCATTTTGTATGGAGAGACCAAAATTTTTTTGTCACAGGAATTGTTTTTTTCGTGAAAAGTTGTTCAGTTTGACGGGTACTATCACTACACGGCGGGAACAAAACGATGTAAATTTCATGCTGTATAGAGAATATTTTCAGAGAAATTTTCGGCAACCTACAAATTTGAATATTCATACTTGCTATTACAGGCTGTGTACTTACTTTTTGCTAAGTATTCAAGTATATTAAGTAACAAATTAAAAAACTCCTTCAATAAGTCAATATCTTGAAAACTATTTAGCCGATTTTGATGAGACTTGTAAAACTATTCTCTAATTTGACTTAATAAAAAAAAATACTACTTAATAAAGAAAAAATAGTCAATCCTATTTCCAGTTCCTAGTTATCTACCAAGAAGATTTTTAACTCATTTATAATATTTAAATCTAATATATTATTGTTATTATATTATAAATTTGGGATGTTCGTTACTTAATCACGCTTCAACCACTGGACTAATTGAGATGAAAGTTGGCACACGTTTAGGTTAAGTCCTGGAAAAGGACATAGGATACTTAGTTTTTATCCCGAAAAATAATCTCATTCCAACGGGAAACTAAATTAAAACTACGCGGACGAAGATGCGGGCAAAAGCTAGTCATAAAACATGTATGAAAATGGCAAGTTACTGGTACAAACTGAATAATGTCATTATTAAAATTGAAACGTTTCTTGATTGGCTGCTGAGATTGGCCATTTATATTCATTGAACAGTGGCCTGTCTTGCAAACGAATACTCTTGTCGACCCAGCTCAAGGTTAATTCCGATTTATGTTGCAAAAGTTAAAACAGCAAAGTCAAGGATATTAATATACAAATCAAATCAACGGCCCGTTACAGTCCACTGCTGGACTATGAGCCTCCTCCACTTAAGTGAAGGGTTTTGCCATAATCTCCACGCTTGGCAGGCGAGTTGGAGATAGCAGATTAAAAGGTTACTGTATCAGAGAGCGCTGCTGCCCGTTCCCTGTTCAATGTGTAGTCCCTAAGTCGCCTCTTGGCACCCACGGGAAGAGTAGGGGTTAGTGACAAATGTATTCTACTCTGCCGTCACCACACGGCGTTAATATACACTTCTCATCAATAAAATCGAAACACTTGCAAGTTTACATTTTGTAAGGAAATAACAGAAAAATGTGTATATTTAGGAATATATGTCAAATTACGTTTAATGTGAGGTTTTCAAATCCTATATATGTCATTCATTACTCACTAATAAACGACATTTGATATTCTATTCCTAAATATACACATTTATCTGTTATTCCTTACAAAACATAAACTTGCAAGTTTCGTTTTTTTTTATGAAAAGTATATTTTCTGAGATTATAATCAATTCATGCATGCTTCACAGTTTAAAATGCTCCTCGCCTGATTTTCTTTCAAAATTCAGCTCATTATTATATAGTGTGGCTTGTACCTATACACCGTGAAATTTACATCGTTTTGTTCCCGCCGTGTAGTGATAGTACCCGTCAAACTGAACAACTTTTCACGAAAAAAAAATTTCCTGCGACAAAAAAATTTTTGGCCATACAAAGTGAGACTCCCGACTCCCGACCGACCCATTTTGTATGGAGAGACCAAACATTTTTGTCACAGGATTTTTTTTTCGTGAAAAGTTGTTCAGTTTGATGGGTACTATCACTACACGGCGGGAACAAAACGATGTAAATTTCATGCTGTACATATAGTCGATGACCGAGCCTGGTTTTAGAACTATTGAGCTGCCAATGGCTTCTGTCATGATCATGCTAGTTTCCGTAGATAATATTCGGGACCAGCGGCTTAACGTGCCTCGCAAAGCACGAAGTCGTCAATCAGGTGCCAAATCAAATACACTAAAATTGTCACAATTTTCAGGTTTGTTACCACAGTTATAAAATAAAACATTATATTTCAAATCAAATATCAAATATTTATATTCGAATAAGTGACTTCACACACGACTTCTAAATTTATTCGCAGGAGTGTGTAGATTTCTTCACGATGTTTTCATTCATCGTAAGAGCGACGAATAAACGTACATATGAAACGAATGTGAAAAAGTACATACGAAATTTAAAAAACACATTGGTACGTGGTGGGGATCGAACCCGCATCTCCCGGACGGGAGGCAGCGGCCCTAGCCACTAGACCACCGACGCTCTTATTCACTTAAGACACAGGCTTAACACTCCCAAATTAATAATAGCACTACCTTACCACCTCTACCCTTTATTACTAAAGTTCAGAGTGGAGTTTGGGTATAATCTAAGTGCTAAATTAGACGTTATTGAAAGCTCCAAAGGTGTGAACATCGCAACCTAAATAGAGCAATGTTTATAAAGCTGTGTGTGTGTACAACGTGTTGACTTAATAACAACTTTTGTTCATTTTGTTTTTTGTTTTGTTTTATTTTTGTTCTTTTGTTCTTTTATAACTTTTGTTCTAGATCTTTTCCAAAATACGAAAAAAAAACACAAATTGATCAGTAGCCGAGTCAATTTGTACGAAGACTCAAAAAAAAATAAGTTGTTCAATTTCATTGGCTTAAGTAGCCCATGTGTTTTCATTCATCCATTCATGTAACACATACCACCACTCGCATAAATCAACTTAGTACGCCGTTTCGTTTGTATGAAGCGCCATAATGGCAGAAGGCCAAGGTAATTCTGCAGGTTTTATTACCTAAAGATTATTTTTAGCATAATATTGTAAGATAACCTATACAAAAAGTATATTTTTCTAAATATACATAAAATATTCTATATGAACATATATTTTTTTAATTAATTTATGTATAAGTTTTAAAGCTATAGCTGTTTAAATTTATTTTTTTAGGTTTAATTTTTTACATTTCCATATTTTTTTCGAAAACCACTTGCACTAAATGAAATAAAAATACCAGAAATGAATTCCTCGTCCTTAATTTATACGAAAATGATACCAAACTTAACCCGATAGCTATATTCTAGCGTGTAAAATTTTTTGAGTTTGTCCGATTTTTACATTCATTTTTTTTTTTTTTTTTTTTTCGTCAATTTTATTGTACCTAATAAGGCACCCTAACAATCCCCACATTACGAGTACAATCTAGCCTAAAGACTAATGAGTAATTTTACTTTAACTTAAATTGCTAAGTAGGTGTACATTAACACTTTTCTTATTGTCTCTATTAAGGGGAAGAAACTTTGTTCGTGTGTTCTTTATACATTCATTTTATAAAAAAATATTCTTTCAATTTCAATATTAGATGTAACTTTTATTGAAAGTTAGCAGTATTTTAAGCGCCTGGATAATTGACGAAAGCAAAATGGAATTTAGAACCATTATTTTATTCCCCTTTGAGGCGAAGTTTCTTTTATATAAACTTGAATTTTTTTCTTCAACTTTACTATTTTAACTTAAGTTTTCCTTTGTAAAATAAAAGCTTTGAATAAACTTGTAGCAACATCATCAAAGCTACGTTAAACGCACGTATTATTCGGTATTATTGCAATAATGTAGTAGTTATTTTTGACGTAGGCGTCTGCTACGGCGTAGCAAACGTAGCAATTTATCAAATACAAATTCGTATATATGTCGCAGTTATAGCCGTGATATGATCAATGATCATATCCCTAGTGATATGATCATATACCGGATGATAGTCATACGAAAGATCTTAATAACTATCTTACTAGGGATATGATCATATCACTAAAATAATCTAGTGAAATAGTTATTATCGATCAAATGGCTGTACGAAGCAGTCCATTATTATATAAAATGGATAAAGTACAATGATCAGCACATCAAGCTACACACCGGGGTATCTCGCGCGTTGGAAATAACGTCTTCTTTGCAATAAAAATGTAAAGCATGAATTTTGAAAAATTAAACCCTATCCCTAGTGATATGATCATATCACGGCTATAACCATCTTACTGCGACATATACATATTCATCAAGAATAATGGGAGAAAGTGGCTAATGTCCTAATGACATGCGTTTTAAATAATTGATGTAGAATTATTGTATGGCAAATGCAAGCCAAATATAAACTACCAAGAACACAATAGGGGATCGGACTACTTTTTTGTTATTTTATAAATCCAAACTTCTTAGTTTCTGCTATCGAACACGAACATAATTTTTGCTCTATCTTTAAAATTGACCGAGTTATAAATGTTTGAAACTCAAGATTAGACAGAGAGGCACATACCCACTTGTGACGTCATTTGTTAGTAACGTCATATAATCTCCATACAAAAAATCGTTTTTGAGAGACAGACATATTGAAACTTTAAAAAATCACTGTAAATTAGTTTTTCAACCGATTCTGTTTTTTTCTTCGTGAACCGTCTGTTACTAATCTATATTTTAAAAATAATTCATAAAATATGTTAAATTCATAAAATATGGTGAACAGTCCGATCCCCTATTTTCGATCGTGGGAACACAAAACCACTTACTCGTAAACTCCCAAAGTTCCGCTCCACGTACCCGCAAACAACCCTTATCTGTAAACTGCCATATGGTCCATCCTCTGCTCGTCCACCGTGAACGCCATAAGTCGAGGATACCTAACTGACTCAGGGGTACGCGCACCCAGGGGTGACCAAGCGTACAGTTTGTCTAAAATGTCGTGAAATTAATAGGGGCGCCACCTCCTTTGCAGTGTTGCCTTTTTATATGATGCTATCCTGCTGTTACTTATGGATATTTGTGAAAGGTAAGATTAGTTCCAATTCAAGACTTTTTAGACAAACTGTAGCTCATAACACATCTAGTACTTAATACTTTAAAGGGGTGGCTAAATCATACAGTCTATTAGAAGTAAGACGGGAAAATGTACAACCGTCGCGTCCTTACTATTTACCTCGATCAATAGTATTCAGTGATGAACAATGTGTATTAAAAAGTAAATAGTGTTTTCCTGTGGTTAGTTTTATTAAGTGAAATTTACCTGTGTTGTAAGTTGGAATTAACAAAAATCAGTATTGTAGGGATGAGCTAGTCAATCAACCTTTACTTCTTCTTCATCATCGTGTGGGATATAAGGCCGACAACCGACCTCACAAACCCTGGTGTCAAGGTTTTAGGCTTTAGAAGTGAAACAAGCTCAAATATAATAATTAAATGTTTATTGAGTGCCACAGTAATTAGGTCAGTGTACAAAACAAATCTTTTCCACTAGAAGTCAAGAACAAGTTCTAACTTGAAAACTTTTCATAGAGCGTCTGTTGATGGCGAACGAACCTGCTCTCTATTGGTCGCCCGAAAACGTCAAGCGCGAGTCGCGCGGTTTTGCGCGGCAAGATTTAAATGGGCAGAATCGTTCGCCGCGCCACAAGGTTATTGAGCCGATTATGGCTCGTGTAACGACTAGATAGTGCTGGGAGCACGGAGCACGGAATCATCTTTCTTTTCGGACAATCAGGTGATTCAGCCTGCAATGTCCTAACCGAACTGGAAAATGTCTCACAAGTGATTTTTACTTGACAGGGACTCGAACCCGGTACCACCGTAATGAACGTGGAAAAACTCGACCACTCAGCCACAAGGGCTGTGAACCTTTACTAAAGTTTGTTTTCTCACATTCCTCTCCATCCTCTCCTTGTCATGTGGAGATAAATTGTTTAAATGGTTCATGAATACGGAGGCAGGGGTAACCAAGCGTAAGCTAATACGTAAAGGGATCTCTGCTGAATAATATAACCAAAGGTTCGCTTTCTGCTTAAGTAGTATTCGTTTAAATATCTATGGTCGTATCATTTAAAATATTTTAAAACGTCGTGGGTGGTGCAACGGCTGAGGCCGCCACATTCTGAACGAGAGGTAGTTCTAACTTAACTAAATCACGTATTTACTAAATTTCTGAAACTACAAAGGAAAATTATTGGAAAACTTAACAAAACAAAAATTTATTTATTATTAAATAAATAAAAATAAATAAAATATCTTTATTTGTAACAGCGGTTACATTTCACCAGGGGCAGGTGTCTCCTATTAAGTTATAAACCTGTGTCAGGAGGCACCGCTCTTCTTACAACTATTACCTATATAATATAACAAACTGTTTTAACATTTTTAAACTTTATGTATTTTTTTTTTTTATAAATATATATATTTTTTACATTATGTTAATAGTAATAGAATAGCCAATAGTATAGTGCACTAACACTGAATAACCACGAAAATCTCAAACATAATATAAAACAAACAAACTGTTTTTAACATTACTAACAGTCTCTCATTATGGACAGTAGGGACACTGTCGAGCGAGACCATCGTAGTTCAACGCTTCTGACCTAGATGGCGTACTACAAGATGCATACCAATACATACATACCTGAAAGAAAATAGAAATAGTTTTTGCAAACTCGGCGAACTGAACAAAACTATATATATATATAGCGGACCTACTCATAGTTATGACACACGCGCCCCGCCCACTTGTCCATTGTGGTCAGGACTCAGGACATTGCAGGTTTCAGTAAGTAGCAATGCTTTACTGCTCTTCTTTACTTTTTTTAACACGCTTCTATTAGCTTCACCTGTATGATTGTTTGTTTGTAACCACTCCTTTGGACTCGATTTTTAATTAAACGGACAGATTTAATTTAAACGTTGTACACTTACAAAGAACAGGTGACAAAATAATAATTTGAAAAAAAAAACACGCTTTCACAGTACATCAAACTAAAAAGTGTAAAATAAAATATAGTTTAAAAAACTAAAAAACACGCTTTTAGAGCACATCAAATAATATTAGTATTTTGTGTACATTGTTGCTAAGTAATATATTATCAACTTCTGTTTATCTATCTAAATCTTATGTATAATATTTCCTGTTTTACCTACTGTTTATTTTCCTATAATAATCCCTTCTGAAACCTATCCAAATTCCGATCCTAATTCAATATTTATAATACATTATACGTTTCCTCCTTTTTAACAAAACGACTGTGGCGATGTGCAAACCGGCACCATGCCAATAAAAAAAAAAAAAAAATATTAGTATTTTTCGTTCATTATTGTTTTCAGCTTATATCAAGAATTATTTTTCACTTTTGTAGTTTGATGTGCTTTAAAAGCGTGTTTTTTAGTTTTTTTAACTACCTGTAAATTTTATTTTAGGTATAATCACGCGATTGTCCAAAAAGTACGAACTACAGGCTTCCGTCGCATTCCGGGTACTATCTACGGAAGTATAGTCAATTTAGGTTCGTCCGTCCTTTTCACCTTTTAGAGATTAAACAGGGACAGAAGATGGCCAATTTAATATTAGTGCTGTCAAACAGCGAATTTGAACCTTATGGACGCGTCGATTGCACAATTTTTGCGAGCACGTAAAACTTCCGACTTAAAAATCTCTTAATCTGACAGCTATGCCCTTATTTTAGGTTATTATTCATTCAAAGTAATATCATTCGTTCATCTGAATTCATCACTTCTCTTTCATTAGTCATAAAAACGAAAAGGATAGCTGAATTTTAAAGTTAGATTTAGAGCATGAGTTAACGAATCGGGGCCATTATAGATCCATGCCTACGGCTTTTGGCGCCTTTATAACACTGACACCAGGTTCGGAAGTCGGTTGTCGACCTTACAACCTTCACAGTCATCATCATCATCATCGTGTGGGCTGTAAGGTCGACAACCGACCTCACAAACCCTGGTGTCAGTGTTATAGAGCCGCCAAAGGCCACTGACTTGGCTCATGTAACGACTAGATAGTCCTACTAGACTAGATAGTAGATGGCTTAGCGTGCCTTCCGACGCACGGAATCATCTTTCTTTTCGGACAATCAGGTGATTCAGCCTGCAATGCCCTAACCAAACTGCGAAAAGTCTTACAAAGAGATTTTTGCTTGACAGTGTTTCCACCGGGAATCGAACCCGAAACCTCCGTAATTGGCGTCGAAATCTCGACCACTCGGCCACGGTGAAAACCTTTAAATCGTATATGGGCCCGTAAATGGGTCACTGGAACGTTTGAAAAAAACTAATTTATTTAATGTTGCAAAAGTAACTCAAACATCCTTCTGCTTACACGAGTACGATTCAATCACATGCTAGCTCAATCCAAGGGTTGACCACTCTTTGATTTCCGAGATTTTCCGCTAACAAAGGTTAAAAGGATCATAAAATATGCAAACGACGGACCCGAATCTCTGATATTCAAATCAGGGACAAGTGACTCGATCCTGTTACCAAAAATCTGTAAGTATTAAAACACTATGAACTCGTATACGTACTCCAATACTTGTTTACAGAACTTAAAACTCCCGGAAAACTATATTAACTATATTTTGTGGTATTAAGTAATTTATTAGGCCAACAAAGTAAACTCGAACGTGTGGGTGAATCTGCATGCTTAACGACGTCAGACTCGTTAGTCTTTTACCACGGTGAATATCAAGTTTGCATTTTACGCCTTCACACTTTGTTGCTCAGACTTTAAATGATTTGATTGAATTGAACTGCTATCAAATAAATGAGATATAATTAAAAATGGCTGAGTGTTGTGGTTTTGACGTCATCAGTCTGCTACGTAAAGTATACAACAAAATCTATATGCATACAAGAAGGAATATTTAATTATTTAAATTTTATAATAATAATATTTATTCAGTACAAAAGACTTACAAAAAATAATGATCTTTTAACAATTTAGGACTTAGAACTAAGTATATGAACTTGTACATAGTCTAGTAGGTTGACAGGGCATCTATCAGGACCTAAACTAGGATAAACCTGTAATATAGGTACAGACAAATGCTACTCCGTAGTATAGTTAAATGTCACTTGTAGACTAAAATGTGGTGGCGAAACGGGCGTGAAGAGCCATAGTCCGTCATTACAACGCTTCATCAGAAATATTGTATGTATATATAAACCTAATATACCTATATTTTACTTATACAATTTTTCTGATCTAATAATCAAATTACACGGAATTTTTAACTAACGATATTTTATTACAAAAAAATAATAACGTATATTGTCCCCACATTTACATTTTACATGTTTAAATGTGTTTGGTTTTTATTACTGGCTTCTAATTACAATATTTAGGACAATACTTCTTCATCTCCTTTGTCATCTTTGCCTGTTACTTCTTCGCTCATTGCTTCCCAATAAGACGGAGGAGCGGCATTTTCAGTCTGAACATCAACTTTACCAATTTGTACTGGCATCTCCAATACAGCATCGCGATGAGGAAATGGCAGTCCAGCTATAATGTGCACTACATAATTCCTTGACACCATCTTTGAATAGTCCAAAGAATTTAAATCTGACGGTATACGTATTTCTATAGACATAGATTTAGTCTCACCACATCCGATTCTACCTGTTTTAGAATCTGTATTCTTAACGTCTTTATAAGCAGTATCGCCTTGGCCTACAGAGCTAGTAAAATTATACATTTCCACGAGTTTTGTTTCAACACTTTTTACGATAACGTTAGTATCATTAGTGACTTCGTAATCAAGCTCTATGTTCTCTCCAGGTTTGAGCACGCAGTTTTTAATAGTCGCTTTTATGTAGACTATACTCTTTTTACTTAAAAACCATTGAGTGAGAGTTTTTTGCTCTCCACAAACTGTTGGTATATTATGAAGGTGTGGTGTTATATTAGACACAACAGTAATTTCTTTCTTGAATGTTTTCGAAAATACAAGAACACCAAACTTTTCAAACTTTATTTTGATATTGTAGGCAATGTTACATCTGACGAAATAATGTCGCGACATCTTTGAATAGTAAAGTGTAGATGGAATCTTATCAGGTAGCTTTAAACAAAATTCTGTTTCATATGATCCCACTGCTAATGGTTTCTGGGCTTTAATTCCATCGTGTACAACATTTTTTTCATTGACGTATTCTTCGTTGTTAACAAATCTTTTCTTTCGTTTATTATATTCACGCGTCATGGATAGATGCCCCTTGCCTTTAAAAGACACCGTTATATATTTAAAGCTTGTTTCTTCGTCGATAGCGTATTTGATAGTTCCTCGAATTGTACTTCCTGAAGTAAATACTCCATCTTCAGGTTTGTGTAGGATTATTTCGCAGAAGATACCCATTTCTTCTAACTTGTCTACGCTTGTATTAATCAATGCATAAACACTTAATAAATTACAGAGTACTTATCGATTACACACACAACCAATGAGTATCCAATATTTAGTCCAGGGGTACACTTAAAACTTGTTATTAGGAAGCTATTTTTATTTACGAAATCCAAATACTGTAATCAGTGAGTTACTGCCAGTTATCTTCACTATACTACGCCTTATACAGGTCGATAAAATATCAGTTGGTTTTTCTATCTAATCAGTGTATTCATATTATGATTCATTGGGAATCCCAATGCGTCATTTAAACAAACAAGTGCTGATTTTTGTTATAGATGCTCTGTATTTTGTTTTAATAAATATGAAGTTTATTATTGGACTGAAGCTGGAGTAGTGGTACAATAGCAAGTGCGTTATACCTTTCAGCGAAAATGGTTCTACTATTGGCCTCATCTAGCCCTAGGTACTGTCTAATGGTGCACTGGTCAGGCAATATCCAGATAATGGGCGATCACTTATCACTCTTGCCTTGAAACAATATGAAGATTGAAACATAAATCAGCAATAATAAGGCCAGCTCGTCGCCAATAATAGAACAAAATAGAATAATAAATAATGGGACAAAGAATCTAAGTGTCATCTTAACTAATAACGTATTAACTGTGGAAATATAAACACGTGCAGACCTTTCATAATCTATGATATATTAATAATGTATCATTCATTAGTTGTTCATATGGTGTTATTTATGTGAATTTTCAAGGTATTATACATCACAAGAAATCGTCACAGCAATTACATCCTCTTCTCTGACTCTTCTCTAATGAAATGACTATTTTGATTAGGTATGTTGCTGCGTTTGGGTCAAACTTAGGACCTTAATTTAGTATACTGCAACATCAATGACCACCGATACCCAACATCCTATATTTAGGAATGTGCAGTGAATCGAAGCTGTAATCTTAGCTAGTATTGCGTGAAAGTGTTTGATAAATGTATTGCATTTTTGAAATATTTGTGGATATTATTAAAATTGTAAATGATTTTTGAATAAGCTCAAAAGACACGATTTTGAAGATGCTTGTTATGATTCCTAACAATTAAACCGACATCTTCCTTGGTCTAGCTAGAGGTTTTAGCTCCCGACCCGAAGGTTTCGGATTTGAATCCCGGTGGAGACGACACTGGGAATTTGAAAGTATGTATCCCAGTTTAGTATGGAAATTGCAGTCTGAAACTTTGGATTTTATGAAAAGTAAGATGCTCTTGAGTCCCAGCTGTTACTCGTCGTATCTACGAAAGTAGTCGTTATGTGAATCATGTCCAACTTCTTTGGTGGATCAATAACTGATAACATAAACCCCCACACGTTATGATAATAAACCGATTTTATAAGTTTTAAAAATAAACTACATTTAAGAGAGCGCCCCATTGTATTATGTTATCTTTCGGCAATCAGTCGGGGGCTGAAGCATGATTCAACATCAACGGCCCGTTACAGTCCACTGCTGCGCTGGACTATGAGCCTCCTTGAATGAGGGAAGCTTGATTACAGTAGATTAAAAAAGGTTGTATAACTAATGAGCCCAAAGAGACGAAACGAGACAATATTTTATTTTTTGCGAGGATCACCTCAAATCTAAATTGAAAAGATTTTTGGACGGGAAATGTTGATAATTATTATTTTCATAGTCAGCCCACGTCAATATATTCACTGTTAAAAAATGCCCCTCTTCTCTTCATCTCGTTTTGCGTCCTGGCGACATCCTGGATGCCCAAGACGCCCAGGACGTTGCTAAGACAGAAGAGACCTTCGGTGACAGAGCAATAGGTCAGTCAGGGAAAAGAGAAAAAGGAAAATGCCTCTCACTGAGCCCGGGAACAGATGGATATTTGTACCCCTCCTTACATCTTTCAATGTCCTCCTATTTATTATGTATTTATTACATTCTACTTTACCACTATACCAGGTACCTACCTAAAATAAGTCATGTGGAGCGCATTCTTTGTAATGAAAAGATGAAAGGATTAATGTGCCAGCCAACAGGCTAACTTTAGTAGTCGAAAGACGCTAGTATATCAATAAAAATAATTACTACGTATTATATTTGGGTCTTCTGTTTTTGGTAAATATCAATATTGAATAATTTTCAAATGCATATTACTGTAATTGTGGCTTAAATTTAAATGTCTGCATTCAGATTAATTAATTTGCGTGATATTTTTGAGTAAAGTGCTAATTTATACCGATAAATTATGATAATACACCGCAGCATGGTTTTGTTCTATTCTGAATAATCCTGTAGGTACCACCACATTACGAAAAATATATATGTGTGCACTATTTTTTTTTCTAAATGACTGAAACGTAGAACAAACACGATCCACTGCTTTTTAGACCAGTATCAACTTTCTTAATATGGATTTATTTACGATCATTTGTCCATCTCCCACCCCATTAATTTCCCAGAATAACGAAAAATTAAGAGATACACATTAATTTTGTTAGAACGAAGTGAATTGACGGCTCCATAGCCCAGGGGGTAGTGTATCTGCCTCCGACGCACAGGGTCGCGGGTTCGAATCCCGCCCAGGGCAAACATTTTGTGTGATGAACTTGTGTTTGCCTTGTGTCTAGTTGTTGTTTATCTATATAAGTATGTATTTATCTATTTGTCTAATGTATATCAGCTGTCTGGTACCCATAGTACAAGCTCTGCTTAGTTTGGGATCAGATGGCCGCGTGTGAAGATGTCCCCACATATTTATTTATTTGTCCCCACATATTTAATTCACCAATTTTCCCACCAAAAAATCTCTTCACAACAACTTATCGTTACGTAATTCTATAATTCCACAGAAAATTTCCCAGAATTTTCCACAAGTTAGAAAGGATAATGGCGAGAGAATTTTAACCAATTTGATGATCACAATGACCGCTTCCACCAGCAAGCCAAACGGGGGTAATAGCGGCTCTTATGCAATCCACCGCCTTTGTTTTATTACTTTCTTCGGTAATTAGTCTTTGTAACCCAGTAAAATATTTAGTGGAGCGAGTATAACATTGATATGACAAATTAAAACACTGCATCATCGGTCATTTTCTTAGGCGAAGCTCTCAAGGCTCTCAAGATTGTGCGTGCACTCGAAACACGCAAGAAGACTAAATCATGTGATGCCTCATCTTTGATTTCTGTGCAGATTAAAGTAACTTTTTACAAAATGTTTATGGTTACGATTCACATAGTCACATTCTAATCTTTAATTTAAGTTCTCAGTCCTTTTCACCTTTTAAAGATTAAAAAGTGACAAGAGATGGCGATCCTAATATTAGAGCTGTCAAACATCGAATTTGAACCTTATGAACGCGTCGATTGTACAATTTAAGAGAGCACGTAAACATCTGACTTGGAAATTTCTTAATCTGACAGCTATGTCATTATTTTAGGTTATCATTCGCTCATCTGAATTCATCACCTCTCTTTCATTGCATTGGTCATAAATACAAAAAGAATAGCTGGATTTCAAAATTATAATTAGAGCATGATTTCCTAAATCGAGTCCATTGCATGCAGCAGCTTCTCTTGACCAAAGGTCTTGATTTTGCCAACAACCAAGCTGCAAAATTACAGTTGGGTGAAGTTAAAAGCACTATTGATACGCGTACTATTGCATCGAAACCGTTTTTCAACTACGCAATCCAATTTTGCAGTTCCGGCTATGGAGCGGCATCCTTATTGAGATTGTATTTTACAACTGATTTAAGATTGTATTTCTGCAGTATAGCTAGAAAGCAGTTCAAATGAAATGCAGTACGTCATACAACGTATTATGAAAAGACCACATATTATGTAACGTAATATATTTAAATTTTGAATTCTCGTATCGCACTCATCGTTGCCTTAAAAAACACACGTTCATTTTTAAAAGCATTATTATTTATTTTGCTATTCTAACCGTGTAATTTTTAGGGAAACCTTAAAAGGAAAAACGAAACCCTTATAAGATCACTCGCGTTTCCGTCTCTCACAGCGATATTTTTTTGAAACCCCTATTGGAATACCTTAATGAAAATTTCTTGAAGACAATTTTGTCTGCTTTACAAATGTATCTGTGCGTACTCTTTTGGTGAAACTATATTATTTCGTACATAATGTCTCTTGCAATTAGACGGTTGCTATTTAGACAAAATCTGCGTTATCTCAACTGATATTAACTTGTAAACAGACATTATCTATGACTTGATATTGTTATTATCAGTAACTTTGTTTTTACTAAGATAGTTAAAATTTTCAGGGTGAATGGTAGACTAGATGTCGTTGTTTTTCTTTAGTAATCGTTGATAACGTATTTTGAACTAAAATATTATTTTTATGGTATCACTGAAGTAAATTTGAGCCCCTCGGTGGAGATGTACATGTTACAGTCAAAACTCATAACCGGTCAAAACAACTTTTGACTGCAAAAATCAGGCAAAACTAGTTTTGACCGGGCGCCCGGGCGGGTGAAAACTGCGAGCGTAGCGAGTACGGGAGTTCGGGGCACCCCGATATTAGGTTCGCTCACCTCGCTCCCTCCGCCATACCCTTCGGGGTTACGTTGTCTTGTGACCACCCATGCCTGCTTGCAGGCATGCAATATTTGGGTAAAATTTTTGGTGCCTGATTTTCGTAGTCAAAAGTGGTTTTGATTTCACCGGTTATGAGTTTTGACTGAAACATATACAACGCGTTTGTTAAATAAAGCAAAACCTCTCAGGTTACAAAAAAATAAAAATGGGGGATTTTCCGACAGCCAATTAAAAAAAATATTTCATAAAACTTCGATAGATGGCGTTGACGATTCGTGGATCCGAAGAAATCTGGCCAGTCACCCAGGGCCATAAAAGGATTCTATTATTTTTATTTTTTAAAGAGCTGTCAGAATATCCCCCCCATTGACTCGATCAGTTTGTATGAAAAGTTTTTTTTTTAGAATTTGTGGAACTTTTGGAACATAAGTTATTCAGTTTCATGGGCTGAGACAACGCCACGGGACACTGCCCAAGAGACTTTGCGTTATTTAGCTAACAGCTTGTATAAACAGATGGCCCCTTCATACAAACCCCCTGCGATCAGCTGATCGATTTACTAATATGAGATGCGTTTTTTTTTCATCGGACAACATAAGTGTTTGTTGGAGAAAGCTGTTCAGTTTTATAGACTTATTTTTGGTAGATTCGATAAGATTTATCTATCTATCTATTCAATAATTTTAATCGTAATTTAAAGCTTAAGAAAAGCGAAAAACATTACCAATGAATTATTAATAAATAATATAATAATACATATATTAATTGTTGTCAGAAAAAGAACTAGCACAAAAGGACGAATTTGAAAATTAATTACTAAGAGCCCTTTTGACTTTTTCAATTGTTTTAACAACAAAAAGTTGGTAAAATTTATCAACCCAGAATGTAGCATTCTATGAATGAAGTGTAAAGTTACAGTATAATGTGCTTAAATTAGACAAGAGTTTGCTTAATTTAATGGTGTTACATGTACTTATGAAATTCGTTTTGAATTCGTGTGATTTACGTTTTTTTTTTCATATTTAATCAATATTTTATTTTTATAATTTAATTATATTATGGTCATTAAGTCAAGAACAGACACAACCCTAAAACAGTTAATTTCAAAATTAAAATCTTTACTTTTAAACTATTTTAAACTTCTCAGTTTTAAGCATGTTTAACAAATTTAATTACACTCAATAAACAAAACTGACTAATAATATGCCAAAAGTAAATGTGAATAACGTGCCAACTCCAATCTAAATTTTACCTGAAACTGAAATCCAGCGTGCTGCGGTATCAAAACTACATGTACTAGTGTGTTACCTCCATAATGAGAACTAAATTCATAGCAGAACACGCGTTAAAACCGCAACCAACTCATTAGTAAATTCACTGCAATGCTCTGCACGATTAATATAAAGTTTGCAATGCAATGCAAATTTTGCAAAAGAAAAATGTGTTGCCTATCCTAATTTTGATGACCATAACCTCTAATCGAAGTCCGCCCGCGGCTACGCTCCCGTTATGTAAGATTTTCCCTTGGGAATAAGACTTTTTCCCGTAAAAAGCATCCTATGTTTTTATTTTATTGATTTTATTATAGAATAGAATATATTTTATTGCACACAAGAGATAGAGATATACAGAAAAAAATAAGCAGTTAAAATAATAGTGTACAGATAGGCGGCCTTATTACTAAGGTAGAAATTTCTTCCAGGCAACCTTAATATTTTATTTTATTCGTGTTTATTCGTGTTAATCTCATCTAAATCCGTTGAGTATTTTAGGCGTTAAGGCGGAGCAAACATACATCCAATTTATAAATTAGTGTGATTGTTAAAATCGAGATCACCTTACTAAACTAAAACTTTATTGAACAAAACTTACGCTGCTGTGACAAAAGCTAGCCTGTAAGTCACAACACTGCCCTCATCCTGAATATTCCACCAAATTTTAATTGGCTTTATTTTGTTTCATCAACATCAACGGCCCGTTACAGTCCACTGCTGGACTATGAGCCTCCTCCACTTAAGTGGAGGGTTTTGCCATAATCTCCACGCTTGGCAGGCGGGTTGGAGATTGTAGATTAAAAGGTTACTGTATCAGAGAGCGCTGCTGCCCGTTCCCTATTCAATGTGTAGTCCCTAAGTCGCCTCTTACGACACCCACGGGAAGAGTAGGGGTTGGTGACAAAATGTATTCTACTCTGCCGTCACCACACGGCAAATTCACACACGCACGGGTTATTTTGTTTACTTGTACTTTATGTACAGTTTCCTAGCCTATTCTATTCTTGAGTAACTTTTGCTTTTGATAGTTTTAAGAAGTGCGTGTGAATGAGTATTGTCAACCATACTCCTAAAAAACTTACTCCATCCATACTCGGTTATCCGCAACAAATGTAATGGTTTCCGTAATCTTTCACTTAGTAACAAAACAGTAACTTAGTAAATCGTAGTATTACACTTAGTTTCCTACGTAACATACACAACTTTCACCACTGCGCCAACTCCCGCGCAACGCACAATGCAACGCGAGTTTTTGCCGGCAATTGTGTGGAAATGTATGTGAAACATGTGTGGATGGATTTGTTGGAATTCTAATGGTGGTTAGACTGTTTCCTGTGGTTCATAGAGAGAGTCGGAAGAAGGTTGTTTTTATGAAAAAAAAACGTGTTACGAAATCAACCATTTCAAATGGAAACTTCTACATGGATTTTTCTTCTCAATAATGTATCTTAAAAATTCTTTTTCATCAAATTGTTATAATTTGTATGATATCAACCTATCCTCTTACTACACAATAACAGGCACCTACAAGTAATATTTTTAATATCAAGTAATGCAACGTCCTAACCAAAACTAGGATATTTTCAAGTGATTTTAACAGGGCCTAGACATTTAATTTGATTGTGATCCCATTTTTTTTATTAAAGACATAAAACCCTATTTATTAAATGTCTTATTTAATAAGATCACTTATCTTAGTTATCTTACGAGTATGTATGTAAGTACCAGGAATGATATTTCAGCTTCAAACTGACACCGATTGTCTACATTACTCGTACAACTTATGCGATGATGAAGAAGTTTCAATTTGTCAACTTTATTGTTATGTTTTCGCAAGTTTTATTACGTACGTGTTGGGATCAATGATTTTTTAAATTAATTCGACATTTTATAAAAAATGTGCACGTTCCCTTACAGAAGGAATATCCTTGTAGAGAAGACAAACAGAATTCTTAATGATCAAAGGTCTCCGTAATTTGTTTACTGAGCCAACTGACGGTAATTTTTAAATCACAACAACCCTTTTATTATGCTCACTGAATAATTATGTAAAATTAAAATTGTTTTAGCAGAAGTTTTGGGTTCAGGGTTAGATTATAATGAAGGTTATATCTTTAGCCCTTTCGTAGCTACTCTTATCATTTACTAAAGTAAAGTTATTATACATTATTTAATTTTGAATTGAAATGAGTATTCAAGAAAAAAGGTGGTGTTTTTTTTCTATTTTATGGTCTTTAGAACAAGTAAAATCACTCGTAATATCATATCCATCAAACAGGTTGGCAGCGTCCATTGATTCAAAGGCCGTTGACTGATGCGTGTGCGCACGACCTCGCCCCGCCATGTTGGCCTCACTGTCACGCAAATGCAACATGACGTCACGTTGGCAGCACTGGCGAGACCGCTGTCAACTTCCGAACGCGCCGCGTCTGCGCCAAACGTTACGTTAGTTATGTTTTAAACTTGTTTGTATACCAGCCAGTGACCGATTTAATTTAAATTTTGAACCTTATCAATGGAACGGACTATTTCACGGGATGTAATACATAAACATGCGATGTGTCGTGTTAATAATGTGCAAAAACTATGTGTTAACAGAACTAACAATGCAATTTGTGAAGTCACAGTGAAAGTGGGGTTATGTTGACAGTTGAACTCGTAGATCGTAGTAAATCGTTGGCTAATAGTGTACGTTCAGCGGAATTTAATAATATTGAAAAGGAATAAGGTGAATTAAATTGTGTTTGTAGCTTGGAGCTGTCCGTGGGTTGGTTGACCTTACAAAGCTAGACGAATCAATCTCAGCTTACTGTGTCTGCTCCGAGAATTTAATTTAAAGAATTCAATCCTTGTATGCTTGGCTTAATTGTTAATTCAAATATATATTTTAGCCCAGTAATAATGTACTCATTTGCACAAATCGATAACTACAAATTGAAATTCTACTATTTTATTTTATCAATGAAAATGTTTATATTTTTTTAATCAAGTGAATCTGAAAGGATTTGCAGAAATGAGATGGAACATGTTATAATTTAACATACCTACTCGTACTTGATTTGATACCTTTTACTACGATAAACTTCCCATAGGAAGAATCGAAACGCAAACGGACAAATTAATACTTAAAGCTTTATTTGGATACCTCGTTATATTGAAGTTAGACTACTAAAACTCTATATTTGATTGATCTTTGAAAGCTATTCATAATTCTGAAACCATCAATATTATAGACGTCTAATCCATCAATCGTGAAATAATTGCCAATTGCGGTTACATCAGAAATGGAACACCCGATGCACAAATTGAGATGTATTGGTAGAACAAATTGAATGAACCAAATAAAGGGAACAGGGCAGGAGAATGATGATGGTAGAACAAAATGAAGATCGTCTAGTAAACACACCCATAGTGTAACGACTTTTAGAAAAATATGCCCTTATCATTAAAATTTACCTTCAGAAATATGTTTTTTAATTAATGAAATAAAATTAAAATCAAAAAATTAGTTGTATGTAATGTGTTGCATACGAATGAATTTTTACCACAGAAAAACGTACTTAATAAACCAACGTACTCTCATTTTACTGTTTCTTTAACTAGATTAAAACAGTAGTCAAAACTAATCAACCAAAACTAAATTAACTATTTACCTACCTTATATCTTACATCCTACCTACCATATAATCTTGAAGCGAAGGGAAACTCCATAGTAATGTAATTATACAAAGTAATTTCCTGCATTTCATTCCAACTAAGCCTTGAAACACATCAAATCATAATCAATACATATTAACGTCGAGGAAAGATCGAAGACGATACAGTATTGAGGTCATTATGTCACGACACAGAAACTGTTAAATAATGCCCAGAGGAAACGAAAATGTGTAATATATTACCCATGAGGCAAACTTACATAAGCGACAAACATACACATCTAATTATTGAGAAGTTCGAAAGACTTGTTGGTCTAGAAACTGTCAAATATACCATAAAAATGAAGGTGACATTAATAGTTCTTCAATAGCGAACACGTATTTTATTAGTTTTAATAAATGCAAATGGAACTTGCAATGGCCGGACGGAAACACAAATATTACTGCTAATTTACATCTATCTGATACTTGGACAGAAATGTATTAATGAAGTATATCGTTTGGCATTAATTGACATAAAATTTAATGTTTCAAGGGTTAGATCATAAAAAACAAAGAAGAATTTATTAAAAAGCAACCAAGCAAATTCCGTTGCATATTATATATATATACGTAATCTTGATCATAGTATAAACACAAATCTAATCAAAACGTATTATGACGTAGTAAGTAACAACGGGCCGTTGATTTGAAGTAACAACTTAAAATAAATAATCTTAAGTTACTTAATTTTCTAAGTAAAGCTTCAGCTCACTGAGATGGAGACGTATATGAGGTATTAAAAAGCACTTGACCTCATTATGATTTAACAGAACTTCGATAAAATATTAAATAAAAACAAAACCGAAAAAATGATGAAGGCACTCTCGCTTCAAAAAGAAAATCTGTAATTTGTAAAATACCTTCCATGATTAAAGATTCATCACAAAAACTCCGTTGAGTGAACACGAAATACCGAAAGAGGGAAAATGATAAATCAAACGGTGGTGCTGCAGCGACGGAACCGGAAGTATCGATGAACATTCATTTTTAAATACCATTTTCGGCAGACACGAATATAGAGACATTACTGGAGGAAGACACAAGGATAAATGGATACAAATTAATCGTTTGAGGAAGGAAATGGTGGTTATATTATATCCTTAAAAGGCTTTTAGCTATCTGTAAACCATATGAGGAATAGTTAACTAAATAATTACTCAGGCCATTTACGAATTATCTGTAATGTTAAATAATTCTGGAAACTTCAAAGGCATGCATTACAAAAATCACGAAAACTAAACAGACTAAATTCGTCTCTGAAAGCAGGGAAAGAGTCTTCAAGCCTCGTTCACAAAAATGTAGGTCGATCGACAAAGAATATTAGCATTTTAATGGTACTTTTACAGAGGCAAGTTCGGCTACCATCTAGATTAGTTTGACGAGCTCAAAGTCAACAAATTTGCATTCGATCAAACGGTGAACTTATAAATTAATAGAACAAGGTAGGTAGCTGCTTTAATTGCTGCTGTAGCTGAAATAATAGAGTCCATATAAAGATAATACAAACATTCATCAACGGCCCGTTACAGTCCACTGCTGGACTATGAGCCTCCTCCACTTAAGTGGAGGTTTTTGCCATAATCTCCACGCTTGGCAGGCGGGTTGGAGATCGCAGATTAAAAGGTTACTGTATCAGAGAGCGCTGCTGCCCGTTCCCTGTTCAATGTGTAGTCCCTAAGTCGCCTCTTACGACACCCACGGGAAGAGTAGGGGTTGGTGACAAATATAAACATTACTTATTCATAACTAAAATACAAATTAATCCAAATAACAAACCAAAAAAATGTGTTAATGACGACAGTAAAACCTCAAGGTTAATTGGAAAACGAAGAATAAATGATGTATTCCTACTCATTCGAAATGCATTTTCGAAGGCCAATGCT